>OV702281.1:264157384-266557384 GCA_916181665.1 Avena sativa
GGACTTCATCACCGGATTGCCAAGGACCAGGCTAGGATATGATTCTATTTGGATAGTAGTGGACCTCAATAAAGTGGCTCATTTCATACCCATGAAGACAACCTACACAAGTGCTAAGTTGGCCAAGATCTATATGAATAGGGTTGTGTGTCTGCATGGAGTACCCAAGAGTATTGTGTCTGATAGGGGAACTCAGTTCACTTCTCATTTTTGGAGGCAACTACATGAGTCATTGGGAACGAGATTGGAATTTAGCACTGCTTTTCATCCTCAGACTGATGGACAGACAGAAAGGACCAACCAGATTCTAGAAGATATGTTGAGGGCATGTGCCCTAGATTATGGAGCTAGTTGGGATGAAAGTCTGCCTAACGCAGAATCTCGTATAACAACAGCTATCAAGCCAGTATTGAGATGGCACCATTTGAGTTTCTCTATGGGAGAAAGTGTACTACCCCATTGCTATGGAATGGTGTGGGAGAAAGAAATTTGTTCGGACCAGAACTAATCAAAGAGGCTAAAGAGAAAGTCAAGCTAGTAAAGGACAGATTGAAGATAGCACAGTCCCGACAGAAGAGCTACGCAGATCCTAAGCGTAGAGAAGTCACCTATGAAGTGGGTGATAGAGCTTATCTTAGAGTGTCACCACTTCGTGGAGTGAAGAGATTTGGAGTCAAAGGAAAATTGGCCCCAAGATATGTTGGACCATTCAAGATTCTGAGTCGTAAGGGAGAAGTAGCTTATGAGATTGAATTGCCAGAATCATTGTATGTCGTTCACAATGTGTTTCATGTGAGTCAGCTAAAGAAATTCCATCCAGAGATGGAAGAGACTTCTTTGAAGGATAATATACCTTTGGAGGAGGTCCAATTGGAAAGTGATCTCACTTATGAGGAAAAACCCATCAAGATTCTTGAGACTGCAGAAAGAGTTACTCGTACTAAGATTATCAAATTCTGCAAAATTCAATGGAACCATCATTCCGAAGAAGAAGCAACATGGTAAAGAGAAGATGATCTTCGGAAAGACCACCCTCACCTATTTTATAGCCAACCCGAATCTCGAGGGCGAGATTCACCTTAAGGGGGTTAGATTTGTAACATCCCTAAAATCATGTTTTCAAAGCTTGCATATCATTCATGAATTCATAATCATTTTAGGATCATTTGCAAAGTCATTACAAAATCAGGAGCATTTGAATGCCTATTATTTTAGGTAAGCAAAGCATTGATCCAATGCTGTTCTCTAGTAAGAGATTATTTGTTTTAATCCAAAGATGTTTGATCCTAAGTTTGCTTGATAATTTACAAAGCTTGGACAAAGATTTCAAAAAAAAGAAACAAATTTAAACCATTTCTATGTCTTTATTAAGCAATGGGTAAAAACATTGTTTATTTTAAAATTCCAAAGTGCCAAATTATTTTAAAGAGTACAACATTGTTCTTCAACCAAATGTGCACAAATTTCACTTTACAAAAATCCAGAAGTGGTTTGAATTCAAACTTATTTGAAACTCATTTGAAAATGCTTCCTGAAAATCGAAACAGAAATAGAAAAGGATAAAAGAATTAGAATTGGGCCGGCGCCACCATTTCGGCCCAGTAGCCAAAACAGCCCACCCGGGGTCTCCCTTCTCCCTCTGTTTCTCACCGCATCAGTGCACACCCACCCGCTGACAACTGGGACCCACCTTGCCCTGTCATCGTCGTCCTCAATCACCGCGCGACGACCGCTCCGCCGTTACAACCGCGCCAGTGACGCCACGTTTAAAACCTCGTTTAATTCCATTGATTCAGCGTGTAACTCTCTCCCCGCTCCTGGCTACTTAATCCCCTCGCCACCGCGGTCAATTCCCCCCCCCCACTTTCCTCGCTCACTCCGCCACCAGGCTGCGCGCAATCGAGCTCAGACCGTTGTTGTACCGACGACCTCCGGCGACTGATTCCGGTGAGACTCGACCGCCCCTTTGCCTCTGCTTCAAACGAGCGTGACCAGAATGTTCTGGCGCATCCCCTGACACCTTTCGTTTGCTTTCTCGTGACCCAGGTCGCTGTCCCCGTTCGTGCCCACAACCGTCAGTGTCGTCGCCCAACTCCGACGAGAAATACTGGTAATCTTCGAGCGCCCCTTGCTTCCCCTTTGACCCTGTCGTGTTCGCCACAACCTTGCGCACCTCCTGACACAACTGGTTCATGCTAGGGCGGTCTATATCGTCGGCAACGTCTTCGTAGGCAAGCACCCGACGTCGTCCGCAAGTCCGACGAGCCCCAGCAACCTCTACAGCACGCCCCGACCCTGCTCGTCTGCACGTTGAGCTTCCTCGTGACCTCATGAGTCTGATAAGCTCCTCTGCTGACCCCAGCCCCCTCCGTAGCCACCGGAACACCACTGGCAGATCCGCGCCACCGTCGCTAGCGCCGCCCATCCATGGTCGCGTGCTCGACAGCCGTCAGATCTGAATCCAGCGCTTAGGATTAGATCTGTAGCGAAGGGGTATGTTTTGATCTGGACCGTGCACAGTTAGTTAGATCCAACGATGCGCGAGCGTGATCCCGCGTGAAGCGGTATCGTCCAATCAGACGCTGTCGCGTGGCCTGTTGTTTGTTTTAAAAATCTGATTTAGATCTATTAGATATTCAAACTTGCAAAATTCATAACTTTTGATCCACACGTTCAAATTTTGCAAATTTTATATCATTGGAATCAGAAGAAAGAATTATATCCATTTATGCAATGTGTTTAATGTTTTTCTTCTGTAAAATTGATTATTTATGCAGAGACATTTATAGGCTTATTTTGAGTATAGAAATTATTTGAAAAATGATTTAGAGAATAAATAAAGTTTGTTTAGTGTGTATTTGTATTGTTTATGATTCAGTACTATTTCACTTGTCTTGTTTGATTTAGAAAAATCATCACATAGCATTTGCATGCATTTATATATTTTTGCTTGTATATTTTGATATGTGATTTTGGTGCCAATATTTTATGTGTAGATTTTGGTGCTAATAGTGATTGTGGTTGTGAAGATTGTTGCTACTCCCCCAACTACCAAGGCAAGTGGTGCTTCATATAATTTTGTCCCAAATATTTTACCTATGCATTAGAAATATTTTGTATAGGTATTGCATGAATATTTTGCTAAGTATCTATATGCTATGCTTGGGAAATCCTAGTAGTTGTAGAAATGATAGAATTTCCTTTAAGTTAAGATACTTGTTATTGCCATGCTTAGTATAGCCAATAGAAACCAAGGGTGTAATATATTCATGCTATGAGAAATATTTCTAAGTCTTCGACTTATGTTTTGCTTAATAAAACAACTAAGTGAATGAAACACCTGGGTGGCATGGAAAGAATGGTTTGTGTTGAGTGGTTACACAAGGCCCATTTATATGGTTTACCTTGTGTATCACACTTGTGGAAAGCCACCCAGGAACAAAGGGATTTGAGATGCCAAATGTTAAGAAGCTTCTAGTGCAGCCACATGGCATTATGGGCTCTGCCTAGATCATATAGGTTGCAATAACTTAGAAATTTGGAAAGTTGGTGGTAGTGGGATGATAGGTTGGAACGCGTCCATTTGGTCTAAGGGAAGGCTTCTGAAAGGTCATGTCTTGGTGATAATCAAGTCTTGTGGGGAAAGTGCACAACCTCTGTAGATGGAAGAATCTAAGTACTTAGCCATGTCCCTGGTATTGGACAATTTGAGCATCAAGACATGGAAGCTATCAAGAATCTCCTCATCCCAATTTTCTAAGTTAAAACTTGAGGTTGAACAAGGGTGAAGGTTCACCAATTTCTATTGGTGGTTCCTTGGGAAAGTTTTGTCAAAGAAAAACTTAGAGTTTTCAACTAATAGGTAAAACCTATTTTGAGCAAAGCAAGCCTAAGCTACACTTAGCCAAATTCATGTAGTAACTAGATGTTAATATTCTACTAAAGTATCACTTGCCAATACTATTCCAATGTATTGACCCACTGTGGCTATAACTTGTGATGTTGCAGGTTACTCTGATGATGATTAGGGGTTATGAGTCTACACTCAACATGCTTGACTGTGGCACATGAAGATGAAGACTTTACTTATATTGTTTTGAATGAACTCTTGTATTAGGCCTATGGTCATGGAGTTGTAAAAGACTATGTTATCTCTGGAATGATGATTTAATAATGACATTTGTTTCTGTGTACTTCATCTTAAACTGTGGATGCTAGCATTTGATCCAGGTACTAGCATTGCAATCACAGGGATCCTTACCTTTGTAAGGGAGGGATCTTACATTTTGCTTTCCTATGCTTGTTGCTTTGTGCTTTCATGACTTGTTTATTAACAAGATTCCTATGCATAGGAAGTGGGTTAGACTCAAATGTGTTTTGAATTTGCTTCTTGATGCTCTCTTTTATTTTAATTCATATTTCTTATGAGAGCATCTTTCCAAACTATCAAGCCTAACTTAAAGGCGTTAAAGAAAAGTACTTGTTAGAAGATAATCCAAGAGTTTTCTTGAGTCTTGGAAGTTATTACTTCAGTAATGACCTCTCCTTATCCTTTTTGTTTGATTTTTTGCCAAAAATGACCTCTAATGAGAGGGAAGTTAGATTTGGGGAGTTGCTGTCCTGAAACAGATTTCCGTCCTCCACCATAAATATTCGTGAGGAGTCTCTGTAAGTCGGATTGAGCTGAAAATTTACGAATACATCCCCCAGTATGTTATCTAACTTTTTTTAGTTCAACACATTTTTATTTGAGCAACGTAAGGTCTTCGAAAAAATCGGTTTCTACCTGCTGGTCTGTTTTGACAGATTTCTGCCATTATTTGCATTTGCTTCTTATCGATTCCTTTTTGGGTTCTTTTTGGGAAATTGAGCTTTTTGAAGGAGTTTCTACAGTATCTTGTGTTTTTACTGAAAAGTTTTGCTTTTCTAAAGCCAAACCCAAGGGTCTATTATCTTTTGAATACACTAATGTTGCTAATGAAGATTGTGTGAAGTTTTGTATGAAGGAAAAATTTCAGGTGTAGAGAGAGAATGATGTAATGAGATGAAGAATGGACAAAAGTTCAAGCTTGGGGATGCCACCCCCGGTGTCACTCCAAGAAATATCCAAGAGGTATAAGTGTCAAAGATTGGGGATGTCCAAGGCATCCCCTTCTTCATCAATAAAAATCTCAGGTCTTTCTAGACACTTCGTATTGTTTCATGCATTGTTGTGTAGTTCTTGGAGCGTCTTAGTTTTTGTTTTTTGGTTTTTGTTTGATTAGTTTGCTTGAGTAAAGTTGGTTGACCCCAGCATATTTCTTTTGGAGAGAGACACACTCTGTTTTCATTGTCTAGAACACTCTAGTTTTCACTCTTATTGTCTTGTGAGTGTTCTCTTTTGCTAGCACTGTGTTTAGCCTTAGTTTTCTTGTGCTTTTAGCTTAGAAATTTTTAGTTCTTCTTTGTGGATGTGTGATACAAGCTCACTGATCTTTATTGATTATTATCTTTGTGAGTTGTTTCAAATCAGTTAATTGATGTTGGAAAGGAGTAGAAAGTTTCTTGCTTATAGTGGTACAAGAGGAGCTTACTTGACTGTGACTCAAACTGTATCATGTCATGCTAGATGTTGTTTTGACCTTATGCTTAGTGATTATTGCTGTAGCATGAATTGTTCCAAAAAAATTGGGATTGCTTAGTGTGCCTTGAAGGAATCATGCGTTTTTTTAGCATACAAAAGCATAGTATTGTGGTATTCTCCTTTGATGCTTTGTTTGGGTTGACTTGGCACATGCTCACACCATGTTATGACTATGAACCAGTCACCTTAGCCTCTATGATCATTCAGTCCTTGACTTGTAGTACCACTTTATGCTTTGATTGATAATGTTTTGTCGCTCTGCATGATTATGGCCATTATTGCTCTCTTAGTTGGTTGCTCCCAGTCTTTTGCTACCCTCCACTTGTATGATTAAGCTCTACTGATGCATCCAACTCCCAAGAAACCAAGTTATTTAAAAGTTTCCACTATAAATTCCTATGCATGCTGTGTTACACCATTCCAAGTATATTCTTCTTTTCATCTACCTTCCAATTAAAAAACTATTTTGTTATGTGAAAAATTAGTGATTAAAGCTCTCACAAACTTGATGGCCCACTTTAATTTTCTTGCCCTAATAAACTTGAACCATTGTGTCATATATGTTGTATATGCTTGCACTTAAACGTTGGAACTAGCAGAACCGTGCTGTCACGAGGAACGCTTTCAACATTGCACTTGTACTTTGTACATAGTTGATATCATGCTCTTTGTCTATGGATGTCGTCAGTGTGAAATAAAAGGGGAGCTTGTAAGTACATGGAGCTATGTATGTGTGTTAAAGAAACGCCTGGGCCGCTAGCCTAAGCCATGGCTAATCATGGTGGAAACTTGCAGCATCACCATAATGACATCTATGAAGCTTTCTTCTTATAAAAAAGAGACATATTGAAAAGAGGAAAGAGAGAAAAAAGCAATATTTTCCCATGGTAAATAAGAATATTGCTGAGATGCTCATTGTCTGCTTGCCTTGTCATTTTGATTATGGGATAGCTCATGTATCATGTGCAATGGGTACCCCGTTGGCGGTTCTCTATGATACACATGTACTTACTATGACAAGAACTTACAGGTGACTAAAGTTGAGTAGCTTGAGGTGCGGCCCTCGTATTCAAGGGACATGAGATTGCCAACTTATACTTTGTCAATCATATACTCCATAGTTTGTTCACTTTAACCTTAATCACTTCAAGATGGTTATGATAGGGGCAATGAGGGCTGAAAGCTAACAGGTACCATAATTTTTGGAAGCTCTTTTTTAAACTTGAAACCCTGCTTCCCTACATGAAGGGTCTTTCTTCCACCATTATATTGAGTCTCCGCCTTCTACCTTTAGGCACCATTAAGAGAGCATGGTTGTCATTCTTAGTTCTATGTGCAGTGTCCCAAAACTTATTGATTGATGCATATTGTTGATATTGCTTGTTCTTGTGCTACTTGTATCTAGTCACTCCTATGAACTTGGAAGGTGTCCTATGCATATATTTGCTACTCCATGAGGGACAAGCTGAATGCCACTATGCTATGTTTTCTATATGTGAAACAAACAAAAGTCTTTCAATGCATTATTATTGTAGAGGGAGTGTCCCAACCTTTAAACAATATAAGGTGGAGTCCCCTGTGTTTACAATGCTAGTCCCTGGATCAATAGCTAGCATCCACAGTTAAGATGTAATATCAAGAAACAAAGGTCATAATATAACTTTATAACCAGGAATAACATAATTTTTATTACATCTTACATAGCTCATTTGGCTATTACATTACATTGCAGCGGAATAACTATAAGCATGGGTCCTTCATCTTCAAAGTGCCACAGGCAGACATGTTGGTTGTAGACCTTGTAATCCTAATCAATCAATCTTCACTAAAAACAATCAAACCTGCAACATTACAAGTTACAGCCACAAGGGTCAATACATTTGAATTGTATTGGAAAGTTTCACTACTATGTAGAATATAGGTGGATCCTATCATTACATGCATTTTGGCTAAGTAGGGTTTAAGGCTCATTTGCAGAAGCAAAATTTATCCTATCTTTTCAAAATGGTTTTGGTCCTTTGTCAAATCTCCTTTTCAAAATTTCTTGAACTCCTTGCTAAATTCCCAAGTGTTCAAGTCCTTGTCAAAAATCCCTTGACCTCCTTGGTAACCCCAAGTGCATCAAGTGTTATCAAAATCTCTTGAGCTCCTTGGTACCCCCAAGTGCATCAAGTTTTATCAAAATCTCTTGAGCTCCTTGGTACCCCCAAGTGCATCAAGTCTTTAAAAGTTTTCTTTTAGAAATTAGAATGTCGAGATTTCCCATAGCTTCAAACTTTAGTTGCTCGGTATTGTCCATAACCGGGGACACGGCTAAGTACTTAGATTTTATTATCTTCTGCAGAAGTAGTACACTTTACCCACATGTCACAATCCCATCTTGTTGCCACCAGTGGCCACTGGATTAGTGCTCACCAAGATGGAGTACCGGCAGATTGAGAATGTGACGAAGTCTTTCCAGAGGGTCCTCCCATACACCATTGCTAGCTTGTCTTCAGTACCCATGTAGGATTCCAGGTCCTCATGTCCAGTAAACTGAAGACAATGCATGGGTCTTCCCAATGTAGTTGACTAAGACAGAGCCATAAATAGCATGTGGTTGCACACGAAAGCCACAATTGGAGAAACATGTTCAATCCCTAAGTTTCCTGGGTGGTTTTCCTTTGGAGCACAACACAAAGAGATTGCCATAGACATGGTTCCTTTTGTTGCCACCTTCTCCAAAACTCAAAGTATCCTTGGCCACCCAGGTGGTTCATTGAGTCCTTGTTTTATTATATAAAATCACAAGTCCTTTTCTCAACTTCATAAAATCTCAACATGTATCTCTTTTCAAAATATAGCATGGCTAAGCATGTAACAACTACATTGTTTTCACTAAGTAATGTATAGGGAATCCTATTAGATTTAGCATAGCATAAGTATAGAAATTCTTTTCATGCATGTTTTCAAAATCCACTAAGTATAATGAAAATAGTAGGACTTTAGATGATAGTGTAACTTGCCTTTCTTTTGGTAGGGAATGTTGGTTCACTCCTTGATCTTGCTAGTCTCACACTTTTCTAACTTCACTACAATCAATCAAGCAAACACAATATCAACTAGCATTCCAAACCAATAATCAATCAAACAATTTCACACACATAAAACAATGGGATCTAATTCATGCATGTAAGCATGCAAGAGATGGTTCTATTTGCAAAGGTGGTCTCCACTAGGCTTCTAAACTTTGTAAGGTTCAAAGTGGTCATTTTCCAAAGTGGCAAGTCATTTGCAAAAGGGTTTTATCCATAAACCATTTTTAAATCCATTCATTATTTTATGTGGTGGAAAATATTTTTATCCAAGCAACTACTTTAAGTGGTTCACCAAATAAGTTGTTGTTTCTCAAAACTTGGTGTTTAGGGTCAGTAGGTTTGGTCCAAACCACTTTTCCAAAGTTTTTACTCCAAAAACATTTTCATAACAAAACCATTATTTTTATTTGGCTAGAAATGGGCTAAACCAATTAATCCATACTAAACTTCACCAAATCCATTTTCAAAACCATGGGTTGATTCCTAGGTTCAGTATGTTCACCACAAACCAATTTGCAAAGATTTTAACTCTAAAAACATTTTTGAACATTTTTTCTAATCTAAACAAGCAGACAAATGTTTCTGCAAAAACCAACAATCTAACAGATACTATTTACTAAACAAATTGCATGGTTGGCTAGGGTTTGTTCCACTGATTCCAACGATATAAAGTTTGTAATTTTTGGACGTGTGGATCAAAAGTTATAGGGTTTTCAAATTTGCAAATAAATCTGTTTTCAAATTCTGTTTTAAACCAAAAACTGGCCACGCGTCATGTTTCTATTGGGCGGTACCGGTTCGCTTGGATCAGCAACGTGGACCGCAGGATCTAAAGTGAATCTTGCGGCACAGAACTAATCGTACCCCTTCGACTAAAGATCTATCGTGAGCGTCGGATCAAAATCCTACGGTGTACAGCGTGCCAGCCATAGATGGGCGGCGCTGCGGTGGCTACTGGCGGCGGGGCGGCCAGACGGTGGCGGCGCCGGCGATACAGGAAGCTAGAGTGGCTGAGGAGGTGCTCACCGCGTTCGCAGAAGTCTGTGGAAGCTCAACGTGTTCTCGAGGAGTCAAGGGGCGCTCTGGGTCTGCAGCAATTCCTCACCGGAGTCAAGGACGGCGTCAGGTGGCTCTGGACGTGGTCGGAGGCGACGCTTTCGATCACGAGAAGCCAAACAGAGGGCATGATTAGGTGCGCAAGACCAAGGCGAAGATGCTTGCATGATCGAGAAGGCGCGGGGTGGTCTGTTCTTACCAGGGAAGTTCGCCGGAGAAGAAAACAGTCGCGGCGACGGTCAGAGCTTGTCGAAGATGGCGTTCTGGGGCGCCCGCGGATGAATGGAAGGTACAGGGAGGAGCGTCTGGGAGTGGTGAGTGTGCTCGTGTGCTCGGGGAGGCAGGAGGTGGCGAGGCTTGGCCAGAATTGGTCGGAGACGGTGGTCGGAGCAGTGAGAGGGCGAGCTCGATTCAGGGCAGCCTGGGGGTAGAGAGAGGGAGGCGCGTGAGGGGAAATGGAGAGGGGGAGTGGGCGCTTTAACGTGCGGGGTCGCAGCAAGTAATGTTGGCCGCATTAAGGTGAATTGAAGCCGCGGCATCAACGGCAGGAAACGGCCGGCGTCGTCTGCGCGAGGAAGAAGGTGAGCTGGAAAAGTGGGGTCGGTTGGTCAGCGAGGGAGTGAGAGAGAAGGAAGGGGCCACTCGTCAGTGTCTCTGTGGGTTCAAAATTGAGTGCGAAACGTTTTCCTTCGGGTTAATGAAAGATGGGCTGGTACTGGGCCTCGTTGGGCTTGGCCGGCTGGGCTGGTCCAATTCTTATTTTTTTCTTTTAAATTTTTTTTTGCTTTTCTGTTTCTATTTTCTGTTTTGAAAATCAAACAACAAATCAAACAAACAAAACAATTCAAACAATCACCAAACTTTTCATTTGAATTTGGTTCTGTTTAACACATAAACCAAAGTTCAAAATAAAAATAATAATTTTATTTTAGGGTCCATAATTAAATAGACCTTGTTTAATAAACAAAATAGAATTTGATTTATTTAAAATCTCCATTTGAAAACTAATTATTTCCAAAACCAAACTAGTAGGTTTTATTTGAAAATATAAAATACTTGGAAAACTTATTTGAAATAAATAAGTTTTAGTGTTTATTTAAAATAGTAAAACCTTTATTTATAAAACTTGGATATTAAATCCTTATTAATTTATTTTAAATAAACCTTTACTATTTTTAACAAATAGAATTATTTCAAAGGTTTGGCCAAGTTTTAATTTGGCTTACAAAATAATCCTTATTTGTAAAACTTCTATTTCATTTGAAAACCAAATCTTTTTATTTAAAGATCCAAAATAGTAATTCCAAATATTTTTATTTACCTTTATTAAATGTTTAGTTTTTTTTTAAATCCCTTTAGGATTTACTTGATCCAAATTGGTTTGAAGGTTTCCAATTGGATTCAAAAGGTTTCTTCTCACCCTGAAAATCAACAAAGTTTTATTTTATTCATTTATTTTTCACATTACAAGATTTGGAAAATCTTGGGATGTGACAGGCTACCACCCTTAAAATAAATCTCGTCCCGAGATTTGGGAAAGCTAGGGTTACAAGTAGGCTCAAAACATCTAGGGTACTACCACCCTTAAAATAAATTTCAAACAAAAATTACATGTTGGCCTTCTTGGGATCCTGGGAAAACTTCTCTGGGCAAACATTTGCATTTGTGTCCTTAGTTTCCATGCTTGACTCATGGTCCAAGGTTGAGTTTCTCCATAGGCTTGTTCAACTTGTTCTTCATCTTTTCTGGACAGTTGCTTGCATAATGTCCTGGGTTCTTGCAATTGAAACAGTTGATGTCTTTGAGTTCTTTACGTGGCTCTTGTGGACAAGTTGCTACATAATGGCCTAGTTCTTTGCAGTTGTTGCACACCACTTGGCTAATCTCCTTATTCTTCTGGTTCTCTGGGCATTCACTGGAATAATGTCCCATTTCCTTACATTTATGACATTGCACATGGCTTTTGTCCTTCTTTTGCTTCTTGGGTTTCTCCAAAGCTAAGAGTGCATCCAGTTCATGTTGTTCATATGTTATCTGGTAGGTAGGAATGTCTACATGTTTCTTGGACCTTTTATTGCTCTTTAGAAAATTCACATTCCTCTTATTTGATCCTTTGAATTTGGTTGTTTTGTTTGGAGGTATAAGTGGACCTTTTCCTTTGTCATTAACCTTCTTGGTAGACTTGGATCCTTCTTGATGGTTTGCAATCATTTGTTGTACTCCACCTTGTTTCCTTTGTTCCACAATGGAATAGATGGGGCATTGGATAGGAACATGGTTGTTTCCTTCAAATAGGTAGCAAGTAGCTTGAGAAGTGGGACATTGTCCAACAGGATGTTTCTCTTCACAGTTGGGGCATTGATCTCCATGCTCCTTGGAAGTATGGTCCTTGTCTCCACAAATAATGCAAGCCGGGGCTCCATCTAGAATAACATTTATGTCATCCTTGTTGTCACTAACTCTTTTGGAATAGCTTTCTTCCATTTTGATCATTTGATCAGTCACTTTGAGCATCAGTTTGCCTTGAGTTTCCAAAAATCCTTGCAGGGTTGGATCTTCTCCACTGGTGTTGGCTATGAATTGAGCTGCCACTTGGTTCAACTAGTTTTGGGTTGCTATGAGCTCTTTCATGCTGTTCTCTTGGTTGGTGTTGGTGTCATCAACTTTGAGGTTGGAGTCTCTCGGGGTAGTCATCTGTTTGGGTTGAATTGAGATTAGAATAGGCAAAAGATTTTCTAAGGAAATAATTCTAATCACACACATCACAAGTCACACAAGCAATGTGCAAGCATTCACAAACAACTTTTCACTCATACAACAAAGTCCAAGCACACACTTAGGCAACAAAATATTTTTATTACACCACATAAGTTGGTGGTTTTGACTTAACTAAAATATGGTGGTCCATCTACATGGCTCACTTGTGATCTTCCATCTTTCTTGGTTTCTTCCTCTTGCTTGGGATCATGGTTTCTTGAGAAAAACTCTTGGTTACAATAACTTCTAGTGAAATGATCTCCTTCTTATTTTTGCATTCCCTTAGTCTCTAAATCTTGAGCAAGATTTCCTTGTCTCACTTGTAGTCCTTAGTGGTATCCAAGTTGGAAGTCCTTGGTGAACATGCTGAAGATGTTGAAGTCATTAGAGTTGGAGATGTTGAAGAAGTCCTTTGCACATGGTGTAGTCTTTGGCCATGGGTAGGTTTTTCCATCAAGTTGAAGTAGAAGAGATGTAGAGTTGAAACCAAAATGGTTGAGGAAAGAGTTTACAAGTGTTTTTGTAAATAAGTTTTTGGAACAAGTACAACTCTTATTTTCTAAGGGTTTTTGTCCAATCCTAGGTTTACAAATCCTACAGGCAACACAATGCTCTGATACCATCTGTAGAGGGAGTGTCCCAACCTTTAAACAATATAAGGTGGAGTCCCCTGTGTTTACAATGCTAGTCCCTGGATCAATAGCTAGCATCCACAGTTAAGATGTAATATCAAGAAACAAAGGTCATAATATAACTTTATAACCAGGAATAACATAATTTTTATTACATCTTACATAGCTCATTTGGCTATTACATTACATTGCAGCGGAATAACTATAAGCATGGGTCCTTCATCTTCAAAGTGCCACAGGCAGACATGTTGGTTGTATACCTTGTAATCCTAATCAATCAATCTTCACTAAAAACAATCAAACCTGCAACATTACAAGTTACAGCCACAAGGGTCAATACATTTGAATTGTATTGGCAAGTTTCACTACTATGTAGAATATAGGTGGATCCTATCATTACATGCATTTTGGCTAAGTAGGGTTTAAGGCTCATTTGCAGAAGCAAAATTTATCCTATCTTTTCAAAATGGTTTTGGTCCTTTGTCAAATCTCCTTTTCAAAATTTCTTGAACTCCTTGCTAAATTCCCAAGTGTTCAAGTCCTTGTCAAAAATCCCTTGAGCTCCTTAGTAACCACAAGTGCATCAAGTGTTATCAAAATATCTTGAGCTCCTTGGTACCCCCAAGTGCATCAAGTTTTATCAAAATATCTTGAGCTCCTTGGTACCCCCAAGTGCATCAAGTCTTTAAAAGTTTTCTTTTAGAAATTAGAATGTCGAGATTTCCCATAGCTTCAAACTTTAGTTGCTCAGTATTGTCCATAACCGGGGACACGGCTAAGTACTTAGATTTTATTATCTTCTGCAGAAGTAGTACACTTTACCCACATGTCACAATCCCATCTTGTTGCCACCAGTGGCCACTGGATTAGTGCTCACCAAGATGGAGTACCGGCAGATTAAGAATGTGACGAAGTCTTTCCAGAGGGTCCTCCCATACACCATTGCTAGCTTGTCTTCGGTACCCATGTAGGATTCTAGGTCCTCATGCCCAGTAAACTGAAGACAATGCATGGGTCTTCCCAATGTAGTTGACTAAGCCAGAGCCATAAATAGCATGTGGTTTCACACGAAAGCCACAATTGGAGAAACATGTTCAATCCCTAAGTTTCCTGGGTGGTTTTCCTTTGGAGCACAACACAAAGAGATTGCCATAGACATGGTTCCTTTTGTTGCCACCTTCTCCAAAACTCAAAGTATCCTTGGCCACCCAGGTGGTTCATTGAGTCCTTGTTTTATTATATAAAATCACAAGTCCTTTTCTCAACTTCATAAAATCTCAACATGTATCTCTTTTCAAAATATAGCATGGCTAAGCATGTAACAACTACATTGTTTTCACTAAGTAATGTATAGGGAATCCTATTAGATTTAGCATAGCATAAGTATAGAAATTCTTTTCATGCATGTTTTCAAAATCCACTAAGTATAATGAAAATAGTAGGACTTTAGATGATAGTGTAACTTGCCTTTCTTTTGGTAGGGAATGTTGGTTCACTCCTTGATCTTGCTAGTCTCACACTTTTCTAACTTCACTACAATCAATCAAGCAAACACAATATCAACTAGCATTCCAAACCAATAATCAATCAAACAATTTCACACACATAAAACAGTGGGATCTAAGTCATGCATGTAAGCATGCAAGAGATGGTTCTATTTGCAAAGGTGGTCTCCACTAGGCTTCTAAACTTTGTAAGGTTCAAAGTGGTCATTTTCCAAAGTGGCAAGTCATTTGCAAAAGGGTTTTATCCATAAACCATTTTTAAATCCATTCATTATTTTATGTGGTGGAAAATATTTTTATCCAGCAACTACTTTAAGTGGTTCACCAAATAAGTTGTTGTTTCTCAAAACTTGGTGTTTAGGGTCAGTAGGTTTGGTCCAAACCACTTTTCCAAAGTTTTTACTCCAAAAACATTTTCATAACAAAACCATTATTTTTATTTGGCTAGAAATGGGCTAAACCAATTAATCCATACTAAACTTCACCAAATCCATTTTCAAAACCATGGGTTGATTCCTAGGTTCAGTATGTTCACCACAAACCAATTTGCAAAGATTTTAACTCTAAAAACATTTTTGAACAATTTTTCTAATCTAAACAAGCATACAAATGTTTCTGCAAAAACCAACAATCTAACAGATACTATTTACTAAACAAATTGCATGGTTGGCTAGGGTTTGTTCCACTGATTCCAACGATATAAAGTTTGTAATTTTTGGACGTGTGGATCAAAAGTTATAGGGTTTTCAAATTTGCAAACAAATCTGTTTTCAAATTCTGTTTTAAACCAAAAACTGGCCACGCGTCATGTTTCTATTGGGCGGTACCGGTTCGCTCGGATCAGCAACGTGGACCGCAGGATCTAAAGTGAATCGTGCGGCACAGAACTAATCGTACCCCTTCGACTAAAGATCTATCGTGAGCGTCGGATCAAAATCCTACGGTGTACAGCGTGCCAGCCATAGATGGGCGGCGCTGCGGTGGCTACTGGCGGCGGGGCGGCCAGACGGTGGCGGCGCCGGCGATACAGGAGGCTAGAGTGGCTGAGGAGGTGCTCACCGCGTTCGCAGAAGTCTGTGGAAGCTCAACGTGTTCTCGAGGAGTCAAGGGGCGCTCTGGGTCTGCAGCAATTCCTCACCGGAGTCAAGGACGACGTCAGGCGGCTCTGGACGTGGTCGGAGGCGACGCTGTCGATCACGAGAAGCCAAACAGAGGGCATGTTAGGTGCGCAAGACCAAGGCGAAGATGCTTGCATGATCGAGAAGGCGCGGGGTGGTCTGTTCTTACCAGGGAAGTTCGCCGGAGAAGAAAACAGTCGCGGCGACGGTCAGAGCTTGTCGAAGACGGCGTTCTGGGGTGCCCGCGGTTGAATGGAAGGTACAGGGAGGAGCGTCTGGGAGTGGTGAGTGTGCTCGTGTGCTCGGGGAGGCAGGAGGTGGCGAGGCTTGGCCGGAATTGGTCGGAGACGGTGGTCGGAGCAGTGAGAGGGCGAGCTCGATTCAGGGCAGCCTGGGGGCAGAGAGAGGGAGGCGCGTGAGGGGAAATGGAGAGGGGGAGTGGGCGCTTTAACGTGTATGGTCGCAGCAAGTAATGGTGGCCGCATTAAGGTGAATTGAAGTCGTGGCATCAACGGCAGGAAACGGCTGGCGTCGTCTGCGCGAGGAAGAAGGTGAGCTGGAAAAGTGGGGTCGGTTGGTCAGCGAGGGAGTGAGAGAGCAGGAAGGGGCCACTCGTCAGTGTCTCTGTGGGTTCAAAATTGAGTGCGAAACGTTTTCCTTCGGGGTAATGAAAGCTGGGCTGGTACTAGGCCTCGTTGGGCTTGGCCGGCTGGGCTGGTCCAATTCTTATTTTTTTCTTTTCAAATTGTTTTTCCTTTTCTGCTTCTATTTTCTGTTTTGAAAATCAAACAACAAATCAAACAAACAAAACAATTCAAACAATCACCAAACTTTTCATTTGAATTTGGTTCTGTTTAACAAATAAACCAAAGTTCAAAATAAAAATAATAATTTTATTTTAGGGTCCATAATTAAATAGACCTTGTTTAATAAACAAAATAGAATTTGATTTATTTAAAATCTCCATTTGAAAACTAATTATTTCCAAAACCAAACTAGTAGGTTTTATTTGAAAATATAAAATACTTGGAAAACTTATTTGAAATAAATAAGTTTTAGTGTTTATTTAAAATAGTAAAACCTTTATTTATAAAACTTGGATATTAAATCCTTATTAATTTATTTTAAATAAACCTTTACTATTTTTAACAAATAGAATTATTTCAAAGGTTTGGCCAAGTTTTAATTTGGCTTACAAAATAATCCTTATTTGTAAAACTTCTATTTCATTTGAAAACCAAATCTTTTTATTTAAAGATCCAAAATAGTAATTCCAAATATTTTTATTTACCTTTATTAAATGTTTAGTTTTTTTTTAAATCCCTTTAGGATTTACTTGATCCAAATTGGTTTGAAGGTTTCCAATTGGATTCAAAAAGTTTCTTCTCACCCTGAAAATCAACAAAGTTTTATTTTATTCATTTATTTTTCACATTACAAGATTTGGAAAATCTTGGGATGTGACAATTATTCATGATCTTTGTTTGTAACCTTTCATGTTGCATGCATAGTTATTTTGTCTTATTGTTAGAACTTATTCCTTCATGCTCATGTTTAGAGTTCTTTGATCTCAGCTTTCAATGCTTGCAAATGGTTTGATATTGATTTTGATGGTGCATGTCACCTCAAAAATTATTCTTTTATCACTTACCTACTTGAGGACGAGCAAGAGTTAAGATTAGGGATGATTGATACGTCATAAACGTATCTATAATTTTTTATGTTCCATGCTTGTTTAGTATCTACTTTGCTTTGCTTTGTCTACACTTTGAGGTGTTTTTACATGTTTTCTGGAACTAACCTATTGACAAGATGCCACAGTGCCAGTTGCCTGTTTTCTGCTGTTTTTGGTTTCAGGAAGCTAAAAAATGAATATTCTCAGAATTGGATGGGACATAAGCCAAAGTTCATATGTTTCCCTGAGCGATACGGAAAGTTGAAGACGAGGCGACACCAGGGTCGCCACACCCTAGGTGGGCGTGGGGCCCACCCTGGCCGCGCCCACAGGGAGTGTGGGCCCCCTGGCCCTCCACCGACCTTGCCTCCTTCGCCTATAAAAGCCTCCCGAGGATAAAACCCTAAATACCATACCAGAAAGCCAAGAAACGTTCCACAATGCCGCCGCCACCGAAGGGGAGATTCGGGGGACAGAAAGTCTCTGTTCCGGCACCCTGCCGGGACGGAGAAGTGCCCCCGGAGCCATCTCCATTGATCTCCACCACCATCTCCATCACCATTGTTGATTCCCATGATGAGGAGGGAGTAGTTCTTCCTCGAGGCTAAGGGCTCTACCGATAGCTATGTGTTCATCTCTCTCTCTATGCATGATCTTGTTTGTGGTCATGAGCTTTGTAATCAAGTAGATCTACCTTGCTACTCAAGTGCTTTAATAAATCTCTGATCTCCCCATGTGTGTGAAAATGACAGCGTGCACGCCATGGTGGCACTTAGGCTTGAGTCTACATAAATACTCATTGTGCTTTAATAGATCTATGCTTTTCCCTATGTGTGTGACAGTGACAGCGTGCGTGCCATGTGTGGCACTTGAGCTAGATTACATATATATTCATGAGTTATATTTGGAGTTGGATGTATTTATGAAATTGTGGTGTTTGTTGGAACCAGCTAGCGCTAAAGGTGATAGTGTGGGGTTATCTAGATTGGGGAAGGCCCTACCGTGGATTAGAGTGTCCAATCGGAGAGTAGTTAAGAGTAGTATCATAAAGAGAGGATATTTATATGAGAGAGTGTTCACTAGTGAAAGTATGATCCCTAGGCCTTGTTTCTAAACATTGAAACACCATTCACAACTAGATTTGTTGCATGTTTGCTTGCTTTTATCTTTATTTCAGTTTTCCTTTAGTCTCTCCCACGTCAACAACAAGTCAGAAGCTCTTTTCTGGGCACCATTACCACTTGTATTTCACTATCTCTTCGCCGAACTAGTGCACCTATACACCTGACAAGTGTATTGTGTGTGTTGGGGACACAAGAGACTTCTTGTATCTTAATTGCAGGGTTGCTTGAGAGGGATACCTTTGACCACTTCCTCCCTGAGTTCGATAAACCTTGGGTAATCCACTTAAGGGAAACTTGTTGTTGTTCTACAAACCTCTGCACTTGGAGGCCCAACAACTGTCTACAAGAATAGAAGTGCGTAGACATCAATCATGCTATTTTGTCTATGGATTTCGCCGGTGTGAAATAAATAGGAAGCTTGTAAGTCCATGGAGTTATGTATTTTGTGTTAGAGAAACGTTTAGGCCACTAGCCTAAGTCATGCCTAATCATGGTGGAAACTTGCAGCATCACCATAATGAGCATTCTGTGAAGCATCCTCAATAAAAAGCTATGCACATAGTAAATAAAAAGATTGTTGAGATGCTCATTGTCTGCTTGCCTTGTCATTTTGGTTATGGGATAGCTCATGTACCATGTGCATGGGGTACCCTGTTGGAGGTTCTCTATGATACACATGTACTTACTATGACAAGAACTTACAGGTGACTTAAGTTGAGTAGCATGAGGTGCGGCCCTCGTATTCAAGGGACATGAGATTGCCAACTTATACTTTGTCAAGCACATACTCCATCTTTGTTCACTCTAACCTTAATCACTTCAAGATGCTTATGATAGGGGCAATGACGGTTGAAAGCTAATAAGTACCATAATTTTTGGAAGCTCTTTTTGAAACTTGAAATCCCTGCTTCCCTATATGAAGGGCCTTTCTTCCACTATTATATTGAGTCTCCACCTTCTACCTTTAGGCACCATTAAGAGAGCATAGTTGTCATTCTCAGTTCTATGTGCAGTGTCCCAAAACTTATTGATTGATGCATATTGATGATAATGCTTGTTCGTGTGCTACTTGTATCTAGTCACTCTTATGAACTTTGAAGGTGTCATATGCATCTATTTGCTACTCTATGAGGGACAAGCTGAATGCCACTATGCCATGTTTTCTGTATGTGAAACGAACAAAAAAATCAATGCATGTTATTCATGATATTTGTTTGTAGCCTTTCATGTTGCATGCATAGTTACTTTGTCCTATTGTTAGAACTACATCTTTCATGCACATGTTTAGAGTTCTTTGATCCCAGCTTTCTATGCTTGCAAATGGTTTGATCTTGGTTTTGATGGTGCATGTCACCTCAAAAATTATTATTTTTATCACTTACATACTTGAGGACGAGCAGGAGTTAAGCTTGGGGATGCTTGATACGTCGGAAACGTATCTATAATTTTTGATGCTCCATGCTTGTTTACTATCTACTTTGCTTTGATCTGTCCACACTTTAAGGTGTTTTTATATGTTTTCTGGTACTAACCTATTAACAAGTTGCCACAATGCCAGTTGCATGTTTTCTTCTGTTTTTTATTCCAGAAAGGCAGAAAATCAATATTCTCGGAGTTGGACGGGACAAAAGACAAAGTCAATATTTTACCATGAGCAACACGAAGCCAGAATACGAGACGGAGGAGGCTCACCAAGGAGCCACACCCCCTAGCCGTGCGGGTGGGACCAACCCCCGCCTGGGGGTGCAGCCGCCCTGGCGGCCCCCCTGCCTCGCCCCTTCACCTATAAAGTCCCCCCGATGCCAAAACCCTAAACACCCGATCAATATTCCACGAAACTGTCTGTAGTCGTCGCCACCATCGTCCCTAGATCAGGGGGATCTGAAGCTCTTCCCGGCACCCTGCCAGAGGGGAGATCATCCCGGAAGCCTTCTTCTTCATCATGCTAGCCTCCGGTATGAAGCGTGAGTAGTTCCACCTTGGACTACAGGTCCATGTAGTAGCTAGATGGTTGTATCTCCTCCTTGTGCTTTCATGTATAGATCTTGTGAGCTCCATTCATGATCAAGATCTAGTCTATTTGTAACCATGCATGTTGTGTTTGCGGGGATCTGATGGATATTGAGATTACTATGTCAGATTGATTAATGGTTTTGTCTTATTGATTCTATGATGTCTGTGTTGTTTGTGATCTTGCATGCTCTCTGTTGTTAGTAGCTATCTTGGGCAAGTAGATGTGCAGTTGCCACTAGGGAGAAAACAACGGTCTCTTGTTCATGGAACAAGTGGATTGTTTACCTTACATACTTTGCTTAAAGCAGTTGTCTGTTGCTTGCAACTTAATACTGGAGGGGGTTCGGATGATAACCTGAAGGTGGACTTCTAGTCATAGATGCAGTTGGATGGCGCTCTATGTATATTGTTGTATTGCCCAATCAAATCTCATAGGATCTTTGTGTCTAGTATTGCATTGTTATGCCTTACTCATTCCTGTCAATTGCTGTAACATCCATAAAATCAAGTTTTCAAAGATTGCATATCATTCATTCATGCATGCATATCATTTTAGGGATCAATTTCAAACTCTTTTGAAAGAAACGGAAACTTTGAGTGCTATTATTTCATGTGAGCAAGCTTTGATCCAATGCCACTCTCAAGTGAGAGAATAATTGTTTTAAAACAAGTTTTGTTTGAACTTAGGTTGGATTGGTTAAGTGTTAAAGCTTGGACAAAAAATTTCAAAACAAATATGGTTTTAAAACCATTTTCAAATCTTCAGCAAACCATGTGCTAAGGCACTGTTATTTTTTAAAAATCTTCAAAGGACCATGCTAGTCCAACAAGACAGCATGATTTTATACTCAAAATTATACAAGGTTCATTTTATAAAAGGCCAGAAAGGTTTGGAATTCAAATGATTTTGAATTCATATGAAAAAGGTTTCCGAAAAATCAAATTAGAAAAACAAAAAGAGACAAGAAATGGAAAAGGGCCGGCGCCAGACTTTCAGCCCAGCAGCAGACCTAGCCCACTAAGCCCACCCGGGGTTTTTCCCTCTCTCTCTCACGCGGCGCAGACTTACCCCACGCTCGCTGACTGGTGGACCCAATGCCACGCGAGCATCGTCCCAAACCACGCACCCCCCACAACCCCGTCGACGCCGCCGTTAACTCTATTACTGCCGCGATTGATGCAGGCTTAATTGCCGGCGTTTCCTAGCGTGATCCTCGCCCCTGCTCCGGCTATAATACCCTCTCCTCACCCCGCATCTTTCCCCTCGCTCAGCACACTCACCTCGCCACCAGGATGCGCGCAATCGAGCTCAGAACCCCGCAGCACCGACGACCTCCGTCGACCGATTCCGGTGATCACCGTCCGCCCCCCTGTCTCTGTTTCATGCGAGCATGATCAACATGTCCTTGCGCATCTTCTCATGCCTTCCTTTTTCTCTGTATCATCCTAGAGCGTCGTCACCGTCCACCTCTGGAAGCAACCGAAGCTCAGCACAACTCCGGCGACCCCTCCTGGTAGTTCCCGACCACCCCTTCCTCTCTTCTGGATACTCACTTGTTCGCCAGGCTTGTGCGCATCTAACAGCGTCTCTGTTTTGTCTTAGAGCGCACCAGAACCTCGCCCCGATGATGCCAGAGCTTGCCCGATGACAGGTTCCACTCCGGCGAGCAATAGCAGCCAGATCCGAGCGCCCCTGTCCCTCCCTCGACCGCCTTGAGCTTCACTGCAGCCCCGCGAACACAGTAACCACCTCCACCCCTCCCCGCGCGATCTGAATCGCCGGCAACATCTCTCACAGAGCCGTGCCGCCGCATCGCCGCCGCTAGCGCCGCCCGTCTGTGGCCGTTTGATCCGTGGCCGTAGGATTTAGATCCAGCGATTAGAAATAGACCTATAGCGAAGCGGTACGAACAGATCTGGGCCGTGCAGGTTAAGTTAGATCTAACGGCTCGCGAGTGTGATCCGGTGCGAATCGGTATCAACCAATCAGTGGGTGCCGCGTGGCCAGTCCTTTGTTTTAAAAACAGAATTTAGATCTATTAGATGTTTAAACTTGTAAAATTCATAACTTTTGATTTCCACGTCCAAATTTGACAAATTTTATATCATTGGAATCAGGAGAGAAAATACTTTCCATTTATGGAATGTGCTTAATGTTTTGCCTCTGTAAAAATGGTTGTTTCTACAGAAACATTTGTAGGCATAATTTTTGTATAGTAATTATTTGAAAAATGTTTTGTTGATCAAATAAAGTTTATTTGGCATGTTTTGGACTTTTTTATGATTCAGTACTGTGTACTTGTCTTGTTTGGTGTAGAAAATCATCACATGGAATTTTTGCATGCATTCATGTATTTTTTTTTGTATATATTGTGTATGTGATTTTGTGTCATTATTTTATGTGTAGATTTTGGTGCAAATAGTGATTGTGATTGTGAAGATTGTTGCTACTCCCCAAACTACCAAGGCAAGTGGTGCTTCATGATTTTATTCCTATGTTTTTCAACTATGCACTAGAAATATTTTTATAGGGCTTGCATGAGTATTTTGATCTATATGCTATGCTTGGGAAATCCTAGTAGTTGTAGAATTGCTAGAAATTTCTATGTTAAGATGCTTATCAATGCCATGCTTAGCCTAGCTAGTAGCAACGAAGGGTGGTTACATATTCATGCTATGAGGAAATATTTCTAAGTCTTTGGACTTGTGTTTTTGCTTAATAAAACAACTAAGTGAATTAAACACCTGGGTGGAATGGAAGGAATGGTTTGTTTTGAGTGGTTACACAAGGTCCATATCTATTGTTTACCTTGTGTATCTCACTTGTGGAAAGCCACCAGGAACAAAGGGATTTGAGATGCCAAATTTTAAGAAGCTTCTAGTGCAGCCACATGGCATTATGAGCTCTGCCTGGATCATATAGGATGCAATAACTTAGCCATTTGGACAGTTGGTGGTAGTGGTATGATAGGTTGGAGCGCGTCCATTTGGTCTAAGGGAAGGCTTCTGAAAGGTCCTGTCTTGGTGAAAATCAAGTCTTGTGGGGAAAAGTGCACAACCTCTACAGATGGAAGAATCTAAGTACTTAGCCATGTCCCTGGTATTGGACAACTTGAGCATCAAGACATGGAATCTATCAAGAATCTCCTCATCCCAATTTCTAAATTAAAACTTGTGGTTGAACAAGGGTAAAAGTTCACCAATTTCTATTGGTAGTTCCTTGGGAAAGTTTATCAAAGAAAAACTTAGTGTTTTCAACTAATAGGTAAAACCTATTTTGAGCAAAGAAAGCCTAATCTACACTTAGCCAAAATGCATATAGTATCTAGAACTACAAATATTCAACTAAGGTATCACTTGACAATACTATTCCAATGTATTGACCCACTGTGGTTGTAACTTGTGATGTTGCAGGTTATTCTGATGATGATTAGGGATTATGAGTCTACACTCAACATGCTTGGCTGTGGCACATGAAGATGAAGACTTATTTATCTTATTATATATTTGAACTCTTGTATTAGGCCTGTGGCCATGGAGTTTGTAGAAGACTATGTTTGTCTCTAGAATGATATGTAATAATGACCTTTGTTTCTGTGTACTTCATCTTAAACTGTGGATGCTAGCATTGATCGAGGGACTATCATTGCAATCACAGGGATCCTTACTGTAACTACCTCGGTGAATTACGCTCCTAGATACAAGCCTGGATGAGCGGTAGTGGTTGAAATAGTACGGTGGGGCCCCAAAAGCCACTCACGGGTAGACCTTTCGGCCGTCCCAACCACTTCCAACTCAACGGGACCTGTACGGGCGGCGTAATCGGCAGGCGAAGGGATCAACTACATACACAAATGAGTATGTATGCAAGCCACCATACAAGAGTACATCAGAGCCATACCATCTAGAAAGAAAGGAAATATAGCAACGCCATACGGCAAGATTCAAATGACCTAGATAGATATAATATGTTAGGATAATTCCTCATACATCACACACATCAGAGTAACAAGCGGAAGCGGCAAAACAAGGTCCGAGTACGGATAAGAAGCAAATCGGCATAAGATGCCATAGAACTAAGCACATCCCGCCCACAGATCTCACGGATCCCCGTTCCCGGAATCTCTACACCGAACGGTCGTTGCCCACGTCATCAGCCTCTTCCACCCAGTATCCGTCCTGCGAGGGTACCTGTTCATCTGAACCAATAATTTATCGTGTGAGACCCTAAGGGTACTCAGCAAGTCTTTATGCCTCTAAAGGGGACACAACCTGGGGTGACGCAATTGCAGCAAAAGATAAACCCTAGCAGTTCTATAGATAAACGCTAACCATCCGCCTAACCAGTGATAGACGGATGTCCGTGAATTAATGACAACAGTTATAACAGTAATTTCATCAGATCCATCCTCCTACTCGCTTACCAACGAGGAAGCGGACGAACAACCCCCCCATCCGTTGGCAATTTTATTAACCATTCCATGAGTATTGCACTATTTACTAGTCATTTACTTAGTCAGATTAAAGCGGTACTTTAGTTATGCTTGTCTATGATCGAGAAACTGTGCTCCAAGTCGTCCATAACCGCGAACACGGCTTTCAGAAAGTTTTACCCTGCAGGGGTGCACAAATAGCAACACACACTCGATCAACCTCGGAAAAACCAAATCAAAACCCAACGAGGCCTTCACGACAAAGCAATCACAGGATTCAGAAATATTTCAGGGGGCCACCCCTTGGAGTACACCCGCAACGAAGCTAGCTGACTTCGAGATGGACCCGAGGTTTGGGTGGACGGCTGTGAGCGACTGGGAACCCAAAACTGGGCTTGTCGACACCGCGAAAACGTGTCCCGATCCTAAACAGTACAGGTGCTATCTGTCAAACAATTTAATTAAAGCCGTAAACATGGCATAAGTACAGGATAGTAAATAAAACCTCAAACTAGTTTGTGGCCCCAAGAAATAAGACGGAATCAAGCTCTGGCTCAGGGGGGTCCCATATACCTCTCGGATGTGGATAGCGCGAATAATCTTGGAACAGGAATCAAGTACTCGGGGTCTTACGGGACACAAGTGAGCAGGAAAAACCAAATAGCAGATATTGCTCACCGGTGCCACTTTCATTAGTTGTCCCATTTCTACTCAGGTTAAGTTGTTTAGGTACCTCGTTATCCATCAGACACTCACAAACCCTACACATGCTGTTCTACGACTCGCATGGCTCAAACAACTCCTGTAGTAATGGCTCATGGGATGGAGGTACAGGCTTGGTGGGGTTTAAAAGTAAAGGCTATGCAATACTTGGGATTCAGTTTAATGCAATCGTGACTCAATGATGCAAGAATAAGATAGAGGCAATAGGTACTGTATGTATGCAAGCATGTGGAAGTGCTTGCCTGGCAACTCAGTTGAAGCGAGAGACGGATCTGGGTAGTGCTCCTGGTTCTCTTGATATATCCCCTGCTCAGTGTCTATTCGAAGAAGAACCAAACAAACAAGGGCCAACATAAATAAAGTGCGCAAGCATATAAATAAAATGCAGCAAGCAAACAATCAGGCCATGATGAATGATGCACAAGTTGCATGGCAATAATGTAGCATGGCATGGGTGAGGTGTGATATACAAGAATAAATCATTTTATTAAGGTTTGGCCACATTTTATTGTCATATTAGTTGCTGTATAGTGTTTATTTATATGATGCATGCTGCAATTGAAGTCATGGATAGCATAAACAGAAAGTTCGCGTCGAGCTGATCATTTATGACATATCATTTGCTAAATTTGGAGTTATAACTCAAAAGTTATTAATTATTGAATATAAAGGGGCAAATTATTGTAATTTAAATAAACTTGGAATTTTACATGTTCAAAATATATTTTGGATTGCATATTTGAATTCCTCACATTTTTCTGATTTGAAAACATATATTATTTGTATTATTTGGATTAATATTTGAAAAGTTATTTGAAAACAGAATTTAAATTGAATTTGGAATTAAATTTTAAATAGGTTTGAGTTAAACAAAATCTGGAAAACATTTTAGCACCCAGGCCAACCTAGCCCTAGTCACAGACATGTGGGTCCAGGCACACACGGACCCACACGCCAGTGGTTGAGAGGGAGGAGGACCGCGGGTTGAGTAACAGGTTCTTCGGGAGCCTTTTTGCAAAACGGAGGGGACACAGACAGGTGGGGCTCCGAGGGACCGCGGGTTGACGCATCAAAACGTGAGGGGGTCAAGTGCAAAACAGCGCCGCGCCACTGTTTTTCTTCCTGGCTCTGTTTCTGACGCGCGCGGCGCGCGGCGTGGCGACGCTGGGCTTCGAACCCGCGACGCGGGCGTGCGCGCGGTGGGGCGGAACTGCTGCGGTGGCTGTGTGCTGGTGTTGGAAAGGGGGGCGTGGCTAGATAGGCTGCTGCGCGCCGCGGTGGCGAGTGGGCAGACGCGGCGGCGGGCGCACCGAGGGTGCTCGACGAAAGGTACGGCGACGCCAGGAAACGACGGCGAGGAGGACCTTGTCAGGGAGGGGAAGGGGCTCACCGCGGGCTCGATGGTGGGCTCGGATCGGGTCGAGGCGCAGTAGATCGACGACGGGGCAGACGTCCAGAGGAGCTAGGGTTTGCGTCGGGCGGCGTCGGTTCCGGCGGTGCTGGGGCGTTCTCTCCGCGGCTCCGTGCACAGGTCGAAGCAGAGGCACTCCACGAGCTTCCCCGACAACCTCGGCACCACGCCCGCCTCCTGGTTTGCTATGCTCGAGCGAGAACCGACGGTGGTGGCCGGCGTCAGCAGCTGGTGGCGGTGGAAGAAAAGGGAGGAGAGGGAAGGCGAGGCAGGGCCTCTGGGCGGATCTGGGGAGGCTAGAGGGGCGAGGGAGAGGATAAGAACGAGAGGGGGCAGGTGGGGGCTTGCGTGGGGGAGGGGAAGGTGGCTTCGGTGCCACCTTTCTCTCCTCACGTGCATGGGTCGGGCAGGCACATGGGGAGGGAGGAGGCTGCCAGGTGGGGTAGGGTGAGGCCAGGGAGGTGGTAGGCTCGGTGGAGGGGCCCCCATGCAGAGAGAGAGAGCTGAGAGAGAGGGGGGTGGCTCGGCTAGTGCTAGGGTCGGGTTAGGGTTAGGTTTGGCTCGGGTATAGCTAGGGTTTGGGGTGGGGTAGCAGCTAGGTGGGCCAGGGAGAGAGGGGCCAAGGTGGGGCCAGCTGGAAGAGTCTCGGCATGGATGGAAAAGAGGGGGTGGGGTAGGTTTAGGGTTTAGCTAGGATGGGGTATGGTAGATTAGGGTTTTAGAGAGAGAGAGAGAGAGAGATGTGGTGTGGTTCTCTTGGCCAAGATCAAGCAAGAACAAAACAAACTCAAGCTAGAAATGGCCAAAAGAGAGAAGAAAAGGGAGGTGGTGATGGCCTGGATGGAGATGGGGATGAGGTTTGGATGCTAGCATGCATCTAGCAAGACCAAGACTAAGGGGGTAGAGAGAGAGATGATGATCCACTTAAGATTCAAATAAAAACCAAATACCAAAAAGAAAAGGTGGCACTTGCATGGCCCATGCAAAATATTTAATGTCATGAGGATTCTTGTGAAAACAATATCATCCCATGGCATTATTATTATGCATTCCCAAAATTGGAATAAAAGCCAAGCAAAAGAAGTAAAAAGGATGCCCCATGTGGAGTAGATGGAGATGACCATATTTGAAATACAATGGAACTTACTAGTGTGTATGTGCCACTAGATGCTCAATAGTCCCAACAATACCCCAACATGAGCATAATTCCATAATAATCCAGATGGAGGCTAGGAAAAAGGTTCCCACTCACAAGGCATGCAAAGGTGGCCATGTGGCTCTCATATATCAATAATGTGAAAACAACATGATGCCAAGACGAGAGCAGGTGGAAAGAATTGGACCCATCCCAACCCACATGAGCTAGAGGTAAAACCAATAAGTGCCAAGCTCATATTTAATTGGATGGTGGAATTATAAGGTGGTGAAAGAAAGGTGGTGGAGTTAATAAGAGATATGCCCCCAAATCAACTTGGGCATTTAACAATATATCAAGAACCAAATACAATATCAAGAGGCAACTACAATTAATAATGCACATGAGATAAGAACCAAACAAGAAGGGGTTTTATATGATGCTCAAATGCAAGGTGGCATGATGACATGAGCATGACATGATGATGATGCAACAATTATATGTAGGAAGTGGCCCTTTTTATTACTAGAACAAGTAGCATTACAGGTGTTAGACAACTGGGATGCTACAACTCTCCCCCACTAACAGGAATCTCGCCCCGAGATTCTAGGAAGAAGAAGAAGACACAAAGAGGGTAGGATAGTTGGCACGGAGTTCATCTTCACGCTCCCAAGTGGCTTCATCAACAGAATGGTGTGACCACTGCACCTTGCAGAACTTGATGGACTTGTTGCGAGTCCTTCTTTCTGCGGTCTCAAGGATTTTGGTGGGGTGTTCTTGATAAGACAGGTCTTCTTGGAGATTGATTAGCTCATGATCCACGGTCCTGCCGGGATCTTTGAAGCACTTCTTGAGCTGAGAGATGTGGAAAACATCATGGACTTTGAGTTTTTTCGGGAGCTCCAGGGCATAGGCAACTTCTCCTCTTCTACCACGAATCTTGAAAGGACCGATGTATCTAGGAGCCAACTTTCCTTTGATACCGAAGCGGTGTGTGCCTTTCATGGGAGTGACACGAAGGTACACGAGATCACCAGGGGCATACACCATGTCCGTGTGCTTCCTGTCATAATTGCTCTTCTGTCGACTTTGCGCAATCTTCAGATTCTCAAGAATGATATGCACCTTCTCCTCTGCTTGAGTTACAATATCAGGGCCAAACCATATCCTTTCTCCTGCACCTGACCAACCAATTGGAGTTCTGCATTTGCGGCCATAGAGAGCCTCAAATGGTGCCATCTTCAGACTCTTCTGGAAGCTGTTGTTGTAGGAGAATTCAGCATAAGGAAGACATTCTTCCCACTTCATGCCAAAAGAGATGACGCAAGCACGAAGCATATCCTCCAGAATCTGATTGATCCTTTCAACTTGTCCTTGCGACTGAGGGTGGTAAGCAGTGCTGAAGTTCAATTTTGTTCCCAAAGCATTTTGGAAACTTTCCCAGAACTTTGAAGTGAAGATGCTTCCACGGTCTGAACTGATTTCAAGCGGAACCCCATACAGAGAGACAATTCTGTTGATATAGAGCTCAGCCAACTGAATTCCAGAAATTGTTTCCTTGACGGGGAAGAAATGAGCCACTTTAGAAAGCCTGTCGATGACAACAAAGATTTCATTGTTGCCCTTCTGCGATCTAGGAAACCCAGTGATGAAGTCCATCTCTACTTTCTCCCATTTCCATTCCGGAGGTTTCAATGGCTGTAGAAGACCAAAAGGTTTCTGATGGACAGCTTTCACTCTGCGGCAGACATCACACTCCGAGACATACTTGGCACAATACCGTTTCAAACCAGGCCACCAATACTGTGTTTTCAAGTCCATGTACATCTTTGTGCTGCCAGGATGGATAGAAAGCACCGAATCATGCGCCTACTTGAGAACTTGCTCTCTCAAACCCGGGTAGTTTGGAACAAACATCCGGTGGTCGAAGAAAAGCGTGCCTTGATCATCAACGTGGAAGGACTCATACTTCGGAAGCTCAAGTTTAGAGATGATGTTTCTGGTGTGCGGATCACCCAGCTGACGAGAGCGAATCTTTTCTTCCAAGAGAGGAGTAGCCAGAAGGTTCAGGAGATGCCCTTGTTCCACAATTTCCAGGTTGAGCTGACGGAATTCCTTGCACAAGAGGGGCTGCTGCTCTTCCATCATGAGGTTGTTGACATAAGCTTTGCGGCTGAGAGCATCCGCCATGACATTAGCTTTGCCCGGTGTGTAGTTGATGGTCAAATCAAAGTCATTGATTGCTTCGATCCATCTCCTCTGCCGAAGGTTGAGATCAGGCTGAGTGAAGATATACTTCAAACTTTTGTGGTCAGAAAAGATCTCACATCGGTTGCCAAGCAAGTAGTGCCTCCATAGCTTCAAAGCAAAGACAACTGCTGCTAGCTCGAGGTCATGTGTGGGATAGTTGATCTCATGCGTCTTCAACTGTCGAGAGGCATAAGCAACCACCTGTTTCTCTTGCATAAGGACCGCACCCAATCCTTGCAAAGAGGCGTCGCAGAATATCTGGAAAGGCTTAGATGTATCCGGAGGAACCAAGACTGGTGTGGAAGTGAGCTTCTATTTGAGTGTCTCAAAGCTTGCTTGACATGCAGGAGTCCATAGGTATTTCTTGCCTTTCTTGAGGAGATCGGTAAGAGGCTTCGCTATCTTCGAGAAGTTCTGAATGAAGCGACGGCAATAACTAGCCAAACCGAGGAAACTCCGCACTTCTTTGACATTAACAGGAGGAAGCCATTCAACAATTGTCTTTACCGTTTCCGGGTTGACTGCAATGTCCTTGGCAGAGATGACATGACCAAGATAGGTTACTTCAGGCAGCCAAAACTCACACTTTGAGAACTTTGCATACAAGCGGTTCTCACGAAGCTTGTTTAGGACACACCGCAGGTGTTCTTCATGCTCTTCCTTGGACTTAGAATAGACCAGAATGTCATCCAGATAGACCACAACGAACTTATCCAGGTACTCCATGAAGACCGAGTTCATAAGCCTAGAGAAGGTAGCCGGTGCGTTGGTGAGACCGAAAGACATCACCATGTACTCATACAGGCCATAGCGGGTGGTGAAAGCTGTTTTAGGCACATCTTCCTTGCGAATTTTGATTTGGTGATAACCACTTCTCAAGTCCAGCTTAGAGAATACCACAGCTCCAGCTAGCTGGTCAAAAAGATCATTAATCCGCGGAAGGGGATATTTGTTCTTGATGGTTTTAGCATTGAGAGCCCGATAGTCAACACAAAGTCTATCAGTCCTGTCACGCTTCTTCACAAAGATTGTTGGGCTACCCCAAGAAGAAGTACTGTGTTGAATGAAACCCAACTTCTCTTGTTCATCAAGCTGTCGTTTGAGTTCAGCCAACTCAGCAGGACCCATTTTATAAGGCCGCTTGGAGATAGGAGCCGTTCCAGGTTCAAGCTCAATTACGAACTCAACCTCACGATCCGGAGGCATACCCGGCAACTCTTCAGGAAAAACATCCGGAAACTCACAGACCACTGGGACTCTCTGAATAGCTTCCATAGCATCATCATTCAGAGCCGCCAAAGAGAAAAGCTGGACAGCAGGAGTCAGACTTGGAGAAAAGATTATATGGCCTTCAGGAATCTTCAGAGAAACCGAGCGCTCAGCACAATCAATCACAGCTGCATTTGCCGTCAACCAATCCATGCCCAAGATGACATCAATGTCAGAATTGCCCAGAACAATTAAGGAAGCCGAGAACAAAGAGCCACCAATCTCAATTTGATTGCCATGGCTGATATGAACAGCCCTCATGTTTGAACCAGGAGATTGTACCACCAACCGCTTGAGGAGAGGAACCATAACTAACTCATTCTCATTTGCAAACTTGTGAGAAACAAATGAATACGATGCACCAGAATCGAACAAAACTCGTGCAGGGACTGAGTTAACGGATAGCGTACCCATCACCACTCCAGGTGCATGCTCAGCTTGAGCGGCGTTGACACAATTGGCACGAACAACCGCAGACCCGGGCTTGGTGTTGATGTTGAGAGCCCGAGGTGGTGGTGCACGAACCGTAGGAGAGCTTGCTGCAGATCTTGGCGGGGGTGGAGGGAGAGCTTTGTTCTTCAACGGACAGTTCCAGTTGAGATGTCCAGGATCTCCACACGTGAAGCAGGCACCAGGTGGACGTGGAGCAACATAGCCAGGGACTCCGCCAGGCGCTCCAGGGTAGTTGTGGGTGTAGCCCCTGGGAGCAGCAGTGATGGAGTTTGGTGGCCTTGACGCGTAACTTGCAGGTCTTGGTGGAGCCGGGAGCGACGGTGGGGTGTTAGGAACCCAGACACGCCGCTTAGAAGGAGCTGCCATAACTGCAGAGCTTGATGCATCCCTGTTGTGTTTCTTGGACTCCTCAAACACTTGCCTGCTTGCTTCCTCTTGCAAAGCTGTGTGCTGTAGTTCCAGAAAAGATGCCGGCCTTGCATGTGTGATTGCATACTTGATCGATGCATTGAGCCCTTGCCTGAACCTCTTCTGCTTCTTCTTGTCATCAGATACCTCATCACCACCATAACGAGAAAGATTCATGAAGTTCCTGATGTAGGTGTTGACGTTATCATTTCCTTGCTTCAGGTTGAGAAAAGCTTCCTTCATCCTTTCCATCACAATCTCTGACAGAAACTGCTCCTTGAACGCTCCAGTGAACCTCTCCCAAGTAGGCTGACAACCAGTGCAGCTTGCCTTCAAGTAATTCTCCCACCAGAGAGCTGCATCTCCCTTCAGTAGGTGAGTAGCACACTTGACCCACTCCTGCTCAGGAACATCAGCAGTCTCAAGCAACCTTGACATCTCACGCAGCCAATCATCCGCATCCAGTGGGCGATCGGAAACATCAAACTGGCGAGGGTTGAATTTCAGGAAGCTCTTGATGTCTCCTCGCTTGGGAGGTGGAGGGAGTGGAGCAAACTCATTTCTTCTGACACTTTCTTCCAAGCGCTGCTGGTTCTGCTGCATTGCTGCCAAGGCATTAGCTATGTTTGACAATGCGGCCCCCAACTCCGGTGGTATGTCCTCATCTAAACGGCGTGGTGGAGCCATCCTGAGATTGATATAAAACACAAGTCAGCACTATAATGGAGAATAATAATAATCCAAAATAGTACCAAAATGGAATTAACCAAGATTAAAGGATACGATTTACTAAGATGATATTAAAATATCAACAATGTTCAAAGCACCTAAAAGATATTAAGCATATCGCACACGACTGAAAAGGAGTGTGGTACACAAATATATCAAAGAAAAAAATTTCCACAAATTTCGGCATTAAAATACCAATAGATGCGCAAAATTACTTAACGAATCAAGATAAGTGACTCTACTAATTCAATATACAAAAGCGAATGATAAGAGTAGTGGTATGGTCGCGACTCCATCCCGCACTCAAAGCATTACTCCGCACATGAATAAGTGGAACACATATCCTAACCCCTTCTTCTCACGTTGAACCTAAAGATTGGTAACTACGGAAACGAACAACCCAAACAAGATAGCGTCGGATACAAAGAGTAAGACAGATCGCGTCGGTTTGCAAAAGCCTGTCGGTATGGAATGTACCAACAGTTCATAACCAAAGGCAGATAAGATAACAACTTGGATGCAACAGATAGACAAGGGATTACACACACACACACACAACCTATGGTACTACGGAAACCCAGAACACGTGAACCCTAGTTTGAATTTTAAGAAGAGGATTGAAAACGTTGCACTTCCTTACCAGAAAAGGGTGGGTGGGTGGGTAAGAAGAAAAGTGGAAGCAATCCTACTCTCGCGTTTTTGTTTTTCCTTAATATACATAACTACCAAAATATTTGCTAGACTGACAACGACCGTTTGGCTGAGACCCTGAAGGTCGGGATGGCTCTGATACCAATTGTAACTACCTCGGTGAATTACGCTCCTAGATACAAGCCTGGATGAGCGGTAGTGGTTGAAATAGTACGGTGGGGCCCCAAAAGCCACTCACGGGTAGACCTTTCGGCCGTCCCAACCACTTCCAACTCAACGGGACCTGTACGGGCGGCGTAATCGGCAGGCGAAGGGATCAACTACATACACAAATGAGTATGTATGCAAGCCACCATACAAGAGTACATCAGAGCCATACCATCTAGAAAGAAAGGAAATATAGCAACGCCATACGGCAAGATTCAAATGACCTAGATAGATATAATATGTTAGGATAATTCCTCATACATCACACACATCAGAGTAACAAGCGGAAGCGGCAAAACAAGGTCCGAGTACGGATAAGAAGCAAATCGGCATAAGATGCCATAGAACTAAGCACATCCCGCCCACAGATCTCACGGATCCCCGTTCCCAGAATCTCTACACCGAACGGTCGTTGCCCACGTCATCAGCCTCTTCCACCCAGTATCCGTCCTGCGAGGGTACCTGTTCATCTGAACCAATAATTTATCGTGTGAGACCCTAAGGGTACTCAGCAAGTCTTTATGCCTCTAAAGGGGACACAACCTGGGGTGACGCAATTGCAGCAAAAGATAAACCCTAGCAGTTCTATAGATAAACGCTAACCATCCGCCTAACCAGTGATAGACGGATGTCCGTGAATTAATGACAACAGTTATAACAGTAATTTCATCAGATCCATCCTCCTACTCGCTTACCAACGAGGAAGCGGACGAACAACCCCCCCCCCCCCCATCCGTTGGCAATTTTATTAACCATTCCATGAGTATTGCACTATTTACTAGTCATTTACTTAGTCAGATTAAAGCGGTACTTTAGTTATGCTTGTCTATGATCGAGAAACTGTGCTCCAAGTCGTCCATAACCGCGGACACGGCTTTCAGAAAGTTTTACCCTGCAGGGGTGCACAAATAGCAACACACACTCGATCAACCTCGGAAAAACCAAATCAAAACCCAACGAGGCCTTCACGACAAAGCAATCACAGGATTCAGAAATATTTCAGGGGGCCACCCCTTGGAGTACACCCGCAACGAAGCTAGCTGACTTCGAGACGGACCCGAGGTTTGGGTGGACGGCTGTGAGCGACTGGGAACCCAAAACTGGGCTTGTCGACACCGCGAAAACGTGTCCCGATCCTAAACAGTACAGGTGCTATCTGTCGCACAATTTAATTAAAGCAGTAAACATGGCATAAGTACAGGATAGTAAATAAAACCTCAAACTAGTTTGTGGCCCCAAGAAATAAGACGGAATCAAGCTCTGGCTCAGGGGGGTCCCATATACCTCCCGGATGTGGATAGCGCGAATAATCTTGGAACAGGAATCAAGTACTCGGGGTCTTACGGGACACAAGTGAGCAGGAAAAACCAAATAGCAGATATTGCTCACCGGTGCCACTTTCATTAGTTGTCCCATTTCTACTCAGGTTAAGTTGTTTAGGTACCTCGTTATCCATCAGACACTCACAAACCCTACACATGCTGTTCTACGACTCGCATGGCTCAAACAACTCCTGTAGTAATGGCTCATGGGATGGAGGTACAGGCTTGGTGGGGTTTAAAAGTAAAGGCTATGCAATACTTGGGATTCAGTTTAATGCAATCGCGACTCAATGATGCAAGAATAAGATAGAGGCAATAGGTACTGTATGTATGCAAGCATGTGGAAGTGCTTGCCTGGCAACTCAGTTGAAGCGAGAGACGGATCTGGGTAGTGCTCCTGGTTCTCTTGATATATCCCCTGCTCAGTGTCTATTCGAAGAAGAACCAAACAAACAAGGGCCAACATAAATAAAGTGCGCAAGCATATAAATAAAATGCAGCAAGCAAACAATCAGGCCATGATGAATGATGCACAAGTTGCATGGCAATAATGTAGCATGGCATGGGTGAGGTGTGATATACAAGAATAAATCATTTTATTAAGGTTTGGCCACATTTTATTGTCATATTAGTTGCTGTATAGTGTTTATTTATATGATGCATGCTGCAATTGAAGTCATGGATAGCATAAACAGAAAGTTCGCGTCGAGCTGATCATTTTGGACATATCATTTGCTAAATTCGGAGTTATAACTCAAAAGTTATTAATTATTGAATATAAAGGGGAAAATTATTGTAATTTAAATAAACTTGGAATTTTACATGTTCAAAATATATTTTGGATTGCATATTTGAATTCCTCACATTTTTCTGATTTGAAAACATATATTATTTGTATTATTTGGATTAATATTTGAAAAGTTATTTGAAAACAGAATTTAAATTGAATTTGGAATTAAATTTTAAATAGGTTTGAGTTAAACAAAATCTGGAAAACATTTTAGCACCCAGGCCAACCTAGCCCTAGTCACAGACATGTGGGGCCAGGCACACACTGACCCACACGCCAGTGGTTGAGAGGGAGGAGGACCGCGGGTTGAGTAACAGGTTCTTCGGGAGCCTTTTTGCAAAACGGAGGGGACACAGACAGGTGGGGCTCCGAGGGACCGCGGGTTGACGCATCAAAACGTGAGGGGGTCAAGTGCAAAACAGCGCCGCGCCACTGTTTTTCTTCCTGGCTCTGTTTCTGACGCGCGCGGCGCGCGGCGTGGCGACGCTGGGCTTCGAACCCGCGACGCGGGCGTGCGCGCGGTGGGGCGGAACTGCTGCGGTGGCTGTGTGCTGGTGTTGGAAAGGGGGGGCGTGGCTAGATAGGCTGCTGCGCGCCGCGGTGGCGAGTGGGCAGACGCGGCGGCGGGCGCACCGAGGGTGCTCGACGAAAGGTACGGCGACGCCAGGAAACGACGGCGAGGAGGACCTTGTCAGGGAGGGGAAGGGGCTCACCGCGGGCTCGATGGTGGGCTTGGATCGGGTCGAGGCGCAGTAGATCGACGACGGGGCAGACGTCCAGAGGAGCTAGGGTTTGCGTCGGGCGGCGTCGGTTCCGGCGGTGCTGGGGCGTTCTCTCCGCGGCTCCATGCACAGGTCGAAGCAGAGGCACTCCACGAGCTTCCCCGACAACCTCGGCACCACACCCGCCTCCTGGTTTGCTATGCTCGAGCGAGAACCGACGGTGGTGGCCGGCGTCAGCAGCTGGTGGCGGTGGAAGAAAAGGGAGGAGAGGGAAGGCGAGGCAGGGCCTCTGGGCGGATCTGGGGAGGCTAGAGGGGCGAGGGAGAGGATAAGAACGAGAGGGGGCAGGTGGGGGCTTGCGTGGGGGAGGGAAGGTGGCTTCGGTGCCACCTTTCTCTCCTCACGTGCATGGGTCGGGCAGGCACATGGGGAGGGAGGAGGCTGCCAGGTGGGGTAGGGTGAGGCCAGGGAGGTGGTAGGCTCGGTGGAGGGGCCCCCATGCAGAGAGAGAGAGCTGAGAGAGAGGGGGGTGGCTCGGCTAGTGCTAGGGTCGGGTTAGGGTTAGGTTTGGCTCGGGTACAGCTAGGGTTTGGGGTGGGGTAGCAGCTAGGTGGGCCAGGGAGAGAGGGGCCAAGGTGGGGCCAGCTGGAAGAGGCTCGGCATGGATGGAAAAGAGGGGGTGGGGTAGGTTTAGGGTTTAGCTAGGATGGGGTATGGTAGATTAGGGTTTTAGAGAGAGAGAGAGATGTGGTGTGGTTCTCTTGGCCAAGATCAAGCAAGAACAAAACAAACTCAAGCTAGAAATGGCCAAAAGAGAGAAGAAAAGGGAGGTGGTGATGGCCTGGATGGAGATGGGGATGAGGTTTGGATGCTAGCATGCATCTAGCAAGACCAAGACTAAGGGGGTAGAGAGAGAGATGATGATCCACTTAAGATTCAAATAAAAACCAAATACCAAAAAGAAAAGGTGGCACTTGCATGGCCCATGCAAAATATTTAATGTCATGAGGATTCTTGTGAAAACAATATCATCCCATGGCATTATTATTATGCATTCCCAAAATTGGAATAAAAGCCAAGCAAAATAAGTAAAAAGGATGCCCCATGTGGAGTAGATGGAGATGACCATATTTGAAATACAATGGAACTTACTAGTGTGTATGTGCCACTAGATGCTCAATAGTCCCAACAATACCCCAACATGAGCATAATTCCATAATAATCCAGATGGAGGCTAGGAAAAAGGTTCCCACTCACAAGGCATGCAAAGGTGGCCATGTGGCTCTCATATATCAATAATGTGAAAACAACATGATGCCAAGACGAGAGCAGGTGGAAAGAATTGGACCCATCCCAACCCACATGAGCTAGAGGTAAAACCAATAAGTGCCAAGCTCATATTTAATTGGATGGTGGAATTATAAGGTGGTGAAAGAAAGGTGGTGGAGTTAATAAGAGATATGCCCCCAAATCAACTTGGGCATTTAACAATATATCAAGAACCAAATACAATATCAAGAGGCAACTACAATTAATAATGCACATGAGATAAGAACCAAACAAGAAGGGGTTTTATATGATGCTCAAATGCAAGGTGGCATGATGACATGAGCATGACATGATGATGATGCAACAATTATATGTAGGAAGTGGCCCTTTTTATTACTAGAACAAGTAGCATTACAGGTGTTAGACAACTGGGATGCTACACTTACCTTTATAAAGGGAGGGATCTTACAGATGGTATCAGAGCACTGTGTTGCCTGTAGGATTATGACCCTAGGATTGGAAACCACTAAGGAAAAATTTTCAACAACTTCCACACTTGTCTTTTTCTTCTCGTAAGCTTTTCTAATCTTCTTTCTCACCTCTATTTGTAGATGAACTCCATCAATGAAGCCGTGAGGAAGGGACCACTCATGACTATGACTTTGGAGTGTGAGACAGAATTCCCCAAGGCTCTCAAGGACCTCATGGTTGCCATGGGAATACATGGTGCAGCTGTGTACAAGGTTTTCCTGTGATGGATGAAGGAATTGAGTACTGGTGGGTGCAACTTCACTTGTATAAAAACAAGGAAGACAACCACAAGGAATCAGGATTCTGCATGGTCACCAACTCAGTGATGCACACCACATTCTTTGATTCAGCAAGGGATGCAGCTTGGAAGGCCATCAAGGAGCTTAGTGATAGAATCAAGTGCAGGATGCTCAACACTCAGAATGACCTTAGGGAAGAAAAGAAGCATACCCAGGAGTTAGAGGCTACCAACCAACGTTTAAGAGAGGACATCATAGACTTAGCAATGGAATCATGTGATCAGGATCGACAGATTGCCTCTAGGGATGCCTTGTTAGCCAACTTGGCAAGTGAGATGGGATTGTAACGTACTTTTATAGTTGGACCACCACACTTTCATTTTATTTCACAAATGTTGTCTAAAATAAGTTGAACCTTGGATGCTTGTAAGGGTTTTATGTATGCCATGACTTGTGTGTTTTGATTGTCAAAAATATGCATGTGATGCCTTGTCTTGTGATTCATCTCTATGTATGTTAATTCTAACTTTTCTATCTTATATAATAGATGCCTAATGTTACTATCAGCACGGCTGAAGAGTTCAAGGGAACTCATTTTGGCACTCGTCTTATTGAGCTCACTAGTTTGCTCAATCTCCCACTTCCTACCATCATGATCCTTCCCCTCACCGAGTTCGAGAGGAAGGACCTTTGGGGCTTCAAGGTTACTCAGCCAGGACACTAGACTGAGCCAGCCACGGAGGCTATCACCTTCAATCTCATGCATGATGACAAGGAGAGAGGCCTAGAGGTAGTCATGCAGGATTTGCTTGGACATTTGCTAGGGAGACACTCTCGGAAGATTAGAGGTACTCACTTCCACGACTTCGGTAGACGTGACGAGGATGGTGATGCCATTTGGTTTGACCAATGCACCAGCATACTTTATGAATATGATGAACAAGGTGTTCATGGAGTTCCTTGACAAGTTTGTTGTCGTTTTCATCGATGACATTTTAATCTACTCCAAGAGCAAAGAAGAGCATGAAGGACATTTGCGCTTGATACTTGAGAAGCTTAGGGAGCATAAGCTGTATGCCAAATTCAGCAAGTGTGAGTTTTGGTTGAATGAAGTTGGATTTCTTGGACACGTTGTGTCAGGAGATGTTGTAGCAGTTGATCCTGCTAAAGTTTCAGCTGTAACTGAATGGGAATCTCCTAAGTCAGTGAAAGAGGTTCGTAGTTTCCTTGGCTTGGCAGGATACTACAGAAGGTTCATTGAGAATTTCTCCAAGATAGCTAAGCCAATGACAGAGTTACTAAAGAAAGACAAGAAATTTGCTTGGTCTGAAGGATGTGAACTCAGTTTCCAAGAATTAAATAAGAGACTCGTGACAACACGAGTCTTATGTCTGCCAGATTTGGAGAAAGATTTCCAAGTGTATTGTGATGCATCTCATCATGGGTTAGGTGCAGTACTTATGCAAGAAGGGAAAGTTGTGGCTTATGCCTCGAGACAACTAAAAACTCATGAGGTAAATTACCCTACTCATGATTTGGAGTTAGCCTCTATTGTCCATGCACTCAAAACATGGAGACACTATCTTTTGGGAAAGCGATGTGAAGTATTCACAGATCACAAAAGTTTGAAGTATATCTTCACCCAGAAAGAAATTAACATGAGACAAAGAAGATGGCTAGAACTCATCAAGGACTATGACTTGAGTTTGCAATACCACTCCGGTAAAGCAAATGTTGTAGCGGATGCTCTAAGTCGTAAGGTTTTTGTGAATGGCCTTACTAAGGGAGAATTGCCAGATGATCTGTGTGCCCAATTTAGAGATCTCAGATTGGAGATTGTGCCTGAAGGACATCTCATGTCATTGGATGTTCAACCCACTTTGTTGGACAAAATCAAAGAAGCCCAAAAGACAGACAAGGAAATTTAAGAGATCAAGGAAAAGCTTGGCAAGGGAAAAGCCAAAGGATTCCATGAAGACGAACAGGGTACTTTATGGTATGGAAAACGTATCTGTGTTCCGCAAGATCCAGAGCTTCGGAAACTGATTTTACAAGAAGCGCACAAATCACCATGTTCCATTCATCGGGTAACACCAAAATGTACATGGATATGAAGGAAAGATTTTGGTGGAAAAATCTCAATAAGGACATCGCCGAACATATTGCTTTGTGTGATGTATGTAGTAGAGTGAAAGCGGAACATCAAAAACCAGCAGGATTGCTACAACCACTACCTATTCCCGATTGGAAGTGGGACAAGATAGGCATGGATTTCATCACCGGATTGACAAGGACCAGGTCAGGATATGATTCTATTTGGGTAGTAGTGGATCGCTTAACTAAAGTGGCTCATTTCATACCCATGAAGACAACCTATACAAGTGCTAAGTTAGCCAAGATCTACATGAGCAGGATTGTATGTCTGCATGGAGTACCCAAGAGTATTGTGTCTGATAGGGGAACTCAATTCACTTCTCATTTTTGGAGGCAACTACATGAGTCATTGGGAACGAGGTTGGAATTTAGCACTGCTTTTCATCCTCAGACTGATGGACAAACAGAAAGGACCAACCAGATTCTTGAAGATATGCTGAGAGCATGTGCCCTAGATATGGAGCCAGTTGGGATGAAAGTCTGCCTTACGTAGAATTCTCTTATAATAACAGCTATCAAGCCAGTATTGAGATGGCACCATTTGAGTTTCTCTATGGGAGAAAGTGTACCACCCCATTGCTATGGAATGGTGTGGGAGAAAGAAGTTTGTTCGGATCAGAACTAATCAAAGAGGCTGAAGAGAAAGTCAAGCTAGTCAAGGACAGATTGAAGATAGCACAGTCCCGACAAAAGAGCTACGCAGATCCTAAGCGTAGAGAATTCACCTATGAAATAGGTGATAGAGCCTATCTTAGAGTGTCACCACTTCGTGGAGTGAAGATATTTGGAGTCAAAGGAAAATTGTCCCCAAGATATGTTGGACCATTCAAGATTCTGAGTCATAAAGGAGAAGTAGCTTATGAGATTGAATTGCTAGAATCATTGTCTGCTGTTTACAATGTGTTTCATGTGAGTCAGCTAAAGAAATGCCATCCATAAATGGAAGAGACTTCTTTGAAGGATACTATACCTTTGGAGGAGGTTCAATTGGAAAGTGATCTCACTTATGAGGAAAAACCTATCAAGATTCTTGAGACTGCGGAAAGAGTTACTCGGACTAAGACTATCAAATTCTGCAAAGTACAATGGAACCATCATTCCGAAGAAGAAGCAACATGGGGGTTAGATTTGTAACATCCCTAAAATCATGTTTTCAAAGATTGTATATCATTCATGCATGCATATCCTTTTAGGGATCAATTTCAAACTCTTTTGAAAGAAACAGAAACTTTGAGTGCTATTATTTCATGTGAGCAAGCTTTGATCCAATGCCACTCTCAAGTGAGAGAATAATTGTTTTAAACCAAGTTTTGTTTGCACTTAGGTTGGATTGGTTAAGTGTTAAAGCTTGGACAAAAACTTCCAAAACAAATATGTTTTTAAAACCATTTTCAAATCTTCAGCAAACCATGTGCTAAGGCACTGTTATTTTTTAAAAATCTTCAAAGGACCATGCTAGTCCAACAAGACAGCATGATTTTATACTCAAATTTATACAAGGTTCATTTTATAAAATTCCAAAAAGGTTTGGAATTCAAATGATTTTGAATTCATATGAAAAAGGTTTCCTGAAAATCAAATTAGAAAAAGAAAAGGAGATAAGAAATGGAAAAGGGCCGGCGCCAGACTTTCAGCCCAGCAGCAGACCTAGCCCACTAAGCCCACCCGGGGTTTTTCCCTCTCTGTCTCACGCGGCACAGACTTACCCCGCGCTCGCTAACTGGTGGACCCAATGCCACGCGAGCATCATCCCAAACCACGCACCCCCCACGACCCCGTCGACGCCGCCGTTAACTCCATTACTGCCGCGATTGATGCAAGCTTAATTGCTGGCGTTTCCTCGCGTGATCCTCGCCCCTGCTCCGGCTATAAGACCCTCTCCTCACCCGCATCTTTCCCCTCGCTCAGCACACTCACCTCGCCACCAGGCTGCGCGCAATCGAGCTCAGAACCCCGCAACACCGACGACCTCCGGCGACCGATTCCGGTGAGCACCATCCGCCCCCTGTCTCTATTTCATGCGAGCATGATCAACATGTCCTTGCGCATCTTCTCATGCCTTCATTTTTCTCTGTATCATCCTAGAGCGTCGTCACCGTCCACCTCTGGAAGCAACCGAAGCTCAGCACAACTCCGGCGACCCCTCCTGGTAGTTCCCGACCACCCCTTCCTCTCTTCTGGATACTCACTTGTTCGCCAGGCTTGTGCGCATCTAACAGCGTCTCTGTTTTGTCTTAGAGCGCACCAGAACCTCGCCCCCGATGATGCCAGAGCTTGCCCGACGACAGGTTCCACTCCGGCGAGCAATAGCAGCCAGATCCGAGCGCCCCTGTCCCTCCCTCGACCGCCTTGAGCTTCACTGCAGCCCCACGAACACGGTAACCACCTCCACCCCTCCCCGCGCGATCTGAATCGCTGGCAACATCTCTGACAGAGCCGCGCCGCCGCATCGCCGCCGCTAGCACCGCCCGTCTGTGGCCGTTTGATCCGTGACCGTAGGATTTAGATCCAGCGATTAGAAATAGACCTGTAGCGAAGCGGTACGAACAGATCTGGGCCATGCGGGTTAAGTTAGATCTAACGGCTCGCGAGTGTGATCCAGTGCGAATCGGTATCAACCAATCAGAGGGTGCCGCGTGGCCAGTCCTTTGTTTTAAAAACAGAATTTAGATCTATTAGAATCTCCTCATCCCAATTTCTAAATTAAAACATGTGGTTGAACAAGGGTAAAGGATCAATTTATGCATCTCCTCATCCCAATCCATTTATGCAATTTTTTCAATGTTTTGCCTCTGTAAAAATGGTTGTTTCTACAGAAACATTTGTAGGCATAATTTGTGTATAGTAATTATTTGAAAAATGTTTTGTTGATCAAATAAAGTTTATTTGGCATGTTTTGGACTTGTTTATGATTCAGTACTGTGTACTTGTCTTGTTTGGTGTAGAAAATCATCACATGGCATTTTTGCATGCATTCATGTATTTTTGTTTGTATATATTGTGTATGTGATTTTGTGCCATTATTTTATGTGTAGATTTTGGTGCAAATAGTGATTGTGAAGATTGTTGCTACTCCCCAAACTACCAAGGCAAGTGGTGCTTCATGATTTTATTCCTATGTTTATCAACTATGCACTAGAAATATTTTGTATAGGGCTTGCATGAGTATTTTGATCTATATGCTATGCTTGGGAAATCCTAGTAGTTGTAGAATTGCTAGAAATTTCTAAGTTAAGATGCTTATCAATGCCATGCTTAGCCTAGCTAGTAGCAACCAAAGGTGGTTACATATTCATGCTATGAGGAAATATTTCTAAGTCTTTGGACTTGTGTTTTTGCTTAATAAAACAACTAAGTGAATTAAACACCTGGGTGGAATGGAAGGAATGTTTTGTGTTGAGTGGTTAAAAAAGTCCCATATCTATGGTTTACCTTGTGTATATCACTTGTGGAAAGCCACCCAGGAACAAAGGGATTTGAGATGCCAAATGTTAAGAAGCTTCTAGTGCAGCCACATGGCATTATGGGCTCTGCCTGGATCATATAGGATCCAATAACTTAGCCATTTGGATAGTTGGTGGTAGTGGGATGATAGGTAGGAGCGCGTCCATTTGGTCTAAGGGAAGGCTTCTGAAAGGTCCTGTCTTGGTGAAAATCAAGTCTTGTGGGAAAAGTGCACAACCTCTGCAGATGGAAGAATCTAAGTACTTAGCCATGTCCCTGGTATTGGACAAATTGAGCATCAAGACATGGAAGCTATCAAGAATCTCCTCATCCCAATTTCTAAATTAAAACATGTGGTTGAACAAGGGTAAAGGATCACCAATTTCTATTGGTAGTTCCTTGGGAAAGTTTATCAAAGAAAAACTTAGTGTTTTCAACTAATAGGTAAAACCTATTTTGAGCAAAGCAAGCCTAAGCTACACTTAGCCAAAATGCATATAGTATCTAGAACTACAAATATTCAACTAAGGTATCACTTGCCAATACTATTCCAATGTATTGAATCTTATTATATATTTGAACTCTTGTATTAGGCCTGTGGCCATGGAGTTTGTAAAAGACTATGTTTGTCTCTGGAATGATATGTAATAATGACCTTTGTTTCTGTGTACTTCATCTTAAACTGTGGATGCTAGCATTGATCCAGGGACTAGCATTGCAATCACAGGGATCCTTACCTTTATAAAGGGAGGGATCTTACAATTGCCCTACTTTAATTTGTTTACCCAGCATGCCATGTTTGTTTATCTAAGGAGAACACCTCTAGTGAATTATGGACCCCGGTCCAATCTTTACCATTGATACATCTTCCATTGTTATTGTTTACTTGCTGCAAACCACCATCACCTTCCACACCATATAGTTAATCCTTTGTTATAGCAACCGGTGAGATTGAGAACCTCACTGTTCGTTGGGGCAAAGTCTTGAGTTTGTGTTATGCAGGTTTCCATGTTGCTTGCAACACCTTTGAGACTTTTCCTTCCTCCTACTGGTTCGATAACCTTAGTTTCTTACTGAGGGAAGACTTGTTGTTGTGCTGATTCACACCTTGCTCTTGGGGTTTCCCGACGAAGTGCTCCACGTCAACAAGGAGTCATCAAAATCGTTCATGAAAACTTCCACAATTTCTTCACAAAAACCATGAAAGATAGCAGACATACATCTCTGAAAGGTAGCAGGAGCATTACATAAACCAAAAGGCATACGCCTATAAGCATAAGTTCCATAAGGACAAGTGAAGGTGGTTTTCTCTTGGTCTTGTGCTCTCACAGCAATTTGAGAGAAACCAGAATAACCATCAAGAAAATAAAAGTGGGTCTTTTTAGACAACCTTTCTAGCCTTTGATCAATAAAGGCAGAGGATAATGATCTTTCTAAGTAACTTTATTAACCTTCCTAAAATCAATGCACATCCTATACCCAACCACTACTCTTTGAGATATAAGCTCATTATTTTCATTAGGCACAACAGTGATTCCCCCTTTCCTTGCGACACAATGAACAGGGCTGACCCATTGACTATCAACAATAGGGTAAATAATACCAGCATCAAGGAGTTTTAATACCTCATTTCATACCCCATCCTTTATCTTAGGATTTAAACGGCGTTGGTGTTTAAGAACTGGTTTTGCATCAGGTTCTATATTAATAGAGTGCTGACATATAGTAGGAGAAATCCCTTTTAAATCATCAAGAGTATACCCCATAGCTCCTCGGTGTTTCTTCAATATTTCCAATAATCTTTCCTCTTCCTTCCCTCAAAGTTTAGAACTAATAATAATATGATATATTTTCTTATCATCTAAATAAGCATATTTAAGATCATCAGGTAGAGGTTTTAATTCGAAAACAGGGTCTTCTTTAGGTGGTAGTGTGGTACCCAGATCTTCCACAGGTAGGTTATGCTTAAGTAATTCAGGTTGACGAAGGAAAACCTTGTCAATCTCATTTCTTTCCTTCATGAAGACTTCACTTTCATGATCTTCCATAAACTGCTGCAAAGCATTGTTAGGAGCAAGAGAAATAGCAGAAAGTTGTTCAACCCTAAAATCCTCATTAGGCAATTCATTTTCATAAGGAGTTTTAGCAAATTTGGAAAAATTAAACTCATAAGACTCTCTATCAAACTTAGTCAAAACTTTTTCCTTCTTACTGTAGGGGTTCGTAGCATGGAAAACAAAAAATTTCTATCGCATACAAACAAACAAGCCAAGATCTATCTACTAGATTGTAGCAACGAGTCGATGGAATAACTTACCCTCGAAGATTCCAAAGCGGTTAACGAGAGCAGATTCTCGTGGGTGATGTAGTCGTACTCTTTCCGATCTCAAGATCGTGTAGACGATCCTACCGGCGCTGCGTTCCGGCAGAGCTTCCGCAGTCGGTCACACGTTCGGTACTCTACGAAGACCTTCCTCTCCCTTGTTCCAGCAGGCAGCGGAGGTTGTAGCACTCTCCTCGCGATTCCGGCAGCACAACGGCGTGGTACCGGAAGTAGAGGGGAAATCCCGCAGGGCTTCGCCTTAAGCCGGAGCGAGTATGGTGGATTATGAGAGAGGGCTATTAGTGGTCTAGAGATTAGACACACCAATTAGAAGGCTCTAAACCGCAGGCTAAAGCAATTAGAAGCTCTAAACCAGAACGGCTCTAAACCGGAGATTAGAGGTAGAAACTTGTGTGTCTTGAGGAGGAAGCCCTGCCCCTCCTTTTATAGGTGGAGGGGCTGGCGCGCCAGGGGAGGGAGGGAGTCCCTCCCCAACTCGGCCTAGGGCTGGGCGTCGGCCAAGGAGGAGAGGAACTCCTCCTCCAAGTTGGTTTCAACCTCCTCTTGCTTGTTTCCCACAGTTTCCTGTTTCCCACAGTTTCCTGTTTTAGCCGTTTGACTTTCAAACTGGCAATTTGACTTTCATGTTTTTGGAACAGCAAGAACACTTAGTACATGATGCAATCATTCAATGACACACTCATGTACCCTCCCCCCCCCCCCCCCCCCCCGGAGTGCCGGACAATTCGGAACCTTCTAGAACATTCCCGATGAAAACACCGGAATCATTCCCGAACTCCGAAACGGGACTTTCCTTATATGAATCTTATTCTCCGGACCATTCCGGATCACCTCGTGATATCCCGGATCCCATCCGAGACTCCGAACAACATTCGGTCTCTTTCTCATAATACCATAACTACTTAAACAACGTCGAATCCTTAAGTGTGTCTCCCTACGGTTCGTGAATTATGCGGACATGATCGAGACACTTCTCCGAACAATAACCAATAGAGGAATCTGGAAATTCATATGGCCCCCACATATTTCTACGATTACTTTGCGATCGAATGAACCACTTACATACGATACCAATTTCCCTTTGTCTCACGATATGTTACTTATCCGAGGTTATGATCGTCGGTATCTCTGCATACCTAGTTCAACCTCGTTACCAATAAGTACTCTTTTCTCGTTCCCGTGATATGTGATCCCTTGTGAGCCAGTCACATGCTTGCAAGCTAATTGGATGACATTCCACCGAGAGGGCCCAGAGTATATCTATCCGTCATATGGATGGACAAATCCCACTCTTGATCCATGTGTTTCAACCAATACTTTCCGAACACTCAATGCCACCTTTATAGCCACCCAATTACGGTGTGGTGTTTGATGTCATCAAAGCATCCATCCGGTAAAGGTGATATGCATGATCTCATGGTCGAAGGAATTAGGTTACTATGTATCAGAAAGCATATAGCAATTGAACTATTGAAATGACTTGATCTTTATGCTACGCTTATCTATAGGAGTATGTCCATCACATCATTCTCCTAATGATATGATCCTGTTGTTAATAACATCTCTATGTTCATGATCAGGAAACCATGATCATATATTAACCAACAAGCTAGTTTAACAAGAGGCTTTACTAGGGACTCTTATTTTAGTTTACAAATCACACAAGTATTAATGTTTCCGGTTAATACAATTATAGCATGGTATGTAAACATTTATCATAAGTGTGAAGATATGATAATAACCACTTTATTATTGCCTCTTGGGCATATCTCCAACAGTCTCCCACTTGCACTAGAGTCAATAATCTAGTTTCAAACCTTTGTGTATTCAACACCTATGGCTTTCCGGTGTTGTATGTACACGATTGCTAGTGGTCAACTGATCTCCGGATCTGACACTTCTAGGTCCGTGTGTAATTTCATGTCTTTGCGTCTCTACGCATCACTCATTCTCTAATGAGATGGCTTTGTATAAATTTGGTCTTTCGGTGTGACCTTTAGCTCTTTGGGGTTAAAACATGTTGATAATATTGTCGCACAATATATCTTCATAGTATTATCCCACTGTGAACTACACCTAGTTTGATAACAAACTACTTGACACAAATGCCCTCTTTTGATGCTAAAATAGCAGTCATATACTTAGCCTTTTGTTGTAGTATCTGTCACAATGTCTTAACTTTGGAACTCATCCAAATCCATTATGGAACTCACTTTCCATTATATTGTGCCACCCTTAGTTTAGATTGAGATAAACTTAATTTGTTCTTTGTGACAAAGCTAGTATCAATGTAGTACTTTTACAATGAACTAACCATCTATTTGTCACTTCTACAAATATTATACTCTTAGTTCTTCCAAAAGATCATAAGAATATCCTTACTATTGTCCAATGATCATCTTACGAATCATTCTGGTATATGCTCACAACATTTAGAGAATAGGACATATCTGGATTTGTACATATCACAGTATGATTGATATAAATACTCTTTATGATTTCATACATCAAGTATCAATCTATACTTGATTATTTGTTTCACTTTACCAAATGTCAATACACTTGAATATATCATCAACATTGAACTCTTTCAATCCTTTCTGTGCGACAAGAACCTTTCTTGTAGTTTCTATATTGAACTCATTCAATATCTCGTCTATGTACTTCTGGCACAACCATATTAGCGTCTATTGATGCCAAATATTTAGGTTTTGCCTAAGTCTTTCATCGGGATGAAATTCTTAATATGTGTTAATAAAAGATACATTATTTCCAATCAACAATATGTCTTCCACATAACGTATTAGAAACATGTCTTAGCGCTCCCACTTAATTTCTTGCAAATGCAAGCATCTCCATCGTCTCTGATGAACTTTTAAACTCCTTTAACAGTTTCATCACAGTGAAGATTCCAACTCCGCGATGCTCACTTTAACCATTGAAGTTTGCATATACTTTTAGCATCCTTTTGAATTAACAAAACCCTATGGACCGTGTTATGCACATGTCCTAGGTAACGATTCTATTAGAAGAACTTGTTTTGTTTATTCAACTACCATATAACAAATTATATGTAGTGGTTGCTACATTAATCCGTCTAGACTAAATATCACTATGAAAGATCAAATCTTGTCATAGTCAACCTTTGAACATTTTGTGAACTCTTTCCCAACATGTCGACTATTTCATAGATGTAAAACATCCATGTCTATTTCTTTATAGATCCAGACACAACTGTAAGGTCTTACACCTTTCTCGAGGGTCCTTCAAGTTCAAAACTTGATTTCTCGTGTATGGAACTATCACGGATTTTATGGCTACAAGCCATTTTACGGAGTCAGGGCCCATCATCGCTTCTTTGCATGTAGTCGGATCATTATTGTTAAATAATGATTTAACTCTCAAATCTTGGTATTTGATTGTTCATCCGACCTACTTGTTTCAATAGGAACTTGGATCTCCGTGACCACAACCTTTGAGGTACGTGAGCCATGAGCTTTGTTGCTGCCTCCGGAACACTTTTCGGTGCTGCGCAACTTTGCACATATAGCTAAGGTTCTTTTAACCTTATCAAAGTTCTATTGTCCTCCCACTTTACTTTTCACGAAAAATTCCTTCTAAAAGAAACTTGACGTTCTAAGTGACAAACACTTTTGTCTCCGGTGTTATGGAGGAATACTTAACAAAGACAGGTTCATCCGACTTTAGTTGCAAACATCTTTCTTATGCATAGCATACCAATGTTTTAAGAAAAGACAACTTGGGTTTTATCCCAAACCATAACTTTATATGGTGTCATTTCAACGGATTATGATGGAGCTCTTTTCAGTGGAAAAACGGTAATCTCTAAAGCTTTTAATCTTTTAAAATATAATGGCAGTTTTATGAATTATACCTTTGATCTTACCATGTCAAACAAGGTTTAATTACATATCTCGAATCCTCCATACTCTTATGGTGTTTCGGGAAATGCAAATCCACGGAACGATTCCTTAAATCTTAGGTATTATGCTAAACTCTGTAACTCAAATATCTTCCTTTATGATCTTATCATAAACTATTTATATTCTTGTTACAATGATTTTGCACTTCATCTCGAAAGTCTTTGAACTTTTCCAAATATTTCACACTTCATCCTTATTAAGTAAATATTCATATATTCACTCAAATTTTCGGAGAAGGCATATGAAGTTGAAATCCACCGCTCTTGACTACACATAATGGACTTCGTACAACAATATGTACAAATTCCAATAAGCTAGTCTTTCGTTCCCTTTTGGCCTATGAACGAAGTTTCAATTATCTCTAGGAAAGTTTCACAAGCGTCATTTGATCAAAAATCAGAAGACTCCAAAATTCCATCCACATGGAGTTTCTTCATGTTTTCTTTCCATTATAATTTAAACGGCGATGTCACTTCCTAAGTGATCTTTCAATCAATTTGTCTTTCGACATTTTTAGCACTAGTTTTATGGATGTGATTTCTCCAACGAGATTTATTGAATCATCCATCTTTTATGGATTACAGCAATTATTTGAACAACCCTTTTGTTCTCATAATACCTGATAAAACAAATCTTGAAGGCAAGCTTTGATGTTTAACGAGCAACACAATAACCCCTTATTTGTTCTCGATAAACATCATCACATATTCTTTTGCTAGTTACTTAGGCCATTGTAGTTCATGAATTGTGTTGTTTCGTATGACGATTCACACCAACAAATTCAGTATCAAATACTTAAGAACCACATTGTTTAATAAGCAAAGAATATAGCCATAACATATATATCATCTATATACTTAAACTGAACAATTCTAGTCTTTTCCTTTCTGCCATATATTTATGAGATTTTCTTTCAATATTTCCTTTTCTGTTTGAAAGAATCTATCAACATCAATAGTGGAGTCATACATATGACATATAGTCCAAAAGCGTGTATAGTTAAATACCAATGTCTTTGGACTTGCACTTTGAAGTAGATCACCATCATCAAATGTTTGGTGTTCTTTCAAATTCCTTTCTTTAGTAATCTCTTGGTGTAGTAAACATCTTACCTACATCAAATATTCACCCTCATCATGGATTTATCCATGATCAAGCTACTTTTAGCTTATAACGATGAATTATGAGTATAATGTTGCTATCCAAAAACCTTTTGGAGGATTAGGACAACAAGTGTCTCCAACCTTTTGCAACTTCTCATCAAAATATGAGAACATGAACTTAGCCATATTATACTCTATCATGTTGCAACCAAAACTTCGTTTCAGATATCACAATATCTTCCACACATCATGGTTTCTGAAACAACTCTTTCAGATCCTAGATAACCTTGATATTAAGACTTTGAATATCAAGAATCATGGAGACAAACATGATACTTATATACTAATACTTGGAATTGTTACTCTTGATCTAATACTAATTATTAAACTTCATGGAGTAACCGGAACTTACTGAAAGTTTGCAATAGGACTTTTAAACTTTAGATTAACACTTCAAAACAATACGATACCAGTTCATAAAGTTACTAACCAGAATTCTATAGTTCTATCATCTCAATTATAACTAAGCGCAAGGTGGTAAACGGATGCCAATGACTACAACAACTATGCAATTTCACTTTGATTTAGTTCATGATAAATTGAGTTCTAATTAATAATTAAATTAATCTAGGTGAACTCCCACTCAAAACAATATCCCTCACATTGTTTTAGTGATCACACGAACCAAATCCACCACATCAAAACCGATCATCACGAGAGTTGATATAGCTTCAATGGCGAACAATCAACATGTTCATCATATCTACTATATGACTCATGCTCTACCTTTCGGTAATCCGTGTTCCTGAGGCCATGTCTGTACATGCTAGGCTCGTCAAGATCAAACCTTAGTTTCCGCATGAGCAAATCTGGCTTGCTCACGTTGTATACACTTGCAGAATCTAACACACCCGATCATCACGTGGTGCTTCGAAACAACAAGTTTTAGCAACGGTGCTAACCAAGGGTGAACACTTTATGACTTGAAATTCATGTGCATGAGGGATCATCTTATAATGCTACCGTCGTCTACTAAGCAATACAAGATGCATAAAGGATTAACATCACATGCAATTCAATAATATGTGATATGATATGGCCTTTCTTCTTTGTGCTTCCGATCTCCATCTTCTAGCACGAACATGATCTCCATCATTACCGGCATTGCATCAAGGTCAATGACGCTTCTCCATGGTTGTCGTCCACCGGCTTCAACTATTACAACTACTTTGAATAGACACGCGGGTCTTAACATAAATTAAAGACAACCATATGGCTCCTGCCGGTTGCCAACTTACAATAAGGAACATTGCATACATCATATATAATCACAATCATGGCCATATCACATCACAGCACACCCCTGCAAAACAAAGTTAGACGCCTCTACTTTCTTTGCATATTTTACGTGGTTTGGGGCTTTCAATAAGTGTCGTTCTAACTTACGAACAAGAACCACAACATTGATACTAGTATTGTCAATCACCCGTTGTAAATTGGATCTTAACTATGCTAGGAGAAACAGGCACCCGCAAAGCCACTTATGCAATACAAGTTGCATGTCAAGCGTGGAGCAAGTCTCATGAACGATGTCATGTAAGGTTAGCCCGGGCCGCTTCATCCCAACATACCGCAAGATGCAAAGTACACAATAAGCAATCGACAATAAAAGCATCAACGCCCACAATGACCATTGTGTTCTACTCGTGCAACAGATCTACATATAGACACGGCTCTGATACCACTGTAGGGGTTCGTAGCATGGAAAACAAAAAATTTCTATCGCATACAAACAAACAAGCCAAGATCTATCTACTAGATTGTAGCAACGAGTCGATGGAATAACTTACCCTCGAAGATTCCAAAGCGGTTAACGAGAGCAGATTCTCGTGGGTGATGTAGTCGTACTCTTTCCGATCTCAAGATCGTGTAGACGATCCTACCGGCGCTGCGTTCCGGCAGCGCTTCCGCAGTCGGTCACACGTTCGGTACTCGACGAAGACCTTCCTCTCCCTTGTTCCAGCAGGCAGCGGAGGTTGTAGCACTCTCCTCGCGATTCCGGCAGCACAACGGCGTGGTACCGGAAGTAGAGGGGAAATCCCGCAGGGCTTCGCCTTAAGCCGGAGCGAGTATGGTGGATTATGAGAGAGGGCTATTAGTGGTCTAGAGATTAGACACACCAATTAGAAGGCTCTAAACCGCAGGCTAAAGCAATTAGAAGCTCTAAACCAGAACGGCTCTAAACCGGAGATTAGAGGTAGAAACTTGTGTGTCTTGAGGAGGAAGCCCTGCCCCTCCTTTTATAGGTGGAGGGGCTGGCGCGCCAGGGGAGGGAAGGAGTCCCTCCCCAACTCGGCCTAGGGCTGGGCGCCGGCAAAGGAGGAGAGGAACTCCTCCTCCAAGTTGGTTTCAACCTCCTCTTGCTTGTTTCCCACAGTTTCCTGTTTCCCACAGTTTCCTGTTTTCCACAGTTTCCTGTTTTAGCCGTTTGACTTTCAAACTGGCAATTTGACTTTCATGTTTTTGGAACAGCAAGAACACTTAGTACATGATGCAATCATTCAATGACACACTCATGTACCCTCCCCCCCCCCCCCCCCCGGAGTGCCGGACAATCCGGAACCTTCTAGAACATTCCCGATGAAAACACCGGAATCATTCCCGAACTCCGAAACGGGACTTTCCTTATATGAATCTTATTCTCCGGACCATTCCGGATCACCTCGTGATATCCCGGATCCCATCCGAGACTCCGAACAACATTCGGTCTCTTTCTCATAATACCATAACTACTTAAACAACGTCGAATCCTTAAGTGTGTCTCCCTACGGTTCGTGAATTATGCGGACATGATCGAGACACTTCTCCGAACAATAACCAATAGAGGAATCTGGAAATTCCTATGGCTCCCACATATTTCTACGATTACTTTGCGATCGAATGAACCACTTACATACGATACCAATTTCCCTTTGTCTCACGATATGTTACTTACCCGAGGTTATGATCGTCGGTATCTCTGCATACCTAGTTCAACCTCGTTACCGATAAGTACTCTTTTCTCGTTCCCGTGATATGTGATCCCTTGTGAGCCAGTCACATGCTTGCAAGCTAATTGGATGACATTCCACCGAGAGGGCCCAGAGTATATCTATCCGTCATATGGATGGACAAATCCCACTCTTGATCCATGTGTTTCAACCAATACTTTCCGAACACTCAATGCCACCTTTATAGCCACCTAGTTACGGTGTGGTGTTTGATGTCATCAAAGCATCCATCCGGTAAAGGTGATATGCATGATCTCATGGTCGAAGGAATTAGGTTACTATGTATCAGAAAGCATATAGCAATTGAACTATTGAAATGACTTGATCTTTATGCTACGCTTATCTATAGGAGTATGTCCATCACATCATTCTCCTAATGATATGATCCTGTTGTTAATAACATCTCTATGTTCATGATCAGGAAACCATGATCATATATTAACCAACAAGCTAGTTTAACAAGAGGCTTTACTAGGGACTCTTATTTTAGTTTACAAATCACACAAGTATTAATGTTTCCGGTTAATACAATTATAGCATGGTATGTAAACATTTATCATAAGTGTGAAGATATGATAATAACCACTTTATTATTGCCTCTTGGGCATATCTCCAACACTTACAATCTATGATAGCCCCACAAGTATTCAAGAAGGGTCTACTAAAGATAATAGGACAGGTTTTACTAGCTTCAGAACCAAGCAGGAGTGGGCGTTCGGTGCAACCGAACCGATCGGTTCGGTTATTCGAACTTTGGAGAAATTCAGATATGAATAAATCAGGACCGATCGGTCAGATGAAATAACAGTAACCAAGGAGTTCGATGGCCCGATAATTCGGTTCGGTCTCGGTTAGCACCGAACTGGCCGACATATTAGAGAAAGAAAACAAAAGTTCAGATTCTAGAAGGACATTTCACGTGAACATCAAAGTGAGATGCCATCGCAGATGCCATAGCCGCACGCTGGGTGGAGACGGGAGTTGTAGGCTACAGGCCAGCGCCCGTCGGGGTGTGGACGACCATCGACTGCATGCTACCGCCGCCCGCAGGGGTGGAGAGGATCGTTGGCTGAAGACCACTACTGTCCCCTGCCTGAGTGGAGTAGTGTCTATTACCCGCCAACGCCGCCCGACGAGATGGATAAAAGGAGATGCGACGCACTGGTAGGTAGGTTTAGGCCATGGCTTGGGAATCGGGAGTGGAATTCTATGGGGGCTGTGTACGGGGGAACAAACGAAGGGATTCACTACCTCACGTCATTTAGATCTGTTGGGCTATGGGCTACTGGGCTGGATTTCATAGACTTCGGACAAGGCACGATCTGTACTAATTAATTTTATCGGTTTATCGGTCTCTTCAGGTAACATAGACAAATGACCGAAGTTCACTAATTAATTTCGGTTTTTAGAAAAGGCTAACCGAATTAGTGACTAACATTTTCGGTTCCGGTATATTTGGGTTCGGTCTCAGTTGTTTCGGTTCGGTAGTTCGGTCTCCGGTTAATATGCCCACCCCTATAACCAAGTACTAGAAAATCGGCAGGATATTTAATCTTACCATTAAGAACCTCCACATCTCTTACAATGCCAATTGGACAGACTGTCTCTCTATTAGCAAGGTGAACAACCACATTTATGTCCTCAAGCTCACAAGGACCAATTTCATGAATAATTTCCTTGTAAATCTCATAAGGAATAGCACTAGAACTAGCACCAATATCACATAAACCATAGTAGCAATGATCATCAATTTTAACAGAAAGCATAGGGACACTAGTTTTCCTAACTTTTCTAGGATGAGAGACAATATTAGAAGCGTCTTCACAGAAGACAATGTACTCATCCTCTATATTTTTAGTGACAAGATCTTTCACAAGGCCTACTATAGGTTTAATGTTTCTTTGCTCATCAGGTTCCATAGTTTTCTTTGCACTTTTGCTAACCATATTAGCTATGATATAATGCTCCTTTACCTTAGCAGGAAAAGGGATTTTCTCAACATAAGGTTCAGGAAAAATAGGATCAACAGTACAAACTTCAATGTTAGTAGGAACATGGGTAACAATATCTTTATAAGGTGCATGGTACTTGTCGCACTCCTTTTTAGGAATTTCAATATAAGAGGAAAAAGCCTTAAAACACTTTGCAAGAACTTGAGAATCAAGACCATACTCAGTACTAATATCATGAAAATCATCAGTTCCCATAAAAGATTTAATGCATTCATAAGCATAGTTTATACCCGACTTTCTTCCTTTGTCATTCTCCCATGCTTCAGTGTTCTCTTGAATACGGTCTAGGAGATCCCATTTAGCTTCTTCCTTCATATGTGTGAATGATCCAACACAAGAAGCATCTAATAAATCTTTATTATAAAGAGAAAGCCTTGCATAAAAGTTATTGATAATAATGTTTTTAGGGAGTTCGTGAATAGGACATTTAAGCATTAATAACTTCAATATCCCTCAAGCTTGAGCTGTACTCTCTCCATCACGAGGACAAAATTTATATATTAGATTACTATCCTTATGAATCTCACTGGGAGGATAGAATTTAGAATAAAAGAGAGGTACTATTTCCTCACATTCCATGAATTGTCCATTCTTCGGCAGCTTATACCATTCTCCAGCTCTTCCTTTCAACGATATAGGGAGTAACTTCTTCTTCACCTGTTCAGTTGTAATACCTGGACACTTAAACAACCCGCATAATTCATGGATAAAAAGCAAGTGATCACCAGGATGGACAGTTCCATCCCCTAAATAATAATTATCCATAATATGATCAACAATACTTGTAGGTATCTTAAAAGGATCTATCTCAACAGGTGGTGGTTCATCTACTACCCTAACAGTGGTAGTAGTTTTCCCAAACAGAAAACCAAGTGGGTTTTATCCATATTGGAAACAAAGTAACAAACAAAAATAAAAAACAATACTCACAGTAGAAGCTTCCTTTACCAGTTTCACTCTTCAATAGTGCTTCACTCCCCGGCAACGGCGCCAGAAAATAGCCTTGATGACCCATAAGTATAGGGGATGTATCGTAGTACTTTCTATAAATAGGAGTGTCGATCCCAACTAGGAGCAGAAGGTGTTGACTAGTGGTATGGAGCAGGAAATCTCTATAAATACTTAGCAAACAGATTTTTAGGGGTTTTCTGATAAAGCAAATAAATAAAGTGCAAGTAATAAAGACAGCAAACAATTGTAGCAAGTGGCTCAATCCTTTCTTAACAAAGGAAAAGACGGTGGAAATACTTATGCGGACCAAACGTTCCAAGGACACATGGGAATACTCTCAAGTGCTTTCGTTTCATATAGCTGAGTAGTGTTCTTTGGTTTTATAAGTGTTGTGTGGGTGAACCTGTGCTAATGTACCGATCCTACTTGGACTAATACATACTTGTGATTAAACCTCTTGCAAGCATCTGCAACTAAAAGAAAGCAATTAAGATATAAACCTAACCACAGCCTTAAACTCTGAGATCATATGCTCCCTTATGCAATAGTTTCCTAACGAGGGTTCAGGTTTCTGTCACTCCGGCAACCCCACAATTAGTATCCAAATACACAATGCATTTCCCTAGGCCCATAAATGGTAAAGTATCATGTAGTCGACGTTCACATGACACCACTAGAAGAATAGCACCACAACTTAAATATTAAACCATTGAATAATACCTCAACACAAATCCACTACTAACAACATGATTTCTCCCATGTCCTTAAGAACTGAACAAACTGCTCACGAGACATCATATGGATCAATATCAGAGATGATATGGTAATAGATAACAATCTGAACATAAACAATAATCCAATGGTTTCACTCACAAGCATCAACTACAATAGTAATCAACACCGGGAAAGTTTCCCCTAAGAACTATGCAAGATTCAACACAATTGTTACAGGGGATGGAGTGGTGATGATGGTGCTGGTGGAGATGGTGGTGTGGATGATGATGATGATCCCGATGAAGTCTAGCTTGATAATGGTGTTGATGGCGACGATCTCCCCTCTCCGGGAAAGACTTTTCCTGGCAGAAATCTGTCTGCCGGAGAGCTCTTTCTCTCTCGATGTTTTCCGCCCCGCAGAGGCAGTGAAATATTTATGTGGTCGCTCCCTGTGTATTAGGGTTTCGAGGAGAAAATATAGGCGAGAGGGCAGAGCCAGAGGTGGGCCGGGATGGCCACACCCCCTGTAGGCGCGGCCTAGGGTGGTCGCGCCTGGGAGGTGTGGCCCCACAGGCGGCGTCAGGGGTATTCTCCTGTATTCCCATGAATACCAAAGAATTTAGGCAAAAAAAATTTAGTACTTGTAGAAAATAGGGGCCCAGCCCGCGACCTTACACCACACGTCTCGCACCGTACACGCGACCTCCTCCGCTCCTCGACTCCTCGTACGCGAGCACGCATCTCCTCGCACCGCACAGCAGGCAGCAACACTCAGCTGCATAGGCGAAGGCGTCCTAGGATAGGAGGCGGCGCGGCACCGGCACTGCGGTAGCCGGCAGCCCCCTCCCCCCCTCCCTCGGCGGCGCGGCACTACGAGCAGCGGCAAGCGGCGGCGGAAATCCGGCCAGGCCAGGTTCGTTTCCCTGTTTTCCCCTTTCCCTCTTTAGTCTTTATTTTTCAGATTTTCTAGGTGGCTAGATCCCTACTCCCTAGATGCTTCTCATTGCTGAAGTTCAGTATCAATTTCTAGATTTACTAGTAGCTGATTTGGTGTTGTAATTTGTATCCATTACTAATTAGGGCATATTCGATTTTGTATATATCAAATAGCAACAATATATTGACTATTGCTCTCTCGGTTTCTTGTAATCTAAATAAAGAACAAGAGTGTTGCTGGCAGTAGCATATTTATATTGTGGGATAAAGCTTCAAAAGCTAAAAAGATAAACGAAACAGCCACACCGAATCAGATAGTTACTGAATCAAGTAGTTCTCCTAATCAGGCCGAGAGCAATTTGCAATTGGCGCTAGTGCAACCATCAGATTAAAATCTTGAAGAATCTATGTCAGCTTTCAATTATGCTTGTCGAGACAAGGAAGCATCAACAATACTTTGTTGTTTACAAGCTTCTTAAGTTGGTATGATTCTACCAGTAGCTACTGCAAGTGTTGAAAGAGTTTTTTCTTCAATGAACTATGTGAAGAATAAGTTAAGAAACAAAAAGGATGATGACTATTTAAACAACTGCATGGTTACATTTCTTGAGAGAGAGTTCATCAATGAAGTAAAAGATAAGAATATCATCAATCTCTTCCAACAAGGGGACCGCAAAGTTATATTGTAATTAGGCTGCAATCAAGAGGTAATGTCTCAATGCGAATGTGTTATTGTCCTATATTATTTTGTTATTATGAAATTATCGTCCTATCTCTTATGATTTATGAATTGTGGCTTCAATGAAAAAAAAATCCTGTCCTATACTACTTTGTGCTAATGCTATCAATTCTATAGTTTATATTGTGCATTGAGACCAATTTTTTTGCAAAATGAATACCCACCAGCCAATTCCTGGAGCCGCCACTGTGTGGCCCCCCTTGGCCCAACTCCGCATCCCTTTCTGGCATCCTTCGTCTTTTAGGAAAATAGGATTTCCCGTAGTTTTACTGGTATTTTTCTGATATTCACAAAATTGCATCAAAACATCGCTTTTTCCATCAGAATCCTGACTCCGGCAGTTCATCCTCCGAGAATCATTCAACATGTAAAAACAGATAAAAAGACATAAGTATCACCTCTTAATATAAAATATAACTATGAATAGAGGCAAATTATGATATAAAATGGTGATGCAAATTAGACGTATCACGGTGCGGCGACCGAAACTGTAGGGGGGAGGGGGAGGGGTGGGGGCGGCGGGTGGCAGCAACAAAGCTACATGGACTTGAGGAAAGAAAAGTCAACCTGCGCAGGAAGATGCCGAGCTGAGACGAAGCGCACGATAGGCCCTGCATATGCGCGTGCAGGGGGATCAATCCCTTCCCTGGGCCTTGCGTATGCGCGTGCAGGGGGATCGATCCCTTCCCCAGGGGAGTAGTATCCATTTTCTTTTTCTAAACTGGTATGTCTTGTCCACTTACCGGTGAACGTAATTAGATAAGCACGTATTAAGATTATTAGATATAGATTGGACAGTCTAGATTACTCTAATGTTTAATGTTTGAGGGAGACCTACGATCACAAACTTCCTTTTTTAATAGTAAAGAAAATTGGCATAAAACCAGCTGATAACACTCCAACCACCACCATTGGCTATATCAAACACGCCCACACACCGAACCTACAATGGTGACAAGTCCCAACTCCCAACTCTCAACCTGGAGATCCCAACATGAGGGCATGAACAGTCCTCAAATGTGCTTAAAGCAACACAACATTCATCACCGGCTACTTTTCACACAGATTGAAGAAGGTAACAAGGTAGCATCAGTAACCAGCAAAATCTAATCTTACATCCTAAATCTGCTTCCTTACTGACTTTGCTTCTCGGATTTGTCCTGGTGGTTACCCGATGCATCACCCACATGTTCCTTAGAGTTCAATTGTTCAATCGGCTTCATCTCAAGTTTCTTCTTCTCCTTCTGCACTTGTCTAGGCATCACCTCCAGGATGAAGCTTCCGCCATTCCATGTGGCCGCACAAACCTTTAGTACTTGGAAGACCGCGTGCAACCGGTATGAAAGGAATATGGGGACAGTAAAAGCCAACGTCGCCACTGTGAACAGTGCCTGAAGCAGTATGTACATGAACGGACGGTTCTTGTCACCAAGCAACCCGCTCAGTCTCCACCAGATGTTGTTTGCTTTCTGTGCTTTCTTTGACAGTTCCCTGCCAAGCAATTGATAGAGATGAATTACTGGATTCTCTTACGTGGGAGAATACATCATAAATAGGGAACTGCGGGAAGTACAGAACATCAGAGGAACTCAAACTACAACCAGCAACAAGTAAATTATCTGAACCAAGTTTTGGTGGGAGGTGTGGGAGCGAATCCTTATGGGCTCAGACTAGGTCCATATTGTTTTTCTGAATAGGTATGTTTGAAAAACGAAGAGTAGATCTCTACCCCTCTTTGTTTATCATTCGAATCGCCGATTCTTTCTTCTTTATTCAATCTGTCTTGCCTTCTTTATACCTAGTTCCTCCTAGTTGTAGCTAGTGTACACTGTGTTCCACTCATAGGTCCTTGGTACCCATATAACCGACTGGCAAATTTTCATCATACATCAACCATTACTATCGTGTTTTAGGTCTATTGGGTTCATTCAAAGTCAATAACTGTAGGGTATGCAAGGATATGAATGTATATGAAGCCATCTACTCCAGATTCCATAGGCATACAGTATACCACACAAACGAATACAAAAGATGTACCTGTATGATGTCATGACTTCTGGATCCCTCAACAGCCTTTGCCGACGCAGCACATTAACAATGAGGTAATACATAAGTTGCCACAAGGTGTAAGCAGCAAGAGGAACAACAAATAGCCATGTCCACAGATATGATTTGTCCTCCACATATGGCCACGTGACTCTGGCTGCTCTTCCTTCTGGATGCATGGCAGCAAATGTTTGTGGGTTCCACCACCGGATAGTAAACAAAACTATTCCTGTAAAAGCCATCGGTCATACTTTCTCAACATATTTGGCATAAGTGCTGGATGAATATGGTAACCTTAAGACCTACAAACTAAGAGCCCTAGCATAACATGCTAATAAAAAAAGAAATGAAGACAAAGTAGTCACCATGAGACTTTCCTTATAATGTGCACATCAGGCACAAAATTCCAATAAAAACTGAACACAATACTACCTCCGTTCCAAAATAAGTGTCGCTGCGACACTTACAGAGGGAGTACTTAAATACTTCCACTATGCTAAGTTTGTTCTTCGCTTAGAAAAGTAAAGTTCCTATCATCCTATGCGTTGAACTGGGATGTTCAAGTGTGAGATAACATACCAGGCAAGAGGTGTATCAGAACACTAACAAGTTTATCGAATGAGCTAAACACCAAGCTGCAACGCCAGACAATTAATGCCCAAGCAAGGGGACCCTGCCAAGATTTAATGAAAATCAAATGACTGTGCACATATTATAAGCGCTAAAAAGAAGCCAGGTAATTCACAAGAATATTTTTCATACCTCAGCAAATGAGAAGCAAACCATGAAAAGTTTTTCATCCTTTGGATAGAAGAGAATCATAATAAGGAGAAAAGTGTTGGCATAGTAGCAGAAATCCTGCAGAACACATCAAAGGTTATAACCAAGTGGACTTATTACTAATGCACCATAGGTTTATACACAAGTAAATGGTTGACAAGTGTAATGCAATGCATTAAGAGCATGAAACTGGTGCCGAGCAGACTCGCAACCAACAAAAGATATGGTAGAGGCTACGGTTCTACCAGATCTTGGGCATAGATTATAGGGGTGGAATTAAGGGCGGAGAGGCTGGAGGCGCAGACGCAGGCGGCTGGGCGCCGTCGCTGCGAGAGGGAGGAGGCGGCGGCTAGGGCAAGGTGCGGCTAGGGTTTGGGGCTCCCGTCTCCTGAGGGAGACGACAACATAATATGTTTATTGTCTGATTATAATCAAAGGGATACATGCGTTTATATAGGAGGGCAGCTCCTCTAAACCCTAGATAACTTGGGCTAAGTCCCTAATTGGGCCTCTTCCGTGTATACTGGAGCCCGACCATAACATCTCTCCCCGCCTTCTCAAACAGCTCGCCCTCGAGCTGAACATCTGGAAACTGCTGGCGGAAATCGTCGAGCTGCTCCCAAGTTGCTTCCTCCTCGGGCAGGCCGGCCCACTGCACCAAGACATGCCACACGCCGCGACGCTGCTGCGCCTGCATCACCTTCACGGGAGCTGGCAGAAGTCGGCCATCCGAAGTAGGAGGAAGGGCCGGTGGCGCTGCAGGAGGGTCCCCGCAGTAGGCCTTCAGTAAGCCAACATGGAAGACGTCGTGGAGGCGAGACCCAGCTGGCAGCTCAAGGCAGTATGCGAGTGTGCCAACACGCTCCAGCACACGAAAGGGACCGGCGTAGCGGGGTCCCAATTTGCGCTTGGAGCACGGGTCTAGGGACTGCGTGGTCCTATGAAGGAGGCGCAGCTACACCCAATCGTCCACCGCGAACTCCGCCTCTCGATGATGAGCATCATAGTACTTCCTGGCCAGTTGTTGTGCTTGGAGAAGACGCTGGCGCGCCTCAGTCAGGATCTCATCGCGCGTGCGGAGTAAGTCGCCCGCCGTCGCGGTCCGAGCCGTGCCAGGCTCATAAGGAAGCATCGCCGGAGGTGGGCACCCGTAGACCACCTCAAAAGGCGTGGCATGCAGGGCGGAGTGATAGGAGGTGTTGTAGCAGTACTCCGCCCATGCCAACCAGTCCACCCAAGCTCGTGGACGATCACCCGTAACACAGCGCAAATACATGGCGATCACCTTGTTGACCACCTCGGACTGGCCGTCCGTCTGAGGGTGAAACGCCGTGCTCTTGCGGAGCTTCACGCCCGCTAGCCGAAAGAGATCCCGCCACACGTGACCTGTGAACACAGGATCACGGTCGCTGACGATGGACGAAGGAAACCCGTGGAGGCGGACGATGCCGCGGAAGAAAGCCCGCGCCACGGACGCGACTGTATAGGGGTGACCGAGGGCGATGAAGTGCGCGTACTTGGAGAAGCGGTCAACCACCGTGAGGATGACGGATTTTCCGCCCACCTTGGGAAGGCCCTCGATGAAGTCCATGGAGATATTCGCCCACACCTAGGAGGGTACGTCCAGCGGCTGTAGCAGACCTGCGGGTCGCAGTGTCTCCGTCTTGTTCCGCTGGCACGTCACGCATGACCGCACCCAGTCACGGACCAGCGCACCATCACCGGGGATGTAGAAATCAGCACGGAGGCGATGGAGGGTCTTCTGCACGCCCTCGTGTCCTGCAAAGTGTGCCAGGGACAAGACCTGGTGGCGCAGGTCACCGTGGTCAGGCACGAAGAGGCGGCGCCCGTGTATAAGCAGCCCATCGTCCAGGCGCCAGGGCGCCCCCAGCTCGCCGGCGTCAAGGCGCCGGCGGAGCGCCTGTGCGTCCGCGGCAGTAGAAGTTGCCCGACGGATGTCGTCGATGAAGGCGAAGGACGGCCCGGAGCGGATGCACAGGACGGCGCCCGCCGTGGCAACATCGTCCATGACATCCTCAGTGTCGCGGCGAGACAAGGCGTCGACGACCGTGTTGAGACGGCCGGGGCAGTACTCAACGGTGAAGTCGACTCCGAAGAGCTTGCTGATCCACTGGTGCTGCGAGACGGTGGAGAGGCGCTGGTCCAGCAAGAACTTGAGGCTGTAGTGGTCTGTACGCACACGGAACGGTCGGCCCCAAAGGTAAGGTCGCCAGTGGCGCACTGCCTGGACCAGCCCGATAAGCTCGCGCTCGTATGCCGCGAGCTTGTGATGGCGAGCGGCGAAGGGGCGGCTGAAGAAGGCCAGCGGCCCTTCGCCCTGGTGGAGGACGGCGCCGAAACCGATGCCGGAGGTGTAGCAGTCCACCACGAACGGCATGTCGAAGTCCGACATCTGGAGGACGGGTCCCATCGTGAGCGCCCGCTGGAGAGCTTCGAACGCCGTAGTCGCCTCCTCATCCCAGGAGAAGGTGTCGCGGCGAAGGAGGCGCGTCAGTGGCGCGGCGATGAGGCCGAAGTCCCGGATGTACTTCCGGTAGTAGCCGGCAAGGCCCAATAAGCCACGGAGAGCCCGCGGGGACCACGGGGTCGGCCACGCGGCGACAGCGGCGACCTTGTCCGGGTCCATCGCGACACCTTCGGCCAAGATGACGTGCCCTAGGTACGCGACGGAGGTCATGCCAAACGAGCACTTCGAGCCCTTGAGGTGGAGACGATGCGCTCGAAGCTCGTTGAAGATGATGGCCACGTGCTGCAAGTGTTCTGCCCAGGATGAACTATAGATAAGAATGTCATCAAAGAAAACAAGCACAAAACGGCGCAAGTATGGGCTGAGCACGTCGTTCATCAGGGCCTGGAAGGTTGCCGGCGCGTTGGAGAGGCCGAACGACATCACCAGGAACTCGAAGTGGCCATGGTGAGTACGGAACGCCGTCTTCTCGATGTCGTCCGGGTGCATGCGCACCTGATGATAGCCCGAGCGCAGGTCGAGCTTGGTGAAGAAGCGCGCTCCGTGTAGCTCGTCCAAGAGCTCATCCACGACGGGGATGGGGAACTTGTCCTTGGACGTCATGGCGTTGAGGGCGCGGTAGTCGATGCAGAAGCGCCATGTGCCGTCGGTCTTGCGCACAAGGAGCACCGGGGCGGAGAACGGCGATTTCGAAATCCAGATGATGCCCTGCGAGCATGACCGCCACCTGGCGCTCGAGCTCGTCCTTCTGCAGCTGGGGGTACCGGTACGGGCGCACGACGACAGGCGCCGTGTCCGGCAGCAGGTGGATGCGGTTGGTCACAGGGCCGCACGGGTGGGAGGCCCTGTGGCTCGTCGAAGATGTCGCTGTGCTGCTGCAGGAGGTCGGCCAGGAGCGGATGCGCCTCGTCAAGTGCGGCCACCATCAACTGAAGCTGCGGGGTCGCAGCGCCGGAGCCGCCGATGCCCGTCCACTGAACGCGACGGCCCCCCGCGTGCCAGAAGATGAGGGACAGCACGTCGAGGTCCCAAAGGATGGGGCCTAGTGTGGACAGGAAATCGACGCTGAGGATGAAGTCATAGCAGCCCAGGTCGATGCTGACGCAGTTGATGTAACATCCCAAAAATACTAAACTTGGATCATCAAACTCTAATCATCAAAATTAGGGTTAACAAAAACTTTTCTAAAATAAAAATATGAAAGCATGCATGGTGTATGCATTTCATTTGGAATTCTTTTGAACCACCTTGTTTGTGTGTTCCTTTGCTTGTAAATGGATTCTTAGGTGAAATAAACATCTAAACAATTCCCAAACTTTTCTCAAAGACAAATAAATCAAAACAAATAAAATAAGGGAATGGTCATTTTGACAAATTTAACTCTCATGCCTACTTTGGATGTCCCAAACTTTCAGAACTTAACAGAAACTTTTCTGGATCTTTGCACCCCTTAATTGTACTCATAACAAAGTATCAAGGCCCACTTTGTGATCATCCAGAAACTTTCAAATACATAGTATAAATAACAGTTCAAAATTGAATCTTTATCATATGAGAAGATCCCACTTTTTCAAAAACCACTCAAACAAGCTCAACTTTCAAAACCCAAACATCTGCAGACTCACCAGCACCAACCTAGCACACCCACCAAAAATCTTTTCAAAATTCAAAACTTGAATTCTTGCGGCCATTTCATCAAACACTTTGCAGACACAAATCATCAAAATCTTAAACACTATTATGAGTAGTGATTGAAGCCTAACTTTCCCCTCTCTAGCTCATAACCATCTCAGTAGATCATCTAGCAAGTTAAACCAAGCACTAGCCTCACTGTAAGCTGGGCAATGACATCAATGGTGAACAGCCGAAGCTCACCATGCCACCCCAGTGGAGACAGCAAGCTAGAAGGAGATTTAGCCATGCCAACCTTGTCTGGGAGGCAGCCCACCGTCCACCGCCACTCCCTGTCCCAGCCGCGAGCGTTGCCAAACCCTGCACCACACGCACGGACCGCGCCCAGCTCGCCAGCAACCATGCCGAGCATGCGCCAGAGCGCCGCCCTCGACACACGCCCACAGACGGCGCGCTGCCCTCGTCGCGTGCATACATGATCACCACCAACCCAGAAGACCGCCAGACATCCCCGTTCGCCGTCCCATGCCGCACAGCCACCGCTCGCCGTTGAAGACGCCGCCTCTACCGCGCAGAGCATCGCGCGTTTCAGACCAAACCGCATCGTCCCTACGCGCGCATTAAAGCCGTAGAGCATCGCCAGGAGACCACCAAGCGATCGCCACCGCCGGCCATGCCTCTAGCCTCCCGTAGCCATGTCGCCACCGTCGCCTGCCCATCCCGTTCGGTCTCGCCGTCGCGACTATAAATAGAGGCCACCCCCAGCCGAATTGAGCACACCATCGCACTCCCCTCTCCTCACTAATCGTCCCACCCCGTTCCCGGAGCAAGGCGAGCAGCACTTCGCCGGAATTTCACCGGAGCCTGCCGCTGCTGGAGAAGAAGGGGGCCAGCGATTGGAGCCGCCCCAGGAGAAGCTGTCGGTACCAGGAGGTTCGCCATCGTCGACTTCGTCGTTCGCCCGCCTCGCCAACCCTCGCCTGAGCCCCGGTGAGCCTCCAACGATCCCCACCTACCGCGCTAGGTTTCTGTCTCGCCGGCGTTGCCCAACGTCGACGATGACCCTCAGCCGTTAGATTAGAACAAGATTCCACGGCTCACATCGCCCCATACCGCTTCGCACCCTCCTGTCTCACTGACGCGTGGGGACAGCGACTTAACCAGCCCGCGTAAGCGCTGTGCTTAGCAGGCCGGCCCAGTATCGCTTCCCGCGCATTCCAGTTATTTGAATTTAACCTTTTTCATTTTATTTCAAACACACTTCTGTACCCAGTTTCAAAAATCAACCCAGGTCGATTCAGTGAACCAAATTGAATTAAACCAATTTTGTTAGAAAGGTCTGGGAATGCTGAATTCAAGCCCATTGGATTCAAGTCATTTGGATCTGTAGATCATCCATAGTAAAAATAACAAGGCAGAAGCTTTTCTGCATTCAAACATTTTTCAAATTTAAACCATAATAGCTTTTGAGTTGATTCCAACTCTCAAAAATCACATTTAACCATACCTTTCAGAATATATAAAAATATATAGGTTTACTTACAGAAATAATGACCAAGTAATAAAAGAATGCCACATAGACATTTCTAGCCACTTTAATTAATTAAAATAAAAGAGAAAAACCTTATTAAATTGTGACACCACTTTAAATCACATTTCCATGGATTAAAATTGTGGTGATGACATGTGTCAACATGATCCCATGTTTGGTTTGGAGAATATTAAATCTTAAGTAGTTTTCAATGAGTAGAAATTACTTTTCTAAAAATAAAAGGAATTAAACCAAGCTTTAATCTTGTAATGTTAGTGATGATGCTAGATCATCTATACGACCCTTGTGTGTGATGAATGTAAGTAGTTAAGTATTGTTTGGTGATTGTGTACCTCGTATTTATTCATAGACGCTAGTACCGACCAAGGATACGAGGAGGAAGGAGGATACTACGAAGAAGAAGCCGAGAAGAACTTCAACCACTGCTCTGTACAAGGCAAGCCAATACTTGCAAGCTATTAATCTTGCAAGCTAACACTTGCAATTTAGCAAGCTTATACTGATACCTATGCAAGCCAATACTTGCTTATTACCATGCCCACTATATGCCTTAAAACATATATGATCATAACCACTTGATAAACCAATCCTAGTTTTACTTACAAGCTTTATACTTTATTTCTTTATCAAAGCTTTAACTTAGAGTTGACTTAAGTGACTTGTAGATTCTAGAAAGATATATTGAAGGTTGCATAAAGAGCATAAAATTTGGCCTAAGCTAGAAAATCTTGATGTCATCCTAAGGCATAAGACTGAACTTAGTGGAAACTCCACTAGTTTACTATCCCCCATTAGTGCTTACCCCCACTTGTAGATGCTAGTGCTAAGCATAAAACTTGATCAACATTAGATGGGAATACTTGGTGAAAATGGTTATGAAAACCTTGGAATCATGGATCATTCTATTGAAATGTTTTGGACATCTGTTTCTGATCACCTGATGATTTTGGTGATGAAAATGTTGAGGCATGAGCCTTAGCCCTTTATAAAACTGATGATTGTCTGGATTCGATACCATTCCAATTTTATCGTACAACCACAATACCCAAAGATTGGGTAGGGCTTGACTAGAAACTTATATACCTTAGTATTAGTTCCCTCACGGCCAAGGTCTGAGCTGAGGCTACCTTGTGAAGATTGTCCACCTGTGCAGTACCCAAGATGACAGTTGGTCATGGTTGGGAGGCCAAACTCACAGGAGAGGTGCTTATGCTAGGGCATGTAATTGAAAGGTTAGGATTGATTATCCGTATACTGAGTATGGTAAATTTAGGATTTGTTCCTGACGGATGTATCGAATATTGTGGTGAAAATGTACAATCTCTGCAGAGTGTCAAACTATTCGAATAGCCGCGTCCACGGTTATGGACAGTTGGAGTGGCCATACTGTTCCCCCGTCAGATGTTTTCAAAATGACTTGTGAAATGATTTGAGATTTCGACTTGACCACAACAGAGTTGTGATATGAAATACAAGTTCTTACTTAGGAGTTATAAAATTGTGACTAGCTTCTCTTGCTTCTCAGCTTAGTAGAGATAAATCTGGCTTTTGCAAAACAACCCTAGAGCCTAGTGTCCTATTATCAAAAACCCCTTTCACTTGTTAGTATTAGTTTGCGAGTACTTAAAGAGTACTCATGGCTTTGTCCCTGGCTATTCCCATGGCCAGACTATGAAGAGGAATACCTGGAAGATGGACCCCAGGAAGGTTACGACAACTAGGATCATCTCCTATCGTCAGCATTGCCTGTGACCCCGAAGATGGAGCTTCGCCTACGCTACCGTTATTATTATGTATTTCCGCTGCTTGAGTTGTATTAAAAACTGGATCATGAGATCCTTATTTGTGTAAGACCTTATGTATGGTTTGTAATGGATGATGTACTGTGGTATCTAATTCTGTTATGTCTCGCAAAAATGGTAATCCTGGGATTGCGATGTATGGCATAACAGGCATCCGGGACTAAAAATCCGGGTGTTGACAGTTGATGGAGAAGGGCTCGTCGCCGATGAGGACAGGAACCTGCCACGCCACGCCGTGGCAAGTAAGGCGGTCCCTGTTGGGGACGGTGACGCTGAACTTCTCCGCGCCCGCCGGCTGAAGTGCGAGGCGGCGCAAGGCGTCCCTGGACGAAGTTGCGCGTCGAGCCCGTGTCCACGAGCGGGGTGAGACGCTCCCCGTTGATCGTCACCGGAAGCAGCATCGTCTTTGCCGTCTTGATGCCTGCCATGGCATGAAGGGAGACGACGAAGGCGGTCACATCGACCGGCCCGTAGGTCGTGACGCCGGCCTCGGAGAGTGTGGTGGTGTCGAGCTCCGCGGTGAGGGCCTCCACCTCCGCATCGTCGACGGTCTCCAAATAGAACAGGCGGGCGCACGTATGACCCGGCGCATACGGCTCGTCGCAGTTGAAGCACAGGCCCTTGCGGCGCCGCTCGAGCTGCTCAGCTGACGTCAAGAGCCGGAAGGTACACGTCGGCGCGGGGGCGGCGGCAGTAGCGGCCGGCAGAGTGGGGCGTGTCGGGGTGGCGGCCGCCAGTGCGGGGCGGGTCGGGGGACGCGCGCCGCGGCCTGGGAACGCCTGCTCCATGGCGTTGGCGCGCTGCTCGTACGCGCGCGCGTAGTACATGGCCGTCTGTAGGTCCTGGGGGTCGCGCATCTCGATGTCGACGCGGATGTGGTCGGGGAGGCCGTCGACGAAGAGCTCGGCGCGCTGGCGAGCCGTGACGCCAGGCGCATGGCAGGCCAAGGTCTGGAAACGGTCGGCGAAGTTCTGCACCGAGGTGGTGAAGGGGAGGCGACCGAGCTCGGCCAGGCGGCTCCCACGTATGGGAGGGCCGAACCGGAGGAGGCACATGTCGCGAAAGCGATCCCACGGAGGCATCCCGCCCTCGTCATGCTCGAGGGCGTAGTACCACGTCTGTGCGGCACCACGGAGGTGGTAGGACGCGATCCACGTGCTGTCGGACGCCATGGTCCGCTGCCCCCGGAAAAACTGGTCGCACGGATTGAGCCAGTTCAGGGGGTCGACGGTTCCGTCATAGGTGGCAAACTCCAACTTGGTGAAGCGAGGCGGCTACTGCACATGCGGCGAGGCCGTGTAGGCGCTCTCGTGGCGACCCGTCGCGGCGGCAGGATTACTGCGGCACCATGGAGCTCCCGGCGTATGGGTCAGTATACCCGCCGAAGGTGGTGGCGGGCGGCGGCAGCACCGTCGGCTGTGGCGGCACCGATGTGTAGATCGGCGTGTCGATCCACGTCGGCAGCGGGGACGGCGACGACGAAAACCTGATCTGGGTGATCAGGATTCCCTGGGGCGCGGCGGTGGATGGTGGTGGTGGCACGAAGGGTGCCGCCGGCGGGGACGGTGGCGGCGGTGGCGCGTAGGAAGCCTGGAGGAAGGTTCATAGGTTCGAGACCGCCAAGGTGAGGTCACGGATCGCCGACGACATCTCCGCCGGAGAGAGGACGGGGGCCGCGTCGGCTGCCAGGGCCATGGCGCCCGAGGCGGGCGGACCAGAGGTGGCCGCCGGCGGCGGCTGCTGCGAGGTGGCACTGGCCGCGCCGGTGGAGGCGGCAGCCGTGGTGGGGAGGCCGGAAGAACTCATCGAACCAGAGCAATCTGATACCAAATTGGTAGAGGCTACGATTCTACCAGATCTCGGGCGTAGATTATAGGGGTGGAATTGAGGCTGGAGGCGCAGACGTCGACAGCTGGGTGCCGTCGCTGCGAGAGGAAGGAGGCGGCGGCTAGGGCAAGGTGCGGCTAGGGTTTGGGCTCCCGTCTCTTGAGGGAGACGCAGAATATGTTTATTGTCTGATTATAATCAAAGGGGTACATGCGTTTATATAGGAGGGCAGCTCCTCTAAACCCTAGATAACTTGGGCTAAGCCCCTAATTGGGCCTCTTCGGTGTATACTGGAGCCCGACCATAACAAGATAACACTTAAACTGCAGAATGAAAAAGAATTTAGAATGTTTGCTTGGAGCCTTCAAACCGTAAGACTCATCAAGTAAAGATGAAAATTCCTAATGTGTTTAAAACCCAGTAACATGCCATTTTTTAACACAAACCCAGTACAATATTTTTTTAACACAAACCTAGTACAATATTGTTTTAACACAAACCCAGTACTATACATTATGTGCAAAATTTTCTTCTTGCTTATACTAAAAAAATATGGATGGAAAGATGAGTAAGATGATGATGCTCCCTCTTTGCCAAAATGTAGTTCATCTTAGTTTTAGTTAAAGGCAAACTTTGTAAAGTTTGACCAAGTATGTATAAAAACATATCAACATTCACAGCATAGGTCAAACTTTACCAAGTTTGACATTGACTAAAACTAAGATGCACTACATTTTGGCAAGGGGGGAGTATATCTTTTGCATTAGATGAATCTCAAACGTACAGACAACGCACCCTCCCCCCCCCCGCGTCACCCCCGCCTGGCGGCCGAGGGGAAACCCTAGCGCCATCGCCGAGCTCCCCTCCTCCTACTCCCTCCTCCGTTCCCGCTGCCGCTAGAGGGTGCCGCTGGGCAAAGCCTAGCCGGCACCGGCGGAGGCGTGGGCTCCCACGCCTCCTTGCCTCTGCGTCGGAGCGGGCCGGCTAATGGGCAGGGACGTGGCGCTGCCGGGCGTCATGGCACGGCCGCTCCGGCAACGGTGCGGCGGACAGCGGCCTCTTCTCCGGGCAGATCGAAGGCGGTTGGCAGTGGCGGCCTTCCTCCCTCGCAGATCGACCATTGGCTGCAGCAAGCGGATTGGAGGCGAGGCGGTTGGCCGGTGAATACCGGGCTCCGGTCGAAGCCGACGATGGCGGCCTTCTTGGACGGCGTTTACCTTGTTGAAGGCGTCATTGCTGCGAATTCCGCCTCATGCCTAAGGCTCCAGGGGAAACCCAAGATCTGGGATAGATCGGACGATGACAGCACTTTTGGTGTCGTTCACCCTCTTGAGGGCATTGTTTTGGAGCTCGAGATACCTGGAGGAGGTCTTTTGGTGGTGCGGTGTCTCATCTTCCGCGTCGACGGCGGAGATTCCCGGCTGCGTGGTGCAGCAAGGTCTCGGTGACGGGCGTGCTGATGTCCTCGCGCAGGGTGGTGGCGCTGTCTGGCGCCGATGGTAGGAACGGCAAAGTTTATACGGATCTTAACAATGAAGTTTGTTCAGAGGCTCGACGGTGGCGACGACTTCTGAGGCATGCACACAGAGTGCTCGCTAAGAGTCAGCTAATCCGGATGTACGCTCTCGTCTTGCCTAGAGGGAGTCACGGGGTATGCGATTGTTCCCGGTTCCTAGCTGGTGGAGTGTTTTCGTTGTCTTTCCGGGTACAGAGCGGCCCCATTGACACGATTTTCCTCCATTGTCGAGTTTGTAAGTGTTGTGTGGTGGCTTCGGGTTTAGTGATGTATAGTCTTTGTTGTTCCTTTGTTCGATGCAGAGGCTGGGGGTCGCACCCTCCATTTTGAAAAATATCTTTTGCAATAAGTCAGCATAGTAGCATATCCGATCCACACCACTTATCCTTATTAGTACACCACATACTTGTGTGATTAATTTGATTAGTGTTCATTGAAATTGTGTCAAGACTGTGATAGACTGGTAGTTGTGCAGGGCATTCGAGCTAACAACGATACTAAGCTGTTACAAAGAAGTATAGAACAATGAAATCAGCGCAGTTAAGACAGAACAGGACTCACCAGAAGATAGTAGTGCCATTTCTTGTAGCGGTAGTAAATCCATCTGAGAGGAACAAATATGACATAGAACAGGCAATACACATAGGGCACGTCTTGTGGTCCTGCAAAACAAAGCATAGCATTATGAAGATGAACCAGCCACTACTTTCAGATGCAGCACACAAGCAAACAGATCGATTCGGGAATATCTTACTGGCACCCAAGAGGTAGCAAAATGTCCCAAATCCAAGAACACCCATCAAGTGTGTGACCTGCACATTAAAAGCCAGTACCACCATGTAAGTGGATTCCCCCACATCCAAACATTCGAATAACATCATAGTCATGGCAGTACATAGTACTACTTGGAGCAGAGGGCAATAAATGAACAGATTCACAAGCGCACTAATGCACTATCTATTCCTGCCCAAAATGCCCTCCAAACAGCGCAACACGTCGAAACATTGCATAGCATGCCCACGGAAATTAACCAGCGAAATGAACAGATGACGCATATGAGCGCTGAGAGTATACCCTACAGTTTCAGCGAGCAGAACACGTGCAGACCAGGATTTGAGCGAGAGGACACGCAATTAGCACGAGACGACAATCGAAGATTAAGGGCGGGGGGGGGGGGGGGGGGGGGGGGGGGATCGGAGAAAAGACCTTGAAGATGAAGCGCTCGTGCTCCTCCGCCTTGGTGGCAATCTTGACAGCCTGCTTCGACAGAATCGCCTTGGCCTGGTCCCTCTGCAATCGAAACAAACCCGCAGCAAATCAGAACAGGGGCAATAAATCGGGGGGAGATAGAGAGACCTGCCGCGACAGGGCTGCGGCGGGCGGGCTGGTAGTGGTACCCACCCTCCGGCGGACGTCCGCGGCTCCGTTGGCGACCGCCGCCGCGGCCGCCGACGCATCGTCCTCCACTACCTCCGACGACGCCATCCCAGAGAACCTTGGAGGCGCACGCAACTCGCGACCAGTCCCTCCTCTCGCGAAGACGAAAAAGCCTCTTCTCCCTACGCCACCTTTGCTTTCCTTCTTTTATTTTCCTTACCTTTTTTTCCTTTTTTTCTTTCTTTCTTTATTGTTATCTCCTCGCCCTTGTTCCTCGGCTTTTATGTCCTCCATTTTCTACTCGCCATCTGACGTGGATTTCGGTTTGATGTCGCATTTATTTACCTTGATCTAATCTCTTCTTCTTTTGTTCTCTTTCGCAAGTTCCCGTAGCGTTTGTTCAGGTCTAGGGAGAGGGAAGGGAGCCGGAGAGGAGAGGAGGAAACACGTGTGCTCTGGCGTGTTGGGTATCAGGTTCTGTGGCTGTGCGAGCCACGGTTTGGCCAGGCGGTTTGGGAGGACGCGACCCGATTGGGGCACGGCGGCGACAGCGAGGGAGGGGACGGTTGGCTGACGTCCTCCTTTTTACCTCTTCTCACCGGCGGGTAGGTGTTTTGCGTGTTGGCTGACACTAGGTATGGTAACGGGCCACGAAACCCGATAACACGGTGGCTAACCGTTGTAAATAGAACGGGTCTGATAAAAAATTAGACCCACCAAATTATATGGAGCAGGTATGGAGGAGCTGGATCCGTACCCGCAGACTTGCCAATGGCCCAACACATTGTCTTGATTTATACTGTCTAGGCCCACCATCAGCCATACAACAGACCGAACCTTATAAGTAGTCCTAGACTAGTGTATAAGATGTTCTTCATGGATATTCCATTGAAAGGAACTTACATGCTAAATCTTATTGTGCCATGGAGGTTCCGTAGATGTTCTGCATGGATAATATAAATAATATAGTCATACCTTGGCCCTGTGTGTTTCTATTTGTTCTACTCTGTTGGTGTAATGTTTATGAAACGGTGTTCTATGAGTGTTATGACAACGACTTGCACACTATAACATGCAGTGGTTGATGGGTCACCACAATGCGTCGTTAACTTAGCTAACGACATTTCTTTAGATTACTCAAACATACTATTTTCAGATAGAACCTAATATGGTATATTGTTTATTGACCGGTTTAGGCGGCAACGAGGACCTGTATGTGCCTTTCACTTCTTAAAGACGTTGCTTTTTCGAAACTTTCATGGGCATGCGTTGTCCAGGATAGATACACCTTTGTTTGTTTCAACATGACAACTGTGTTTTTTGTTTTTAATAACTTTTGGTGAGTGCATCTTAATATTTTAACTAGTCTTGATATTTAAGTTTTTCATAGGACATGCATAATTTCTGACAAAAACATAGCTGGTATCATCTTCGTAGAAGTATAATGCCTTTTATTTTAGGAAAACGATAGTCTTCACCCGGGGGATCGCACGCGATGTGTCCTTCGGCTCACGCGAGCGACGCGATCAAACGTGTGGCCTACCATGTTTCTATCCCAGCACGACATCTCTACGCACCTCCTGCTTCATTTCCCTTTTCTTCAACATGGAGAAAGTCATAGCCTGCTCCCCTCCTAACCTTGATCTGTCCCAATCCCAACATATACCCCCACGGCGATCGCCCCACTTTTCCCTGCCAGTGGCCATGCCCCGTTCCTATCACCTATGGACATGCCTCATTCCTCCCACCGATAGTCGAGCCTTGTTCCCTACTCCATCGAGGACGCACGCTACCGCGCCACCGACCTCCAGCACCTCCTCCCGCGGCCAAAAATCGAGCCCCCAATGGTTGTGGTTGGCAGCTGGTTGTGGGAGCAAATCCCCATCCCCGTTGCTACAAGCAGTGGTTGCACTTGCTACAGGCAGCGGCAGCTGTTGCCACAGGCGGATGCTGCACTTGCTACAGGCGGCGGGCCACCTTGCTACAAGAACAACGGGGTTTGCCACCGCGGCGGCGGTGCTTTTCTACAAGCAGCGGCGATACTTGCTACAACGGCGGTGGGGGTTTGCTACAATGGCATCAGTTGTTTGCTATCATAGCCAGAGGCGGAGCTACGTGTTGGCTGACTAGAGGGGCTCATGGAGGAGCGACGGGGTGGGGGGGGACAGGGGTTTGGGAAACCATTGTGGGGATTTTTTGCAGGGATTGTGTCTTCCCTAGCGGGGGCGGCGCCGGAGCTTCAAAGGACCACTCATGTTGCTACCTTGGTGAAGCTGCGACGACCATGTTCTCCGGCCTTTTGGCCGTTCCTCATGGAGCAGAGATGCAGACGTCACAGTCTAGGACATTTGCAATGTAAGGAGAGAGGGATGAGGACGAGAGAGAGCCGGTGTAGATTAGACCCATTGACTTAGAGAAATGGATCGGACATCGAACGGTCTAGGACGCTTCGATCCTACGGCTAGAGACCTAGGGATCGGGGATCAAATCTCCGGAACCTCAGCGTGATCCTTTATTTTATTAAAGAATAATCTAGTGAAACACACATTACATACACATTACTTGTTTAAAAAAATTGTCATAGTTTCGTGCCCTTGCCGTCGCCCATATACTCAAAATATTAAGCACATAAAAACAAAATATTAACGACTCATAATTACCGGCGAATCCAGATCAGTGTCAGCTAGGGATGGCACCCGCTGGGTTCGGGGCCGGGTCCGCCCCCCCATACCCACCCGGCTCTATTGTCGGGTCAAAAATTTCTCCAGACCCGCCACCCGTCGGGTCCCGGGTACCCAACGGGTACCCGTGTCCATGTCCTGTGAGGCGGCGGCGATGATGGCGCAGAGGCGCGAGGCGACGGCGATGATGGCGCAGACGCAGCGAGGCAGCGCAGACGTGCGAGAGGCGGCGGCCCATCGACACAAAGGCGCGAGGCAGGCAGCGCAAAGGGGCGAGGCGGCGTGGAGGCGAGAGGTGGCGGTGCAGGGCGGCGTGGAGACACAGAGTCGGTGCAGGGGCGGCGCGGAGACGCGAGGCATGCAGCGCGAGGTGACGGGACAGGGGCAGCGCGGAGGCGCGATCTGGGCGCGGCACAGAGGCGTGTGGCGATGGTGGCGTGCCTGCAGGATCGTGGGAGGCGGCATCGATTCGCAAGAATGCCCTAGACATGATAGTGGGCTACTAGGCTAGGAGTCTGTTGTATGGCTGATGGTGGGCCTATTGGTGGGCCGGCCGTTCGATGTCCGATCCATTTCGCTAAGTCAATGGGTCTAATCTACACCGGCTCTCTCTCGTCCTCATCCCTCTCTCCTTACATTGCAAATGTCTTAGACTGTGACGTCTGCATCTCTGCTCCATGAGGAATGGCCAAAAGGCCGGAGAACATGGTCGTCGCAGCTTCACCAAGGTAGCAACACGAGTGGTCCTTTGAAGCTCTGGCGCCGCCCCCGCTAGGGAAGACGCAATCCCTGCAAAAAATCCCCACAATGGTTTCCCAAACCCCTGTCCCTACCCCACCCCCCCGTCGCTCCTCCATGAGCCCCTCTAGTCAGCCAACACGTAGCACCGCCTCTGGCTGTGATAGTAAACATCTGATGCCATTGTAGCAAACCCCCACCGCTGTTATAGCAAGTATCGCCGCTTCTTGTAGAAAAGCACCGCCGCCGCGGTGGCAAACCCCGTTGTTCTTGTAGCAAGGTGGCCCGCCGCCTGTAGCAAGTGCAGCAACCGCCTGTGGCAACAGCTGCCGCTGCCTGTAGCAAGTGCAACCACCGCTTGTAGCAACGGGGATGGGGATTTGCTCCCACAACCAGCTGCCAACCATAACCATTGGGGGCTCGATTTTTGGCCGCGGGAGGAGGTGCTGGAGGTCGGTGGCGCGGTAGCGTGCGTCCTTGATGGAGTAGGGAACGAGGCTCGACTATCGGTGGGAGGAATGAGGCATGTCCATAGGTGACAGGAACGGGGCATGGCCACTGGCAGGGAAAAGTGGGGCGATCGCCGTGGGGGTATATGTTGGGATTGAGACAGATAAGGGTTAGGAGGGGAGCAGGCTATGGCTTCCTCCATGTGGAAGAAAAGGGAAATGAAGCAGGAGGTGCATAGAGATGTCGTGATGGGATAGAAACATGATAGGCCACACGTTTGATCGCGTCGCTCGCGCGAGCCGAAGGACACATCGCGTGCGATCCCCCGGGTGAAGACTATCGTTTTCCTAAAATAAAAGGCATTATACTTCTATGAAGATGATACCAGCTATGTTTTTGTCAGAAATTATGCATGTCCTATGAAAAAATCAAATATCAAGACTAGTTAAAATATTAAGATACACTCACCAAAAGTTATTAAAAACAAAAAAACATAGTTGTCATGTTGAAACAAACAAAGGTGTATCTACCCTGGACAACGCATGCCCATGAAAGTTTCGAAAAAGCAACGTCTTTAAGAAGTGAAAGGCACATACAGGTCTTCGTTGCCACCTAAACCGGTGAATAAACAATATACCATATTAGGTTCTATCTGAAAATAGTATGTTTGAGTAATCTAAAGAAATATCGTTAGCTAAGTTAACGACGCATTGTGGTGACCCATCAACCACTGCATGTTATAGTGTGCAAGTCGTTGTCATAACACTCATAGAACACCGTTTCATGAACATTACACCAACAGAGTAGAACAAATAGAAACACGCAGGGCCAAGGTATGACTATATTATTTATATTATCCATGCAGAACATCTACGGAACCTCCATGGCACAATAAGATTTACCAGGTAAGTTCCTTTCAATCGAATATCCATGAAGAACATCGTATACACTAGTCTAGGACTACTTATATCTCAAAAACTAACTCTAAAACTAATGACGGCTATTGCTTTGACAGTAATTTCTAATGGTATGGTTCATATTATTGAGAATTGGATCACATCTATGTTTAACTTGATCTCTACCATCACTATTTTGAAGTAACTGACTATGTTGTCTCCGTTGAACTAGCGTTGGCTTATGGTAGAGGTCTTTCTATGTCTTCTACTATCACTTGTACTCCCGCTATTGTCTTCATAACCTAAGCAAGGGTTTAAGGAGGATAGATTGAGTATGAGACTACTCAGCAAGTTCTATATGTGGGTGTTTGATGCATTAACTATAGTCGTGGATCAGACATCCTAGATTTGTGCAGTTTTCGAAACGTTTTTTAGAAAAGGTAAGTTTTAGATTTTTAGAAAACTATTAATGTTAGTGTCCACTGGTTGTTAAAACTTCACAGGCCCCTTTCCCGCTGTGTTTGCAATTCTTTCTTAGAGTAGGGAGTAATATGTCACGTTTTATACACTCTCGAGAGGTGTGCTACTTTTCCCACAAACATCTTTAGCCTTGTTGCAAAGTCCGTGCAGCTCTTCTTGTTCAGAATTACATGGTTTGTGGCCTAGTCTAAAGACTAGCCAATCACTAGTATTCTCCACGACCCATTTGTGTAGCCATTGCAATGATCTTAGGTCCAAGACCTATACTCAATTTACATCCCTTTTATATAAATCGTTGTCCTACAACACAGGATAGGGACATTACGGGCTCCCACCCACTGATATCCTCTTTGGATCACATCCTGAGTCAACATACAAGACATATGAAAGAAAGAAGGTCTAGCTAACTTGCCCGTCCCATTTCGGTATCTATGGTTAGAACAATCTAAATGGCGCTTTGAATGATTGACTACAGTAGTTGTTTAAGTCCTAACTTTTCCGGTACAATGGAATCTCCATCACATGACTTTCCAACTGCGCATTTCAACCATGATTCCAGTGTCCACCATGTCACATTTCATTCATAAAACAATATTTTTCTTTTAGTGCAGGTATAGCTGGACGCGAGCCGGGTCGGGCTGGCTCGGGCCGAGCCTGGAAAAAGCTCGGTATGGAGCTGGCGAGCCCGAGCCAGCTCGGCAGCCTTGTCGAGCCTCCTCCACGAGCTCGGCTCGAGCCAGCTCGGTGCAGCTCGCGGGCTGGCATCGCCCACATTCCCAGCAACACGCCACCTTTCTAGGTTTCCATGAACACGCCACAAAATTGCAAATTTAGCCACATAAATTGAATATCAATTGATTCAAATAAAATTCTAAGAAAGGAGACTATACAAACTCATATATAGATGAATCCACTCCAATGATAAAATTGGGAAAACAGCAACACGTAACAAATTGACAACAAATCCAGGTCCAGTGCTGCTGCCGCTCGATTAGCTGGCGACGGGCATCCAGCAGGACGAGTACATATTGGGGAGGGGAGTGGCAGAGAGGGGGGCGCAGCGGAGAAGGGCGCAGCAGCGATGCGGGTCAACGGCACGCCGTCGTCATCCGTCTGGCGGCGGTGGCTCGCCCTGGATGGTGCGGACACGAGAGAGGAGAGGAAAGGGAGGAGGACGACCAGACGAGCGACCAGGGTACACAAATTGGCCCATACTTTCCCATTCTTCCTCTCCAAGCCCATTGAATTCTAAAAAAGAAAAAAAAACACGAGCCAACGAGCTGGACCGGGCCGAGCCCGAGCCAGCCCGAGTTCGTCGTGGTCCACCTCCACAGGCTCGGCTCGGTCCACCTATACTCGCGGGCCGAGCCCAGCTCGCTCCGAGCCCAGAAAACTCGGGCCGAGTTTTCTGGCCCGAGCTAAGCGTCCAGATATAAGTGCAGGTGATAGTACTTTTGAAAAGTAGTTTTTTTAAATAGTCAAATCATATGTGATGACTCCCAAGTGTAGAAGATCAATTTTAGTACCTTTCAATAAGAAAAGGTTGTCGAACCTACAAGGAGCTGAAGGTATTTGTTAGAAAGTTTGACAAGTAAAGCAATAAAAGATGTAGTGGTTTTGTGTTTTGGGTATGTAGTTTGCAGTAATATAAATTGTTGAAAGTAGTTTGCAGTAAATAGATGCTCTTAAATAAGAGAAAGCCCAATCCTATATGCATCAAGAGTACAAGCTCAAGTGTGTGTTCTTATATGTGACAAACGTTCCCGATGGAGGCATGGATTTACTTACCATATAGATTTCTACACAATATGGTGAATATATTGTCAAGTTTAGTTCTCTTAGGACGAAGCCTAGTTTAGGTGCAACCATAGATATGATGAAGTATACCCCTTATGATGGGTCCTATAACCATTTTCATGAGAACACATAGGAATCTTTAGGACATAAATGTCCCACCATAGCATTAGGTTCATGGGTCCCCGATATAAATCCCTCCAATGCAACTCAAAGTATTGGAAAATGGTTTCTGTCATTTCATCCCTTCCAACCCTCTTCATTACATTAAAGTGCATCCCTATGAGCATATATACATGAAGTGATATGCAGTCGATGTTCGCACATCACCATCATAGAACAACGTAAAAGATACAAACTTGACCAAATACTCATTGCATACTATATGGAAATCATAGCCAATTCATCATATGCCCCCAGAAACATGGGGATCTACTCACAAGCATCAAACATGATATGGATCAGTGGCATATGGATTACAACACAATATGAAAATATAATCTCTCCAACAATTAAAGATAAGTTGCCAATTAAAAACATGTAAATAGCACTTAAACAATATCTAGGGTTCATCAATCACAAACTATGAGGGGAGCGAGATGGAGATGGTGATGATGTTGGTGTTGATGGAGATGTTGATGCAGAGGCTTCCCCTACGCGAAGGAGGAGTAGTGGTGACAATGGCGTCGATTTCCCCCTCACTGGAGGCTCATGGAAAAATAGGATCTTCCGTCTACCGGCGGAGGAGAAGACTTTCACCTCCGTCGTCGCCTCTACAAATCATTGGAAAAAAATATGGGGTAGGTTTTTTGGTGAAACAGAGACACTTGTAAAAAGGGAGATCCGAGATGATCCTCGAGGGCCAAATGGGCCTTGGTGGCGCATGCACCATGGTGGTCCATGCCACCTGGCCTCTTTTGGCCTTCGTGGCTCCCCTCGCGTGTTTTTTTGCTCCATGGTCCTTCTCTTGATGAAAAACTGACCAGGTATTTTTACTCTGATTTATTGACGTTGAGAAGGTCCCTAAAATAACAAAATAAGAAAAAGGAGGTTTGGTGCCTCCCAGAAATTAAATACCAATGAAGGAGACTTTGTAGGAAAGTCCGGTAACTAATCTAAAATGCATAAATAATGATAGAACAATGCAAATAACACTCTATAATGATCATATATGTTGCTACTATGATGATGCAAAATACACATATCAACATGTAAGATTTAACCTGCCTCCTCGGTAAAATATTATGCAATCAACATGCTTTACGTCGTCATAAGTTCCTGATTAAAAGAATAGCATCATCGGTCTGATAAGGAATAATGTTTAAAGTAGGACAATATGATATTATGTATAGGATATGATATGTAATCCATCTAACTCCGAAAATAACCCTCGTATGTTTGGCTTGGGTGTTTGGTTTAGGATTTGGGTTCTTTTGGGTTCAGTTTGGTATTTATTATTTGGTTTATTTTAGTAAAGGGAAAATAGTTTCAAAGTATTAAGTAAATATGAACAATAATTTGATATAACACTGTTACATCATTGAATATTTATTGTTGTTATTTTTATTTTTATTGAAAGGAATGCGGTAGGGGAAGCCCCTACAGCGAGTTTTTTTTAAATAATAAGAACCCAAATATGCATCCGTGAGGACTTGAACCTGGGTGGCTGGGTTGTACATCCACTTCCCTAACCAAGTGAGCTAGGCTCACTTCTTTATTGTTGTTATTTCCTTAGCAGGAAATATTATACTCTTCTTTTAGAATTTTATTCCAAGTAAATATGCTTGAAGTTGAAAAGACTTAATTCTAATTCAAGAATATTATTGTAATGGTTCTTTTAGACTTCTTTTTAGGTGTTTGTATTTCAATTTAAATTGACATTCTTGGCATTTTCTATTTATTGTTTTATTGGATTTCTGTTTTATTATTATACTCCCTCGGTTTCAAAATATAAGATGTTTTAGATTTGTGAAGGAAATGAATCTAGACTTGTTTTAGCGTGTAGATTCACTCCAAAGTTGAGTGAACTTACATACTAAAACAAGTCTAGATACATTTGCTTCACAAAGCTAAAACATCTTATATTTTGAAACGGAGGGAGTACATTTTATAAGGAAAGGTTATTTATGTTTTATATGTGGGCATGCTATTCGTTTTTCTTTTGGTCTGAATATTTTATTTTGAAATAATTGCTATTAGAGTTGGAAGGAATGTCCTTTATTTTTGATCGTAAGTGATAATATTAGTTTCAAGTATTTTATCAATTATATATATCATATTTTAGTATTGTTTGAAATTATTATTCTTTAAATTGTTACTTATGCATGATTTTATTATAACTAGAAATTTTTATCCAAAGAATAAAATGGTGGTGTGTTTTTCATTCAGAAATATAAAGTTCTATTTGTTCCACTTTTAAAATATGGATTCGGTATTTGGAATTTTCTTTTAAATATGAATTTGATAAAGTGTATATAAATATTTTATTTATTCTTAAATTTTTAGTGTATAGAAGTGTGAAATGGATCGTATGGGCACCTAGAGGGGGTGAATAGGTGTTATTCCAAATTTTTAGTTCTTTTTCATTTTTAGGCTTGACACAAAGGTAAATTATCTAGATATGCAATTACTAAGAATTTCCCTATATACAAACCAAACTACTAAGTGAGTAAAAGTGAGAAACGAGGAAACCATAGTGGAGCACGTGGAGACACATGGATTTTTTTGACCGCGGTTCCTTCCTTGTTAAGGGAAGTACGTCTGTGTTGGAGGGGTGGGTGGTTCTAAGACCATCGTGCCACAAAAGGCCTCACCCTATGCTCTGATGGATCTTGCCACCAAAGGCCCGGTCCAACTTTCCACTATTGGTACCCTTCGAGGCGGGAACCGGTGCCTTTACAACACTAGCAGGGAACACATCCACAACTAAACTGGAGGCTCCCCTGATGACAACAAGCTGCCATAAGAACAAGGATTATCAAATAATCAAAACTAGGATCTAGATATTTGCAAGAAATACTAGATCAAGAATCCTCCAAGTGAATGGAGGAGAAGTGGAGAGCTTGATTGTTGTTGATGAAGATCGAGGCCTACTTCTTCAATTCCCCAAAGATCGAAGCCTTTGGGTGGATGAAGGTTGAGATCTCACTACTAGGAAAAAGCTCATCAATGGCACACCATTTTTCAACTTATGTGGTGCATATGGGATGTGCCACTGTTATCAAGCCACTAAAGTGTAGTTCTGTGGCGCATTTCAATATGCGCCACAGAAGTCTCAAAAACTTCTATGGCACATATTGCCAATATGCGCCACAGAAGTCCCCAACCAGATCTTAAATTTCTGTGGCGCATATTGCAAATATTCTCCACGGACCCCGCCAGATCTAGCCAGAGGTGGGGATCGCCGGAGGTGGGGGTCACCGGAGGAGGAAATGGAGGTCGATGGTGGCCGAAGTAGGAGGAGGAGGAGGTCGTCGGTGAAGGAGAGGAGGAGGCCACCGATGGAGGAGGGGCTCGTCGGAGGAGGAGGTGGAGGTCGCCAGTGGAGGAGAGGAGGAGCCCACCGAATGAGGAGGAGGAAGAGGTCGCCGAAGGAGGAGCTCACCGGGATAGAGGAGGAGGGAGGAGGGAGGATGAGGAGGAGGAGCTCACCGGGGTGGAGGAGGGAGGAGGAGGAGCTCACCGGGGTGGAGGAGGGAGGAGGAGGAGCTACCGGGTGGAGGAGGAGGGAGGAGGAGGAGGAGAAGGTGAGGAAAAAGGGGAGGATAAGGAGAGAAGAAGTGGAGGAGGAGAAGGGTGCATGAGTGGAAGAGGATAAAAGAGGGATAAGGGGCGGCAGGATTCAATGAATCCCGCCCAAGACTTCTGTGGCACATATGGAAGAAATGCGCCACAGAAGATTCTCCCTCTTTTTTATTTTTTTGCAGGAAAATCTTCTTTCTGCCGCAACTTTTTACTCTTTTTGAATTTGGGTAGTTTGTTGAAATTGAGTAGGAAATTTCGAGACGATCATTTTGGTATATTAAACTTTTTTTCGACATCGTATGCAAAAGTTATGACCGTTTTACCGTCCCATGACCTTTTTTGCAAAATACATCGAAATTCATGTTTTTCAATTTTCCCTACAACTATACCCCAAAATATAACTACATCTCAAAGGAATTATTTTTTTGAATTTTTATCATTTTTATTTATTTTTTACAAAAGTTAAAAGGCAATCTGGGGTGGGATCTGTTTTCAACTTCTATGGCGCATATATCTATATGCGCCACAGAAGTTACAACTTCTGTGGCGCATACCTATATATGGTTGTATATTTGGGGCCTACCCTCACTTTCTGTGGCACATACCTATATGCGCCACGTTGGTTAACTAAATTCTGTGGTGGGGCCTACCCTCACTTTCTGTGACGCATATGGTCGTATGCGCCATAGAAGTTTCAACTTCTGTGGCGCATATGGACATATGCGCCACAGAAAGTGAGGTAGCCCAACCCCGGTGGTGGGTCCACCAAACTTCTGTGGTGCATTCTTTCCCTATATGCGCCACAGAAGAGTGAAGATTTTTGTGGCGCATTGCCTGAAATGTGCCACTGGAGTTTATTTGTGGCGCATGGTCACATATATGCGCCACAGAAGATTTGTCTATCTATAGTTGGTTTCCTAGTAGTGTCTCGGATTGGAGTTTGAAGAACATGTCTGAACTTTTTCGAATGAATTAAGAGTTTTGGCAGGAGGACCAATTGGGGTATTTATACCCCCTTCCAAAACAAGCCTTTGACACTTTGGGGGCTGGATTATCTGGCCCGGGAAAAAATCCGCCCCAGGATCGGAATTTTTGGGGGAAATTTCGCCCCATCCAGTACGTCGCTCCTTGTCCCCCTTCTCAAAAATTCTTGAGGGGGCGGATTATCTGGCCCCCCTGGAGGCGGATTATCTGGCCCGGGCAAAAACTCCAGCCGTGACTGGACAATCCGAGGGAAACTACGCCCCCATGCAGTGCGCCGCGCCTTGGCTCCCTTTGCAAATTACTTGGGGCGGATTATCCGGCCCTGTCCGAACAATACGGGGGAAATTACACCCCCATGCATTGTGTCAGGCCTTGGCAGCTCTTGGAGATTGGGGTTGGGCCAAATTATCCGGCCCTTGGTAGGGGCGGATAATCCGCCCCCAACACATTGTTTTCCTGCTTTTGAATGGACCAAGATCTGCAGCAATTCAATACACATTAAATATTCCTTGGTATTGTTATCTAACACACAAGACACTAGAGATCATGAAATATTCTTTCAATCTCCCCTTTTTAGTGTTAGACGACAATACTAGGATTTTCAATAAAGACCTACTAACAACATCATTCCAAAGGTGAAAGAGGCTCCCCCCTAAATGTGTGCATATAAATAATTTGCATTTGAATACAAATGCACACACGAAGGTACAAACCTATTTCATTGGATTGAAGGCTACACACAAATGATGAGTTAGATCAAAACATCATACCACCGGGAGAAAGACGTCCTCAATGTAATATAAACATAGACAATATGATAAGCATTATTTGAGACCTTGAAACTTCACACCACTTGGATGCATCCATAGATATAATGCCAGAATTCCATAGAAATAGATGAATCCATAAAACCCGAGAGATAAATCCACAATGATAATTCCAATGACAAATCCACACATGAACCATAGTGCCACACAAACCACATACTCTCATACAAAACGATCTCACAAATAAAAGTTCAACGCTAAATGGGCACAAGCAACACGATAGAGAAAAACGATAAAAATGCAAGTGCTTATTTCCGACCCATGCAAATCCATGGAAACATAAATAGAACTACTTCTCCCCCTTTGGCATAGAAACACCAAAAAGGAAGAAGAGCGATGCTAAGGCCCCAAGAGATCACCCCTCGTAGTCCTCCTCGTCATCGTCCTTGTCCCCGTCCCCTTCCTCATCATCATACTCGTCATCATCCTCATCATCATCCGGAGGGGTAGGCTCCCTCTCCGGGGTAGGAAACACGTGGCGCTCGAGCTCTCCATGTTTGAGTCCGAAGGTGTTCCATTGAGCATATGGAGTGGGATCCGAAGGAGCTGGAGGATGGCCTGGTGCCCCTGACACATGGTGAAGAATGAACTGCTAGGTGTGGGCCATATCATGGCGCTGCTTGTACGCCTAGTACCGCCCCTTGTGAGTATCTACCCCCATGCACAAGATGTCCTCTGGAACCAATTCAGTTTCTTGACCTCGGGGGCCATAGAAGGCGCCGGGGGCCTACACCCACTAGCCCAAGTATCTCTCATGAAGGACTCTAGGGCTAAAGAGGGATGGGAGGTCTTCTGAGACTTGTTGTAGATCTTCTTGGCCTTGTGCGCTCCATCAAGGTGACTGCTGAAATCCTCATGGGGAAGCATATACTTGATGAGCATCATGATGAAAGAGCATAGGGAATGGAGAGCCTGTTGAACATAGCATCAGTCATCTCATGATAAATGAAATCCATGATGTCCAGCTTGTATCCCACTGTCACAAATTCATTTGTAGCACACTCATGACAGAAAGCAAGTAGCTAAACATGGTGACCACGAATGCTGTCATTGTTTCCCTCACCCGGATTAATGCAATCCCTGTAAAGACCAACTAGCACTGCATACAGTGGTGAGAGACTGGAGAGAGTGCCAACAATGCCATTGGTAGAAAGGAAAGGAGAGAGTGTAGTGTCCTTGTTGGGCTTGATAGGAGTGATAATGCGATGACCAGAGGGAATGTCACGACCATGAAAGGGGTAACCAAACACCTGACCAAAAAGTGCGGAAATCATACTGAATAGGGGGTGCTACCTGTCATCCACTTCATTGTGCCGAGCTCATCTCCACAGATCACAAGATTTGAGAAGAACTGCTTCACCACTGAGGTATCATAGTTGCACTGCAGAGTCATTAGGTGTGCAGCCCCATCCTCTCAGTTATAGCCAAAGCCTCAACAAGTCGTGGCTTTGTCTTTGCCTCATTCATATCTAGAGGGTGCATGGGGCAAATCTTGAGGGAGGAGTAGATGTTATCATGAATATACCTGAAATGGGCAGCCCAAAAGAGACCATACTCAAGCGGCTCATCACTATCAGCATCTGCATATAGGTCACGGTGGAAAATTGCAGAATACTCAATGATATCCATGTTCTTGTACTTGATCCGAGCCTACTTGCCCTTCCTCTAAGTGGTCCTCTTTGCTTTCCTTGCACGCTCATCCATCTTTTCAACCTCTCTTTGATGCCTCCTAAATTCAACCTCGTCCACGAGAACACCTTCTTCGTTGGGTCTGAAATAACGGGCACGGGGACGACGTTTGTATGTCTTAGGAGAACTCGAAACACCTATGAAGTGAATAAGATAGGTAGCAAGGAGATAAGCACACACACAAGTCTAGGAGGATTGCTAACAATAGTAAAACAATCCACATGCCCAATACACAAGATACTATAAACTGTGAAAATCTCAAAAGGGGCGAACCTTCTAGGTCAGATAATTCGGCCCTGCCAGGGGCGGATAGTCTAGCCCTGGCGAAAATTTCAGAGTATCCATAGATTTAAAGTACCAACGTAGATCAGGCACTAGGGTTGCTAGACTACGGTTCCTAGCATGCATAGGAATCAAAGAGTAACATCTAAACTCAATTTCCACCAAAAATAACAACTTCCATACAAACGAGAAGAATGGGGGAGTTACCCTCACTCATTAGAAGAATAACTTGGAGGAGAGGGTACCTGTAGGAACTAGGAAGAAAATCCGGGGAGGGCTCGGAGAAACCGGCGATCGAATCGACTCCAGGGAGGGGCGGGATGGCCTGTGGCGATTGGGGAGGAGACAAGGGGTCGGGGAGGAAGTTCTGCTCTATTTGAGCCCCCCGTCGCCCTAGTCTTAGTTGACAAAAACTGCAAGGGGCGGATTATCTAGCCCTCAATAGGGCAGATAATCCGTCCCTTTCTGAATATTTTGTAATACACAGATTCAGGCCAACACATCCCAAAAAACCCTCGCAGGGTATCAATGGACTTGTGTGCAAGAATAGATGGCTCGGGGATGGGAATAAAGCTTGGGTTTAGACAACCAGACTAAGATGGTACTACATGCCAAACATTGCAAGAACAAATCGAATAAAAGCCAAGGTTGGGTGTGTTTTCCATAAGAACATAAGATATGCAATAAAAACAAAAAAAAGATCCACAAGGAACCAACTCTTCTTTAAGGAAGAGGGCGGTGGCCGAAGCCACCATGTTGGAGCGAATGGCATGACCCCGCGAAGATATATTTTGAGTTCAAAACCAATGCTCATAAATAACTCACATATCACATAATGATATTAAGAGAAATGATTTTTCTTACTTTCGGCATTATGGGGGGAGGGTTAGCCCAATCAATTAGTACCACACTCCCCCTATGTCTATTCCCGCATCTAAACCAAATAAATGAAGAGACATATGTGAGTATGCAAGAGTAATCAAGCTAAGCTCCTTGAATCCACGATATTTAGCTAATTCCTAAAGTAACAAAACCTTGCTTCATCAAGTGGCTTCATGAAAATATTAGCAAGTTGGTTATTCGTGCTCACAAAAGATAAGTCAATATCTCCCCGAGCAACATGATCCCGAATAAAGTGATTGTGAATCTCAATATGCTTTGTCCATGTATGCTGCACCAGATTGTACGCAATTTTGATTGCACTTTCATTATCACAAAAAGAGGCATTTTGTGACAATTTACAGGGTATTCCTTTAAATTTTGCCTCATCCACAATAATTGAGTACATGCACTTGCAACAGCCACATATTTAGCTTCCGCGGTGGATAGGGATACACAATTTTGTTTCTTCAAAGACTAACATACTAAAGACCTTCCCAAGAATTGACAAGCTCCAAAAGTTGATTGATGACCCACAAGTGGAGGGGATCGCAACAGTCTTCGTGGGTAGTATTACCCAATTTATTGATTCGACATATGGGGAGCCAAAGAATACTTGCAAGCCTTAACAACTGAGTTGTCAATTCAGCTGCACTTGGAAATAGTTCTTGCTCACAGAAGTTTATCAGTAGCAACAGTTTATAGTATCAACAGCAACAGTAGAACAAGAGCAATAGTAACAGTAGCAGCAAATAGTAGGATTCGAGTGCGGTAGGCATAGGGATGGATGGACGGGTGTTGAATGGACGAGTCTAAACATGTAACTTCAAGATCTAGGGCATTGCAGATAAATAAGAATAAGCATCCAAGTACTAAACAATCCTAGGCATGTGTTCCATAAATAGTCATACGTGCTTGCAATGAGAACTTGCACAACATCTTCTGTCCAGCCAGCCCGTGGCAGCGGGGCCTCTAGGGAACTACTGGCAATTAAGGTGCTCCTTTTAATAGAGCACCGGAGCAAAGCATTAACACTCCGTGAACACATGTGATCCTCACACCACAGCCATCCCCTCCGGTTGTCCCAATTTCTGTCACTTCGAGGCCTTTGGATCCAGACAATGGTATGTGTACACAACCTGCAGATAAGATCACAAACAATACTATCATAATGATTCAATAATAAGTTCAGATCTAATATCATGGCACTCGGGCCCTAGTGACAAGAATTAAACACAAAAAGTCGCAACAAAGTCAAATAGCACTAATAGAGATACTAGGCACTATGCCCTAACAATCTTATTCGATTACATGATAGAACTCATCCAATCCTTACCATCCCCATAACCTACAGTGGGGTATTACTCACTCATGGATGAGGGAAACATCGATGGTTGATGGAGAGGCGTTGGTGATGACGATGGCGATGATCCTATCCAAATTCCACGTTCCGGCAGGGTGCCAGAACGGAGTTTCTGGATCCGAATCTTGGTTTCTGATGGTGGCGGCAGAGCGAAACTATTTCTGGCAAAACATTGAACCCCCCTCGGTTTTTAGGTCAAGGGGCAACTTATAGGCGCAGAGGGAGCCCGAGGGGGTGCCTGGGGTGTCTCCACCCTGATGACCCACAAGTGTAGGGGATCGCAACAGTCTTCACGGGTAGTATTACCCAATTTATTGATTCGACACAAGGGAGCCAAAGAATACTTGAAAGCCTTAACAACTGAGTTGTCAGTTTATCTGCACCTGGAAATAGTTCTTGCTCAGAGAAGTTTATCAGTAGTAACAGTTTGTAGTAGCAACAACAAAGCAACAACAGTAGTAACAGCAACAGTGAAACAATAGCAATAGTAATAGTAACGGTAACAGTAGGATTCGAGTGTGGTAGGCGTAAGGATGGATGGACGGGCGTTGCATGGACGAGTCTAAACATGTAACTTCAAAGAACTAGGGCATTGCAGATAAATAATAATAAGCATCCAAGTACTAAACAATCCTAGGCATGTGCTCCAAATATAGTCATACATGCCCGCAATGAGAACTTGCACAACATCTTCTGTCCAGCCAGCCCGTGGCAGCGGGGCCTCTAGGGAACTACTGACAATTAAGGTGCTCCTTTTAATAGAGCACCGGAGCAAAGCATTAACACTCCGTGAACACATGTGATCCTCACACCACATTCATCCCCTCCGGTTGTCCCAATTATTGTCACTTTGGGGCCTTTGGATCTGGACAATGATAGGTGTACACAACTTGCAGATAAGATCATAAAAAATACTATCATAATGATTCAATAATAAGTTCAGATCTAAGATCATGGCACTCGGGCCCTAGTGACAAGCATTAAGCATAACAAGTTGCAACAAAGTCAAATAGCACTAATAGAGATACTAGGCACTATGCCCCTAATAGATCTTATTCGATTACATGATAGAACTCATCCAATCCCTACCATCCCCAAGCCTACAGCGGGGGATTACTCACTCATGGATGAGGGAAACATCGGTGGTTGATGCGTTGGTGATGACGATGGCAATGATCCTATCCAAATTCCCCGTCCTGGCAGGGTGCTAGAACGGAGTTTCTGGATCCGAATCTTGGTTTCTGGTGGCGGCGGCGGAGCAGAACTCTTTCTGGAAAACTATCGAACCCTCCTCTGTTTTTAGGTCAGAAGGCAACTTATAGACACAGAGGGAGGTCGAGAAGCTGCCTGGGGTGGCCAAACTGTAACATCCCAGCATTAGAGCCTAGAAATAAGCTGAACCCAGATGTGTGCATTGCATTCATGCATAGAAAATCCAAATAATTTTCGCGCTTTTAAACAAAACTTGTCAAAGTGATTGAAGCTTCTCTTAGTTTGATGGAATTGAAGTAGATCATCAAGTTGACTACGATAAGTTTCAATAAGACCTTTGTTAAAATCTCATCTTGGGTAAGAGAGCTTTGATATAAGGGTAGATCAAATGTACTATAAGTTAAATTCTAATACAATGTGAATTATATTTGATCGTTAGGTGATCATGTTATAATATTCATTATAAGCACTCATCAGTACCAAGTTAAAGATATAAAACAAATAATAAGAATGTAACCACTATATCTTAATCCCATCTGCATACATCCTGAGTATCATAGTAACATCTAATCTTAAAAACTCCTTTGATGAGTTGGAGTTGGAAAGAGATTAAGTCAAGATCATCCACTATATAGATATCTTTCTTTCTATAGAATTTTCATAGAACTTATTTCAATATCTGTTGTTTATCAATGTTGGATAATTCCTCATTGATACACAAATTCTTTAACTATTAATCTTTGATCTATTACATGATCTTATCAGAACATCTACTTAAATCTTCTAATAAGGGCATAATCCATTAATAACCTTAATCCAATATAAGATACTAAGAAGATAATTTCTAGACAATAAAAGGTAGGATTGATAAAACCCTTCTTAGCCAACTAAGAACTTCAGTAATAAATGAGTAGAGTATTATCATGGTAATGTTTTGGCCACCAATATTAAATGCTTATATTTAGTATAAGTAATACTGGTGGGTAGAACATGATTGGAACCTTAGTAGAGATAAGTGATCCTAGAGTAGTCTTTGCAAACAACATAAATATAATTCAGGGATTGAAGTGTAAGTCATGAGAGTTAAGTAAATATAGGCTGATATTATTCAATTAAAGCTAGTATAGCATAGAGTTTAGAAGTAGTGTTATTTATCTTAAAGGATTGTTAACTTTAGAGAAAGGTAGTTGGATGCATACAACTAATAGAGATACATTATTGATGAATGATTAAGGAAGATTATGAGTGGAGTTTGAAGGAACTACTGGTTGGATGGAAGATTATCAACAGTAGAATAGTAAATAAAATCAAGCATGGATATGAAGAAGTTATGAACTATTTTAGTATCAAACTCATTGGATTCATTCAAGAGTTTAGAAGAATGATATATGAATAAGAAGATTTAATGAGTTAAGCTCATCATGTTAATCATGATGATGGATAGGAAGAAGTATTATATCTAGGAAAGGAATTCCTTAATTAGAGATCCAAGATTATGAAACATAATTATATGTTATAAATCATCTTCCTTATTAAATCTTGGTAAGCAATCAAATTTAAATCTCAAATCAAACATAATATCCATCTCATATTGTTGATCCATCATCTGATGCCTATAACACTTTATAGAAACATTTCCCTATAACAAATTACATAAGCATATCCTTGTTAATTTCAACCATCATAACTATATGTGCCTAAGTATATTTTTTTAAGTTCACTTCTATAAAACACTCTAATTATAATTTTCTATTTAAAAGGGAGATTTCATCCAATACTATATACATAAGGCTATATAATTAGTTATTAAATCTTAACTCTTAAAAGGAATCTAAGCTTATACAAAACCCTAAAGACAAGGGTAGTGTCAACACCCGGATTTTTCAATCCTAGATGCCTGTTATGCCATACATCGCAATCCCAGGATTACCATTTTTGCGAGACATAACAGAATTGGATACCATAGTACATCATCCATTACACACGATACATAAGTTCTTACACAAATAGGGATCTCATGATCCAGTTCTTAATACAACATCAAGCAGCGGAATACGTAATAATAACGGTAGCGTAGGCGAAGCTCCATCTTCGGGGTCACAGGCAATGCTGACGATGGGAGATGATCCTAGTTGTCGTAACCTTCCTGGGGTCCATCCTCCAGATACTCCTCTTCATAGTCTGGCCATGGAAATAGCCAGGGACAAAGCCATGAGTACTCTTTAAGTACTCGCAAACTAATACTAACAGGTAAAAGGGGTTTTTGGATAATAGGGCACTAGGCTCTAGGGTTGTTTTGCAAAAGCCAAATTTATCTCTACTAGGTTCCAAAGCTAGTCACAATTTTATAACTCCTAAGTGGGAACTTGTATTTCATATCACAACTCTGTTGTGGTCAAGTCAAAGTTTCAAATCATTTCACAAGTCATTTTGAAAAGTCTGATGGGGGAACAATATGGCCACTCCAACTGTCCATAACCGCGGACGCGGCTATTCGAATAGTTTGACACTCTGCAGAGATTGTACACTTTCACCACAACATTCGATACATCCGTCAGGAACAAATCCTGAATTCACCATACTCAGTATGCGGATAATCAATCCTAACCTTTCAATTACACGCCCTAGTATAAGCACCTCTCCTGTGAGTTTGGCCTCCCAACCATGACCAACTGTCATCTTGGGTACTACACAGGTAGACAATCTTCACAAGGTAGCCTCAGCTCAGACCTTGGCCGTGAGGGAACTAATACTAAGGTATATAAGTTTCCAGTCAAGCCCTACCCAATATTCAGGTATTGTGGTTGTACGATAAAATTGGAATGGTATCGCATCCAGACAACCATCAGTTTTATAAAGGGCTAAGGCTAATGCCTCAACATTTTCATCACCAAAATCATCAGTTTGTTCGGAAACACATATCCAAAACATTTCAATAGAATGATCCATCATTCCAAGTTTTTCATAGCCATTTTTCCACCAAGTACTCCCATCTAAAGTTGATCAAGTTTTATGCTTAGCACTAGCATCTATAGGTGGGGGTAAGCACTAATGAGGGGTGGTAGACTAGTGGAGTTTCAACTAAGTACAACCTTATATATTAGGCTGACATCAAGGTTTCTAACTTAGGCCAAATTTTATGCTCTTTATGCAACCTTCACATATCTTTCTAGTATCTACCAATCTCTTAAGTAAACTCTAAATAAGAGCTTTGATAAAGAAATAAAGTAAGAAGCTTGCAAGTAAAACTAGGATTGGTTTATCAAGTGGGTATGACCACATATGCTTAAGGCATATAGTAGGCATGGTAACAAGCAAGTATTGGCTTGCATAGGTATAGTATCAGCTTGCATCAATATTAGTATAAGCTTGCCTTGTGCAGAGCAGTGGTTGAAGTTCTCCTCGGCTTCTTCTTCGTAGAATCCTCCTTCCTCCTCGTATCCTTGGTCGGTACTAGCGTCTATAAATAAATAGTGGGTACACAATCACCAAACAATACTTAGCTACTTGCAATAATCACACACAAGGGTCCTATAGATGATCTAACATCATCTTTAACATTACAAGGTTAAGGCTTGGTTTAATTCCTTTTAATTTTAGAAAAGTAATTTCTACTCATTGAAAAACTACTTAAGATTTAATATTCTCCAAACCAAACATGGGATCATGTTGACACATGTCATCACCACATATTGTAGTCCAAGGGAATGTGATTTAAAGTGGTTTCACAATTTAATAAGGTTTTACCCTTTTATTTTAATTAATTAAAGTGGCTAGAAATGCCTATGGGGCATTCTTTTATTACTTGAACATTATTTCTGCAAGTAGACCTATATATTTTTATATATTCTGAAAGGTATGGTTAAATGTGATTTTTGAGAGTTGGAATCAACTCAAAAGCTATTATGGTTTAAATTTTAAAAATGTTTGAATGCAGAAAAGCTTCTGCCTTGTTATTTTTACCATGGGTGATCTATAGATCCAAATGACTTGAATCCAATGGGCTTGGATTCAGCATTCCCAGACCTTTCTAACAAAATTGGTTTCATTCAATTTGATGCACTGAATCGATATGGGTTGATTTTTGAAGTTGAGTACAGAAGTGAGTTTGAAACAAAAATGAAAAAGGTTTAATTCAAATAACTGGGCTGCGCGGGAAAAGTTAACGGGCCGGCCTGCTAAGCGCAGTGCTCCCTCGGGCTGCTTAAGTGGGTGTCCCCACTCATCAGTGAGACAGGGAGGGGCGAAGCGGTACAGGGCAACGTGGGTCATTCGATCTGATTCTAATCCAACGGCTGGGAGTCATCGTCGACACGAGGCAATGCCGGCGAGAAATAAACCTAGCACGGCCAGTGAGGGGTGCTGGGGACTCACCGGGGTGCAGGCAAGGGTTGGCGAGGCGAGCGCACGACGAAGTCGACGACGGCGAACTCAGGGGTGGTCGCGGCAGCTCCTGGGGTGGACGAAATCGATGCCGCCCTTCTTCTCCAGAGGCGGTGGGCTCCGGTGAAATTCCGGCGAGGTGGTGCTCGCCTTGCTCCGGAAACGGTGTGGTACGATCAGTGAGAAGAGGGGAGTGAGGTGGTGTGAAGAAATCGACTGGGGGTGGCCTCTATTTATAGTCGAGCGAGGGGACCGACGGGGCGCACGGTGAGCTCGTCGGGGGCGATGTTACAGCGGCTATTGGCATGGGCGACGGTAGGGGACGGTGCGGTGTTCCCTGGCGATGCTCAACGACATGGTTTTGAGGCGTGGGGCGGTGTGGCTTGGTCTGGAACATGCGACGCTCTGCGCGGCAGAGGCGGCATCTTCGACGGCGAGCGGTGGCTGTGCGGCATGGGGCGGCGAACGAGGATGTCTGGCGGTCTCCTGGGTCGGTGGGGATCGTGTATGCATGCGGCAAGGGCGGCGCGCGGTCTGTGGGCTTCGGTCGAGGGTGGCGCTCTGGCGCACGCTCGGCATGGTCGCTGGCGAGGTTGGCATGGTTCGTGCGTGTGGTCCAGGGCTTGGCAACGCTCGCGGCTGGGACAGGGGGTGGCGGTGGATGGTGGGCTGCCTCCCAGACATGCTGGCTAGGCTTGCTTATCTTCCTAGCTTGCTGTTGACATGAGGGTGACAAGGTTGGCTTCGGCTGTTCACCATTGATGGTAATGCCAAGCTCACAGTGGTTTTAGTGCTTAGTTAAGTTCGTTAGATGATCTACTAAGGCTAGTGGTGCCCAGAGAGGGAACAAGTTAGGCCTCAATCACTTCTCACTATAGTGTTTAGGATTTTGATGATTTGTGTCTGCAACCTGTTTGATGAAATGGCCGCATGAAATCAAGTTTTGAATTTTGAAAAGATTTTTGGTGGGTTTGCTAGATTGGTGCTGGTGAGTCTGCAGATGCTTGGGTTTTGAAAGTTGAGCTTGTTTGAGTGGTTTTTGAAAAAGTGGGATCTTCCCATATGATAAAGTTTCAATTTTGAATTGTCATTTAAAGTATGCATTTGAAAGTTTCTAGATGATCACAAAGTGGGCCTTGATACCTTGTTATGAGTACATTAAAGGGGTGCAAAGATCCAGAAAAGTTTCCATTAGGTTCTGAAAGTTTGAGACAGCCAAAGTAGGTATGGGAGTTAAATTGGTCAAAATGACCATTCCTTCATTTTATTGGTTTTGATTTATTTGTCCTTAGGAAAAGTTTGGGAAATGTTTAGATGATGTTTATTTCACCTAAGAAACATTTTACAAGCAAGGAAACAAACAAACAAGGTGGTTCAAAAGAATTTCAAATTAAATGCATACACATATGCATGCCTTCATAATTTTAATTAGAAAAGTTTTTGTTAACCCTAATTTTGATGATTAGAAATGGATGATCCAAGTTTAGTATTTTTGGGATGTTACAGGTAGTACTCATAATTCAAAACTCAAAACTCCTTTGTTTATCACATTAGGGTATATACATTGCCATGCTCCAAATTAATAGGAGTAATAATCACCATATCAATGCCTTTATATTTCATGCATCAAGTAATGGTATAGGATCATTATACATATATATAAAGTTTCTATTCAAACTATGAGCTCACTAAAGTTGAGTTATAAACAAACTAGAATATATTACTCAAGAAGTCCCTAAATAAAATAAGGAGAGAAAAATAATAAGAAACGTTTAAATCAAATATTAAAAGGGGTTCATATATTAAGAAAATACAAGGTATACAATAAGATATATATAATAAAGAAATTCACACATATTATTAACTATACTTTTAAGATCAATACCAACACACCCAGGGGATTTATTGATTAAGTTGTTTTAGTTTTCACAAACCAATACTTTTAGAAACAAGTCTCAATGATGTAACCCAGCCCTCGTACATCATAGCATGGCTAAGCTCATCTACCAACGGTGGTTCATCTACAAGGAAAGCCCTACCACATAATAGGACATAGCATAGCGATAGTATCATCCTACACATGCATCTAAAAAATACACGACAATGCATTGAAAATAGTAGGACGATATCATAAACAAAGTAGCTTCTACTTGCCTTGGTTGTAGCGGTCGGAAGAACAATCCACACACGAGCAAGCGTTGCACTCGTCACAATCTACACGATACAATTGCAATCATAAACAAACAATCCACAAGCATATGCAACAAAGATGATGCATGAATGCATGTATGACAAGTGGGGTGACGCTACAGCAGCACCACATAATAGTATTCAGTAGGGGTACTGATTGCATTCATGGAAAATAGTTTTAGCGCAAGGAAAACTAATATGCAAAGTATAAAACTCAAAACTAGAGCTGGAACTCAAATAATTCACTACCGGTAGTATACTGTTTGTAAAATCTTGGGAAAATTCTACCGCATAGGCATCGCTATTTAGGAACAGTACCAACTGGAATTACTCAAAAAGGAATTATAAAACTCCCCGAGTAATTAAAACACTGCAGAAAGCCACTAGATAGTTTCTGCAGAAGTTTTTACTGTAAGCCTATGTTTTAAATTCACGATGAGATTCCCCTCGTTCCACTGAATCCAGGGACATATCATAAGCAATTTTTGGAGTTACAGATCTTTTTCTACGAATTAATTACTCCAAAAAAGCCATTAACTCAATTGATTAAACTGTACTAAATCTTGCTGCAAAAGTGTGAAACAACGGTACAGCAAGATTCTACACGACTTACTGAACCTACACATATTTTATTTGTAATTTTTGGCCTAGCGGTTTAATTTCTACGCAATTTACAAGTTTCTACCGAAATCTGCCAACTAAATCGATTAAAGTAATTACCCAGTCAACTGTGTCTGTTGACTGGTCAACGCGGCTGCTGACTGGGCGTCTGACTAGTCAACGCCTGGGTACTGACCGGTCAACGGCCGATCTGGACCATTGGTCTGAGATCTAATGGAGGCTGCGGACTCACCGGAGACGAACGGCGACGAGCTCGGGACGGCGGCGGCGATCGGTTCCGGCGACGGCGTTTTTCCTGCGCGGAAGGGAGACGGTCAGCGTGCGGATCGAGACAGTAAACGCGGCGCGAGGCGGCGGCGTGCGCGCGGCGGGCGATGGCGCGAGGCGCGCGTGCACGCGGGCGAGCGCGAGCGGCTGCGCGCGGGAGGCGGCAGCGGCGAGCGGCAGCAGCGCGGCGCGGCGGCGCGAGCTGGCGGCGCGGCAGGCGGGCAGGCGGCTGCGGCGGCGTGCAGCAGCAGCGCGCGAGCGGCGCAGGCGCGGTCGCGCGCGCGGGACGGCTCAGAGGCGGTGGGGCGACGCGGCGGCAGGGTGCGGCGCGAGGCGGGCGAGCGCGCGCGGCTGGCGGTGTGGCGCGCGGCGAGGCGCTGCAGGCGGCGGGGGAAGGCGCGGCGGCGGCGGGGGAAGGCGGCGGTGGCGCACTCACCTGGTGGCGGTGGCGGCGCGGAGGCCGAGGGCGGCGGCGCGCGGAGATCGAGGCGCGGGGCGCGGGGTTCGAGGCGGGGGCGGGGTGCGGGAATCGAGGCAGGCGGCGGCGGCCTCTTAAGTGGGGCCCCCTCGTGGGGTCCTACGCGGACACGGCGCGCGGTTGGAAACGGACACGGAAATCGGCCCGATTTTCTATCTTTTGATAAAACGGCCGTAACTTTTCCGTACGAGCTCCGAATCGAGCGATTCTTGCTCCTACGCTTTCATAAAATCGAGGGGAACAATCTAGTGACAAGGGTTGAGTGAAACCACTAGGCTACAAGGGTGAACAACACAAGTCCTACTAAAGCCTCCCGTAGGAGCCTCGTAGTAAAATAGAATAGGGTTTAGAAAATAGTGTTTTGCCGAATCTTTTCAAACGACGGTTTTGCACGGAAAAGTATGATGCAATGACATGAATGATATGCAGAACCAAATCTAAAATTTGGGATGTGACATTACCACACCTCAAGTTGTCTTAATCTTCATTATTGCCCTTCACTTGTGTGACTTGAATAATTAACATGAAAACCATCCACTGAGGATGGCTTAACCCTGCGAAGAACTCACAAAACCAAAGAAGAACAACAAATATTTTTTGTGTTTTCGATTTTTTAGAAACAAGCAACCAAAGAGAAACCAAACAAAAACAAAGCAAACCAAACAAAGCAAAATCTTTTTGGATTTTTCTTTTATGTCAAACCAAAGCAAAGAAACAAACCAAGAGAAACAACAAAAATATTTTTGGTATTTTTTGGTTTTTGAGAAAGAAGCAACAAGAACCAAAAATAAAGCAAAACAATGGATATACAAAGAACCGACTAAACATGATGCACCTCCAAAGTATGTCAAGGAAGCTCCCTCGTCCTGGTACGAGCTCGAAGCCTCCCCTATGTAGTGTACAGCGGGGTCATAGGCGGGCGGTCCCCCCTGATAGTGCCTGTGGAAGTTGAGAGAATCCAGCAACTCATCCATCTCCGCCTTCGAGCGTGACCAAGGTCCCTGATAAATACTGAACAAATTGGTTTGGGGTAGAGGGATCTCTCTCTCTTCCTCGTCAGTAAACAACATTCTATAAACCAAGTTCTCAAGAGTGGAGCTAGAGGTGACAAAGTGGTGCGCCTTCATGGCAGCAAAATCAAGTAATGGTATAGGATCATTATACATATATATAAAGTTTCTATTCAAACTATGAGCTCACTAAAGTTGAGTTATAAACAAACAATAATATATTAATCAAGAAGTCCCTAACTAAAATAAGGAGAGAGAAAATAATAAGAAAAGTTTAAATCAAATATTAAAAGGGTTTCATATATTAAGAAAATACAAGGAATACAATAAGATATATATAATAAAGAAATTCACACATATTATTAACTATGTTTTAGTGTTATTGAAATAGTCCAGCAAAGAAATCCTGCAAAGAAAAGTTCAAAATATATAAATCAAATTCAAATCTGAATAAGAAAACAGAAAATAGAAAAAGGATAAAACAAATAAAAACCAAACCTGGCCGCAGTCCAACAACCCTATATTTATCTGAAGCCTATGTGCAGCCCACAACAGCCCAGTAACCAGCCCCGGTTCCTTTCTATCTGAGACCGACAAGTGGGATCAGCCAAGGACTGCGGGTTGAGAAGCAAAGATCGTCAGGGGGTTATCTGCAAAATGGTCATCGTTGTCATCGTCATGCACACAGACAGCTCGCTGGCAGAGCTCGCCGCCGCCCGATGCTGTCATCGTCGTCGCTGCGCCAAGATACTCGCCGCCGTTGCCAGGAGGGGATAAGAAGGCCACCGCGACGCATTGCCTCCATCCCTATCTCCAATTCCTTCTTATCCTCTCAGATACGAACAGGACCGAAAACCTAGCTCAACGGAGCCACCTCTCGCCGTCGAACCACGTCCCCCCACACCATTCTAAGCCGTCATGGAGAAGCGCCTTCCTCCGTAGATCCTCTTGGTAGAATCTTGCATCAAGGGGAGCGCTGGAGAAGGTGAGTTTGGTCGTTTCCCTTCGCAGCAGTTCGTCGGAATCCTCGTCGGGAAGCTCATTTCCGACCGCGCCTGTTCTCGCCGACCACTCAATCATCATCAGGGTGAGTTCCGGAACTTCCCAGTAACATTCAATCACCGGATCTCGTTGTAAATCGTCGTTTCATCATACGCCACCGTCGGCCACCGTCGGAGCTCGTCGGAGCTGAAGCTCCGATGACCATTTCCGAGCGGCGCTGCCACTATTAGGTTTAGTAGGTTGCGCTTATTCGAACTAGGTCTATTCCTTGCTGGGGCGTAGTAGATCGTCGCCGGCGACCAACCTCTGGCGGCGGTGGTGATGCTGACGCCATCGTGACGTCATGATCGCACCACGTCAGCTAGTTTGACTGGTCTTTGCTAACGTGGCTGAAGACCTGGCCTAGGGCCCATATGTCATTGATAGGGGGTAAAGACTGGATCGGTAACTAATACATTTCTTTCATCTGAGAGATGAGGTGGACCATGGCCCACTAGTCAGTGACTGGGGCTAGCTCTAGGCGTGGTGTAAAAAGTATTTTATGTTAGGAAACAAATAAAATGTTATAATCCAATTAATAATATTCCAGAAATCAAATAAATGATTAAATTTTGTTTAATTAATAACTTTTGATTTTTAATTCAGAAAATATGTATAATATATGAAAATTTGTAGAAAAATAAAATCTACAACTTAAACTTATTATCAAATATTATCATGATGATTATATAAATAAATATTATTTAATAAAAGTTTTATAAGTAATAAAGCTTTGATAATTCATAAATTTAATTGTGGTAAATATTAAAAAATATAAATAAAATACCAAAAATCTTGGAAAAGTAATAATTACAATATTAGACTATAATTATGTATTATTATTTCACTTAAGTAAATACTTATTATCTACTTAGTAATTATAAAATAATAAGAATTATAAAAATCATATCTTATTATTTATTAATCACAAAAATAAATGTGATATACCAAAATGATCACAAAAATAATATCTACATGATAAAAATCTAATATTATACTTTTGAATTAAATAAAAATTCAAATATTTTAATAACTCAAATTTAAACCTATTTACCTCATTAATAATTCATATAAGGATAAATAAAATTTATTAATATTTCTAAAATGAGTAAATTAAGTTTAATAAATAGTATAAATCTTGAATATTAATAAAATGAAACTTTAATGGTTTCAAGTTATAAAGATTATAAATCTTAAATTATCATCAACTCTAAATAAAGATTATATTTTCAAAGTATTTCAAGTTATAATAAAAACCTTAATGAATAACTTATGAATACACCAAACCTTTTCTATCTATATTAACTACCAAATTGCAAAAACCACCACAACATTATATAAACCCATAAGTAGTTAAGTAATAGTATGTTTTAGATTATCAACTATACTCACTTATCTATAAAAGATAAATGATATTACTCCATAATCAAATCAAGAAACTATTATCCAAGTAAAAAGGATGACCATTCTTAAGTAACCTAAAGAAAACATTTCAGATACACTAGATACAAATGTTGTAAGTATTATACTCTCAAAATCATCTTTGTTTTAAAGTTAACTTTAGTCTACAGAATCTTAATACAACACTATAAGCATTACTATATGTTTTATAGTTAACTTTGGTCTAAAGTAGTTAAATTATAAAGCAACTCAAGCCAAACCATTTGAGCAAACAAATAACATCAACCACCACTAACTACCCCAAAGTTTGTTTAGACCTTAGAAGAGAAACCTTTTCTTCGAAAGTTATCCTTTCTGCCACTTTAAATAAGAACTCTTGTATAAGTAATCCTAACTAGTATGTCATAAGTATGTATACTTTACTCCTACATATGTTTTGTTTACAACCACTCATAAGCTCTAATAAAAGTACACAAATAAAACCTATTTAAAAGAACCACACATTCCAAAATAACCACTCCCGGAATCCAAACCCTAGAACAACGTTATTCCCGAGATTTGCGTTTAGAACGTGCATCACATTACTTATGCATAAAGGCATATTGCTTATTTAAACATTAGTCCTTACCGGACCAATGATGCTGATTTCAGATTTTGGATTTTATACATTGACCCGAAGACCGTGAGTGCATAATCTTGCAATCACAGAAGGCAAGTTCACACTTGCTCATGTCCTTTGTTTATTTTCTGTTAAGTATTTTACAAATCCAGTGTTGTCTTCACCTGCATTTGAAAAGGGTCAGAAAACACTATTTTCAATAATAATGAGAACTATTGATTACTGATCCAGGGTGATAAGTTAATCTATTAAGTCTGACAGTTGGAATAGCATTGTTCAGAACTATATCACCTAGGACTTAACAACCAATGTCGCTAGTGATTCTTGTGTCGTATATTACATGTTGACCATGAGATTTGGAATGGGACGGAGAAGTCAGCTGTATCTTCTTCCTCTCGCATGAAGCCAGATGTGCAGGTCGTGGCTGTTATCCTCGTAGCGTGCATATTAATTGGTAATTCGTAGAAGATATGCAGCATATGGGTGGGAACCCTCAACGTCCCACGATAGTTCTAGCATCTAACGGTTTGTACAAACCATTGCCGTAATTCTTTATGTGGGCATGGTGTACACCAAGGAGGCATGCGAGGTCGCGAAGGGGGCAGTGATTGGCTTGGATCATCCTCTGGGCCCCACATCATGAAATTGTGGACGGGAATAAGCTGCCTGGTTGTGCAACAAAGAGTTGATCTCTCATGGGTAAAGTAACGCACCTCTGTAGAGTGTAAGAATTGTAACTTGTTACTCCCTGTTCCGGGAAGGAGCTGCGAACGCGGCGGGAAAGGAACTCCATGAAAGTTCTGGTAAACCCGTGAAGGCTGACGGACATAGCTTTTTAGAATAAAAGTAACCTTTGAAGAAATGTTTATGAAAACTTGCATTGCCTACGACCTACGGTCTGTGGCTGTAGATATAGTGCATCAAACAATCCTTTTCTAGTGAATTTGCTGTGTACGCTCGTACTCAAAGTATCTTATTAACCCTTGCTAGATTCTAAAGCCATTAAGACGATGTCTTCATCAAGTTATGACTGAGGACGTATCAAAACCAGCTAAAGCTCTTCAATGAAGACAAAGAAGTCAACATATACCTCAACTCAAGTGAAGACGAAGCTACTGATTAGACAGAAATACAATCTCTAGCCAAAGAACCTATCTCTATAGTGCGTTGCAATAGCAGCAATGCCAATTCCTTAGTTAAATACTAGTTTTAATAGTATAATAGTTTTGGGTTATTTATCTTTGATTCTTCTTCATAAGAAGTTCTTTCTCTCTCTTTAACCTAGAGTGTTCTCTAGATCTTATGTAAAGAGTGAGTTGTAACCTTTAGCCATGTATTGGACCCGTTGTGTTTCTGTTGTGCCATTCTGAGGGATGTAATACTAGTGAACGGTGTTTCATTGGTGTTATGTCAATGACTATAGTATACTACATCATGCAGTGGTATGCTGGGTCACCGCAGTTGGTATCAGAGCATATGCTTTGACCTTAGGTTGGAAACCTAGTAAATGGGTAGAACCTTTAGGACACACCCTTGCAAAAATGAAGAGTTCTCTAGTGATATGAGGGATATTCACTTGAGAATAATCCTATTATGTTACTAGTGCGATAACTCTTTTATATGATTGCAATTTCCAATCATTACCGAAGAGTTTTAACTCTATGTGACTGATGATAATTTCTTATCCACAGTTCCACATGGCACCTCGGTATCCACCCCGGAATGTTCAAGTGATGAACAGGACGTTGGATGACTACGGAGGGGATTGGACAAACAATCTCCGACAACTTCTATGGAGTTTGGAATGTGAATCAAGACTTTTGGTCAAGATTTACAATTACTATGACGGGCAGGTATTAGCTAAATACCGTGTCATGATCATGTTACCCAAGAAGTTAGGGCTTAAGGGAGAAATGCCAGCGGGAGAGGCAAGGTGCATGGCATCTGCATATCAGATTGCCATAGCAGCACCCATAACCATGATCCGAGAGCATAAATCCCAAGCTCTAGAAGGTAGTACTCACACCATTATACCACAGGAAACCTCAAACTCAGAGCATGAGTTAGATCACTCTACCTTAGTCCAAGCTGAACCTACTCTAGCTGTAGAGTATATGGATCGTTATCGGTCTTTGCTAAACACTTATCATAACACTCACCAAGTCTTAGTTCAGGAGATGGATACGGTCATTTAGGATTTTACTAATCCCGATAAAGCAATGGCTCGTAGGAAGAAGCTAGATAAAGAAGCTAGGCATCCCAAATACATACCTTCAGGAGAGGTGTTTGAGGAAACTGAGTTTGATGACCCAAACTCAGAAAATTATGCCTATTACCAGAATGACTTCAAGCCACCTAAAGACTTATGGACCAAGTACAATTCCGAACAACATGAATGGAATAAAGTTATTCCAAATAAACCTGAGCCTAACAAGTATGGATGGGAAATAGAATCTCAAGGTAAAACCATAGGGAATCATATACCTTGTGATACAGGTATTGAAGAAGAGACCAACTATAACCATAGAGAGCCTTATGGACCATACGGGGGTAATACGAATCCAATCAACTTAGAAGAGTACTCCAATAGCTACTATACCAATATATATGACTGGATCCAAGAAAAAGCTAAGGAACCAACTTACTATGAGAAAAAACTACTAGAAATCGTCTGCATTTATATCTGTGCATCATCATCATATCGGCATGCATGTTTTAACTAAAACTATTTTTGAAAAGCCCCTCTTTGTTTTCTAGATATTCCCCATCTTCATTTCAAATATAAAACCCTGGTGTTTCCGGATGTCTCTATTTGTCAAAACCCTATTTGTAAATGTTTCTATTTTAAAAGAAATAAAATAAATAAATAGATATAATATATTTTTATCGGGGGAGGCAGCCGCAGGCCCGCCCCGAAAGCCCAGCCACAGCCACCTACCACCCCAACCTGGTCAAACCCTAATCCCTCCCCACTCCCTCACCCCGCCGCCGCACCCACCCTGAGCACCTCCCTGTGCACATGCAGCGACACACACGCACAGCCCCGTCCCGATACTCCATGGCCACTCCGCGTATGACCAACGCGGTCAACCACCCTCCCGCGAGCCTGGCCCCACCACTCACGCGATCCCCAGTCCCCACCCCGACCTGTTCTACGCCCCAACCCGACCAGCCTCACGCTCCTCCCGTCCTACGTCGAGTGCCCCTGGCCCCGCACCTCCGCTCTCTCTCCTCGATCGATCCCCACCTCCCCGCTCGATCGACCCGATCCCCAGGAACCGCCCGACCCCACCTGCTTCGCAGGCTCCTCGGGATCCTCTCTCCCCTTCCCTCATCTCTCCCGCATACGCCACCGCCGACCTCTGCTCGATCTCTCCAGACGCCGAGCCCTCCCCCTCCATCTCGTCTCCTCCCTTCCCAACCTCGCTGCCGCCTGTGAGATCCCCTCCGCGTCGCCGCCCTCAAGCTCTTCCCCCCCACCGCCGGGAGCGCCCAGCTCCTCCCCGTCGACAACGTGCCTACCCGTGCTCCGCCCCTGCAGGAGGCCCTCAAGCCTCCTCTGCGGTTCCGCCTCCCGAGCCCTCCATCGCCGTCGTTGCCCCTCCGACGGGCCCTGCTTCTCCGCCTGCACCCCGCTGGTCGCCCCGCGTTCCTGCACCTTGGCCGCCTCTCGCGCGAGCTTGGCCCCGCCCTTCTCGCCTCCGGCCGCAACCTGCCTCGTCCCGGTCCGGCCTCGCAGCACCATCGCGGCCATCCTCTGCTTCGCAGCTCCCAGCCACAAGGACCACGTTGCCCCTGCAAGGTCGTCGTCGACCTCGCGTCTTCCATCCCTGCACGCATCGGAGCTAACCATGGCTGCTCATGTGGCCTCGTCGTTCTGCCAGCGTTCCTCTGCCCCGGCATGCCTCTATCGGCCACAACCCCTGCATGCTCCTTCCTAGCACGGCTTCCTCGTTGTCCTGCTGTGTGTCCTTCGCCGTCGGCATATGCTCAAGGTCTGCCTGTTACCCGTTCTTCTGTTGTTGGGCACACTTGATGCCTCCTGGCCATGTGACGATTGTATGCCTATATCCTTTCCAAGACTACAAGAACATGGACATGGTTATCTACTAAGGCTACCCTCGTTCTTTTGTTCAAGTTCCGAAAGCCACCCGAAGACGCCGAGACCCTGTTCCCGGAGATGAAGACCGATCCAGTCAAGGTCGAAGCCCGGACCCGAGGGTCCCAAACCCGACGCCACGCCAAGTTCTCCTTCTCGGATTTCGAAGATCGAGACCGGACCCGAGCCTTCGAACCAAGATAGCTGAAGCCCATGTGTGACCTCTTTCCGAGACCTTATTTTTATAAATGAAATAAATATCTTGTTGTATACGAATTGAGCATACTCGCATACATATCATGTGGGTTTGGGGGCTTTTGCCGATTCACCTCATAATTAATACAGAGCCCATATGCGGGTTATTCTAGTCTAATATTGGCCCCATTTAAATTTGTGTAGCGAACCGATGCCATGTTTTGACTTGTTAAGACAACATTTAAATTGTGGGGTATCTAAATAACTTGAACCACTTAAATATTTGTCGGGACCCCTGTTCCGCTTAATATTGCCTAATTGCATCGAACCTTTGCCATGTCATACATCATACATGCATCATGCCGATTTTCTGCCATAGTAATAAATAGTGTATCCGGTGTTTTCTCTAGTGCTTTGCTTCTTCACGGATTAGGCCGATGAGTGGATGCGAGTGTCGACCCGATCTTCGGATGAACCTTCGGCAATGTTTTCAGGCGAGCATTCTCCCCCTTTCTACCTATTTTATCTTTATAGTCTTTATTTCCTCCTGTTGATCTATTGCTATCTGTGTTGCGATGCTCTAGTTTTCGCACCTGTGATATCCCTTGCAGCCTTATATTGCCTTGGACACATCCTATTACCTACTGTTTGGTAGATAGTTGGACTTGCGTGTCATAGTCGCTTGCTCAAGTGCGGTTGCGTGTCGTCAAGTACCACAGTTGTTGGAGTAATGCCGCATGTTTAATGTTGAAGATGATCATGGCTTTAATTATCGTTTAATAACTAAAATTGAAAGTAGGTAAATAATGCAGAGGCACAGGTAGGCAATAGATGTTATTTGGTTTTTAACCGTCCACTTGTGTCCCGTAGGACCCCGAGTACTTGATACCTGTTCTTTGAATATTCACACTATCCGCATGTGGGACCATGAATCCCCCTAGCCAGAGCTTGAGTCATATCTTATTTCTTGGGGCCACAAGTAGTTTGGGGCTTTATTACTATCCTATACTTATGCCATGCTTTACTGCTTTATTTATGATTGCGCGTGGAGCGCCTGTACTGTTTAGGAACAAATGTGGAATGTTTTCGCGGTATCGATAAGCCCAGTCACACTTTCGGGTTCCCAGTCGTTTACAGCCATTAGCATAAACCTCTGGGTCCGTCTCGGAGCCGGCCTACTTCGTCGCGGGTAGCTTGGTGGGGTGGCCCCCTGAAATTTATATGAATCTTGCAATTTCTCTGTCGTGATGCCTCGTTGGGTTTTTATTTGTTTTTTCCCGAGGTTGATCGTGCGTGTGTTGCTATTTGTGCCCCCTGCAGGGTAAAACTTTCTGAAAGCCGTGTCCGCGGTTATGGATGACTTGGAGCACAGTATCTCGATCATAGACAACTATAACTAAAGTAGTGCTATAAATTTGACTTTATAATGACTAGTAAATAGCTTCACTATAATGGAATGGCTAAATAAAAGTGCCAACAATTGCTGGTTTGGATTGTCGCCTGTTACCATTGTATCTGACTAGTAAGTATTGTAACTACAACGGAATGGCTAAATAAAAGTACCAACAACTGCTGGGTTTTGGGATGCCTCATGCTATATGTATCTGACTAGTAAGTACTACAACTACAACGGAATGGTTAACTAAAACTGCCCACTCCTTATTATATCAGGATGAGTCATGCTATCTATATCTGACTAGTAATTGCCGCAACTATAATGGAATGAATAAAACTTCCAACTGTGTGAGTTCCTCGGTTGACTTCCTCGTTTGGTTTCGAGGGGGAAATACCAGGATGGGTATGCTTGGTGATAGTTTCAGGTTGGATCCGAATAGGTCTTTATTATCCCTATCTGATAGCCGCCAGTTGTATTGAGTCTCTATAGGTTGTTTAGTGCATGCTGCGCTGCCGCTTCAGTCCACCATACCTATGTAGGCGAGGACCGCCGAATTCTAGTCTCGCCGTGTACTGGCCTCAGTACTGACCGCTCTCTTTTTTCCTTTGCCCTTTATCGGCACCCCTTTTGTTTAAGCAGGTTTTGAGATCGATGTCGTTAGCAGGGTTACCCTTCCGGCTTGGCCTCGACAGGGTTATGGACGCCATTGGTTATTCTTCAGGGCTCTTAGCCCCATTTGCATCTTGTCCGTAGTTGGGCGTTGTATCATTTTCAAGGTGATTTGGATCTTTGTATTGTATATCTGTATTCTTGACTCATGGATTCGCTGTTGTATATATCTGTTTGTGGGTTCCATCGAGGACTATTGTGTAATGATATTACTTTGTTTTCCACCCGCACGAAAGTGCTTGGTGGGCACCTTTGAATCGTTTCTATACGGGTTTGGCGGGAATCGCTGAAACTTGCATAGGGTCGATTCTGAGGGTGTTACAGCCTTATGGACCATACGGGGGTAATACGAATCCAATCAACTTAGAAGAGTACTCCAATAGCTACTATACCAATATATATGACTGGATCCAAGAAAAAGCTAAGGAACCAACTTACTATGAGGAAGCGTTGCTAGAAAACCCGGACTATTCAGTGGAAGATTACGCCAACTCTAGTCATTTTTCAATGACTAATCTTAGTCTCGGTACTTCTAATCAAGAATACGCACCTCCTGGATGCTCCTATGCTCCAGAAGGCAGTCGTAGGACTTCACGTCATCATGGAAGGAACTCCAGGAAGCTCTAGAGGAAGATGAAAGTGATAGAGAAACAACATCCCAAGGGATGAGGGCTTGAATAATGTATATAGAGGGTAATGCGTATTGTAGTTTCGAGAGTTTGCCGAAATAAGTGAGGATACATCCACAAGAGCAAGAGGTTCTTGTAAGATAGTTGTGTAAATAGGTTTGGAGCAAACCGTGAGAACATCCAGTACATTTGTAAATTATCTAAAACCTATGTATGATACGGGGTATATGTTTTGTTGTTTATCGACTTTTTGGATATTTTTGATTCTTCTTGATTGACTAGATCTGTACATGAAGTGTAATCAGGTGTGCAAATGCATGATGTAACACCCAGTTATTACTTGATGTTATAGATCTAGATAGAAACGGGAGTTCGTGTAAGGAAGTGACGAGTTTCAAAGATCATAAGTAAGATTAACTTGAAGGATGTAGCATGATAGAAGGGGTATTTACACCATTTGGAGAATAGATATAACATAAATCACATTCTTGGTCAGTTTAGGAAGAAAGCATGGTGGAGGAGATTTAATGGGTAACAAAATATGATAAATTGAAAGTTCATTCAAAGTAGGTAAGATGCTTTTTTTTACACAAAGACAGTGGGGAAGTCCCCCACCGTGTTATTTTTCATTTTATAAATAGGGCACTGTACATGGTGTGAGTCACAAAGTGAATCACAAAGAAAACAAAAAAATTACAAAGTATCTAACCACGTTTGCATGCCATCCAGTAAACTGGGTTTGATTCTATGTCTAATATCAGCCACTAATAATTTGAATATGTTGTAGCAATTATCCATGCATCTAGTGTGTTGCTCGAAGATGATGTTATTCCTGTGATTCCATAAGCTCCAGCAGCCTGTCATCATAGTGATGTTGAATAACTGATCCAATGTTCTATCATGCGCCTCTTGAATCATATTGATCAATGGATAGTCAGTATTCCATTCAATTCCAAGTTTCCACCAGAAATTTTGACTAAAGTCACATCTGAAGAAGAGATGTTCAACAGATTCAATAGTGTTTTCCTCACAAAGGACACAAGTGTCCTCCTCAATGTTGAAATTTTTTCTGACAAGGAGTTCTCTGGAATTTAATCTAGCATTTAGTAGCAGCCAAAAGAAGAACTTATGCTTGGGAAGACATGGATATTTCCAGATCCATTCAAAGGGCTTTGGTGCATCAGGTGCTTTGATAAGGAGGTCATATACCTTTTTTGTACAGAATCTGTCTCCTCCCCATGGAAATTTCCATTTGTCTTTCTCAAGAACATTTGAATTTTGGAGGATTATACATAGACTATTCATCTGGTTTTCAGCAATAAGAGATAGTGGCAATTGGAACAAACTCAATAACTCCCCTGCAAGCTGGAATTGCTTGGCTTCCTCAGTTCTGATTTTTGGCTTTTTGGTAAATGAAAATAATTCAGGAAATTTATTGCATAGTTCAATGTCATGCCATTTGTCCTGCCATAACATAGTACTGTTTCCCTGGCCAGGCACAATAGTAGTCATATTCTTGAAGTCTATCAGAAAAGAGAGGCAGTTTCTCCACCAGAAAGATCCCTTGAGTGTATTGTGATCTGGTAGGGAACCATTCTGATAGTATGCTTGTCAGATAAGTTTGACCCAAGGAATATCCAAACAGTTGAAGAATTTGTAAAGGTTTTTCATCATCATTGCCTTGTTGTTGTGTCTCAACTTCAATATTCCTAGTCCCCCTGCCTTTTTGGAAAGGCAAACCTTGTCCCATGCCACCGGACATTTACCTTTTTTTTCAATTTCATTCCCATGCCAAAGAAAAGTTCTTGTAGATTTGTTCACATGATCAATATGTGTGTAATGCAATTTCATGGCACACATAATATGGTTAGGCATAGCAGATATTACAGATTTGATGACAACAAATCTTGAGCAGTGGGATAATAAATTTGAAATGCCAGCCAACCTTTTATCAATTTTGCTGATAAATGGTGTAAGATCACTGACACTGGGTTTAGTTGTACCCATTGGAAGACCCAGGTAAGTGAATGGCAGAGATTCAAGTCTGCAACCAAAACTATCAGCAAATGTTCTGCATCTGTCAGCACTCATATTGATAGGAACCATAGAGGATTTATGAAAATTTATTTTAAGTCCAGTTGATATGGAGAAATCCATCAGCAGATTCTTCAGATAGGTGAGCTGCTCCTGAATAGCAGGCAAGATGAGCAATGTATCATCTGCATACTAAAGAATTGGGTAATTCTGCCCATATGCATTATCAACAAGTAGATCTAACTCATTAGTCTGCCAGGCATGGTTCACAATAATTTGCAAAAGTTCAGCAGTTGCAACAAATAATAGAGGTGATAATGGGTCACCCTGTCTGACACCTCTCTTGCATCTAATATTTTTACCAGGGACACCATTTAGGATCACAGAAGTGTTAGCACTATTAAGTATCTTGCTGATCCATCCAATGATCTTTTCCCCAAATCCAAAGTGCTTATGCATGGTGATGATAGTATTATATTCAATCTTTTCAAAAGCTTTCTCAAAGTCAAGTTTTAAAATGATGACTCTCTCTTGGATCTGTGGCAAATGTGTAAGTATTCAAATGCCCATGCCAGACAATCCTGAATTGTTCTAGATTTGATAAACCCATATTGGTTTTTGCTGATAATTGGGATAATAATATTATGTATTCTATTGGCAATAAGTTTAGTCATAATCTTGAGTGCCATGCTAACAAGTGAGATGGGCCTGAAATCAGAAGGCTTCATGGGGTTTGGAATTTTTGGAATGAGTGCAATGTATGCAGTATTGATGCTGTCAATGTCCAGTTCCCCAGAGTGAAATCTATTGCAAAGATTGTGAAACTGGACTTTGATGATACTCCAATATTTTTTCATGAAGTAACCATTAAATCCATCAGGTCCAGGTGATTTATCATTTGGCATGAATTTGATAATATCATCAATTTCTGATTGGGTAAATGGTTCTTCTAGTGATGTGAGATCATGTGGGGAAATAAGACTCTGCAGGTCAAACCTCATCTCAGTTTCAGATGTTCTTCCAAGCCTATCTCTGAAGGCAGACCATAATAGAGCAGCTTTGTGATCATGGTCAGTAATTTTGATTGCCTTGTTCATCCAGCAGAGCAGCAATATAATTGTTCCTGTAGTTCCTTGTGGCAATGGAGTGGAAAAACTTGGTATTTTCATTACCAAGTTTAGCTCACCTAATATTAGCCCTTTTCCTCCAATATTTTCTTTTAGCTTCCAACAGTTTGGCCAGATGAGATTTTATGATATGTCTGAAATTTGCCTCAGGCACAGATAATGTTCTTTGTTCCTCAAGACCATCCAAAAGAGATAATGCAAAGTTGCAGTTATCAATGACAATGTTGAGGTTGGATAGGGATTTGCTCCATTTTTTGATAGCATGCCTCAAGTTTTTGAATCTGGCAGACAGATCATGTGCATCATTCTTGAACCTTCCTTTATTGACCCAGTTATTTACCACAATATCTGATAGACCTTCAAATTCCAACCAATAATCTTCAAATCTGAATAAATTTGATTTTGGTATTTCAGTACTAATTTTTATCAATATAGGAATGTGGTCTGAGCCCAATCTAGCCAATGGAGTGGCCATAGTGTTGGGGAAGGTAGTGGTCCATTCATGTGATGTAAAAATCCAATCAAGTTTTTCAAGTAGAGGTTGCTGTTGCATATTTGACCAAGTAAAAGCTCTCCCTTTAAGGGGTATTTCCTCAAGATCATGTTCCTGAATGATGGAGTTGAAAGAGTGAATATTTGAAATATTGCCTCCTGCTCTATTTCTCTCTTCAGAGCTTCTGATCATATTGAAATCTCCCATAATTATCCATAATTTGAAGATAGATGAGTCAACATGTAAGAACCAGTCAATAAAATCAGCCCTACCATCACTTGTGCATGGGGTATAAATGTTGGTGATGTAAAACTCCTCATTAGTAAGATTGCAGTGCATCTTAACAGTCAGGTGGACGGAAGATTGGCTGATCACGGTGCCATTATACATGTTCCCATTCCAAATGATGATCAATCCACCAGAATTGCCAATGGAAGGTTGGTATGCAAACTGCCCTAGTCTTCTTGGACATAATTTTTTGATGTAATTACAGTCAAAAGTTTCCCTCTTAGTTTCCTGTAAACATATGATATTACAATTGCTCTGATTGATTTTGTCAGCAAGGTCATCCCATCTTTCCTGTGAGTTAACACCTCTAATGTTCCAGTCAAGTATTTTGATTTGTCTACTCATTAGAAACAAAGTAAAGTTTGCTGTAGAAGATATACAGGCACTGTATATCATGGGTGATAATACATGACAAGAGAGATTTGTTTTCATATCTATGATGATCAGTACATTGTGTGTATAGATGTGACCAGCCAACAAATATCATGGTTTTCATGCACATAGGCAGAGGTTAAAAGTAAATGTTGAGTAGGAGATCATTGCAGGCCAGATAGGATAAAACCATCTCAAACAGAGGATAGTACAACCGAGATAATATAAGATAAATGTTTTGCTCTGCACACACCAGAGACTTCGGATGATAAACAAAATGAGTCTGACACAGTGACCTTACATGATAAAGACTGGAATAAAATCCTAGGATAACAGAGCATCTAGTGTCCATGCTCTTGGACATAGTGAAATAGTGATTAAGCACTATCATTAGAACTGTCATAGTTCAGGTTTGCAGCAGAAACCTCCCTATGAGGAATCTGACAGAAGCTGGTACCAATAGCCTGGATTGTATCAACTGGGAGGATTGGTGGGGGTGCACTATTGTTGTCCATGACTATAGCTTCAAAGTGACCAGAGAGGTTCATGGGAGTGACTTGGACATTGGAGGCATGTTCATCTGCACTTGCTTTATTTTTGAAACCTGCATTGAGACTTGCAATCCTACAGCTTCTCCTGACATATTTGACAGAGCTAGGTTCAGGCTTCTTCCTTTTACTCTTGGGGAAGTTATCAGGCTTGGGAATAACAGTAACAGTGTCAGAGCTATCTGTAGGGATAGGTATGAAGCTTGGACCAGCTCCATCAACTGCAACATTACTGTTGTCCACCACATGTGAAGCATTGTTTGTCTCCATCTGAATATCATGCTGCAAGGTGATTTGTTGATTGGGTGGGACAGTATTGATATCCAGTGTCACTTTGACAATGTTGATGCCATTGTTGACAGACTCATTCATCTAAACTTTATCACCAGTGATAGTGCTACCAGCAATATTAGGAAAGTTTGCATGTTCTTCACCACCCATCAGGCTAACAAGCAGACTGGAAAGGTTAGCAATTGGGTCCAGTTCAGCAGCAGGCATATTCTGATTTTCTTGAACCTCGGGCTGTAATGGTGGGGTTGTAGGATCCTGGTTGGCAACAGCCTCATTCTGAACATTGGCTGCAGGAGCAGCATTTCCAACTGCAGCATGTATAGGTGCAACATTTATATTGTCAGCTACATTTTCCTCCATCACATGATCATGTTGAGAATCATGCCAAAACCTCTGATGAACCATGGGCAGGGGGTGAGGGTTACCGCCATCAGGAGGCAGGGGGTCCTCATCACCAGCATTAGCACCAAGCAGAGTAGAGGAAAGTAGGTAAGATGCTAAGAAGTCAATGAAGAGTTGTATGAAGTTCATGGAAGTATCATGAAAAAGTACCAAGAAGAGGCCTTAGAACCAAAAGGGTATTCAAGCTCTAACAATCCAAAGAGAATGTAACTCGTAGGTCGGAAACTGTAAGATAATACCTACCACTCAGAATGTTCCGCCTGGGGTACCTAATCCCTTGTCGGCATTCTGATCTGCAGTCAGTATTTTGTTCGCAGCCGGTATTTGGTTGACATAGTTAATCAAATTATCTTAAAAGTTGCATAAAGAGCATTAAATTTGGCCTAACCTAAGTAAGAACTAAAGTAGGATAAAATTTAAAGGCGATCGTCTATCAAGATGCTCCGCAAAGTCAAACTTATCCAAGAGAGCATGTCCTAAGGTAAAGGGACATATAACGCTGAAAGATTTGCTTAAGAGATCCACAGTTGTGTGGATACACCGTACAATCTTTCATCAGACCTTAATTAGGTGAAGCATAAACTGAACCGAGACCAACATTTTAGATATTACGCCAATAAATGGTACACCGCCAATTTAAAAGACTAGTAGTAAACCCTAAGGGGGAGAGCAAACACTATAAATGAAAGTTAAAGAAGTACTATAAGTAATACTAGGAGATTATCTAAAACTTAATAAGGTAAAGGTTTGAAGGTGATAAAGGATACATTTAACCGATCAATTCTAAAAAAAAGAAACTCTTAAGTAAACCTTAAGAAATAATAGAGAACTTCCAATTAGACATAGGAAGAGAATAAGAATTCTAATGGGTATGGACTAAATGGGTTCAAATCCAATTTTGGAAGGAATGCCAGTATCAACTATGTTATAACAGTAATAGAAGGGTAGTCTTTTTATTACTAACACGGGTATATAGAAACTTAAAACTTATTCTTTAAGGAGACCCCTACACTGTACTTAAATTAGTAATAAAGTTTGATGCTTAGATAGAAAGAATTTGATTAGGATATTTATTCAGGTTATGGATACTCCAATTAATTCCATTTAAAGTCATCATGCAGTGGGGAATATAGCAATCACTGCAAAACAATTTCTTACTCCGAAAGATGAGAGTTTGCGAACTTCGAGGACGAAATTTATTTTAAGGGGGAGAGTCTGTAACATCCCAGCATTAGAGCCTAGAAATAAGCTAAACCCAGATGTGTGCATTGCATTCTTGCATAGAAAATCCGAATAATTTTCGTGCTTTTAAACAAAACATGTCAAAGTGATTGAAGCTTCTCTTAGCTTGATGGAATTGAAGTAGATCATCAAGTTGACTACGATAAGTTTCAATAAGACCTTTGTTAAAATATCATCTTGGGTAAGAGAGCTTTGATCTAAGGGTAGATCAAATGTACTATAAGTTAAATTCTAATACAATGTGAATTATGTTTGATCATTAGGTGATCATGTTATAATATTCATTATAATCACTCATCAGTACCAAGGTAAAGATATAAAACAAATAATAAGAATGTAACCACTATAACTTAATCCCATTTGCATACATCCTGAGTATCATAGTAACATCTAATCTTAAAAACTCCTTTGATGAGTTGGAGTTGGAAAGAGATTAAGTCAAGATCATCCACTATATAGATATCTTTCTTTCTATAGAATTTTCATAGAACTTATTTCAATATCCGTTGTTTATCAATGTTGGATAATTCCTCATTGATTCACAAATTATTTAACTATTAATCTTTGATCTATTACTTGATCTTATCAGAACATCTACTTAAATCTTCTAATAAGGGCATAATCCATTAATAACCTTAATCCAATATACGATACTAAGAAGATAATTTCTAGACAATAAAAGGTAGGATTGATAAAACCCTGCTTAGCCAACTAAGAACTTTAGTAATAAATGAGTAGAGTATTATCATGGTAATGTTTTGGCCACCAATATTAAATGCTTATATTTAGTATAAGTAATACTGGTGGGTAGAACATGATTGGAACCTTAGTAAAGATAAGTGATCCTAGAGTAGTCTTTGCAAACCACATAAATATAATTCAGGGATTGAAGTGTAAGTCATGAGAGTTAAGTAAATATAGGCTGATATTATTCAATTAAAGCTAGTATAGCATAGATTTTAGAAGTAGTGTTATTTATCTTAAAGTATTGTTAACTTTAGAGAAAGGTAGTTGGATGCATACAACTAATAGAGATACATTATTAATGAATGATTAAGGAAGATTATGAGTGGAGTTTGAAGGAACTACTGGTTGGATGGAAGATTATCAACATTAGAATAGTAAATACAATCAAGCATGGATATGAAGAAGTTATGAACTATTTTAGTATCAAACTCATTGGATTCATTCATGAGTTTAGAAGAATGATATATGAATAAGAAGATTTAATGAGTAAAGCTCATCATGTTAATCATGATGATGGATAGGAAGAAGTATTATATCTAGGAAAGGAATTCCTTAAACATAATTATATGTTATAAATCATCTTCCTATTAAATCTTGGTAATCAATCAAATTTAAATCTCAAATCAAACATAATATCCATCTCATACTGTTGATCCATCATCTGATGCCTATAACACTTTATAGAAACATTTCCCTATAACAAATTACATAAGCATATCCTTGTTAATTTCAACCATCATAACTATATGTGCCTAAGTATATTTTTATCAGTTCACTTCTATAAAACACTCTAATTATAATTTTCTATTTAAAAGGGAGATTTCATCCAATACTATATACATAAGGCTATATACTTAGTTATTAAATCTTAACTCTTAAAAGGAGTCTAAGCTTATACAAAACCCTAAAGCCAAGGGTAGTACTCATAATTCAAAACTCAAAACTCCTTTGTTATCACATTAGGGTATATACATTGCCATGCTCCAAATTAATAGGAGTAATAATCACCATATCAATGCCTTTATATTTCATGCATCAAGTAATGGTATAGGATCATTATACATATATATAAAGTTTCTATTCAAACTATGAGCTCACTAAAGTTGAGTTATAAACAAACTAGAATATATTACTCAAGAAGTCCCTAAATAAAATAAGGAGAGAAAAATAATAAGAAACGTTTAAATCAAATATTAAAAGGGGTTCATATATTAAGAAAATACAAGGTATACAATAAGATATATATAATAAAGAAATTCACACATATTATTAACTATACTTTTAAGATCAATACCAACACACCCAGGGGATTCATTGATTAAGTTGTTTTAGTTTTCACAAACCAATACTTTTAGAAACAAGTCTCAATGATGTAACCCAGCCCTCGTACATCATAGCATGGCTAAGCTCATCTACCAACGGTGGTTCATCTACAAGGAAAGCCCTACCACATAATAGGACATAGCATAGCGATAGTATCATCCTACACATGCATCTAAAAAATACACGACAATGCATTGAAAATAGTAGGACGATATCATGAACAAAGTAGCTTCTACTTGCCTTGGTTGTAGCGGTCGGAAGAACAATCCACACACGAGCAAGCGTTGCACTCGTCACAATCTACACGATACAATTGCAATCATAAACAAACAATCCACAAGCATATGCAACAAAGATGATGCATGAATGCATGTATGACAAGTGGGGTGACGCTACAGCAGCACCACATAATAGTATTCAGTAGGGGTACTGATTGCATGCATGGAAAATAGTTTTAGCGCAAGGAAAACTAATATGCAAAGTATAAAACTCAAAACTAGAGCTGGAACTCAAATAATTCACTACCGGTAGTATACTGTTTGTAAAATCTTGGGAAAATTCTACCGCATAGGCATCTCTATTTAGGAACAGTACCAACTGGAATTACTCAAAAAGGAATTATAAAACTCCCCGAGTACTTAAAACACTGCAGAAAGCCACTAGACAGTTTCTGCAGAAGTTTTTACTGTAAGCCTATGTTTTAAATTCACGATGAGATTCCCCTCGTTCCACTGAATCCAGGGACATATCATAAGCAATTTTTGGAGTTACATATCTTTTTCTACGAATTAATTACTCCAAAAAGGCCATTAACTCAATTGATTAAACTGTACTAAATCTTGCTGCAAAAGTGTGAAACAACGGTACAGCAAGATTCTACACGACTTACTGAACCTACACATATTTTATTTGCAATTTTTGGCCTAGCGGTTTAATTTCTACGCAATTTACAAGTTTCTACCGAAATCTGCCAACTAAATCGATTAAAGTAATTATCCAGTCAACTGTGTCTGTTGACTGGTCAACGCGGCTGCTGACTGGGCGTCTGACTAGTCAACGCCTGGGTACTGACCGGTCAACGGCCGATCTGGACCGTTGGTCTGAGATCTAATGGAGGCTGCGGACTCACCGGAGACGAACGGCGACGAGCTCGGGACGGCGGCGGCGATCGGTTCCGGCGACGGCGTTTTTCCTGCGCGGAAGGGAGACGGTCAGCGTGCGGATCGAGATAGTAAACGCGGCGCGAGGCGGCGGCGTGCGCGCGGCGGGCGATGGCGCGAGGCGCGCGTGCACGCGGGCGAGCGCGAGCGGCTGCGCGCGGGAGGCGGCAGCGGTGAGCGGCAGCAGCGCGGCGCGGCGGCGCGAGCTGGCGGCGCGGCAGGCGGGCAGGCGGGCAGGCGGCGTGCAGCAGCAGCGCGCGAGCGGTGCAGGCGCGGTCGCGCGCGCGGGACGGCTCAGAGGCGGTGGGGCGACGCGGCGGCGGGGTGCGGCGCGAGGCGGGCGAGCGCGCGCGGCTGGCGGTGTGGCGCGCGGCGAGGCGCTGCAGGCGGCGGGGGAAGGCGCGGCGGCGGCGGGGGAAGGCACGGCGGCGGCGGGGGAAGGCACGGCGGTGGCGCACTCACCTGGTGGCGGTGGCGGCGTGGAGGCCGAGGGCGGCGGCGCGCGGAGATCGAGGCGCGGGGCGCGGGGTTCGAGGCGGGGGCGGGGTGCGGGAATCGAGGCAGGCGGCGGCGGCCTCTTAAGTGGGGCCCCCTCGTGGGGTCCTACGCGGACACGGCGCGCGGTTGGAAACGGACACGGAAATCGGCCCGATTTTCTATCTTTTGATAAAACGGCCGTAACTTTTCCGTACGAGCTCCGAATCGAGCGATTCTTGCTCCTACGCTTTCATAAAATCGAGGGGAACAATCTAGTGACAAGGGTTGAGTGAAACCACTAGGCTACAAGGGTGAACAACACAAGTCCTACTAAAGCCTCCCGTAGGAGCCTCGTAGTAAAATAGAATAGGGTTTAGAAAATAGTGTTTTGCCGAATCTTTTCAAACGACGGTTTTGCACGGAAAAATATGATGCAATGACATGAATGATATGCAGAACCAAATCTAAAATTTGGGATGTGACATTACCACACCTCAAGTTGTCTTAATCTTCATTATTGCCCTTCACTTGTGTGACTTGAATAATTAACATGAAAACCATCCACTGAGGATGGCTTAACCCTGCGAAGAACTCACAAAACCAAAGAAGAACAACAAATATTTTTTGTGTTTTCGATTTTTTAGAAACAAGCAACCAAAGAAAAACCAAACAAAAACAAAGCAAACCAAACAAAGCAAAATCTTTTTGGATTTTTCTTTTATGTCAAACCAAAGCAAAGAAACAAACCAAGAGAAACAACAAAAATATTTTTGGTATTTTTTGGTTTTTGAGAAAGAAGCAACAAGAACCAAAAATAAAGCAAAACAATGGATATACAAAGAACCGACTAAACATGATGCACCTCCAAAGTATGTCAAGGAAGCTCCCTCGTCCTGGTACGAGCTCGAAGCCTCCCCTATGTAGTGTACAGCAGGGTCATAGGCGGGCGGTCCCCCCTGATAGTGCCTGTGGAAGTTGAGAGAATCCAGCAACTCATCCATCTCCGCCTTCGAGCGTGACCAAGGTCCCTGATAAATACTGAACAAATTGGTTTGGGGTAGAGGGATCTCTCTCTCTTCCTCGTCAGTAAACAACATTCTATAAACCAAGTTCTCAAGAGTGGAGCTAGAGGTGACAAAGTGGTGCGCCTTCATGGCAGCAAAATCAAGTCTCTCGGGAGCCAAAACTGTATCATGGGGATCAACAACAATATTCAAGGCAGCAGCGATACGAGTAGCAATAATTCCCCCATAAATGGGTCCCCTAGCAGCTAAACGACGAGCAATGAGGGAACCAAAATTATACTTTTCCTCACCGTAGAGCGCAACATCTAAGAAGGCCAATTGATAGTTGGATATATTACTAGTGTTCTCCCTACCAAGAACACTGGTGGTAAGATAGTAGGTGAAGTACCTGATGGCTGGGAGTTGAATGTTCTTTATCTTCCCTCGCTGAGCTCTGCGGTCATCATCATTGGTTATTCCTCGGTATAGTTCCAGCAAATCAGCGGGAAGAGCTGTAATCTTCTTTGATGACCCCTTTGTATCAAGTCCCAAGGCCTTGCAAAAATCCTTCAATGTCATAGAATGCGCCCTGCCATAAAGTCTGAAAGACACAGAAGAATTGAACAAACTATTGGTGAAGGAGAAATTCTCCACAAATGTTTTAGTAAGTGAAGCATATTGTGCACTCTCATCCTGCATGAAACTTGTTAGACCAGCTCTCTCAATCAAAGCCATGAAATCATTAAGAACCCCGCAGCTCGCAAGAAAGTTTGACAAGGAAAGGTGGAGGGGTGCGCATCCCCTTCATCCCCCTCGTCACCAAACCGCGGAGTGATAAGATCCTCATTGTATGAGGGTCTAGAGCTTGTAGATGACCTTGGGAGCCTTGCCCTTCTAGGTGCATCACTCTCAAAAATGTCACCAAAGGTGTGGTGGTCCATGACTTCTTCTTTGCTGAAATTTAAAACAACCATCAAACCAAGTGATTTCTAAATTGAACTATAGGACTTGCTATAGGACTACACATGCATCAAAACAAAATTTCTAAGCATAGAACAAGCATGCAAGCTCAAACAACCAGTCACCTACAGTAGCAAAATACTCAAGATACAATCTACCAATCAAAAATCTAATTGGACAAGTGGAGGAGGCACATACCAAGGAACAATCCCTCCAAAATCAGCACTTGAGATGGGCTGAACAAGGAGATCGAAAATTGCGAGCAAGAACAGCAAGAACTCGAGCTTGATCAAGTTTTTCGGTGTTTTTTGGGAGACAGAAATAAGGTGGCTTTGAGGATGCAGCCTGGAGGGGCCCAGGTGGTCCAGACCCCCATGTAAGACACCACCTTTATAAAGGTAAAGGTCCCTGTGATTGTAATGCTAGTCCCTAGATCAATGCTAGCATCCACAGTTTAAGATGAAGTACACATAAACAAAGGTCATTATTACATCGTCATTCCAGAGATAACATAGTCTTTACAACTCCATAGCCATAGGCTAGTACACGAGTTCAACATAACAAAATAAAATAAAGTCTTCATCTTCATGTGCCACATGCAAGCATGTTGAGTGTAGACTCATAACCCTAATCCTCATTAGAGTAACCTGCAACATCACAAGTTCAGCCACAGTGGGTCAATACATTGGAATAGTATTGGCAAGTGATACCTTAGTAGAATAATAGTTTCTAGCTTCTACATGAATTTGTCTAAGTGTAGCTTAGGCTTGCTTTGCTCAAAATAGGTTTTACCTATCAGTTGAAAACACAAAGTTTTTGTTTGACAAAAACTCCCAAGGAACCACCAATAAACATTGGTGAACCTTTGCCCTTCTTCAGCCACATGTTTTTAACTTAGAAATTTGGGATGAGGAGATTCTTGATAGCTTCCATGTCTTGATGCTCACATTGCCGGGGACACGGCTAAGTGAAATGGATCGTATGGGCACCTAGAGGGGGGGGGGGGGTGAATAGGTGCTACCCGATTTTTAGTTCTTTTTCAATTTTAGTCTTGACACAAAGTAAATTCTCTAGATATGTAGCTACAAGAATTTCCCTATATGCAAACCTAGCTACTAAGCATGTAAAGAGAGGAGCGAGGGAACCGTAGTGGAGCACGCGGAGACAAAGGGATTTGTTTTACCACAGTTCCTTCCTTGTTAAGGGAAGTACATCTGCGTTGGAGGGGTGGGCGGTTCTAAGACCACCACGCCACAATAGGCCTCACCCTATTCTCCGATGGATCTCGCCACGACAGGCCTGATCCACCTTCTCCACTATTGGTACCCTTCGAGGCGGGAACCAGTGCCTTTACAACTCTACCGGGGCACACACCCACAACTGAATTGGGGGCTCCCGAGATGACAACAAGCTGTCACAAGAACAAGGTTTATCAATATAAACAAAACAAGTATCTAGGTATTTGCAAGAGATACTAGATCGGTGATTCTCCAAATGAATGGAGAGGAGATGAAGCGCTTGATTGTAGTTGTTGAAGATCGAGTGCTCCTCCTTCGATTCCCCAAGGGACGGGGCCTTTGGGTGGATCTAGGTGGAGCTCTCTTGGATGAAGGTTGCATATCAGATCTTGACTTTTTCGAATGAACCAAGAGGTGTGGCAGGAGGGGGAAGGCTGGCTTAAATACCCCCTACACAGATCTGGCCGTTGAACAAGTTTGGGAGAGGATTATCCGCCCCCACTAGGGGCGGACTATCCGCCCCAAGGAAAACTCCACCCCCAGGGCGGATACTCCGGGGTGAAAATCCGCTCCCTCTCTAGGGATGGCGCCTTGAAAAACTTGATGAAGATCTTGGGGGGGGGGGATTATCCGGCCCCCTGCAGGAGGGAATTATCCGGTGTGGCCAGAAAATCCGGCCGAAACTCCGCCCCCCTCTGGGGCTTGCGCCTTGGCAAACTTCAAGATGAGCATGAGGGGTGGATTATCCGACCCCCTTGAAGGGCGGATTATCCGGCGGGGCCGGAAAATCCAGCCGAAACTCCGCCCCCCTTTTGGGGCTTGCGCCTATCTGGGAAAAGGGTGGGGTGGATTATCCGCCCCCAAAGGCAGATTCCTTTTCCTTTTCCTTAGAGAGAACTACAACACTTCAACACACATTAAATAATCCTTGATATTATTATCTAACACACAAAACACTAGGGATTATGAAATGTTCTTTCAATCTCCCCCTTTTTGGTGTTAGCTGACAATACTAGGATTTGCAATGAAACCTACTAACGACACCTTAAAAAAAATGAAAGAGACTCCCCCTAGATGTGTGCATATTTACAATTTGCATTTGAATACAAATACACACACTAGAGAGAACGCAACTTTCGTAGCAAAGATAATTGAAACAAGGTGGGTTAGGAAACAAGGTCATACCACCGGGATGTGATTATAGCCAAAGAAAATAATGAGATTGTCAGGCTCCAAGCACATCCCACAGTATTGATGCATACATTAGATAATCCCATGATTCCATATGCCATCAAATAGACTCCATAGATAAATCCAGAATTCCATGAGAGTAGACCCACAATATAAATCTAGAATTCCAGAAGACCAAACAGAGTAAAGCACGACATAGTCTTACATAAACCAAGCACAAATAACAAATAAGTTCACGCTAAAAGGGCACAATCAAGCAAATAAACGACTGAAAGACAAGTGCTTGTGCCCGACACTTGCAAATCCACGAGACCTAATAGAACTACTTCTCCCCCTTTGACATCGAAACACCAAAAAGGAAGAAGAGCGATGCTAACGCCCCAGAAGATCATGCCTCCTCATCCTCGTTGTAGTCATCCCCGTCCCCTTCCTATTCATCATACTCATCATCATCGTCATCAGCTAGAGGAGTAGGTGCCCTCGAAGGTAGAGGAAACATGCAACGCTTGAGCTCACCATAGTTAATCCCTAAAGTGTTCCACTGAGCATATGGTTCCGGAGAAGTGGGAGGAGGTGGATGGCTAGTGGCACCTGATACATGGTGAAGAATAAGCTGCTGAGTGTGAGCCCTCTCATGGCTCCTCCGGTACTTCTCATACTGGCCCTTGTGAGTGTCTATGCCCATGCAAAGGATGTTCCGCCAGAACCAAGTGAGTTGTTTAACCTCGCATGCCATTGGGGACACGGAGGAACGATGACCACTAGCCCATGCATCACGCATGAAGGACTCAGGGGTAGTGGAAGGATGATGGGTCTTCTGAGCCTTGTTGTAGATTTTCTTGGGCTTGTGAACACCATCCAAATCAGTGCCAAAGTCCTCAAGAGGCAACATATGCTTGATGAGCATCATAATGATAGGAGCATATGGGATAGAGAGCCTGTTGATCATAGCATCCGTCATCTAATGATATATGTAGTCCATGACATCCAGTTTGTAACCTGTAGCTGAACCAGAATTAGTGGCACACTCGTGAGCAAATGCAAGGAGAGGAACCAGGTGGACGCGGATCTTGTCATTGTTGCCACCACTAGGAGATATGCTTTCCCTAAATATTCCAACAAGGGAGGCATACAAGGGAGAGAGTCCAGCGAAAGTGCAATACCATCAGAAGAAAGATAAGGAGCGAGCACAGTGTCCTTGGATAGCTTCTGTCGAGAAATGATGCGGGGCCAGAAGGAGAGTCACGGCCATGGAACGCATACCCAAGAACCTGCCCAAAAATGCGGAAGTCCGACTAAATCATTGTTGTCCCGGTCATCCATTTCATGGTACGACGCTCATCACCGCAAATCACAAGTGTCGAGAAAAACCGCCTCACCACGGAGGAATCATAGTTGCATTGGAGAGTCATAAGGTGGTGAAGCCCCATCTTGTTAGTCACATCCAATGCTTCAAGGAGCCTTGCCTTGGATTGGGCCTCAGTCATATTGATGGGGTGCATGGGGCGAAGCTTGAGAGTGGCATACACATCATCATGAATAGCCCGAAAGTGTGCATTCCAAAACATAGAGTCCTCTGGGGGACCATCATTGTCAGCCTCATCATAGTAATCAGTTTGGCAAATGGAGGCATACTGAAGACTGTCCATAGCCTTGTAGTTGGGCCGCGACTATTTTCCCTTGCGATATGCAGTCCTCTTGGTTTTCTTTGCTGCTTCTGCCATCCGTTCAGCCTCTCTTGTTGCTCTGCTAACTTCTGATTCATCAATGAACGTCCCTTTTGCAGTGGGCTTGAGATAACGGGCATAGGAACAACGAGAGAAGGCCTTAGTAGCCTTGGAAGCACCTGTGAAAAGCATGAGAGGGATAGCATGGAGATAAGCACACACACAAGTCCAGGAGAAATGGTAGAAATAGTAGAAAAGCAATCCATAAGCCAAGGGTGTGCATTGCGGAAATCAGGACCAAACCAGAACCAGGCCGGATTATCCGGCCCTGGCAGGGGCGGATAATCCGCCCCCCGCAGAAAAATTCTGGAACGGCCCAGATTTACCATGGCAAAACAGATCGGGCACTAGGGTTGCAATACTACTGATTCTAGCAAGCAAGGAAAACACCAAGGATCTTCTACAACGAGATTTCCACCAAAAAAATGAATCCCATAGAAAAGGAGAGAGATGAGGGAGTTACCCTCACTCATTGGAGGAAAATCACGGAGGAGAAGATACCCGGAGGCGAGGTGAAGAAGATCCGGGGAGGGCCCGGAGAATCCGGTGGTCAAATTGACTTCGGGGAGGGGCGGAAGCTCCGGCGGCGGCTAGGGGCAGAGCTAGGGTTGGGGGAGGGCTGGCTGCTCTGTTTGAGCCTGGCCTCCCCGACTCAGCCCTTAAGAGGCAGAATTCGCCCGTGGCGGATAATCCGCCCCCACTTGAGGCGAATAATCCGCCCCCTCTGAATTCTATATAAAGACAGATTCAGGCCGGAGCATCCTTGCAAAACCCCTCGATGGTGTATAGAGGAATTGTGTGCAAGAATAGATGGTTCAAGGAGGGAAAGAAGGCTTGGGTTTAGGCAACAAACTGAGATGGTACTACACACCCAAAGTTGCAAGAACAAATCAAACAAAAACCAAAGTTAAGTGTGTTTTCCATAAGAACAAGAAATATGCAAGAAAATCCAAAGAGAGCCATTAGAAACCAACTCTTCTCAAGGAAGAGGGCGGTGGCCGAAGCCACCATGTTGGAGAGCATGGCATGACACCGCGAAGATGTATCTTGAGTTCAAAACCAATGCTCATCAATAACCCACATATCACTAAATGATATTAAGGGAAATGATTTTTCTTTCTTTCGGCATTATGGGGGGAGGGTTAGCCCAATCAATTAGGACCACACTCCCCCTATGTCTATGCCCGCATCTAAACCAAATACATGAAAAGAGTAAGTGAGTGTGCAAGGGTAGTCAAGCCAAGCTCCTTGAATCTATGATATTTAGCTCATTCCTCAAATAACAAAATCTTGCTTCATCAAGAGGCTTCGTGAAAATATCAGCAAGTTGGTTCTTCGTGCTCACAAAGGATAGGGCAATATCGCCACGAGCAACATGATCCCGAATGAAATGGTTGCGAATCTCAATATGTTTTGTTCTTTTATGCTGCATGGGAATGTAAGCAATTTTGATAGAACTTTCATTGTCACATAAAAGAGGCACTTTGTCACAATTGACACCATATTCCTTTCAAGTTTGCCTCATCCATAATAACTATGTACAAGCACTTGCAACAGCAACATATTCAGCTTCGGCGGTTGAGAGTGATATGAAATTCTGTTTCTTTGAAGACCAACACACGAGAGACCTGCCCAAGAATTGACATGCACCAGAAGTTGATTTTCGATCATCTTTGTCACCAGCCCAATCTGAATCAGTGTAACCACATAGAGAGAAACTTGAACCTTTGGGATACCATAACCCAAAATTTGGGGAATGAACGAAATATCTGAAGATTCATTTGACCGCCACTAAGTGGCTTTCTTTAGGAGCGGCTTGGTACCTTGCACACACTCCTACACTTAACACGATATCAGGCCTAGATGCGCAAAGGTAAAGGAGAGAGCCGATCATGGATCGGTATACTTTTTGGTCCACGTCTTTACCCTTGGGATCGAGCGGAAGATGACACTTTGTTTGCATTGGAGTAGCAACGCCATTGATATCCGTCATCTTGAACCTCTTGAGCATGTCTTGGATGTACTTAGCTTGATTAATAAAAGTTCCCTCTCTAAGTTGTTTGATCTCGAATCCAACAAAGAACCTCAATTCACCCATCATCGACATCTCAAACCTGTCAGTCATAAGCTTTCAAAATTCATCGTTAAAATCTTGGTTAGTAGAGCCAAAAATAATGTCGTCTACATATAGTTGACATACAAAAAGCTCCCCATTAACCTTCTTAGTAAAAAGAGTGGGATCGATTTGCCCAACTTCGAATCCACGGTCTAACAAAAGCTCTTTAAGGTGCTCATACCACGCACGTGGGGCTTGTTTAAGGCCATAGAGCGCCTTATCGAGTTTGTAGACATGGTTCGGAAATTTGGGGTCCTCAAAACCCAGGGGTTGCTTGACGTATACCAACTCATGTAGTGGACCATTAAGAAACGCACTCTTAACATCCATTTGCTGTAATTTAAAATTATGATGGGCGGCATAGGCAAGAAGGATACAGATGGACTCAAGACGAGCCACAGGAGCATAAGTCTCGCCAAAATCAATTCCTTCCACTTGAGATAATCCTTGAGCCACGAGTCTTGCTTTATTCCTCACAACAATGTCATTTTCATCTTGTTTGTTCTTGAAAATCCACTTGGTGCCGATAACATTGCGGCAATTCTTGGGTTTCTCTACGAGCTTCCAAACTTTGTTGCGCTCAAAGTTATTTAATTCTTCATGCATTGCAACAACCCAATCGGGATCTTCAAGAGCATCAAAGACCTTCTTCGGTTCAACCATAGAAATGTGAGCTTGATGATCATAGAAGCTTGCAAGTTCTCTTCTAGTAGACACCCTTCTTCGAAGATCATCGACAACCTTGTCAAGAGTGTGTCCTCTAAGATTAAGGTTCCGATCAGCACGAGCCTTGCAACGAGTCTCAATATACTTATTGTTTCTAGGAGGAGTTGATTCAACATTCGTATCCTTGTCTTGTCAACTACCTTTCCCTTGATCTTGATCTTTCCCTTGATCCTGTTCTGAGTTGACAAGAGGAGCTTGCGGCTGAACATTTTCTTCAAGGCCGGATAATCCGCCCCTTGGTGGGGCCGGACTATCCAGCCTGGGTGAAGCAGCTGCAACATCCTCTTCCTGAGAGTGCCTGACAGAGCTTGGGGATCCAGGGCCGGATAATCCGCCCTTGGGGGTTGGAGAATCCGGCCTGGAGTCTTCTTGACCGATTTCTTCTTCTTCTTCTTCTTCTTCTTCTTCTTCTTATTCTTCTTCTTCTTCTGATCCCCTGGGACGATTTGGAGTGCCAGGGCGGACTGTCCGCCCCTTGGAGGGGGCGGATAATCCAGCCTGGGACTGCCATTTTGTCCAGGAGACTGATGAGCTTTAGAAAGTTTTGGTGTTGACGCAGAGTTTTCTTCAGCAGTAGGAGCTTGTTGATCTTGTGAAGATGAGGGCTCTACTTGAGTGGAGCATTGTCCTTCCCGATCCGCCACAAGGGGTTCCTCAATGGGGCGGAAAAATCCCACGCCCATTCTTCTTATGGCATCTTGGGGTATTTCAACATCTGCATCACAAACATCAACTTGCCCCACATAGGGGCCATTATTTTCATCGAACTCCACACTACAATATTCTACAACATTCCCGGTGATCTTGTTGTAGAATCTATAAGTGTGGGATTCAACACCGTAACCAACAAAAATACCTTCTAAAGCCTTGGACTCAAATTTAGACAAGCGGACACCTTTAATAAGAAAGAAACACTTACAACCGAATACCCTATATTATGAGATGTTGGGCTTGTTATCGGTAAGTATTTCATATGGAGTCTTGTCCAAAATCTTTCGGAGGTAGAGACGGTTAGATGAGTGACAAGCGTTGGATATGGCTTCAGCCCAAAAGTTGTAAGGAGACTTGAATTCATCCAACATTGATCTTTCGATGTCCATCAAAGTCCGGTTCTTCCTCTCGGCTATACCATTTTGTTGAGGGGTGTATGTAGCGGAATATTGATGTATTATCCCCTCTTCGCTTAGAAACTCTTTCAAAGTGTAGTTCTTGAATTCGGAGCCGTTGTCACTTCTTATTGCCAAGATAGGAACATTGTGTTGATGTTGAACTTCATTGGCAAAGTCAATGACCGTTTGTTGAGTCTCACTCTTTAGGTTGAAGAAATAGACCCATGTATATCTTGACTAATCATCGACAATGACCAAGCAATATTTCTTCCCACCAAGACTGGCATGAGATGGAGGACCAAATAAATCCACATGAAGTAATTCCAAGATTCTCTTTGAAGACACAATAGTCTTCCTCTTGTGGGGAGAGTCATGCATTTTGCCTTCAACACAAGCCCTGCAAACATGATCTTTGGCAAAGGAGACATTGTATTTTAGTCCAAGGATGTGGCCACCCTTTTGGAGACTTTGCAAAGTTCTCATGTTGACATGGGTTAAACGGCGATGCCATAACCAGCCCACGTCGGCCTTTCTGGATAGGCACATCAGACCTGAAGTGGTTTTCCCCGAAAAGTCCACCACATACAGGTCATTTTCGATGTACCCAACGAAAGCGACCTTTAGAGACTTTCTCCACAAGAGTACAACCAAATCATCATCAATGTAAACAACAAAACCCATCTTTCCAAGGGCACAAACAGAAAGAAGGTTGTACCCGAGGGTCTCAAGAAGCATGGCGTCCACGAGAGAGATATCGTGGGAAACCACAACCTTGCCAAGACCCAATACCTGAGATTTAGACTTATCACCATAGGAGACTGTAATATTATCATGATTGGGACGCATCTCCGTGATGATCTCCTTTCTTCCGGTCATATGACTAGTGCATCCACTATCCAGCACCCATTTCGACCCACCGGAAGCATAGCCCTGCAAGAGAATTACTTCTTGGTTTTAGGTACCCATTTTCAATGGGTCCTTTCATGTTAGTAACAATGGTCTTTGGAACCCAAATAAACCAAGCAATATATTCATCAAAGGCACCGACATAATAAGCATAAACATCGCCATAATCATCACAAAAGAGTTCATAATTTGGATTGTGAGACCCCGCAAAACCAATATTGTTAGTTTTGTCTTTTGTGACATTCTTCTCAGCGGTGCTTGTCTTTGATTGTACATTCTTGGTCTTGTTCTTCTTGTTTTTCTTTTTCTTGGACTTGGTGACATACCCAAGTCCCTCTTTACCATGATTTGACTTTTGGTTGCCAAGAACTTCATCAAGAACACCCTTATCTTTGGGAGTGATGTCCTTGACAAATTCTTGTTCCAAACTAGCATTTTCCTTGTGACTATATGTTGAATTGGATGTGCTAGGAACATCATACTTGGCCAATCGAATTTGGAGCTGATCATGTGACTCATTAAGAATGGAGAAATTTCTTTTCAACGCCTTGTGAGCGATGTCATGTTTCTCCAATTCCTCAGAGAGTCTATCATGAGCAGCCCCAAAGTCAATCTTTTCCTTCTTTAACTTCTTTGCTTTGGCGACTGCATTGTCACGTTCCTTAACAAGTTTAGCCACTATTTCTTCATGTGACTCCTCAATGGACTCAATCCTCTCTTCAAGAGAAACCCGAGCCTCATCTTCTTCTTCTAGAGCATTTTTAAGGATGCAATTTCCATTGCATCCTCCCTTTCAATTCTGCCCTTTTCTTCAAGGAGAGCTTCATTTTGGGCCAGCTGGTCCATAAGAGCTTCAAAACGTATTTTGTGCTCACCTTGCAAGTTAGTGAAGAAATAGTCCAAAGCAATAATCTCTTCTTTAAACTTAAGACTAGTAGGATCATCCATGTCAATCATAGCCTTAGGAAAAGAAGAGTTAGAAGTAGTTACCTCGGAACTTCTTGCCATGAGACAAGTAGCATTCTTGTTTACGACGTCTTCATTCAGAGAGTTGAAGAGAGATGTTGATGTAGATGTGGTGACTATAGCAGCCACCTCTTGAGAGCTATCATCCTCGTCCTCATCTTCACTTCCCGGAGAATATTCTTATTGAGCCACTAAAACAATCTTTGGTTGCTTCTTGAAAGGAGCATTCTTCTTTACAAACTGTTTCTTGCATGGAGCCTTTGACTTGTATTTGAAAATAAGTCTCTCTCCATTATCTTCCCTACTTTGATATGGACACTCAGCTACAAAGTGCAGCCGGTCTCCACAGTTGAAACATGTTCTTAGCTTGGGAACATTTTCCTTTCTTCCATAGGCTCCACTCTTGCGTTCTAGTTCAGCTTTAGCCTTGGCCGGGTCTTTCCAAAAGTTTCTAGCATAAAGAGCTAGGTATTGTCCGTGGATCCTTTTTATATCCTCGGGACAGTCCATACCTTCTATGGCATATTCATCATGATCAATCACACTAGTCTTCAAGGCCATGTTGACCCCCTTTTGCATCCCCATAGCTCGTGCACGAGCATCTTTAGCATTCTTGGCAGCCACTTTGAAAGCGGCCATTTCTTGCATTACCTCATTGGATGTCATAAGGTGGTAGTTATGCCTACCTTGGAGACTTTTCAAATCTGTGGGCTCAAATGGCATAAGAGCACTAACATACTTGCGCTTGATCCATGCATCATCAACGTGAGAGGCACCATGATTCCTGAAAGTTGTGGCTATTGCCTTGAGCCTCCTATACATGTCCTCGTGGTTTTCTCCATCCAACATATAAAATACTTCAGCTTCATTGCTCAAAGCATCAGATATATTCCTTCTCATACTTTCATTTCCGATGAAGAGCTCGGTGAGAGCATCCCACGCTTCCTTAGCTGTACTAAGATGCTGAATGTGTGGCATATCTTTGTCACCCACACCAAGCTGTATCATGTGTAGAGCTGTAGAGTTGAGTTGACTATCGACAACTTCTCTTCTTGTGAGATTGTTGGGATTTCCAACATGAAGACCATTCTCGATGATTTTCCACAACTCAATGGAGGAACTGCACACATGAGACTTCATCAAAAATTTCCATTGAGTAAAATTAGATGCTGAAAGTTTGGGTGGATCACCCCTATTATGTATATGTGGGTGAGGGATAGGTGGATCAGGAGAATACACATGGGAAACCTCATTGTATCCTTCCTTACCACTATCCTTTTTTCAGGAGGAGCTCTTGTAGTGTCATCACCAACCACTTTGTTATCTTTGGAATCGGTTTTACCCATTTCCTTGTATTGCGGAGTGGTAGCCTCAGAGTTAGATGGAGGGGATGCTGCGGATGTGGAGAGACACATTATCAATTGACACATCTCTTCCATCTTAGCCTCCATTGAACTCACCAAGGTTGTTTCCAACGTCTTGAGATCGTTCATGGTGACTACCTCCAGAGCATCACTCCCATCTACCTTGGAACCCATACTTCTCTTAGGCGGTTAAGCCCGAAATAAGAGCCGGGGCTCTGATACTAATTGAAATGGATCGTATGGGAACCTAGAGGGGGGGGGGGGTGAATAGGTCCTACCCAATTTTTAGTTCTTTTTCAATTTTAGGATTGACACAAAGTAAATTCTCTAGATATGTAGCTATGATAATTTCCCTATATGCAAACCTAGCTACTAAGAACGTAAAGAGAGGAGCGAGGAAACTGTAGTGGAGCACGCAGAGACAGAGGGATTTGTTTTACCGCAGTTCCTTCCTTGTTAAGGGAAGTACATCTGTGTTGGAGGGGTGGGCGGTTCTAAGACCACCACGCCACAATAGGCCTCACCCTATTCTCTGATGGATCTCGCCACGACAGGCCTGATCCACCTTCTCCACTATTGGTACCCTTCGAGGAGGGAACCGGTGCCTTTACAACTCTACCGGGGCACACACCCACAACTGAATTGGGGGCTCCCGAGATGACAACAAGCTATCACAAGAACAAGGTTTATCAATATAAACAAAACAAGGATCTAGGTATTTGCAAGAGATACTAGATCGGTGATTCTCCAAATGAATGGAGAGGAGATGAAGCGCTTGATTGTATATGTTGAAGATCGAGTCCTCCTCCTTCGATTCCCCAAGGGACGGGGCCTTTGGGTGGATCTAGGTGGAGCTCTCTTGGATGAAGGCTGCAGATCAGATCTTGACTTTTTTGAATGAACCAAGAAGTCTGGCCGGAGGGGGAAGGCTGGCTTAAATACCCCCCCGCACAGATCTGGCCGTTGAACAAGTTTGGGGGCGGATTATCTGCCCCCACTAGGGGCGGACTATCCGCCCGGGGAAAACTCCGCCCCCAGGACGGATACTCCGGGGTGAAAATCCGCCCCCTCTCTAGGGATGGCGCCTTGAAAAACTTGATGAAGATCTTGGGGGGGGGGGGGGATTATCCGGCCCCCTCCAGGAGCGGATTATCCGGTGTGTCCGGAAAATCCGGCCGAAACTCCGCCCCCCCTCTAGGGCTTGCGCCTTGGCAAACTTCAAGCTGAGCATGAGGGGTGGATTATTCGGCCCCCTTGAAGGGCGGATTATCCGGTGGGGCCGGAAAATCCGGCCAAAACTTCGCCCCCTTCTACGGCTTGCGCCTATCTGGGAAAAGGGTGGGGCGGATTATCCGCCCCTAGCGGGGGCGGATTATCCTCCCCCAAAGGCAGATTCCTTTTCCTTTTTCCTTAGAGAGAACTGCAACACTTTAACACACATTAAATAATCCTTAATATTGTTATCTAACACAAAAAACACTAGGGATTATGAAATGTTCTTTCACTAAGTACTTAGATTCTTCCTTCTCGAGAGGTGGTGCACTTTCCCCACAAGACTCGACATGCATCAAGACAAGACCTTTCAGAAGCCTTCCCTTAGACCAAAATAGACGCTTTCCCAAACCTATCACCCCCTACCACCAACTGTCCATTTGGCTAAGTTATTGCAACCTATATGATCCAGGCAGAGCCCATATTGCCAAGTGGATCCACTAGAAGCTTCTTAACATATGGCATCTCAAATCCCTTTGTTCCTGGGTGAAATTCCAAAAGTGAGATACACAGGGTAGGCCATTGAAAAATGGGCCCTGGTAACCACTCAACAAAAATCCAACCATGCAATTACCATTCCACCCAGGTGTTTCATTCACTTATTGTTTTATTAAGCAAAAACATAAGTCAAAGACTTAACAACATTTTTCCATAACATGTATATGATCCACCCTTGTTTCCTACTAGCTAGGCTAAGCATGTTAATATAGCAAGTATCTTAACTTAGCGAAAATTCTAACAAGTCTACAACTACTAGGATTTCCCAAGCATAGCATATAGATACTTATCAAAAACATCATCCAAGCCCTATACAAAATATCACTAATGCATAGTCAAAGTATTGGAACAAAAATATGAAGCACCACTTGCCTTGGTAGTTGGGGGAGTAGCAACAATCCTCACAATCACAATCACCACTAGCACCAAAATCTACACATAAAATGATACCACCAAATTCATATTTCAAATAATCAAGAAAAAATATATGAATGCATGCAAATGCCATGTGATGATTTTTCTAAACTAAACAAGACAAGTAAAACAGTACTGAATCACTAAATAAACCATTAAACACTAAATAAACTTAATTTGTCTTTTAAAACATTTCCTAATAATTTATATACACAAAATAGGCCTATAAATGTCCCTGTATAGAATTCTATTTTAATAGAAGCAAATCAAAAAACCAAGCCTACAGATGTGTATGATTTATTTTTGTGATTGCAATGGTATATTATTTCTATTTTTTGGATAAACAGAACCAAAGTTATGAATTTTACAAGTTTGAATAACTAATAGATTCAAAATCAGATTTTAAAACAAAACTCCAGACACGTGGACGCATCTGATAGGCCCGTACCGGTTTGGTTGGATCGATCATCCAGAGCCGTTGGATTTAAGTGACAGCGCACGTGCCAGATCTAACCATACCCCTTCGTTAAGTGATCTAATCTGACGCGCTGGATCTAGATCTAACGGCCCACGACGGCTTGGCCAAGAACTGGCGGCGCACGAGGTTTCAGCGGCAGCGGCGCTACTGGCGGCGATGATCCGGAGAATTCAGAGAGGGCTGGGGGTTGCGGTTGGTCTTACTAGCGTTGCAAAGTTTGCGAGGAAGCTCAACGTTGTCGCAGTTAGGGCGGGGGCGTGCTGTAGCGGTGGCTAGTGCTCGTCGGAGTTGCGGGTGGCGTCAGGTTCATGCGGACAGCGATGTTCTGGATCGCCCTAGAACAAACTAGGAGCATCAGTAGCTGCACAAGGACATGGCAAACCTAGTCGTATGCAAGAGGGGTCAAGGGGCGCTCGATAATTACCGTGATTGCTCGACGGAGTTGAGCGGTGGCTCAGTCGTTTGCGTGGGTGGACGGGGACGACGACCTGGGTCATGAGCAGGAAAACCAGAGTTATCAGAAGGTGCACAAGGACACGAGGGTCACGCTCATTTGGACCAGAAGAAAAGGGGCTGTTGGAGCTCACCGTAATCACACGCCGGAGTTTGTCGGGCAGCGGCGGTGCAACTCGAAATACTGGCAGCCTGGTGGCGGAGCGAGTGTGCTCTGCGGGGGGAAATGACCATGGGGTGTAGGGGCTTAAGTAGCTAGCAGCGCGACAGAAAACGCTTGCAGATTCAAGGCTAATTACGCCGCGTCATTATCGGCAGCAACGGCAGCTGCGACGTGGTCCGCGGGCGAGATTTGGGGAAGAAAGGCTTAGGTGGCAGTGGGGTCCGCGGGTCAGCGATTGTGGGTAGGGTTGCGCGCGTGAGAGAGTGAGCAGAGGGAAAATGGGCCTTTTCTGTTTTCTTTTCTCCTTTTCTATTTCTATTTTGATTTTCAGAAACCAATTTCAAATGAGTTTAAATTCAAACCACTTCTGGATTTTTGTAGAGTGATCCATGCACATATTTGAGTATAAAACATTGTTGTTTATTCAGAAATACTTTGGCCCTTTGAATTGAATTAAAACCATGCCTTATTTAAATAATTATAATAGGCATAAAAATGGTTTTAATTTAGATTCTTGTTTTGAAAACTTTGAGCAAGCTTTGAAAACCTCTTTTGAACTTTTCTGGCTGAATCCAAGTATTCTCATATTTGAGAGTAGAAATAAAGCCATTGTCTTGCTTACATGAAATAATAGGCAAAACAAATGGTTTCTGATTTAAAACCTTGTTTGAAAATAAACCAAATGCATGAGGATGCATGAATGATATGCAAACTTTATAAACCATGATTTTTGGGATGTTACACCCCCTAGGCGCCACCAGTGGTGGGCCCGCGTGTAACATCCCAAAAATACCAAACTTAGATCATCAAACACTAATCATCAAGATTAGGGTTAACAAAAACTTTCTTAAATAAACTCATGAATGCATGCATATGTGTATCCATGGATTTTGAATTTCTTTAAAAACCACCTTGTTTGTGTGATCCATTGGTTGTAAAATGTTTCTTAGGTGAAATGAACATCATCTAAAACATTTCCCACACTTTTCCTAAAGAAAATCAAAACAAATATGTTAAGTGAATGGTCATTTTGACCAATTTAACTCCCATGCCTACTTTGGCTGTCTCAAACTTTCAAAACCTAACAGAAACTTTTCTGGATCTTTGCACCCCTTGAATGTACTCATAACAAAGTATCAAGGCCCACTTTGTGATCATCCAGAAACTTTCAAATGCATAGTTTAAATAACAATTCAAAATTGTATCTTCTTCATATGGGAAGATCCCACTTTTCCAAAACCCACTCAAACAAGCTCAACTTTTAAAACCCAAGCATCTGCAGACTCACCAGAACCAATCTAGCAAACCCACCAAAAATCATTTCAAAATTCAAAACTTGATTTCATGCGGCCATTTCATCAAACAGGTTGCAGACACAAATCAAACGAAACATCAAACACTATAGTGTGCAGTGATTCTTGCCTAACTTGTTCCCTAGTTAGCTCACACACAACCAAGTAGATCATCTAGAAATATTAGCCCAACACTAGCACCCCTGTGAGTTGCCATTGTCATTAATGGTGAACAGCCGAGCACCCCCATGTCACCCCATTGTGGACAGCAGGCTAGAGGAAGAACTAGCCGGGACAACCTTGTCTGGGAGGCAGCCCACCATCCACCGCCACTCCCTGTCCCAGCCGCGAGCATTGCCAAGCCCTGGACCACGCGCACAAGCCGCGCCCAGACCATGCCGAGCGTGCGCCAGAGCGCCACCCTCGACCAGCATCCACAGACCACGCGCCGCCCTCACCGCGTGCACACACGATCACCACCGACCCAGGAGACCGCCAGACATCCCCGTTTGCCGTCCCGTGCCATACAGCCATCGACCGCCGTCGAAGACGCCGCCTCTGCCGCGCAGAGCACCGCCCGTTCCAGACCAAACCACATCGCCCCATGCCTCGCGACCATGTCGTTGAGCATCGCCAGGAGACATAGCACCGTCCCCTACCCTTGCCCATGCCATTAGCCGCCTGTAACGTCGCCCCCGACGAGCTCACCGTGCGCCCCGATGGTCCCCTCGCTCGACTATAAATAGAGGCCACCCCCGCTCGATTTCTTCACACCATCTCACTCCCCTCTCCCCACTGACCGTGCCACACCATTCTCAGAGCAAGGCAAGCACCACCCCGCCAGAATTTCACTGGAGCCTGCCGCTGCCGGAGAAGAAAGGATCCAGAAACTTTCAAATGCATAGTTTAAATGACAATTCAAAATTGAATCTTTATCATATGGGAATATCCCACTTTTTCAAAAACCACTCAAACAAGCTCAACTTTCAAAACCCAAGCATCTGCATACTCACCAGCACCAACCTAGCACACCCACCAAAAATCTTTTCAAAATTCAAAACTTGAGTTCTTGCGGCCATTTCATCAAACACTTGGCAGACACAAATAAAACAAAATCCAAACACTATTGTGAGCAGTGATTGAAGCCTAACTTGTTCCCTCTCTGGTTACAACTAGGTTTTAGTAGATCATCTAGCTCAATTGCACACCCTTAGCATCACTGTAAGCTTGGCATTGCCATCAATGGTGAGCAGACCGAATGCACCCTTGTCACCTCCATGTCGACAGCAAGCTAGGAGGAGAAACAAGCCTAGCCAGCATGTCTGGGAGCAAGCCAACACCCCACCGCCACTCTCTGTCCAGCGCTCGAACGTTGCCAGCCACTGGACCACACGCACGAACCATGCCAACCTCGCCAGCAACCATGCCGAGAGCACACACCGTGCGCCACGCTCGACTGATGCCCACAGACCGCGCGCCGCCCCCACCGCGTGCATACGTGATCACCACCGTCCCAGCAACCCCACAGACACGCTCGTTCGCCGCCGCGTGAACCACGCGCTCTGTGCGCCATTAAATTCTCCGTCGGGCACGCGCAGAGCACCGTCGCGTTCCGACCAAGCCGCACCGCCCCAGGTCTCGCCACCGTGTCGTTGAGCATCGCCAGGGAGCACCGCACCACCCCTGCCTCCGCCCATGCCGATAGCCGTCTGTACCATCGAACCCGACGAGCTCACCTTGCGCCCCGTCGGTCCCCTCTCGCCACTATAAATAGAGGCCACCCCCAGCCGAATTGAGCACACCATCTCACTACCCTCTCCTCAATGATCGTGCCACCCCGTTCCCGGAGCAAGGCGAGCAGCGCAACGCCGGAATTTCACCGGAGCCCGCCGCTGCTGGAGAAGAAGGGAGCCAGCGATTAGAGCCGCCCCAGGAGAAGCTGCCGGTACCAGGAGGTTCGCCGTCGTCGACTTCGTCGTTCGCCCACCTCGCCGACCCTCGCCTGAACCCCGGTGAGCCCCCAACGACCCCCACTAGCCGCACTAGGTTTCTGTCTCGCCGGCGTTGCCCAACGTCGACGATGACCCTCAGCTGTTGGATTAGAACCCGATCGAACGCACCACATCGCCCCATACCGCTTCGCACCCCCTGTCTCACTGACGTGTGGGGACAACCACTTATGTAGCCCGCGGAAGCGCTGTGCTTAGCAGGCCGGCCCGTTAACCTTTCCCGCGCAGCCCAGTTATTTGAATTTAATCTTTTCCATTTTATTTCAAACACACTTCTGTACCCAGTTTCAAAAATCAACCCAGGTCGATTCAGTGCACCAAATTGAATAAAACCAATTTTCTTAGAAAGGTTCGGGAATGCTGAATCCAAGCCCATTGGATTCAAGTCATTTGGATCTGTAGATCATCCTTGGTAAAAATAACAAGGCAGAAGCTTTTCTGCATTCAAACATTTTTCAAATTTAAACCATAATAGCTTTTGAGTTGATTCCAACTCTCAAAAATCACATTTAATCATACCTTTGAGAATATATAAAAATATATAGGTTTACTTACATAAATAATGTTCAAGTAATAAAAGAATGCTACATAGGCATTTCTAGCCACTTTAATTAATTAAAATAAAAGGGTAAAACCTTATTAAATCGTGACACCACTTTAAATCACATTCTCATGGACTAAAATATGTGGTGATGACATGTGTCAACATTATCCCATGTTTGGTTTGGAGAATATTAAATCTTAAGTAGTTTTTCAATGAGTAGAAATTACTTTTCTAAAAATAAAAAGGAATTAAACCAAGCTTTAATCTTGTAATGTTAGTGATGATGCTAGATCATCTATAGGACCCTTTTGTGTGATGATTGCAAGTAGTTAAGTATTGTTTGGTGATTATGTACATCGTATTTATTTATAGACGCTAGTACCGACCAAGGATACGAGGAGCAAGGAGGATACTACAAAGAAGAAGCGGAGGAGAACTTCAACCACTGCTCTGCACAAGGCAAGCTTATACTGATATTGTGCAAGCCTAATACTACTAGTGAATGTGCAAGCTAACACTTGCAAGATACTCTACTGATGCAAACAAACCCTTTACTTGGTACCATGCCAATCCTATGCCTTAAGCATATGTGATCATATCCACTTGATACCCAATCCTAGTTTTACTTGCAAGCTTTCTACCTTTGTTTCTTTATCAAAGCTTTAGCTTAGAGTGTACTTAAGTGACTTGTAGATTCTAAGGAGATATTTGAAGGTTGCATAAAGAGCATAAAATTTGGCCTAAGCTAGATAATCTTGATGTCATCCTGAGGCATGAGATTGAACTTAGTTGAAACTCCACTAGTTTACTACCCCTCTTTAGTACTCACCCCCACTTGTAGATGCTAGTGCTAAGCATAAAACTTGATCAACATTAGATGGGAATACTTGGTGAAAATGGTTATGAAAACCTTAGAATGATGGATCATTCTACTGAGATGTTTTGACATGTGTTTCCGAACACCAGATGATTTATGGTGATATCTATGTTGAGGCATGAGCCTTAGCCCTTTATAAAACTGATGGTTGTCTGGATGCGATACCATTCCAATTTTATCGTACAACCACAATACCCGAAGATTGGGTAGGGCTTGACTAGAAACTTATATACCTTAGTATTAGTTCCCTCACGGCTAAGGTATGAGCTGAGGCTACCTTGTGAAGATTGTCCACCTGTGCAGTACCCAAGATGACAGTTGGTCATGGTTGGGAGGCCAAACTCACAGGAGAGGTGATTATACTAGGGCGTGTAATTGAAAGGTTAGGATTGATTATCCGCATACTGAGTATGGTGAATTCAGGATTTGTTCCTGACGGATGTATCGAATGTTGTGGTGAAAGTGTACAATCTCTGCAGAGTGTCAAACTATTCGAATAGCCGCGTCCGCGGTTATGGACAGTTGGAGTGGCCATACTGTTCCCCCGTCAGATGTTTTCAAAAGACTTGTGAAATGAATTGAGACTTTGACTTGACTACAACAGGGTTGTGATACGAAATACAAGTTCCCACTTAGGAGTTATAAACTTCAACTAGCTCTCTTACTTCTGAACTTAGTAGGGATAAATCTGGCCTTTGCAAAACAACCCTAGAGCCTAGTGTCCTATTATCCAAAAACCCTTTTACTTGTTAGTATTAGTTTGCGAGTACTTAAAGAGTACTCATGGCTTTGTCCCTGGCTATTCCCGTGGCCAGACTATGAAGAGGAGTACCTGGAGGATGGACCCCAGGAAGGTTACGACAACTAGGATCATCTCCCATCGTTAGCATTGCCTGTGACCCCGAAGATGGAGCTTCGCCTACGGTACCGTTATTATTACGTATTCCGCTGCTTGTGTTGTATTAAGACTGGATCATGAGATTCTTATTTGTGTAAGACCTTATGTATGGTTTGTAATGGATGATGTACTGTGGTATCCAATTCTGTTATGTCTCGCAAAAATGGTAATCCTGGGATTGCGATGTATGGCATAACAGGCATCTGGGACTAAAAATCTGGGTGTTGACAAGTTGGTATCGGAGCCATCCTGACCATAGGAGACCCTAGTTAGACTGGACGCTTGGAATTAAAAACTTAGTTTCAAAACCAAAGGAAGCAAATATTTACAAAAACTTATTCCCATTCTTATCACTTGATTGTTTCATGAAAATTCATGTTCCTCAAAAACTCTTGCAAAATACATAAAATTTTACACACTTGATCACTCTACTAACTCACTCATCCTATATTCTTTTAGATGGACGTGAAGTACCAAAAGTTTTATCAGTTGGGGAATGGAGGAGACCTTATCTTTGAGAGGGATTTGGACTAGCTTTCGGAACTTCTGGAGCGTCCGCACCCCGAGTTCTTCGGAGCTCAGCTCAATGATCAAGGAGGAGAAGATCTGCAGTGGCTAATTGTTGCAAGTCTCCGAGGGAAGATTGAACCTCCCACTGCTGAGGGAATTCAGTTTACCTTGAGAGAGAACAACTGGCTCGATGGACTTGCCAGGGCCATGCAGGAAAGTCTTGCCCGTCTGTGTGGGCAGAGCATCAATCAGATCAAGGGAACTCGCTTTGAGTTTTGCCCGAGGCGTGATGCAAATGGACAACCACTGGAAGTACCATACCACCCCGAGTTGAAGACTCAATTGGACCACCTTAGCTTCATGATGTACGATCGTCAGCAGGAGTTGGATAACTGCCGTGACTACTCCAACCACAAGTCTGCCATCATCAAAACGAAGGATCAAACCATCGCCATGCTAGAAAAGGATCGCAAGTCTCGCTGCCGTCAGCTTGACAAGAAGGAGCGCATCATTGCCCGTCTTTGCCACCGCATCTCATCTTTGGAGGATACCATCCACGAGAGATACATGCAGTTGGAGGAAAGGGAGAATGCCGGAGAGGATCTTCGTGGAGACCCCTACTCCTATCTCAGCGATGATGATTTTCTGGAGGATCAGGCTATGGATTTCTTCACCGATGAGGATGATTTCTCCTTCATCGATGATGATGAAGATGATGAAGCCACCGATTTCGAGGAGTAGTACCACTTGAGCACTAGCGTAGTGAGTAGTATTCGGTCCCACTGTATTGTAGTTTTCAGAATGGTTCTTAAAACCATATGTTTTTCTTTGTTGTGGTGTGTGTTGTATCGTGTGCTATGAATGAATGAATGGAAAGCAAGTTGCTAGAAAAATCTGAGTCAAACTTTAAAAACTCTTCAAAGTCCCCGAAACCTTAGAAATTTCCCTCTTTTCTCATGATCTATCTCAATCTTCAGATGCCATGCGGAGGAAGTGGTTCATCCCTGGACCCGATGTTGCAGATCCTGCAAATGTTGACTTCTGACCGTGAAGCTGAAAGAGCGGAACGTCAAGACAACCTAGCCACCCTGCAACAGATAGCTCAGCTTGCCCACAACAACCAAGGCCACAGAAATCAGGACATCCATGGATCTAAGCTCAAGAATTTCCAGAATACCAACCCACCTGTTTTCACTAAGTCAGAAGAGCCCCTAGACGCCGATGATTGGTTGCAAACCATGGAAAATAACCTAGAAGTCGCCAGAGTGGAAGCCAACGAGAAAGTTCTGTTCACCACCCACTATCTAGCCGGAGATGCCAGGGCATGGTGGAACAGTGTTCGCGCAATGACCGGAGGCCAGATGATGACCTGGGAGGAATTCAAGGTCAAGTTCAGCAGAACCCATGTGCCACCGGGTTTAATCAAGAGAATGAGAGACGAGTTCAGAGAACTGAAGCAAGGAAGGATGACTATAGTGGAATACCGTGACAAATTCTTGTCATTAGCTAGGTATGCCCCGGATGAGATCGACACCGAAGCCAAGAAGAAATAAAGATTCCTGAATGGTCTGCACGATGAGATGCAGATAGCGTTAGTCAATATCCCCTTTGCTGATATTGAAGCCCTTGTCGACTCTGCTATCCAGATGGAAGGAAAGATCAACCAAGCCAATGAGAACCACAAGCGTCGCATGATGCATCAGCCAGGAACCCATCAGACCCCAAAGTATCGCCCTAACCCATCTCCCGGATTTGCCCCAAGAACCAACAGACCCCCGATGAACCGTCCGACCTATCCCAACCGTGGAAACCCTAGGCCCGGAGGAAATCACAACAACCCCGGCAATGCTAGCAATTTCAACCATGCCCCACCCAAGTTCAACAACAATAATGCTACCACCAACACCAACACTGCCCCGAGGACTGGAAGCAATGCTGTGCCTTTAGCAGCAAAGGACAAGTCGCAAATGACTTGTTATGACTGTGGAAATAAAGGCCACTATTCCAACGAGTGCCCCAACAAGAAGAATGCCGCAACCCCCAATGCAAATGCCCTAGCTCAGCAGCAGCGTCGAGTTCAATCAGGAAGAAGATTTGCCCCAGGGAATTCGCTCAACCGCAATGGCCGTCTTTTTCTCATGCATGCTGAAGAAGATCAGGAAGCACCAGACGTCGTGCTGGGTATGTTTTCTGTTAATTCAGTACTTGAACAAGTGTTGTTTGATTCTGGTGCATCGCACTCATTTGTCACCGAAGAATTTTCATGCACTAGTAAAATTCAACCAACCAAACTGAAGCATGTTATGATTGTTCAAATTCCCGGATCAGCCACCAAGGCGAGGCAAATTTGCAAAGCCGTCCCTATCCGAATCCATGGCATAGATTTTTATGCTAATCTGATAGTACTCGGAACTAAAGGTTTGGAAGTAGTACTAGGAATGGATTGGATGTCCAAACATAAAGGATTGATTGATTGTGCCAAGAAAGCCATAACCATGACCAGTACAGCCGGAATATCAGTCGAGCATATATCTGAAACCTTACCTCGTCAATTCAAATGCAACAAGAGTATAGCCCAGCCTACCATTGACCAAGTCTGGATAGTCTGTGAATACCCCGATGTATTTCCAGATGTTTTGCCCGGTATGCCCCCAGATCGGGAGTTTATCATTGAACTAATCCCTGGAACAGGACCCATTACCCAGAGACCATATAGTATGAACCCGTGAGAGCTAGCAGAACTGAAGAAGCAACTGGATGCCATGCTGGAAATTGGATTGATTCAACCAAGTGCGTCACCATGGAGATCACCTGTCTTATTTGTGGACAAGAAGGATGGAGGTAACCGTTTGTGTACGGATTACCGGAAGTTGAATGATGTCACCATCAAGAACAAATACCCCTTGCCCAAGATAGAAGATTTGTTTGATCAGTTGACCGGTGCCAAAGTGTTTTCTAAGATTGATCTTAGAACTGGCTATCATCAACTCAAGATTCGCGTAGAGGATATTCCAAAGACTGCCTTTACCACCAGATATGGATTGTATGAGTATACCGTCATGTATTTTGGATTAACCAATGCCCCCGCTTATTTCATGAATCTCATGAATAAGATTTTTATGGACTTCCTGGATAAGTTTGTCGTTGTTTTCATCGATGACATTCTGATTTATTCCAAATCAGAAGAACATGAGCTACACCTAAGGACCATTCTTGGAACCCTTAGAGAGCATCAGTTGTATGCCAAGTTTAGCAAATGTGAGTTCTGGTTACAGGAGGTGGGATTCCTCGGTCACATTGTATCAGCCGGAGGAATTGCCGTTGACCCTGCCAAAGTGAAAGATGTAGAAGATTGGCAAGCCCCAACCACTCAAACCCTAGTTCGTGCATTTCTCGGATTGGCGGGATACTACCGCAAATTCGTAGAAGGATTATCGAGTATCTCCGGACCCATGACCCAATTGCTGAAGAAGGACAATAATTTTGAATGGACCAAAAAATGTGAAGCGAGTTTTCCAGAACTCAAAAGGAGATTGATTTCAGCCCCAATCTTGATCATGCCGGATATCACGAAGCCCTTTGATGTGTATTGCGATGCATCCAAGATCGGTCTCGGATGTGTGCTAATGCAAGAAGGCAAAGTTATATCTTATCTATCTCGACAATTGAAGCAACATGAGCAAAATTACCCAACCCATGACCTCGAACTCGCAACCATAGTTCTAGCCCTGAAGGCATGGAGACATTACCTGGTGGGAAACCGTTGCGAGATTTATTCGGATCACAAGAGCCTGAAGTATATATTCACTCAGAAGGATTTGAATATCAGACAGAGGAGATGGATTGAGCTAATCAAGGATTACGACCTGGACATTCACTATCACCCCGGTAAAGCCAATGTGGTAGCAGATGCCCTTAGCAGATTGCCATGCCGCTTGAACTCCATGATCTTGAAGGAGCAACCAAGCTTGCACAAAGAGATGGAAGATTTTTGAATGGAATTAGTGAGTGAAGGATTTTTGGCTAGCATAGAACTTCAACCCACTTTGATCAGCCAGATCAAAGAGGCGCAGAAAGGAAATGCTAGTATCGATGGAATCAAGCGTCGTATTTGTACAGGCAAAGTACCCGGATTTACCGAAGACGAAGGAGTTCTATGGTACAAAGGACACCTTTGTGTACCAGCAGATTCTGAGTTGAAAGAAGTGATTCTGAAGGAGGCTCATGATACTCTTTATTCTATCCACCCCGGAGGAACTAAGATGTATCAAGATTTGAAGGAGAAATTTTGGTGGCATAAGATGAAGAGAGAAATCGGAAGCTATATCGCCAAGTGTGACATATGTCAGCGAGTCAAGGCAGGACATCAAAGACCCACTAGATTGTTGCAACCCTTGCAGATTTCGGAATGGAAATGAGATTCCGTTGGAATGGACTTTATCACTGGACTACCTACTTATAATAGGGGAAATGACTCCATCTGGGTCATAGTGGACAGATTGTCCAAAGTCGCCCATTTCTTACCCGTCAAGACCACATATCAGAGTTCGAAGCTAGCAGAGTTGTACATCGCTAGAATAGTTAGTTTGCATGGAGTCCCCAAGAACATCGTATTGGATCGAGGAACTCAGTTTACCTAGAGATTCTGGAAGGAAGTCCAAGAAGGTTAAGGAACCCGCCTAGATTGCAGCACCGTGTATCACCCTCAGACAGATGGACAAACAGAGCGAGTAAATCAAATACTCGAAGATATGATGAGAGCATGTGTGTTAGAATATGGATCCAAGTGGGAAGAATGTCTGCCGTATGCAGAATTTTCTTACAACAACAGTTATCAGGCTAGTTTGCAAATGGCCCCATTTGAATTCATGTACGGAAGAAAGTGTCGCACCCCTTTGAACTGGTCGGAAGTAGGAGAGAGTCAGATTTTCGGACCCGACATCCTACGAGAAGCAGAAGAAAAGGTTCACAAGATTCGTGAGCACCTCAAGACTGCCCAATCTAGACAGAAGAGTTACGCTGACAAGAGACGTCGATACCTCGCCTTTCAACATAGGAGATTTTGTTTATCTGAAAGTGTCGCCATTGAAGGGAATGCAACGTTTCCAACTCAAAGGAAAGTTAGCCCCCAGATATATCGGACCTTTCAAGATTTTGAACCATCGAGGAGAAGTGTCGTATCAATTGTAACTGCCCGAAGAGATGTCAGCCGTGCACAATGTGTTCCATATCTCATTACTTCGCAAGTGTCTCGAAGTCCCAGAGAAGACCGAAGTGTTCAAGAATATCGACCACCGGACCATAGAAATCAACGATGACCTGACCTATCCCCAAGTACCCATCCGTATTTTGGAAGAAGCCTTCAGAACTACCCGAACCCGAAGCATCAAGTTTCTCAAGATTTAGTGGAGCAACCACACAGAAGAGGAAGCTACCTGGGAGCGCGAAGATCACATCAGGACGGAGTTTCCCGATCTCTTCAAATCCAAGGTAATCTTTTTCGTCCTTTTTCAAATCTCGGGACGAGATTTTGTTTAAGGGAGGAAGGTTTGTAACATCCTAAAAATACTAAACTTGGATTATCAAACTTTAATCATCAAATTTAGGGTTAACAAAAACTTTGCTAAATAAAATTATTGAAGCATGCATGTGAGTATGCATTTTAATTTTAATCCTTTTGAACCAACTTGTTTGTGTGTTCCTTTGCTTGTAAATGGATGCTTAGGTAAAATAAACATCATCTAAACAATTCCCAAACTTTTCTCAAAGACAAGTAAATCAAAACAAATAAAATAAGGGAATGGTCATTTTGACCAATTTAGCTCCCATGCCTACTTTGGCTGTCTCAAACTTTCAGAACCTAACAGAAACTTTTCTGGATCTTTGCACCCCTTGATTGTACTCATAACAAAGTATCAAGGCCCACTTTGTGATCATCCAGAAACTTTCAAATGCATAGTTTAAATGACAATTCAAAATTGAATCTTTATCATATGGGAAGATCCCACTTTTTCAAAAACCACTCAAACAAGCTCAACTTTCAAAACCCAAGAATCTGCAGACTCACCAGCACCAACCTAGCACACCCACCAAAAATCTTTTCAAAATTCAAAACTTGAGTTCTCGCGGCCATTTCATCAAACACTTGGCAGACACAAATCAAACAAAATCCAAACACTATTGTGAGCAGTGATTGAAGCCTAACTTGTTCCCTCTCTGGTTACAACTAGGTTTTAGTAGATCATCTAGCTCAATTGCACATCCTTAGCATCACTATAAGCTTGGCATTGCCATCAATGGTGAGCAGGCCGAATGCACCCTTGTCACCTCCATGTCGACAGCAAGCTAGGAGGAGAAACAAGCCTAGCCAGCATGTCTGGGAGCAAGCCAACACCCCACCGCCACTCTCTCTCCAGTGCTCGAAGTTTGCCAGCCACTGGACCACATGCACGAACCATGCCAACCTTGCCAGCAACCATGCCGAGAGCACGCCCCGTGCGCCATGCTCGACCGACGCCCACAGACCGCGCGCCGCCCCCGCCGCGTGCATACGTGATCACCACCGTCCGAGCAACCCCGCAGACACGCTCGTTCGCCTCCGCGCGAACCACGCGCTCTGTGCCATTAAATTCTCCGTCGGGCACGCACAGAGCACCGTCGCATTCTGACCAAGCCGCACTGCCCCACGTCTCGCCACCGTGTCGTTGAGCATCGCCAGGGAGCACCGCACCGCCCCTACCTTCGCCCATGCCAATAGCCGTCTGTACCATCGACCCCGACGAGCTCACCTTGCGCCCCGTCGGTCCCCTCTCGCCACTATAAATAGAGGCCACCCCAGCAGAATTGAGCACACCATCTCACTCCCCTCTCCTCACTGACCATGCCACCCCGTTCCTGGAGCAAGGCGAGCAGCGCAGCGCCGGAATTTCACCAGAGCCCGCCATTGCTGGAGAAGAAGGGAGCCAACGATTGGAGCCGCCCTAGGAGAAGCTACCGGTACCAGGAGGTTCGCCGTCGTCGACTTCGTCGTTCTCCCGCCTCGCCAACCCTCGCCTGAACCCCGGTGAGCCCCCAATGACCCCCACTGGCCGCGCTAGGTTTCTGTCTCACCGGCTTTGCCCGACGTCGACGATGACCCTTAGCCGTTGGATTAGAACCCGATCGAACGCACCACATCGCCCCATACCGCTTTGCACCCCCTGTCTCACTGACACGTGGGGACATCCACTTATGCAGCCCATGGAAGCGCTATGCTTAGCAGGCCGGACCGTTAACCTTTTCCGCGCAGCCCAGTTATTTGAATTTAATCTTTTCATTTTATTTCAAACACACTTCTGTACCCAGTTTCAAAAATCAACCCAGGTCGATTCAGTGCACCAAATTGAATGAAACCAATTTTCTTACAAAGGTCTAGGAATGCTGAATCCAAGACCGTTGGATTCAAGTCATTTGGATCTGTAGATCATCCTTGGTAAAAATAACAAGGCAGAAGCTTTTCTGCATTCAAACATTTTTCAAATTTAAACCATAATAGCTTTTGAGTTGATTCCAACTCTCAAAAATCACATTTAACCATACCTTTCATAATATATAAAAATATATAGGTTTACTTACATAAATAATATTCAAGTAATAAAAGAATGCTACATAGGCATTTCTAGCCACTTTAATTAATTAAAATAAAAGGGTAAAACCTTATTAAATTGTGACACCACTTTAAATCACATTCTCATGGACTAAAATATGTGGTGATGACATGTGTCTACATGATCCCATGTTTGGTTTGGAGAATATTAAATCTTAAGTAGTTTTTCAATGAGTAGAAATTACTTTTCTAAAAATAAAAAGGAATTAAACCAAGCTTTAATCTTGTAATGTTAGTGATGATGCTAGATCATCTATAGGACCCTTTTGTGTGATGATTGCAAGTAGTTAAGTATTGTTTGGTGATTGTGTACATCGTATTTATTTATAGACGCTAGTACCGACCAAGGATATGAGGAGGAAGGAGGATACTACGAAGAAGAAGCCGAGGAGAACTTCAACCACTTCTCTGCACAAGGCAAGCTTATACTGATATTGTGCAAGCCTAATACTACTAGTGAATGTGCAAGCTAACACTTGCAAGATACTCTACTGATGCAAACAAACCATTTACTTGTTACCATGCCAATCGTATGCCTTAAGCATATGAGATCATATCCACTTGATATCCAATCCTAGTTTTACTTGCAAGCTTTCTACCTTTGTTTCTTTATCAAAGCTTTAGCTTAGAGTGTACTTAAGTGACTTGTATATTCTAAGGAGATATTTGAAGGTTGCATAAAGAGCATAAAATTTGGCCTAATCTAGATAATCTTGATGTCATCCTGAGGCATGAGATTGAACTTAGTTGAAACTCCACTAGTTTACTACCCCTCTTTAGTACTCACCCCCACTTGTAGATGTTAGTGCTAAGCATAAAACTTGATCAACATTATATGGGAATACTTGGTGAAAATGGTTATGAAAACCTTAGAATGATGGATCATTCTACTGAGATGTTTTGACATGTGTTTCCGAACACCAGATGATTTATGGTGATATCTATGTTGAGGCATGAGCCTTAGCCCTTTATAAAACTGATGGTTGTCTGGATGCGATACCATTCCAATTTTATCGTACAACCACAATACCCGAAGATTGGGTAGGGCTTGACTAGAAACTTATATACCTTAGTATTAGTTCCCTCACGGCCAAGGTATGAGCTGAGGCTACCTTGTGAAGATTGTCCACCTGTGCAGTACCCAAGATGACAGTTGGTCATGGTTGGGAGGCCAAACTCACATGAGAGGTTCTTATACTAGGGCGTGTAATTGAAAGGTTAGGATTGATTATCCGCATACTGAGTATGGTGAATTCAGGATTTGTTCCTGACGGATGTATCGAATGTTGTGGTGAAAGTGTACAATCTCTGCAGAGTGTCAAAATATTCGAATAGCCACGTCCGCGGTTATGGACAGTTGGAGTGGCCATACTGTTCCCCCGTCAGATGTTTTCAAAAGACTTGTGAAATGAATTGAGACTTTGACTTGACTACAACAGGGTTGTGATACGAAATACAAGTTCCCACTTAGGAGTTATAAACTTCAACTAGCGCTCTTACTTCTGAACTTAGTAGAGATAAATCTGGCCTTTGCAAAGCAACCCTTGAGCCTACTGTCCTATTATCCAAATACCCTTTTACTTGTTAGTATTAGTTTGCGAGTACTTAAAGAGTACTCATGGCTTTGTCCCTGGCTATTCCCATGGCCAGACTATGAAGAGGAGTACCTGGAGGATGGACCCCAGGAAGGTTACGACAACTAGGATCATCTCCCATCATTAGCATTGCCTGTGACCCCGAAGATGGAGCTTCGCCTACGCTACCGTTATTATTACGTATTCCGCTGCTTGTGTTGTATTAAGACTGGATCATGAAATCCTTATTTGTGTAAGACCTTATGTATGGTTTGTAATGGATGATGTACTGTGGTGTCCAATTCTGTTATGTCTCACAAAAATGGTAATCCTGGGATTGCGATGTATGGCATAATAGGCATCTGGGACTAAAAATCCGGGTGTTTACAATACAGGAGCTATACCGTGATTAAAATGACAAGGCAAGAAGACATTGAGAATCTCAGCGATCTTTTTATTTACTATGTGCATAGCTTTTTATTGAGGATGATTCACAAAAGTTTCATTATGGTGATGCTGCAAGTTTCCACCATGATTAGGCATGGCTTAGGCTAGCGGCCCAGGCATTTATCTAACACATATATATACTCCATGAACTCACAAGCTACCCTTTTATTTCACATCAACGACATCCGCAAACAAAAGAGCAAGGTATCAACTGGATAAAATATCCATAAAGTGTAGAAAGCGTTCCTCGTGACAGTACGGTTCTGCTAACTCCTAGCATATAATTTGCAACCATATAACTTTCATGGACAAGTCACAATGGTTCAGAATTATTAAGTGCAAGGAATAAAGTGTGCCATCAAGTTCGTGAGAGATTTACTAACTAACTTTCTCAAAATAGACAAACATTTTTTTGGAAGAAAACAAAGCATATAGAATATGCACTGAAAATAGCAAACGGTGCTAATAGGTAGGTAAGGTGGACACAGTTGGCAATATTGGTTTTGGGGAGTTGGAAGCACAGGTAGAGCTCATACTCAGTGCAAGTGAAGGCTAGCAATAGAGAGGGAGCTACAAACGAGAGAGCAACAATTGTCATAATCATGCTTGCAACAAAACAGGACTAATTCTGGCATGAAAGTGATACAAGAACTCTGATGCAAAATAAATCATCGAGGCTTACTGATTATTATTTTAGTCATATGCATGCGCGAGCATGTGCCAAGTCGATTCACATGAAACTTCTAGAGGAGGCTACCACAATATCATACCAAAATATGAATAAAACAATGCAAGCAAACATTCATATGACATGCTACAAACTATTAGCAAGATGGAGCTAATCATAGACAAGCAAGAACTACTAAGCATCCATCAGTAACATATGCCTTACAATGAACAGACTAAACATGCTCACAATGATGAGTATATGTACAAAAATGAAAACAAATAGAGTTTGTTACCAACTTCTTACCACTCCTCAAGTTGTCTTAATCTTCATTATTGCCTTTCACTTGTGTGACTTGAATAATAACATGAAACCAAAATCCACTGAGGACGGTTGAACCCTGCGAAGAACTCACAAAACCAGAGAAGAACAACAAATATTTGGTGTTTTCGATTTTCAAACAAGCCAACAAAGAAAAAACAAACCAAACAAAGAAAAATCTTTTTGGATTTTTCTTTTAAGGAAAACCAAAGCGAAGAAACAAACCAAGAGAAACAACGAAAATATTTTTGGTATTTTTGTGTTTTAAGAAAGTAGAAACAAAAACTAAAAAGAAAGTGAAACAATGGATATACAAAGAACCGACGAACATGATATATAGATGAGTGTGATGTCGGTATACCTCCCCCCAAGCTTAGGCTTTTGGCCTAAGTGGGGCTCAATCCAATGGTGCCCAAGTAGGTGCACCTCCGTAGTATGATGAGGAGGATCCCTTGTCCTGGTACGAGCTCGAGGACTCCCCTGTGTAGTGTACAACGGGGTCATATGAGGGTGCTTCCTCCTGAAAGTGTCCATGGAAGCTAAGAGAGTGCAGCTTGTCATCCATCTCCTCCTTGGAGCGTGACAAAGGTCCCTGAGAAATACTAAACAAAGTTGTTTGGGGTAGAGGGATCTCTCTCTTCCCCGTCAATAAACAACATTTTATAAAACAAGTTCTCAAGGGTAGAGCTAGTGGTGACAAAGTGATGCGCCTTCATGGCAGCAAGATCAAGCCTCTAAGGAGCCAAAACTATATCATTTGGATCAACAGGAATGTCCAAGGCAGTAGCAACACGCATAGCAATAATTCCCCCATAAATTGGTCCCTTAACAGTTAAGCGACGAGAAATGAGGGAACCAAGATTGTAATTAGTATCATTGTTGAGCGCAGCAACTAAGAAAGCCAAATGATAGCTGGAAATATTACTAGTGTTCTACCTACCAAGAACACTAGTGGCAAGATAGTAAGTGAAGTACCTGATGGCTAGAAGCTGAATGTTTCTTATCTTTCCCCGTTGAGCTCTACGGTTATCATCATTGGTTATTCCACAGTAGAGCTCCAACAAATCAGCGGGTTGAGCTGGAATCTTCTTTGCTGACCCAGTTGTACCAAGTCCTAGAGCCTCACAAAATTTCTTCAATGTCATATGGTAGGACCTGCCATAAATTTTGAAAGAAACATCTAGATTGAACATGCTGTTAGTAAAGGAGAAGCTCTCCACAAATATTTTAATGAGCGTATCATATTGCACGCTCTCATCCTGCATAAGGCTTGTTAGTCTAGCCCTCCAAACCAAGGTCATAAAATCATCAAGAATTCCAGCAGCCCGCAAAAAGGTTTGGCAAGGAAAGGCGGAGGGGTGCGCATCCCCCTCATCTCCCTCGTCGCCGAATCGCGGAGTGATGAGATCCTCATTGTATGAGGGCCTAGCACGGGAGGATGATCTTGAAGGCCTTGCCCTTCTAGGTGCATCACTCTCAAATATCTCTCCAAATGTGTGGTTGTCCATAACCACTCTTTTCTTAAATTTTTAGACAACATCAAACCAAGTGATTTCCAAGTTGGTAAATGATGAGCAAATACTATAGGAACTTGCTAGAGGGCTACACATGCATCAAATTGAAATTTCTAAGCATAGAAAAAGCATGCAAGCTCACACAACCTGACACCTATAGCAACAAAATACTCAAGATACAATCTACCAATCACAAATCTAATTGGACAAGTGGAGGAGGCACATACCAAGGAGCAATCCATCCAAAAATCAGCAGCAAAGATGGGCTGAGCAAGGAGATCGAAAATCGGGGGCAAGAACAGCAAGAACTCGAGCTTGAGCAAGTTTTCCGGTGTTTTTCGGGAGAGAGAAAGAAGATGGCTGTGAGGGGGCACCTTGGAGGGGTGGTCCAGACCCCCTAGGCGCCACCCATAGGCAGGCAGCGCCTACCTGGAGTGTGGGAGCCTGGGGTGGCCCACTTGGTCACTCCAGGCGTCCCTCTGCCCCTTTTTTCAAGGAAAAATTTGTTTTGAATTTTCTACAATTTTTTGGGAAACTTTATTTTTGGCCAATTTTTAGGGTATGAAAATTGATTTTCTCGCAGAAACAGTTTTTTAGAAGAAGCAAAAGAAAACCAAAAGCCAAACTACAGAAGTTTTAAGACACTCTAACAAGCAAACAAATAGCCAAACTAAAGCTAACAAGAGAAAGAGCAAATACTAGGAAAGGGAAAAGTAAAAGAAAGCAAGTATAACCATAGTGAAAACATTATTTTGTTCATTAAAATCCTTTTGTTAACAAGGTTGATCAAGTCTTGTTACTAAAACAATATTATATGAAACAAAACTTTGCATTCCACAAGGTGATTATGTTACCTCATACTTGATAGCAATGGTCCCAATCATAATAGTTTCAAAATTTTCTTGTGGAATGGGACAATATATTTCTCCAACCTTGATGCTCTCAATATTTTCAATGGAATTCAGGCAATAGCTTTTAGCAACCTTCTTGGGGAAATATACAGTATGCTCTTTGTCATTAATATTGAATGTTACTTTTCCTTGAGTACAATTGATGACAACACCTGCAGTATTAAGAAAAGGTCTCCCAAGGATAATAGACATATTATCATCTTCAGGCATTTCAAGCACAAAAAAATCAGATAAAACCAAGCAATTATGAGCCACTTGAACAGCAACATCCTCACATATACCAACAGGAATAGTAGTTGACTTATCGGCCATTTGCAAAGATATATCAATTGGTATCAACTCTTCTAGCTGGAGTCTTTTATAGAGAGAAAGAGGCATAAAACTAACTCCAGCTCCCAAATCACATAAAGCAGTTCTAACGTAATTATTCTTAATAGAGCAAGGAATAGTTGATATACCTGGATCACCAAGTTTCTTTGGAACCTTACCATTGAAGGAGTAATTAGCAAGCAAAGTAGAAATCTCCTCATTAGGAATCTTCCTTTTATTAGAGACAATATCCTTCATATACTTTGAATAAGGAGGCAATTTAATAGCATCAGTCAAAGGAATTTGCAAAAATAAAGGTTTCATCCACTCACAAAACTTGTTGTAGTGTTCTTCCTCCCTTGACTTGTGTTTCTTTCCTGGAAAAGGCATAGGTTTCTGTACCTCTTACCATGTTTATTAGCAATAAAATCTTTCTTTGTGTACCTAATGTTCTTAGTGTGCTTCTCAGGTTCTTCCTCACCTTCCTCCTTATCAGGAGCATCATTTTTATCATTACCACTCTCAGTTTCAGCATCAGAGACAGATATACTATTAGGATCTACAGCAGGTTCAAGCTGTTCCTCAACTATTCTATGTTTCTTTTTTCTTTCTTTTACGAGGACTACCACTACTTTCACCTTGTTGATAATCCTGCTCAATTCTTTTAGGGTGTCCTTCAGGATATAAAGGATCTTGAGTAGCTATACCACTCCTAGTTCTAATTCCATAAGCATGTTTATCTCCTGAGGCATTAACTAGCATATCCTTTTGTACCTTAGCAAGTTGATCTAGTTGGGTTTGAACCATTTGAAAGTGTTTACAAAACATTTTAATATCATTAGAAGTTCTTTCCACAATATCTTTCAACTCATTGATAGCTCTAGAGTTTTCCAATAAATGATTCTGAACTTGTTTATTAAAAGTACCTTGTTTAACAATAAATGTGTCAAGTTCCTCTAAACATTGATCAGGAGGCTTACCATAAGGAATATCACCTTCATCAAAGTGTTGGAGAGGGTGTACCTCAATAGTAGATGAGTGGGGAATTGGCTTACATAATTCTTCTATAGGAGGTAGATTCTTCACATCTTCATCTCTAATACCTTTCTCCTTTAGACACTTCTTAGCTTCCTTCATCACTTCATCATTTAATGCAATAACTCCCCTCTTCTTTGGTGTTGGTGTTGAAACTAGTTTAGGCACAGCTGGTTCAGGAGTAATAGGCTCAGGTGTGTTTAGCTCAGTTGAAGTCCATCATAATAATTCTTGCTTATCTTAGCCATTAATTCTTCAGCATCTGTAGGAGTTCTTTTCCTAAAAACACAATCAGCAAAGCTATCTAGGTATGTCCTAGAATCATCAGTTAGTCCATTATAATAAATATCAAGAAGCTCAATATTAGGCAATGGACATCCATGATGTGCATGAATCAAGGCACAAAACCTTGTCCATGACTCATACAATTTTTCTTCTTCTCCCTGTTTAAAATCAAAAAGTCTGTACAAAGCAGCATGTCTAGCACTGGGAGGAAAATATTTCTGGAAGAAAGAAGCAATCAAACAATCAGGGCTATTAATGGAACCAGGAGGTAATCTATTAAACCAAGCCCTAGCTTCTCCTTTTAGTTAAAAAGGGAAGACCTTAGTAACAAAGTACTTGCGCATCTTAAAATCATTAGAGAACAAAGCACTCATAGTACAAAGCTCATTCATATGAGCCACAACACTCTCATTTTCAGTCCCACAGAAAGGTTCTTTCTCAACAATATCTAAATAGGATAAATCAAGAGAGAAATCATAATCTTTATCTTTAATATCTATGGGAGAGGTGGCAAACTTAGGATCAGAGGGCAGTTTAGGCATAATAGTACGTCTAGCAAGGAGACTCTTAATAGCACTAGTACCATGTGTGTTTCGTCAATCTTCAACAAATTCATCAGTGACTCAATGTAACCATCATTAATACCATAACTCTCTCTAGACTCAGGTGAGCTAACAGGTGTAACAGTGTCTTCACTAGGAATTTCGGTATTTCCTAGACTAGCCATAGTAGCATCTAGGAAAGGACCTAATGAACCACTCACATCAAGCATAGTAGAAGTAACATCATGAGCATCAAAAGCATTTTCAGACTCAGCAGTAGTAGCAGTGTGTGTAGTGGTGGTGTGACAAGATAACTTATAACAGATGGTGAATCAAGAGCAACAGAGGTGTTTAGGACTGTACCTCTTCTTGTAGTGGATGGTAAAATAGGAAACTTTCCATCACGAGACTTACCCATGATGAAAGGAGTAGTAGTGAACAATAGTATATCCAAGTGACCTTACAAATAAAGCTATGCTCCCCAGCAATGGCGCCAAAAAATAGTCTTGATGACCCACAAATGTAGGGGATCACAATAGTCTTCGCGGGTGGTATTACCCAATTTATTGATTCAACACAAGGGGAGCCAAAGAATACTTGCAATCCTTAACAACAGAGTGGTCAATTCAGCTGCACCTCGAAATAGTTCTTGCTCATAGAAGTTTATCAGTAGCAACAGTTTGTAGTAGCAATAGCAAAGCAACAACAACAGTAGAACAAGAGCAATAGTAACAGTAGCAGCAAATAGTAGGATTCTAGTGCGGTAGGCATATGGATGGATGGACGGGCGTTGCATGGACGAGTCTAAACATGTAGCTTCAAGATCTAGGGCATTGCAGATAAATAAGAATAAGCATCCAAGTACTAAACAATCCTAGGCATGCGTTCCATAAATAGTCATACGTGCTCGCAATGAGAACTTGCACAACATCTTCTGTCTAGCCAGCCCATGGCAGCGGGGCCTCTAGGGAACTACTGGCAATTAAGATGCTCCTTTTAATAGAGCACCGGAGCAAAGCATTAACACTCCATGAACACATGTGATCCTCACACCACAGCCATCCCCTCCGGTTGTCCCAATTTCTTTCACTTCGGGGCCTTTGGATCCGGAAAATGATATGTGTACACAACTTGCAGATAAGATCACAAACAATACTATGATAATGATTCAATGATAAATTCAGATCTGAGATCATGGCACTCGGGCCCTAGTGACAAGCATTAAGCACAACAAGTCGAACAAACTCAAATAGCACTAATAGAGATACTAGGCACTATGCCCTAACAATCTTATTTGATTACATGATAGAACTCATCCAATCCCTACCATCCCCATAGTCTACAGCGGGGGATTACTCACTCATGGATGAGGGAAACATCGATGGTTGATGGTGAGGCGTTGGTGATGACGATGGCGATGATCCTCTCCAAATTCCGCGTTTCAGCAGGGTGCCAGAACGAAGTTTTTGGATACGAATCTTGGTTTCTGATGGTGGCGGCGGAGTGGAACTCTTTCTAGAAAAACGTCGAACCCCCCTCGGTTTTTAGGTCAAGGGGAAACTTATAGGCGCAGAGGGAGCTCGAGGGGGTGCCTGGGGTGGCCGCATCCCCCTAGGCGCGGGGCAGGGCCCACCCACGCCTAGCAGGGGTGTGGGCCCCCCAGGAATCCACTCCGTTTCGTCTTCTGGCTCCGTGGATCTTTTGGTGAAATATAATTTTTGGCATATTTTCCGGGATTTTTCTTGATAGTCGATTTTCTGCACAAAAGCAAGACACCAAGGTAATTCTGCTGAAAACAGTGTCAGTCCGTGTTAGTTGTCTCCAAATAGATGAGAAACAGTGTCAGAGGCGAACAAGATTCTAGAAAACAGTGTCAGTATAGATGAGAAACAATAGCAAAAGTGTTCGGGAAAGTAGATACGTTTTGGACATATCATTGATTTCCTATCATCCTTGTCACCAGCCAAATATGAGTCCGTATATCTACATAAAGTGAAATCCGAGCCTTTGGGATACCATAGAACAAAGTTTGGGGAATGAACCAAATATCAAAAGATTCTCTTGATTGCCACTAAGTGGCTTTCTTTAGGAGCACCTTTGTAACACCCCAGTTTTTGTAAATCCATAATTAGGGTTTGATTGTGCATCATAAGCATCATCTCTATTAATGCATGCAAGGAAGAATAAACAAAACCCTAAAACCCTATTTTCTCTTCCTCTTTGAAACTTATTCAAATGGTTTTGACTTTCAAACCACAAAAATAAGGAGCCCAAATTGTATAGAAGGGACCCTGAGATATTTTTATATATTTTATAAAGCTTCTGGTACTTTGAAATAATTCAAAACAGATTGTAAATTCAATTACAAAATAGAAATCAAAAAATAGGAAATAGAAATGTTTCTGGAATAGAAAAAAGAGCAGCCCAGCCGGCCCACTCCTCTCTTTCCTCTCCCTGTCGCCCACGTGCATCACCCTGCAGCACCCGCGGCCCAGCAGAGGCGCGCTCCAGCATGGTACCGCTTCGCCTCCTCCCCCGTCGTCTTCCTCTAGCCAGGCACACAGCTCCCTGTCGCCGGCACCGCCGTCGATCTCGCCTCCTGCTCCCCGCCGTCCATCGTCCACGTCCACTCCCCCTCTCTCCCCAGATCTCTCTCACCTCTTCTCTGCGAGGCGGCCGAACCCTAGCTCCGATGCTGCCTCGAATCGCTGTCGCATCGGTTGCTCCCGTGCTCCGTCGAACATGCTCCCGAGACCGCCTCGTCTACCTCGTCATTTCACCCCTAGTAGAGCAAGCCGGCATGGTCCTAATCGTCCCAATCGGAACCTCCGTCCCCGACGCCGGCAACCGTCGTTGCCATGGAATCCGACCTCGTCCGGCCTCACCGTCACGCCCTCGAGCACCGTGGTGATCCACTGGTCCTGCTAGACCTCGCCTTCTTCCCTCTCTCGCTTTGTATCTTCTTGTCGCCGTCGACCAGTGCCCGCCGCCGCGTGAGCTCGTCGTCGGCCATGCTCCGTTGACCATTAGCAAGCGGCGCCGCTAGAATCTTGTTCGCCTTGCTATGCTGTGTCGAACCCGCCCCTTCTCGCTTCCCAGGCCGCCCTCCTCCGCCGTCTGCCGTCGTCGTCTGGCGTGTACGCCGGCGAGCTGACGTGGTCCCGCGTGGTGGCTACGTGGGCCTTGACCAAGCCCTGCCAGCGTGGCCTGCTGACTTAACCCAGGGCCCCATCAGTCAGTGACTGTGGGTAGCCCAGACCTAGTGAAAAACAACCCAATCCCTTTGCTGGTGTCAGCCTTGTGTCATGCTGACGCAATAAAAGTTTAATAAATTGGTTAATTAATTTCAGAAAAAGGATAAATCTTATAAATTTAATAAGTAATTATTTATAAGTTAGAAAAATATGAATAATATATCAAAATGTTCAGAAAAATGAAACCTACCTCTTTAAGCTATATTCATGCATTGATCAACAACTAAAATGACAAGTTTAATTAGAGAACAAAATCAACCCCTCTCATATGTTCCGGAGTTTCCCCGAGTTAGGGTTTTCACCCCTCGGAACCGCGATTAAACTATCAAGCATGTTTTAGGGTTTCATTTCAATACATTTTAACTTGTCATTTCATCATTCTTGCTTGAGAATTGCATCGATGCCATGTGTTGATTGTTTCCCTCTCTTTCCGGTGTTTGATTCTTCGCGGTAGAACACGATATCGAGACCGAGATCGAAGCCCTAGGACAACACCGTCAAAGATCGGCGAACAATACTTGACCAACTGTAACCAAGTCAAGTTCAAGGCTTCCGAAGATCTATTTATCTGCTATCAACTGGAAAAGGCAAGCATAGCCCCACCATGATATAATCCTATGATTTCAAAAGCATTTCAATTCCTGCCATGATGCATACGATTCTACTGTGGTCTTTTGTCGATAGATAAAGTATCCTATCTATTGCATTACTCTCTTTGAGCTTATATTACCTGATCTACTGCTCCTAGCATAACTAGGTTTGGCTTGTGTGCACTGCTAGAGATTATATATGTGTCTGCTTAGCCATGCATAGCTGTCAGTTCTGGTCCATCCAGATGATGTATCAAATGCAGAGAATCTAGTATGACTAGAGAACGTGATGAGATGATATCAGAGGTGATATGAGTTAAACATGCTAAGGCTTGTATGGGAGGCCACGGTGGGATGTGGTTTTTGTAGCCCCATGCTCGCCACCACTAGGACCCGATTTCTTGCCTTTGGAACCAAGACGAGCGTACAACCACACGGGGCCTTGAAAACCTCACGAGCAACTAACTTTCCTAGTAGATTCCATGAGTCACATAGTTCGGGCGTTCCATTCGACATATGCATAGCCGGGTGTAGGTGCATTCATAACAGGTAGGTAAGCGTGGACCGGGTTGCTTGGGGTCGATGGAGCCCCTGTTAACCAACCTCGCCTCACATCTTTAAGTACCGGCTTCGGGATTTGACCCGTTACGGTGGAACCATACTTATTGCGTGACTCATGGTCTCGACAAAAGCAAGGTAAAGGTCGTGTCTAACCACCCTCTGCCGGCCTTCCAAGGAAGAGGGCTTATCTAGTGGCATTAAGAGAAGGTTAGTACGTGTGGGTAAAGTTGTACACCCCTGCAGCATAATAATCTTTTCGAAAAGCCGTGTTCACGATTATGAACGACTTGGCGACCGGACTCAAGATCATAGAGAACTATAACCTAATCGTAAAACTTGGCAGATCAACGTGTGCTTAAGGATTCTTCCTCATGGGTATGAGGGGGTGATCCTAGTTCATATGATGATGATTTGGTGGATATAAAAGATGATGATCAATATTTTGGAGATGTCGCTCTATTACACCCTTTTAAAATACTCTGACTAGACGAGCTTCTTCTCCCTCTTGTTTTATAAACAAAAGTGGCTTTATGCAAAACAACTCCACCAGCCATAAGTCTTGCGGAGTACACCCTATACTCACCCTTGCTTTGTTGATACTTTTGGCAGAGTAAGTGTTTCCTTGAAGACGAGTTCCGTACTACATCGACATCGACGAGTAGCTTGGGGTTCCCGGCCGGCAGCCTGGAATCTATGGGCTGGGACGTCATCGTTATGCTTCAGGCCTCTTAGGCCATTTGTTAAGTTTGCTATACTTAATAGCATAATTTGCCTTCCGTTGTTTGATGTTTATGGTCAGTGACCTCTGCTTGTAATAATTTGGTTCTCTGCTCAGTTATGATCTTGCTGTAACAAATTTTGTGTCGTAGGGTCACTGCTGTGTTATCGATTCTTCACTGGATATTATCGAGCTCAAGGTTAAGCTTATTTCAGACGGAGGTCTAGGATTTATTTAGCCCTGATCTCGGGGGTGCCACAGGTCTTGGTATCATAGCAGTACCGACCGTAGGAAAACCTTGCTATTGGTCGATGTTGAGTCTAGTGCTTGTGAAAACTATCTTAAAAAGTTGAAAAGTATTTGAGAAAACTCTAGTATGCTTCTTTTTCTCCTTATCCAGTTTCGCTCTATTTCTGGGTTATCTTATCTGGTGTTGATTTTGGAAATTTTTTGATATCTCTTCTAGTCTTTCAACGCTTAGGTGCCTTCTGGGCATGACGTTTCTTAACCAGATGACCTAGTGTTGAGTTCTCTAGAGTTGTGTGTGTTGTGTATTCCTTGTCACTCTTTGCTCTTGTTCATCTGAGAGATTCCTTCCTATCATGATCTCTCTATCTTATGGCCAACCATATTATATTGTTGAATCCACAATATTCTGTTCTAGGCTTCGAGGTTTCCTTTCGCTTCGACTACCTCCTTTTTATTTGTTTGGGTACTTCAGAAGTTGTCTCTTCTTTTGGAAGCTACCTTGTGATTACTATCTTGCAGTGTACGTTGTGTCACTCAAGTAATATTTACTTATTTCTTTGGGTTTTAATCCTTGGGCTTTAACTTAAGATCCCTGATTGTGCTGGATTCTGGTGTTGTGAATCTTGTACATGAAGCTGACCTTTAAATCAAGATCCATTTCTTTGACCCCTGTCATTAATGTTAACGCATTACCTCAGGATGGCTGTATTACTATTCTAGCCTTCAAGCTTGTGGTCTTTGTCACGATAAAATTGTGACAACTAAGGACTTCCCCTACCACATGCTATGGCATATGTTCTTTAAATGGAACCAAATAGATCATGACAAGAGTACTCCTCGAGAGTCTTGCATCTATATTCGTGACTCTGCCACACCTTACCCTTTATCTGCATTGGTTTTTGGAAGATTGATAATCTATGCATCCACATCTCGGGATTCTATCCTGAGCATGTTCCTTCTCCCTTGTTGTTTTCCGACCTTTGTCTACTAGTTGGTAGCCAAGTAGTAAATATGCATTGGTGTCTTTTGATGCAAGATACTCTTGTGGTCCATCAAGACAAACCATTTCGGAATGTCTAGGAGAAACAAACTCCAGTACCTCGTCATATCTAGGACCAGGTCAAAGTGTTGTAATCGGAAGATTAAGAGGCATTGATTAGCTTCTGTCTATTCTACCTTAAATTGTCACACTCTTTTATACTAAGAGGTCGTGCTGAGTTTTATGATCCCTTAAAGAAGTGATGCTTTTACACATCGTTACCCACCCTTACTCGAGCTTTCGCGCTCGTGAATGATGCGTGTGCGTAATAATGTGGTCATCTGATATTCTAGCAATTATTATTGTTTTTAAATCTAAGGATATTTGTGTCATACTTAGCGTGATTGGTTAACCCTATCATTAAGAGAAAAATGATTGTGCTACCAAGTCCGTTATTCTGGTGCACTCTCTTAAGTCAAGAGTTAGGCTCATGCCGAAGCTCTAAGACTATGTATTCTTGCCTTACCAAGCAAGTTTCCTCTCGAACTAAGTGACATATCGGTGGTTCGTGGTATTCTAGATGTCTACTAGAAGTATCGCCATGTTGCCACATGACCGTGTTGTCAAGTTCTTGATTAAGCAAGTTCTCCGAATTGCTCTTTCCTCCAAGGATCTGTACTGGATACCCCTGAACTAGTTGGTTGAGCTTAAACAACAACTTGGAGAGTTGTAAGATAAAAGTTCTAGCCGACCCAGTTCCTTTGTAATGGGATGTCTAGTTTTGTTCGTGTTGAGGAAAGATAATATTTCCTTGTGGATATATTATTTTCCCCCACCTTTGATTTGGTTTGGGTTATCGTCAAATCAAACTCAGTTCCCAAGACTATCTTGATGGTGTTTCTATTTGTGATGTTTCACTTGAGTACATCTTCATGTTGTTTGGTCTGACCAATATTGTTGTCTCGTTCAAACAACATATGAGTCCATCTTCTTGGAGTGTCTTGATAAGTTTGTTGTTGAGCCCATCAATTACATCCTTATCTTCTCCATGTTAGATTGAATACATATGGAACATTGGGCATTAATGTTGGAAACTTTTGAGAACCGTCTTTGAGTCATCTCGAAGTATGTGTTCTGTATGTTAGAAGTAACCCTCTCTGAATCACATGCAAATGCTGAAAGATGTTGTCGTGGATCCGAGTAGAGTTATATTCGTTCTTCAAGGATATATGTGTGTTTTATTGCTAGTACTATATTTGTATGCATTTGTATTTTGACAAGATGTTAATACATGGGTATAGCAATCCAGATCAGTCTTTTGGAGCTGTACACTGTAGTCCCTGTCTTGAGAATCTAGTAACTTTACCTTCGCGGTAAATGTTGCAAATTTTCTATTCGGACATACTGAGTCTGAAATATCATTCCACCTAACCAAAGCTGAATCTCAAACAGCAATGATGGTTGCTGATCCCCAAGGTTTTGACATAGTTCTCTTTGTAAATCTAGCAAGATTGATGTAATGGTTGACACACTTAGCCGGAAAGACCTCTTGTCATATTCTCTTGATTCAACAATAACAACCACTCTTCATAAGGCTTCTTCTATAATTTGTTATAGGAGTTGTGCTTATGGTTTCCTTTGTATCCGAATTCTGACCTTTACCTGATGTTTGATTTGTCGAACATCAAGGAGAACATTTAAAGTAGTGTTGATAAATGTCTCTCGGTCGATCCTCCAGACTCTTTTATGTTGGCAATTGTGGTTATGCCAAGTAATTGAAGTCTGAGAATGAAGTTCCTTTCTTCTGGTGTCATCGGGAATCTTCTTACCTATTCATCTTAGTGGTGCAAAGTGATATCACGATCTTCGGCAAAGATCTTGATAGTCTTGGATGGATAAAGAGTTTCCTTTGATCTCTCAACCATGTTTTAAGAGTGACTATGATTTTGACAATCAGAAGTTTCTCTTGTTGCATGTTCCTTGTGACTCTTATGAGTCCTCTCCACCAAAACACCTTCCTGTCTTAAGCCTTCTGTTGAATGAAAAGTGACTCTTCTATGTCAAAATTAGTTCAACATCTTGGTTTTGTTGATCCATATCTCTACAACCTGAAATCTTTACTTAGGCCGCTTAGTAGAGGTTTCCTATCAAAGTCTATGGACATATTCTCCCTTTTGGAAGCTTTCCTTTCCAGAAGATTAAACTCTTATGTGAGCTCCATGGTCTCAACCCTTATGCAGACCATCTATCTAACAACTTGCAACTTTCACCTCTTGTTCCTCCGTTAACTTGACGTATTTCATGTTCGCCACCTCAGAGTTGTTTCTGAACACTCTATCAATGAGTTAACCATGAGATACTCTATGTGTTGTACAATGTGTTTTCCTCTTATCATAGAGTGAACCTGTTTCTTCCCCTCTCTGTCTCTTTTCCTACCTTTGGAATCTCGGGTCCAGATTCTCGTAAGGGGGATAGAGCGGTAACACCCCAGTTTTTGTAAATCCATAATTGGGGTTTGATTGTGCATCATAAGCATCATCTCTATTAATGCATGCAAGAAAGAATAAACAAAACCCTAACACCCTATTGTCCCTTCCTCTTTGAAACTTATTCAAATGGTTTTGATTTTGAAATCACAAAAATAAGGAACCCAAATTGTATAGAAGGGACCCTGAGATATTTTTATATATTTTATAAAGCTTCTGGTACTTTGAAATAATTCAAAACAGATTGGAAATTCAATTACAAAATAGAAATCAAAAACAGGAAATAGAAATGTTTCTGGAATAAAAAAAGAGCAGCAGAGCAGCCCATCTGGCCCACTCCTCTCTTTCCTCTCCCTGTCGCCCACGTGCATCACCCTGCAGCACCCGCGGCCCAGCAGAGGCCCACTCCAGCCCGGTACCGCTTCGCCCTCCTCCCCCGTCGTCTTCCTCCAGCCAGGCACACAACTCCCTGTCGCCGGCACCGCCGTCGATCTCGCCGCCTGCTCCCCAACGTCCATCGCTCACTCGGGAGGGAAAGGTCACCAAGTCGACGCCCCGCTCGTCCTCGTCCACTCCCCCTCTCTCCCCAGACCTCTCTCACCTCTTCTCTGCGAGGCGGCCGAACCCTAGCTCCGATGCTGCTTCGAATTGCTATCGCACTGGTTGCTCCCGTGCTCCGTCGAGCATGCTCCCGAGACCGCCTCGTCTACCTCATCATTTCGCCCCTAGTAGAGCAAGCCGGCGTGGTCCTAATCGTCCCAATCGGAACCTCCGTCCCCGACGCCGGCAACCATCGTTGCCATGGAATCCGACCTCGTCCGGCCTCACCGTCACGCCCTCGAGCACCGTGGTGAGCCACTGGTCCTGCTAGACCTCGCCTTCTTCCCTCTCTCGCTTTGTATCTTCTTGTCGCCGTCAACCAGTGCCCGCTGCCGTGTGAGCTCGTCGTCGGCCATGGTCCGTTGAACATTAGCAAGCGGCGCCGCTAGAATCTTGTTCGCCTCGCTATGCTGCGTCAAACCCGCCCCTTCGCGCTTCCCATGCCGCCCTCCTCCGCCGTCTGCCGTTGTCGTCTGGCGTGAACGCCAGCGAGCTGACATGGTCCCGCGTGGCATCCACGTGGGCCTTGACCAAGCCCCGCCAGCGTGGCCTGCTGACTTAACCCAGGGCCCCATCAGTTAGTGATTATGGGTAGCCCAGACCCAGTGAAAAACAACCCATTCCCTTTGATGATGTCAGCCTTGTGTTATGCTGACGCAATAAAAGTTTAATAAATTGTTTAATTAATTTCAGAAAAAGGATAAATCTTATAAATTTAATAAGTAATTATTTATAAGTCAGAAAAATATGAATAATATATCAAAATGTTCAGAAAAATGAAACCTACCTCTTTAAGCTATAATCATGCATTGATCAAAAACTAAAATGACAAGTTTAATTAGAGAGAAAAATCAACCCCTCTCATATGTTCCGAAGTTTCCCCTAATTAGGGTTTTCACCCCTCGGAACCCCGATTAATTTTTCGAGCATGGTTTAGGGTTACTTTTCAATACAATTTAACTTGTCATATCATCATCCGTGCTTGAGAATTGAATCGATGCCATGTGCTGATTGTTTCCCTCTCTTTACGATGTTTGATTCTTCGCGGTAGAACACGATATCGAGACCAAGATCAAAGACCTAGGACAACACCGTCGAAGATCGACAACAATACTTGACCAACTGTAACCAAGTCAAGTTCAAGGCTTCCGAAGATCTATTTATCTGCTATCAACTGGCAAAGGCAAGCATAGCCCCACCATGATATAATCCTATGATTTCGAAAGCATTTCAATTCCTGCCATGATGCATACGATTCTACTGTCGTCTTTTATCTATAGATAAAGTATCCTATCTATTGCATTACTCTCTTTGAGCTTATATTACCTGATCTACTGCTCCTAGCATAACAAGGTTTGGCTTGTGTGCATTGCTAGAGCTTATATATGTGTCTGCTTAGCCATGCATAGCTATCAGTTCTGGTCCATCCAGATGATGTATCAGATGCAGAGAATCTAGTATGACTAGAGAACGTGATGAGATGATATCAGAGGTGATATGAGTTAAACATGCTAAGGCTTGTATGGGAGGCCACAGTGGGATGTGGTTTTTGTAGCCCCATGCTCGCCACCACTAGGACCCGAGTTCTTGCCTTTGGAACCGAGACGAGCGTACAACCACACGGGGCCTTGAAAACCTCACGAGCAACTAACTTGCCTAGTAGATTCCATGAGTCACATAGTTCGGGCGTTCCATTCGACATATGCATAGAAAACCGTTTGAAAGATTTGCCGGGTGCAGGTGCATTCATAACAGGTAGGTAAGCGTGGACCGGGTTGCTTGGGTGTCAATGGAGCCCCTGTTAACCAACCTTGCCTCACATCTTTAAGTACCGGCTTCGGGATTTGAACCGTTACGGTGGAACCATACTTATTGCGTGACTCATGGTCTCATCGAAAGCAAGGTAAAGGTCGTGTCTAACCACCCTCTGCCGGCCTTCCAAGGAAGAGGGCTTATTTAGTGGCATTAAGAGAAGGTTAGTACGTGTGGATAAAGTTGTACACCCCTGTAGGGTAATAATATTTCCGAAAAGCCGTGTTCACGGTTATGAACGACTTGGCGACCGGACTCAAGATCATAGAGAACTATAACCTAATCGTAAAACTTGGCAGATCAACGTGTGCTTAAGGATGCCTCCTCATGGGTACGAGGGGTGATCCTAGTTCAGATGATGATGATTTGGTGGATATCAAAAGATGATTATTAATATTTCGGAGATGTCGCTCTCTTAACCCCTTTTAAAATACTGTGACTAGACGAGCTTCTTCTCCCTCTTGTTTTATAAACGAAAGTGGCTTTATGCAAAACAACTCCACCAGCCATAAGTCTTGCGGAGTACACCCTGTACTCACCCTTGATTTGTTGATACTTTTGGCAGATTAAGTGTTTCCTTGAAGATGAGTTCCGTACTACATCGACATCGACGAGTAGCTTGGGGTTCCCGGCCGGCAGCCTGGAATCTATGGGCTGGGACGTCATCGTTATGCTTCATGCCTCTTAGGCCATTTGTTAAGTTTGCTATACTTAATAGCATAATTGGCCTTCCGTTGTTTGATATTTATGGTCAGTGACCTCTTCTTGTAATAATTTGGTTCTCTGCTCAGTTATGAGCTTGCTGTAATAAATTTTGTGTCGTAGGATCACTGCTGTGTTATCGATTCTTCACTGGATATTCTCGAGCTCTAGGTTAAGCTTATTTCAGATGGATGTCTGTGATTTGTTTAGCCCTGATCTCGGGGGTGTCACAAGCTTGATACCTTGCACACACTCCTACACTCAACACAATATCAGTTCTATATGCACAGAGGTAAAGAAGAGAGCCGATCGTGGATCGGTATACCTTTTGGTCCACATATTTTCCATTGGGATTGAGTTCAAGATGACATTTAGTCTGCATTGGTGTATCAATGCCATTAAGGTCTGTCATCTTGAACCTCTTGAGCATGTCTTGGATGTATTTTGCTGGATTACTGAAAGTTCCTTCTCTTAGTTGCTTGATCTCGAATCCAAGAAAGAACCTTAATTCTCCCATCATAGACATCTCAAACCTGTCAGTCATAAGCTTTGAAAATTCATCATTATAAGATTGTTTAGTAGATCCAAAGATAATATCATCTACATACAGTTGGCATACGAAAAGCTCCCCCTTAACCTTCTTAGTAAAAAGAGTGGGATTGATCTGTCCAACCTCGAAGCCACGGTCTAACAAAATCTCTTTAAGGTGTTCATACCACGCACATGGTGCTTATTAAAGGCCATAGAGCTCCATATCGAGTTGGTAGACATGATTTGGAAAGTTAGGATCCTCGAAACCAGGGGGTTGGTTGACATTACCAACTCATGTAGAGGACCATTGAGGAAAGCACTCTTAACATCCATTTGCTGTAATTTAAAGTTATGGTGAGCTGCATAAGCAAGGAGGATACATATATACTCAAGGCGATCCATAGGAGCATAAGTTTCGCCGAAGTCGACGCCTTTGATACATCGGAAACATATCTATAATTTTTGATGTTCCATGCTTGTTTAGTATCTAATTTAATTTGCTTTGTCCACACTTTGAGGTGTTTTCATATGTTTTCTGGTACTAACCTATTAACAAGTTGCCGTAGTGCCAGTTGCCTGTTTTCTGCTGTTTTTTGTTCCAAAAAAGCTAGTAAGGAAATATTCTCGGAATTGGACGGGACAAAAGCCAAAGTCAATATTTCACTGAGGAGAACATGGAGTCCAGAGGAGATACGGAGGGGAGCCACAGGGCGACCGCACCCCCAAGCGCGATCCTACCCTAGGCCATGCCTAGGCAGGGTGTGGGCCCCCTGTCCACCCTCCTGCCTCGCCTCTTCGCCTATAAGAATCCCCTGATGCCTAAACCCTAAGAACCCATCAATATTCCACGAAACCGTCTAAGCCGCCACCATCGTCCCTAGATCAGGGGGGATCTGAAGCTCTTCCCGGCACCCTTCAGGAGGGGATATCATCCCGGAGGCCTTCTTCTTCATCATGCCAGCCTCCGGTATGAAGCGTGAGTAGTTCCACCTTGGACTACGTGTCCATGTAGTAGCTAGATGGTTGTATCTCCTCCTTTGTGCTTTCATGTCTAGATCTTGTGAGCTCCATTCATGATCAAGATCTCCTCTATTTGTAATCATGCATGTTGTGTTTGCGGGGATCCGATGGATATTGAGATTACTATGTCAGATTGATTAATGGTTTTGTCTTATTGATTCTATCATGTCTGTGTTGTTTGTGATCTTGCATGCTCTCCGTTGTTAGTAGCTATCTTGGACAAGTAGTTGCTAGTGACTCCAAGAGGGGGTATTTATGCTAGATAGTGGGTTCATGCCTCTAATTAATCTAAGGGAAGTGACAGAAATGTCTAAGGTTGTAGATGTGTTGTTGCCACTAGGGAGAAAACAACGGTCTCTTGTTCATGGAACAAGTGGATTGTTTACCTTACACACTTTGCTTAAAGCAGTTGTATGTTGCTTGCAACTTAATACTGGAGGGGGTTCGGATGATAACCCAAAGGTGGACTTCTAGTTATAGATGCAGTTGGATAGCGGTCTATGTATCTTGCTGTATTGCCCAATCGAATCTCATAGGATCATGATGTCTAGTATTGCATTGTTATCCCTTGCTCAGTCCTGTCAATTGCCCTGCTGTAATTTGTTTACCCAGCATGCCATGCTTGTTTGTCTAAGGAGAACACCTCTAGTGAACTATGGACCCCGGTCCAATCTTTACCATTCATACATCTTCCACTATTTACCCTTTAATTGTTGCAAACCACTATTACCTTCCACACCATATAGTTAATCCTTTGTTACAGCAAACCGGTGAGATTGGCAACCTCACTGTTCGTTGGGGCAAAGTCTTGAGTTTGTGTTATGCAGGTTTCCAAGTTGCTAGCAACACCTTTGAGTCGTTTCCTTCCTCCTACTGGTTCGATAACCTTGGTTTCTAACTGAGGGAAAACTTGCTACTGTGCTCATCATTCCTTCCTCTTGGGGTATCCCAACGAAGTGCTGCTGCACTCATCAGTTTCCACTTGAGAGAAAACTTGTGCTACAAACCTTACCTTGTTTCTCACGAGAATTCGATTCTCATCTTTCTTGTTCTTGAATATCCACTTTGTGTCGATAATATTGCGGCAATCTTTGGGCTTCTCTACTAGCTTACAGACCTTGTTGCGCTCAAAATTATGAAGTTCTTCATGCATAGCAACAAGCCAATATGGATCTTCAAGTGCTTCAAAAACTTTCTTAGGTTCCACCATAGATATGTGAGCTTGATGTTCACTGAAGCTTGCTAATTCCCTTCTTGGACACCCTTCTTCTTAGATATCCAACAACTTTATCAAGTGTATGACCTCTTAGTTCGAGGTTTCTTTCAGGACGAGCTTTGCGATGAATTTTAATCTCCTTGTTATTTCTTGGAGGGATTTCTTCATCATTTGAGTCTTCGTCTTAACTATTTTCTTGACATTAATCCACTGTTGGTTCTGTGCGGACATGTGTCAAAGAAGCTCGCCCTTCAATAGCCGTAATAGGAGGCTGCTACTGTTCAGAATTCTCAGGGCCGGATAATCCGACAGAGGGAGGGGCCGGATAATCTGGCCTGGAGCTTCCAGTTTCTTCAGATGATGTATGAACTTCAGAATGTTGCGGTGTTGGTGCAGTAGTTTCTCTAGCAGGTGGATCTTGATGATCTTGTGTATATGAGGGCTCTACTTGAGTAGAGCATTGTCCTTCCTGGCCCGCCACAAGGGGCTCCTCAATGGGGCGGAAAAATCCCACGCCCATTTTTCTTATGGCATCTTGAGGTATTTCAGCATCTGCATCACAAACATCAACTTGCCGCACATGGGATCCGTCATATTGCTCGAACACCACACTACAAGATTCTACAATAGTTCTAGAAAGCTTATTGTAGACTCTATAAGTGTGGGATTCGGCACCATAACCAACAAAAATACCTTTTAAAGCCTTAGACTCAAATTTAGACAACCAAACTCCTTTAAGGATAAAGAAACACTTACAACCGAACACCCGGAAATATGATATGTTGGGTTTGTTACTAGTAAGTATCTCATAAGGTGTCTTTTCCAAGAGGACAGAAAACTATTTCGGGACAGCAACTCCCCAACTCTTACTTCCCTCTCATTAGAGGTCATTCTTGGCACAAAAAGCAAAAAAAGGATAAGAAGAGGTCATTACAGAAGTAATAACTTCCAAGACTCAAGGAAACTCTTGGGTTATCTCCTAACAAGTACTTTTCCTCAACGCCTTTAAGTTAGGCATGATAGTTTAAGAAGATGCTCACAAAAGAAATATGAATTGAAGTAAAAGAGAGCATCAAGAAGAAAATTCAAAACACATTTAAGTCTAAACCACTTCCTATGCATAGGAATATTGTAAGAAAATAAATTCACAAAGAACAAAGTGAAGGGCATAGTAAGATGAAACAAGAGTAACTTCAAAACTTTCAGCACAAAGAGAGGTGTTTTAGTACCATGAAAACTTCTACAATCATATTTTCTTCTCTCATAATAATTTTCAGTAGCCTCATGAATAAACTCAACAATATAGCTAACACATAAATCATGATTTTCATGATCTACAAACACATAATTTCTATCAAGCTCAAAAATAGTGGGATTAAAACCTTCACAGGTTTTACCCAAAGTAGATATTTCAAAAGGATCCATAGGAACATAACATTCATCCTCCTTTGGTAAGCATGGGGGACAATCAAATAATATAAGGGATAAAGAGTTACTCTCATTAGAAGGTAGGCATGGGTAGATAATCCATTCTTCCTCCTTTTGTTGATCACTCTCCTCCTCTTTTTCATCTAATGAGCTTCTAGTTTCAACACTTTCTTCTTCCATAGATTCCTGCAAGGCATTAGTCTGTTCCATTTGTGGAAATCATGTATTAAAATATTCAAGAATATAGCCATTTTCTTCCTTTTAATTATCAAAGAAAAATTTAAGTATCTCATAAACCTCATATTCATAAGGTGCATCATCAGTATTTTCAAGCAAACTGGCAAGTTCAAATGCACCCTTGAAGGCAATAAATTCTTCAATTTGTTCCACATCATAAAAGTCATAATTTCCTTTAACATAAGAGGATATGGTAACATTATCATTATACTCACATTGAAAAGAGAGGTGTTTATAACTCCTACAGCAACAAGCTTTATCAAAGAATAAGAAACTTTATAAGTAGAGCACAACTCTCTAGCAATAGTATTTAACTTATCAATTTGTTCCCATAAGTGTTTCCCTTTTTGTGACAAACAATGTTCTTTATAATAATATTTTTCTTCTTCCGTCAACCCACCTTGCCAATAAGAACTAGTTTCAAAGAAACCATCCATTGATAGAAAGCATGACCAAGCAAGGCAATAACAGACCAGCAACTAGAGCAGGAACTAATTTTTGTGTGTTTTTGATAAGAGAAAGCAAACCAAACTAAACTATTTTTTTGAGTTTTTGATAAAAGAGGCAAACAAAACCAAGCAAGATAAACTAAGCAAACTAAAAACAAAGTAAAGAGAAAGGTTGAGGAGGACTCCCCTTGTGAATACGTCCTTAGCCTCCCCGGCAACAGCGCCAGAAAAGCTTGTGATGGCGCTGCGTCAACGCGGAGCGCTTCGTCCAGAAACCTCAAGAGCAAGGTGTGATGTAGCACAACAGCAAGTATTCCCTCAGTAAGAAACCGAGGTTATTGAACCAGTAGGAGGAAGAAACGTCACACAAGTGTTGCAAGCAACGTGGAAACCTGCACAACACAAACTCAAGACTTTGCCCCAACAAACAGTGAGGATGTCAATCTCACCGGTTGTTGTAACAAAGGATTAACTGTATGGTGTGGAAGGTGATGAAGGTTTGCATCAAGTAAACAGTAACAGTGGAAGATGTATCAATGGTAAATATTAGACCGGGGTCCACAGTTCACTAGAGGTGCTCTCCTTAGATAAGCAACATGGCATGAAGGGTAAACAAATTATAGCAGGACAATTGACATGAACTGAGCAAGGTATAACAATGCAATACTAGACAAAAAAGATCCGATGAGATTCGATTGGGCAATAAAACAATATAAATAGACCGCCATCTGAAGGAAATATGCCCTAGAGGCAATCATAGAGATGATTATATTTCTTATGTATCCATGAGTTATTGTAATGTTCCTTGAATATCCATATCAGGAAACTTGTATTGATTGGCAATTATGTGAATTGTTTGTGAAACTCTTTACTTGTATGGTTATTTAATAGTTGTCCCTAGTCGGAGTTCATGTGAGGACACACGTGAATATTAGACTAGCACATCGATTGGTTGATGACTATGTTTTGCAAGTCATAGACATGGAGATGTCAAACCAATGATGTGGACACATGTTATGAACATGGGGTTGGACTGAACCAACTTGAGATTGGCAATTAGACTTGCATCTCTCTCTACACATCGTGTACGTTTTGTCCTTAGATCTGAGATTGTCGCATGTACTTGAGATGTGGATCGACCTACTTTGGGGCTATCAGACGCTACTCCGTAACTGGGTAGTTATAAAGGTAGCTTTGGGGTTTGTCTTGAAGGATGCTGCAAGGCATGTTTAATCAAGATGGGATTTGCCCATCTCTACTTGAGATAGATATCTCTGGCCCTTCGAGTGATCGGATCCAGAAATGCATGGCCGTGCTACATAAGGTAAAGAGTTAACCTAGTAAAGGGATTCCGAATCACAGTATCGAGAAAGGGAGGTCAGCTTGGAGCTAGACCAAATATCGTGAGGCAAAGGGAAATACATGTACTAAACCTTGTGATGGTTCGTCCAATATGATCATTGTATGCGTTTAGGAGTTGGCACGTCTTGCTAGAGGCTGCTATCAAGTATTGACAAAATAAGTGTATTCGTGTCATGTCTATACGTATATTAACCTATAGGGTCACACACTTAAGGGGCTAGAAGCCTAATGAGGATTATATACAAATTAGACCAGGCTTAGGCTACTAATGGGATTGTAATGTAGAAGCCCACTAGGGACGTCTATATAAGAGAGAGTGCGGAAAGCTGACCAAGGTTAGACCATTCCAACCAGTCACCACTCCTCACGCCCGTGTTGCACGCGCGGACCTAGTAGTACGGCGTTTGACGCTTCCACCCCGCACGTGTCAATACCTTGGAGGTGCTACATCTATGACACTTGGACGAGCCGCACAAGGGGAGCTGCTCGTGGGACGCGGACAAGGAGGAGACGTAGAACGTGTACACTGCCTCGACGCGCTTCATCAAGTTCCGCAACCGCGCGTCTAGTGGTAATCCCTTGATGTATGACAACAGTAATGCTGGTTTACGTGGTAGAATTTTTTTTTGATTTGCGCTAGTGTAGCCTACTCGTAACCCTTCACCATCCAACTGCATCTATGACTAGAAGTCCACCTTCAGGTTATCATCCGAACCCCCTCCAGTATTAAGTTGCAAGCAACATACAACCTCTTTAAGCAAAGTGTGTAAGGTAAACAATCCACTTGTTCCATCAACTAGAGACCGTTGTTTTCTCCCTAGTGGCAACAACACATCTATAAACGAAGAGATTTCTGTCACTTCCCTTGGAAACTAGAGGCATGAACCCACTATCGAGCATAAATACCACCTCTTGGAGTCACTAGGAACTACTTGACCAAGATAGCTATTAATAACGGAGAGCATGCAAGATCACAAATAACACATACATGATAGAATCAAATAGACAAAACCATTAAGCAATCTGACATAGTAATCTCAATATCCATCGGATCCCCTCAAACACAACATGCATGATTACAAATAGATTAGATGTAACATCCCAACTTTTCAATCTTATTGGTCTTAATAGGAATCCAAAAATTTAGGGAGATTTAAAACTTTTTAAGTTGATTTAGCCACTGTCAGTTTATCTGCTTAGCTTTGCTTGATCCTTAGTATGGCCAGGATTAAATGGTGTGGTTGCCAAACTAGGGTGTTCTGGTGGTTTTGCACTTAGGATGAGGATTGGTTGATCACTAGCACCACCCTAGTTTGTGTCTTGGGAAAAATCAGAGAAGGATCCCCATGATTGGTCAAACCCATCATGCAATTGGTTAAACCCCAACCTTGAGCCCTATGCATGTTGGTGTTATGAACACAAATGGCAAGAAGGGAAAGTTGCCCTCTTATTTTCTACCAACTTTGGAGGATCCTTGCAAACGATTGGAGTTGATCCAGGATGCAACCATGGCGTGGACTTGCTCACCCCACATCCCTCTACACCCCCATACCCCTCCCTCTGCCAATTGAGGCTCGAGCACGAAGAGAGCATCAGGCAAAGTCGCCCCTGAACACTAGTTGCTCTAGATTTCTCCACACCTTTCTCTCTCTACCCCTCGCCGCAACACACGCATGTGCCCTGGCACGACTCCAGCGTTGCATGATTACACTCTCCACCACCCTGACCACCCCTTGATAACCCTAGACGAGAGAGAGAGAGAGAGAGGCTGAGCGACAGATTGCCAAGATCTTGCTTGGCCACTCCCCTGACCCACTAGCCACTGTTTTGTTGCACTCTGGTCCCGCGCAGCTCGCGTCTTCCCCAGGAACCGCCCACCCCCTCTCCCTCGCTCACCTAAAGCCTTCCCTACCGCCAACCCGCGACGACCACGTCGCCCTGGCCACGTCGTACGCTCCCGCGTCTCTCAGTTCCCTGGTATAGTTCGACCCCGCGCGCGCATAGAGGACACAACCCTCTGCCCTCTCCACCACCCCCAAGTCTAGACCAAGCCCTCCCTAGCTCACCCCTAGGTCGACCGCGACACGACCCATCATCGAGCACATGGTGGGCAGCGGCGTCGCTGTGATAGCCCACACCATCCCGAGGCCGTGAGCGTGTCCACACGCATCATCACTCTCCCTCTGGCTCACAGAGACACACCCCACCCCCTATCCTGGCCTCTCCTCGCCCTACACCCTCGCCACAGACAACCCCTGCACCTGGTGCACCGTGAGCCGTTCCTCATCAACTTATAAACCATGTGGTGCCGAGAGAGAAACCAGTCTCGCCACCCACCTCATTTCCACCCCAACACACCTCCACTCCACCCCAGAGAGGAACCGAGCTCGGTCGGATATTGCAGCTCTGACGCTCACCGCACCAACATGGTGCCGAGAGAGAAACCGGTGAAGGCTGCCATCGCCTGTCTCTCTCTCCCCCTCCTAGTCTTCTCGCATGCATGCATGCCTCGAGCAGCACCCCTGATTCGTCCTTCTTTTCCCCAAGAACAGCTAGCACCTCGTCGAAGAAGAGCCGCAGACGCAGACGCCGCGAGCCCGTCCCCGACCATCACCGGAGCCCAAGCCGCTGTTGCCGCCCCTCGTTCGGATCCGCTTCATCGACTGCGTCGAGCCACGCCTTCCCCGACCCTCCTCTGCCCCTAGGTGAGCCTCCCCGACCCTACCCCGTAGCTCGTAGGGGTTGGTCGCCGGCGTCACCACTCGCGCAAGAAATATGAGCCCTGGGCCGTTGGATCTTATCAGATCTGACGACCCACGGCGTTACTTACCTCTTCACCAGCTCACGGACACTGACACGTGGGGCCCTCGCCGGGGATTTGAAACCCCAGCTCCTGCGCATGCTGCCGTGCAACTGGGCCGTCCCAGCTCCTGTGTGGACCGTGGCCAGGCCCCAGATCCAGTCAGCCCCTTTTTCTTGTTCCATTTATTTAAATCTCAGAAAGTTGTGCTGCAGTTTTAAATACACCAAAAATCACCAAAACCTCCTTTTAGCCTGATTCAGATTTTGGAAGTTAGCCGCAGTAAATCCTCACCACATCGCACTGGTAGATCGTTAAAAGGATGCTTGTAGCTTTTATAAATTTTTCTGGAATAAAATAGTGAAGTTTACACTATTTTATTTCTAGTAATTTTTCTGGAAGACAAAAATATGACCCCACCTCCTAGGCCTTCCTTTTTAACCTACCCCTCCAACAAAATTGGAATCACACTAGTAGGACATACTTAGAACCTATGATAAATCCTGCAAGTTTGGGACAGAAGCTTCTTGCAAAAATTCTTGAAGTTTCTGTGAAGCCCATTTTGGAATAATTCCAACTCCAGGAGTTGAGCACCAACATTACCTACTTACTCCCAGTAGGTCATATTTTTAGTGGTATTACTTCGGTACTGGGGATTATTGGTGTGTTTCTAGCCCTATCTGTAGTTTTTAAATTGCTATAAATCAACCATATTAGCTAAAAATATGGATCCAACTGGGTTGGTTTAGGAATTCAGTCACCTACCCAGCCATATTTTTTGGTCACTGTTCACTTATAGAAAAGATTTGAAGCACTTGATGGCTTGCTAGACTAGGGTTCACTACTAAATTCACCATAATTGATGAGAGTGTCCTAATTAGTTGATTCTAGTGGCCTTGGTTTGCTAGTTTCAGTAGTTACCTAGGTGTATTCTGGTTTGCCAAGATGAGTACATAATCTGTACTGGTTGCCTTGCTTGCTCCATGCTTGATGTGTGGTATGTTGTTTGCTCATTTATTTCCTTTCGCGATGATAGATACGAACGAGGAAGGATACGAGGTGTAACATCCCAGCATTTAGGACTAAACGAAGGGTAGATTTAGGATTTTGTGCATCTGCATACATGCATTTGAAAATCCGGGTAAATTTTTCGCCAAATTAGAAGACTAGAGTGATCAGAATTCTTACTCCAATGAGTTAGGTTTAGTGTCATCAAAAAAGGGAGTGGGATGAATTTTGACATGACCTCTATTGTTTTGTTGAGTTATGAGGGGAGAAATTTGACCTATGAATAATTAAAATATAAATAATACTAATAGAAGTATGATAAAAAAGTATAAAGATTATTTAAGACCAACATTACAATATTCTTTTATAAATAAAAGAATAAAGGAAAATTAAAATGAAACAAATAAGTGAATAAAGAAAAGGAATATAAATTACAAGAATGAAATAAATAAAAATAATTCTTTATTACAATAATATATGTAACAATGTTCCTTTATAATAAAGGAATGCTTTATTACATTAATAAAAAAATATTACAATGTCCTTATATTTACTCAAACATATGACAATATTACAATAAGAACTAATAGGTACAAGTAAATGTATTCCAAGGAATATGTTACAACAATTATGAATATTACAAATTATAAATGAAATAATAAGAAAATCCTAAAACTAATCTTCATTTCACATCTTCTCAATTTCTGATCTTGTTCCTGTAAAAGCATAAAGTAAACCAAATAGAATATAAAAAGAAACAAAGTTAGTGTTGATTAGTTTTGCTCTCAGTATGGCAATGAAATGCATTGCTATTCATATCATTGAGCATATTTAAATAGGGGCAAGTTTCACCAAAAGAATATCTATTCTTATCAGAATGTTTTGCCTCAGAACAACCTCATTGGCAGTGGACAAAAGGGGCAAGTTTCAGCTTGGAAGAATAGTAAAGGAATCCATTCCACTTGGCAACACAAAAATAAAGCCAAACTTGAGATAATAGCAACTAGCTGAGTTGATCCATCCCAATAAATATCCCACTATTGAAACTTGAACCCCAGGGGTCCCCTTTGATAGCAGCATGGTCACAGCATGCAAGTAATGTGCCGTCGACACAAGAAGCATTCACATGGAGCGCAAAAAGGGAGAGCACAACCGTAGCACTCACCAGTACCACTGGTTAGCACATCAACAATCTCCTTACCCCTTTTCAGTTTATCACACTCAAGAACAAACTTCTCTCATAACACCACAAGACTCACCCAGATTACCACCACAACCTCAGTGCCCTGGTTGCTTGAGGAAGCCATCCAAGAGCACCAACAGGAGGCCAGGAGCATAAGGAGTAGGCCAAGTAAGCAACAAGGAGGAGCAGGCCAGGAGTGCCAGGAGGAGCAGGACAAACATTAAATCTTGCAACAAAGCAGCAACAACATCCACAACCAACTAATCTGTCACATCCCAAGATTTTCCAAATCTTGTAATGTGAAAATAAATGAATAAAATAAAACTTTGTTTGATTTTCAGAGCCAGAAGAAACTTTTTGAATTCAAATGGAAACTTCAGACCCATTTGAATTAAAACAAACCTAAAGGGATTTAAAAAGATAAACATTTAATAAAAGGAAAATAAAAACATTTGGAAATATTATTTTGGAAACAGTTAAATGAAAAGATTTGTTTTCAAAGGAAATAGAAGTTTTATAAATAAAGACTATTTTATAAAGCCAATTAAACCTTGGCCAAACTTTGGGAATTAAAACATTTTATTTTAAATAAAATAGCAAAAGTTTATTTAAAAATAATAAAGGATTGCTTAATAAAATAATAAGGAATTAATATCCAAATTTTATTCAAATAAAAGGTTTTACCATTTTAATTAAAACATCAAAACTTATTAAATTATTTTAAATAGGTTTTCCAAGTATTTTATATTCTCTAATAAAACCTACTAAAGTGTTTTGGCTTTACTTTAGATTTCAAAATAAATATCCCAATAAAACAAATCCTATTTGATTTAATAATGAAAGTCTATTATATTTAATTAATAATGGACTCTAAAATAAAAGGTTATTTTGTTTTTAAACAAGTTTCCAAGAATTCCTTATTTCCAAATAAAACCTACTGATTTGGTTTTGAAAATATTTGGATTTAAAATGGATTTTATTAAATGAACCAAACCCTATTTGATTAATAAACCATGGCCCCTTTTATTTCTATAAATGGAACCTTTAACAAAATTGTTATTTATTCTAAAACAAGCTTTCTAAATATACCTTATTTCAAATACAACCCACTATTTTGGTTTTGGAAAGTATATGGATTTAAATTGAGTTTGAAATAAATCAAATCCTAATTTGATTAATTAGCAATGGGCATTTATTTAATTAATAATGGACTTAATTATTTAAAAATTATGGATTTTAGAATTAGGTTCAGGCTACTGAACAGAACCAAATCAAACTTACAAAGTTTGGGAGTTGTTTGAATTGATGTGAATATTGTTTGTTTGTTTGAAATTCAAAACAGGAAAATAGAAATAGAAAAAGAAAAGGAATCAGAAACAGAAAAAAATAATAAAGAGGGCGACCCAACCCAGGCAGCCCAACAAGGCCCAGCAAACAGCCCAACTTATTTCCCTGAAGAAAACGTTTGGCACCAGTTCTCTTACCCGCAGAACCAATGACTGGTGGACCTCCCCTCGATTCTTTTCCCCACTGACCAGTGGACCCCTTTCCACTGTTCTCCTTCCCCACCCCGCGACTGGTTCTTCCTCCTCTCGTCGCCGTTGCAAGCTTTGAATCGCGGCATCAATACGCCTTAACGCAGCCACCTTAACTCGCAGTAATCAAGCTCGATAAAACGCCAGCACGTCCTCTCTTGTTTCCCTCTGACCCCTCCCTCAAGCGCGCCTCCAGGCCGAAGAATTTTGCCAGACACTTCCCTGTCTCCGACGACCTTCCTCGCCAAAATCCGACCAGCACACACCACCCCGAGCCCCCCCGAGCACCCTGGCAGCTTCCCCACTCCCAGACCTTCCTCCCCGTACCACCCATTTGACCGCGGGCGCCCCAGAGCCTCGGCTACGACAAACTTCCGAACGCCGCCGTGTCTGCAACCTCTCCGACGATCTTCCTCGGTAAGCACTGACCGCCCCGCGTCTTTCCGATCACACCAACGTATTCGCCTTGGTCTTGCGTACCTAACTACGCCCTCTGTTTGCCTCCGCATGATCTGCAACGTCGACTTCGACCTTAGACAGAGCCGCCCGACGTTGTCTTCAACTCCGGCGAGCAATCAAGCCCGACCCAGTGCGCCCCTTCACCAACCAGTACCACGTTGAGCATCAACGAGCGTCAGCGAACCCGGTGAGCACACTCCCCCTCTGCTTCGCTTCCTGTATCGCCGGCGCCGCCGTGAAACAGAGTCGCCGCCGCCAGCAGCCATCGCAGCGCCGCCCGACTATGGTCGAGCACCCAACAGCCGTTCGATTCAGATCGGACGAATAGGATAGGTTCACTTAAACGCGAAAGGGTACGCCTCCAGAGCCGCACGATATGACTTAATCCAACGCACCACAGCCGCGATCCAACCGAAACGGTACCGAAAAATAAGAAGCCGCCGCGTGTCACCAGATAGATTGAAATTAGAATTTGAAATCAGAATTATTTACAAACTTCAAACCCTTATAACTTTTGATCCATACGTCCAAATTTGTCAAATTTTATATCAATGGATTCAGGAGAACAAGCCCTAGCCAGCTGTGGAATTAGTTTAGCAAATAGTATCTGTTTGTTTGCTTATTTTTGCAGATTCATTTGTATGCTTAATTAGAGTAGAAAAATTGTTTAAAAATGATTTTTGGAATAAAACCTTTGCAAAATGGATTTTTGTGACCTTACTGACCCTAGGAACCAACCCTTGGTGTTAGAAATGATTTTTGTAAGATTTAGGTTAGATTACTTGACTTAGTCATTTTCTAGCCAAATAAAAAGAATAGTTTTTGTTATAAAAATGTTTATGAAAAGAAAACTTTAAGGAAATGTTTTGGAACAAACCTACTGACCTAAAAAAACCAAGTTTTGCAATAGCAACATATTTGGTGAACCCTATAGGCTAATGCCTTAGTGAAAAATATTCCTACACCACATAAAATAACACTTTGTTTTGAAAATGGTTTTAAAATGAAACCTTTTGCAAATGACTTGGCCACTTTAGGAAATGACCATTAGATGTACCCAAATGTCTATGACCCACTGGGAACCACTTTTTCAAACAAAACAAAGCTTGGCATGCTTGCATGCATTTCTTTGACTTTGTTATTTATGTGTGTTGTTTTGCTTGATTGGTAGATTGAGTTTGTGCCTTGCTTGATTGATTTGTAGTGACTTGAAGAGTGTGATTGTTGCAAAGATCAAGAAGTGAACCTATACTCTACCAAAAAGGCAAGTGATGCTTCATACTTTTTATCCCATTACTTTCTCTATGCATTAGTGATTTTGCTAAGTAAACTTGCATGGATTTTGCTAAGTATAGAACTTGCTATAGGAAAACCTAGAAGATGAATCCTTAGTAGGATTTTCCTAAGTTAGAGATTCCTACTACTACCAAGCTTAGCCTAGCTAATAGAAAACATGGGTGGAATATATATTCACACTATGGAAAAATATTCTGAGTCTGAGGACTTGTGATTTTGTCTAATAAAACAACTAAGTTAATGAACCTCCTGGGTGGAATGGAAGGATTGGGATATGTTGAGTGGTTACACAAGGCCATGGACTTGGGTTGTGTATCTCACTTGTGGAATGCCACTCAGGAATCAAAGGGATTTGAGATGTCAAATGTTGAGAAGCTTCAAGTGCAACCACTTGGCAATATGGGCTCTGCCATGATCATATAGGTTGCAAGAACTTAGCCATATGGACAGTGGGTGGTAGTGTTTGATAGGTTGGAGCGCGTCCATTTTGGTCTAAGGGAAAGCTTCTGAAAGATCTTGTCTTGGGAAACCAAGTCTTGTGGGGAAAGTGCACCACCTCTGTAGAGTGTAAAATCTAAGTACTTAGCCATGTCCCTGGTAAAGGACAATTTGAGCATCAAGACATGGAAGCAATCAAGAATCTCATCATTCAAATTTCTAAAGTTAAAATCTTGTGGTTTGAACAAGGGTTGTTTGAATTCTTCAATCATTGATGGAGAGATGGCTTGGTACAAGGATCTTGAAATCTTTGATTGAGGGAAATGATTTTGTCAAGCAAAAACTTAGTATTTTCAAAATGATAAGAAAAATCTATGTTGAGCAATGCAAGCCTCAACTCCACTTAGCCAAATGCATATAGATGATAGACACCACTATACTACCATGGTATCACTTGCCAATACAATTCAAATGTATTGACCCTTGTGGCTGTAACTTGTAATGTTGCAGGTTTGATTGATTTTAGTGAAGAATGTTTGATTAGGATTACAAAGTCTACAACCAACATCTGCCTGTGGCACTTTGAAGATGATGGACCCATGATTATAGTTATTCCGCTGCAATGTAATGTAATAGCCAAATGAGCTATGTAAGATGTAATAAAATTATGTTATTCCTGGTTATAAAGTTATATTATGACCTTTGTTTCTTGATATTACATCTAACTGTGGATGCTAGCTATTGATCCAGGGACTAGCATTGTAAACACAGGAGGTATCAATCTTATCTAAGGTTGGGACCCCTACATAATCTATCTCCACTGCAAGCACCAGGTTGGCTACTAGAATCATACTAATATCTGTTCTTGTCAAATTAAAACAAGCATCAGTGGAGGGAGAGAGATAGAGCTCTCAGTATAGTGTAGAAGTGCTACACTAGTTCATCCTAGAGCTGTTGAGGCCAACAAAGAAACTATTCTTACCCTAGAATATTTGGTCTGAGTCTTTGCATCACAGACCAAACCAAGAAATCCAGTAGACAATATCTGAGATATTACCACTGTGCACATTCCTAGTGGAGGCACCACAGTGGTAAACTTAACAGTTTTAGCTAACCAAAATATCTTCAGCCTTTTGCATCATGAGCTAGATTTCTATCTTTTGGACACCAACACCAACTACTACACTGTTGATTACAACAACAAGTCATATTACCTGGGCTACCACTGTGCCCACTCCAAGATTGGAGGCACCACAGTAGCAGCCCAAGGCAACAAATCCAGCATACAAGTTGTTCTTCAATAGCTAGCCCAAGTTAGTCAAACAAGATCATTTCTATCATTTTCCTAGAGGATAATCTAGGAATCAAGGATGCATATCAGTTCTCTGTTTACATACACAGGAACTCAATTCCTCTCTAGTTACCAAGCAAGCATTGCACTTGAATTATCTTTAATCAAGCTAAGCAAGATAAATCATTTTCCTAATAAGATTTTATTAGGAATAAGAATATATAGTTTTCATGGACAACTTCAAATGATAAGTTATAGCTGGAACCAAATCTAGAATTCACATCATTTCTTCCGAACAACCATTCACAAGGCAAACATTGGATCCAAGAGGCATCAACATATCATGAGCATTTGTTCTTATTCTGTGCATCTTTCTACAAAGTACCACATCAATAATACAAGCCCAAAAGCCACCAAAAACCTTCCTGGATACAAAGGTTTAGTGAAATGAATGCAAACTCAACTGAATAATTCATTCAGAAAGCATCTGTAGCAGGACATTAGTTGTTAAAGCACATAACTCATCTGCTAATCAACAACAACTACAATCTAATCATTTTCCTAGTAAATATTTAGGAATCATATAAATGATTACTTCTCTGCCAAGATAATATATTGGTTGGGTACCCAAAATCCATCACAAATGACCAACATATGCTTCTGAAGCACAGCTTATGAATCCCAATTCAACATCATCATCTAATCTCATTAAGATCTACAAACCACCATGTGGGGGTAGATGGGATAACTTACCCGGGGTCCTCGCTTAAGCCGAGAAGAGGAAGCAGCACTGGCCATCAATGGCGACCACGGAGCGGCGGCACGAGGGCACCGTGGTACTCAACCCTCACCAAGCTGCACCAGTGGGTGTCTGTGCATCGAAGAGGCGGCACCAGCAACCAACCCATCATTAGATCACCCTAACCGCACCACCACTTTGCCACCATTACCATCCAGGGGTCACCAGAGCACATCGGAGTCGAGGCCAAAACCCTAGCCACGGGAGTGTAGCTGGGACGAGCGGAAGAGTGTTCGTATCACAAATTGTATTGGTTGGAAGGGTGTAGCCGAGGGGGAAGCATCAAGGACAACCGATGGCGGCGGCCAAGGAGGCCGGAGCCGGCCATGGTTGTGCGGCGACGGCGGCAACACCACGTCGCTAGAGGGGGAGAGGATGAGGAACAAGCCAGCGAGGAGAAGAAGGGGTCGAGTTGACCGACTTGGTCGGTTGGGCGATTTGGCTCAGTCCAACCTGGTGGACTAGGCTGGGTATTGGGCTAAATGGGCCCAAGAACTTGGCCCATTTTATATAATAACAAAAATGGAAATTATTGAAATACCCTCTACCCATTTTAAGCTCTAGAAAAAATGTAGAAAATTCTAAAAATATATTTAATACATCCAAGTGTTTGTTAAAATAATATTCACCTAAGAAAAATATAATCATATTTATTTAAGTTTAATAAAATATATATAAACATTAACATCCTTAAATAACTAAATGAAATTTAATAAATTCAGAAAAATTCCTAAAAATAAATAAAAATCATTTTCATGCATAAAAATAAATCTCTTATCTAATAAAAATACTAATTTAAAATTTTACAAATAAAACTTAAAACAAATATTTAAAGAGATTCAATAATTGAGAAATTTTATAAAAAAATACCTAAAGGTAAATAAAATTCAGTTTTTAGATTTTAAGTAAGAATAGTTACTAGAATAATACCAAATATATTCCAAAAACATTTTAAAAGTCTTAGATCATATATCTTCAATTATTAAAATGAGATAGTTGTTTTATTAATTATTAACATTATTTCCTAAGTAAGAAATAATCAAGTTCAAAACACAATCTTTTAACTCTAAAATAGTCTAACCTCTAATTATAATTTAAGATACTATCCAAATTTAAATTATCAATTTTATAATATTCTTTTAAAATATTTAATCAACTATAAGTCCAAGATTTACAAAGTTAGTCTTGTAAATCATTAACTTAAATTAGAAGTAAGTGATCTCAATTCATATATAAACATATTAACAAACTTAGTATTCACTAATTATATTATATAATAAATTCACCTATTTTCTTTATATAGCAAAATCTTATAGTATAATTTATGAATATTAAATATACTATCTTTAAGTCTTTAAGACTAATTTTCATTATGCTTAGGAAAAAACACTAATTGTGGTTAATACCATAAATATCTCAAGACCAATTATATCTTTAAAATTAACTTTGGTCTGACATATCATAAGCTAGGTATATAATGACTCAAAATCATTTAAACCTTATCCTAAACCATAACTTTAATCTTATTAATCTTTCGAATTGATTAACTTAACATAAATAATGTTTTCTTCAAATGTTATTCTTTTTGGCCACCTCAAAAGAAACACTATACCATTTCTTTTAAGCCATAACAAATTTAAAATATAAACCTTGTAATGATTACATGGTATCACCCAATCTTGTAATTATATTACAATTGTACCTTACTTTTATATCTTATATGTTATCCAAAAACCTTTCCAACTACACTCCTTTATGAAGTAAACTTAAAGATAACTCACATCATAAAAAAATCATCTAAATGCAACTCACATGTAATGTTGGGGAATTACTTAAGGTTTTACAAAATGCATAGCATTACTTATGCATAACATCATATTGCTTCTTTAAACATTGTCCTTACCAGGCAATGATGGTACTTTTGTACAACCCGAGGTCCAGGGTCAAGTCGAGACATTCGACTACAATACTTCGCTATATCATGGCAATTTTACACTTGCTCGTGTCCTTTGATTATTTTCCGTAAAGTATTTTGCAAATCCAGTGTTGTCATCACCTGCATTTCGAAAAGGTCCGAAAACACTATTTTCATAATAATATGATTATAGGTTATTTACCATGAGGTAATAACCTTCTATGAAAGTTCCGACGGTAAAGGAACATATTATCTAGGACTTAACAACCAATGTCGCCAGTGATTCTTGCATCGTATATTACGCGTTAACCATGAGATTTGGAATGGGACGGAGAAATCAGCTGGACCGGCTGCCTTTCGCATGCATTGGACACTATTCTGGGCATTTGTAAGTTGCAGATCGTGGGTATAGCCGTTTTACACGGGGAAAAGTCTACCGTGGATCTGGGCTTACAAAAGACAGATTTCTAGTGTTAATGGTTATTGTGTGTATCCAACTAAGGTATAGCCGTTTTATACGGGGAAAAGTCTACCTTGAGTTTGGACATACAACAATTGTGGTGTATGCGGGGACGCGGAGAAGGACAGTGATTGGCTTGGATCTTAGTCTAGGCGTCATACCAAGGAAGTGTGAACGGGAATGCACGCCCGGATGTTCAACAAAGCTAAGATCTCTCATGGGTAAAGTAACGCACCTCTGCAGAGTGTAAGAACTGTAACTTGTTACTCCCTGTTCCGGGAAGGAGCTGCGAACACGGCGGGAAAGGAACTCCATGAAAGTTCTGGTAAACCCGTGAAGGCTGACAGACATAGCTTTTTTCAGAATAAAAGCAACCTTTGAAGAAATGTTTACAAAAAACTTGCATTGCCTACGACCCATGGTCTGTGGCTGTAGATATAGTGCATCAAACACTCTTTTTAGTGAACTTGCTGAGTACGCTCGTACTCAACGTATCTTCTTAACCCTTGCTAGATTTTGAAGACATTAACGGTTAGGAAGAGGAAATATTATATCCAATTGAAGACCAATAAGAATTCCGCTATGAAGAACCAGAAGTATCAGGAAGCGTCAAAGGGAACAATTACGAAAACATCTATGGAATGGAGAACGACGTATCTGAAGTGTAGATGTAGCATATATAGTGATCTAGTCCAATAGCATAGATCTCTATCCTCTATCTATATTAAATCTCGTATAAACCTTAGTTGCTTCTTACTTCTGTTCTCCGAGTTATTATAGTTTAGCCCCGAGTCATCGGGATACCTCTATGGACCTAGCAGGATCTCAAAGTCATCGTGTAAATTTCTGATTGTAATAATGACAATGAATGTTGTGGACCCGCTTTGTTTCTGTTGTACCACTCTGAGGATGTAATATTTGCGGAATGGTATTCCGTGAGTGTTATGTCCACGACTATAGTATACTACAACATGAAGTGGTATGCTGGGTCACCATAGCTGGTATCAGAGCGAAATCTCTGACCTTAGGTTGGAAACCTATTAAATGGGTAGAACTTGTAGGAAGTATGCTAGCAACGGTAAAGAGTTCTCTAGAAATATGATGAGAATTCACTTGAGAATTACATTGTCATGTTTCTAGTGCGATAATTATTTATTATGATGCAATATTGGGTAATAATACTAAGTTAGAAACTAGTTGGACTAATTATAATCTCTTACCTACAGTAGGGAATGGCATCTCGGTACTCAAACCGGAATGTTCAAGTGATGTATATGACTTTAGATTACTATGTAGGTGAGTGGACAAAACTTTTGAGATAACTTTATGGAATATGGAATTGTAAATCTCAACTTTCTGTCAAGGTTTATAGTTTCCATTTCAGGAAAGTGTTAAGTCAAGTATTGTGTAGTGCTTATATTACCAAAAAGTTGGGGATAAGAGAAGTAATGCCACCTGGGAAGATGAGATGTATGGAGGCGGCAAATCCAATTGCAATTTGAGAAGCAATAACCAGGCGTCGAAAATAGGAATCCAAGGAAATTGGTAGGTAGTATTTATGCTACTATACCTAAAGATTCCATAAATTCGGAACTTAAGGTGGATCATGCTTCATTTGTGCAGACTAAATGTACCTTATCTTCCGATTACATAGATCATAATAGGACATTATTAAGTACCTATCATGACACACATTAAGGTTCTAGTCCAGGAGTTGGATACAACCTTGAGGATTATGTTGATCCTACTAAAGCACTAGAATGCAAAAAGGGAGTCAGATAGAGAAGCTAGGCATCTTAGAATAGTCTTTTCTAAAGTGGTATATGAAGAGAATGAATTTGAGGGACCATAGTCCAAAACCTATGCCTAATTATCAGAATGGGTTTTATAAACACGTAGAATATGGACGAGTATAAAACAAAACAAGAAACTCAAGACACATCCAATCCATGTATTCTAGTTTGGAATTATGATGGATGGGGAGTAGAATATTAGACTGGAACCAGGAAGAATGCTATACCCTGTGATCCTAAGAAAGGAGTAGAAACCAACAAGATTAGCGTGGAACCTATGATCCATATGGGGGTAAGTACCAATCCTGTTGACATGGAAGAAGCCATTGACAATTAGTATATCTATAGGTATGACTAAATCAAGGAAAAGCAGAAAATATATCTTACCTCGAAGGTGCGTTTGAAAGTGGACCTGAGAATTCCACGGAAGATCACGCATTTTCTAGTCATTTCTCAATGGCTAATCTCAACCTTACTACTTCTAATCAAGAGTGTGCATCCTCTGGATGTTTTTATAGTCCATAGGGTAGTTGTCGGACTTCATGTCATCATGGACGGAATTCCAGGAAGTACTAAGAAGAGACAATCCATAGAAGTGAAGGGCTTAAATGATGTACATAAACCAGTAATGTGTATCGTAGTGTTTGAGGGGCATGACATACTAAGTGAGAGTATTCTCATGTGAGTAAGTGAGGTCTTGCAATATACGAGTAACATATTAGTTGAGTGTTAAGCCATAATGGTGAGGATTGTTTGTAATAGCTTATAAAAACCATGTATAATACATGGTATAGGTTTGGTTGTTATTTGGATTTGGTTCATGATTTCCTTGTGTGACTAGCACTGTGCATAGAGTTGAGCTCAGAAAACATATGCATGATGTAAGTATGAGTATTCACTTTATGTAACAGGACTAGAGAGGGTATGGATACGGGAGTAGAGGCTGGGTCTGAAGGACAGCGTATAGAGCAAGAAGCTAAGCAGAGGGAAAGTAATGAGGATGTACCCACAACTGGACGATCAACTCGTCCGTTGACAGAGGAGAATTTCATGCAATACATGCTAATGATGCAAGAGTACCAGAATAAGTTCATGCAAGATATACTTAAACGAATTGGACCCGGAGAGGAGAACAAAGATATCAAAGTAAGTCTTTCTGATTTCCAAAATACCAAACCAATTCCTTTTGCGTCTGCACCAGAACCTATGGATGCGGAGGATTGGCTGATGGATACAGAAAGGAAGCTTAAAACAGTTGGATGCAATGACGAGGAGAAGTTACGTTATGCAACATTTCTTCTATCCGGACCTGCCGGAAATTGGTGGGTAAATCAATTAGCCATGCTCACACCAGAAGAGATAATCACTTGGGAAGAATTCAAGTAGAAGTTTCGTGAGTATCATGTTCCAGAGAGCATTATGGAATTTAAGAGGAGATAATTCAAGGACTTACGACAAAATGATGAAACCATGATGAAATATGTTAGCAAGTTTAGTCAATTATCTCGTTATGCAGTTGATGAGGTAAATACGGAGGAGAAGCGCAAGATAAGGTTCTTGGAAGGACTAAACCCTTATATGAAGATGAAAATACGAGGGGCTTCAACACGACGTTTCCAAGAGCTGGTTGATGTAGCAATTACTTTTGAGGATGATTACAAATTGCTAGTGGAAGAGAGGAAGAAATTAGCTAAGAAACGAGCTATAAGTGAACCAAAGAAGATTCAATCTCCAGAATCAATATCAAACTTAAGTTTTATGCCCAGATTCTTATCCGCAAATGGTATATCAAAACATGAGGCATCAAAACAAAAGAAACAAATCAGATGCAATAAGTGTGGAGCATCAGGTCATATAAGGAGAGATTGTTGGAAGACCGGAAAGGTGTGCTATAGGTGTGGTCTGGAAGGACATAGGAGATATGAATGTCAAAACAAGATGGTTACTCGAGGAGTAAAATTACCATCAAGAGGTGGATATTTCGGACGGAACAACACCGACAAGGCTATAATAGGTATGCTTAGCATCAGTAGTCCTTTGTCAATAATATTGTTCAGGTTAAAAGTAATCTTATGAAGCTTCGGGAGGAAGTATAAATTAGCATTAGGAATTAACAATAACCGAATCAAGGTTGAGAGTGAAACTCAAGGAGTGCTGAGTTTATTTAAACATTACTTTGGGAGGACAAAAAACTAGGAGGAAAGAAGAAAACTCAAGGTGAGACTACTGGAAACCATCATGAGCAAAAAACCACAAACTTCGGGACGAAGTTTAATTTACGGGGGGAAGTCTATAACATCCCAGCATTTAGGAATAAATGAAGGGTAGATTTAGGATTTTGTGCATCTGCATGCATGCATTTGAAAATCCGGGTAAATTTTTCACCAAATTAGAAGACTAGAGTGATCAGAATTCTTACTCCGATGAGTTAGGTTTAGTGTCATCAAAAAAGGTAGTGGGATGAATTTTGACATGACCTCTATTGTTTTGTTGAGTTATGAGGGGAGAAATTTGACCTATGAATAATTATTCACAATAATACTAATAAAAGTATGATAAAAAGTATAAGGATTATTTAAGACCAACATTACAGTATTCTTTTATAAATAAAAGAATAAAGGAAAATTAAAATGAAATAAATAAGTGAATAAATAAAAGGAAAATAAATTACAAGAATGAAATAAATAAAAATAATTCTTTATTACAATAATATATGTAACAATGTTCCTTTATAATAAAGGAATGCTTTATTACATTGATAAAAAAATATTACAATGTCCTTATATTTACTCAAGCAGATGACAGTATTACAATAAGAACTAATAGGTACAAGTAAATGTATTCCAAGGAATATGTTACAACAATTATGAATATTACAAATTATAAATGAAATAATAAGAAAATCCTAAAACTAATCTTCATTTCACATCTTCTCAATTTCTGATCTTGTTCCTGTAAAAGCATAAAGTAAACCAAATAGAATATAAAAAGAAACAGAGTTAGTGTTGATTAGTTTTGCTCTCAGCATGGCAATGAAATGCATTGCTATTCACATCACTGAGCATATTTAAATAGGGGCAAGTTTCACCAAAAGAATATCTGTTCTTATCAGAATGTTTTGCCTCAGAACAACCTCATTGGCAGTGGACAAAAGGGGCAAGTTTCACCTTGGAAGAATAGTAAAGGAATCCATTCCACTTGGAAACACAAAAATAAAGCCAAACTTGAGATAATAGCAACCAGCTGAGTTGATCCATCGCAATAAATATCCCACTATTGAAACTTGAACCCCAGGGGTCCCATTTGACAGTAGCACAGTCACATCATGCAAGTAATGTGCCGTCGACACAAGAAGCATTCACATGGAGCATAAAAAGGGAGAGCAGGTAGCACTCACCAGTACCACTGGTTAGCACATCAACAATCTCCTTACCCCTTTTCTGTTTATCACACTCAAGAACAAAATGCTCTCATAACACCACAAGACTCACCCAGATTACCACCACAACATCAGTGCCCTGGTTGCTTGAGGAAGCCATCCAAGAGCACCAGCAGAAGGTCAGGAGCATAAGAAGTAGGCCAAGTAAGCAACAAGGAGGAGCAGGCCAGGAGTGCAAGGAGGGGCAGGACAAACATTAAATCTTGCAACAAAGCAGCAACATCACAACATCCATAACCAACTCATCTATCTCCACTGCAAGCATCAGGTTGGCTACTAGAATAATACTAATATCTGTTCTTGTCAAATTAAAACAAGCATCAGTGGAGGGAGAGAGATAGAGCTCTCAGTATAGTGTAGAAGTGCTACACTAGTTCATCCTAGAGCAGTTGAGGCCAACAAAGAAACTATTCTTACCCTAGAATATTTGGTCTCAGTCTTTGCATCACAGACCAAACCAAGAAATCTAGTAGACAATATCTGAGATATTACCACTGTGCACACTCCTAGTGGAGGCACCACAGTGGTAAACTTAACCGTTTTAGCTAACCAAAATAGCTTCAGCCTTTTGCATCATGAGCTAGATTTCTATCTTTTGGACACCAACACCAACTACTACACTGTTGATTACAACAACAAGTCATATTACCTGGGCTACCACTGTGCACACTCCAAGATTGGAGGCACCACAGTAGCAGCCCAAGGCAACAGAGCCAGCATACAAGTTGGCAAGTTGTTCTTCAATAGCTAGCCCAAGTTAGTCAAACAAGATCATTTCTATCATTTTCCTAGAGGATAATCCAGGAATCAAGGATGCATATCAGTTCTCTGTTTACATACACAGGAACTCAATTCCTCTCTAGTTACCAAGCAAGCATTGAACTTGAATTATCTTTAATCAAGCTAAACAAGATAAATCATTTTCCTAATAAGATTTTATTAGTAATCAGAATATATAGTTTTCATGGACAACTTCAAATGATAAGTTATAGCTGGAACCAAATCTAGAATTCACATCATTTCTTCCGAACAACCATTCACAAGGAAAACATTGGATCCAAGAGGAAGCAGCATATCATGAGAATTTGTTCTTATTCTGTGCATCTTTCTACAAAGTACCACATCAATAATACAAGCCCAAAAGCCACCAAAAACCTTCCTGGATACAAAAGGTTCAGTGAAAATGAATGCAAACTCAACTGAATAATTCATTCAGATAGCATCTGTAGCAGGCCATTAGTTATTAAAGCACATAACTCATATGCTAATCAACAACAACTACAATATAATCATTTTCCTAGTAAATATTTAGGAATCATATAAATGATTACTTCTCTGCCAAGATAATATATTGGTTGGGTACCCAAAATCCATCACAAATGACCAACATATGCTTCTGAAGCACAGCTTATGAATCCCAATTCAACATCATCATCTAATCTTATTAAGATCTACAAACCACCATGTACATTGTCAAGTCAAATGAATCAGCTAACAAGCCACATTGAGTACAGGATTCAGGGAAGCACAAACCAAAATCATCAATCTAGTTTTAATTCCATTCACTTAGCAAGATCAGTAGCAAGGACACTATAAGCTACGCATGATACAACAAACCACTGCTAGAACAGATTAGGATTTGACATCCAGGAGGAACAGAGACACTCAAAAGAAATGTGGGGGTAGATGGGATAACTTACCCGGGGTACTCGCTTAAGCCGAGAAGAGGAAGTAGCACTGGCCATGAATGGCGACCACGGCGCGGTGGCACGAGGGCACCGTGGTACTCAACCCGCACCAAGCCTCACCAGTGGGTGTTTGTGCATAGAATAGGCGGCACCAGCAACCAACCCATCATCAGATCACCATAACCGCACCACCACTTTGCCACCATCACCATCTAGGGGTCACCAGAGCACATCGGAGTCGAGGCCGAAACACTAGCCACGTGAGTGTAGCGGGGACGAGCAGAAGAGGGTTCGTATCATAGATCAAATTGGATGAAAGGGTGTAGTAGAGGGGGAAGCGTCAAGGACAACCGATGGTGGCGGCCAAGGAGGCCGGAGACAGCCATGGTTGCGCGGAGATGGCGGCGACACCACGTCGCCAGATGGGGTGAGGATGAGGAACAAGCCAGCGAGGATAAGAAGGGGTCGAGTTGACTGACTTGGTCGGTGGGTGATTTGGCTCTGTCCAACCTGGTGGACTGGGCTGGGTATTGGGCTAAATGGGCCCAAGAACTTGGCCCAGTTTATATAATAACAAAAATGGAAATTATTAAAATACCCTCTACCCATTTTAAGATCTAGAAAAAATGTAGAAAACTCTAAAAATATATTTAATACATCCAAGTGTTTGTTAAAATAATATCCACCTAAGAAAAATATAATCATATTTATTTAAGTTTAATAAAATGTAGATAAACATTAACATCCTTAAATAACTAAATGAAATTTAATAAATTCAGAAAAATTCCTAAAAATAAATAAAAATCATTTTCATGCATAAAAATAAATCTCTTATCTAATAAAAATACTAATTTAAAATTTTACAAATAAAACTTAAAACAAATATTTAAAGAGATTCAATAATTGAGAAATTTTATAAAAAAATACCTAAAGGTAAATAAAATTCAGTTTTTAGATTTTAAGTAAGAATAGTTACTAGAATAATACCAAATATATTCCAAAAACATTTTAAAAGTCTTAGATCATATATCTTCAATTATTAAAATGAGATAGTTGTTTTATTAATTATTAACATTATTTCCTAAGTAAGAAATAATCAAGTTCAAAACACAATCTTTTAACTCTAAAATAGTCTAACCTCTAATTATAATTTAAGATACTATCCAAATTTAAATAATCAATTTTATAATATTCTTTTAAAATATTTAATCAACTATAAGTCGAAGGTTTACAAAGTTAGTCTTGTAAATCATTAACTTAAATTAGAAGTAAGTGATCTCAATTCATATATAAACATATTAACAAACTTAGTATTCACTAATTATATTATATAATAAATTCACCTATTTTCTTTATATAGAAAAATCTTATAGTATAATTTATGAATATTAAATATACTATCTTTAAGTCTTTAAGACTAATTTTCATTATGCTTAGGAAAAACTCTAATTGTGGTTAATACCATAAATATCTCAAGACCAATTATATCTTTATAAAACTTTGTTCTGACATATCATAATCTAGGTATATAATGACTCAAAATCATTTAAACCTTATCCTAAACCATAACTTTAATCTTATTAATCTTTTGAATTGATTAACTTAACATAAATAATATTTTCTTCAAATGTTATTCTTTTTGGCCACCTCAAAAGAAACACTATACCATTTCTTTTAAGCCATAAAAAATTTAAAATATAAACCTTGTAATGATTACATGGTATCACCCAATCTTAGAATTGTATTATAATTGTACCTTACTTTCATATCTTATATGTTATCCAAAAACCTTTCCAACTACACTCCTTTATGAAATAAACTTAAAGATAACTCACATCATAAAAAAATCATCTAAACCCAGCTCACATGTAAGGTTGGGGAATAACTTAAGGTTTTACAAAATGCATAGCATTACTTATGCATAACAGCATATGTTGAGAATATGCCCTAGAGGAAATCATGTATGATGATATTTCCCATTGTATTCATAAAGATATTAAGTAGTCCTTGTATAAACATCTGATGTGTACCATTGAATATGTGATTTAGTTGTGGAACTATGCATTCATGTTGTTTGTACTAATATCCTTGGTCATTGAGGTTGTGCTGGACACACAACTTAGACCAATGTGAAAGTTGGCTTGATGACTCGGTTCCACTTGTCATGGGCATGCAGATGCTATTCCAACTTACACAGATTCGGCTAAAGAGTTTAGCGAGTCGGATTGACCCATATTGAGGTACAACGAACAATTTGTTATTTGTATATCTCAATCAATGTAATCCTTAGACCTGAGGTTATTGCATAGTCCGAGTTGAGGATCACCGACTTAGGTTCTGTCAAACGCTGATCCGTAAATAGGCAGTTATAAAGGCAGAGTTCGGATCGACTGAGAATCAAGCTCCGTGATGTGAATAACCAAGATGGGATTTTGCCGCTCCACTTGGAGCGATATTCTCTGGGCCCTCTCGGATGATATGATTCGGAAAGCATGGCCATGCACGACTCGGTTAAGTGTTAACCGAGGCGATCGACTAAAAGAGTTAGTCAGATGAATCACTTATCTCGGATCGAGAAGAGAGTCAGACTATTTAAGGGATGACAATTATTCGCCTATAGTCTGACAAGGCATATCGTGAGGCAAAAGGGACTCGGACGCAAATCACATTGGAAAGGCAAGTCGTCATGACTCTTTGGTACTTGGGAGTCAGCACGTTCTACTAGGAGCCGCTACCAACTGATCGATTTAGAGTCGCACTCTAATTGTGTCCAAGTAGCCATGAGCCTGTAGGGTCACACACTTAAGAGCGGGAGCAAGTTTGGATTGGATCTGAACTGGAAATCTGGTTGGGTTGGACCCGATCCTGATTTGGACTGAGTCAGTGAGTTGGACTCAGAGGGACTAACATTATATGGGATTTAGTGAATGGGCCGCACGAGCAGTATCCACTTTCACTCCCTATATATAGTGGAGCACGGTAACCTAGAAAGGTTAATCATTGTTTGGTTAGGTCATTCCATGTGTTGGAAGCTCCACAGCAGTCCTGCCGCCGTAACAAATCTAGCAGTTCACCACCAGCGCTCCTCCTTGTAGGTGTGGATACCAGCAAAGGTGTTCTACGATCAGCACCAGGACGATTGGATCCCAAAGGTCTGCACTGCATCAACTGACGCGCTTCATCAGTAATCTGCAAATGCGCGTCTAGTGGTAAACCTCGTGGCCTTCTACCTCAGCTGGATCTTGGGATCACCATGTTAGAGAAATTTTTTGTTTTATCTCCGCGTGGCCCAATAGTGGTATCAGAACGATAGCTTCTGGTTTTAGGCTCGAGATCTCGCATATGTGATATGCGGTTGGCTGTAGATGAGATCTATATGTTGATTGGTGGTCAATCTATGAGATAGATCAGTTTTGTACGAGGTTGATTGGATCAACTGTACTCGGGGAATGGTACATCCGATTTCCGTGATCATACTGCTGAGGTCGTGGAATGTCATACCCCTACCGGTCGGCTTCCGCTATCAGGGTAGACTGTGACACGTAAATCCAGATGCGATGATCGAAGATCAAAGAGTTTGATCGAGTCGGAATGATGGTCGGAATCCATGTTCGGATCATAGATGAGATCTACGTTTTCGGAAAATACTGATGGGACCACCGACTTTGCCCTGTCGTAGCGCCTTAGATGTCGTTGCAAGTTTCACAACACCGGTATATATTGTATCTATGCATAACTTGTTTTTGCAGGAAGTTGTGAATGGTATGGTTCATGTGCATGTGATGTATGTGTGTAATCCATGCGTGATCTGCGAATCACGGTTTTTGTCAGCCGGCTGGAGCCTAGGTGCTGTCATTTTATTGTATAACGACCTGCGTGTCGGACTCTCCTTGTAATTTACTTTACTCAGCTAGTGTAGCTGTTTGGAGAACCCGGAAGGCATGCAAGACGTTGTACATGTCGGTGACATGGAGTAAGACGGCAAGTGACAAGAGTTGGAACGAGTCGGCTTACAGGCTTTGTGGAGATGGAGATCGCCATGAAGAGAGCCATACCATTTCACATTATAATTGCTTTATTTAGTGTTATTGTTATGTCTCTATTTTACCTCTATTAGATAGTCGGTAAAATTTAATCCCTCAAAGCAGGTCTAGTCGGTTTTCCCCGCCAGTGTTTGCACCATCACAAGTCGGACATTTTTGGTAGTGGGCTCATCAAATTGAGGTGCTGCCAATTCTTTCCGACTAGATGGGTTCGAGTCAGACTCTTACTATGGAAACACTCGGTAAGCTAGACGGGTCTATCACAACGGTTGTGGGGCTCGGGGAAAAGTCGGATGGGAGCCGGGGCATGTGATGCCACCCGTCCAACAAGAGTCGTATGAGATACGATTGACAAGGAGTTGTCTACCTAGATCACTTGGCGGCTAGTGGTTATGCTAAAGCTCACTAGCAGACTTGGTTAATTAGGATCCTGAATCACTAAGTAACCATTGGAGGGGTGTTGGTTCTAGTGGGAGCATAAAATATTAAAATGTTTAATATGCTTGCTCTTTTATGAATACATGTCTTAAGTGTTTTGCATATTTTCTGTTGAAGATTATGGCACCAAGTAGCATTCACTGTCAGATATTCAGTTTTGTGTTAAGAACCATTCTTGAGAAAGATAAACTGAATGACACTAATTTTACCAACTGGTATCGAAATCTGAGAATTTTTCTCAAACAAGAAAAGAAGGACCATGTCCTAGACAACCCACTTCCAGATGAGCCGAATGAGAATGCGACTGTCGCTGCCACCAATGCCTACCGTCGGGCTAAGGATGAGTCCAAGGATATTAGCTATCTTATGCTTGCTCACATGGAACCGGACTTGCAAAAGAAGTTCAAACATGTTGAGGCCTACGATATGATCGAAATCCTCAAAAGTATGTTCCAGGCTCAGGAGAAGACTGATAGGTATCAAGTCTCTTAGGCTTTGCTAATTTGAAAGATTAAGGATGGTGATCCACTGAGTCTGCATGTGATCAAAATGGTTGGATATGTGCAGTCTCTAGAGAGTCTTGGCTACCCCATTAGCGAAGAGTTCGCTACGGATATAATTCTGAACTCTGTTCCTAGTGCATATGGGCAGTTCATTTCGAAATACCACATGCATGGTATGGATAAGAAGCTCACTAAATTGCATGGGATGCTCAAGCAGGCAGAGGCGGATCTCAAGAAGGGTGCCATTCAAGTTTTGATGGTGTAGAAAAAGGCTAAGTTCAAGAAGAGTTCTTGGACTAAGAAGAAGGCAAAGTCAGGAGGAAAGCAGGCTCAAGACCCGGTCCCAAGCGCTTCCTCAGGGATTAAGCCATCTCCTTCAGCCGGATCCACTTGCTTGTTGCAAGTCGGATGGCCACTGGAAGAGGAACTGCAGCAAGTATTTGGCCGACAAAGCCAAGAGTGGAGGTATGAATTCCGACTCAGGTACACTTGTTTGCAATGTTATAGACATATATCTTGATTATGCACCTAATAGTTCTTGGGTATATGATACCGGATCAGTATTCACATCTGTAACTTGTTGCAGGGACTGGTAAGAACTAGGAGCATATAAAGAGGCGAGGTTGATATTCGAGTCGGCAACAAAGCAAGAGTTGCTGCGTTGGAAGTCGGCACGATGCAACTTCATTTACTTTCCGGATTCATTATGGAACTGAATAATTGTTATTATGTTCCAGTGCTCAGTCGAAACATTATTTCTGCTTCATGTTTGATGAGGCAAGGCTATGAGTCGAATATCAAGAATAATGGTTGTTCTTTGTATTTGAATGATATGTTTCACGGCTTTGCACCCATCCAGGACGGGTTATTTATTTTGAATCTTGATGGTGAGTCGGTTTACAACATAAATGTTAAAAGGTTGAAACCAAATGATCTGAATATGACTTACTTTTGGCACTGTCGGCTTGGTCATATAAGTTGGAAACGCATGAAGAAGCTCCATGATGATGGACTCCTAACTTCATTCGAATTGGAGTCGTTTGAGACATGCGAATCTTGCCTACTCGGCAAAATGACCAAGACACCTTTTGCAAAGAGTTCTAAAAGGGCGTCCGACTTGTTGGGACTAGTACATAGTGATGTATGTGGACCAATGAGCACGACAGCCAGGGGTGGTTACGAGTACTCCATTACCTTCACTGATTATTTGAGTAGGTATGGATATATCTACTTGATGAAACATAAGTCGGAAGCCTTTGAAAAGTTCAAAGAATTCCAGAATGAAGCACATAATCAACTCAGAAAAGAAAATAAAGTTTCTTCGGTCGGACCGAGGAGGCGAGTACATGAGCCATGAGTTTGATGACCATCTGAAAAGTTGTAGAATAGTTCCTCAACTTACTCCGCCAGGAACGCCACAAAGGAATGGTGTTTCGGAAAGGCGGAATCGGACCTTGTTGGACATGGTACGGTCAATGATGAGTCGGACAGATTTGCCTTTATCATTTTGAGGTTATTATCTAGAAACAGCGGCGTTCACACTAAACAGAGTACCATCAAAGTCGGTAGAGAAGACACCGCATGAGATGTGGACAGGCAAAAGGCCGAGTTTGTCTTTTCTTAAGATTTGGGGTTGTGAAGCATTTGTCAAGCGACTTCAGTCGGACAAGCTTACAGCCAAGTCGGATAAGTGTATTTTCCTGGGGTATCCGAGGGAAACCTTGGGTTACTACTTCTACAACCGAGAAGAGGGCAAAGTGTATATGATACAGCCCGAGGGTTTTGTCGATCCGACTAATGCTAACAAGGTATGCAAACTTCAGAAATCCATTTATGGGTTGAAGCAAGCATCTCAGAGTTGGAATATTCTCTTTGATGAGGTAGTCAAATCGTTTGGCTTCATCAAGAGTGATCATGATTCTTGTTTATACAAGAAGTTTAGTGGGAGCAAAGTAAACTTTCTAATCTTATATGTGGATGACATATTACTGATTGGAAATGATGTCCAGATGTTGCAAGAAACCAAGGAATCATTGGAAAAGAGTTTCTCAATGAAAGACTTGGGTGAGGCAACATACATCCTCAGAATCCGGATCTATAGAGATATATCAAGGAGGCTCATTGGATTGAGTCAGATTACTTATTTGTACAAAGTGTTGAAGAATTTCAACATGGAATCTTCTAAGAAGGGGTTCTTACCGATGTCCCATGGTGTAAAACTTAGCAAGACTCAGTGTCCTTCGACAACTGATGAGCGAAGTCGGATGAGTGCGATTCCGTATGCTTATGCAGTCGAATCCATCATGTATGCCATGCTTTGTACTAGGCCGGATGTTTCATATGCTCTAAGTGTTGTGAGCAGATACCAGGCTGATCCTGGAGAAATCCACTAGAGAGCGGATAAAAATATCCTAAAGTACTTGACAAGTACTAAGGATATGTTCTTGGTTTATGGTGGTGAAGATGAACTCAGTGTAAAGGGTTACACGGATGCGAGTTATCTTACCGACTCTGATGATTCTCGTTCGCAATCCGGATACGTGTTTATTTAAACGGAGGTGTTGTGAGCTGGAAGAGTTCCAAGCAAGAGACTATGTCTGCATCTACAACAGAGGCTGAGTATATTGCCACCTCAGTGGCAGCAAAGGAAGATGTTTGGATGCAGAATTTCCTCATGGATCTTGGTGTGGTTCAGGGCTCGTCCAATCCGTTAGATGTTTATTGTGACAACAATGGTGCTATTGCACAAGACAAGGAACCTAGACAACACCAGAAGAACAAGCACATACTCATGCGATACCACCTGATTCGCCAGTTCGTGGATCAGGGTGATATCAAGTTATGCAAGGTACACACAGATGCAAATATTGCAGATCCGTTGACAAAGACGTTACCACAGCCGAAGCATGAGGCGCACCTGAGAGCCATGGGCATTAGATGCTTAGACATGTGATGTCAGAAGATTGACTCTAGTGCAAGTGGGAGACTGTTGAGAATATGCCCTAGAGGCAATCATGGATGATGATATTTCCCATTGTATTCATAAAGATATTAAGTAGTGCTTGTATAAACATCTGATGTGCATCATTGAATATGTGATTCGGTTGTGGAACTATGCATTCATGTTGTTTGTACTAAATATCCTTAGTCATTGAGGTTGTGCTGGACACACAACTTAGACCAATGTGAAAGTTGGCTTGATGACTCGGTTCCACTTGTCATGGGCATGGAGATGCTATTCCAACTTACACAGATTCGGTTAAAGAGTTTAGCGAGTCGGATTGACCCATATTGAGGTACAACGAACAAGTTGTCATTTGTATATCTCAATCAATGTAATCCTTAGACCTGAGGTTATTGCATAGTCCGAGTTGAGGATTACCGACTTAAGTTCTATCAAACGCTGATCCGTAACTGGGCAGTTATAAAGTCAGAGTTCGGGTCGACTGATAATCAAGCTGCGTGATGTGAATAACCAAGATGGGATTTTGCCCCTCCACTTGGAGAGATATTCTCTGGGCCCCCTCGGATGATACGATTCAGAAAGCATGGCCATCCACGACTCGGTTAAGTGTTAATCAAGGCGATCGACTAAGAGTTAGTCGGATGAATCACTTATCTCGGATCGAGAAGAGAGTCGGAATATTTAAGGGATGACAATTATTCGCCTATAGTCTGACAAGGCATATCGTGAGGCAAAAGGGACTCGGACGCAAGTCACATTGGAAAGGCAAGTCGTCATGACTCTTTGGTACTTGGGAGTCGGCACGTTCTGCTAGGAGCCGCTACCGACTGATCGATTTAGAGTCGGACTCTAATCGTGTCCAAGTAGCCATGAGCCTGCGGGGTCACACACTTAAGAGCGGGAGCAAGTTTGGATTGGAAATCTGGTTGGGTTGGACCTAAGCCTGATTTGGACTGAGTCAGTGAGTTGGACTCACAGGGACTAACATTATATGGGCTTTAGTGAATGGGCCACGCGAGCAGAGCCCATGTTCACTCCCTATATATAGTGGAGCACCGTAACCCAGAAAGGTTAATCATTGTTCGGTTAGGTCATTCCATGTGTTGGAAACCCTAGCTCCACAGCAGTCCTGCCGCCGTAACGAATCTAGGAGTTCGCCGCCGGCGCTCCTCCTTGTATGTGTGGATACCAGTAGAGGTGTTGTACGATCAGCACCAAGACGATTGGATCGCAAAGGTCTGCACTGCATCAACTGACGCGCTTCATCAGTAATCCGCAACTGCGTGTCTAGTGGTAAACCTCGTGGCCTTCTACCTCAGCTGGATCTTGGGATCACCATGTTAGAGAAATTTTTTGTTTTATCTCCGCGTGACCCAACAACATATTGCTTCATTAAACATAGTCCTTACCAGGCAATGATGGTACTTTTGTAGAACCCGAGGACTAGGTTCAAGTCGAGACATTCGACTACAATACTTCGCTATATCAAGGAAAGTTTACACTTGATCATGTCCTTTGATTATTTTCTGTAAAGTATTTTGCAAATCCAGTGTTGTCATCACCTGCATTTCGAAAAGGTCCAAAAATACTATTTTCATAATAATATGATTATAGGTTATTTACCATGAGGTAATAATCTTCTATGAAAGTTCCGGTGGTAAAGGAACATATTATCTAGGACTTAACAACCAATGTCGCCAGTGATTCTTGCGCCGTATATTACGCGTTAACCATGAGATTTGGACTGGAACGGAGAAGTCAGCTGGACCGGCTCCCTTTCGCATGCATTGGACACTGTTCTAGGCATTTGTAAGTTGCAGATCGTGGGTATTGCCGTTTTATACAGGGAAAAGTCTACCGTGGATCTGGGCTTACAAAAGACAGATTTCTAGTGTTAATGGTTATTGTGTGTATCCAACTAAGGTATAGCCGTTTTATATGGGGAAAACTCTACCTTGAGTTTGGACATACAACAATTGTGGTGTATGAGGGGTCACGGAGAAGGACAATGATTGGCTTGGATCTTAGTCTGGGCCTCATACCAAGGAAGTGTGAACGGGAATGCGCGCCCGGATGTTCAACAAAGCTAAGATCTCTCATGGGTAAAGTAATGCACCTCTGCAGAGTGTAAGAACTGTAACTTGTTACTCCCTGTTCCGGGAAGGAGCTGCGAACGCGGTGGAAAAGGAACTCCATGAAAGTTCTGGTAAACCCGTGAAGGCTGACGGACATAGCTTTTCAGAATAAAAGCAACCTTTGAAGAAATGTTTACGAAAAACTTGCATTGCTTACGACCCATGGTCTGTGGCTGTAGATATAGTGCATCAAACACTCCTTTTTAGTGAACTTGCTGAGTACGCTCGTACTCAACTTATCTTCTTAACCCTTGCTAGATTTTAAGACATTAACGGTCAGGAAGAGGAAATACTATATCCAATTGAAGACCAAGAAGAATTCCGCTATGAAGAACCAGAAATATCCGGAAGCGTCGAAGGGAACAATTACAAAAACATATATGGAATGGAGACCGACGTATCTGAAGTATAGATGTAGCATATATAGTGATCTAGTCCAGTAGCATAGATCTCTATCCTCTATCTATATTAAATCTCGTATAAACCTTAGTTGCTCCTTACTTCTGTTCTCCGAGTTATTATAGTTTAGCCCCGAGTCATCAGGATATCTCTATGGACCTAGGAGGATCTAAAATTCGTCGTGTAAATTTCTGATTGTAATAATGATAATGAATGTTGTGGACCCGCTTTGTTTCTGTTGTACCACTCTGAGGATGTAATATTTGCGGGATGGTACTCCATGAGTGTTATGTCCACGACTATAGTATACTACAACATGCAGTGGTATGCTGGGTCACCACACGAGGAAGGTGATTGGGAGTATCTAGAAGAAGGAGACTAGGGACAAGCTGCCAATGAAGGCAAGCCACCTTCTTGCTCATACACCATGTCCTATTATTTTATCTATGCATGTTCTATCTACTCATTTATGCAAAGTGCATTTGCTTTACTATGGTATACTTTTATATGGGGAATGTTTGGCTCCTCCAAATAATTACCCCTTAGTACCATTAGATAAAACCCCTTTTGTATAATACCTACCTTTCATTAGTATGGTAGATGGTGTTTAACACCATAACCCCTTGGATACCCCCTTTTAGCCGATGGGAAGACCCCGAAAAAAGACTTACAAAATGTTTTATGAGAAAAACTTGGTGAGGCTTGGCCTACCAAGTGGTCTAGAAAATGAGAAGGGTTTTGTTTTACAAAAAGGTGGACAAGAGATGGCGGAAAAATGTTTACGAAAATAGCCGGGCTGGCTAGTTTTGAAGCTAGCGCAATTAACCCGTGCAACCACATTACCCTGGAATGGGACGGGGCTAGGCTGAAAGTTTGTCTGATCCAGTATAGGTGCCTCACACTACTATAGGGGTAAACAATCCCCGAATGGTGGGCCTTCTCTGTCCAACGGTCCATGCGTAGCATCGACCAGGAGAAGGAACGAAGGGTCTACGGGCCTCCGCGTGATACTATGAGCCCCTCATTGAAAGGGCACACCCGTCAAGGTGCAAAACACGCTCCAGTTAGTTGGTTACTATATAGGGCATCCCGGTTTTGAGGGTATTAACCTCATAGGGTAGGCACTTGTATCAGAGAGGGCATTCGGAATGTCTTGACCGGTTGCTCGACCCACGATCAGTGTAGATTAGGGACGGGTAATCAGATGGTTTAGGTAAGGTGTACAACCTCTGCAGAGTGTAAATCTTTTCGAATAGCCGAGTCCTCGGTCATGGACGGTTGTGCTGGCGGTTGTACATCGGTGATGGTTTTGATTTCAAAAAGGACTTTGGAAAAGCAATGGCTTGAAAATGTTTTGACCATGAGATGGTCGGGAAAAATGGAGGAAGGAGTTCGGTCATGATATGACCGGAGAGAAGAACAAATGGGTGACCCAATCCTAGTGTTTTCTTAAAACTTTTCAAAGAGGTTACCAAAATGTTTTACAAAAGTTTTTCAGCAAAGATATAGAGACATGCTATATCTACGAGAAAAACTAGTTTATAAAAGAACCTCTCTTGGAACCATCCTACCACAGCCTTAATGCATATCCTTTATTGTATTGTTCTCTTAAGGTGGTTTGCGAGTACATTCAAAGTACTCATCGGCATTGTCCATGGCTATTTACTTGGCCAGATTATGAGCAGGAAGATGGGAATAATGAAGGTTACAACGACGACTTCACGAACTAGGGCGTTATTCCGAGTCAGGCACCCTTTGGGATATGGCATGACTCAGGCCTTCTGCGTTTAGAGTTTCCGCTTCTACTATCTATTGGTGCCCATGAGGCCCCTTTGTAAGACTATCTATGTAAGACTTGATGTTTGGTATTGTAATGGATGTGTACTTTGATACTATGTCAATTATGCTCCACGAGTCACTGATCATGAGATCTTGGTGATGTGCATGATGGGCTATCCCAGACCATAAATCTGGGGTGCCACAGACTTGGTATCAGAGCCATCCTGACTGCAGGGGCCCCTAGATAGCTTGGACGTTAGTCGAGGACCAAAAACTATTTTCATCATCAAAATAAAGAACATGAGTATTTGCTAAAATAATGCTTATGTCTTCCCTCCTCTATTTTCAAAAGCTACCTACACTAACTCCCGTTTTAATTATTTAAAATTTTGCACACTTTGCACTAACCTCAACTCCTCCAAAATTTTGTAGATGGTTATTGTGTTCAGCAAGTTCCGTCAAGTAGGACTGGAGCTGCCACTCCAATTGTTTGAGGCCGAGCTGGGAGAGTTGGATCGCTTGGTGGGACGCCCTACACCAGAGATCAAGGGCGCCCACATCCCCACTCTTATCGATGGGGAGCTCTCTTGGCTCGTGGTGTGCACAGTGCGAGGAGGAGTAGTGTCCCTGCTCTCTAAGGATTTTGAAGTCAATGTGATTGAGGAAGAGTGTGGAGATGACATTCTCAGGGTAGCCCAGGAAGCCATGGCACGTCTGGCCTATCAGCATCGCCAGCAGCTGGAGGAGACGCGATTCCGTTTCTTCGGGAGGCGTCATGAGGAGGGGTATGTGCTCCAGGCACCACCTCATCCCAACTTTGGGGCATATATCGAGAACATGGAGTACACCCTAAAGAATACTCAAACGCACCTAGACAGGGTCCGAATGGATCTAGATCTCAAGGCTACCCAGTTACTCGCCACGGAGGAGAGCCTAGAGGAGGCAAAGGCTGGGCATGCTCTAGCCCTATTGTAGAATAAAGCTACGGTCTCTAGGAACAAGCGTCTCATGAAGAAGATGAAGGATCAGAAGGAGCTGCTAGTGACCATGGAAGCCAAGATAGAGGAGTTGGAAGAGGAGTGCGCCGACCTCCGCAAGGATAGCAACGACTTACTAGATGAGACCGACAATGATGCTGCCCACAAGGAGGATTTCGACATGGAGCCACAGAGTGACCCCGAGGGTGATGACCAGGTGGAGGAGCAGGACCCGGAGGAGCTCATCTTTGAGCCCGAGGAGGACTATGAGGTGATCATCGAGGAGGATACCACTACACGCCACGACGAGGAGTAGGTCATGCGTTGGATAACGAGAGAACGTGAGACTACCGCCGTATTCCCCTTTTGAGTGGCAAGTTGATGGTTTTTGTTTTCTCTGTAATGTTGGATCTCTAGTATCCCTACCTAGCGTCTAGGTGTGATGCATGAACTTGTGGTTATGTTGTTGGAACTTGTGCTTGTTTTGGTTTCCTTTAAAATGCTGGTAGTCCTTATGTCTGTATGCTGTCATGCTGCCCGTTCTGCTAATTGTTTCTCATTTGAAAACCACCTTGTTACCAACCGTCCCTAACCTCAAATATTTAGGATGGTGCGTCCTCATGGTCCGCCACCCCCTCCACCCGAGCCAACAATGGCTCAACTCCTGCGCATTTTCATGGAGGATCGCCAAACTGCCAACACCGAACGCCAAGCTAGCCTCGCAGCACTCCAGCAGCGTGTTCAAGCCACAGCAGGAAATGGCCATTACAATGAGGGTGAAGGAGGGAACGGAGAACCACGATATCGTCTCAAGGATTTCCAGAGCACCAACCCACCGGTGTTCACCAAGTGCACTAACCCTTTGGACGCCGATGATTGGCTCCGCACCATCGAGAACAATCTAGAGGTAGCCCGAGTGGGACATGAAGAGAAAGTACTCCTGGCCACCCATTTCCTCGCAGGACAAGCCAGGGAATGGTGGATAAGCATTAAGGAAATTCTGCCGGCCGGTCAAGAAAATCACTTGGGACAATTTCAAGGAAAGGTTTCGCAAGCGCCACGTTCCCCCAGGACTGGTCAAGATGATTAGATACCAGTTCCGAGACCTGAAGCAAGGGGGAATGTCCGTCGTCCAATATCTGGAGAAGTACACCGACCTGGCTAGGTATGCTCCGAAAGACACCAACACAGAAGAGAAGAAGGTGGATACTTTTCTGAATGGGCTGCAGGATGAGCTGCAGTGTCACCTAGTAGCTCAGAGGTTCCAGGAACTTGATGCTCTGGTTGACGCTGCTATCATGGTTGAGAGCAAGCGTAAGGGGATGATTGAAAACCGCAAGCGCGGATGATGCGACAAGGAGGATCTAGTGGAAACAGGTCACGAAGCATGCCCCCATCCAACCCTGCACCCCCACTATTGTGGGAATGGACACGACAGATGCTGCAATCGGTAGCGACTAGTAGAATGAGGGGCAAGGGCGGCTAGCCATCTCCGGTGCGAGATGAGGGCGGAGACACAAGGGTTTACCCAGGTTTGGCCCCCCGGAGGGTAAAGACCTACTCCTGCTAGATTGTATTGATGAGAGAGTACAAAGGGCAAGCTCGACGACTAGGCGGCGAGTCGTAGGGGGTGTATGATGGAACGTTTCCTCTATGCATACCCTAGGGAGGTTTATATAGTCTCACCTTGATAGGTTTTACAGATCTACAACCGAATTAGTTAAGGATTCGGAGGATACTTGACCTAATCCGACTGGGCCTAGCTATGCTTCTGGGCCTCCAGCTTCCAGTCGCTTGACTCCTTGTCAAGCCTTGATCCAGTCGCCGTACTGCATGCCTACTGGCTGGCAGCTTGGGCCAGTGGGAAACGTCCTGCTGGGTATACCCCACTCCGCATATCCCCATCAGTAGTCCCCAAGGCCGTCGTTGATTCGTCGCAGGTGTTCTTTGGCAGTCGGAGTATGCGGGTACAATTTGGACGCCCAATCGAATCGGCGGTGGACTCCCTGAATAAAAGAGGGAACTTGTCATCCCAGTTGCAATAATAGCGAATGGGTCGGCTAGTAGTCGTATCACTGCTATGGTGATCAGGTCGGCGAGTAGTCGAATCGCAGCTAGGGCGATCTCGTCGGCGAGTTTTCGAATCGTTGAAGCCGAAAATTCGAGCAGAGGAAGTTGGACCGTCAGCGCTGGTCAAACTAGCCGTTGGGTAATCCAATGGTAATATCGACGTAATCACCACGCAGTAACGGCTCCACGAAGATGGTGGGTAACAACTACTTCATAAGGAGAGTGACAGGTGAAGGACGATCATTTCCCACACTTGCTCTGATCTCATGCATTCCCAGTCTTCCGTTCCTTCGCAGCGACCAGAGCGATCCAGAGCGACCCACAACCCTAGATCCTCCAACTGATGGCGCCTTCGACGAAGCCATGGGGTAGATCCAAGTGCACGAAAGTGCTGCTAAAATCGTTCGAGGAGGGGGTGGTGCATCCCCACGGCCGGATAAGTGGTACCAGATCCGCACAACAGAGAGTTCATATGCTTCACTAGCCACCTAGAGAGGGGGCTCGGGTTCCCCACCTCCCTCTTCTTCCGCCGCTGCTACGCGTACGACATCCATCCGTCAGACCTAGGGTCGCACAACATCGAGCAACTCACCAACTTTGTGGTGTTTTGCGAGTGCTACCTAGGCTGCCGGCCATATTTCCCCCTATGGCAAGATCTGTTCCACGGGAGGATCATGCGCAAAGAAATAGGCGGCCCCATGTTGGCCGCGGGCGGCCTCATCTTTCAGCTGAAGTCGAAGGCCTCCTTCTTCGACCTGATGCTGCCAAAGAAGGAAGTGAACAAGTGGAAGAAGCATTGGTTCTACATGGCCGAGTCGACACCAGACGACGAGGTGGCGCTTCCAATGTATTCCGCCGACCGCCCGAGCCGTGTCGGCTCCAGGTCACCAAGCTTCCACATGACCAGCGGATGGTAGTCGACGAAATGCTGCAGATGATCCGCATCTTGAAGAAGAAGGGCCTCCAGACGATCAACTTGTACAATTGCTGGTTTGGGCGGCGAGTGGTGCCTCTGGCCAGTCGCGCCCACTGCATGTACGAGTACACGGGCAAGGATGACCCGATGAAGTCTTGCACCACTGAGTGGAGGCTCAATGATTATACATTGGCCCTAAAGAAAATCACTGACGCGGAATACCTTGACGGGAAGGCCGAGGTTCCCCCTTACACCGCAAATCGCAAGGCTCCGACGGTAAGTTCATGCTTTCTTGTTCATTCGCAATCGTAGATGTGTAGTCGCGGTTCGTGCTTATCGCATTTTGTCTTTGCAGTTGTTCCAAGTGGTGGAAGGTTGGCTTCCACCTGCTGACAATGAGAACTCGACCGAGTCCGCCGAGGAAGAGAGCGAGTCCTCGTCCGACAAGGCTCACACCAGAGGCAACAATGCCGATGGCGGTGACGATGATGGCGATGAAGATGATGACGAGGCCGTGGAGGCCACCGCACCCATGGTCCGTAAGACCCGTGGGCAGCGGCAACGCAAGCTCGAGGCTAGCAAGAGCCTCGAGGCTCACGACGGGGACGACGACGAGCTCCCCGAACAAACTTCGTGGTGCGTGGCCATCCCGTCAAACAAGAAATCTCCCCAGAAGAAGAAGAGGCTGACTTAGCTGGTGTCACCGCCTCGGTCCACGAGTAGCTCCGACGCTACCAGTGCGGCCGAGAAATCTGGGGACGGTGCACCGGCGCATGCGACCGCGGTGGCCGACACGGCCGTTGTAGAGGGTGAGGTGCTGTTGGCATCGCTACCGCCACCCTTCGCCACAGTCACCGGGCTTAGAGTAGCTCCAGCCGCGGGGACCTCGCCACCGAGGGGAGCGCTTGCGGCGATCGCCGCTGATCCTCCAGCCGCGGCTTTTCCTCGAAGAAGCCTCGGTGTCTTGGGCACAGAGCGTGTTCGAGACATGCCTCAGTCGGAAGCCGGAGTTGGAGAAGCCGGCCAGCATTCGTACTGGCTTGCGTTTTTATCCCGGTCGCCAAGTGAGTTCCCCTTAGGTTTTTCGTTTGTCCAATCAATTCATATCTGACTGAAGAGTTTGCTGATGGCATTGTTTTGCAAGACTGGGGTGTAGAAAATAGTTCACCCTTCGGTGGCCAAGGTCCCGTTGGGTGCCGCGGAGGCGCTAGTCGAACCTTCAAAGAAGAGGAAGGGCGACGAGGTCGAAGCGCCTATTGAAGGCGCAAAGAAGGAAAAGGGCGACAAGGTCGTCACAATTTTGGACGAACCGGCGGTCGCCCCAAGCGAAGCTCCGATTGGAGCGGATGCGGCCTCGAAGGCCACGGTGGACGCGGAGTCGCAGCGGGGTGGAACCCGTGGCGTTTTTCGGGGCAACGGGCCCGACCTCGAGTGGCGCAGGGTTGTAGTACCGATGTTCCCTCGCTTTGTAGCAAGGGCCTCTGCGGCGAGCGTGTCAGCGCCATCGAGCCAGGTGTCTGAGGTCATCGGCATGGAGGTCGACCAACGTCGCGCGCGCACTCATTTCATGCTCACGTAGGTGGATGCGATGGAGCTTCATGGCATGCTAGGTTCCGCCATCCAGGTATGTCCAGTCCCCGAGGATCCGATCGCTGAATTTCAGCGATCGGATCCTTATTGATTTTGCTGTCCAGTCCCCGAGCGGCTAGTCGCTGAATTGCAGCGGCTAGACGCTTAGGAACTTCTTTCGCTGTCTAGTCGCCGAGTGGCTAGTAGATGAATTTCAGAGGCTAGGTACTTAGAAATTTCTTTGGTTGTTCAGTCCCCGAGTGGCTAGTCGCTGAATTTCAGCGGCTAGGTACTTAGGAATTTCTTTCGCTGTCCAGTCCCCGAGTGGCTAGTCGCTGAATTTCAGCGGCTAGGCACTTAGGAATTTCTTTGCTAATGCTTCCATGGTTGTGCAGGGCCTGCAGTGCGAGTCTACGGAGCGACTTGCCACCAGGGAGCGTCTGGAGAGGGAGCTCCACATTGTCCAAGGAACGAACGAGCAGCTTCAGGCGATTTTCGGTAAGTGTTCGTTGTGCTTGTTATTGGTCGTAAATCTTGCTTTCTTCGTATTCATGGTTTTGTTGATGCAAAGGGTCATGTGTCCGCGATGGAGAAGGCTCGTCAAGGCATGGTCCCGGCGAGTGAACTGACGGCTGCGCAGTCATCCTTCAGCACCGCGGAGAGGCGAATCGCCGACTTGGAGCGGGAGATCAAGGAGGCAAAGGTGGAGGAGACCTCGGCGGATGAGAGGGCCAAGGCAGCCGTTGCTGCTGCTGCTGATGATGAGCGGAAGATGTCAGATGCACTCGTCGTTGGGCTGCAGGATGATCTCTCCGGTCTGCAGGATTTCATCACGGAGCGCTGTCGCCCGTTGATTAGTGAGCTCTTTGTTCCTTGGCGAGTCCCCGAGCATGCGGGCCACTTTGTCTTGCTGGAGCCTCCCTTACTGTTTACTTGTGTGTTGCAAGGAGGATAACTGATGATGTTGCCAAGCGCAGTCGTATGACGCGCAGCAATGCATCACCACGCTGGTTGACTCTGCCGCTCTGTCAGCGACCTGCATTCACGCGTACCATCAGGAGATCTCACCAATGGAGGTGATCCCTAGCGACCTTGTAGAAGTCTGGAGCTACCTGGAGAATGCCCCGGCTGTTGTTGAATTCATGTTGCGGTCGGCCTTCCGTTGTGGTGCTGCGACTGCGCTGAGCCTTGGGCTCACGCACTTCCCCGACGACTTCGACCGTGACGACGTCACCAGCGGGTACCCTTTGTTGACGGGCGCTATCGAAATCGCCGAAGTGTTGAAGCTGACCGAGCAGGCTGCGGTGTACTCCGACCGGGTATGGGCGATGGGTGACCTTATTCCGTATCAGGAAACGGTTGTTGCCCCGAACGACCCCGAGTCGGCGCACCGTGACTTCAAGGTGGAGCACCCTTTCCGAGCGGACATGGCGGGTGCTCTCACGTCGTACCCCTTGAACCCGTGGGTTCCCTTTATCCGCAGCCGCAGGAGTGGTGGTGCCTCGTCGTCGAAGCCTGCGGAGTAGATTAGTTTGCCAAGTGGCGTTATTTATAACAGATATGTAACTGCCCTTGTAAGCGAATAAATTTTGCTGCTTTAAGGAATGCGAGGATTCCTTTGTCAATGTTGTGATTTGTGGGTTATGCGAGACCCCGAGCACGTCCGCCCTTTTGTGGGGTTTACCTTGTTTTTATATATATGAATGTTGTTAAACTGTTAGTAAGTTGCAGCCGACTCACCATGGCTTGGAAAGCCAGTCGCATGGCGACTCCGCGGGGTGCTCTGTACTTAGCCGTTTTCTCGGGCGCGAACGGGGTTGGGTGGCCGAGTCCCCAAGCGTGGTACTTGGCTGTTCTAGTCGCATGTCCAAGGTAGGTGAGGACGGGGCGCGTTGTATTAGGCGCGTCGCTCCACCTGATCCGTAGGACCACTCGCATGGTGAGTCCAGGACGTGATCTCATACTTGGCGTTTTCTCTAGTCGCTCCTATTTGGACCGGCGTCAGTCCCCGAGCGTGGTACTTAGCTATTCGAGTCACTGCGCCAAGGATGTGGAGGACTTGGTCACTGTGGGAAGCGAATGCGCTTGTCTTGGCTTGGAAAGCCAGTCGAGCGAGGCGACTCCGATGGGGCTCCGAGTTGGCTTTTTTCGTGGAAGATACAAGGCACGAATTTTTTCGGTGCCCTTGTACCGCACTACTTGGCCGTGCCGGTCGCGTAACCAAGGGTTGACTTCCGCGAGTAGCATAGCGCTTTTATTACGAGTGCGAATGGCACAAGGGATGGAGAGTGGACACAATTTGTGCAAATCAATCTTCTTTATTTCATAGCGGGTAGGAGGTACATGTCTGGAGTTCTAGGAGTAGAACTTCCGTAGGAGGTTTACATTCCATGGCCGCTTGACGTCGAGTTTTCCGTCGCCTCGGACATCGATGAGGTAGTAGGTGTCGTTGCCTAGGACTTTCTCGATGGCGAATGGTCCCTCCCAAGGAGGAGAGAGATTGTGCATGCCCTTCTTGTCCTGGATCAGATGCAGTACCAGGTCACCTTCCTGGAAGGTGCGAGTCCTACTCGCCGGCTGTGGTAGCGGCGAAGTCCTTGCTGGTAGATGGTGGTGCGGGAGCGAGCTAGGTCGCGTGCTTCATCGAGCTAGTCGACTCCATCCTGGCGTGCGAGATCGTTGTCGGAGTCCGCGTAGTTGACTACCCGCGGCAAGTCGTGCTCGAGGTCGGTTGGCATGACGGCCTCGACACCGTACACATGAAGAAGGGGGTGAACCCTGTCGACATGTTGATGGAGGTGCGGATGCCCCAGATGACGGAGGGGAGCTCTTCGACCCAGCACTCAGGAGTTCGCTCGAGGAGAACTTGTAGTCGCGGCTTCAGGCCATGGAGGATGCTCTAGTTGGCGCGTTCCGTCTGGCCGTTGGACTCCGGGTGGGTGACTGAGGCGAGCTTGAGTCATATGTGGTGCTCCTTGCAGAATTTGGCCATGGCTCCTTTGGCAAAGTTGGTGCCGTTGTCCGTGATGATGTTGTGCGGGAACCCGTAGCGATGGATGAGCTCGCGTAGGAACTTGGTGGCGGTCTTCCCGTCGCACTTGCGGACTGGCTTGGCCTCCACCCACTTCGTGAATTTGTCTACTGCGACTAGGAGGTGGGTGAAGCCAGAAGGGGCCTTCTTGAAGGGGCCTACCATGTCCATGCCTCACACGGCGAATGGCCAGGTGATGGGGATGGTCTTGAGCGTCGAGCTTGGGACGTGGGTCTGGTTGTCGTACTTCTAGCATCTGACGCAGCGTTGGACGATGTTGACCGCGTCGGCGTGCACGGTGAGCCAGTAGAAGCCGTGTCGCATGGCCTTGGCGACCAGGGAGCAAGCGCCAGCGTGGTGGCCGCAGTCGCCAGCATGGATGTCTTGGAGGATCTTGCAACCTTCTGCGGGTTGGACGCAGCGTTGGAACACGCCGGCCACGCTGTGCTTGTGGAGCTCGCCGTTGATGATGACGAAGGATTTGCAGCGGCGTACTATCATCCGGGCCTCTGTCTCGTCAGCAGGTAGGGTCCCTCCCTCCAAGTAGGCGACGTATGGCGCGGTCCAGTCGCTTGGCTCGGCGAGCATGGCGACCAAGGCTGCTTCTGGTTGCAGCAGAATCCCGATGTCGATCTCCCTCGGGGGAGAGACAGAAGGCTTGGCAATGGTGTCAAGGAAGACACTGGCGGGTGGTGTGAGGCGAGCCGACCCGATGGGATAGAGGGTGTCGGCCTCTTCGTTCCTGCACCGATCGATCCATTCGACAGAATAGCCGGCAAAGTGGCCTCCCAGCTGGTCCATGGCTTGGCGGTATGCCGCCATGGTGGGGAAGGCTTCATCGCATGTGCGGGCGACTTGCCTGACAACGAGGTCAGAGTCGCCGTAGCAGCGCAGACGATTAATGTTACTATCCTTGGCTGCTCACATGCCGTGGAGGAGCGCCTCGTACTCGGCCATGTTGTTGGTGTAGAGGGTGAAGTCGAGGTACATGACGTAGCGCAGCTTGTCGCCCTTTGGAGATGTGAGGAAGATCCCTGCCCCTGCGCCATCTGCGTTCTTGGAGCCGTCGAAGTGTAGCGACCAGTCGTGGAGGTACGGTAGTTTCTCTGGCTGCTGCGCCTCCTCCCAGTCGGCGAGAAAGTCTGCCAGAGCCTAAGACTTGATTGCCTTGCGCGGCTCGTACCTGATGTTGTGCACTCCGATCTCCACGGCCCACTTGGCGACTCACCCCGTTGCCTCACGGTTGCGGATGATGTCCTGCAACGGTGCTGAGGAGACGTTCGTGATTGGGTGCTCGTGGAAGTAGTGCGACAGTCGCCGCTGGGCTCTGAAGACCACATACACCAATTTATGGTACTGCGGGTAGCACTGGCGCGACTCGGTGAGGACTTCGCAGGTCACTGCACTGGGCGTTCCTTGCCCTCTTCTGGTCGTTCTACGACCATGACGACGCTAAAGACTCACTCGGAGGCCGCGACGTAGACAAGCATGGGCTCCTTGTCGGCGGGGGCGGCGAGTAGCGGGGCGTGAGTAGCACCTCCTTGAGTGCGTGGAGTGTGTCGTCTGCCTCCTTGTCCCACTGGAACTTGGGATTCTTGCGCATTAGGTGGTAGAGGGGCATCACCTTCTCTCCTAGCCGGAGGATGAAGCGACTGAGAGCCGCGACTCGCCCGGCCAACTTCTGGATGTCGCGCATGCACTCGGGTTTGACGAGCCGGGCGATCGTGTTGATCTTGGTGGGGTTCGCCTCGATCCCGCACTTGGAGATGACGTACCCTAGCAACTATCCAGTAGGTACACCGAAGGTGCACTTTCCTGGGTTTAGCTTTATCTTATTCCTCCGCAGGTTTGCGAAGGTTTCCGCCAGGTTTGCGAAGGTTTCCGCCAGGTCGGCGAGTAGATCGCCCTGGCGAGTGGACTTCACCACCACGTCGTCGATGTATACGTGGATGTTGCGGCCAATTTGGCTTGCAAGGCACTCCTGCATGCACCTCTGGTATGTCTCCCCGACGTTCTTGAGACCGAAGGTCATAACGGTATAGCAGAATGCTCTGAATGGCGTGATGAAAGCCGTCTTCTCTTCGTCCTCGACTGCCATATTGATCTAGTTGTAAACAGAGTAGGCGTCAAGGAAGCACAGCGACTCTGAGCCCGCGGTCTATTCGATGATTTGGTCGATCCGCGGGTGGACGAACTGCTCCTTTGGGTAGGCACTGTTTTAGGTTTGTGTAGTCGATACACATTCTCCAGGTCCCATTTTTCTTCTCGACCAGGACTAGGTTTTCTAGCTACTTGGAGTACTTGATTGGCCGAATGAAGCCTGCAGCGAGTAGACACTGCACCTCCTCGGCGATTGCTCGACGACGCTCTTAATTGAAGGGTCGCAGGAACTGTTTGATGGGTCGCGCTTTGGGGTCAGCATTGAGTTTGTGCTCAGCGAGTTCCCTTGGGACACCAGGCATGTCGGATGGATTCCATGCAAAGATGTCGCGATTCTCACGTAGGCAATCGATGAGCGCGCCTTCCTGTGCTGGGATCATGCCCATTCCGATCATCACCGTCAGGCTAGAGTCGCTTGGGACCAGCTCGACAATGTGAGTGTGCGTCGTTGCCTCGAAGGCGGTGGAGCCGCCGCCCTCCGAGTTGGGCTTCTTGAGTATCGTGGGGTCGTCATTGTTTACCTCACTCGTGTACTTGGCGAGCTCCTCCACGTGGTTGTCTTCTGCCGCTATGACGGCGTCGGCGAGCTCGGCGCCTTTGGCCTCACACTCTGCGGCCATGTCTGGGTCACCGTGGATGGTGATGATGCCGCATGGCCCTGCGACCTTCATCGTGTTATACACGTAGTGGGGCTCCACCATGAATTTGTCAAACGCCTGCCGCCCCTAGACGCAGTGGTAGGGGCTGTTGAAGGGCACCAGCTCGAAGACGATCCGCTCGGTGCGGAAGTTCGCTGGAGTGCCGAAGGTGACTGGAAGAGTCACCTTGCCGATCGGGTACGCCTTCCGACCGGGGACGATGCCGTGAAAGGTGGTGTAGGTCGTCTCGATCATCGACTGAGGGAGCCGCATTTGCCTGAATGTGTCCAGGTAGAGAATGTTGATGGAGGTTCCGCCATCCATCAGCATCTTGGGGAGCCAGTAGTCTCCCACCTTGGGCTTTACCACCAAGGCGACTCACCTCGGATATTCGATCTATGGCGAGTGATCTTCGCGACTCCAGGTGATCCGCTGCTCGAACCAGTTGAGGAAGCGCGGGACTTCGACCTAGGACACCGCATTGACTGCGACGGCGTGGGCGATGACCTTCTTCTGGCGCTTGGTGTTGAACCCGCTGAAGGTGTGGAGCGATCCCACGTCATTGCCGAACGCCGCGCCATTTCGCGGGTGGTTGTTGGGGTCCTCCCTTGTGCGCCGTGCCTTCTCGATCTCCCTCAGTGAGTGGCAGTCGGTGGTCGTGTGCGTGGCAGGCTTCCCCTCCCTGCTGTGGAACACACAGGGCTGGTTGACGAGATCCGCGGGGTCGAACCTCGGCTTCGCCTTGTAATTGCTGCTATCGTGACGCTGGTCTCTGTCGCGGCGGAAGCTCTTGGGCTCGCGTGGAGCGTAGCCAGCGTTGGTGACGAAGTCAACTCGCCCGTCACCATGGCGCTTGACGGTGAGGCAAGTGTTGCTTTAGCGTAGCTCAGTTCGTCTCCCGTTGTCATGGATTCTCGTGCGGCTGTTTCCTCCTGACTCGTCGTCGGTTTCTTGGTTCGAGTCCTCCTCCGTGTATCGCTTGGTGATCTCGAGGAGATCTGGTATGTTGTCGAGTGTTTTGTACACCCGCTTGAGCTTGGTGACCAGGAGCTCGTAGCGTCACGAGGTCTTGAAGTAGTGAATCACGGTGTCCGGTTAGATGCCGGCCGCGTTGTACCACAGGTCCTTCCATCCCTGGACCCAGCTGCGGGTCGACTCACGGGGTCCCTGGACACATCGCTCTAGGTCTTCGATGGTGGTGGCGTGGATGTAGGAGCCCTCGAAGTGCCTGACAAAGGCGTCGCGCATTTCCTCCCAGGAGTCGATGTTGTATGCGGGGAGGGTGTTGATCCATTACCGGCATGCTCCCTCCATCATCAGGGGGAGGTAGCTGGCGGCGAGCAGGTCGGTGTGTCCGCCGATTCCCATTGCCATGAGGTACGTGTCTAGCCACACGAAGGGGTCATACGAGGGGTTGTACTTCTCGATCTCCTTCGGCGCTGTGAAGTTCGCCAGGTACTTTTCACTTCGGATCATTTGTCCAAAGCACTGGGGGCCGACTCGGCTAAGCGATCCCCTTGGCTCGCCGTCGCAGCAGTTGGTGAGGGTATGCCTTAGGTCGTCAGGCTGGCGTGCGCGCCAGCTCTGGTTGTTGATGATGTGAGTCCGCGCATCGACTGGCTGCCCATTGGCAGCGACCATGTTGTTCGTCGGGCGCGGGTCATTGGTGGAGAGCGCCGCGTTCGCGGGCCGCGGTTGGAGCTGCAGGGGCTCAGGGGGCGTGCAATTGAGAGTGTTTGACATCGTCGGGCTGCTGCTCGAGGCCGCCCTGCTTCCTGACGAGCGGGAGTACACGCGTCCCCGCGAGTCTGCTCCCGCAGCTTGTTGCTCGACGGCCTTGGCGAGTAGGGCCCTGGCGTACTGGATATGCAGGGCACCTTCCCCGGTTATGTTGATGTTGTCGACCGCGGCTCGGCTCGCGATGACGTTGTCCATCAGAGTAGAAAACAGCGGGAGGCCATTCGCGTCCTGCTCCTGCGTGGAGATCATGATCCGCGGTTGGTTTGGAGGGGGCGTGCGACTAGGCGGTGGTGGTGGAGCGCCATTAGTTGACGCGCCTAGTGGTGGTCGGGCCCTTCCTCCTGGTGGCGCGTTCTCGTAGATTACGCGATCGGCCACGCGGGCCGGGTCGTTCTCGTCGTCAAAGTTCAGGGCGCGGCCCTGAACGGTGGGGTTCATGCGCGACCTGATGCGGAGTTGGTGGTAGCGCGAGAGTTCTTGCGCCGTTGCCTGCTCGAGGCGAAAATTTTCATGCTCGGCCAGCTCCTTTCGGACCGTGTCCGCCAGTCGCAGGCAGAGTTCTTCGACCTCCGTTGTCGTTGCAGTCGGCGAGATCGGCATGGAGAAGGGGTCCATTGGGGCGTCCGTGCCGCTCGCCATATAGGTCACGGCGTAGCGATAGGATCCGGCAAGGAAGTCGCTGGAGTTCTCCGATCCGAAATCGGAGTCAAAGATCCCAAGGATGGAGGGGTCCTCGAAGTCCCCCACATTGGAGACCTGGGTGATGGAGCATGCGGGTGACACGGGGACGATGGATCCAGCGACTGACGCCGGGGTCGCTGAATCGTCGTCGTCATTGAGGGCCGCATCATTCGCGACCATGCTGTTTTCGGCCTCGTCGTTGTTGGCCGAGTCATACTCGGAGGCAAGGCGGTGGATGGTGCGGAACTGACTCTCAGAGAGCCGATCGCGTGGTGGTGACTCGCGGATGCGAGCCGAGTACTCCGAGACGATGGTGTCGGTGAAGCCGACGAAGAGGCTGATTGTGTCGACCGGCTTGATCACGATGTGCGTGACGGGTCGCGCCGCCGGGACGTAGTTTCTCGACAAGATCTGGAGGATCTCGCTGATTGCGATCATGCAGCTGGTGGAGATCGTCTCGTTGATGGGAAGATTGGATCTCGCCGCAGAACACCGGCCTGACCGGCCAGGCCCCACGGTGAGCTCCACTGTTGTGGGTATGGCCACGGCAGATGCTGCAATCGGCAGCGAGTAGTAGAACAAGGGGAAAGGGTGGCCAGCCATCTGCGGTGCGAGATGAGGGCGGAGACACAAGGGTTTACCCAGGTTCGCCCCCGTAGGGTAAAGAGCCACTCCTGCTAGATTGTATTGATAAGAGAGTACAAAGGGAGAGCTCGACGACTAGGCGGCGAGTCGCAGGGGGTGTATGATGGAACGTGTCCTCTATGCGTATCCTAGGGAGGTTTATATAGTCTCACCTCGCTAGGTTTTACAGATCTACAACCGAATTAGTTAAGGATTCGGAGGATACTTGACCTAATCCGACTAGGCCTAGCTACGCTTCTGGGCCTCCAGCTTCCAGTCGCCTAGCTCCTTGTTAAGCCTTGATCCAGTCGCCGTCCTGCAGGCCTACGCACTGCCAGCTTGGGCCTGTGGGAAACATCCTGCTGGGTATAGCCCACTCGGCATATCCCCATCACCCACCTCAGAGGCCTCCGACTTATGCTCCGCGTCCCAACAACCCAAATCGCAACTACAACAATCTCCGCCCTGAAAGTGGAAACCCAAGACCCGCCCCCACAGGCCCTGTCAACCCCAATGCTCGCCCCAACTCGTCCGGATGTTACATCTGTGGAGAATCGGGGCACTTCTCCCAATGCGACCCAGATGAATGTCAGAGGAGCGCCGACCAAGGGTGCAGCCCCCAAGAAACCAACAAATGTAGATAGAGGGCATCTGAATCATATCACTGCTGAGGAAGCACAAGAATCTCCTAATATTGTTCTAGCTACGTTCCTCGTCAACTCAGTCCCCACAACAGTACTCTTTGACTCTGGAGCATCACATTCTTTTGTTATTGAGCCCTTTGTCGAGAAAAGTAGGATGGAATCTAGTCAAATGGGTAGGCTCATGCTAGTACAAATACCTGGTTTGACATCCAAAACACAATCCGTCTGCCCAGATATTCCTATAGTGATACATGGTAGAACCTTTAAGGCTGATCTGATAGTCTTGGGAGCCCAAGGTCTAGGCGTAATACTAGGAATGGATTGGATGTCCCGTTATCAGGGAGTTATAGATTGTGCTAGGAAGAGCATCTCTCTGAGAAGTGCTGAAGGAGAGCATGTCGAGTATCAAGCAAATACCCCCTCTTCCCGATTCTATTGCCAGAAGGGTGTTGCGGGACCCGCCCTGGAACAAGTGCCGGTAGTCTATGAGTATCCGGACGTGTTCCCCGATGAGCTGCCCGGTATGCCCCCTGACATGGATATCGAGTTCATCATCGAAATGATCCCGAAACGGCCCCTATAGCCCAGAGACCCTACCGTATGAACCTCGAGGAATTGATAGAACTGAAGAAGCAGTTGGATGACATGGAACGTAAAGGCCATATCGAGCCAAGCGCCTCTCCCTGGGGATCGCCTGTTCTATTCGTGGACAAACGGGATGGGACCACCCGGTTGGTCACCGATTACCGCAAGCTCAACAATGTCACCATCAAGAATAAATATCCCTTGCCAAAAATTGACGACCTGTTCGACCAGTTAAATGGAGCACAGCTGTTTTTCAAGATAGATCTCCGCACTGGATAGCACCAGCTAAAAATCTGAGAATCAGACATCCCTAAGACAGCCTTTACCACCCGATACAGTTTGTATGAACATACAGTCATGCCCTTTGGACTAACCAACGCACCTGCCTACTTCATGAATCTCATGAATAAGGTATTCATGCCCTATCTGGACAAATTTGTGGTGGTATTCATCGATGATATCTTGGTCTATTCCAAATCGGAAGCAGATCATGAGGAACATCTGAGACTAGTACTAGGAACCCTTAGGGAACACCAACTTTATGCCAAGTTCAGTAAATGTGAATTTTGGTTGAAGGAAGTGGGATTCCTTGGCCATGTGCTGTCAGCTGGAGGAGTCTCCATAGATTCCACCAAGATACAGTCAGTCCTAGAATGGAAGGCCCCCACCAACCCTTCGGAGATCCGAAGTTTTCTGGGTCTAGCGGGATATTACCGCAAGTTTGTTGAGGGATTCTCAAGCATAGCAAATCCCATGACCCAGTTGCTTAAGAAGGACAAGAAATTTGAGTGGACAGACAAATGCGAAGAGAGCTTCCAAGAACTCAAAAAGAGATTAGTCTCGGCCCCTATCCTGACCATGCCATACATATCCAAAAGCTTTGAAGTCTTCTGTGACGCTTCCAAATTAGGACTTGGAAGCGTATTGATGCAAGAAGGCCAGTTTATTGCTTACCTATCCCGATAGCTGAAGCCGCATTACCCAAGTCTAGTAGGGGACACGACTCTATCTGGGTGATTGTCGACTACCTATGCAAAGTAGCCCATTTCCTTCCTGTAAGGACCTGCTACAGCGGGAAGCAATTGGCTGAGCTCTATATCTCCAGAATTGTGAGTCTGCATGGAGTACCCAAGGAAATCGTAACGGATCGAGGACCACAATTCACTTCCCGCTTCTGGAAAAGCCTGCATGAAGCCCTAGGAACCCAACTATCTTTTAGCACAGCCTACCACCCTTCTACCGGAGGGCAAACCGAAAGAGTCAACCAAGTTCTGGAGGATATGATTCACTCTTGTGTTCTGGCCTACGGATCCAAATGGAAAGATTGCCTGCCTTTCGCCGAATTCTCATATAACAACAATTATCAAGTGAGCTTGAAAATTGCACCTTTCCAGTTTCTCTATGGGAGAAAATGTCGAACACCCCTAAATTGGACCAAAACCGGAGAAAGTCAAATCTTTGGCCCAGATGTAATCAAAGCAGCTGAAGAACAAGACCAGCTAGCCCGTGATCGTTTGAAGGCCGCCCAATCCCGCCAGAAGAGCTATGCTGACACCAAGCGTCGAGAAGTAACCTTCAACAAAGGAGATTTCGCGTACCTTCGCGTCTCTCCCCTTAAAGGAATGCAGTGTTTCCATGAGAAAGGAAAACTCGCTCCCCGTTATATTGGGCCCTTCAAAATTCTCGCCCAATGGGGCCGAGTCTCATACCAGTTAAATCTGCCCGCAGAATTGTGTGACTTCCACGACGTCTTTCACGTGTCCCAACTCCGGAAGTGCCTTCAAGTACCCGACAAGCCCGAAGTCTTCAAGAAGGTCGACTACCAAGATATTGATCTTAATCAAGATCTAACCTACAGAGAAGTACCTGTCAAAATTCTAGAGAAGGACAAACGATTGACCCGGTGCCGTAACATACCCTTCTACAAGGTTCATTGGAGCAACCACTCAGAAGAAGAAGCTACCTGAGAACGAGAAGATTACCTTCGGGAGGAATACACCCACCTTTTCACGCCTCAACTCGCGAATCTCAGGACGAGATTCCTTTAAGGGGAGAAGGTCTGTAACATCCCAACTTTTCAATCTTATTAGTCTTAATAGGAATCCAAAAATTTAGGGAGATTTAAAACTTTTTAAGTTGATTTACCCATTGTCTATTTATCTGCTTAGCTTGGTTGATCCTTAGTACGGCCAGGATTAAATGGTGTGCTTCCCATACTAGGGTGTTCTGGTGGTTTTGCACTTAGGATTAGGATTGGTTAATCACTAGCACCACCCTAGTTTGTGTCTTGGGAAAAATCAGAGAAGGATCCCCATGATTGGTCAAACCCATCATGCAATTGGTTAAAACCCAACCGTGAGCCCTATGCATGTTGGTGTTATGAACACAAATGGCAAGAAGGGAAGTGGCCCTATTATTTTCTACCAACTTTGGAGGATCCTTGCGAACGATTGGACTTGATCCAGGATGCAAGCATGAAGTGGAATCACTCACCCCACATCCATCTACACCCCATACCCCTCCCTCTGCCAATTGAGGCTCGAGCACGAAAAGAGCATCAGGCAAAGTCGCCCCTTAACACTAGTTTCCCTATATCGCTCCAAACCCTTTCTCTCTCTACCCCTCACTTCAACGCATGCATGTGCCCTGGAACGACTACAGCGTTGCATGACTACTCTCTCCACCACCCTGACCACCCCCTTGATAACCCTAGACGAGAGAGAGAGACGACGCGGCAGATTGCCAAGATCTTGCTTGGCCACTCCCCTGACCCGCTAGCCACCGTTCTGTCGCACTCTAGGCCCATGTAGCTCGCGTCTTCCCCAGGCACCGCCCACCCCCTCTCCCTCGCTCACCTGAAGCCTTCCCTACCCTAACCCGCGACGACCACGTCGCCCTGGACACATTGCACGCTCCCGCGTCTCTCAGTCCCCGGTACAGTTTGACCCCGCGCGCACGTAGAGGACACAACCCTCTGCCCTCTCCACCACCCCAAGTCTAGACCAAGCCCTCCCTAGCACGCCCCTAGGCCGACCGCGACACGACCCGTCGTCAAGCACATGGTGGGCAGCGGCGTCGCTGTGACAGCCCGCGCCGTCCTGAGGCCGTGATCCTGTCTGCACGCATCATCACTCTCTCTCTGGCTCGCAAAGACACACCCCACCCCCTCTCCTGGCCTCTCCTTGCCCTCCACCCTCGCCATGGAGAACCCCTGCATCCGGTGCACCGTAGGGCGTTCCTCGTCGACTTATAAACCACGAGCCACCCACCGCTCTCACCACACACCTCATTTCCACCCCAACACACCTCCACTCCACCCCCAGAGTGGAGCCGAGCTCGCTCGGCCCTTGTAGCTCCGACGCTCACCGCACCAACGCGGTGCCGAGAGAGAAACCGGTGAAGGCTATTGTAACATCCCTAAAATCATGTTTTAAACTCATGAATATCATCCATGCATCCATGATCATATGAGTTTCATTTCAAACAAATCATTTCAAAACAGAAGCATATATGCTTATTATTTCATGTAACTTTGCTCTAGCCTTAGTGCTATCTTCCAATAAGAAGAGTACTTGTTTTGGTTCAGTAAGGTTTGAAATTCAAACTTAGGCACCATCAAAAGTTTGAACAAAGTTTCAAAACAAAATGAGTAAATAAAACCAATATTATCCCTATTGTATATATATCATAAAGACTTGGTTTTATTTTTATTTTCATTGGATCAAAGTGTTTTCAGTAAACAGTAGTGTTTGACACACATTTGAGTGCAAGGTTTGCTAGATAAAAACCTAGAGAAGATTTGAATTCAAACTCATTTGATTTGGAATTGAAAATCATTTCAGCAAATCAAAACAGAAAAAGAAAAGGAGAAAAGAAATGGAAAAAGTCCAGCGCCACCTAACCAGCCCAGCAACGGATTCAGCCCACTAAGCCCACCCGGGTCCCCCCTCTCTCTCTCACTCGCAGACACACCCACCAGGTCACTGACCACACGACCCCACCTTCTCTCTGTTTAACTCGCTGGCGAGTGGACCCTGCGACCACGTCGTCGACATCGTCAATCACGTGCGGCCGCGACGCTCGCTCCGCCGTTACCTCGCCGCAATCACTACGCGCTTAATTGCCCTTGATACCGCGCGCGATCCTCGCCCCCGCTCTGGCTATAAGACCACCTCCCCCTCGCGGCCATTTCCCCCAACAAAGCCAGACAGATACGCCACCAGGCTGCCCGCAATTGGCCTTGCGCCGCCGCAGACAGACGCACTCCGGCGACGAATCTCGGTGAGTACTGACCGCCCCCCAGCCTCTAGTTCAAACCATCGTGACCAGCATGACCTTGCGCATTTACTGATGGCCTCTGTTTGCTTTCTCATGACCCAGAGCGACGTCTTCGTTCTCACCCGCGAGCACCTGAGCCGCCGCTCGACTCCGACGTGCGATTTAGGTAAAACGAGACCGCCCCTTGCCTTCCCTTTGGTACTGTCTTGATCGCCAGGTCCTTGCACATGCTCGTGCTAGGTCGACGCATAACCTCGGCAACGTCTTCGACAGCAAGCATCTGACGCCGCCCGCAACTCCGATGAGCTCCCTCGGCCACTACAGCGCACCCCTTGACCAGCCATCACCACCTTGAGCATCAGCATCGCATGGCGAGCTCGGTAAGCCCCTTCCCCCTCTCCCGCGCGACCTAGAACGCCGGTAGCAGTTCTGACAGAGGCGTCGCCGCCACCAGCGCCGCCACTGGATGGTCAAGTGCTGAGCGCCGTTAGATCTAGATCGTGCGGATACGATAGAACCTAGACGAAGCGGTACGATTCAATCTGAGCCGCGCGATTAAGTTAGATCCAACGGCTCAGAAGCGTGATCCGACGCGAACCGGTACGCGCCAATCAGAGCATGACACGTGGCTAGAGAATAGATTTAAAACATGATTTGAATCTATTAGTGGTTTGAATTTGTTTTAGCTATAACTTTTGATCCCCACGTTCAAATTTGATGAATTTTATATCAATGGAATCAGGAGAACAAGCCCTTTCTAAATATGCAATGTGTTTAATGTTTTGCTTCTGTTAAAATGGTTTTATTTACAGAAACATGTGTAGGGCTATTTTGAGTATATGAATTGTTTAAGAAATGTTTTAAGGTTTAAATAAATGTTCTTTGGCAAGTTTTGAACTTGTTTATGAACCAGTACTGTACACTTGCTTGGTTGAGTTTTAAAAACCATCACATATCATATTGCATGCATTCATGTATTTTTGTTTGTATATATTTTGTATGTGATTGATGCTATGATTTTATGTGTAGATTTTGGTGCCAATAGTGATTGTGATTGTGAGGAGTGTAGCTACTCTCCAAACTACCAAGGAAAGTGGTGCTTCATGAATATTTTTATCCCCATGTTTTCTACTAAGCATTAGAAATATTTTGCTAGTCTTGCATGCTATATTTTGCTTATATGCCATGTTGGGAAATCCTAGTAGTTGTAGAATTGCTAGAAATTTCTAAGTTAAGATGCTTATCTATGCCATGCTTAGCCTAGCTAGTAGCAACCAAGGGTTGGTGAAATATACATGCTATGATGAAAATATTTCTAAGTCTTTGGACTTGTGTTTTGCCTAATAAAACAACTAAGTAAATGAAACACCTGGGTGGAATGGAAGGAATGGTTTATGTTGAGTGGTTACACAAGGCCCATTTCTATGGTTTACCTTGTGTATCTCACTTGTGGAAAGCCACCCAGGAACAAAGAGATTTTAGAGGCCAAATGTTAAGAAGCTTCTAGTGCAGCCACTTGGCAATATGGGCTCTGCCAGGATCATATAGGTTGCAATAACTTAGCCATTTGGACAGTTGGTGGTAGTGGGATGATAGTTTGGAGCGCGTCCATTTGGTCTAAGGGAAGGCTTCTGAAAGGTCCTGTCTTGGTGAAATTCAAGGCTTGTGGGGAAAGTGCGCAACCTCTGTAGATGGAAGAATCTAAGTACTTAGCCATGTCCCTGGAAAAGGACAACTTGAGCATCAAGACATGGAAGCTATCAAGAATCTCCTCATCCCAATTTCTAAGTAAAACTTGTGGGTGAACAAGGGTGAAGGACCTTAATGTCTATTGGTGGTTCCTTGGGAAAAGTTTTGATAAAGAAAAACTTAGTGATTTCAACTAATAGGCAAAACCTATTTTCAGCAAAACAAACCAAGCTACACTTAGCCAAATAGCATATAGTATCTAGTCCACCTAAATTATACTAAGGTATCACTTGCCAATACTATTCCAATGTATTGACCCACGGTGGCTGTAACTTGTGATGTTGCAGGTTACTCTGATGAGGATTAGGAGTCATGAGTCTACACTCAACATGTTTGCCTGTGGCACATGAAGATGAAGACTTTTATTTATTTACTTATTCAAACTCTTGTACTAGGCCTGTGGCTTTGGAGTTGTAAAGACTATGTTTGTCTCTGGAATGACTGTAATAATGACCTTTGTTTCTGTGTACTTCATCTTAAACTATGGATGCTAGCATTGATCCAGGGACTAGCATTGCAATCATAGGGATCCTTTTCCTTTATAAAGGAGGGATCTTACAGATGGTATCAGAGAACTGTGTTGCCTGTAGGATTATGACCCTAGGATTCGAAACCACTAAGGAAAATTTTCAACAACTTCTACACTTGTCTATTCTTCTCGTAAACTTTTCTAATCTTCTTTCTCATCTCTATTTGTAGATGAACTCCATCAACGAAGCCATAAGGAAAGGACCACTCATGACAATGACCTTGGAGTGTGAGACAGAATTTCCCAAGGCTCTCAAGGACCTCATGGTTGCAATGGAAATACATGGTGCAGATGTGTACAAAGGTTTTCCTGTGATGGATGAAGGAGTTGAGTACTGGTGGGTGCAACTTCACTTGTATAAAAACAAGGAAGACAACCACAAGGAATCAGGATTCTGCATGTTCACCAATTCAGTGGTGCACACTACATTCTTTGATTCAGCAAGGGATGCAGCTTGGAGGACCATCAAAGAACTTGGTGATAGAGTCAAGTGCAGAATGCTCAACCTCCAAAATGACCTAAAGGAAGAGAAGAAACATATCCAAGAGTTGGAGGCTACCAACCAAACCTTAAGAGGAGACATTATAGACTTAGTAATGGAGTCATGTGATCAAGATAGACTGATTGCTTCTAGAAACATTATGTTAGCCAACATATCCAGTGAGATAGGATTGTAAACACACTTCGTTTAGTTGGACCACCACTTATCACCTTATTTTCCAAATGTTGCTTAAAATAAGTTGAACCTTGGTTGTTTTAATGGATCCATGTATGCCATGAATTGTGTGTTTTGATTTCCAAGGATGTGTATGTGATGCTTTGCCTTGTGTTTTATCTTAAATTGTGTTGTTCTAACTTTTTCTATCTTATAAATAGATGCCTAATGTTACCATCAGCACTGTTGAGGAGTTCCAGGGAACTCGCTTTGGTCGTCGTATTGTTGAGCTCACTACTTTGCTCACTCTTCCTATTCCTACCATCATGGTGCTTCCCCTCACCAAGTTTGAGAGGAAAGACCTTTGGGGTTTCAAGGTCAATCAGCCCGGACGCCAGACTGAGCCTACCACGGAGGCTATCATCTTCAAGATCATGTACGATGATAAGGAGAGAGGCCTTAAGGTAGTCATGCAGGATCTGATAGGTCGTCTGCTAGGGAGACACTCTCGACAGGTTAGAGGTACTCACTTCCACGTCTTCGGTAGACGTGATGAGGATGGAGAGGCCATCGACTTCGAGGACACTTCGAGGGATACAGTTGAGCCGATTCGCCTATACCTCCAGGACTTAGAGGCTCTCATTAGGCACGTGGACACTGATAGGACCAACGTCATGCTCAACAATGACGAACTGCAGGCTTCATGAGAAGGACAAGCTCTTCGCAGAGCAAGATGAGATAGTCAAGGAGATGGAGGCAAAGTTCGAGAGCCAAGACAGAAAGTTCAAGAGTCAGGAAAAGCGAGTCTAGGATAGAAACAAGAGGATTCGGGACATGACTGAAGAACTGCAGGCCAAGGACTTCGAGCTCGAGCATCAGCGGACGGTGATTGAGAGGCTTCGTTCTCAGAAGAGGGCTCTCAAAGCCAAAGTGGAGACCTTGACCGCCAATGTCGAGGAATACAAGACCGCAATGGAGAATGCAGGTCTTACCTTTGTTGAGGAGGAGGTTGATGCTGAGGAGTAGAGTTGACTACTCATTTATCATTTATTTATCATACTTTATTTGTGTCACAATGACCATCCAACATGTGGATGGCTTGTTATTGGTGTGTTTACTTTGATAACTTGTCATTTTTTTGTTGAACTATTATTATTATGATGCATGTTTGGTGATTGTTTATGTAATGTATTGTGCATGAAAGCATCTATGGGTATCTCATTCTTATCTCTATTGAACAAACCTCAGATGCCTCCTCGTCGTGCCAATCCCAACCCCAACAACAACAACATCACTCCTGAGATGCAACAAATGATGACAGCTCAGACTCAGCTGATGCAAATGATGACGACGTTCATCCAGAACCAAAACAACAACAACAACAATAACAACAACAACAACAACCCACCGGGTTTTGACATGCTTACCAGGTTCTTGAGATTGAGGCCAGCAAAGTTCTCAGGAACAACTGATCCCATGGTGGCAAATGATTGGCGACGCTCTATGAACAAGGACTTGGTAACTGTGGACTGTACTGATGCAGAAAAGGTCAGATTTGCAGCACATTTGCTAGAAGGACCAGCCGCCACTTGGTGGGATAACTTCCAGATCACCACTCCCATAGAAGATGTGACATGGGCTATCTTTGAGGATGGCTTTCGCACTGCTCATATCTCATCTAGGGTGATGATCTCTGAAGAAGAAAGAATTCCATAATCTGAAGCAGCGCCATCGCAGCGTGGAAGAATATATTGAGGAGTTCAACAATCTGGCGCGTTACGCACCGGATGAAGTTGACACTGATGCTAAGAGGAAGGAAAAGTTCCTTGAAGGGCTGAATGATGAACTGAACTTGCAGCTATCAGTGGCCTATGTTCCCACTTATCAGTCTCTCTGTGATAAGGCTGCTATTTTGGAGAGCAAAATGAAGCAAGTTGAAAGCAGGAAGAGAAAGCACTCAGACAAGCACAGCTCGGGATCGTCTCACAAACGTTCCCATTATGATGATAGTGGAAGCTCAGGATCCCACAAGCATGGGAAATTCAACAAACACCACAACCACAACCGTCACCATGACAACAAGCATCATCGTAGTCATGACAATGACAAGTACAAGAACCACAAGGGTGGATATAAGAGCCACCACAGTGGTAGTGGAAGTGGCAGTGGAAGCCAGCCTGTCAAGAAGGATATTAGTCAGGTTGAGTGCTTCAAGTGCAAGAAGATGGGGCATTATGCAAATGAATGCCGAGAAAAGAAAGTTGAAGGACCCAACAAGCCCAACCCTTTTCAGAAAGGGCAAGTTAACCACATCAATGTGGAGGAAATCTATGAGGAGCCTGATGCTGTTGCTAGTAAGTTCAGACTCAATTCTATTCCAGCATTTGTTCTTTTTGATAATGGAGCATCGCATTCATTCATATCAAAAGCATTTGTTGATAGAAATGGGTTTCCAACTGAAAACATTGGGTGTCCAATAAAAGTTAGTTCTCCAGGTGGAGATATGATAGTAAGTCTTGGATGCCGGGATCTAGTAATAGAGTTTGGAAAGCATAAGTTTCCAGTGAGTCTGATAATCCTAGATTCCCAAGGACTGGACGTAATATTGGGAATGGTTGGATGGCTAAGTATGAAGGAGTACTAGATTGTGCTAATCGTACTGTTGCACTCACAACCCCGGAAAGGAAACGAATTAAATTCAAGACTAACTTTGAATCAAAAGGGAGTAAGCTCAATTATCTTAAGGGGGTTAGCATAGACAGTGTGCCAATTGTGAGTGAATATCCGGATGTGTTTTCGGAAGAATTGTCGGGAATGCCACCAGATAGAGATGTGGAGTTCCTTATTGATTTGCTACCAGGATCTGGACCAATAGCAAAGAGACCGTACAAAATGTCAGTTGATGAACTGAAAGAACTCAAGAAACAACTTGGAGAACAGTTGCAGAAAGGATTTATTCAACCAAGTTCTTCATCTTGGGGAGCCCCAATTTTGTTTGTGGAGAAGAAAGATAGAAGTCAAAGGTTATGCATAGATTACCGTTCACTCAATGAGGTGACTATCAAGAACAAATACCCTTTGCCTAGAATCAATGACTTGTTTGATCAGCTAGAAGGAGCTTGTGTATTCTCAAAGATTGATCTCCGGTCAGGATATTTCCAACTCAAGATAAGAGAACAAGACATACCTAAGACAACTTTCACCACAAGGTATGGATTGTATGACTATACCGTGATGCCATTTGGTTTGACCAATGCACCAGCATACTTTATGAATATGATGAACAAGGTGTTCATGGAATTCCTTGATAAGTTTGTTGTCATTTTCATCGATGACATTTTAGTCTACTCCAAGAGCAAAGAAGAGCATGAAGGACATTTGCGTTTGATACTTGAGAAGCTTAGAGAGCATAAACTTTATGCCAAATTCAGCAAGTGTGAATTCTGGTTGAATGAAGTTGGATTTCTTGGACACATTGTGTCAGGAGATGGTGTAGCAGTTGATCCTGCTAAAGTTTCAGCTGTAACTGAATGGGAATCTCCCAAGTCAGTGAAAGAAGTTCGTAGTTTCCTTGGCTTAGCAGGTTACTACAGAAGGTTCATTGAGAATTTCTCCAAGGTAGCTAAGCCTATGACAGAATTGCTAAAGAAGGACAAGAAATTTGCTTGGTCTGAAGGTTGTGAACTCAGTTTTCAAGAATTGAAGAAGAGACTTGTGACAACACCAGTCTTATGTCTGCCAGATTTGGAGAAGGATTTCCAAGTGTATTGTGATGCATCTCATCATGGTTTGGGTGCAGTACTTATGCAAGAAGGGAAAGTTGTGGCTTATGCCTCGAGACAACTCAAAACTCATGAAGTGAACTATCCTACTCATGATTTGGAGTTAGCCTCTGTTGTCCATGCACTCAAAACATGGAGACACTATCTTTTGGGAAAGCGATGTGAAGTGTTCACAGATCACAAGAGTTTGAAGTACATCTTCACCCATAAAGAAATTAACATGAGACAAAGAAGATGGCTAGAACTCATCAAGGACTATGACTTAAGTTTGCAATACCATCCCGGTAAAGCAAATGTTGTAGAGGATGCTCTAAGCCGTAAGGTTTTTGTGAATGGCCTTACTAAAGGAGAATTGCCAGATGATTTGTGTGCCCAATTTAGAGATCTCAGATTGGAGATTCTGCCTGAAGGACATCTCATGTCTTTGGATGTTCAACCCACTCTGTTGGACAAGATCAAAGAAGCCCAGAAGACTGATAGTGAAATTGAAGAAATTAAGGAATAGATTGGCAAAGGAAAAGCCAAAGGGTTCCATGAAGATGAACAGGGTACTTTATGGCATGGGAAACGTATCTGTGTTCCACAAGATCTGGAGCTTCGGAAACTGATTTTGCAAGAAGCACACAACTCACCATATTCCATTCATCCGGGTAACACCAAAATGTACATGGATATGAAGAAAGATTTTGGTGGAATAATCTCAAGAAGGACATCGCCGAGCATATTTCTTTATGTGATGTGTGTAGTAGAGTGAAAGCGGAACATCAGAAACCAGCAGGTTTGCTTCAACCACTACCTATTCCTGATTGGAAGTGGGACAAGATTGGTATGGATTTCATTACCGGATTACCAAGGACCCGGTCAGGATATGATTCTATTTGGGTAGTAGTGGATCGCCTAACTAAAGTGGCTCATTTCATACCCGTGAAGACAACCTATACAAGTGCTAAGTTGGCCAAGATCTATATGAGTAGAATTGTGTGTCTACATGGAGTACCCAAAAGTATTATGTCTGATAGGGGAACGCTATTCACTTCCCATTTTTGGAGACAGCTACATGAGTGATTGGGAACGAGGTTGGAATTCAGCACTGCTTTTCATCCTCAAACTGATGGACAGACAGAAAGGACTAATCAGATTCTTGAAGACATGTTGAGGGCATGTGCCCTAGACTATGGAGCCAGTTGGGATGAAAGTCTGCCTTACGCAGAATTTTCTTACAACAACAGCTATCAAGCCAGCATTGGGATGGCACCATTTGAGTTTCTCTATGGGAGAAAATGTACCACCCCATTGTTATGGAATGGTGTGGGAGAAAGAAGTTTGTTCGAACCAGAACTTATCAAAGAAGCCGAAGAGAAGGTCAAGTTGGTTAAGGACAGATTGAAGATAGCACAGTCCTGACAGAAAAGCTACGCATATCCTAAGCATAGAGAAGTCACCTATGAAGTTGGTGATAGAGCTTATCTTAGAGTGTCACCACTTCGTGGAGTGAAGAGGTTTGGAGTCAAAGGGAAATTGGCCCCAAGATATGTTGGACCATTCAAGATTCTGAGTCGTAAAGGAGAAGTTGCTTATGAAATTGAATTGCCAGAGTATTTGTCAGCTGTCCATAATGTGTTTCATGTGAGTCAGCTTAAGAATGTCATCCAGAAATGGAAGAAACTTCTTTGAAGGATACTATACCTTTGGAAGAGGTTCAGTTGGAGAGTGACCTCACTTATGAGGAGAAAACCATCAAGATTCTTGAGACTGCAGAAAGAGTCACACGGACTAAGACTATGAAGTTTTGCAAAGTTCAGTGGAACCATCATTCCGAAGAGGAAGCAACTTGGGAAAGAGAAGATGATCTTCGGAAAGACCACCCTCACCTATTTTCTAGCCAATCCGAATCTCGAGGGCGAGATTCACCTTAAGGGGGTTAGATTTGTAACATCCCTAAAATCATGTTTTAAACTCATGCATATCATCCATGCATCCATGATCATATGAGTTTCATTTCAAACAAATCATTTCAAAACAGAAGCATATATGCTTATTATTTCATGTAAGTTTGCTCTAGCCTTAGTGTTATCTTCCAATAAGAAGAGTACTTGTTTTGGTTCAGTAAGGTTTGAAATTCAAACTTAGGCACCATCAAAAGTTTGAACAAAGTTTCAAAACAAAATGAGTAAATAAAACCAATATTATGCCTATTGTATATATATCATAAAGGCTTGGTTTTATTTTTATTTTCATTGGATCAAAGTGTTTTCAGTAAACAGTAGTGTTTGACACACATTTGAGTGCAAGGTTTGCTGGATAAAAACCTAGAGAAGATTTGAATTCAAACTCATTTGATTTGGAATTGAAAATCATTTCAGAAAATCAAAACAGAAAAAGAAAAGGAGAAAAGAAATGGAAAAAGGCCAGCACCACCTAACCAGCCCAACAACGGATTTAGCCCACTAAGCCCACCCGGGTCCCCCCTCTCTCTCTCACTCGTAGACACACCCACAAGGTCACTGACCACGCGTCCCCACCTTCTCTCTGTTTAACTCGCTGACGAGTGGACCCTGCGACCACGTCGTCGACGTCGTCAATCACGCGCGGACGCGACGCTCGCTCCGCCGTTACCTCGCCACAATCACTACGCGCTTAATTGCCCTTGATACCGCGCGCGATCCTCGCCCCCGCTCTGGCTATAAGACCACCTCCCCCTCGCGGCCATTTCCCCCAACAAAGCCAGACAGATACGCCCCCAGGCTGCCCGCAATTGCCCTTGCGCCGCCGCAGACAGACGCACTCTGGCGACGAATCTCGCTGAGTACTGACTGCCCCCCAGCCTCTAGTTCAAACCATCGTGACCAGCATGACCTTGCGCATTTACTGATGGCCTCTGTTTGCTTTCTCATGACCCAGAGCGACGTCTTCGTTCTCACCCGCGAGCACCTGAGCCGCCGCTCGACTCCGACGTGCGATTCAGGTAAAATGACACCGCCCCTTGCCTTCCCTTTGGTACTGTCTTGATCGCCAGGTCCTTGCGCATCTCCTAAACCATCTGGTTTGTGCTAGGTCGACGCAGAACCTCGGCAACATCTTCGACAGCAAGCATCTGACGCCGCCCGCAACTCCGACGAGCTCCCTCGACCACTACAACGCGCCCCTTGACTAGCCATCACCACCTTGAGCATCAGCATCGCACGGTGTGCTCGGTAAGCCCCTTCCCCCTCTCCCGCGCGACCTAGAATGCCGGTAGCAGTTCTGACAGAGGCGTCGCTGCCTGTCGCCGCCGCTAGCGCCGCCACTGGAAGGTCAAGTCCTGAGCGCCGTTAGATCTAGATCGTGCGGATACGATAGAACCTAGATGAAGCGGTACGATTCAATCTGAGCCGCGCGATTAAGTTATATCCAGCGGCTCAGAAGCGTGATCCGACGCGAACCGGTACGCGCCAATCACAGCGTGACTCGTGGCTAGAGAATAGATTTAAAACAGGATTTGAATCTATTAGTAGTTTGAATTTGTTTTAGCTATAACTTTTGATCCCCACGTTCAAATCTGATGAATTTGATATCAATGGAATCAGGAGAACAAGCCCTTTCTAAATATGCAATGTGTTTAATGTTTTGCTTCTGTTAAAATGGTTTTATTTACAGAAACATGTGTAGGGCTATTTTGAGTATATGAATTGTTTAAGAAATGTTTTAAGGTTTAAATAAATGTTGTTTGGCAAGTTTTGAACTTGTTTATGAACCAGTACTGTACACTTGCTTGGTTGAGTTTTAAAAACCATCACATATCATATTGCATGCATTCATATATTTTTGTTTGTATATATTTTGTATGTGATTGTTGCTATGATTTTATGTGTAGATTTTGGTGCCAATAGTGATTGTGATTGTGAGGAGTGTAGCTACTCTCCAAACTACCAAGGCAAGTGGTGCTTCATGAATATTTTTATCCCTATGTTTTCTACTAAGCATTAGAAATATTTTGCTAGTCTTGCATGCTATATTTTGCTTATATGCCATGTTGGGAAATCCTAGTAGATGTAGAATTGCTAGAAATATCTAAGTTAAGATGCTTATCTATGCCATGCTTAGCCTAGCTAGTAGCAACCAAGGGTTGGTGAAATATACATGCTATGATGAAAATATTTCTAAGTCTTTGGACTTGTGTTTTGCCTAATAAAACAACTAAGTAAATGAAACACCTGGGTGGAATGGAAGGAATGTTTTATGTTGAGTGGTTACACAAGGCCCATTTCTATGGTTTACCTTGTGTATATCACTTGTGGAAAGCCACCCAGGAACAAAGAGATTTTAGAGGCCAAATGTTAAGAAGCTTCTAGTGAAGCCACTTGGCAATATGGGCTCTGCCAGGATCATATAGGTTGCAATAACTTAGCCATTTGGACAGTTGGTGGTAGTGGGATGATAGGTTGGAGCGCGTCCATTTGGTCTAAGGAAAGGCTTCTAAAAGGTCATGTCTTGGTGAAAATCAAGGCTTGTGGGGAAGTGCACAACCTCTGTAGATGGAAGAATCTAAGTACTTAGCCATGTCCCTGGAAAAGGACAACTTGAGCATCAAGACATGGAAGCTATCAAGAATCTCCTCATCCCAATTTCTAAGTAAAACTTGTGGGTGAACCAGGGTGAAGGACCTCAATGTCTATTGGTGGTTCCTTGGGAAAAGTTTTGATAAAGAAAAACATAGTGATTTCAACTAATAGGCAAAACCTATTTTGAGCAAAGCAAGCCAAGCTACACTTAGCCAAATAGCATATAGTATCTAGTCCACCTAAATTGTACTAAGGTATCACTTGCCAATACTATTCCAATATATTGACCCACGGTGGCTGTAACTTGTGATGTTGCAGGTTACTCTGATGAGGATTAGGAGTCATGAGTCTACACTCAACATGTTTGCCTGTGGCACATGAAGATGAAGACTTTTATTTATTTACTTATTCAAACTCTTGTACTAGGCCTGTGGCCTTGGAGTTGTAAAGACTATGTTTGTCTCTGGAATGATTGTAATAATGACCTTCGTTTCTGTGTACTTCATCTTAAACTGTGGATGCTAGCATTGATCCAGGGACTAGCATTGCAATCACAGGGATCCTTTTCCTTTATAAAGGAGGGATCTTACAGCTGTCGTCGCCCGTCTCTCTCTCCCCTCTCCCATTCTTCTCGCATGCATGCATGCATGCCTCGAGAAGCACCCCTTATCCGTCCTACTTTTCCCTAGGAACAACTAGCGCGTCGTCGAAGAAGAGCCGTGGACGCAGACGCCACGAGCCCGTCCCCGACCGTCGTCGGAGCCCAAGCCGCTGTTGACGCCCCTTGTTCGGATCCACGCCATCGACCGCATCGAGCCACGCCTTCCCTGACCCTGCTCCGCCCCTAGGTGAGCCTCCCCTACCCTCCCCGTAGCTCCTAGGGTTTGGTCACCAGCGTCACCACCCGCGCAAGGAAGACGAGCCCTGGGCCATTGGATCTTATGAGATCTGACGACCCATGGTGTTACTTACCTCTTTGCCAGCTCGCGGACACTGACACGCGGGGCCATCGCCGGGGATTTGAAACCCCCAGCACCCGCGCATGCTTCTGCATAATGGGGCCGGCCCAGCTCCCGCGTGGACCGTGGCCAGGCCCCAGATCCACTCAGCCCCTTTTTCTTGTTCCATTTATTTAAATCTCAAAAAGTTGTGCTATAGTTTTAAATCCACCAAAAATCACCAAGCCTCCTTTTAGCCTGATTTAAATTTTGGAAGTTAGCCCCAGTAAGTCCTCACCACATCGCACTGGTAGATCGTTAAAAGGATGCTTGTAGCTTTTATATTTTTTTCTGGAATAAAATAGTGCAGTTTACACTATTTTATTTCTACTAATTTTTCTAGAAGACAGAAAAATATGAAACCACCTCCTAGGCCTTCCTTTTTAACCTACCCCTCCAACAAAATTGGAATCACACCAGTAGGACATACTTAGGACCTATGATAAATCCTGCAAGTTTGGGGCAGAAGATTCTTGCAAAAATTCTAGAAGTTTCTCTAAAGCCCATTTTGGAATAATTCCAACTCCAGGAGTTGAGCACCAACATTACCTACTTAATCCCAGTAGGTCATATTTTTAGTGGTATTACTTTTGTACTGGGGATTATTGGTGTGTTTCTAGCCCTATCTGTAGTGTTTAAATTGCTATAAATCAACCATATTAGCTAAAAAATATGAATCCAACTGGGTTGGTTTAGGAATTCAATCACCTACCCAGCCATATTTTTTTTGGTCACTGTTCACTTATAGAAAAGAGTTGAAGCACTTGATGGCTTGCTAGACTAGGGTTCACTACTAAATTCACCATAATTGATGAGATTGTCCTAATTAGTTGATTCCAGTGGCCTTGGTTTGCTAGTTTCAGTAGTTACCTAGGTGTATTCTGGTTTGCCAAGATGAGTACATAATCTGTACTAATTGCATTGCTTGCTTCGTGCTTGATATGTGGTATGATGTTTGCTCGTTTATTTCCTTTCGTGACGATAGATACGAACGAGGAAGGATACGAGGAAGGTGATTGGGAGTATCTAGAAGAAGGAGACCAGGGATAAGCTGCCAACGAAGGCAAGCCACCTTCTTGCTAATACACCCTATCCTATTATTTTATCTATGCATGTTCTATCTACTCATTTATGCAAAGTGCATTTGTTTTACTATGGTATACTTTTATATGGGGAATGTTTGGCTCCTCCAAATAATTACCTCTTAGTACCATTAGGTACAACCCCTTTCGTATAATACCTACCTTTCATTAGTATGGTAGATGGTGTTTAACACCATAACCCCTTGGAGACCCTGTTTTAGCCTAAACAAAAGTGTAGGATGGCAAGACCCCGGAAAAAGGACTTACAAAATGTTTTATGAGAAAACCTTGGTGAGGCTTGGCCTACCAAGTGGTCTAGAAAATGATAAGGGTTTTGTTTTACAAAAAGGTGGACAAGAGATGGAGGAAAATGTTTACGAAAATAGCCGGGCTGGCCAGTTTTGAAGCTAGCGCAATTAACCCGTGCAACCACATTACTCTGGAATGGGACGAGGCTGGGCTGAAAGTTTGTCTGATCCGGTATAGGTGCTTCATACTACTATAGGGGTAAACAATCCCCGGAGGTTGGGCCTTCTCTGTCCAACGGTCCATGTGTAGCATCGAATAGGAGAAGGAACGAAGGGTCTACGGGCCTCCACGCGATACTATGAGCCCCTCATTGAAAGCGCACACCCGTCGAGGTGCAAAACGTGCTCCGATTGGCTGGTTACTATATAGGGCATACCGGTTTTAAGGGGATTAACCTCATAGGGTAGGCACATGTATTGGAGAGGGCATTCAGAAGGTCTTGACCGGTTGCTCGACCCACGGTCAGTGTAGATCAGGGACGGGTAATCGGATGGTGTGGGTAAAGTGTACAACCTCTGCAGATTGTAAATCTATTCGAATAGCCGAGTCCTCGGTCATGGATGGTTATTGCTGGCGGTTGTACATCGGTGATGGTTTTGATTTCAAAAAGGACTTCGAAAAAGCAATGGCTTGAAAATGTTTTGACCATGAGATGGTCGGGAAAAATGGAGGTAGGAGTTTGGTCATGAGATGACCGGAGAGAAGAACAAATGGGTGACCCATTCCTAGTGTTTTCTTAAAACTTTTCAAAGAGGTTTCCGAAATGTTTTACAGAAGTTTTCCAACAAAGATATAGAGACATGCTATATCTACGAGAGAAACTAGTTTATAAAAGAACCTCTCTTGGAACTATCCTACCACAGCCTTATTGCATATCCTTTATTGTATTGTTCTCTTAAGGTGGTTTGCGAGTACATTCAAAGTAATCACCGGCATTGTACCTGGCTATTTACTTGGCCAGATTATGAGCAGGAAGATGGGAATAATGAAGGTTACGACGACGACTTCGTGAACTAGGGCGTTATTCTGAGTCAGGCACCCTTTGGGATATGGCATGACTCGGGCCTTCTGCATTTAGAGTTTCTGCTGCTACTATCTATTGGTGCCCATGAGGCCCCTTTGTAAGACTATCTATGTAAGACTTGATGTTCGGTACTATAATGGATGTGTACTTTGATACTATTTCGATTATGCTCCATGAGTCACTGATCATGGGATCTTGGTCATGTGCATGATGGGCTATCCCGAACCATAAATCTGGGGTGCCACATTAGATCTTGATCATGAACTGAGCTCACAAGATCTATACATGAAATCACAAGGAGGAGATACAACCATCTAGCTACTACATGGACCCGTAGTCCAAGGTGGAACTACTCACGCTTCATACCGGAGGCTGGCATGATGAAGAATAAGGCCTCCGAGATGATCTCCCCTCCGGCAGGGTGCCGAGAAGAACTTCATATCCCCCTGATCTAGGGATGATGGTGGCGGCGGCTACAGACGGTTTCGTGGAGTTTTGATCGTGTTCCTAGGGTTTCTGCATCGAGGGCTTCTTATATGCGAAGGGTCGAGCCAGGGGGGCACCAGGGCGGCCGCACCCCCCCAGGCACGGGGTGGGCCCACCCGCACGGCCAGGGGGTGTGGCCCCTGGTGAGCCTTCTCCGTCTCGTCTTTTGGCTTTGTGTTGCCCACGGTAAAATATTGACTTTGGCTTTTGTCCCGTCCAATTCCGAGAATATTGATTTTCTGCCTTTCTGGAACCAAAAACAGAAGAAATTAGGCAACTGGCACTATGGCAACTTGTTAATAGGTTAGTTCCAAAAAACATATAAAAACACCTCAAAGTGTAGACAAAGCAAAGCAATGTAGATACTAAACAAGCATGGAGCATCAAAAATTATAGATACGTTTCAGATGTATCAAGGCGCCACATGAACTTCTTCTGGTGCTACACTACTCTCAAATCCGAGAGAAGGTTCGACAAACTCGTTGAAGTCTACTTTCCTTCGAGTCACTTATTTCGAGAGAAACTCCTTCTCTAGAAAGGATCCATTCTTAGCAACGAAGATTTTTCCTTCAGATCTATGATAGAAGGTATACCCAATAGTTTCCTTCGGGTATCCTATGATGATGCATTTTTCCGCTTTGGTTTCAAGCTTGTCAGGCTGTAACTTCTTTATATAAGCTTGACAACCCCAAACTTTAAGGAACGACAATTTAGGTTTCTTCCCAAACAATAATTCATACGGTGTCGTTTCAATGGATTTAGATGGTGCGCTATTTAAAGTGAATGCAGTTGTTTCTAATGCATAACCCCAAAATGATTACGGTAAATCTATAAGTGGCATCATAGAACGAACCATATCTAAGAGAGTTCGATTACGACATTCAGACACACCATTACGTTGTGGTGTTCCCGGCGGTGTCAATTGTGAAAGTATTCCGCATTTCTTCAAATGCTTGCCAAACTCGTAACTTAGATACTCACCTCCATGATCATATCATATAATTTGAATCATAATTTTACATTGATTATCTACTCCACTTTTAAATTCCTTAAACTTCTCGAAAGTTTTGGACTTATGTTTCATGAAATAGATATACCCATGTCTACTCAAGTCATCCGTGAAAGTAAGAACATAACGATAACAACCGTGTGATGCTACAATCATCGGGCCACACACAGCGGTATGTATGATTTCCAATAAGTCTGTAGCTCGCTCCATCATACCAGAAAATGGAGTCTTAGTCATTTTACCCATCAAACATGCTTCGTATCTTTCAAGTGATTTGAAATCAAGTGAATCAATACGTCCATCGGAATGGAGTTTCTTCATACTTTTCACTCTAATGTGACCAAGACGATAGTGCCACATGTATGTAGAATTATCGCTCAATTTCAAATGTTTAGCTTCAATATTATTAACATGTGTATTACTACAATCGAGATTCTATCAAACTAGCGAAGAACAAGTTGATGATGCGCGATGGAAATCTATCAAAGGTGCATGTGAATAAAACATATTACTCATATAAATCGAACAACCGTTATTCTCGGACTTAAACAAGTAACCGTCTCGCAATAAACATGATCCGGATATAATGTTCATGCTCAACGCAGGCACCAAATAACAATGATTTAAGTATAAAACTAATCCTGATGGTAGATGAAGAGGTAGCATACCGACCGCGATCACATAAACCTTTGATCCATTTCCATCGCGCATCGTCACCTTGTTCTGCTAGTTTCCGTTTATACTGCAGCACCTATTTCGAGTGACAAATGTGAGCAACCAAACTAGTACCAAATACACATGCACTACTATGACTTAGTAAGATACACATCAATAACATGTATATCGGTCATACCTTTTTTCTTGATGTTGCCATTCTTCAGATCTAGCAAGTACTTGGGGCAATTCCGCTTCCAGTAACCTTCTCCCTTGCAGTAAAAGCACTCAGTATCAGACTTACGCCCAGCTTTGGTCTTCTTCGCCGGCGCGGTAGCTTTCTTACCGCCCTTCTTGAATTTTACCTTTTTCTTAGACTTTCCTTGCTTCTAGAAATTGGTGGTCTTATTGACCATCAACACTTGGTGCTCTTTCTTGATCTCCACTTCCATAGACTTCAACATAGAGAAGAGTTCTGGCAATGTCTTATCCATGCGCTGCATGTTGTAGTTCATCACAAAGTTCTTGTAACTTGGTGCTAGTTATTGGATGACACGGTGAATCCCCAAAGCATTAGGAATTATTGTTCCAAAGATCTAGAGATTATTGGCGTGCCTAGACATCTTAAGCACATGCTCACTCACGAAGCTTCCCTCCTCCATCTTGCACTTAAAGAACTTTTCAGAAGCTTCATAACACTCAACTGCCGCGTGAGCCTCAAATATCATTTTGAGTCCATGGAGAATATCATGTGGGTCAAAGTTCTCAAACCTCTTTTAAGCTCCGGTTCCAAACCATACAAGATACCACACTAAACTGTGGAATACTGATTCTTCCGAGTATGGAAAACATTTTTCTCATCATCAATAGCATCTTCTGCAGGTGGATCACCCAGCGGTGAATCTAGCACATAGGTCAACTGACCAACATTGAGGACAACTCAAATTGTGGAACCAATCCGCGAAGTTGCTTCCATTGTTTTTCAACTTTTCTTTCTCTAGGAACGCATTAAATTGATGGCAGGGTCCGCCATTGATCTACAACATATTTGCAATAGTTTAGACTAAGTTTATGACAAATTGAGTTCTAATTAACAGTTAAATTAATCTAGGTGAACTCCCACTCAAAACAATATCCCTCACATTGTTTTAGTGATCACATGAACCAAATCCACCACATCAAGTCCAATCATCACGAGACATAATGTAATTTCGAAGGCGAATAATCAACATGTTCATCATATCTACTATATGACTCATGCTTTACCTTTTTGTGATCCGTGTTCCGAGACCATGTCTGTACATGATAGGCTTGTTAAGATGTAACCTTAGTTTCCACATGAGAAAATCTGGCTTGCTCCCATTGTATACACTCGCAGAATCTAACACACCCGATCATCACGTGGTGCTTCGAAACAACGAGCCTTAGCAATTGTTCCTACTAAGGATGAACACTTTATAACTTGATATTTTTTGAGAGGGATCATCTTATAATGCTACCATCGCGATCTAAGCAATACAAGATGCATAAAACGATTAACATCACATGCAATTCAAAAATATGTGATATGATATGGCCTTTCTTCTTGTGCTTCGGATCTCCATATTCAAGCATGAACATGACCTCCATCATCACCGGCGTGGCGTCAAGGTCAATGGAACCGCTCCATGGTTGTCGTCCACCAGCATCAACTATTACAATTACTTTGAATAGTAGACACACAGGTCTTAAAAAATTAAAATACAACCATAAGGCTCCTGCCCGTTGCCGACTTACAATAAGGATCATTTCATACATCATATATAATCACAATCATGGCCATATCACATCACAGGAAACCCCTGCAAAACAAAGTTAGATGCCTCTAATTTTACGTGGTTTGGGGCTTTCAATAAGTACCGTTCTATCTTACGAACAGTAACCACAACGTTGATGCTTGAAATATCAAGTGGCCATTGTAAATTGAATATTTACTATGATGGGAGAGACAGCCACCCGCAAGGCCACTTATGCAATACAAGTTGCATGTTGAGCATGGAGCAAGTCTCATGAATGATGTCATGTAAGGTTAGCCCGGCCCGCTTCATCCCACCATACCACAAGATGCAAAGTACACAAGAAGAAATTGATAATAAAAGCACCACCGCCCACAATGAACATTGTGTTCTACTCGTGCAACAGATCTACATATAGACACGACTTTGATACCACTATAGGAGTTTATAACATGGAAAACAAAAAAATTCTACCGTAGAAACACACACAATCCAAGATCTATCTACTAGATTGTAGAAACGAGTAGATGGAGTACTCACCCTCGAAGATTCCAAAGCGGTTAACGAGGGCAGATTCTCGTGGGTGATGTAGTCATTCACTTGCCGATCACAAGATCGCGTAGATTATCCTTCCGGCGCCGTGTTCTGGTAGCGCTGCCACAGTCGGTCACACGTTCGGTTCTCGACGAAGACCTTCCTCTCCTTGTTCCAGAAGGCATTGGAGGTTGTAGCTCTCTCCTCGCGATTCCGGCAGCACGACGGCGTGGTGTCAGAGATTAGAGGGGAGACCGTAGGGCTTCGCCTTAAGCCAGAGCAGGTAGGTGGAGTAGAAGGGTTCCTCGACAACTAGGGTTTAGAGGCCGAAGAGGAGGAGGTGGGGCCTGTAGCGGCTAGGGCGGCGGCGTCTTGGCAGCGGCGTTGGCTTGGGTGGGGCTAGGGTTTCTGGTGTAGGCTTAAGGGAAACCCCCTCCCCTCTATTTATCAGAGGGAGGGGCAGATAGGGGAGGGGGGTCGAATCCTCACCCAACTCCCTCTCCTCCTTGGCCGGCAGTGGAGGGAAGAGGAGGTTTCCTCTCCTCCCTCCACCAGGAACCATTGTCTAAGTTTGACTATTCAAACTTGCCTTTTGACTTTCAATTTTGGAGTTTGATTTCTCTCTTTTAAATGCCCAGCCAAGTGACCTAGGACATGATGCAATCATTCCACTTTGTCATGACACATTCATGTACCCTTCCCCATCTGATTCGGTGAACCTTATAGACCCTTCTAGATCATTTCGGTGAAAACAATCATTCCCGAACTCCAGAATTGGACTTTCCTTATATGAATCTTATTCTCCGGACCATTTCGGATCTCCTTGTGATATCCCGGATCCTAACCGAGACTCCGAACAACATTCGGTCTTCTTACTCACATTCCATATATACTAAACAACATCGAATCCTTAAGTGTGTCTCCCTATGGTTCGTGAATTATGCATACATGACTGAGACTCTTCTCCGATCAATAACCAATAGAGGAATCTGGAAATTCATATGGCTTCCACATATTTCTATGATTACTTTGTGATTAAATGAACCATTTACATACGATACCAATTTCCCTTTGTCTCATAATATTTTACTTATCCGAGGTCTGATCGTAGGTATCTCTGCATACCTAGTTCAACCTCGTTACCTCTAAGTACTCTTTACTCGTTCTTGTGATATGTGATCCCTTGTGAGATAGTTACATGCTTGCAAGCTAATTGGATGACATTCCACCGAGAGTGCCCAGAGTATATCTATCCGTCATATGGATGGACAAATCCCACTCTTGATCCATGTGCCTCAACGCTTACTTTCCGAACACCCAATGACACATTTATAACCACTGAGTTACAAAGTGGTGTTTGATGTCATCAAAGCATCCATCCGGTGATGGTGATTAGCATGATCTCCTGGTCAAAGGAATTAGGTTACTATGTATCTAAAAGCTTATAACAAACGAACTATTAAAATGATTTGATATTTATTCTACGGTTTATCTCTAGGAGTATGTCCATCACACCATTATCCTGATGATATGATCTTGTTCTTAATAACATCTCAATGTTCATGATCAGGAAACCATGATCATCTATCAACCAACAAGCTAGTATTATAAAGAGGCTTTACTAGGGACTGTAATAAGTTTACAAATCACATAAGCATTAATGTTTCCGGTTAATCCAATTATAGAATGAATGTAAACATTTATCATAAAAACAAAGATATAATAATAACTACTTTTATTATTGCCTCTAGGGCATATCTCCAACAGTCTCCCACTTGCACTAGAGTCAACTAATCTAGATTACATGGTAATATACTGAACACCCATGGCGGTTTGGTGCTGGTCATGCTTTTCCCTCGGGAGAGGATTAGTCAATAGATCTGCCATATTCAGATCTATGTGAACTTTTTAAATCTTTATGTCACCATCTTGGACATGCTCTCAAATAGCGTGAAAACGTAGGTTGATATGCTTCAGCTTCTTCTATGACCTTGGCTCCTGCGCATTGGCTATGGCGCCCATGTTATCACAATAGATTGACATTGGGTCTAGCATAATGGGAACCAAACGGAGCTCCATAATGAACTCATTCATCCATATCGCCTCTTGTGAAGCCTCCGAAGCAGCTATGTATTCCGATTCAGTTGAAGATCTTGCCACAATGCTTTGCTTTTCACTCCTCCATCTCACTTCTGCACCATTCAAAGTAAATACGTATCCAGATTGAGATTTAGAATCATCCGGATCGGCGTTCCAACTAGCATCGGTGTAACCATTAACAATGATCTATTCATCACCTCCATAAGAAAGAACCATATCCTTAGTTCTTCTAAAGTACTTAAGCATGTTTTTGACCATTGTCCAATGATCTACCCCTGGATCACTTTGATATCTACTAGTCAAACTAACAGCATAGGAAATCTCGGGTCTTGTACATAGCATGGCATACATGATAGATCCTATGGTGAGGCATAGGGAGTCTTACTCATCCTCTCTCTATCTTCTGCCGTAGCGGGACTTTGAGTTTTACTCAAGGTCGTATTGGGCAACATGGGCAAGAACCCTTTCTTGCTATCTTCCATTCCAAACCTCTTTAGAACTTTCTCCAAATATGTACTCTGTGAAAGTGATATTAGGCGTCTCGATCTATCTCTATAAATATTTATGCCTCAAGGGCATATCTCCAACATGTTTATGGGTCGAGAGTTTAGGGTTTTGGTTTTTTTAGAGGTAGTTTAGGGTTTAGGAATTTTTCAATAATATGTCCGATCTTAGGGTTTGGGGTTGAGTGTTTAGGGTTTTTAGGGGTATAGGGCTTAGGGTTTGAGCTTTCGTGAATTAGAATGGCGTTAGTGCAATTTAATGAAAGTATCTCAAATTTTGTTTCATAAGAGAATGATACCTACTTGGCAGGGTTTAGGGTTATAGGGTTTAAGGTTCAGGTTTTGCGGAATTTTAAATAATGTTTAATCTTTATGCTTAGATTCGTGGAATGGAATGGCGTTAGCGTAATTTAATGAAAGTATATCTCAAATGTCGATCTATAAGTGGATGATATACATGCTTAGTCAGAGTTGTTTAGGAGTTTAGGTTTTATGGTTTAGGAGTTTAGAGTTTAGGGAAGTTTCAATAATGTTCAAGATTTATGCTTATATTTGTTGAAGAGAATGGCGTTATCGCAATTTAATGAAAGTATCTCAAATTTGGATATATATAAGTGCATGATACCTACTTGGTTAGTGTTTATTTATGGGTTGAGGGGTTTAGGGTTTAGGGTTTAATTTTTTAGTATTTAGGGGTTGAGGGTTTGTTTCTAGGGGTTGTTTAGGGTTTTAGTGGTAGCCATGGGATTTGACGAGTTTTGGAAAAAATAGTTTCGCAGTATTGTCCTACCATGTATGGACATTATTGGATTTCAACCCGAACGACTAAGGTCCTCAAGGCCATATCGATCGACATCATAGTTTACCACCTGATAGAGTTCCCACACTAGATGGGTGCATCTTGGGGTAGTAAGCATTGTTGACCGTGGAAGTTTTCACACATATAGTGGTCCATGTGTCCTTTCTAACTACAACATTTAAATGAATTTCGCAAAAAAATCGAGTCTAGCGCGATGGAGACGGGAGTACAAGGCAGACGTGTCTATGATAATCCATAATGTAGGACCCACCCGACTTATCGAAATTACCACAATGTATAAGGTCAATATTTGCCACAAGGTAGGACCCACATAGCTCGTCATATTGCTCCATGCAAGGGGAAATGATTTTCTATTCTCTATGGGAAACCCAAAAGCTTGAGGTAACTTTATTTTCTCCACAATGTACTACTATATGCCTTAAGGTGTTCTTTTTACACATTGCAGATTCCCTAAGGAAAAAGGCAAAAAATGGGCCACTTGGTAGTGTATGACCAAGCTATAAAACTCCTATGCAGAAGTTAGCGTCTTAAGTTTAGTGGTCCCCACAAATCATCTCGTTTAGACACTGTCTAAATGGTGGAGCTTAGTATATTGTTTTATTGGACATATGCTCACTTCTGTCCACGCGTAGAGAAAATAAATCATAGGAAGGGGAAGAGGGCAGCGGCAAAGAGAAAGAGGAGTTGAAGGCGGTTCGATGTTAGAGCAAAGTTTATTATGATGAGTTCCTGAAACGAGGTACTCCTATGGCCTTTAAAGTGTACACTATACTAGTAGTAAATTTCAGGACCTATGCACGCAAAAAATGTGTGTTTTCTCTCTCCTTGGTTGCCTCTCATCTCTCCACCCCTCTCCACTCACGCACTAGCCCAGCTGATCTCTCCCTCATCCACAACATGGCACTGCTCACGTGTGCCTTGGTATGGAGGCTATGTTTTTTATTTGGTTTTTCGAGAGGGTGACTTTATTTTTCTAGCGTGTTTGGCAGCCGCGTTGGTGTGGAGGAGGAGTACATAGGAAGGAAACCACTATGGTCCTTGGAGGCAAAAAATTCAAACTTTCCCTTTTGAAATTTCCAGTTGCCTCCCAAACATCGCGAGGGAAGGTTATTCAAAAGATCGGCCATTCACAATAGTACTTCTTATCTTATCTTTATCTTGTTTTATCTCTTACAGTACCATACCACTAAAAGTGGATGATACCCTCCCTGGTAGGGTCGTTTAGGGGTTTAGGGAATTTTCAATAATGTTCAAGCTTTATCCTTGTAATCGTGGAACATAATGGCATTACTGCAATTTAATGAAAATATCTCAAATTTGGATCTATAAGTGCACGATACTCTACTTGGTTAGGGTTTAATTATGGGTTGAAGGGTTTAGGGTTTTAGTATTTAGGGGTTTGGAGTTCAAGGTTTAGGGGTTGTTTATTAGGGTTTAGGGAATTTTCAATAATTTTCAAGCTTTATTCTTATATTTATCAAATATAATGGTGGTTCCCAATTTAATGTAAGTATCTCTAATTTGATCTACAAGTGCAAGATACTTGTTTGTTAGCGTTTAGGGGTTTAGTTTTTAGGGTTTTATGGTTTTGTGAATTTTCAATAATGTTCAAGCTGCTTTATGTCTTTAATCATGGAATAGAATGGTGTTACCATAATTTAATTAAAGTATCTAAAATCTGAATCTATAAGTGCATGATACCTTCTTGGTTAGGGTTTAATTATGGGTTGAGGGGTTTAGAGGATTAGGGTTTAGGGAATTTTCTATAATGTTCAAGCTTTATTCTTATGCTAATGGAATATAATAGTGTTACCGCAATTTTATACAAGTATCTCAAATTTGATCTATAAGTGCATGATACATGCTTAGTTAGGGTGTATGTGGGTTGAGGGTTTAGGGTTTAAGTTTTAGGGGTTGTTTAGGGTCGAGGGTTTAGGGAATTTTCAATAATATTCAAGATTTATGCGTATATTTGTCAAATAGAATGGTGTTACTCGAATTAATAGAAGTATCTGAAAATTTGATCTATAAGTGTGCATGACAGCTGCTTGGTCAAGTTTTAAGGGTTTAGTGTTTTTGGTTTTAGGGTTTTGGGGTTTAATGGTTCAGGTTTTAGTGTTTATGGTTTAGGATTTAGGTATTTAGGGGTTTAGGGTTTCGGGAATTTTCAATAAAGTTTGAGCGTGATGCATATATTCTTGGATTAGAATGACTTAGAAACAATTTAATAATGAAAGTATCTCAAATTTTGATCTATAAGTTCATGATACCTTCTTGGTTAAGATTGTGTATGGGTCGAGGGTTAAGGGTTTTAGTATTGAGGGTTTAGGGTTTTGGTTTTATAGGGGTAGTTTAGGGTTTAGGGTTTAGGAATTTTTAAATAATATGTCTGAGGTTAGGGTTAGGGGTTGAGGGTTTAGTGTTTTTAGGGGTATAGGGCTTAGGGTTTATGCTTTAGGGGTTAAGGTTTAGGGAATTTTAATAATGTTCGAGCTTTCATGAATTATAATGGCGTTATCGCAATTTAATGAAAGTATCTGAAATTCTAATCTATAAGTGCATGATACCTGCTTCGTCAAGATTTAGTTTTATAGGGTTTAAGGTTGAGGTTTTAGGGCATTTTCAATAATGTTAAAGCTTTATTCTTAGATTTGTGTAACGAAATGGCGTTAGCGTAATTTATTGAAAGTATATCTCAAAAGTTGATCTGTAAGTGGATTTAGGGGTTTAGGGGCTCTTTATTAGGGTTTAGAGAATTTTCAATAATGTTCAATATTTATTCTTATATTCGTCGAATATAATGGCGTTGCCATATTTAATGTAAGTATCTCAAGTTCGATCTACAAGTGCAAGATACTTTTTTGGTCATGGTTTAGGGGTTTAGTTTTCCGGGTTTTATGGTTTCCAGAATTTTCAATAATGTTCAAGTTGCTTTATGCTTTTAATCATGGAATATAATGGTGTTACCATAATTAAATGAAAGTATCTCAAGTATGAATCTATAAGTGCATGATACCTGCTTGGTTAGGGTTTAATTATGTGTTGAGGGGTTTAGGGGTTTGGTGTTTAGGAAATTTTCAATAACGTTTAAGCTTTATCCTGATAATCATGGAATATAATAACGTTACCGCAATTTAATGAAAGTATATCAAATTTTGATATATAAGTGCATGATACCTTCTTGGTTAAGGTTGTGTATGGGTCATGGGTTAAGGGTTTTAGAATTGAGTGTTTAGGGTTTTTGTTTTATAGGGGCAGTTTAGGGTTTAGGGTTTAGGAATTTTTTCAGTAATATGTCCAAGCTTAGGATTAGGGGTTAAGGGTGTAGGGTTTTTAGGGGTATAGGGCTTAGGGTTTACTATTTAGGGGTTAAGGTTTAGGGAATTTTCAATAATAATCGATCTTTTTTGAATTAGAATAGCGTTATCGCAAAAAGTATCTCAAATTTTGATCTATAAGTGCATGATACCTACTTGGTCAAGGTTTAGGGTTATAGGGTTTGAGGTTGAGGTTTTAGGGCATTTTCAATAATGTTCAAGATTTATTCTTAGATTCGTGGAACAGAATGGCGTTAGCCCAATTTAATGAAAGTATATATCAAATATTGATCTGTAAGATATACCTTCTTAGTCAGGGTCATTTAGGGGTTGTTTATTAGGGTTTATAGAATTTTAAATAATGTTCAAGCTTGATGCTTATATTCGTCGAATATAATGGCGTTGACCTATTTAATGTAAGTATCTCAAATTCGATCTACAAGTGCAAGATACTTGTTTGGTCAGGGTTTAGGGGTTTAGTTTTTAGGTTTTTATGGTTTCAAGAATTTTCAATAATGTTCAAATTGCTTTATGCTTTTAATCATTGAATAGAATGGTGTTACCATAATTTAATGAAAGTATCTGAAGTGTGAATCTATAAGTGCATGATACCTGCTTGGTTAGGGTTTAATTATGGGTTGAGGGGTTCAAGGGTTTAGTGTTTAGGGAACTTTCAATAATGTTCAAGCTTTATGCTGATATTCATGGAATTCCAAAGAAACACTTCTTAGGATTTAGCATGATGTTGAATTTTTGTAGGCTAGCAAATGTTTCCTCTAAGTCGGAAATAAGTGCTTCCTTCTTTTCGGACATCACTGCTATATCATCTACATATACATGGAAGTTGCATCCGATTTGATTGTTAAGGCAACGCTGCATGGTGCATTGATATGTAGCTCTAGTGTTCTTTAAGCCAAAGGGCATAGTTTTGTAGCAGAAGGTTCCAAAATGTGTGACGAATGACGTCTTTAGTTGATCTGATTATTTCATCGGTATTTGGTGTCCAGAATATGCGTCGAGAAAATAGAGTAATTCTGACCCTGCCGTCGAGTCGATAACTTGATCGATTCTAGGCAAAGGGAACGGATCTTTAGTACAAGCCTTGTTCAAGGCGGTATAATCAATGCACATCGTTAAATCAATAGTGTCCTATTTAGGGACGAGTACATGATTTGCCACCCAATCAGCGTGGATAACCTCTGCCATAAATCCGGCTAATTCTAGTCGGGCTAATTCCTTAGCTATAGCTTTGCGTTTCTCATCACCAAACTGTCGTAAGGACTGTTTGATGGGTTTAGCGTCAGGGTACGCATTAAGAGAGTGCTCGACAAGTTCCCTTGGTACTCCGGTCATGTTAGAAGGCTGGCATGCGAAGATATCTTTATTAGCTTTGAGGAACTCGATGAGCGCGCTATCCTATGCGCGGTCTAAGCCTACCCCTATGTTCTTCATCTTGGAGGGATCGTCTTCCTTCAGTGACGTCTTCTTCATCTCTTCCGATCCCTTGAACGGCAGGTTTAGCTTCATCACCTCGTTCTTCATGGCGGGCATCTCGGACGGGTCGATGGTCTTCTTGATCTCCTGGTATTCCTGGGCGTGCAGCATGGCTTTAGCAAAGGCGGCAGATCATTCCTTGCAGTTTCGTGCTTTATCGGGTTTCCCCATATGGTGATGACGCCCTTTAGACCTGGAAGTTTTATCATGTTGTAGATGTAACAGGGGCGATCCATGAACGCCTAGTAAGCCGGACGCCTGAAGATAGCGTGGGAAGAACTTCTGAATGGTACCACCTCGAGGGAGAGAGGATCAGTCTGGTAGTTATATCAGTTTCCGAATGTCACGTCCAAAGTGATCTCACCTAGACAATCCGCATGTCTCCCTGGTACAATGCCATAAAAAGTCACGTTGCTATGATTTAACTGGCTTTCGTGTATCTTCATGCAGTGGAGTGTCTGGATGTAGAGGATGTGGATGCTGCTACCATCGTCCATGAGAGTTTTAGAGAACTCATATCCATCAATAATAGGATTGATGTAACATCCCAGCATTAGAGCTTAGAAATAAGATGAACTCGGATATGTGCATTGCATTCATGCATAGAAAATCTGAATAATTTTCGCGCTTTTGAACAAAACTTGTCAAAGTGATTGAAGCTTCTCTCAACTTGATGGAATTGAAGTAGATCATCAAGATGACTGCAATAAGTTTCAATATGAACTTCTCGAAAACCTTATTTTGGGTAAAGATCATTTGGTCTAAGGGTAGATTAAATGTAATAAAACTTAAACCACAACACATTTCCTAAAGATTAATATCATATCCTTAAGAGATCATATCATAGTATTCATTACAACAATTCATCAATACCAAGATAAGTACATAACTCAAGTAACAAGAATTCAATAACTAAATCTTGCTCTATTTTATTCTTATCCATTTATACCATGAGGATCAACTATTGATCTATTTACTATATTTCTTTATTTTAATCCTAACTCTTTAGTTATATTGAGTAGGAAGGAAATAAAGTCAAGACCATTTACTATATATCTTTATTTCCACACAAATCCTTATCATCTCTATTGAATCTTATCCTAATATCTATTGTTCATAAATATTGAATAATCAACTATTGTTCTATCAATTTCTTAGCCTAATAATTATTGATCTATCAACTCTTGTCCTTGTTATAGTATTCACTCTAAATCCTTTAGAGAAAGAAGTAAGAAGAGGTAAGTGGTAATGCGAGTTTTAGATATCATCTATAGGATGGGAGAGTTTGAAGAAAATCAAATCAATATGATAATTGATGGAGTAACTCACTCCTGAATGGAATAGAAGAGTTATCTGAAATAAATATATATGTGGTAACAAAGAAGATCCTAAGGATGAATTTTGAAGATACTTACCAAGGAGTAATCCTATTGGAACAAGTAGGCATAAGAAATGAATAATATCTCTTAGTAAAATGGAAATACTAAGAAGATAATTATAATACAACTGTAATGTTGTATTGATGAAAGCCTTGATTAGACAACTAGAAACCTAATCCATAAATGATCAAAGGATTATAATGATCATGCTTAAGTCACTAAGAGTGATTGATTATATGATTTATAAGTGACATTGGTGGATAGAACATGATTAAACCCTAGTATAGATATGTTATCCTAGGTGAATCATGACAAGTCACAATGATATGATCTGAAGTTGGAATATAAGATACTGGATATAAGTAGAGATAAGATAGAATGATTAAGCTGATGTTAGAGAAACATTGCGTTATAGAAGTAGTTTTAGTCCTCTTAAAGAATAGTAAGCACCTGAGGAAAGTAGGATTTGATATATACATCTATTCGAGTAATATTAGTGATGAATGATAAAGGAAGAGTATGAATGGAGTTAACAGTAACCACTTGTTGGATTGGAGATTATCATCAGTAGAGTAGTTTGATTTAATCAAGTGTAGATATGAGAAGATTATAAAAAGCTTCAGTGACAAAGTTCTGAGATTTATAAATGCGCCATATGAGCAATAGGTATTGCCACTTCTATTGTCTAAAACAAACTCTAAACATGGAGAAGTGGGTCTTTGTTCGGCATTAAGAAGGATATTTGCATCCTAAAACAAACACAAAACAAGTTATAACAACATTGCCGTGCAATCACATCACTATGAATTTTAAATGTATCAATATGGTGATATAATGAATGAAGCAATTAATAGTGGTGACTCATCCATGTATTTCTTCTTGAATAACTGGACCCGTTGATGCCATGGAGTGATGCGAGCATGTTGTGCTTTGTGAAATGACTGATCTACATGAAGATGGATGAGACCAAGATAAAACAAGTTCTTTAACAGAAGATTGGGAAACAAACTACAAGTGAATTTCAAATAAATTTGAAAAGATTTCACCAAACAAAAATAACGATGCGTGTAATCAACCAAAGTACCTGATGCATACTGATGAAACTAGAATGTGCAGAACATGAAAAAAACGAATATGAAAACTAAGTCATTATTTTTCTCATAAACTAGCCAGTGACTACACAACAAAAGTTGTCATTGTTTTAATCATGGGAGGAAAAATAGTACCTCATTTAACCAAAACAGACCAATTGTGTGACTCGAATATACTAGCCAGATCATTCCAAACAAATAATGAAATAAACTATCATACATTGGTTTATTCATGAACAGCCAAATCATTTCAACGGTTCAGCGGCCTCATAACAAAACAAACTGAACCATAATGTGCCTCGTATTAAAAAGGCCAGTTCATGTATCTATGATACAAAGTAGATACAAGAGTGGGATGAAGCGCATAGAGTTCATTATGATACATGTGTATTATACAGGATCTAATCGCTAGTGTAGCCTTGTTCTTATTATCAGCCAACTCAGATGCAATACACCTGGTCTCTGCATATCCAGGAAATTGAACTAAGCAAATGTGGAAAAAAAGCAGACCATAGTGGGGCTAAAGTGTTTGACGCCAACTTTTGGCCAAAGAAAATGAAATCAAGACAGACAAATGGTAAATTTAAGCAATAAAATGTGGCAAGGACCAAACTTTGGGTGGGGGTTTACGGTGGGCGGCTCCTGTGGATGTGCTGACTATGTACTCCATTGTTGCTCCTCTGCATAAAGGTAAGGCCAACTATAAATACAAACAGGTTCCATCATGATATAAGTAGGCATGAAGTGAAACAAAAGTAATGGGGTCTTAATTGATTGTAGGAGCCATTCACTCTATGATTTCCAGCATGATATAAGTAGGCATGAAGTGAAACAAAAGTGAAGGGGTCTTACGAGATTATAGGATCCATTCACTCTATGATACTGTGTGCAAACTTGGGCTGCTCGTTGCATAATAACAACAAACATTTAGAGCCGCGGGTTAAGAGGGATCAAATCGACAGTACATTATGGTCAAATAGTATGATGTGTGTAAACATGTAGTACAAGATAGTAGGACAATAGAAGGATGGAAAATACCCTTAAATCGGCCAACGAGAAAGACATTGTATAATCATATCTCATGTGGATAGATACAGTAGAGAATGTAATCAAATATGTTAAGTGACTAATAATTCACAAAGAATAGTTCACTGCGTGGAGTTTAAGCCTAACCCCAACGAGTTAATTTAGTAAATTACAGGTATATCAAGTAAGGAAACTGTTTGTTAGGAAATTTAGCACAAATACAGTACATTGCCAAACAAATCAACTCGCGTCGGGAGATCTGGTTACCTCGGTCAGGGCGGCGTCTAGGCCTCCTTCGCATCCTCGCGGGTCATGTCTAGGTCGCCGAAGCTGCTGCAGTTGTAGTGTGTGTCGATGACGGGGACGTAGATCCTGGGCAGGCGAGGATAGAAGTAGAGCGCTGGACCATAGCATCTATGGAGCAGATCCGAGGTGGTCGATGATGTGCTCTGCGCACTGGATGAGAGGGTCGGTTGATAATATCAGGTGTGGTGAGTACGCCGGCTTAAGTGTAGTGGGGATGTTCCAGCCGATAAGATATTCCTGGGGGAGAGAGGGGGTAGGGTGTTTGGTGTGTGTGGGGGGGGGGGGCTTGCGTGTGGGGGAACTACGCCTACTACTAGTACTGTAGTGGGAAAAATACAAGTGAATCCCCCCACCTACCGAATTCACTAGGGGTCGAATGGGAATTTCGAAGTATCTGAAGTTTTGGGGCACCAATTATGTCTGGATAGACGAGAGATTTTACCTCTTTATTTTTGTTTGAATTTGTTCATGGTCCATGTACTCCCTCTCTGTTCAAGAATCCAAAATGTACTCCCTCTCTTTTCAAGAATCCAAGGCCATACTCCCTCTCTGTTCAGAAGTCCATCATCTCAAGTCCTCAACTGATCATCCATGGCCGTACTCCCAATGTTCAGGAATCTCCAAAAAGAATGGATATTTATACTATTTAGCCATTTCCAAGGGCTAATTAATTATAAGTAACACAGATCATATGTTAATAAAGATAAGGCAAAACAAATAGGTATGCAAACAATTATTACACACCCACAAACACAAACAGACCCGCACACAACAGCAACAACTTCAAATATATTCTCTTTGTTGTGAGCGAGGTTTGTAGTTAAAATTGTGTTAGCTTGGATGACACGTGGACATGGGTCATGCATACAGGAGAGCATCTTCACTATAACTTTGCACCTAGAGCCTCTCGTATAATAGCCAGTTAGGGTGAGCTTATCTCCTACCAGACCAATTTTGTGAAATCGCCATGTCAGATAATTATAAAATATCTTTTGTTCCACATATCACAAATCCCTAACCCTAGTTCATTTTCCCTTGGCTTGTGCCCTGATCTTCCCACGTGAGCGCATCTCGTGGTTGGAGCTCGAGTATGGCGAGAAGTGGCTCAGGTGGGTTGAGCTTGAGTCCGAAGAAGTATCGTGTGACCACAGAGCTACCCATGGTTAAGTGTGACCAATACAAGCATCATTTCATCAAAAATTACACCACCCAGAAAAATATCCATGGGAAACCGAACGGTATTTGTTCAAGTGTGTCCTTGTCACAGGGTTAGTAAGGTGGGATGCTTTGATGTTGCCTCCAGTTTTCTCTAGTGTCTAAGCTGAATTTCCTTCTTAATATGGATGTTGGGCTTTTTTTTGGTAATAAAACAAAATGGGTTTACTATGCTGAATTGGTCCAAGCCTCAATTGTTTTCCTTATCTCAAACAAAACAAAAATAAAGTGTCGTGGAGGTAAAAATGGCATGGCGTTGGTTACCCGGAAGGATGAGCGGGAAGGGAAAGGGGGAGTTAACATGGAAACATTGGGCCTACTATTTATTGTTCAAGATACAAGAGGCAGTACATGCAAAATTATAGGGCATCCTCTCACGCACGCTAGACCCAGATCGACGTGTAGTCAACACCAACACAATTTCGACATGAATCCTGTTTCAAGACTTAAATCAAGTCGAATTAACAAGTTTGGGCATAAAATTTCGTAATCACTGAGTTAGATGACTAAATTGAAGAACGGTATGAATAGTTAGTGTGTTTATCTCTGGTCCATGCCATAGAAGTGAACAATTACATAAGACTCGTTATAAACTCCTCAATACTTTGTAATAACATTAGCAGCAAACTTAGTTTACATCCAAAATGCATCCGTCCTAATGCCAAAAGAGAAGCTACGTGCGACTACTACCAGTACTAGTAAACTTGAGTAGTAAAATAGTACTAGTACAACTAGTAGTACTATCTGCTTATACACCATTACAGTCTTGTTAGGATCATTAGACGTAGATTAATATCATTTTTTCTTGTTGATGCAAACCTAGAAAGATACATGGGTGGACTCTCCAACCTTCAGCAGAAACCACGGCGGCACCCTAAGGTACGTCGTTACCTTGTTGGACGGGAAGTTGGCCGGCGATGAGCTGCTCGCTAGCTCGATAAACGCATTAAGTGTCTCGACCATCGAGAAGTCCGCCGACCCTAGCGGGCTAGGCACACATAGTTTTACCATGTACCGTGGCCACAAGCACCTGTCCTACCGCACACCAAGGACAAGATGACAGCCGGGCCGAGCGTGCTGACGGTCAGGTTGAACACGGTACTGTCATCCCCATAAAAAATGCGTTTGAATCCCCCGTGCTTGCTGGTGGAAGAATCGGCATCAGGAAAAAGAAGGCGATGCCATAGATGGCCCTAGTTACTATGATCTCGTGGGCCTAATTCATGTGGGGAAGGAGCCTGTCGGTGAGGCGATGAAATGATAGGCCATGCGGGCACACGATCTTGTGCTTGTCAAGCTTGTTAAATGCGACCAAGCTAAAGCAGCCGTCATAGGGGCACTCAATCATCACCGCAGACTCGACGGTATGCATATCCGCCAGTCGGTGGTACACGCACTTGTGGAAGTTGTTACACTGGAAAGATCGGCTCGCCAACATAGTGACCGCCGGCTAGAAACCCAGGTTGTTTTTGCCGAGGACTATACTAATTGAGTTTGGTACTTTACTTACAGGAATACACTAGGCAACTTGCCCTGCATCTGTGACTACTTCACACCATGCTTCACACTGCTTCGTCAAAATAGAAAAGGGTGCAGAAAGTTGACAGGTGAGTAAATAAGGTGTCACGCGGTACTGTACCGGAAAAGGCAAGAAGATCTACTCCTAGAGAGAGATAGAAAATCCTGGGGACTATTGCAGAGTGTACAGTGTTGTGGGGGAGAAACCGAGTAATGCATGCATGTCTTTGACACCAACCTATAATTAACTTTTTTGTCTTAATATGTCAATTTGGATAAATGGCATCCCAAGTAGAGGGAGTAGTAGTACTAGTACACATTGTACTATAGTGTATTACTACTACTCCCTCCATCTCGAAATAGATGTCAAAAATTTGTCAAAATTTGGATGTATCTAGACACTATTTAGTATTAGATACATCCAAATTTAAATAAATTTGCGACATATATTTTGAGACGTACGGAGTAGTATACTGCCTCTATTCCATTGTACTACTCTATACATCTTAGAAAAATCAGACAGACTAGTATTGCATTTATTAGTACTACTTTTTTTGAGAAATTATTAGTAGTACTAAGTATTGAACGACCTATTCAAGCTACTACTCCAATAGAGAGAGAGTACAATCACTTTGTTTTATTTTTTCTTGTTTACTGCTAGTTCATTTCAGAACAAAATTTGACTCTATGATATGTAAAATACACACAAAACTCAGAACACACTTTATTGCTTAGTTTCGGGCTCCTTGTGTTAAATGCATGGATTGGATATAATTTTCATTTTTTATGAGGTCCTTGATGTAACTTGTTGATACGTCGGAAACGTATCTATAATTTTTGATGCTCCATGTTTGTTTATTATCTACTTTGCTTTGCTTTGTCTATACTTTGAGGTGTTTTTATATCTTTTCTGGAACTAACCTATTAACAAGTTTCCATAGTGTTAGTTGCCTGTTTTCTTCTGTTTTTGGTTCTAGAAAGGCAGAAAATCAATATTCTCGGAATTGGACGGGACAAAAGCCAAAGTCATTATTTTCCCGGAGCAACACAGAACCACGAAGTAGAGCCGGAGTGGGGCCACAGGGTGGCAGCACCCCCCTAGGCACGGGGAAGACCTGGAGGCGCCCACAGGGGGTGTGGGCACCCTGGACCACCACCGACCTTGATTCCTGCGCCTATAAGAAGCCTTCGACCCAAAAACCCTAGGGAATCCAGAAGAAATCCACGAAAACCTCCGTAGCGCCGCCGCCACCGAAAGGGAGATTCGAGGGATAGAAAGTGTCTGTTCCGGCACCCTGCCGGGATGGGGAAGTGCCCCTGGAGCCATCTCCATCGATCTCCACCACCATCTTCATCACCGTTGTTGATTCCCATGATGAGAAGGGAGTAGTTCTTCCTCGAGGCTAAGGGCTCTACCGGTAGCTATGTGTTCATCTCTCTCTCTATGCATGATCTTGTTGTGGTCATGAACTTTGTAATCAAGTAGATCTACCTTGCTACTCAAGTGCTTCATTAGATCTCTGCTCTCCCATGTGTGTGAAAGTGACAGCGTGCACGCCATGGTGGCACTTAGGCTTGAGTCTACATAAATACTCTTTGTGCTTTAATAGATCTATGCTTTTTCCCCACGTGTGTGAAAGTGATAGCGTGCATACCACGTGTGGAACTTTGGCTAGATTGAATATTTATTATGAGTTATATTTGGAGTTGGATGTCTCTATGAAATTGTGGTGTTTGTTGGAACCATCTAGCGCTCAAGGTGACAGTGTGGGGTTATCTAGATTGGGGAAGGCGGACTTTGAGGAGTGCTTCTATAGCCCTACCGATGATTATAGTGTCCAACCGGAGAGTAGTTAAGACTTAAGAGTAGTATCATGAAGAGAGGATATTTATATGAGAGAGTGTTCACTAGTTAAAGTATGATCCCTAGGCCTTGTTTCTAAACATCAAAACACCGTTTGCATCTAGATCTGTTGCATGTTTGCTTGCTTTAGTCTTTATCTCACTGTCAAGCTATTTTCTGGCACAGTTACCACTTGTATTTCACTATCTCTTTGCCAAACTAGTGCACCTATACACCTGACAAGTGTATTGGGTGTGTTGGGGACACAAGAGACTTCTTGTATCTTGATCGCAGGATTGCTTGAGAGGGAATATCTTTGACCACTTCCTCCCTGAGTTTGATAAAACTTAGGTAATCCACTTAAGAAAAACTTGCTACTGTTCTACAAACATCTGCACTTGGAGGCCCAACAACTGTCTACAAGAATAGAAGTGCGTAGACATCACTTGTACTTCCACCAACCATGTTAACTAAAGAACCTCGCTCCTATGGGACCAACCACAATTGAAAGAAAATGACACGGTCCCAATTATCAGACAAAGTGGACCATGGTTTCTTATAATTTCCAAGTTTTTAGTACTATGACTTTTCAAGATTTCTAGCTAACTTTGCACACTTTGGTGACTTTTTTCCAATTTAACAAAATTAGGTCAAACTTTTGCTACACGAGAAAGTGCGATAGATTTCTCTTGAATTAAATGTATTGTCGGAGGTAGATGGGTGCATCTTCTTGTAGTAAACAATGTCGTTAGTGTGAGTTCCCAACAATCAGAAAAGAACATTCAATTCTCAATTTTTTTAGTAATGACAAGATTGTTCTTTTCTGTAAAGAAAGTCTAAAGAATATGGATGTGAATGCCACAAGCCAAGTTTTAGTACATATATAGTGGACAAAAACATGTTGTACTGATGATACCCATGTTTTATGAGTTTTCAAACTTCCTAGATAACTTTGCCAACTACAATTAATTTATGCCGATTTATCAAAATTAGGTAAAATTTGAACTACATGTAAATTGTAGGTTTCTTTGAAAATTGGAGGTACCCATAGGGGGTGAATTAATATATCATAAACCAATGGGAGTTTTGATGACACGTTCAACTTCTTGCTAAGATTTTGGATCTTTAAAGTTTAACGAAATTAGGTCAAACTTGAGTTACAAATAAGAGCGATAGGGTGCTCTTGAATTAAATGTAATTTCACAGGTAGATGGGTTCATCTTCTTGTAGTAAACAATGGCAAAGGTGTGGGTGTCCAACTATATCTGTAAAGAACATTCTCGATTCTCAAGTTTGGGGTTTAGGGTTTCAGGAATTATCAATATAGTTCGTGCTTTATGCATATATTCATGGAATAGAATGACTTAGCAACAATGTAATAATGAAAGTATCTCAAATTTTGATCTATAAGTGCGTGATACCTGCTTGGTTAGTATTGTTTATGGGTCGAGGGTTTAGGGTTTTAGTATTGAGGGTTTAGGGTTTTGGTTTTCTTAGGGGTAGTTTAGAATTTAGGGTTTATGAATTTTTCAATAATATGTCCGAGCTTAAGGTCTAGGGTTGAGGGTTTAGATTTTTTATGGGTATAGGGCTTAGGGTTTGAGCTTTCGTGAATTAGAATGACATTAGCGCAATTTAATGAAAGTATCTCAAATTTTGATCCATAAGATAATGATACCTGCTTGGTCAGGGTTTAGGTTTATAGGGTTTTAGGTTTAGGTTTTACGACATTTTAAATAATGTTCAAGCTTTATGCTTAGATTCGTGGAATCGAATGGCGTTACGTAATTTAATTAAAGTATATCTCAAATGTCGATCTATAAGTGAATGATATATGTCCTTAGTCAGATTTGTTTAGGAGTTTAGGTTTTTGGGTTTAGGGGTTTAGGGTTTAGCGACTTTTCAATAATGTTCAAGCTTTATGCTTATATTTGTGGAACAGAATGGCGTTACCGCAATTTAATGGAAGCATCTCAATTTGGATCTATATATGCATGATACCTACTTGGTTAAGGTTTAATTATGGGTCGAGGGGTTTAGTGTTTAGGGTTTAATGTTTTAGTATTTAGGGGTTGAGGGTTTGGCTCTAGGGGTTGTTTAGGGTTTTAGTGGTAGCCATGGGATTTGACGAGTTTTGTAAAAACAGCTTCGTAGTATTGTCCTACCATGTATGGACATTATTGGGTTTCAACCCGAACAACCAAGGTCGTCAAGGCCATATCGATCGAGATCATAGTTTACGGCATGATAGAGTTCCCACACATGATATCGATGGCGACCCCGGCAGATTCTGCAATCGGCAGCGAGTAGTAGAACATGGGGCAAGGGCGGCCAGCCATCTGCGGTGCGAGATGAGGGTCGAGACACAAGGATTTACCCAGGTTCGTCCCCCCAGAGGGTAAAGACCTACTCCTGCTAGATTGTATTATGGCGGAAGTACAATGGGGCGAGCTCGGCGGCTAGAAAGCGAGTCGCTTGGGTGGATGATGGAACGTATCCTCTACACGTCCTCTAGGGAGGTTTATATAGACTCACCCCCTAGGGTTTACAGATCTCAACTGAATCAGTTAAGGTTTCAGCAATCGTTTAACCTAATCTGACTGGGCCTATCTACGCTTCTGGGCCTTTAGCTTCCAGTCGCTTGAGTCCACGCCAGGTCGTGATCCAGTCGCCGTTATTGCAGGCCCACTCGCAGGTGCTTGGGCCAGTCGGAATCGTCCTGCTGGGTATACCCCGGTAGGCATATCCCCATCAGTAGTCCCCGAGGCCGTCGTTGATTGGTCGCAGGTGGTCGCTGGCAGTCGGTGTATACGGCTCCACTGCGGATGCCCAGTCGAATAAGCGGCGGACTCTTGAATAAAGGAAAAACCAATTACTCTAGTCGCACTTACGGTGACCGATTTAATCGCAGCTCGGTGAACGGGTCGGCGAACATTCAGTCACTGTTGTAGTGATCAGGTCGGCGGATAATCAAGTTGCGCGGAGCTACGAGTCGAGTGGATGAAGTTGGACCGTCAAGTGGGGTCAAACTAGCCGTTGGGGGTAATCCAACAGTAACTTTCAGCGTAATCACCGCGTAGTAACGGCTCCCGAAATTGGCGGGTAAGAACCGCTATATAAGGGGAATGACGGGCGAGCGGGGAAACACTCCTTCATCTTTCCTCCGACCTCGCCCATCTCCGTTTCCACTCCGCATCGCGATCCAACCGATCTAGAGAGCCCCGACCTCCACAAATCTTCCAACCAATGGCCCCCTCCACCGAACCATAGGGCCGATCCAAGTGCACCAGGGCGCTATTGGCGTCGTTCGAGGAGGCCGGGATCCTGCGTGCCGGCAGGTGGCGCATCCCCGCGGCCGGAGAGGTGAATCCGGACCCGCGCGAGGGAGAATTCGTTTGCTTCCCTAGCCACCTGGAGCGGGGGCTGGGGTTTCCCACTTCTCTTTTCTTCTGGCGCTTCTGTGCCTTCTACGGGATCCAGCCGTCGGACCAGGGCCCGCATAGCATCGAACAGCTCGCCATTTTCGTGGCGTTTTGCGAGTGCTATCTGGGCTGCAGGCCCTACTTCCCCCTGTGGCAAGATCTATTCCATGGGAGGATTAGTCGCGAAGAAACAGGCGGCCCGATGCTGGCTGCGGGTGGCCATACGTTTCAGCTCAAGTCGAAGGCGTCGTTCTTCGACCTGATGCTGCCGGCCAAGGCGGCAAACGAGTGGAAGAAATCCTGGTTCTACGTCACCGATGCGACTCCAGATGGCGAGGTGGCGCTTCCAAGGTACTCCGCCAACCGACCTGAACCGCGTCGGCTCCAGGTCGGCAAGATCCCGCTGGACCAGCGGATGGTTGTCGACGAAATGTTGCAAACCATCCGTGGCCTGAAGAAGAAGGGCCTCCAAACCATCAATGTTTACAACTGCTGGCTCGGGTGGCGGCTCGTGCCTTTGGCCCGCCGTGACCATTATATGTACGAGTACGCGGGTAGGGATGACCCGACAAAATCCTGCCTCGTCGAGTGGAAGCTCGAGGACTACATCCTAGCTCTAAAGAAAATCACCCAGGTGGCGTACCTGGACGCGAAGGCCGGGGTCGCCCCCTATACCGCAAGGCGCCCAGCTCCGATGGTAAGTCTCCATTTTTTCTCCATTCGCAGTCGCAGGTGATGCAGTCGCAGTTATGCTGACGTTGTTTCATTTTTATTGTAGCTGTTCCAAGTGGTGGAAGGATGGCTCCCACCCGCAGATGACGAAAACTCGAGCTCGTCCGTTCGGGACGGGAGCGAGTTGCCACCCGCCAGAGGCGACGTCGGGAGCGACGCGGGTGATGACGACGATGATGACAAAGACGATCCCATGGAGGATGCCGCCCAGATGGTTCGCAAAACTCGCGGGCAACATTAGCGCGAGCTCGAGGCGAGTAAGAGCCTCGAACATCACGACGACGATGACGATGAGCTCCCCGAGCACACCTCGCGTCGTGAGGCTACGCCTTCAAAGAAGAAGAAGAAGAAGAAGAAGAAGAAGAAGAAGAAGAAGAAGGAAGTGAAGGCTCCGCCAAGGAGGAAGAAGAAGCTAGCGAAGCAGGCGTCTCCGCCTCGCTCTGCGACTAGTTCTGACGCCAGCAGCTCAGCTAAGGGTGAAGCGGCGCACACGACGGAAACACCGGAAGCCGCTGCCCTCCTGGATGAGGTACCTCTGGCCTCGCTTCCACCCCCTTTTGCCCCGGTCTCTGGGTTAGGGGCTATTCTAGCCGCAGCGGCTTCGCCTCCCAGGAGAGCTCCCGCAGATGTCGTCACGGAGGCTCCTGCCGCGGCCTCGTCTTCGGGGAGGCCCTCCATGTCTTGGGCACACGACGTGCTCGAGATGGGCCTCAGTCGGAAGCTGGGTCCCGATCTGGAGAAGCTGGCCAGTATCCGCACGGGACTGCGGTTCATACCAGTCGCCAAGTAAGTTGTGTTCATCTGCTTGCCTTCCGTTGTACTCGGACAATTTTTCTCATATCGTTGTTTCACAGGACTGGAGTTAATAAGATCGGCCACCCTTCCGTGGCCAAGGTGCCGCCATTCGTCGCCGAGGAGGATGTAGCATCCCATTTGTCTAACAACTGTAATGCTACTTGGTTTACTAATATAATGGCTACTCTCTACACATAATTGTTGCATCATCATCATATCATGCTCATGTCTTCATGCCACCTTGCATTTGAGCATCATACAAAAAACCCTCTTTGTTTTGGTTCTTATCTCATATGCATTATTAATTGTATTTGCCTCTTGATATTGTATTTGGTTCTTGATATATTGTTCAAATGCCCAAGTTGAGTTGGGGGCATATCTTTATTGACTCCACCACCTTTTCTTCACCACCTTATAATTCCACCATCCAATTAATATGAGCTGGTATTTATTTGAGTTTACCTAGCTCATGTGGGTTGGGTGGATCCAATACCAATCCTTTTGCTTGTCCCTCACTCCAACTTTGGAGGATGCAAATAAATAAATGTCATGAGATATTGTTTTGTTTTCACAGGATAAGACCTAGCATTTAATGCATTTGCATGGGCCATGCAAGAACCACCTCATCTTTTTCCCTCTGTTTTGTTTTCTTCAAGCCTTGGTTCCATGTGAAGGTTCCCTAATTTTACAAATGTTTTCTTCTAATTGCAAAACCCCATATCTTCTTAATCTTGTAAAATGCCCCACTTGGCTCATTCATAAGCCATGTATGTGGCATCTCCTTATCCTCCATCTCTTTTGTCCTTGCCTCCCCTCTTAGTCAAGCCCCCTATTCAAAACCTCCTGGTAAAAAGGTTCAAAAGATTTTGAAATTATAAGCTGGTTTGAATTTTGTAATAGAATAAAAAGGAACAAACAAATAATTAATAAACAAAAGAAATAAAAGAGGAAACCAAACCTGGCAGCAGCCCTTACCTGCAGCCCAGCCGCAGCAGCCCGCAACTAGCTCCCTCCTCCGGCCCATCTCCCGGCCCACTTCCCTCAGCAGCAACCCAGCCCACCCCCTGGCCCAGTACCCCTTCGCTCACGGCGTCGTCGCCCTGTACCTCTTCTCCGTTCGCCCTCCTCTCTGAAGACACGCAGACGGAAAGCAGCAGAGGAGCAGGTCCCCGTCGCATCGCCGTCAGCCGCGTCACCCCTCCGCCCTTCTTATCCCCAAGCCGCGGAGGCCCCCTGCAACCCTAGCCTTCCTCTTCCCCTCCTCTCCGCCGCCATCCCCTGTTCCCCTGTCCTTCTCCCTCCCGCAGCAGCAGCAAGCGGAGCCGCGCTGTCGCCATGGTCGCCGGTGAGCACCGCTGAAGCCGGGATCGCACGCCTCGTCCGCGCTGTTGTTGGGGCCCCTCGAGAGGAGCTGTCCGTCCCAGGAGCTCTGCTTCCTCTTCTTCCTGACCAAGTACCGGAGCAGCACAGCCATCGCCGTCCTCCACTCCGACCACCCCCGTCCTCGATTCCTCTGGGAATCGGTCTAGGTGAGCACCCCTTTCCTTTTCCCCTCCTCCTCCTTTGCTGTTGTGCACCATAGCCTCGCCTCGGTCGTCTCCAAGTTAGCCGGCAGTCCGTCCGACAGACAACGATCGACAGCAGCGGCTACAGTTTCCCGCCTCTGTTCGTCATCGTGCCCCGCCCGCTGCAGCCAAGATCCGGCGATGCCCCCTTAATGAAAGTTGTAGCCCGTTCATCCCTTGTCATCTTTTGTTTTTGTGGCATGTCGGATTTCTCGAGGGATTTGTCGCCATCGTCTTCCGAAAATCAAGCAAGCTTCTGTTTTCGCGTTGGCTTCAGTTTCGTCAGAGAGTAGAGCAGCCGCGTTTTTGCATTTAGGCCCCTGCACGTTTGCCTTCCTCAACCGCAGCCCCTCCCAGCCGACATTTTTATAAAACAGCACCTCGCTTTTCTGGAAACAAACCCGCGGTCCCCAACCCCAACAGTCCTATGCCCAGTCAGCAATGCGGCCCACCTGTCACCCTCCTCGGGTAGGATCTGCTGAGTACCAAAAGTCCAGGAGCCCTTCTGTTTCAAATTTCAAATCTTTTCAAATTAATTCAATTCAAATTCAAATACAAATCTGTTTAAATCTAAATGAATTCATAACTTATTCCTGGTTTGGAATTTGAATTCAAACCTTATATGAAAAATGATTTATTTTTGAATGTTAATTCAAATCTTTAATCAAATAATTTCGGAATTAATTTAATTAGTCAACCTTTGACTTTGACCCTAATTATTAATTTTGACTATAAAATAAATCTAAATTCATAATTTCAAATAATACAAATAATATATGTTTTTGAATCAGAAAAATGTGAGGATTTCAAATATGCCTTTCAAATTATTATTTGAACACTTAAATTTCAAGTTGAATTAAATTACAATAAAATGCCCCTGGACCTGAATAAATTAATAACTTTTGTTTTAAAACTCCGAATTTGACAAATGATATGTCTAAAATGATCAGCTCGACGAGACCTTTCTGTTTATGCTATCCATAACTTCAATTGTAGCATGCATCATATAAATATATAGTATACAGCAACTAATATGACCATAAAATGTGACCAAAACCCAATAAAAATGTTATTTCTTGAATTCTACACCTCACCCATGCCATGCTACATTATTGCCATGCAACTTGTGCATCATTCATCATGGCATGATTGTTTGCTTGACGCATTGTATTACTATGCTTGTGCACTTTTTTTATGTTGGCCCTTGTTTGTTTGGTTCTTCTTCGAATAGACGCTGAGCAGGGGATATATCAAGAGAACCAGGAGCACTACCCAGATCCCTCTCTCGCTTCAACTGAGTTGCCAGGCAAGCACTACCACATTCTTGCATACATACAGTACCTATTGCCTCTATCTTACTCTTGCATCATTGAGTCGCGATTGCATTAAACTTAATCCCAAGTATTGCATAGCCTTTACTTTTAAACCCCACCAAGCTTGTTCCTCCATCCCATGAGCCATTACTACAGGAGTTGTTTGAGCCATGCGAGTCGTAGAACAGCATGTGTAGGGTATGTGAGTGTCTGTTGGATAACGAGGTACCTAAACAACTTAACCTGAGTAGTAATGGGATAACTAATGAAAGTGGCACCGGTGAGCAATATCTGCTATTTGGTTTTTCCTGCTCACTTGTGTCCCGTAGGACCCCGAGTACTTGAAACCTGTTCCTTGAATATTCGCGCTATCCACATCCGGGAGGCTTATGGGACCCCCCTGAGCCAGAGCTTGATTCATTCTTATTTCTTGGGGACACAAACTAGTTTGAGGTTTTATTTATGATCCTGTACTTATGCCATGCTTTACTGCTTTATTTACGATTGTGCGAGGAGCACACTGTACTGTTTAGGTAAGCGGAATGTTTTCGCGGTATCGACAATCCCAGTTTTGGGTTCCCAGTCGTTTACAGCCATTATCGCAAACCTTGAGTCCGTCTCGGAGTCAGCTAGCTTCGTTGCGGGCCTACTCAATGGGGTGGCCCCCTGAAATAATTCTGAATCCTGTGATTGCTTTGTCGTGAAGGCCTCGTTGGGTTTTGATTTGGTTTTTCCGAGGTTGATCGAGTGTGTGTTGCTATTTGTGCACCCCTGCAGGGTAAAACTTTCTGAAAGCCGTGTCCGCGGTTATGGACGACTTGGAGCGCAGTTTCTCGATCATAGACAAGCATAACTAAAGTACCGCTTTTAACTTGACTAAATAACTGACTAGTAAATAGTGCAACACTCATGAAATGGTTAATAAAACTGCCAACGGATGGGGGGGGTTGTTCGTCCGCTTCCTCGTTGGTAAGCGAGGAGGAGGATGGCTCTGGTGATATTACTGTTATAACTGTTGCCATTAATTCACGGACATCCGTCTATCTTTGGTTAGGCGGATGATTAGCGAGTATCTATAGAACTGTTAGGGTTTATCTTTTGCTGCAATTGCGTCACCCCAGGTTGTGTCCCCTTTAGAGGCATAAAGACTTGCTGAGTACCCTAGGGTCTCACACGATAAATTATTGGTTCAGATGAACAGGTACACTCGCAGGACGGATACTGGGTGGAAGAGGCTGATGATGTGGGCAACGATCGTTCGGTGTAGAGATTCCGGGAACGGGGATCCGTGAGATCTGTGGGCAGGATGTGCTTATTTCTGGGCTTCTTATGCCGATTTTCTTCTTATCCGTACTCGGACCTTGTTTGCCGCTTCCGCTTGTTACTCTGATGTGTGATGTATGAGGAAATATCCTAAAATATTATATCTATCTAGGTCATTTGAATCTTGCCGTATGGCGTTGCTATATTTCCTTTCTTTCTAGATGGTATGGCTCTGATGTACTATTGTATGGTGGCTTGCATACATACTCACTTGTGTATGTAGTTGATCCCTTCGCCTGCCGATTACGCCGCCCGTACTTGTCCCGATGACTGGAAATGGTTGGGACGGCCGAAAGGTCTACCCGTGAGTGGCTTTTGGGGCCCCACCGTACTATTTCAACCATTTCCGCTTATCCAGGCTTGTATCTAGGAGCGTAATTCACCGAGGTAGTTACAATTGGTATCAGAGCCATCCCGACCTTCAGGGTCTCAGCCAAATGGTCGTTGTCAGTCTAGCAAATATTTTTGGTAGTTATGTATACTAGGGAAAAACAAAACGCGAGAGTAGGACTGCTTCCATTTTTCTTCTTACCCACCCACCCACCCTTTTCTGGTAAGGAAGTGTAACGTTTTCAATCCTCTTCTTAAAATTTCAAACTAGGATTCACGTGTTCGGGGTTTCCGTAGTACCATAGGTTGTGTGTGTGTGTGTGTGTGTGTGTGAGTAATTCCTTGTCTATCTGTTGCATCCAAGTTGTTATCACAATCGGCCTTTTGGTTATCAACTGTTGGTACATTCCATACCGACAGGCTTTGCAAACCGACGCGATCTATCTGATTCGTTGTATACCGTCGCGATCTGTCTTACTCTTTGTTATCCGACGTTATCTTGTTTGGGGTGTTCGTTTCCGTAGTTGCTAATCTTTAGGTTCATCGTGAGAAGAAGGGGTTAGGATATGTGTTTTACTTATTCATGTGCGGAGTAATGATTTGAGTGCGGGATGGAGTCGCGACCATACCACTACTCTTATCATTCGCTTTTGTATATTGAATTGGTAGAGTCACTAATCTTGATTCGTTAAGTAATTTTGCGCATCTATTGGTATTTTAATGCCGAAATTTGTGGAAAATTTTTCTTTGATATATTTGTGTACCACACTCCTTTTCAGTCGTGTGCGATATGCTTAATATCTTCTAGGTGCTTTGAACTTTGTTGATATTTTAATATCATCTTAGTAAATTGTATCCTTTAATCTTGGTTAATTCCATCTTGGTACTATTTTGGATTATTATTATTCTCCATTATAGTACTGACTTGTGTTTTATATCAATCTCAGGATGGCTCCACCACGCCGTTCAGATGAGGACATACCACCGGAATTGGGGGCCGCGTTGTCAAACATAGCCAATGCCTTGGCAGCAATGCAGCAGAACCAGCAGCGTTTGGAAGAAAGTGTTAGGAGAAATGAGTTTGCTCCACTCCCCCCACCTCCCAAGCGGGGCGACATCAAAAGCTTCCTGAAGTTCAACCCTCGCCAATTTGATGTTTCTGATCGACCACTTGATGCTGATGATTGGTTACGTGAGACGTCAAGGCTACTGGAGACTGCTGATGTTCCTGAGCAAGAATGGGTGAAATGTGCTACTCACCTTCTGAAGGGAGATGCAGCTCTCTGGTGGGAGAATTATCTGAAGGCAAGCTGCACTGGTTTTCAGCCCACTTGGGAACAGTTCTCTGGAGCTTTCAAAGAGCAATTCCTGTCAGAGATTGTCATGGAAAGGATGAAGGAAGCGTTTCTCAACCTCAAGCAGGGAAATGATAATGTCAATACCTACATCAGGAACTTCATGAATCTTTCTCGTTATGGTGGCGATGAGATATCTAATGACAAGAAGAAGCAAACGAGGTTCAGGCAAGGGCTCAATGCATCGATCAAATATGCAATCACACATGCAAGGCCAGCGTCTTTTCTAGAACTTCAGCATACAGCTTTGCAGGAGGAAGCAAGTAGGCAAGTGTTCGAGGAGTCAAAGAAACACAACCGTGATGCACCAAGCTCTGCAGCTATGTCAGCTCCTTCTAAGCGTCGTGTCTGGGTTCCTAACACCCCACCGTCGCTCCCGGCTTCACCAAGACCTTCAAGCTACGCGGCAAGGCCACCAAACTTTCTCACTGCTGCTCCCAGGGGCTACACCCACAACTACCCTGGAGCGCCTGGCGGAGTCCCTGGCCACGTTTCTCCACGTCCACCTGGTGCTTGTTTCACATGTGGAGATCCTGGACATCTGAACTGGAACTGTCCGTTGAAGAACAAAGCTCTTCCTCCCCCCCTCCAAGATCTGCGGCAAGCTCTCCTATGGTTCGTGCACCACCACCTCGGGCTCTCAACATCAACACCAAGCCCGGGTCTACTGTTGCTCGTGCCAACTGTGTCAACGCCGCTCAAGCTGAGCATGCACCTGGAGTTGTGATGGGTATGCTTTCCGTTAACTCAGTGCCTGCACGAGTTTTGTTTGATTCTGGGGCATCACACTCTTTTGTTTCTATCAAGTTTGCAAGTGACAATGGGTTAGCGGCGGATCCTCTTCTTAAGAAGTTAATGGTCCTTTCTCCTGGAGCAAATATGGTAGCTTCTAAAGTCAGCCATGGCAATCAAATTGAGATTGGTGGCTCTTCGTTCTCGGCTTCCTTAATTGTTCTGGGCAATTCTGACATTGATGTCATCTTGGGCATGGATTGGTTGACAGCAAATGCAGCTGTGATTGATTGTGCTGAACGCTCGGTTTCTCTGAAGATTCCTGAAGGCCATATAGTCTTTTCTCCAAGTCTGACTCCTGCTGTCCAGCTTTTCTCTTTGGCGGCTCTGAATGATGATGCTATGGAAGCTATTCAGAGTGTACCGGTGGTCTGTGAGTTTCCGGATGTCTTTCCTGAAGAGTTGCCGGGTATGCCTCCAGATCGTGAGGTTGAGTTTGTAATTGAGCTTGAACCTGGAACGGCTCCTATCTCCAAGCGGCCATATAAAATGGGTCCTGCTGAGTTGGCTGAACTCAAACGACAGCTTGATGAACACGAGAAGTTGGGTTTCATTCAACACAGTACTTCTTCTTGGGGTAGCCCAACAATCTTTGTGAAGAAGCGTGACAGGACTGATAGACTTTGTGTTGACTATCGGGCTCTCAATGCTAAAACCATCAAGAACAAATATCCCCTTCCGCGGATTAATGATCTCTTCGATCAGCTAGCTGGAGCTGTGGTGTTCTCTAAGCTTGACTTGAGAAGTGGTTATCACCAAATCAAGATTCGCAAGGAAGATGTTCCTAAAATAGCTTTCACCACCCGCTATGGCCTGTATGAATACACGGTCATGTCTTTCGGTCTCACCAACGCACCTGCTACCTTCTCGAGGCTTATGAACTCGATCTTCATGGAGTACCTGGATAAGTTCGTTGTGGTCTATCTGGATGACATCCTGGTCTATTCTAAGTCCAAGGAAGAGCATGAAGAACACCTTCGGTGTGTCTTAAACAAGCTTCGTGAGAACCGCTTGTATGCAAAGTTCTCAAAGTGTGAGTTTTGGCTGCCTCAAGTAACCTATCTTGGTCACGTTATCTCTGCCAAGGGCATTGCAGTCAACCCGGAAACTGTGAAGACAATTGTTGAATGGCTTCCTCCTGTTAATGTCAAAGAAGTGCGGAGTTTCCTCGGTTTGGCTAGTTATTGCCGTCGCTTCGTTCAGAACTTCTCGAAGATAGCGAAGCCTCTTACCGATCTCCTCAAGAAAGGCAAGAAATATCTTTGGACTCCTGCATGTCAAGCAAGCTTTGAGACACTCAAAGATAAGCTCACTTCCACACCAGTCTTGGTTCCTCCGGATACATCTAAGCCTTTCCAGATATTCTGTGACGCCTCCTTGCAAGGATTGGGTGCGGTCCTTATGCAAGAAAAGCAAGTTGTTGCTTATGCCTCTCGACAGTTGAAGACGCATGAGATCAACTATCCCACACATGACCTTGAGCTCGCAGCAGTTGTCTTTGCTTTGAAGCTATGGAGGCACTACTTGCTTGGCAACCATTGTGAGATCTTTTCTGACCACAAGAGTTTGAAGTATATCTTCACTCAGCCTGATCTCAACCTTCGGCAGAGGAGATGGATTGAAGCAATCAATGATTTTGATTTGACCATCAACTACACACCGGGCAAAGCTAATGTCATGGCCGATGCTCTCAGCCGCAAAGCTTATGTCAACAACCTCATGATGGAAGAGCAGCAACCTCTCTTGTGCGAGGAATTCCGTCAGCTCAACCTTGAAGTTGTGGAACAAGGGCATCTCCTGAACCTTCTGGCTACTCCTCTCGTGGAAGAAAAGATTCGTTTTCGTCAGCGTGGTGACCCGCACACCAGAAAGATCATCTCCAAACTTGAGCTTCCGAAGTATGAGTCCTTCCACGTCGATGATCAAGGCACGCTTTTCTTTGAACACCGGATGTTTGTTCCAAACTACCCAGGTTTGAGAGAGCAAGTTCTTAAGGAGGCGCACAATTCTGTTCTATCTATCCATCCTGGCAGCACAAAGATGTACATGGACTTGAAAACACAATATTGGTGGCCTGGTTTGAAACGATATTGTGCCAAGTATGTCTCGGAGTGTGATGTCTGCCGCAGAGTGAAAGCTGTCCATCAGAAACCTTTCGGTATTCTACAGCCATTGAAACCCCCGGAATGGAAATGGGAGAAAGTAGAGATGGACTTCATCACTGGTTTTCCAAGGTCGCAGAAGGGCAACAATGCAATCTTTGTTGTCATTGACAAGCTTTCCAAAGTGGCTCATTTCTTCCCCGTCAAGGAAACAATTTCTGGAATTCAGTTGGCTGAGCTCTATATCAACAGAATTGTGTCTCTGTATGGGGTTCCGCTTGAGATCAGTTCAGATTGTGGGAGCATCTTCACTTCCAAGTTCTGGGAAAGTTTCCAAAATGCTTTGGGAACAAAGTTGAACTTCAGCACAGCTTACCACCCTCAGTCGCAAGGACAAGTTGAAAGGATCAATCAGATTTTGGAGGATATGCTTCGTGCTTGCGTCATCTCTTTTGGCATGAAGTGGGAAGAATGTCTTCCTTATGCTGAATTCTCTTACAACAACAGCTTCCAGAAAAGTCTGAAGATGGCACCATTCGAGGCTCTCTATGGTCGCAAGTGCAGAACTCCGATTGGTTGGTCAGGTGCAGGAGAAAGAATTTGGTTTGGCCCTGACATTGTAACTCAAGCGGAGGATAAGGTGCACATCATTCTTGAAAACCTGAAGATTGCTCAAAGTCGCCAGAAGAGCAATTATGACAGGAAGCACACGGACATGGTGTATGCCCCTGGTGATCTCGTGTACCTTCGTGTCACTCCCATGAGAGGCACACACCGCTTTGGTATCAAAGGAAAGCTGGCTCCTAGATACATCGGTCCATTCAAAATTCGTGGTAGAAGAGGAGAAGTTGCTTATGCTCTTGAGCTCCCGGAAAAACTCAAGGTTCATGATGTTTTCCACATCTCTCAACTCAAGAAGTGCTTCAAAGATCCCGGCAGGACCGTGGATCATGAGCTAATCGATCTCAAAGAAGACCTGTCTTATCAAGAACACCCCACCAAAATCCTTGAGACCGCAGAAAGAAGGACTCGCAACAAGTCCATCAAGTTCTGCAAGGTGTAGTGGTCGCACCATTCTGTTGATGAAGCCACTTGGGAACGTGAAGATGAACTCCGTGCCAACTATCCTACCCTCTTTGTGTCTTCTTCTTCTTCCTAGAATCTCGGGGCGAGATTCCTGTTTAGTGGGGGAGAGTTGTAGCATCCCATTTGTCTAACAACTGTAATGCTACTTGGTTTAGTAATATAATGGCTACTCTCTACACATAATTGTTGCATCATCATCATATCATGCTCATGTCTTCATGCCACCTTGCATTTGAGCATCATACAAAAAACCCTCTTTGTTTTGGTTCTTATCTCATATGCATTATTAATTGTATTTGCCTCTTGATATTGTATTTGGTTCTTGATATATTGTTCAAATGCCCAAGTTGAGTTGGGGGCATATCTTTATTGACTCCACCACCTTTTCTTCACCACCTTATAATTCCACCATCCAATTAATATGAGCTGGTATTTATTTGAGTTTACCTAGCTCATGTGGGTTGGGTGGATCCAATACCAATCCTTTTGCTTGTCCCTCACTCCAACTTTGGAGGATGCAAATAAATAAATGTCATGAGATATTGTTTTGTTTTCATAGGATAAGACCTAGCATTTAATGCATTTGCATGGGCCATGCAAGAACCACCTCATCTTTTTCCCTCTGTTTTGTTTTCTTCAAGCCTTGGTTCCATGTGAAGGTTCCCTAATTTTACAAATGTTTTCTTCTAATTGCAAAACCCCATATCTTCTTAATCTTGTAAAATGCCCCACTTGGCTCATTCATAAGCCATGTATGTGGCATCTCCTTATCCTCCATCTCTTTTGCCCTTGCCTCCCCTCTTAGTCAAGCCCCCTATTCAAAACCTCCTGGTAAAAAGGTTCAAAAGATTTTGAAATTATAAGCTGGTTTGAATTTTGTAATAGAATAAAAAGGGACAAACAAATAATTAATAAACAAAAGAAATAAAAGGGGAAACCAAACCTGGCAGCAGCCCTTACCTGCAGCCCAGCCGCAGCAGCCCGCAACTAGCTCCCTCCTCCGGCCCATCTCCCGGCCCACTTCCCTCAGCAGCAACCCAGCCCACCCCCTGGCCCAGTACCCCTTCGCTCACGGCGTCGTCGCCCTGTACCTCTTCTCCGTTCGCCCTCCTCTCTGAAGACACGCAGACGGAAAGCAGCAGAGGAGCAGGTCCCCGTCGCGTCGCCGTCAGCCGCGTCACCCCTCCGCCCTTCTTATCCCCAAGCCGCGGAGGCCCCCTGCAACCCTAGCCTTCCTCTTCCCCTCCTCTCCGCCGCCATCCCCTGTTCCCCTGTCCTTCTCCCTCCCGCAGCAGCAGCAAGCGGAGCCGCGCTGTCGCCATGGTCGCCGGTGAGCACCACTGAAGCCGGGATCGCACGCCTCGTCCGCGCTGTTGTTGGGGCCCCTCGAGAGGAGCTGTCCGTCCCAGGAGCTCTGCTTCCTCTTCTTCCTGACCAAGTACCAGAGCAGCGCAGCCGTCGCCGTCCTCCACTCCGACCACCCCCGTCCTCGATTCCTCTGGGAATCGGTCTAGGTGAGCACCCCTTTCCTTTTCCCCTCCTCCTCCTTTGCTGTTGTGCACCGTAGACTCGCCTCGGTCGTCTCCAAGTTCGCCCGGCAGTCCGTCCGACAGACAACGATCGACAGCAGCGGCTGCAGTTTCCCGCCTCTGTTCGTCATCGTGCCCCGCCCGCTGCAGCCAAGATCCGGCGATGCCCCCTTAATGAAAGTTGTAGCCTGTTCATCCCTTGTCATCTTTTGTTTTTGTGGCATGTCGGATTTCTCGAGGGATTTGTCGCCATCGTCTTCCGAAAATAAAGCAAGCTTCTGTTTTCGCGTTGGCTTCAGTTTCATCAGAGAGTAGAGCAGCCGCGTTTTTGCATTTAGGCCCCTGCACGTTTGCCTTCCTCAACCGCAGCCCCTCCCAGCCGGCATTTTTATAAAACGGCACCTTGCTTTTCTGGAAACAAACCCGCGGTCCCCAACCCCAACAGTCCTATGCCCAGTCAGCAATGCGGCCCACCTGTCACCCTCCTCGGGTAGGATCTGCTGAGTACCAAAAGTCCAGGAGCCCTTCTGTTTCAAATTTCAAATCTTTTCAAATTAATTCAATTCAAATTCAAATACAAATCTGTTTAAATCTAAATGAATTCATAACCTATTCCTGGTTTGGAATTTGAATTCAAACCTTATATGAAAAATGATTTATTTTTGAATGTTAATTCAAATCTTTAATCAAATAATTTCGGAATTAATTTAATTAGTCAACCTTTGACTTTGACCCTAATTATTAATTTTGACTATAAAATAAATCTAAATTCATAATTTCAAATAATACAAATAATATATGTTTTTGAATCAGAAAAATGTGAGGATTTCAAATATGCCTTTCAAATTATTATTTGAACACTTAAATTTCAAGTTGAATTAAATTACAATAAAATGCCCCTGGACCTTAATAAATTAATAACTTTTGTTTTAAAACTCCGAATTTGACAAATGATATGTCTAAAATGATCAGCTCGACGAGACCTTTCTGTTTATGCTATCCATAACTTCAATTGTAGCATGCATCATATAAATATATAGTATACAGCAACTAATATGACCATACAATGTGACCAAAACCCAATAAAAATGTTATTTCTTGAATTCTACACCTCACCCATGCCATGCTACATTATTGCCGTGCAACTTGTGCATCATTCATCATGGCATGATTGTTTGCTTGACGCATTGTATTACTATGCTTGTGCACTTTATTTATGTTGGCCCTTGTTTGTTTGGTTCTTCTTCGAATAGACGCTGAGCAGGGGATATATCAAGAGAACCAGGAGCACTACCCAGATCCGTCTCTTGCTTCAACTGAGTTGCCAGGCAAGCACTACCACATGCTTGCATACATACATACCTATTGCCTCTATCTTACTCTTGCATCATTGAGTCGCGATTGCATTAAACTGAATCCCAAGTATTGCATAGCCTTTACTTTTAAACCCCACCAAGCTTGTTCCTCCATCCCATGAGCCATTACTACAGGAGTTGTTTGAGCCATGCGAGTCGTAGAACAGCATGTGTAGGGTATGTGAGTGTCTGTTGGATAACGAGGTACCTAAACAACTTAACCTGAGTAGTAATGGGATAACTAATGAAAGTGGCACCGGTGAGCAATATCTGCTACTTGGTTTTTCCTGCTCACTTGTGTCCCGTAGGACCCCGAGTACTTGAAACCTGTTCCTTGAATATTCGCGCTATCCACATCCGGGAGGCTTATGGGACCCCCCTGAGCCAGAGCTTGATTCATTCTTATTTCTTGGGGCCACAAACTAGTTTGAGGTTTTATTTATGATCCTGTACTTATGCCATGCTTTACTGCTTTATTTACGATTGTGCGAGGAGCACACTGTACTGTTTAGGTAAGCGGAATGTTTTCGCGGTATCGACAATCCCAGTTTTGGGTTCCCAGTCATTTACAGCCATTGTCGCAAACCTTGAGTCCGTCTCGGAGTCAGCTAGCTTCGTTGTGGGCCTACTCAATGGGGTGGCCCCCTGAAATAATTCTGAATCCTGTGATTGCTTTGTCGTGAAGGCCTCGTTGGGTTTTGATTTGGTTTTTCCGAGGTTGATCGAGTGTGTGTTGCTATTTGTGCACCCCTGCAGGGTAAAACTTTCTGAAAGCCGTGTCCGTGGTTATGGACGACTTGGAGCGCAGTTTCTCGATCATAGACAAGCATAACTAAAGTACCGCTTTTAACTTGACTAAATAACTGACTAGTAAATAGTGCAACACTCATGAAATGGTTAATAAAACTGCCAACTGATGGGGGGGGGTTGTTCGTCCGCTTCCTCGTTGGTAAGCGAGGAGGAGGATGGATATGGTGATATTACTGTTATAACTGTTGCCATTAATTCACGGACATCCGTCTATCTTTGGTTAGGCGGATGGTTAGCGAGTATCTATAGAACTGTTAGGGTTTATCTTTTGCTGCAATTGCGTCACCCCAGGTTGTGTCCCCTTTAGAGGCATAAAGACTTTCGGTGTAGAGATTCCGGGAACGGGGATCCGTGAGATCTGTGGGCGGGATGTGCTTATTTCTGGGCTTCTTATGCCGATTTGCTTCTTATCCGTACTCGGACCTTGTTTGCCGCTTCCGCTTGTTACTCTGATGTGTGATGTATGAGGAAATATCCTAAAATATTATATCTATCTAGGTCATTTGAATCTTGCCGTATGGCGTTGCTATATTTCCTTTCTTTCTAGATGGTATGGCTCTGATGTACTATTGTATGGTGGCTTGCATACATACTCACTTGTGTATGTAGTTGATCCCTTCGCCTGCTGATTACGCCGCCCGTACTTGTCCCGATGACTGGAAATGGTTGGGACGGCCGAAAGGTCTACCTGTGAGTGGCTTTTGGGGCCCCACCGTACTATTTCAACCATTTCCGCTTATCCAGGCTTGTATCTAGGAGCGTAATTCACCGAGGTAGTTATAGAGGACCCCTCACGGAAAAGGAAAGCTGATGAAGTCGCTGCCCCCGCAGACAGTGCTAAGAAGGCGAAGGGCGACAATGTCATCACGGTCTCTGAGTGATCCTCCGACTGCGGCGGAGGTGGCCTTGAAGACCAAGGAGGCTGTTTCCTCGCCTGGAATGGCCGAGCCGGCTCCTAGTGGCACTGGAGCATCCGCCACGACCTTCCCCCGCTTTATGGCCAAAGCGGCTACAGCGAGTGGTACAGCGCCATCGAGTCGCACGCCTGGGGTCGCCAAAACAGAGGTCGAGCAGCGTCGCGGACACACTCCGGCTCTTCTCGCATCTGTGGACTCGCTACAGCTCCACGGCATGCTGGGCGCAGCTATCCAGGTATGTCCAGTCCCCGAGGATCGGGCCACTGAATTTCAGTGGTCAGATTCTTTTAGTGTTTGTTTTTATTTGTAGCACCCAGTCCCCGAGTGCCTAGTCGCTGAATTTCAGCGGGTGGGCACATAGGATTTTTGGATCTCCAGTCCCTGAGTGCCTAGTCGCTGAATCTCAGCGGGTGGGCACTTAGGATTCCATTGTTGTTGACTGTTTGATTTGTGCGCAGGGCATTTAGCGTGAGTCGGCCGATCGGCTTGCTGCGAAGTGTCGCGCGGAGAAGGAACTTGTTGCCGTCCAAGAAACGAGCAAGGGACTCCACGCAATCGCTGCCAAGGACGAGGAGGTCCGTCAGGGCCTTGTCCCGGTGGGTGAGCTGACGGCGGCTTAGTCTGCGTTGAGTATGGCTGAGAAGCGGATCGCTGATCTGGAGCGCGAGCTCAAGGAAGCGAAGGCGGAGGCGAGCTCAGCGGATGGGCGAGGAAGAGCTACTGTGACGGTTGCCACTGAAGAGCGAAAGGTCTCTGACGCCCTCGTTGTTGGGCTGCAGAACGACTTCTCCTCGCTTCAAAGCTTCATCAAGGTCCTCTGTCATCCTTTAAATGGTAAGCTTTCTGCCTCTGCCTGTAGTAGCTGCATTGTGTAATCGTTGTTATACTCACTGCCGCCCTCTGTCCATAGGTCGGATTATCGACAGCTCGGAGGAGGCGCAGTCGTACGATGCGCGGCAGTGTGTGACCACTCTGGTCGACTCGGCCATGTTGTCCGCGGCTTGCATTCGGGCATATCTTCAGGAGATATCGCCTACGGAAGTGATTCCCAGCGCCTCGTTGAAGTATGGCGGTATCTGGAGAAGGCGCTGTCAGTCGTCGAGTTCATGACGCGGTCGGCGTTCCGGCGCGGGGCGGCGACGGCTCTCAGCCTTGGGCTTGCCCACTTCCCGGAGGACTTCGATCTTGACGACATGACGAGTGTCTACCCCTCGTCGACGGGCTCGGTGGAGATCGCCGAGGTGCTGAAGCTGACTGACCGGGCCACGGTGTACTCCGATCACGTCTGGGCAATGGGCGACCTCCTCCCCTATCAGGAGACGACTATCGCCCCCAATGATCCTGAGCCGCCGCATCAGAACTTCAAGGTCGAGCAACCCTTCCGTGCGGGGATGTCGGGTGAGTTGACGATGTACCCGTCGAACCCGTACACGCCCTTCATTCGCAACCGCAGGGGTGGCGGCAAGTCGCCGCCGAAACCTGCGGAGTATAAACACTATGCCCTGGGGCGTTAGTAGCGATTGGCCATTGGACTCAACTTGTATTTTGGAACGACGTTGTTCTGCTGTAATGAAACTTCGTGTTATTTTGTGAATTGTTTCGTGATTTTGATTGCTGAATGGACAAGTCCCCGAGCGCGTCCGCCCTTTTTACGGGTTTTACTTCGTTTGTTATGTGTTTGTGGTTTTGAATGTTTTGTTAGTTGTTTTGTTATTGAGGTCGACTCGCCCGAGCTCGGAGAGCCAGTCGTAGGGCGACTCCCGTGAGTGCTCTCTACTTGACCGTTTTCCCTTGCGCGAACGAGGTCGGCTGGCCGAGTCCCCGAGCGTGGTACTTGGTGGTTCTAGTCGCACTCCAGGGTGGGTGAGGACTGAGCGCGTTAGAGGACGGCAGTTGTAGTTGTAGTTGCCCTGCGACTGAGAGGACTGAGCGTGGTACTTGTAGTTGCCGCCGTCGCGGCATTGCCCCCCGTCACGGCGGGAGCTCTTGGGCTCGCACTGCGCGTGCCCAGCATTCGCGACGAAGTCGACTCGCCCGTCACTGCGGCGCTTGCCGGTGAGGCGAGTGTTGCTGTAGCGTAGATCGGATCGTCGTCCGTTGTCGTTGCCGCTCATGCGGCGTTGTCCTCCCGACTCGTCGTCTGTTTCTTGGTTTGGGTCTTCCTCCGCGTATCTTTTGGCGATCTCGAGGAGGTCCAGTATGTTGTCGAGTGTGCGGTATGCTCGTTTGAGCTTGGTGACCAGGGGCTCGTAACGGCACGAGGTCTTGAAGCAGTGGATTGCGGTGTCTGGGTGGATACCGACCGCGTTGTACCACAGTTCTTGCCACCGTTGGACCCAGCTGCGGGTCGACTCGCGAGGTCCCTGGACGCATCGTTCGAGGTCCTCGATGGTGGTGGCGCGGGTGTATGAACCCTCGAAGTGCCTGACGAAGGCATCGCGCATCTCTTCCCAGGAGTGGATGCTATCCGCGGGGAGAGTGTTGATCCACTGCCTGCACGCCCCCTCCATCATCAGGGGGAGGTAGCGGGCGGCGAGTAGATCGGTGTGGCCAGCGATCCCCATTGCCATGAGGTAAGTATCCAGCCACACAGAGGGATCGTACGAGGGGTCATACTTCTCTATTTCCTTCGGCGCTTTGAAGTTCGCCGGGTATCTTTCGCCTCGGATCATCGGTCCGAAGCACCGGGGCCCGAGCTGGCTTAGCGACCTCCTTGGCTCGCCGTCGTGGCAGTTGGTTAGGGTATGCCGCAGGTCGTCGGGCTGACGTGTGCGCCAGCTCTGGTTGTTGATGATGTGGGTGCGGGCATCGACGGGCTGACTGTTGGCAGCGACGAAGTTGTTCGCCGGCCGGGAGTCATTGGTGGAGAGTGCCGCGTTCGCGGGTCGGTGTTGGAGCTGCAGTGGTTCGGGTGGCGGGCAGTTGAGGGTGTTTGCTGCAAAGGGACGGCCGCTTGAGGCCGCTCTGCTGCCCAATGAACGCGAGTACATCCGACCCTGTGAGTCGACGCCTGTGTTTTGTTGCTCGACCGCCTTTGCGAGCAAAGCCTTGACGTACTGGATCTATAGGGCGCCGTCACCGGTGGCCGTGATGTTGTCGGCTGCTGCTCGGCCTGCGACGAGGTTGTCCATCAGGGTGGAGAGCAGTGGTAGGCTGTTCGCGTCTCGCTCCCGTGAGGAGACCATGATCCGCGGCTGGTACCTGGGGGTGCGCGGTTGGGTGGTGGTGGGGCGCCATTCGCCGTCGACCCTAGTGGGGGTCGGGCGCTTCCTCCTGGTGGCGCGTTTTCGCAGATCGCGCGCTCGGCCGCGCGGGCCGGGTCGCTCTCGTCGTCGAAATTCAGGGCGCGCCCCTGGACGGTGGGGTTCAGGCGCGACCTGATTCGTTGCTGGTGGTAGCGCGACAGCTCCTGTGCCGTAACCTGCTCGAGGCGAAAATTTTCGCGCTTGGCTTGCTCCTTGCGGACTGCTTCCGCCAGCTTCAGGCGGAGTTCCTCGACCTCCGTTGCTGTTGCGTTGGGAGGGATCAGGGTGGAGAATGGATCCTCCGGCGGGTCGGCGCCAGTCTCCATGTAGGTCGCGGCGTGGCGACCGGTCCCGTCGCGGAGATCGGCGGAGTTCTCCGACCTGGAGTCGTAGTCGAAGATCCCAAGGATGGAGGGATCCTCGAAGTCTCCGACGTTGGAGACCTGGGTGATGGAGCCCGCGGTGACGCGGCGATGATGGATCCGGCGAGTGATGTCGGGGTCGCTGAGTCGGCGTCGTCGTTGAGGGCCACTTCTGCCGCGACCGCGGTGGTTTCAACCACGTCGTTGTGGGCTGAGTTGTACTCGGAGGCGAGGCGGTGGATCGTGCAGACCTGACTCTCGGAGAGCCGGTCGCGTGGCAGCGACTCGCGGATGCGAGCCGAGTCCTCCGAGACGATGACGTCGGTGAGGCCGACGAAGAGACTGATCGTGCCGACCGGCAGGATCATGCTATGCGTGACGGGTCGCGCCGCTGGGACGTAGCTGCTCGGCAAGATTTAGAGCATCTCGCCGATCGCTATCATGCAGCCGATGGCGACCCCGGCAGATTCTGCAATCGGCAGCGAGTAGTAGAACATGGGGCAAGGGCGGCCAGCCATCTGTGGTGCGAGATGAGGGCGGAGACACAAGGATTTACCCAGGTTCGGCCCCCCGGAGGGTAAAGACCTACTCCTGCTAGATTGTATTATGGAGGAAGTATAATGGGGCGAGCTCGGCGGCTAGGCAGCGAGTCGCTTGGGTGGATGATGGAACGTACCCTCTACACGTCCTCTAGGGAGGTTTATATAGACTCACCCCCCTAGGGTTTACAGATCTCAACCGAATCAGTTAAGGTTTCAGCAATCGTTTAACCTAATCCTACTAGGCCTATCTACGCTTCTGGGCCTTCATCTTCCAGTCGCTTGAGTCCACGCCAGGTCGTGATCCAGTCGCCGTTACTGCAGGCCCACTCGCAGGTGCCTGGGCCAGTCGGAATCGTCCTGCTGGGTATACCCCGGTAGGCATATCCCCATCAAGATGGGTGCATCTTGGGGTAGTAAGCATTGTTGACTGTGGGAGTTTTCACACATGTATTGGACCATGCGTCCTATCTAACTACACCATTTAAATGAATTTCACAAAAAATTCGAGCCTAGCGCGATGGAGACGGTAGTACAAGGCAGATGAAGGGAATATGCCCTGAGAGGGAATAATAAAGTTGTTATTATGTATATTCCAAGTATATGATAGATGTTTATTTTGCATGCTATAATTGTATTAATACGGAAACGTTAATACATGTGTATTCAATAAACAAACAGAAAGTTCCTAGTTATGCCTCTCTTATAAACTAGCTCGTTGATTAACAAGATGGTCAAGGTTTCCTAATCATGGACATTGGATGTTGTTAATAATGAGGCCACGACATTATTGGAATGGTGTGATCAACATTCATACGAAGTATAGCATTACGATCAAAGTCATTGAGTTTATATTGCTATAACATCATATGAAGTAATCGTAATCCTTAGACCATGAGATCATGTCAATAACTAACACTGGAAGAGTATCTTGATAACATCAAACGTCACATCATAACAGGGTGATTATAAAGATGGATTCAGTGCTAATAAAGTGTTATGTTGAGGCCCATGGATCACGAGTGGAATTTGTTCATCCCGATGACAGATAGATATACTCTGGGCCCTCTCGGTGATATCAAATTGGTTAGCTTGCAAGCAAGTGATTTGATCACTAGAAATGAGTACATGTCAGTAACGATATCAAACTAGGTATGAAGATACCGATAATCGAATCTCGGACTTGTAATATATCGCGAGACAAACAGATTAAGAATGTGTGGGAGTCACGATCACAAAAAGTCATCGTTGAATGTGTGGGAGTCAGTATGGATATCTGGGTCCCGCTTCGGATTATTGATCCGAGAGGGGTCTCGATCATGTACACATTATTCGCGAACCATAGGGTGACACACTTAAGAGACAACGACACCATTTGGAACAAATAGTTTCATGCTGAAAAGATCAACAAAGAGTAGGAATTTATTTCACTAGACACCAGAACTATTTCGGGTGAAATTGTTGAAAGTGTTTCTGCATGTGAAACGAAATGCTAGCAAGGGGTTATGTGTAATTTTTTTCCATTAAAGTAATTGAAAAAATTCTGAATAAATAAAACGAGTTTTATTTAAAGAGGGATTGCATTGAATTTGGTGGAAATTTAATGGGATTTTTGAGTGGGATTTTTAGTGGAGAAATGAAGGAGCTAATTTTGAGTGGGAGCTCCACCCACATAATGGAGGAAGGGGTGGGGGAAGCCACCATGTCCGCCGGCCACACCCCTTGGGGTGTCCCCCTTCCTCCTACAAAAGGAGCCCCTCTCCCTCTCTCTCACTCACACCTCCTCGTGAAGGATCTCTATCCCCCTCTAGTTTATCCCCCATGGTATCGGACTAGCGAGATACTTGTCCGTGGTAGTTTTCTGGCAAGAAACAGTTGTTGCTTCCGCTACATCACTGGATCGAGGAGGCGGAGGTTGCTCGGCGTCTTGGACGTGTGTGTGAGCACGGATGCGGTGTTGATTTGCGGCGCTGAACTTCTTCTCGATCTTGAGATCAACAAGAGTTCGTCTACATCATCCATGATTACAACCTCTTTAAACCTGACGGTCTTCAAGGTTATGTTCTCTATGGATGTATATCCACCTGTTTCTTGTATCTAGTAGATAGATCTTGGTACATAGTTGTTCCCATCATATGAAATTTTTTGTTTTCTATGTTGCGAACCCTACAGTGGTATCAGAGCGGGATCTATGCGTAGATGCTTTGTAGGGGTAGTACACATATGAGTATGTGGGCGATGATGATCATGTTATTGCTTCTTTGTTGTACTTTGGATACTGGTTGCACAGTGGGATGAAGCGGCCCGGACAAACTTTACATGTCCTCGCACATGAGACCTATTCCATGCTTGACATGTAACTAGTTTTGCATAAGTGGCTAGCGGGTGTCTGTCTCTCCTACTATAGTCAATATATAATTTACAACGAGTTGTTGATAATTTGGTTATCCTCGTTGTGGTTCCATGTTCGTAGGTAAGAACGGTTCTATCTTCGAAAGCCCTAAGCCACGTAAAACTTGCAATGGATAAATTAGAAGCGTCTAGTTTAGGTTGTTGCTAGGCTAGTGTGATGATATGGTGATGTTGTAAGTAAAAGTATAAGTCTATACTCTTAAAACAAACATAACGTGTGAGTTCCATATACCTTGGCCTTACACATAAAGGAATGATGAAGATCATACCACGATGAACATGATGATGATCAAGTGCAAGAACCATATCATTTCACTTTTCACATATGATGTTTGTTGCATCTTATATTGCTTGATTAGAGTTTTATTAGCATAATAAGATGATCCCTCATTTATATATCAAGATAAAAATGTGTTCTCCCTTAAGTATGCACCAATTATGTTTTTCCTCTCCAAGACATCACGTTATGACTGAAATGTTAAGCATGATGCATATGTAGATATGATTCCCATATAGATGCTCTCCTTTGAAGCTACACCGACTCACGTGATGATCGGACATGGTGTAGTGGAATTGGTTCATGTAATCACCAAAAAGACACGAGGGATGTCGTTTTTGAGCGGGAGTTCATTCTTAATTTGGATTAGTTGAACTCGATCTATCATAAACTTAGTCTAAATTTTACAAATTTTGTTGTAGATGGCACCACCTGCTTTTAATTTCAATGTGTTCATGGAGAAAGAGAAACTTGCAATGAATGGTAGCAACTTTACCGACCGGGCGATGAATTTTAGGATTCTCCTCTCTGAAGCACAAAAGCAATATGTGCTAGAAGCGTCGCTAGCCCCCCACCACTTGATGATGCCCCTAACAAAGAAAAGAACGTATATTTGACTCTTCAGGAGGACCACAATTTAGTTCATTGCGGCATATTGTTTGGGCTAGAGCCAGAACTTCGGAAGAATTTCGAAAACGGCAATGCCTTTGATACAATGGGTGAGTTGAAAATGATTTTGACACCCATGATGCTGTAGAGAGTTATAATGCTTCAAAAAAGTTTTTTAGCTGCATGATGGAAGAGAACAGCTCCGTTAGTGAGCACGTACTCAAAATGTTGGGGTACACCGATAAGCTTGTGTCCTTGGTAATATCGATTCCCATTGACATAGGCATACATCGTGTTCTTCAATCTCTGCCAGCTAGCTACAAGAGCTTCATTATAACTATAACATGTAGGGCATGAAGAAGTCTCTCCCTGAGCTTCTATCAATGCTTAAGACTGCAGAGGTAGAGATCAAGAAGGAACATCAAGTGTTGATGATCAATAAGACCACTAGTTTCAAGAAAGATAGAAAGGGTAAACATAAGGGAAAGAAGGGCGGCAAATCGGTTCCCGTACCTGAAAAGAAATCCCGAGTTGGTCCTAGGTCTGATACCAAGTGCTATTATTGCAAGAGGACTGGCCACTAGAAGCGCAACTGCCCCATGTATTTGGCAGACAAGAAGGACGGCAGGGCAAATAAAGGTATATTTGATAGACATGTTATTTATGTGTACTTGACTAGTACTCGTAGTAGAACCTGGGTATTTGATACCGGATCGGTTGCTAATATTTTTAACTCGAACCAGGGGTTGCGGAACAAGCGACCGCTAGCAAGGGGTGAGGTCAAGATGCGTGTTGGCAACGGATCAAGCGTTGATGTGATCGCCGTCGGAGCACTACCTCTCCACTTACCATCGGGATTAGTTATAAACCTGAATAATTGTTACTTGGTGCCTACGCTGAGCATGAACATTGTATTCGGATCATGTTTAATGCGCATTGGTTATTCTTTTAAATCCGAAAACAATGGTAGTTCGATTTATATGAATGATATATTTTATGGTTATGCACCTGATTGAATGGTTTAGTTCTGTTGGATCTCGATAATAGTGTTACACATATTCATAATGCAAATGCTAACAGGATTAGACTTAATGATGATATATCCGCATATATGTGGCACTGCCGTCTACGTCATATTGGCGTTAAACGCATGAAGAAGCTCCGGTCGGATGGACTTTTGGAATCATTTGATACATGTGAGCCATGCCTTATGGGCAAGATGACTAGAACGTCATTTTCCGGTTCAATGGAACGGGCGACAGATTTATTGGAAATCATACACTCTAATGTGTGTGTTCCGATGCGTGTCGGCACAAGGTTGATATCGTTATTTTGTTACTTTCACGGATGATTTGAGTAGATGCTATTATATCTACTTGATGAAACACAAGTCTGAAACCTTTGAGAAATTCAAGGAATTTCAGAATGAAGTAGAAAATTATCATAATAGAAAGATCAAACTTCTACGGTCTGGCCGTGGAGGTGAGTATCTAAGTTACGAGTTTAGCACACATATGAAAGAGTGTGGAATAATTTCACAACTCACACCTGCCGGAACACCATAGCGAAATGGTGTGTTGGAACGTTGTAATTGTACTTTACTAGATATGGTTCGATCTATGATGTCTCTGACGGACTTGCCATTGTCATTTTGGGGTTATGCACTAGAAACTTCTGCATTCACTTTAAATCGGGCACCATCTAAATCCGTTGAAAAGACACCGTATGAATTGTGGTTTGGAAACAAACCTAAGCTGTCATTTCTTAAAGTTTGGGGATGCGATGTTTATGTGAAGAAACTTCAACCGGATAAACTCGAACCCAAAGAGGAAAAATGCGTCTTCATAGGATACCCTAAGGAAACTATTGGGTATTCCTTCTATCACCGATCCGAGGGCAAGGTTTTCGTTGCCAAGAATGGATCCTTTCTAGAGAAAGAGTTTATTGCGAAAGGTGTGTGTAGTCGGAAGGTATAACTCAAAGAGGTTGTTGAACCTTCTCTTCATAATATGGCGAGTAGATCAGAACCGGAAGCCGTTCCGGAGTTGACTTCACCAAATGAATAGGGAACTAATGATAACGATCATGAAGCTCCGAAAGAGAATACTACCAAAATTCGCAGGTCTAGCAGGACACGTGAAGCTCTAGAACTGTTTGGAAATCTTTTTATGAATTTCATGGTCAATGAAATTGATGACCCTGTGACGTATGAAGAAGCGATGATGAGACTGGATTCCAACAAATTGCTAGAAGCCATGAAATCTGAGATGGAATCCATGTACGAAAACCAGGTTTGGACCTTGGTGTACTTACCTCACGACCGAAAGGCCGTGGAGAATAAATGGATTTTCAAAAGGAAAACTGATGCTGATGGTAACATAACCGTCTATAAAGCTCCACTTGTCGCAAAAGGGTTTCGACAAATTCAAGAAGTTGACTACGATGGGACATTTTCTCCCATAGGGATGCTAAAGTCAGTTCGGATTATGTTAGCAATTGCTACATATTACGATTATGAGATATGGCAGATGGATGTCAAAACTTCATTCCTCAATGGCAACATTTAAGAAGAGTTGTACATGGTACAACCAAAGGGTTTTGTCTATCCTAAGGATGCTGACAAAGTATGCAAGCTTCAGTGATCCATCTATGGACTGAAACAAACATCCCAGAGTAGGAATCTCCGCTTTGATGAGGTGATAAAAGAGTTTGGATTTATCCAAACTTATGGAGAGGCTTGTATTTACAAGAAAGTGAGTGGGAGCGATGTGTCATTTCTGATATTATATGTGGATGACATATTATTGATAGGAAATGATATAGATCTTTTAAACAGTGTTAAAAGTTATCTAAACAAAAAAATTCAATGAAGGACCTAGGTGAAGCGTCATACATATTATGCATAAAGGTCTATAGGGATAGATATAGGCGCCTAATAGGGCTATCACAAATTACATACCTTGATAAGATTTTAAAAAAGTTTAAAATGGAAGGAAGTAAGGGTTCTTACCTATGTTGCAAGGCAAGACATTGAGTAAGACTCAAAGTCCGGCTACGGCGGAAGAAAGAGAGATAATGGAGAAAGTCCCGTATGCTTCAGCCATAGGCTCTATAATGTATGCCATGCTATGTACAAGAACAGATGTGGCACACACTATTAGTTTGACTAGTAGATACCAATCTGATTCAGGATCGGAACACTGGATAGCGGTCAAGAATATCCTTAAGTACTTAAGAAGAACTAAGGATATGTTTCTCGTGTACGGAGGTGAAGAAGAGCTCGTCGCTAAGTGTTATCTTGATGCTAGCTTGGACACCGATCCGGATGACTCTAAGTCTCAATCCAGATATGTATTTCTCATGAATGGTGGAGTGGTTAGTTGGTGGAGTTCCAAACAACCCGTGGTGGCGGGATCAACAATGGAGGCCAAATATGTTGCTGCTTCGGAAGCGGCTCAAGAAGGAGTTTGGACGAAGGAATTCATAACCGAACTAGGTGTGGTTGCTAGCGCGTTGGACCCAATGGTGATCTATCGTGACAATAATGGAGACATAGCCAATGCCAAAGAACCAAGGTCTCACAAGAATTCCAAGCATATTAAGCGCCGGTTTCACTCCCTCCGCGAGTATGTCAAGGATGGAGATATAAAGATTGCAAAGCACACACGGATCTCAATGTAGAAGATCCATTGACTAAAACTCTCCCTAGAGCAAAACATGCTCAACACCAGAACTCCACGCGTGTTAGATTTATCACTATGTAACTAGATTATTGTCTCTAGTGCAAGTGGGAGACTGAAGAGAATATGCCTTGAGAGGCAATAATAAATTTGTTATTATGTATATTCCAAGTATATGATAGATTTTTATTTTGCATGCTATAATTGTATTAATACTGAAACGTTAATACATGTGTGTTTAATAAACAAATAGAAAATTCCTAGTTATGCCTCTCTTATAAACTAGCTCGTTGATTAACAAGATGATCAAGGTTTCCTGATCATGGACATTGGATGTTGTTAATAACAAGGTCAAAACATTATTGGAATGGTGTAATGAACATTAATCCAAAGTATAGCATTACGGTCAAAGTCATTGATTTTATATTGCTATAACATCATACGAAGTAATCCTAATCCTTAGACTATGATGAGATCATGTCAATCACTAACACTGGAAGAGTATCTTGATAACATCAAACATCACACCATAACTGGGTGATTATAAAGATGGGTTCAGTTCTACTAAGGTGTTATGTTGAGGCCCATGGATAAAGAGTGTAATTTGTTCATCCCAATGATGGATAGATATACTCTGGGCCCTCTCGGTGATATCACATTGGTTAGCTTGCAAGCAAGTGATTTGATCACCAGAATGTTATATCACGGGAACAAGAAAAGAGTACATGTTAGTAACAAGATCAAAATAGGAATGAAGATACTGATGATCTAATCTCGGACATGTAATATATCGCGAGACAAAGGGATTAAGATTCTAGCATAAAAGGTTCTCACGATCACAAGAAAGTCATCGTTGAATGTGTGGGAGTCAATATGGATCTCCAGGCCCCACTTCTTATTATTGACCCGAGAGGGGTCTCGATCATGTCCACATTATTCGCGAACCATAGGGTGACACACTTAAGAGACACCGACACCATTTGGAACAAATAGTTTCATGCTGAAAATATTAACAAAGCGCAGGAATTTATTTCACTAGACACCAAAATTTTTTCAGGTGAAATTCCTGAAAGTGTTTCTGCGTGTGAAATGAAATACTACCAAGGGGTTATATGTGAATTTTTTCCATTAAAGTAATTGACAAAATTCTTAATAAATAAAAGGAGTTTTATTTAAAGAGGGATTGCATTAAATTTGGTGGAAATTTAATGGGATTTTTGAGTGGGATTTTGAGTGGGGAAATGAAGGGGATAATTTGGAGTGGGAGCTCCACCCACATAATGCAAGAAGGGGTGGGGGCTGACACCATGGCCGCCAGCCACACCCCTTGTGGTACGCCCCTCCTCCTATAAAATAAGCCCCTCTCCCTCTCTCACTCACACCTCCTCGTGAAGGATCTCTCTCCCCTGTAGTTTAGCCCCCATGGTCTCGGAATAGCGAGATAAATGTTCCCGGTGGATTTTCGGCAAGAAAGAGTTGTTGTTTCCACTGCATCGCTGGAGCGAGGAGGCGGAGGTTGCTCGGTGGCTTGTACGTGTGTGCGATCATGGATGCGCAGCTGATTTGTGGCACTAGACTTCTTCTCGATCTTGAGATCGGCAAGCGTCCGTCTACATCATCCACAAGTTTAACCTCATTAAACTTTGTCGTTCTTAAAGGGTATGTTCTCTATGGATGTATATCCACCTGTTGCTTGTATCTAGGTGATAGATCTTGGTACATAGTTGTTCCCATCGTAGGAATTTTTTTGTTTTCTATGCTGCAAACCCTAAAGCAGACGTGTCTACGGTCATCCATAATGTAGGACCCACCCGACTTATAGAAATTACCAAAATGTATAAGGTCAACATTTGCCACAAGCTAGGACCCCCATAGCTTGTCATATTGCTCCATGCAAGGGGAAATGATTTTTCTATTCTCTATGGGAAACCCACAAGCTTTATTTTGTACACAATGTACTACTATATAAGGTATGCTTTTTTTACACATTGTAGATGCCCTGCGGAAAAAGCAAATAATGGGCCCACTTGGAACTGTATGACCAAGTTATAAAACTCCTATACAGAAGTTAGCATCTTCAGTTTAGTGGGACCAACAAATCATCTCGGTTAGACACTATCTAAATGGTGGAGCTTAGTATATTTGTTTTTCTTAGACATATGCTCACCTCTGTCCACGCGTAGAGAGAATAAAACATAGGAAGGGGAAGAGGGCAGCAGCAAAGAGAAAGAGGAGTTAAAGGTGCGGTTCGATGCTAGAGCAAAGTTTATTATGATGGGTTCGTGACACGAGGCACTCTTGCCGCATTTAAAGTGTACACTATACTAGTAGTAAATTTTGGGACCTATGCATGGAAAAAATGTGTGTTTTCTCTCTCTTTCGCTGCCACTCATCTCTCCACCCCTCTTCACTCGCGCACCGGCCCGACTGATCTCTCCCTCGTCCACAGCACGGCACTGCTCACGTGTGCTTTGGTACGGAGGCTTTGTTTTTTTTTTGTTTTTTTTGAGAGGGCAGCTTTGTTCTTCTAGCGTGTTTGGCAGCCATGTTGGTGTGGAGGAGGAGTACATAGGAAGAAAACCACTATGTTCCTTGGCGGCAAAAAAAATCAAACTTTTTCGGTTTTGAAATTTTCACTTTCCTCCCAAACATCACGAGGGAAGGTTATTCAAAAGATACTCCATTCATAGTACTACTTCTTTTCTTATCTTTATCTTGTTTTATCTCTTACAATACCATACCACTACAAGTGGATGATACCCTGCCTGGTAGGGTCGTTTAGGGGTTTACATAATTTTCAATAATGTTCAAGCTTTATGCTTATAATCGTGGAACATAATGGCATTGCCGCAATTTAATGAAAATATCTCAAATTTGGATCTATAAGTGCACGATACTCTACTTGGTTAGGGTTTAATTATGGGTTGAAGGGTTTAGGGTTTTAGTATTTATGGGTTTAGGGTTCGAGGTTTAGGGGTTGTTTATTAGGGTTTAGGGTTTAGGGAATTTTCAATAATGTTCAAGCTTTATGCTTATATTTGTCGAATATAATGGCGTTTCCCAATTTAATGTAAGTATCTCTAATTTGATCTACAAGTGCAAGAAACTTGTTTGGTTAGCGTTTTGGGGTTTAGTTTTTATGGTTTTATGGTTTCAGGAATTTTGAATAATGTTCAAGCTGCTTTATGCCTTTAATTGTGGAATAGAATGGTCTTACCATAATTTAATGAAAGTGTCTCAAATCTGAATATATAAGTGCATGATACCTACTTGGTTAGGGTTTAATTATGGGTTGAGGGGTTTAGAGGTTTAGGGTTTAAGGAATTTTCAATAATGTTCAAGCTTTATGCTTATATTCATGGAATATAATAGCGTTACCGCGATTTTATGCAAGTATCTCAAATTTGACCTATAAGTGCATGGTGTTACCTGAATTAATAAAAGTATATGGAAATTTTATCTATAATTGTGCATAAAAGTTTCTTGGTCAAGGTTTAGGGGTTTAGTGTTTTGGGTTTTAGGGTTTAGTGTTTGCGGTTTTAGGTTTTAGGGTTTATGGTTTAGGTTTTAGGTATTTAGGGGTTTAGGGTTTTAGGAATTTTCAATAAAGTTTGAGATTGATGCATATATTCAGGCAACAATTTAATAATGAAAGTATCTCAAATTTTGATCTATAAGTGCATGATACCTTCTTGGTTAAGGTTGTGTATGGCTTGAGGGTTAAGGGTTTTAGTATTGCGGGTTTAGGGTTTTGGTTTTATAGGGGTAGTTTACGGTTTAGGGTTTAGGAATTTTTCAATAATATGTCCAAGCTTAGGGTTAGGGGTTGAGGGTTTAGTGTTTTTAGGGGTATAGGGCTTAGGTTTTAGTATTTTTAGGGTTGTAGGGCTTAGGGTTTATGCTTTAGGGGTTAATGTTTAGGGAATTTTCAATAATGTTCGAGCTTTCGTGAATTAGAATGGCATTATCGCAATTTAATGAAAGTATCTCAAATTTTTATCTATAAGTGCATGATACCTGCTTGGTGAAGGTTTATTGTTATAATTTTTAAGGTTGAGGTTTTTAGGGCATTTTCAATAATGTTCAAGCTTTATTCTTAGATTCGTGGAACGAAATGGCGTTAGCGTAATTTAATGAAAGTATATCTCAAATGTTAATCTGTAAATGGATGATATACCTACTTAGTCAGGGTCATTTAGGGGTTTAGGGTTTAGGGGCTATTTATTAGTGTTTAGAGAATTTTCAATAATGTTCAAGCTTTATGCTTATATTCGTCGAATATAATGGTGTTGCCCTATTTAATGTAAGTATCTCAAATTTGATCTACAAGTGCAAGATACTTGTTTGGTCAGGGTTTAGGGGTTTAGTTTTCAGAGTTTTATGGTTTCAGGAATTTTCAATAATTTTCAAGTTGCTTTATGCTTTTAATCATGGAATAGAATCGTGTTACCGTAATTTAATGAAAGTATCTCAAGTATAAATCTATAAGTGCATGATACCTGCTTGGTTAGGGTTTATTTATGTATTGAGGGGTTCAGGGTTTAGTGTTTAGGGAATTTTCAATAATGTTCAAGCTTTATGCTGATATTCATGGAATATAATAGGGTTACCGTAGTTTAATGGAAGTATCTCAAATTTTGATCTATAAGTGCATGATACCTGCTTTGTTAAGGTTGTCTATGCGTCGTGGGTTAAGGGCTTTAGTATTGAGGGTTTAGGGTTTTGGTTTTATAGGGGTAGTTTAGGGTTTAGGGTTTAGGAATGTTTCAATAATATGTCCGAGCTTAGGGTTAGCGGTTGAGGGTTTATGGTTTTAGGGGTATAAGGCTTAGGGTTTACGCTTTAGGGGTTAAGGTTTAGGGAATTTTCAATAATGTTCAAGCTTTCGTGAATTAGAATGGCGTTATCACAATTTAATGAAAGTATCTCAAATTTTGATCTATAATTGCATGCCACCTTCTTCGTCAAGGTTTGGTGTTATAGGGTTTAAGATTGAGGTTTTAGGGCATTTTCAATAATGTTCAAGCTTCATTCTAAGATTCATGGAATGAAATGGCATTAGCATAATTTAATGAAAGTATATCTCAAATTTTGATCTGTAAGTGGATGACAGACCTGCTTAGTCAGGGTCATTTAGAGGTTTAGGGTTTAGGGGATGTTTATTAGGGTTTAGAGAATTTTCAATAATGTTCAAGCTTTATGCTTATATTCGTTGAATATAATGGCGTTGACCTATTTAATGTAAGTATCTCAAATTTTATCTACAAGTGCAAGATACTTGTTTGGTCAGGTTTTAGGGGTTTAGTTTTTAGAGTTTTATGGTTTCAGGAATTTTCAGTAATGTTCAAGTTTCTTTATGCTTTTAATCATGGAACAGAATCGTGTTACCGTAATTTAATGAAAGTATCTCAAGTATGAATCTATAAGTGCATGATACCTTCTTGGTTATGGTTTAATTATGGGTTGAGGGGTTCATGGGTTTAGTGTTTAGGGAATTTTCAAGAATGTTAAAGATTTATGTTGATATTCATGGAATATAATAGCAGTACCGCAATTTAATGAAAGTATCTCATATTTTATCTATAAGTGCATGATACCTTCTTGGTTAGGGTTTAATTATGGGTGGAGGGGTTCATGGGTTTAGTGTTTAGGGAATTTTCAAGAATGTTCATGCTTTATGTTGGTATTCATGGAATATAATAGCGTTACCGCAATTTAATGAAAGTATCTCAAATTTTGATCTATAAGTGCATGATACCTGCTTGGTTAAGGTTGTGTATACGTCGTGGGTTAAGGCTTTTAGTATTGAGGGTTTTGGCTTTTGGTTTTTTAGGTGTAGTTTAGGGTTTTGGGTTTGAGATACTTTCAATTTTTCAATAATATGTTCGATGTTAGGGATAGGGGTTGAGGGTTTATGGTTTTTAGGGGTATAGGGCTTAGGGTTTACACTTTAGGGGTTAGGGTTTTTGGAATTTTCAATAATGTTCGAGCTTTCGTGAATTAGAATGGTGTTAGTGTAATTTAATGAAAGTATCTCAAAGTTTGATCTATAGGTGCATAGTACCTGCTTGGTTAGGGTTTAGGGCTATAGGGTTTAAGGTTGAGGTTTTAGGGAATTTTCAATAATGTTCAACCTTTATGCTTAGATTCGTTGGATGAAATGGCATTAGCGTAATTTAATGAAAGTATATCTCAAATGTTGATCTGTAAGTGGATGATATACCTGCTTAGTCAGGGTCGTTTAGGGGTTCAGGGTTTAGGGGTTGTTTATTAGGTTTTAGGGAATTTTCAATAATGTTCAAGATTTATGCTTATATTCGTCAAATATAATGGCGTTTCCCAATTTAATGTAAGTATCTCAAATTTTATCTGCAAGCGCAAGATACTTGTTTGGTCAGGTTTTAGGGGTTTAGTTTTTAGAGTTTTATGGTTTCAGGAATTTTCAATAATGTTCAAGTTTCTTTATGCTTTTAATCATGGAATAGAATCGTGTTACCGTAATTTAATGAAAGTATCTCAAGTATGAATCTATAAGTGCATGATACCTTCTTGGTTATGGTTTAATTATGGGTTGATGGGTTCATGGGTTTAGTGTTTAGGGAATTTTCAATATTGTTCAAGATTTATGTTGATATTCATGGAATATAATAGCATTACCGCAATTTAATGAAAGTATCTCATATTTTGATCTATAAGTGCATGATACCTTCTTGATTAGGGATTGATTATGGGTGGAGGGGTTCATGGGTTTAGTGTTCAGGGAATTTTCAAGAATGTTCAAGCTTTATGTTGATATTCATGGAATATAATAGCGTTACCGCAATTTAATGAAAGTATCTCAAATTTTGATCTATAAGTGCATGATACCTGCTTGGTTATGGTTGTGTATGGGTCGTGGGTTAAGGCTGTTAGTATTGAGGGTTTTGGGTTTTGGTTTTTAGGGGTAGTTTAGGGTTTAGAAATTTTTCAATAATATGTTCGAGCTTAGGGATAGGGGTTGAGGGTTTAGGGTTTTTAGGGGTATAGGGCTTAGGGCTTACGCTTTAGGGGTTAGGGTTTTGGGAATTTTCAATAATGTTCGAGCTTTCGTGAATTAGAATGGTGTTAGTGCAATTTAATGAAAGTATCTCAAAGTTTGATCTATAAGTGCATGGTACCTGCTTGGTCAGGGTTTAGGGCTATAGGGTTTAAGGTTAAGGTTTTAAGGAATTTTCAATAATGTTCAACCTTTATGCTTAGATTCGTGGGATGAAATGGCATTAGCATAATTTAATGAAAGTATATCTCAAATGTTGATATGTAAGTCGATGATATACCTGCTTAGTCAGGGTCGTTTAGGGGTTCAGGGTTTAGGGGTTGTTTATTAGGTTTTAGGGAATTTTCAATAATGTTCAAGATTTATGCTTATATTCGTCAAATATAATGGTGTTTCCCAATTTAATGTAAGTATCTCAAATTTTATCTGCAAGTGCAAGATACTTGTTTGGTCAGGGGTTCAGGCGTTTAGGGTTTAGGGAATTTTTAGTAATGTTCAAGCTTTATTCTTATATTCATGGAATATGATAGCGTTACCGCAATTTAATGAAAGTATCTCAAATTTTGATCTAGAAGTGCATGATAGATTCTTGGTTAGGGTGTATGTGGGTTTAGGGTTTTAGTATTTTTGGGTTTATGGTTTACGTTTTATGGGTTATTTAGGGTCGAGGGTTTAGTGAATTTTCAATAATGTTCAAGATTTATGCCTATATTCGACGAATAGAATGGTGTTACCTGAATTAATAAAAGTATCTGAAAATTTGATCTATAATTGTGCATGACGGCTGCTTGGTCAAGGTTTAGGGGTTTAGTGTTTTGGTTTTTAGGGTTTAGGGGTTTAGGTTTCAGTTTTTAGGGTATTGGGCTTAGGTTTAGACATTTAGGGGTTTAGGGTTTCAGAAATTTTCAACAAAGGGCGAGCTTTATGCACATATTCATGGAATAGAATGACTTAGATATAATTTACGAATGAAAATATCTCAAATTTTGATCTATAAGTGCATGATTCCTGATTGGTTAGGGTTGTGTATGGATCGAGGGTTAAGGGTTTTAGTATTGAGCATTTAGGGTTTTGGCTTTTTAGCTGTAGTTTAGGGTTTCGGGTTTATGAATTTTTCAATAATATGTTCGATCTTAGGGTTAGGGGTTGAGGGTTTAGGGTTTTTAGGGTTATAGGGATTAGCGTTTAGGATTTAGGGGGTTAGGGATTAGGGAATTTTCAACAATTTTCTAGCTTTCGTGAATTAGAATGGCGTTAGCGCAATTTAATGATAGTATCTCAAATTTTGATTTATAAGGGCATGATACCTGCTTCATCAGGGTTTACTGTTTAGGTTTTAGGGCATTTTCAATAATATTCTTAGATTCGTGGAACAGAATGGAATTAGCATAATTTAAAGAAAGTATATCTCAAATGTTGATCTATAAGTGGATAATATACCTGCTTAGTCAGGATCGTTTATGGGTTTAGGATTTAGGGGCTTAGGTGTTTAGGTGTTGTTTATTAGGGTTTAGGGAATTTTCAATAATTTTCAAGCTTTATGCTTATATTCGTCGAATATAATGGTGTTGCATAATTTAATGTAAATATCTAAAATTTGATATACAAGTGCATGATACTTGTTTGGTTAGGGTTTAGGGGTGATCACGGTGCAAGTTGTAACGTTGGAGGCGTTCTTCTTGTTGTTGTTGCTAGATCTTTGATCTGCAAAGGCGGCGAGAGTATCTAGCAGCGTGTCAGTTTCGAGGCGGTTCATATAGGATCGACGAGCTGCTGCTTCAAGTAGGAGTCGAAACGATCATGTAGGGGCTATGATTTTTGGCAGGAGTCTGTTTTGACGGAAACTGAAGAAAATAAGCAGCACGGTTTGCGCTGATTAAGATCGCAATCAGCCGTGTTTTGGTTATACATGGCTGACAGAAAAAGAGATAAAAGGCATAGACCATCTACAATAAAGGAAATAAGAGATTTTAAATTACTGGTCAGATCGGACATATTTGTTGGAGATCGGATCGATCTATTTCAGTCTTTTTCCATGGAGTGGTCAGGCAACGCTCACGAGGAAGTATGAAAAAAACCTTTCGCTCACCAACAACATTGGCACATGCTCTGTCTGTTCAGGAGCATGGAGTTTTGATCGTAAATTGTCCCAACAAAAGGAAGACAAAATTAAGACATTGGTTTTTTAGTTTTCAGAGGAGGCAGACTAGGTTTATTTGGATCTATGGCGTGTGACTGTTTGTTTTGGGTGATGTTCTTAGGTTGTATCCAAAATGAAACAGTCTACAAATATCATCAAACACTCGACGGACACTTGTTTCAGTCTTAGTCAGGTTGAAGGTGTCAAAGATCAAAGAGCGAAAAGGGCAGAATCAAGTCAAGCAAGCTGAGAGGGAGGATGAGGCGTGAAAGGCGAGCAAGACTTGAAAATAGGTAGTCGAGCAGGAGAATGAGGTGTGGAAGACTGGCGAAGCTTGAAGACGGAGATTGGCGATGTTGCTGATCTGACGCCACGTTCTGGAGACTACCCTCTGGCGTTGAGGACAACTCCTTTTGAAGAAGGTGAGGATTATGAGGGACCTTTTGGATTATTAGGAATAATTTCCACGATTAATTCCAGAATATAAATCATGACAAAACCAGCTACTAGCTCATGTAACTCGAACATACTAGATGTACTAAAAAACAGGATGATCGGAAACAAACAGCAGCTTAACATGTACTCGCAGAACATGATGAATAACCAAACAGGATAACGTAGCACGTACCGTTTGGTTGTCGTAGTAAAAACTTTGGGGAAGAGTGATCGCGGAAGATGCCGACGAAGACGGCGGCAGGCAGCACCGCCTGACTTGGATGGAAGACGACCCGTGATGGAGAACTCGAGCAGTCGCGCAGAGCGCTTCCCAAAAACCTTATTCGCCCTCTCCCGTACAGGATCACAAGGACGATTGGTTCCGGAGACCTGCTCTCCCGTCCGCCGGTGCACGCCGGCAAGTGTAGGGGTTCGTAGCATGGAAAACAAAAATTTTCTATCGCATACAAACAAACAAGCCAAGATCTATCTACTAGATTGTAGCAACGAGTCGATGGAATAACTTACCCTCGAAGATTCCAAAGTGTTTAACGAGAGCGGATTCTCGTGGGTGATGTAGTCGTACTCTTCCCGATCTCAAGATCGTGTAGACGATCCTTCCGGCGCTGCGTTCCGGCAGCGCTCCCGCAGTCGGTCACACGTTCGGTACTCGACGAAGACCTTCCTCTCCCTTGTTCCAGCAGGCAGCGGAGGTTGTAGCACTCTCCTCGCGATTCCGGCAGCACAACGGCGTGGTACCGGAAGTAGAGGGGAGATCCCGCAGGGCTTCGCCTTAAGCCGGAGCGAGTATGGTGGATTATGAGAGAGGGCTATTAGTGGTCTAGAGATTATACACACCAATTAGAAGGCTCTAAACCGCAGGCTAAAGCAATTAGAAGCTCTAAACCAAACGGCTCTAAACCTGAGATTAGAGGTGGAAACTTGTGTGTCTCAAGGAGGAGCCCTGCCCCTCCTTTTATGGGTGGAGGGGCCTTGGCGCGCCAGGGGAGGGAGGGAGTCCCTCCCCAACTCGGCCTAGGGCTGGGCGCCGGCCTGGAGGAGTGGGACTCCTCCTCCAAGTTGGTTCCAACTCCTCTTGCTTGTTTCCCACAGTTTCCTGTTTCCCACAGTTTCCTGTTTTAGCCGTTTGACTTTCAAACTGGCAATTTGACTTTCATGTTTTTGGAACAGCAAGAACACTTAGTACATGATGCAATCATTCAATGACACATTCATGTACCCTCCCCCCCGGAGTGCCGGACAATCCGGAACCTTCTAGAACATTCCCGATGAAAACACCGGAATCATTTCCGAACACCGAAACGGGACTTTCCTTATATGAATCTTATTCTCCGGACCATTCCGGATCACCTCGTGATATCCCGGATCCCATCCGAGACTCCGAACAACATTCGGTCTCTTTCTCATAATACCATAACTACTCAAAAACAACGTCGAATCCTTAAGTGTGTCTCCCTACGGTTCGTGAACTATGCGGACATGATCGAGACACTTCTCCGAACAATAACCAATAGAGGAATCTAGAAATTCATATGGCTCCCACATATTTCTACGATTACTTTGCGATCGAATGAACCACTTACATACGATACCAATTTCCCTTTGTCTCACGATATGTTACTTATCCGAGGTTATGATCGTCGGTATCTCTGCATACCTAGTTCAACCTCGTTACTGATAAGTACTCTTTTCTCGTTCCCGTGATATGTGATCCCTTGTGAGCCAGTCACATGCTTGCAAGCTAATTGGATGACATTTCACCGAGAGGGCCCAGAGAATATCTATCCGTCATATGGATGGACAAATCCCACTCTTGATCCATGTGTCTCAACCAATACTTTCCGAACACTCAATGCCATCTTTATAGCCACCCAGTTACGGTGTGGTGTTTGATGTCATCAAAGCATCTATCCGGTAAAGGCGATATGCATGATCTCATGGTCGAAGGAATTAGGTTACTATGTATCAGAAAGCATATAGCAATTGAACTATTGAAATGACTTGATCTTTATGCTACGCTTATCTATAGGAGTATGTCCACCATATCATTCTCCTAACGATATGATCTTGTTGTTGATAACATCTCAATGTTCATGATAGGGAAACCACAATCATTTATCAACCAACAAGCTAGTGAAGTATAGAGGCTATACTAGGGACTTCAAATTAAGTTTACAAATCACACAAGTATTAATGTTTCCCTGTTAATACTATTATAGCATGAATGTAAACATTTATCATAAACACAAAGATATAATAATAACTACATTTATTATTGCCTCTAGGGCATATCTCCAACAGTCTCCCACTTGCACTAGAGTCATCTAATCTAGATTACATGGTAATATACCGAACACCCATGGCAGTTTGGTGTTGGTCATGTTTTGCCCTCGGGAGAGGTTTAGTCAACGGATCCGCCACATTCAGATCTGTGTGTACTTTGCAAATCTTTATATCCCCATCCTGGATATGTTCTCGAATAGCGTGAAAACGTAGCTTGATATGCTTCAGCTTCTTGTGTGACCTTGGTTCTTGCGCATTGGCTATGGCTCCCATGTTATCACAGTAGATAGACATTGGGTCCAGCGCACTAGGAACCACACCCAGCTTTGTAATGAACTCTTTCATCCATATCGCTTCTTGTGAAGCCTCCGAAGCAGCCATGTATTCCGATTCAGTTGAAGATCTCGCCACAACGCTTTGCTTTGCACTCCTCCAGCTAACTGCTGCACCATTCAAAATAAATACGTATCCAAATTGTGATTTAGAATCATCCGGATCGGTGTTCCAACTAGCATCGGTGTAACCATTAACAACGAGCTGTTCATCACCTCCATAAGAAAGAACCATATCCTTAGTTCTTCTCAAGTACTTAAGGATGTTTTTGACCGCTGTCCAATGATCCACTCCTGGATCACTTTGATATCTGCTAGTTAAACTAACAGCATATGCAATGTCGGGTCTAGTACATAGCATGGCATACATTAGAGATCTTATGGCTGATGCATAGGGAGTCTTACTCATCCTTTCTCTATCTTCTGCCGATGTCGGACTTTGAGTTTTACTCAAGGTCGTATTGGGCAACATGGGCAAGAACCCTTTCTTGCTTTCTTCCATTCCAAACCTCTTTAGAACTTTGTCCAAATATGTACTCTGTGACAATGATATTTGGCGTTTCGATCTATCTCTATAAATCTTTATGCCTAATATGTAAGCTGCTTCGCCAAGATCCTTCATTGAAAAACTATTATTCAAATATTCCTTGACACTATTAAGAAGGTCTACATCATTCCCAATCAACAATATGTCATCCACATATAGTATTAAGAATGCTACAGAGCTCCCACTCACTTTCTTGTAAATACAAGCTTCTCCATAAGTTTGTATAAAACCAAAACTTTTGATTACCTTATCAAAACGTTGATTCCAACTTCGGGATGCTTGCTTCAATCCATAGATGGACCGTTGAAGTTTGCATACCTTGTTAGCATCTTTAGGATCGACAAAACCTTTGGGTTGCATCATATACAACTCTTCATCAATATCTCCATTGAGGAATGCTGTTTTGACATCCATCTGCCATATCTCATAATCATAATATGCAGCGATTGCTAACATAATCCTCACAGACTTTAGCTTCGCTACTGGTGAGAAAGTCTCATCGTAGTCAACTCCTTGAATTTGTCGAAACCCTTTTGCGACAAGTCGAGCTTTATAGACAGTAACATTACCATCAGCATCTGTTTTCTTCTTGAAAATCCATTTGTTCTCGACAGCCTTTCGGCCATCCGGTAAGTCCACCAAAGTCCATACTTGGTTTTCGTACATGGATCCAATCTCGGATTTCATGGCTTCTTGCCATTTATTGGAATCTGGGCTCATCATCGCTTCCTCATATGTCTCGGGGTCATCGGTGTTGTCCACCAACATGACACTCATAACGGCATCATACCAATCTGGAGTGGTACGATTTCTCGTTGATCTCCGAGGCTCTGTAGCAACTTCAACCGAAGTTTCATGATCACCATCATTAGCTCCCTCTCTAATTGGTGCAGGCATCACAGGAACTTCTTCCGGTGCTGCGCTACTCGCAACTTCGAGAGAAGGTTCAACAACCTCGTCGAGTTCTACTTTCCTTCCAGTCACTTCTTTCGAGAGAAATTCCTTCTCTAGAAAGGATCCATTCTTGGCAACGAAGATTTTGCCTTCGGATCTATGATAGAAGGTATACCCAATAGTTTCCTTCGGGTATCCTATGAAGACGCATTTTTCCGCTTTGGGTTCAAGCTTGTCCGGCTGTAACTTCTTTACATAGGCTTCGCATCCCCAAACTTTAAGGAACGACAATTTAGGTTTCTTCCCAAACCATAATTCATACGGTGTCGTTTCAACGGATTTAGATGGTGCCCTATTTAAAGTGAATGCGTCTGTTTCTAATGCATAACCCCAAAATGATAGCGGTAAATCTGTAAGTGACATCATAGAACGAACCATATCTAAGAGAGTTCGATTACGACGTTCGGACACACCATTACGCTGTGGTGTTCCCGGCGGTGTCAATTGTGAAAGTATTCCGCACTTCTTTAAATGCTCGCCAAACTCGTAACTTAGATATTCACCTCCACGATCAGAACGTAGAAATTTAATCTTCTTGTTACGTTGATTCTCTACCTCACTTTGAAACTCCTTAAACTTCTCGAAAGTTTCGGACTTATGTTTCATGAAATAGATATACCCATATCTACTCAAATCATCCGTGAAGGTAAGAACATAACGATAACCACCGCGCGATGCTACACTCATTGGACCACACACATCGGTATGTATAATTTCCAATAAGTCTGTAGCTCGCTCCATCATACCAGAAAATGGAGTCTTAGTCATTTTTCCCATTAGACATGCTTCGCATCTTTCAAGTGATTCAAAATCAAGTGATTCAAGAAGTCCATCGGAATGGAGTTTCTTCATACGCTTCACTACAATGTGACCAAGACGACAGTGCCACATATAGGTCGAATTATCGCTTGATTTCAAACGTTTAGCCTCAATGTTGTTGATATGTGTATTTCCACTATCGAGATTCAATAAGAATAGACCATCTATCAAAGGTGCATGTGCGTAAAACATATTACTCATATAAATCGAACAACCATTATTCTCTGACTTAAACAAGTAACCGTCTCGCAATAAACAAGATCCTGATATAATGTTCATGCTCAACGCAGGCACTAAATAACAATTATTTAAGTATAAAACTAATCCCGATGGTAGATGAAGAGGTAGCGTGCCGACCGCGATCACATTAACCTTTGATCTGTTTCCCACGCGCATCGTCACCTCATTCTTCGCTAGCTTCCGTTTATTCTGCAGCACCTGTTTCGAGTTACAAATATGAGCAACCGAACCAGTATCAAATACCCAGGCACTACTACGAATACTAGTGAGATACACATCAATAACATGTATATCAGATATACCTTTCTTCTTGATGTTGCCGTTCTTCAAATCCGCCAAGTACTTTGGGCAATTCCGCTTCCAGTGACCTTCTCCCTTGCAGTAAAAGCACTCAGTATCAGGCTTAGGTCCATCCTTGGTCTTCTTCGCCGGCGTGGTAACTTTCTTACTACCCTTCTTGAAGTGTCCCTTTTGCTTAGACTTGCCTTTCTTGAATTTGGTGGTCTTATTGACCAACAACACTTGGTGCTCTTTCTTAATCTCCACTTCTGCAGATTTCAACATGGCAAAGAGTTCTGGCAACGTCTTGTTCATGTTCTGCATGTTGTAGTTCATCACAAAGTTCTTGTAACTTGGTGGTAGTGATTGGAGGACACGGTAAATCCCCAAAGCATTAGGAATCACAATACCCAAGCTTTGAAGTTTGTTTGCGTGCCCAGACATCTTAAGCACATGCTCACTGACGGAGCTGCCTTCTTCCATCTTGCAGTTAAAGAACTTTTCAGAAGCCTCATAACTTTCAATTGCCGCATGAGTCTCAAAAATCAATTTGAGATCCTCGACAGTATCATATGGGTCTGAATCCTCAAACCTTTTCTTAAGCTCCGATTCCAAACCATACAAGATAGCACACTGAACTATGGAGTACTGATTCTTCCGAGCGAGGTAAACATTCTTTACTTCATCGGGAGCATCAGCTGCAGGTGGGTCACCCAGCGGTGCATCCAGCACATAGGTCAAATTACCAGCTGTGAGGACAATCCTCAAATTGCGGAACCAATCCGCGAAGTTGCTTCCATTGTTTTTCAACTTTTCTTTCTCTAGGAACGCATTAAAATTGATGGTAGGGGCTGCCATTGATCTACAACATATTTGCAATAGTTTAGACTAAGTTTATGACAAATTGAGTTCAAATTAATAAAGAAATTAAACTAGGTGAACTCCCACTCAAAACAATATCCCTCACATTGTTTTAGTGATCACACGAACCAAGTCCACTATATCAACACCGATCATCACGAGAGTTGATATAGTTTAAATGGAGAACAATCGTCATGTTCATCATATCTACTATATGATTCATGCTTTACCTTTCGGTGATCCGTGTTCCTGAGACCATGTCTGTACATGCTAGGCTCGTCAAGATCAAACCTTAGCTACCGCATAAGCAAATCTGGCTTGCTTACGTTGTATACACTTGCGGAATCTAACACACCCGATCATCACGTGGTGCTTCGAAACAACAAGCATTAGCAACGGTGCATACTAAGGGTGAACACTTTCGAACTTGAAATTCATGTGCATGAGGGATCATCTTATAATGCTACCGTCGTCTACTAAGCAATACAAGATGCATAAAGGATTAACATCACATGCAATTCATAATATGTGATATGATATGGCCTTTCTTCTTTGTGCTTCTGATCTCCATCTTCAAGCACGAACATGATCTCCATCATCACCAGCATTGCATCAAGGTCAATGACGCTTCTCCATGGCTGTCGTCCACCAGCTTCAACTATTACAACTACTTTGAATAGACACGCGGGTCTTAACATAAATTAAAGACAACCATATGGCTCCTGCCGGTTGCCAACTTACAATAAGGAACATTGCATACATCAAATATAATCACAATCATGGCCATATCACATCACTGCACACCCCTGCAAAACAAAGTTAGACGCCTCTACTTTCTTTGCATATTTTACGTGGTTTGGGGCTTTCAATAAGTGTCGTTCTAACTTACGAACAAGAACCACAACATTGATACTATCATTGTTGATCACCCGTTGTAAATTGGATCTTAACTATGCTAGGAGAAACAGGCACCCGCAAAGCCACTTATGCAATACAAGTTGCATGTCAAGCGTGGAGCAAGTCTCATGAACGATGTCATGTAAGGTTAGCCTGGGCTGCTTCATCTCAACATACCGCAAGATGCAAAGTACACAAGAAGCAATCGACAATAAAAGCATCAACGCCCACAATGACCATTGTGTTCTACTCGTGCAACAGATCTACATATAGACACGGCTCTGATACCACTGTAGGGGTTCGTAGCATGGAAAACAAAAATTTTCTATCGCATACAAACAAACAAGCCAAGATCTATCTACTAGATTGTAGCAACGAGTCGATGGAATAACTTACCCTCGAAGATTCCAAAGTGTTTAACGAGAGCGGATTCTCGTGGGTGATGTAGTCGTACTCTTCCCGATCTCAAGATCGTGTAGACGATCCTTCCGGCGCTGCGTTCCGGCAGCGCTCCCGCAGTCGGTCACACGTTCGGTACTCGATGAAGACCTTCCTCTCCCTTGTTCCAGCAGGCAGCGGAGGTTGTAGCACTCTCCTCGCGATTCCGGCAGCACAACGGCGTGGTACCGGAAGTAGAGGGGAGATCCCGCAGGGCTTCGCCTTAAGCCGGAGCGAGTATGGTGGATTATGAGAGAGGGCTATTAGTGGTCTAGAGATTAGACACACCAATTAGAAGGCTCTAAACCGCAGGCTAAAGCAATTAGAAGCTCTAAACCAAACGGCTCTAAACCTGAGATTAGAGGTGGAAACTTGTGTGTCTCAAGGAGGAGCCCTGCCCCTCCTTTTATGGGTGGAGGGGCCTTGGCGCGCCAGGGGAGGGAGGGAGTCCCTCCCCAACTCGGCCTAGTGTTGGGCGCCGGCCTGGAGGAGTGGGACTCCTCCTCCAAGTTGGTTCCAACTCCTCTTGCTTGTTTCCCACAGTTTCCTGTTTCCCACAGTTTCCTGTTTTAGCCGTTTGACTTTCAAACTGGCAATTTGACTTTCATGTTTTTGGAACAGCAAGAACACTTAGTACATGATGCAATCATTCAATGACACATTCATGTACCCTCCCCCCCGGAGTGCCGGACAATCCGGAACCTTCTAGAACATTCCCGATGAAAACACCGGAATCATTTCCGAACTCCAAAACGGGACTTTCCTTATATGAATCTTATTCTCCGGACCATTCCGGATCACCTCGTGATATCCCGGATCCCATCCGAGACTCCGAACAACATTCGGTCTCTTTCTCATAATACCATAACTACTCAAAAACAACGTCGAATCCTTAAGTGTGTCTCCCTACGGTTCGTGAACTATGCGGACATGATCGAGACACTTCTCCGAACAATAACCAATAGAGGAATCTGGAAATTCATATGGCTCCCACATATTTCTACGATTACTTTGCGATCGAATGAACCACTTACATACGATACCAATTTCCCTTTGTCTCACGATATGTTACTTATCCGAGGTTATGATCGTCGGTATCTCTGCATACCTAGTTCAACCTCGTTACTGATAAGTACTCTTTTCTTGTTCCCGTGATATGTGATCCCTTGTGAGCCATTCACATGCTTGCAAGCTAATTGGATGACATTTCACCGAGAGGGCCCAGAGAATATCTATCTGTCATATGGATGGACAAATCCCACTCTTGATCCATGTGTCTCAACCAATACTTTCCGAACACTCAATGCCATCTTTATAGCCACCCAGTTACGGTGTGGTGTTTGATGTCATCAAAGCATCTATCCGGTAAAGGCGATATGCATGATCTCATGGTCGAAGGAATTAGGTTACTATGTATCAGAAAGCATATAGCAATTGAACTATTGAAATGACTTGATCTTTATGCTACGCTTATCTATAGGAGTATGTCCACCATATCATTCTCCTAACGATATGATCTTGTTGTTGATAACATCTCAATGTTCATGATAGGGAAACCACAATCATTTATCAACCAACAAGCTAGTGAAGTATAGAGGCTATACTAGGGACTTCAAATTAAGTTTACAAATCACACAAGTATTAATGTTTCCCTGTTAATACTATTATAGCATGAATGTAAACATTTATCATAAACACAAAGATATAATAATAACTACATTTATTATTGCCTCTAGGGCATATCTCCAACAGCAAGCGGGATGGAGTAGACTACGGTGATGGCGCAAGTAGAGAGGATGGCAAAACCCTAGATTGGTTTTTCCGGTGGTGTTGTGGCGGTAGCCGCGCAGGACTTTATATAGAGCGGCTCAGGAAACCCTAACGGAGGAGAACGTGGGCCGAGTCCACGTTATAGCCCACGATCCGGGAGCGACCCGAATAAGCTAACCGTTTGACACGTCTGTCAATTTTCCTGAGCAGCAAAATAAAGCTCGGCTCGGCAAGATTCCCGCAACCCGCGGCGCGCGCGCATGACGTGACGTGACGAGGTGAGCGTGCGTGCGAGCGGCGGCGTCGTCGGAGGAGGAGCGCGCGTGTGTATCTCTCTTATTGCCACTCACTTACAAAGTGGTGCAACACTCCACCTTATAAGGTGGTGCAACTCTCCTCCAACTTTCCATGTGGGACTAAACTTTAGCTGCCACTCCACTCCCATGTGAGCTGCCACAAACATGGTCCCAAACACATATGGGCTGCCACAAATTTGGGCTTTGAGATTTAGGGAAAACCTGAAATACACATGGGTCTAAATGGATTAGCCCCATTATTTCTAACAATCCCCCACCAGATCTCAAATGCCCATTTGAAGATTTGCCAATCCTTGCTACTTGTTTATATACCAGTGTTTCGGCAGAGACTGTTAAGTTGAACTTCCGCCTAGAATCTTGAACTACGTCTATCAACAACTTGAACAATGGACGAACCTTGAATTGCAAGTTTGGTGCCAATAGATTTCGCTCAAAATCATAACTAGTACTTGGCTGTCAGTAGCCTACCCCGCGGGTTGGAGCATATGCGTCATACTCCCTGGTCTCTTCATGAGTTTACTAGAGATCACCAAAATCTCATAGACCGCGACGTTTACAGTCGAGCTCATATAGGTGTGTTCTTTCAAGAATGCCCTGTAGGACGGCATCTTTGCGAATTAAAGCCAATAGAAACACATTAAGGCATGTTGCCAACCCGCCTTACAGATTATGAGAGTCATGCATCTTCACATAGAGAGGGTTACAAAATACTCTCCTCAGTCAAACCACTAGCTTGTTCTTCCTAGGTCGTAATTCACGGGATCTCCGATCACATAGGTTGGGTTACCACTAAGGTGTGACATCCATGGGTCTCAACCCCATCTCCCTCGATGCACTTTCTATCACATTTCGTGATAGTCCCTTTGTAAAGGGATCTGCCAGGTTTTTGTCTGTTTGAATATACGTAACAGTTATTACTCCGGAGTTTCTCAATTTCCTGACAGATTTCAAACGTCTCTTCACGTGTCTTGATGACTTCACGTTATCCTTAGAATTGTTCACTTTGACAATAACAGTTTGGTTGTCACAATTCAAAAGGATTGCCGGCACAGGTTTCTCAACCACAGGCAAGTCCATCAAGAGCTCACGCAGCCATTCTGACTCAACAGTGGCTGTGTCTATAGCAGTAAGTTCTGCTTCCATAGTTGACCTCGTCAATATGGATTGTCTACGAGACCTCCATGACACTGCGCCACCTCCAAGGGTAAACACATATCCGCTCGTGGCGTAGAGTTCATCAACGTCAGAGATCCAATTCGAATCACTATATCCTTCAAGCACAGCAGGATTCCTGAATAGTGAATCCCATAGCTCATTGTACCACATAGATAGCGCATGACCCTTTCAAGTGCATGCCAATGATCAATACCCGGGTTATACATGAACCTACTCAACTTGCTCACAGCAAAAGAGATATCGGGTCTTGTAGCGCTTGCTAAGTACATGAGAGAACCAACAACTTGTGAATATTTCAGCTGATCTGTTGGTTCCTTCTTATTCTTTCGTAATGTCAAACTGGGATCATAAGGTGTTGGAGAAGTCTTGCCATCATTAAAGCCAAATCGGCTCAAGACCTTCTCAACATAATGAGATTGCGTTAAAGTAATCCCATTCACGTTCTTAATAAGCTTGATGTTCAGAATGACATCAGCCTCTCCCAGATCTTTCATATCAAAACTCTTTGACAGGAAAGACTTGACCTCATTTATCACTTTCATGTTTGTACCAAAGATCAGAATGTCATCCACATACAAACATAATATAACGCTATCGCCCCCACCATTGCGATAGTAAACACACCTATCAGCCTCATTAATGACAAAGCCAGCAGAAAGTAGAGTTCTGTCAAACTTCTCATGCCATTGCTTAGGTGCTTGTTTCAGGCCATATAAAGATTTCAATAACTTACACACCTTTGTCTCTTCACCTTTTACCACAAACCCATCCGGCTGATCCATATAGATCTCCTCTTCTAACTCTCCATTAAGGAAAGCTATCTTCATGTCCATTTGATGAATGAGAAGACCATAAGAGGCAGCCAGGGATAGTAGTACTCGAATGGTGGTCAGTCTAGCAACAGGTGAATAGGTGTCGAAGTAATCTTCGCCTTCTTTATGTGTGTAGCCCTTAGCTACAAGACGCGCCTTGTACTTCTCAATAGTACCATCAGGCCTTAGCTTCTTCTTGAACACCCACTTACATCCCACAGGTTTACAACCATAGGGTCGTTTTGATAATTCCCAAGTTCCATTAGAAAGAATCGAGTCCATCTCTTTTTGGACAGCTTCTTTCCAATCATCTGCATCAGGAGATGCATATGCCTCAGTAATGGATCTGGGAGTATCATCCACAAGGTACACGATGAATTCATTACCAAAGGATTTTGCAACCCTCTGTCTCTTACTCCTCGTGAGAGGTTCATCGTCATCCTTCTCAAGAAATTCCTCATGTGGTTGTTCAGAATTCTCAATAGATGCACTAGATTCAGGAAGTATTTCAGAAGAAATCCTACCAATGCTATGCATATCTTTCATAGGAAAAATATTCTCAAAGGATGTTGCATCACGAGATTCCATTATAGTATCAACATGCATATCAGGTACCTCAGATTTAACCACTAGAAATCTATAGCCTACACTCCGTGGAGCATCTCCTAGAAAGATACAATCCACTATCTTGGGTCCGATCTTGCGTTTCTTGGGGATCGGTATGTTGACCTTTGCCAAACACCCCCAAGTGCGCAGATACGAAAGTGATGGTTTTCTCCCAACCCACTCCTCATAAGGGGTCTTTTCTTTATTCTTGTTAGGAACTCTATTCAGGACATGACATGAAGTCAACAAAGCCTCCCCCACCATGCCTTTGATAAACCAGCAGTGGCTAACATGGAATTCACCAAGTCAGTCAGCGTGCGGTTTTTCCTCTCGGCAATCCCGTTTGATTGGGGCGAGTAGGGAGGCGTCCTTTCATGAATAATTTCGTGTTCCTGACAGAATTCATCAAATATTTTGGGAAAATACTCACCACCATGATCCGACCTAAGACGCTTGATCTTTCTCTCTAGTTGATTTTCAACTTCGGCCTTATAGATTTTAAAGTAGTCTAAAGCCTCATCTTTAGTTTGCAACAAGTAAACATAGCAAAATTTAGTAGCATCATCTATTAACGTCATAAAATATCTCTTTTCACCTTTTGTCAACACACCATTCATCTCGCATAGATCAGAATGTATGAGTTCTAGAGGTGCCAAGTTTCTCTCTTCCGCAGCCTTGTGAGGCTTTCGAGGTTGCTTTGATTGCACACAACTATGGCACTTAGAATCTTTGGCAATAGTGAAATTCGGAATTAAACTCATGCTGGACATCCGAGATATCAAACCAAAATTAATGTGACATAAACGAGAATGCCAAATACTGGTATCATCATTAACACCACCACAAATATGATTCACGGATTTATTACAAAACTCTGAAAGTGAAAATCGGAACAAGCCTCCGAACTCATAACCTTTACCAATAAATTGTCCATGTTTCGAAACAACGACTTTATTAGACTCTAAGACAACCTTAAACCCATCTCTGCAAAGAAGGGATCCACTAACGAGATTCTTGTTCATAGTAGGGACATGCTGCATGTTCCTCAGCTGCACGATCTTTCTGGAAGTAAACTTCAGATCCACCGTGCCAACACCACGAACAGAAGCATGTGATCCATTCCCCATTAGGACGGATGAATCACGAGCGACCTGATAAGAAGTGAACATAGAGACGTCATCACACACATGAACATTAGCACCCGTATCAAGCCACCAACACGGTGATTGAAATACTGAAAGAACAGTAAATAAATTACCATACCCATCAGTATTGCTAGCGGTCACGACGTTGACAGTCTTGGCCTTTTTCCCTCTGCGGTCTGCGCGTTCTGGACAGTCCTTGGAAAAATGGCCGGGCTCTCCACAAGTGTAACAAGACAGTTCACTCTTGTCCCTGTTCGCCTTCTTCTTCTTGAAGGTTGTAGTCTTTACAGGCTTGTTAAAGGAGGGTTTGAAGTTCCCGCCACGAACTTGTCGGGTAAGGTACACTTAAGGAGTTCGAGCTCCTTGGCAATGCACTGTATCTCATGAGCTTGTTGAACCACAGGAAGGTCCTTAGTTATCTTAAAATCATGAAAGCTCTCCATGATATACAGTTCACTGCCAGCATCTGCAGCACCAAACTTGGCATCCAGTGCATCCCAGAGCTCCTTCCCGTCTTTTATGTGCATAAACACATCATACAGACGGTAAGCATGAATGCTCAGAATACATCCCACAAAGACAATATTGGCATCCCCAAACTTCTTCTGATCCTCGTCAGATATATTTCCTTCAGGTTTGCCTTTACTGATATGGAACACTTTCATCGTGGTCAGCCAAAGCTCAGCCTTGTACTGCCACCTCTTAAAGTGCACACCGGTGAATTTATCCGGCCTCAGTGCATCGGTAAAACCAGCCATTGTTATGAAATTGCCTACAATAAGGTTTTTGGATTGTTGGATTATTAGGCATAATTTCCACGATTAATTCCAGAATATAAATCATGACAAAACCAGCCACTAGCTCATGTAACTCGAACATACTAGATGTACTAAACAACAGGATGATCGGAAACAAACAGCAGCTTAACATGTACTCGCAGAATATGATGAATAACCAAACAGGATCACGTAGCACGTACCGTTCGGTTATCGTAGTAGAAACTTTGGGAAAGAGTGATCGCAGCAGATGCCGACGAAGACGGCGGTAGGCAGCACCGCCTGACTTGGATGGAAGACGACCCGTGATGGAGAACTCGAGCAGTCGCGCAGAGCGCTTCCCAAAAACCTTATTCGCCCTTTCCCGTACAGGATCACAAGGACGAGTGGTTCCGGAGACCTGCTCTCCCGTCCGCCGGTGCACGCCGGCAAGCGGGGTGGAGTAGACTACAGTGACGACGCAAGTAGAGAGGATGGCAAAACCCTAGATTAGTTTTTCCGGTAGCCGCGCAGGACTTTATATAGAGCGGCTCGGGAAACCCTAACGGAGGCGAACGTGGGCCGAGTCCACGTTATAGCCCACGATCCGGGAGCGACCCGAATAAGCTAACCGTTTGACACGTCTGTCAATTTTCCTGAGCAGCAAAATAAAGCTCGGCTCGGCGAGATTCCCGCAACCCGCGGCGCGTGCGCGCGTCGTGACGTGACGAGGCGAGCGTGCGTGCGTGCGAGCGGCGGCGTCATCGGAGGAGGAGCGCACGTGTGTATCTCTCTTATTGCCACTCACTAACAAAGTGGTGTAACACTCCACCTTATAAGGTGGTGCAACTCTCCTCCAACTTTCCATGTGGGACTAAACTTTAGCTCCCACTCCACTCCCATGTGAGCTGCCACAAACATGGGCCCAAACACATATGGGCTGCCACAAATTTGGGCTTTGAGATTTAGGGAAAATCTGAAATACACATGGGTCTAAATGGATTAGCCCCATTATTTCTAACAGGACCAAGCCTGAAGTATCAAGCCAAATCACAACGGACTGTGCCGACCGAAGTGTCCGGCCGTGTTTGGACAAGTCCGAAACCGGATATATCCTGTTTAGAGTCCAGTTAGTTTAGACTAGTCATTTACCCGTGGGTTGCACGGGCTAGCGCTTAAAAAACCCGAATACATTTCATTTTTTCTCATTAGCCAAGCTTCCTTACGTGTTTAATTGCAGTTCACGCTATGACTTTTGGTTTCAAGAAGCAATTATTGGCCATAAAATAAATCACCTTTGCATGTTTAGATCTTTGCACCTAAAGCACGTACGGATATACAAAACATGAACAATATATACTTCGACACATTATTCATTATATTTCACGGAAAAAATCAAATGACACAAAAATACACATATGAAAAATTCAATAAAAAACGTTCCGTTTACACATAAAGTTATGCTCGAGTGGGCGGGAATAAGTAGAATACCATCTAATGTCGAAACATATCTTAATCATATGTCATGTTGCACATAACAGGAATCACTCTTAAACAACTTCACAAAGTAAAAATCATGAGGTCTGGATCCTCGAGAGTATGGTTTCATTATGGAAAGATCAAGAAAATCAATTACCAAGTAACTAAACTATACGATCAATTATAAAAAGGAAAAATCCTTATATTATTGCAAAGTATATTCTTGGAAAAAATATTATTGCACAATATAGGTGTCAAGAGGTGAATAAGAACACTAAAAATCAAAATAACTTATTATTATATAGTATATTACCGCAAAAAAAATTCATTGCACAACATAGATGTCAAGACTTGAATCAAAACATTAATCATCTTGGTGCGGATTGCTTAGCGTCTTCTTGGGTTGTTGTACTTTGTTTTCTCCAGTCGAAATACACATACATACATTGGTCATGCAAGGTCCAAAAAATAAAAATTATAATGTTGATTACTGATTTAAATACTACGTAAATCAACTGTGTAGTGGTAATCGCAATATTATTCCTTACAAAATTTATCCATAAACATGAGTCATATATCCAGAGACCAAGCTCCCACTTTGTATGCTTTTGTTCTCTTACCTATACTAATATTATAAATTATAATGTATATTGCAACCATTAAATCTTAAGTTGAAACATCTGTTAGATGCTCATTTCTATGTTTCTAACATGTGCTTGGTTGACTAACTGGTCGAACCTTGCAGTAGAATATGTACATTGGTCTATATCTTTGGAACGGTCTCTATAGTACCCATGGTTAAATAGCCAGAAAATAAATTTTAATCTCAAATCTGGACATGATAAATTACACGTGTGTGGAGGTTTGTTGTCCTATAATTAAGAGACAGGTTTATCATTTTGAGGTACATCTATATGGACCAAGATGCATGATTTACCATTACATCTATCCTTGTGAGCATACCTAAATTTTCAGGTGCACCTAAAGAACTTGACAATGGGTATATTTAATTCAAGTTCGGCAATCGTCATACAACATGAAACATGAGCTTAATAAAACTAAGCTAACTACTATATTGTAGACGAACACCAGGAAAATAGTAGAAGAGTTTTTGCAAAAACAATTTCTATACATTGGACATATATTCACAGATTGTGGTGCTTGCAGAGAAATTCCAGTTGCCGTTTGGAACGCTACATACGAAGAAGTTATGAATTTATACCTGAAGTAGTATACTTGCAAGTGATCTCCTGAAAATTTAATATTTCTCTAATTGGACTTCAGCAACAAATACAGTCGCATGAAAAAAGAAAACTTGTCAAACCGAACTTATAGTTAAAAGAGAGATCACACAGAGTATTATGTATTGTTGCATGTAAGGATACACATGTTAACTTTCAGTAACACCAGTTAAAACTAATTGAAATAAAGGACATGGTCATAGTGATTTTAGAATGGTAAAAGGAAACATAATTCCTAGGTTTATATTTAGAAACCCATACGCCTCCATATGCCATTTCTGATTGAAGAAACGTCAGGGTTCCTTTCTAGCACTTCCACCTGGAATCATATTTACCTTCATGTTTCTCACATGACATAGAAACAGAAAATAATTTATCATTTCGGCCCTTACAATTTATCAAGTTGAGCATCACAAAAATGTACAAATTAAACCTCTAAACATTAACCGTTTACATCATCGTTAGATCCTTTTCGGAAAAAATATCATCAATAGATAATAAAGGCTCTTTTATTCCTTACAGAGAAAGGCTTCCATGTTATGAGAATCCTCCTATTACAATCGCCTAGTACATTTTACTCGGGAAAATCAAGCAAACATCAAGAGGCACTTGAAACAAACACAAAATCCTGAATCAAGTGTACCAAAAAACGACCCATAACTAATTTACTTTTGTGCTTATGAAATTTGAAGGAATCAAATATATTAAAGAAGAGAAGAACACCATAAAACGACCCATAACTAATTTACTTTTGTTCTTATGAAATTTGAAGGAATCCAATATATTCACGCATGGTTTTATCTGTTATGGAAAAAACCTAGAGGGAATCCATGTATGATTTGACTCTCTTTGTTCTCTCGTGTCTTCGAATTTGTATTGGAAAAAAGTATATGAACAACAAACCAATTTCCGATGAAATGATCTACTAGCCATTCCTTGTTGATTTAGTGAGGCTTCACCAAATTAACTGACTGGGCCTAGCTAGATGTATTGCGGTCGTTTTAATCAAATCAAAGTGTAGAGTTATACTGACACACTGGTGCTCAATAAACTCGATAGTCATGGAGGACCAGCAGGACATGGCTAGGGATGCCATGGAGATGTTAAACCGAGAGAAATCTTGGTAGTCTGTAGCACACAATATTAGCTTAGAGTCAGGCTCCTGATGTAAGAAAAATAGTCTCTTGATACTCACATGATAACATTTATTGAAGCGCGAATTCAAATTTTAGTTGCAGATTACATGAAATGGACAGCTTGAATTTTACCTGAGAACCGTCAACTCTGCGTCTATAACGTGTGCTAAAGCAAAAAAACAAACTTGCATGCAATGCGAGGGGGTGCTGAGGGCAGGGTTTAGGTAATGCAATTTGAAAAAAGAACTTGAATACTCCTTCTGTTTCCAAATAGATGTCTCAAATTTATCAAAATTTAGATGAATCACTATTTAGATAGATTTATCTAAATTTTATTAAAAAATCTAAGACATCTATTTTGAGACGGAGGGGATACAATGATTCCTACCCAAAATTTGAAACTCTTCATATATAGACCTACGTAATACAGATCCAAATCTGGTCAGAGGACATGGTCGTGCAGATTTGCTCGATCCTCACCAACATAAAGGCAAAAAGGTTTGCTTGTATTTTATGCAATCAAGTCCAAATCGTTGTTACAGTATTATGCTCGAATCAGAGTTGTGCATCTTGCTAGTGTGTGGCATAGAAGTATTATTATTAAATGTGTCCAAAAGGCTGATTTATATGCAATAATAAGGCCGTAGTAGTGTACTGATGTACATATTTGATTATGTCGAACTTACAAATAAAATATGTCAAACCAACTTATATCATATAAGGGCAAATTCTTTTGAGGAAGGGATGGAGGGATACGATTTTTTCTGAAATACCAGATAACAGATTCTGGGTGAGAAGTTGAGGTAAACAGGTCAGATTCAAGCCAGCTTCTGTACTACGAAGAACTTGCATGATCCCAACACATAAAACACTGTCCCACATGATCAAAACACAGAATCTCTTTTCAAATGACTTCCTAAACACAACTCGCAATATTATAATCAAAGCCCCAATCAGTCATTAAGAAAAGCCGGCATGTATACAATTAGACAATCGTTAAGCATTTGCGGTATCACACAACATTAGAGTGGCCGGAGCCGAGAAATAATCAGGGAGCCTGGAGAATAAATAGAAACACACAATAAAAATTTCAATTAGGAAATCATGTTATTTAGATAAATAAAATAAAATATTTACCGTAAGATGAAGGTGGTTTCTTCAAAACTTATATCAATATAAGATATTGATTCATACCACAGAAGATAAAATTGTACTAAATTTAAAGGGAAAGGAATAATCGGGATCTGGAGCTTGCGCACCTTGCACCGGCATGAAACCATGTGACGCCATCCATTGGGATTGATTGCTGAAATTAATTGATGCCTTAACTATAGTGAAACTGCTCTCAGGGGAGGTAGCACATAAGAAGAAACCGGAGCAGAGCTGCAGGATTCCATGGAAAATCCCTGGGGAGCGCGCGGCAGCGGCAGCTACCAGTAGAGACGGACACAATTTTTCTCTTTGATCTGGAGGTACGCAATGCGGCGTGTGAGGTTAGGACTCTTTCTACCGTATCAATTCAATCGAGGGTCCAAATTTCAGACTACAAAGATCTAACGGCAGATCGTTATGGTTTGCTTGAAAAATTGCCAAGGATCAGATCGTTATGGAGCTTCCTATGGTGCCTCTAATTAGTAAATATAAGATATAAGATGTTGTTTTGGGCCTGTACAACTAACTAGGTCGAGTCTGACCGCCGCAACCCCCATATAAGGAGCTGGCCGCTCTAAGGTTTAGCTTAGCTTTGAGTTTATTCAGAATAATGTTATCACCATAATAAAGACAAGAGAGTTCTTGAATTGTCAAGAGTGATCGTGTGTTCGCGAAGGTCCTCGAATTGTCAAGGGTTATCGAGCTTTGGCGTGTCTATCACGACGTGAGGTTCATCATTCATCGTCGAGTTGCTCGCAGGATTGGAGCTCCCCAATCTCCAGGTAACGTGTTCCTCTCACGTGATTAGGATATCTATCAGATTCATTGGATCAGGAGGTGCATCCTAAAAGATCGGGCCAACAATCCGTGAATCCAGCAAGAAACGTGAATACAATCAACACGCCTCAAACCCGAGCCTGATAATCCTTGATGAACACAAGAACCTTTATTGAAATTCACTCGATAAGATATATGATGGAAGCGCCATCCCCGGAGGGATGCTACACGCAGCAACACAACTCAATGTTTAATCCTAAAATTCTGAACTCCCTAAACCCTAACTCCACCAGCTCCTTATATGCAGGCTGGGGCGCCCCACCTAATGGGCCTCGACCTAACTTGGTTGGATAGGCCCAAACCAAGCCAAATATCGCACAAATAAATATACTAATTGGCCCACAACATGACCAGGAACATAAAACACATTATTAAAACGTCTAGATTGGTGGAGTCCTGAAATTGGGTTTCACCTCCTCCGTCGTGCTCATATCATCCTACCCCCTTTAAAAAGCATTGTCCCCAACACGTGAGGGTCTGCTCGGAAGGGTGGTGTGATATCAACAAAATCATCACGTTTCTTCGCCATCTTCAAGTCTTCCATGCCTACCTCACCACATCCTCCCTCGTGGCCTACTCGACCTGATAGATCTTGATGTCTACACACTTCTATTCTTGTAAACAGTTGTTGGGACTCCAAGTGCAGAGGTAGAATAGCAGCAAGTTTCCCTTAAGTGGATTACCCAAGGTTTATCGAACTCAGGAAGGAAGTGGTCAAAGGTATTCCCTCTCAAGAAATCCTGCAATCAAGATACAAGAAGTCTCTTGTGTTCCCAACACACCCAATACACTTGTCAGATGTATAGGTGCACTAGTTCGACGAAGAGATAGTAAAATACAAGTGGTAACAGTGCCAAAAAATAGCTTCTGACTTGTTGTTGACGTGGGGTAACGTGTGTGAGTGCCAGAAAATAGCTTGACAGTGAGGTAAAGTAAAAGGACCAAAACCTCCCTGGCAAACATGCAACAGATCTAGATGAAAACGGTGTTTCAATGCTTAAAAACAAGGCCTAGGGATCATACTTTCACTAGTGAACAATCTCTCATATAAATATCCTCTCTTCATGATACTACTCTTAACTACTCTCCGGTTGGACACTCTAATCATCGGTAAGGATATAATAGCACTCCTCAAAGTGCGCCTTCCCCAATCTAGATAACCCCACACTGTCACCTTGAGCGCTAGATGGTTCCAAAAAAAAACCACAATTTCATAGAGACATCCAACTCCAAATATAAATCATAACAAATATTCAATCCAGCCAAAGTGCCACACATGGTATGCACGCTGTCACTTTCACACACATGGGGAAAAGCATAGATCTATTATAGCACAAAGAGTATTTATGTAGACTCAAACCTAAGTGCCACCATGGCGTGCATGCTGTCACTTTCACACACATGGGGAGAGCAGAGATCTATTGAAGCACTTGAGTAGCAAGGTAGATCTACTTGATTACAAAGTTCATGACCACAACAAGATCATGCATAGAGAGAGAGATGAACACATAGCTACCGGTAGAGCCCTTAGCCTCGAGGAAGAACTACTCCCTTCTCATCATGGGAATCAACAACGGTGATGAAGATGGTGGTGGAGATCGATGGAGATGGCTCCAGGGGCACTTCCCCGTCCCGGCAGGGTACCGGAACAGAGACTTTCTGTGGCATCCCGCAAAACCACTACTAGGAAATCGCGTTGTTTTTGTGCATTGCATCATCATGACTGCATGCTCATGTCATCATGCCACATTACATTTGAGCATCGTCATCATTTTGCATTTGCTTGCATAAAAATATTTTCGGGAAAACCTAATTTGTTTTCTAAACGCCCGTCTTTGTTCCAAACGCAAAACCGGATCTCCGGATTATTTTGTTTTGTCCGCTGTCGGTTGCAAAAGCGCTGGTTGAAATAAATAAAATTATTTAATTATTTTAGTGGGGGCAGTCGAACGGGCCGATTCGACCCGAACGACCACCCCCAGTACATAAACGGTCCACCACAAACCCTTTTCCTACCTAGTCCTAATCTACCCCCCCTCCAGCCACCTCACCCCATCCAATCAGTGTACGCCACGTCGCCCTGTCCCCAACCCCCACCCAACCAGACACCGCCACTTGGCCACAGCCCTCTCTCCCTTCCCTCTCTCTCTCAGCACACAACACGCACCCACACACACACTGCCATCCCAACCCCTGCCACCCGGGCCCCACACCACACCCCCCCCACACCACGCACACAGCGGCCACCGTCTCCACTCAACCACCCGCGGGCCCCGTCCCCCCTGGCCCACCCCGGCTCTCTCTCCCACGCACACAACCCCCACCTCCCGCACGTTCTCCTCCCTTGCATCGCCCCCGCCCCGCATCTCCCTCCTCCCGCCGCCGACTTTCTCTCCGCCTCCGGCCGCCCTCGGCTCTGCCTCGTCGACACCGCCGCCCTGCCCGTGGCCGGGCCCATCACCTCCCGAGCCGCCCCTGCCCCGCTTCTACCTCCCCCGCCTGCGAGCCGGCCGCCACCGTCCTCCGCGTGGCCCCCTCCTCTCCCAGCTCCGGCGAGCGCCGCCTCCTCCTCCCGCGGTGCTCCCCGCCGCCCCCGGCGCGCTCCGCCCCTCTCCGGCCTCGGCCCCGCCCCCGGCGCGCCCCGCCGCCTCCGGCTTTTCCCCCTCCGGCCGCCTCCTTCCCCGCCGGCCGCCTCCCCTCCTCTCCTGGCCTCGTCGCCGTTCTCCTCCCCGCCTGCAGGTGCCGCCTCGCCGAGCTCCTCGTCGGGCCCGACCACAACCTCCGCCTCACCGCCTTCCTCTCGCCACCGGAGCTCCCCGCCGGCCGCCGTGACCTCCGCCCCGGCGCCACCCTCTCTGCTCCCTGTCCGGCGTCCTCCCCTCGTCGAGCGCGTCCGCCAAGCTCTGCCATGGTGCCCCTCGCTTCGTCCTACCTCTCCGTCATCTTCCTGCGAGCAGCGCCACATCGCTGGTCTCCTTCCGTCGTTGCCCTCTCCCAGCACCGCCCAAGGCCCCCTTCCTCTGCAGCCACCGTAGGCTCTCTCCTCCTCGGCGTTTCTCTCGGTAAGGAGGTGATGCCTGTTGTGTGCGCCCGTTTTCTGTTCAGTCATGTGGTCCTGCCGGATGTGTCTAGATGAACTATTGGCATATGTGTGTGAGTTGCTTCTCAGATACAACCTCAGGATGATGTGCTAACCTTGGGCTACTGTTGCCATAGTTCGGGACCTTTGGTTGGATCGCTTGGTTTCTATGTCGACGAAACAAAATAACACAACCTTTTCGATAGTATTTTTCCCTCATCGTCAAGACCAACCCGATGCCGGCCACAGATGATCTAGATGGCACACCAAGATCTTCGTCAGGGAACGACAAGAACTTCTACCGGAGTCCAAACCCCGAAGGCCGAACCCCGGTGTGACAAGTACCCCTTCCCGGACGCCAAGTTCGCCAACGGCCTTCGGCGTCGAACCGAGGACACTCGACGAACCTCCGGCAAGATCTTCGACATGGCCAAGATCTACCGCAACCGAGTCCGGCACCGACAAGTGAAATCAGAACCACCAAGACCTTCGCCGCGGAATCCCCAAGGCCTTCGATGTGGAACCACAAGGTATACCACGCGACCCCGAAGACCGGTCAGAAACTCCAAGTTCGCCTCATGAGCCCCGAAGACCCGAACATGAAGACACCAAGATCGCCGACGCAGCATGCCAAGTACTTCTCCCCAGATGAGACATGTACTACTTCCCGGTACACGAACCGACAAGATCTTCGCAAAGACCAGATCGACACCGACCAGGGCGAGTCCGATGCGCCCCCGGCGCCGAACCAAGTCATGCTTCCCGGATGCGACAAGATCTACCCCAGTAACCCGAGAACGCTCCCGCCGAGACCGAACCCAGATCCGAACCCTGAGCCCGACCCCGAACCCCGGAACCCCAAGTTCGTCGAACCCTAATGTGTGACCCTTATCCGAGCCCCTATTTTATAAATTGCCAACTATATAAATTGTTGCATATTAAATTGTCATGCATGCATACTTGTCATGTGGTTTGGGGGCCTTATGCCGATTCACCATATAAATAAATATGGGGCCCATATGCGGGCAAATCTAGTCTCATATTGGCCTCATTTAAATTTGTGTAGCGAACCGGTGCTATCTTCTACATTGCTAATACAACATTTAAATTGTGGGGAGTTAAACAACTTGAACCATTTAATTAATTGTCGGGACCCCCGGTACCGCTTAATATGACCTAATCGCATCGCATCTTTGCCATGTCATGCATCATACATGCATCATGCCGATCTTTTGCCGTAGTATTAAATAGTGCATCCGGTGTTTCTTCTAGTGTTTTCCTTCTTCACGGATTGGGCCGTTGAGTTGATGTGAGCTTCGCCCCGATCTTCGGTTGAACCTTCGACAATGTTTTCAGGCGAGCATCTCCCCCTTTCTACCTATCTTACTTTTAGAGTATTTATTCCCTCCTGTTGATCTATTTCTATCTGTGTTGCGATGCTCTAGTTTCCGTACCCGTGATATCCCTTGCAGCCTTATATTGCCGTGGACACCTCCTATTACCGTTGTTTGGTAGATAGTTGGACTTGCGCGTCGTAGTCGCTTGCTCAAGTGCTGTTGCGTGTCGTCAAGTACCACAGTTGTTGGAGCATGGCCGCATGTTGATGTTGGAGATGATCATGGCTTTACTTATCGTTCACTTTAATTCCTGTTTAACAAATAAAATTGAAGTAAGTAAGCAGAGGCATCGGTGGGTGATAGATAACATTTGGTTTCCGACCGCCCACTTGTGTCCCGTAGGACCCCGAGTGCTTGATACCTGTTCCTTGATTTATCGCGCTATCCACATACGGGGAATTATGGGCCCCCCTTAGCCAGAGCATGATTCAGTCTTATTTCTTGGGGCCACAAACTAGTTTGAGGTTTTATTTACGATCCTGTACTTATGCCATGCTTTACTGCTTTATTTACGATTGTGCGAGGAGCATACTGTACTGTTTAGGATCGGGACACATTTTCGCGGTGTCGACAAGCCCAGTTTTGGGTTCCCAGTCGTTCACAGCCGTCCACCCAAACCTCGGGTCCGTCTCGGAGCTAGCTTACTTTGTTGCGGGCGTACTCCAAGGGGTGGCCCCCTGAAATATTTCTGAATCCTGTGATTGCTTTGTCGTGAAAGCCTCGTTGGGTTTTGATTTGGTTTTTCCGAGGTTGATCGTGTGTGTGTTGCTATTTGTGCACCCCGGCCGGGTTAAAACTTTCTGAAAGCCGTGTTCGCGGTTATGAACGACTTGGAGCACAGTATCTCGATCATAGACAACTATAACTAAAGTAGTGCTATAAATTTGACTTTATAATGACTAGTAATCAGCTTCACTATAATGGAATGGCTAAATAAAACTGCCAACCAGTGCTTGTTTGGGTTGTCGCTTGCGACCATTGTACCTGACTAGTAAGTATTGCAACTACAACGGAATGGCTAAATAAAAGTACCAACAACTGCTGGGTTTTTGGGTTATCTCATGCTAATTGAATTTTGACTAGTAAGTGTCGCCACTTCAACGGAATGGTTAACTAAAGTGCCCACTGCTTATTTTCTCAGGATGATTCTCTATACCTGACTAGTAATTGCTGCAACGATAACTTAATAAATAAAACTACCAACGGTGTGAGTTCCTCGGTTGACTTCCTCGTTTGGTCTCGAGGGGGAAACACCAGGATGGGTTTGTTTGGTGGTAGCAACAGGTTGGTTCCGAATAGGTCTTTCTTACCCCGATCTGATAACCGCCAGTTGTATCGAGTCTCTATAGGTTGTTCAGTGCATGCTGCCGCTGCCGCTCAGTCCACCATACCTATGTAGGCGAGGACCGCCGAATTCTAGTCTCGCCGTGTACTGGCCTCAGTACTGACGCTCCGCTTTTTCCTTTGCCCTTTGTCGGCACCCCTTTTGTTTAAGCAGGTTTTGGGATCGTCGCCGTTAGCAGGGTTACCCTTCCGGCTTGGCCTGGGCAGGGTTATGGACGCCATTGGTTATTCTTCAGGGCTCTTAGCCCCATTTGCATCTTGTCCGTAGTCGGACGCTCTATCATTTTCAAGGTGATTTGGATCTTTGTATATTATATCTATATTCGGACTCATTGAGTCGCTGCTGTATATATATCTGTTCTGTGGGTCCCATCGAGGACTGTTGTGTAATGTTATTACTTCGTTTTCCACCCGCACGAAAGTGCCTGGTGGGCACCTTTGAATTGTTTCTATGCGGGTTTGGCGGGAATCGCTGAAACTTGCATAGGGTCGATTCTGAGGGTGTTACAGAGTGGTATCAGAGCTCAGCAGTTGCGATACCCCACAAGTCCAGCCTGTAGGATAACCTAGCTAACGGCCGAAGTAGAGTGTCAAAACTATTTTTGAAAAAAAAATCGGTTGGATAGTTCTGATTAGGTCTGCTTTTACTCCTTACCCCTCTGCTATTCTCCTCTTACCTCTGCGTGTTTTTAACCCGCTCTCGTCTCTCTCTTCGAGTCCAGGATTTCTCGTGGTTGAGTTCCGTCGTGCCTTCAGGGTTTCGCTTCCTCCTTTGGTAACGGTGCTGCTACATCTGGTCTTCATGCTATCCGAGGAATCCTTCGTCTGTGTTACCATTCTTTGTTCCTTGTCTGTGCCTTCCGGTGTTTTCCGACGCGACGACATCATCTACGCCAGATCCGATGCAGAGTCTGCATCACTCCTTTGTTCCGAACCTCGTTTGTCGAGATCTTCAGTCTAATTCCGAGAGTTGGTTGCATAATCCGCCTATTCGTGTGCAGAGTAATGGTTTGAGTGCGGGATGGAGTAGCTACCATACCACTACTCTTATCATTCGCTCTTGTACGCCGAATCAGTGGATCCAGCAGTTTTACTCCGTCCATCGGAGCTAGAGGTGGCCTTATTTGTTGATACCTCTACCTTCGACCCTTTTGTTCCCGGAGTGTTCTCCCGACGATCACGGTCAACGACCTCTTGTTAGTGGTGTCGCGAGGATCTACACGAAGCGAGAAGATGCAGATCGCCGACATTCCTTCCGGTACCATGAGGCGGATCTCGAGGGCGAGATCCATTGTTAGTGGTGTCGAATTGTGGCATCCCGCAAAACCACTACTAGAAGATCGCGTTGTTTTTGTGCATTGCATCATCATGAATGCATGCTCATGTCATCATGCCACATTGCATTTGAGCATCGTCATCATCTTGCATTTGCTTGCATAAAACTATTTTCGGGAAAAACTAATTTGTTTTCTAAACGCCCGTCTTTGTTCCAAACGCAAAACCGGATCTCCGGATTATTTTGTTTTATCCGCTGTCGGTTGCAAAAGCGCTGGTTGAAATAAATAAAATTATTTAATTATTTTAGTGGGGGCAGTCGAACGGGCCGATTCGACCCGAACGACCACCCCCAGTACATAAACGGTCCACCACAAACCCTTTTCCTACCTAGTCCTAATCTACCCCCCCTCCAGCCACCTCACCCCATCCAATCAGTGTACGCCACGTCGCCCTGTCCCCAACCCCCACCCAACCAGACACCGCCACTTGGCCACAGCCCTCTCTCCCTTCCCTCTCTCTCTCAGCACACAACACGCACCCACACACACACTGCCATCCCAACCCCTGCCACCCGGGCCCCACACCACACCCCCCCCACACCACGCACACAGCGGCCACCGTCTCCACTCAACCACCCGCGGGCCCCGTCCCCCCTGGCCCACCCCGGCTCTCTCTCCCACGCGCACAACCCCCACCTCCCGCACGTTCTCCTCCCCTGCATCGCCCCCGCCCCGCATCTCCCTCCTCCCGCCGCCGGCTTTCTCTCCGCCTCCGGCCGCCCTCGGCTCTGCCTTGTCGACACCGCCGCCCTGCCCGCGGCCGGGCCCGTCACCTCCCGAGCCGCCCCTGCCCAGCTTCTACCTCCCCCGCCTGCGAGCCGGCCGCCACCGTCCTCCGCGCGGCCCCCTCCTCTCCCAGCTCCGGCGAGCGCCGCCTCCTCCTCCCGCGGTGCTCCCCGCCGCCCCCGGCGCGCTCCGCCCCTCTCCGGCCTCGGCCCCGCCCCCGGCGCGCCCCGCCGCCTCCGGCTTTTCCCCCTCCGGCCGCCTCCTTCCCCGCCGGCCGCCTCCCCTCCTCTCCTGGCCTCGTCGCCGTTCTTCTCCCCGCCTGCAGGTGCCGCCTCGCCGAGCTTCTCGTCGGGCCCGAACACAACCTCCGCCTCACCGCCTTCCTCTCGCCACCGGAGCTCCCCGCCGGCCGCCGTGACCTCCGCCCCGACGCCACCCTCTCTGCTCCCTGTCCGGCGTCCTCCCCTCGTCGAGCGCGTCCGCCAAGCTCTGCCATGGTGCCCCTCGCTTCGTCCTACCTCTCCGTCATCTTCCTGCGAGCAGCGCCGCATCGCTGGTCGCCTTCCGTCATTGCCCTCTCCCAGCACCGCCCAAGGCCCCCTTCCTCTGCAGCCACCGTAGGCTCTCTCCTCCTCGGCGTTTCTCTCGGTAAGGAGGTGATGCCTGCTGTGTGTGCCCATTTTCTGTTCAGTCATGTGGTCCTGCCGGATGTGTCTAGATGAACTATTGGCATATGTGTGTGAGTTGCTTCTCAGATACAACCTCAGGATGATGTGCTAACCTTGGGCTACTGTTGCCATAGTTCGGGACCTTTGGTTGGATCGCTTGGCTTCTATGTCGACGAAACAAAAGAACATAACCTTTTTGATAGTATTTTTCCCTCATCGTCAAGACCAACCCGATGCCGGCCACAGATGATCTAGATGGCACACCAAGATCTTCGTCCGGGAACGACAAGAACTTCTACCGGAGTCCAAACCCCGAAGGCCGAACCCCGGTGTGACAAGTTCCCCTTCCCGGACGCCAAGTTCGCCAACGGCCTTCGGCGCCGAACCGAGGACACTCGACGAACCTCCGGCAAGATCTTCGACATGGCCAAGATCTACCGCAACCGAGTCCGGCACCAACAAGTGAAATCAGAACCACCAAGACCTTCGCCGCGGAATCCCCAAGGCCTTCGATGTGGAACCACAAGGTATACCACGCGACCCCGAAGACCGGTCAGAAACGCCAAGTTCGCCTCATGAGCCCCGAAGACCCGAACACGAAGACACCAAGATCGCCGACGCAGCATGCCAAGTACTTCTCCCCAGATGAGACATGTACTACTTCCCGGTACATGAACCGACAAGATCTTCGCAAAGACCAGATCGACACCGACCAGGGCGAGTCCGATGCGCCCCCGGCGCCGAACCAAGTCATGCTTCCCAGATGCGACAAGATCTACCCCAGTAACCCGAGAACGCTCCCGCCGAGACCGAACCCAGATCCGAACCCTGAGCCCGACCCCGAACCCCGGAACCCCAAGTTCGTCGAACCCTAATGTGTGACCCTTATCCGAGCCCCTATTTTATAAATTGCCAACTATATAAATTGTTGCATATTAAATTGTCATGCATGCATACTTGTCATGTGGTTTGGGGGCCTTATGCCGATTCACCATATAAATAAATATGGGGCCCATATGCGGGCAAATCTAGTCTCATATTGGCCTCATTTAAATTTGTGTAGCGAACCGGTGCTATCTTCTACATTGCTAATACAACATTTAAATTGTGGGGAGTTAAACAACTTGAACCATTTAATTAATTGTCGGGACCCCCGGTACCGCTTAATATGACCTAATCGCATCGCATCTTTGCCATGTCATGCATCATACATGCATCATGCCGATCTTTTGCCGTAGTATTAAATAGTGCATCCGGTGTTTCTTCTAGTGTTTTCCTTCTTCGCGGATTGGGCCGTTGAGTTGATGTGAGCTTCGCCCCGATCTTCGGTTGAACCTTCGACAATGTTTTCAGGCGAGCATCTCCCCCTTTCTACCTATCTTACTTTTATAGTATTTATTCCCTCCTGTTGATCTATTGCTATCTGTGTTGCGATGCTCTAGTTTCCGTACCCGTGATATCCCTTGCAGCCTTATATTGCCGTGGACACCTCCTATTACCGTTGTTTGGTAGATAGTTGGACTTGTGCGTCATAGTCGCTTGCTCAAGTGCTGTTGCGTGTCGTCAAGTACCACAGTTGTTGGAGCATGGCCGCATGTTGATGTTGGAGATGATCATGGCTTTACTTATCGTTCACTTTAATTCCTGTTTAACAACTAAAATTGAAGTAAGTAAGCAGAGGCATCGGTGGGTGATAGATAACATTTGGTTTCCGACCGCCCACTTGTGTCCCGTAGGACCCCGAGTGCTTGATACCTGTTCCTTGATTTATCGCGCTATCCACATACGGGGAATTATGGGCCCCCCTTAGCCAGAGCTTGATTCAGTCTTATTTCTTGGGGCCACAAACTAGTTTGAGGTTTTATTTACGATCCTGTACTTATGCCATGCTTTACTGCTTTATTTACGATTGTGCGAGGAGCACACTGTACTGTTTAGGATCGGGACACGTTTTCGCGGTGTCGACAAGCCCAGTTTTGGGTTCCCAGTCGTTCACAGCCGTCCACCCAAACCTCGGGTCCGTCTCGGAGCTAGCTTACTTCGTTGCGGGTGTACTCCAAGGGGTGGCCCCCTGAAATATTTCTGAATCCTGTGATTGCTTTGTCGTGAAAGCCTCGTTGGGTTTTGATTTGGTTTTTCCGAGGTTGATCGTGTGTGTGTTGCTATTTGTGCACCCCGGCCGGGTTAAAACTTTCTGAAAGCCGTGTCCGCGGTTATGGACGACTTGGAGCACAGTATCTCGATCATAGACAACTATAACTAAAGTAGTGCTATAAATTTGACTTTATAATGACTAGTAATCAGCTTCACTATAATGGAATGGCTAAATAAAACTGCCAACCAGTGCTTGTTTGGGTTGTCGCTTGCGACCATTGTACCTGACTAGTAAGTATTGCAACTACAACGGAATGGCTAAATAAAAGTACCAACAACTGCTGGGTTTTTGGGTTATCTCATGCTAATTGAATTTTGACTAGTAAGTGTCGCCACTTCAACGGAATGGTTAACTAAAGTGCCCACTGCTTATTTTCTCAGGATGATTCTCTATACCTGACTAGTAATTGCTGCAACGATAACTTAATAAATAAAACTGCCAACGGTGTGAGTTCCTCGGTTGACTTCCTCGTTTGGTCTCGAGGGGGAAACACCAGGATGGGTTTGTTTGGTGGTAGCAACAGGTTGGTTCCGAATAGGTCTTTCTTACCCCGATCTGATAACCGCCAGTTGTATCGAGTCTCTATAGGTTGTTCAGTGCATGCTGCCGCTGCCGCTCAGTCCACCATACCTATGTAGGCGAGGACCGCCGAATTCTAGTCTCGCCGTGTACTGGCCTCAGTACTGACGCTCCGCTTTTTCCTTTGCCCTTTGTCGGCACCCCTTTTGTTTAAGCAGGTTTTGGGATCGTCGCTGTTAGCAGGGTTACCCTTCCGGCTTGGCCTGGGCAGGGTTATGGACGCCATTGGTTATTCTTCAGGGCTCTTAGCCCCATTTGCATCTTGTCCGTAGTCGGACGCTCTATCATTTTCAAGGTGATTTGGATCTTTGTATATTATATCTATATTCGGACTCATTGAGTCGCTGCTGTATATATATCTGTTCTGTGGGTCCCATCGAGGACTGTTGTGTAATGTTATTACTTCGTTTTCCACCCGCACGAAAGTGCCTGGTGGGCACCTTTGAATCGTTTCTATGCGGGTTTGGCGGGAATCGCTGAAACTTGCATAGGGTCGATTCTGAGGGTGTTACACTTTCTATCCCACGAATCTCCCTTTCGGTGGCGGCGGCGTTACGGAGGTTTTCGTGGATTTCTTCTGGATTCCCTAGGGTTTTTGGGTCGGAGGCTTCTTATAGGCGCATGAATCAAGGTCGGTGGTGGTCCAGGGTGCCCACACCCCCTGTGGGTGCCTCCAGGTCTTGCCCGCGCCTAGGGGGGGTGCGGCCACCCTATGGCCCCCCTCCGGCTCTGCTTCGTGGTTCCGTGTTGCTCCGAGAAAAATAATGACTTTGGCTTTTGTCCCGTCCAATTCCGATAATATTGATTTTCTGCCTTTCTGGAACCAAAAACAGAAGAAAATAGGCAAATGACACTGTGGCAACTTGTTAATAGGTTAGTTACAAAAAAGATATAAAAACACCTCAAAGTGTAGACAAAGCAAAGCAAAGTAGATACAAGACAAGCATGGAGCATAAAAAATTATAGATACGCTTCCGACGTATCAAGCATCCCCAAGCTTAATTCATGCCCGTCCTTGAGTAGGTAAGTGATAAAAAGAATAAATTTTGAGGTGACATGTACCATCAAAACCAAGATCAAACCATTTACAAGCATTGAAAGCTGGGATAAAAGAACTCTAAACATGTGCATGAAAGATGGAGTTCTAACAATAAGACAAAGTAACTATGCGTGCAACATGAAATGCTACAAACAAAGTTCATGAATAACATGCATTGAAAAACGTTTGTTTGTTTCACATACAGAAAACCTAGCATAGTGGAAATCATCTTGTCCCTCATAGAGTAGCAATATAGATGCATATGACACCTTCAAAGTTCACAAGGGTGACTAGAAACAAATAGCACAAGAACAAGTAATATCACAATATGCATCAATCAATAAGCTTTGGAACAGTGCACACAGAATGACAACTATGCTCTCTTAATGGTGCCTAAAGGTAGAAGGTGGAGACTCAATAGTGGTGGAAGAAAAGCCTTTTTGTAAAGGAAGCAGGGATTTCAAGTTTCAAAAATAGCTTCCAAAAATTATGGGTACTTGTTAGCTTTCAGCCCTCATTTCCCCTATCATAAGCATCTTGAAGTGGTTAAGGTTAAAGTGAACAAAGATGGAGTATATGCTTGACGAAGTATAAGTTGGCAATCTCAAGTACCTTGAATACGAGGGCCACAATTCATGCTACTCAACTTTAGTCACCTGTAACTTCTTGTCATTGTAAGTATTTACATATCATTGAGAACCGCCAACAGGGTACCCCTTGCACATGGTACATGACCTATCCCATAACCAAAATGACAAGGCAAGCAGACAATGAGCATCTCAACAATCTTCTTATTTACCATGGGAATATGGTGCCTTTTCTCTCTTTCCTCTTTTCTCAATGTGTCTCTTTTTTATAAGAAGAATGCTACATAGATGTCACTATGGTGATGCTGCAATTTTCCACCATGATTAGGCATGGCTTAGGCTAGCGGCCCAGGCGTTTCTGTAACACAGGATACAAAATCCATGGACTTACAAGTTCCCTCTTTATTTCACATCGGTGACATCCATGGACAAAAGAGCATGATATCAACTGAGTACAAAGTACAAGTGCAATGTTGAAAACGTTCCCCGTGACAGCACTGTTCTGCTAATTCCAACGTATAAGTGCAAGCATATACAACATAGATGACACAATGGTTCAATTTTATTAGGGGCAAAGAATATAAAGTTTGGCATCAAGTTCGTGAGGGCTTTAATCACTAAGTTTTCACATAACAAAATAGTTTTTAATTGGAAGATAGCTGAAAACAAGAATATACATGGAATGGTGTAACACACCATGCATAGGAGTTTATAGTGGACACTTTGGAATAACTTGGTTTCTTGGGAGTTGGAAGCATGAGTAGAGCTTACTCATACAAGTGGAGGCTAGCAAAAGACTGAGAGCAACCAACTAAGAGAGGAATAATGGCCATAATCATGCAGAGCAACAGAGCATTACTAATCAAAACATAGAGTGGTACTACAAGTCAAGGACTAAATGATCATAGAGTCTATGGTGACTTGTCATAGTAATAACATGGTGTGAGCGTGTGCCAAGTCAACCCAAACAAAGCATCAAAGGAGAATACCACAGTACTATGCTTTTGTATGCTAAAACAACGCATGATTCCTTCAAGGCACATTAAGCAATCCTAATTTTTTGGAACAGGTCATGCTAAAGCAATAATCACTAAGCATAAGGTCAAAGCAACACATATCATGACATGATAAAGTCTAAGTCACAGTCAAAACAAGCTCTCTTTTGTACCACTTAAGCATGAAGCTTTCTACTCTTTCCAACACCAAACAACTTATTTGAAACAACTCACAAAGGTAATAATCAATAAAGATCAGTGAGCTTGTCTCACAAATCCACAAAGAAGAACTAAAAAGTTCTAAGCTGAAAGCACAAGAAAACTAAGGCTAAACACGGTGCTAGCAAAAGTGAACACTCATAAAACAATAAAAATGAAAACTAGAGTGTTCTAGGCAATGGAAACAGAGTGTGTCTCTCTCCAAAATAAGTGTGGTGTAACTAATGAACTTTGTTCAAGCAAACTAAGCAAACAAATACCAAAAACAAAAACTAAGACGCTCCAAGAACAACACAACTGTGCATGAAACAATAAAAACGAAGTATCTAGAAAGACCTGAGATTTTTATTGATGAAGAAGGGGATGCCTTGGACATCCCCAAGATTTGACGCTTGTACCTCTTAAATATTTCTTGGGGTGACACCGGGGTGGCATCCCGAAGCTTGAGCTTTTGTCCATTCTTCATCTCATTACATCATTCTTTCTCTACACCTAAATTTTTTCCTTCATAAACTTCACACAATCTTCATTAGCAACATTAGGGTACTCAAAAGATAATAGAACCTTAGGTAAAGCTTTGGAACAGCAAGACTTTTCTCTAAAAACACATGCTACTGTATCAACTCCTTCAAGCTCAATTCCCCTAAAGAGAACTTAAAAAGGAATCAATAAGAAGCAAATGCAAATAATTGCAGAAATCTGTCAAACAGAATAGCAGGTAGAAACCAATTTTTTCGAAGACCTTCTGTTGCTCAAATAAAAAAGCATTGAACTAACAAAAGTTAGCTAACATACTGGAGGATTTATTCGTAAATTTTCAGCTCAATCCGAGTTACACCGACTCCTCACGAATTTGTTTTGTGGAGGATAGAAATCTGTTTCGGGACATCAACTCCCCAAATCTTACTTCCCTCTCATTAGAGGTCATCCTTGGCACAAAAAAACAAACAAAAAGGATAAGGAGAGGTCATTACAGAAGTAATAACTTCCAATACTCAATAAAACTCTTGGGTTATCTCCCAACAAGTACTTTTCTTTAACGCATTTAAGTTAGGCACAATAGTTTGAGAAGATGCTCACATAAGAAATATGAAATGAAGTAAAAGAGAGCATCAAGAAGCAAATTCAAAAAACATTTAAGTCTAACCCACTTCCTATGCATAGGAATCTTGTAAAGAAACAAGTCATGAAAGCACAAAGCACCAAACATAGGAAAGCAAAACAAGTGTAACTTCAATACTTTCAACATAAAGAGGGGAAACTTAATATTATTGAGATGCATAAGACCATGTTTCCCTCTCTCATAATAACTTTCAGTAGCATCATGAATAAAATTAACAATATAAATATCACGTAAAGCATTCTTATCATAAGCCACATGCATATAATAATTATTACTCTCCACATAAGCATAGTCATTCTTATCAATTGTAGTGGGAGCGAATTCAACAAAATAGCTATCATTATTATTCTCATGACCATAATCATCAAATATAGGAGGCATATTCATCATTGTAATCACAATCAATTTTCTCCTCAATAGTAGGTGGACTGAAAATACCATATTCATCACCGTAATCACAATCAATTTTCTCCTCAATAGTAGGTGGACTGAAAATACCATATTCATCATTGTAATCATCATATATTGGAGGTTTGGTATCATCATAAGCAATAGAATAGCTATCTTCCAAAGTTGGGGGGCTAAAAATATAATTTTCATAAAAATTATCTTCCCCAAGCTTAGACTTTTCCATAACATCAGCAATAATGGTGTCCAAAGAGTTCATACTAATAACATTGCTATTAGCATGCAAATAAAGTTCCATAGATTTTTTAATTTTCTCTTAAAACACTTCATGTCCTAACTGAAGATAAATACTATAAAGCTCTCTAATTTTGTTGTTGTTTTCCATTAAGCCTAACTAGTGAAAACAAGAAACAAAAAGACAAAACTGCAGAATCTAAAGGAAATAACTTCGAGCACTCACACCGGAGGATGTGAGTACCTTTTACCTTACCTCCCCGGCAACGGCGCCAGAAAAGAGCTTGATGTCTATGCACTTCTATTCTTGTAGACAGTTGTTGGGCCTCCAAGTGCAGAGGTTTGTAGAATAGCAACAAGTTTCCCTTAAGTGGATTACCCAAGGTTTATCAAACTCAGGGAGGAAGTGGTCAAAGGTATTCCCTCCCAAGCAATCCTGCAATCAAGATACAAGAAGTCTATTGTGTCCCCAACACACCCAATACACTTGTCAGACGTATAGGTGCACTAGTTCAGCGAAGAGATAGTGAAATACAAGTGGTAACAGTGACAGAAAATATCTTCTGACTTGTTGTTGACATGGGGTAACGTGTGTGAGTGCTAGAAAATAGCTTGACGGTGAGGTAAAGTAAAAGGACGAAAACCTCCCCGGCAAACATGCAACAGATCTAGATGCAAAAGGTGTTTCAATGCTTAGAAATAATGCCTAGGGATCATAATTTCACTAGTGGAAACTCTGTCATATAAATATCCTCTCTTCATGATACTACTCTTAACTACTCTCTAGTTGGACACTATAATTATCGATAGGGCTATAACAGCACTCCTCAAAGTGCACCTTCCCCAATCTAGATATCCCCACACTGTCACCTTGAGCGCTAGATGGTTCCAACAAGCACCAAAATTTCATAGAGACATCCAACTCCAAATATAACTCATAAGAAATATTCAATCTAGCCAAAGTGCCACACACGGTATGCACGCTGTCACTTTCACACACGTGGGGAAAAGCATAGATCTATTAAAGCACAAAGAGTATTTATATAGACTCAAACCTAAGTGCCACCATGGCGTGCACGCTGTCACTTTCACACACATGGGGAGAGCAGAGATCTATTGAAGAACTTGAGTCTCAAGGTAGATCTACTTGATTACAAAGCTCATGACCACAACAAGATCATGCATAGAGAGAGATGAACACATAAATACCGGTAGAGCCCTTAGCCTCGAGGAAGAACTACTCCCTTCTCATCATGGGAATCAGCAACGATGATGAAGATGGTGCTGGAGATCGATGGAGATGGCTCCGGGGGCACTTCCCTATCCCGGCAGGGTGCCGGAATAGAGACTTTTTGTCCCCCGAATCTCCCTTTCGGTGGCAGCGGCGCTACGGAGGTTTTCGTGGATTTCTTTTGGATTCCCTAGAGTTTTTGGGACGGAGGCTTCTTATAGGCGCAGGAATCAAGGTCGGTGGGGGTCTAGGGGGCCCACACCCCCTGTGGGCGCCTCTAGGGCTTGCCCGCGCCTAGGGGGTGCAGCCACCCTATGGACCCCCTCCGGCTCTGCTTCGTGGTTCCGTGTTTCTCCGAGAAAAATAATGACTTTGGCTTTTGTCCCGTCCAATTCCGAGAATATTGATTTTCTGCCTTTCTGGAACCAAAAACAGAAGAAAACAGGCAACTGGCACTGTGGCAACTTGTTAATAGGTTAGTTACAGAAAAGATATAAAAACACCTCAAAGTGTAGACAAAGCAAATGTAGCATCCCAATTGTCTAACAATTGCAATGCTACTAGCCTAGTCTATATAATGGCTACTTCATGTATATAATTGTTGCATCATAATTATATCATGCTCATGTCATCATGCCACCTTGCATTTGAGCATCATATAAAACCCCTTTTTGTGTTGGTTCTTCTCTCATATGCATTGTAAATTGTATTTGCCTCTTGATATTGTATTTGGTTCTTGATATATTGTTTAAATGCCCAAGTTGAGTTGGAGGCATATCTTTTAATCTACTCCACCACCCCTTCTTTTCACCACCTTATAATTCCACCATTCCATTATCCATGAGCTTGTATTTGATCTTCTTTTGGTATTTAATCTAGCTCATGGGAGATAGGATGGATCTACTTCTACAAATTCTTTTGCTTGGCTTATTCCATATTTTTGGAATGCATATGTATAAATGCTATGGATATTTATTTTGTTTTCACAAGATGAAACCTAGCATTAATATTATGCATGGGCCATGCAACCATCTCTATATTTTGCCCTCCTTTGTTTTTATTTGGTCATTTTGAGTGGATCATCTCTCTTCTCTCTCTCCCTCCTTTTTGGCTTGGTCTTATTTGATCTTGCTTAAACCCTATCCTCACATCAACCTCTCTCTCTAAACCCTCACCACCTTTCATCCCCTCCTCTCTTTTGTCTAGCCCTTGTTTGATCTTGGTTTGTTCTTGCTTGAGCTTGCCAAAATAAGACACATCACCTAACCCTTTATCACCACCCTACCTCATCTCTCTCTCTCTCCTCTCTCTTTACCTTTCTCTCTAAACCACACCCCCATCTAACCTAACCCGAGCCTCTCTAGCTCTCATGCCCTCTCTCGGCCTCTCTCCCCTCTCTGCCCTGCAGGCCCCACCTGACCACCCTGGACCCACCTAGCTGCCACCACACCAAGCCCTAACCCGAGCCATACCCTCTCTCTCCAAACCCTAGCATCTACCCGAGCCTTCCTTCTTCTCTTTTTGCTTAAAGGTGACCCCCCATGTGATCCTTCCTCTCTCCTATCTCCAACCCCAACCACCCAGAACTCCTCTCAGATCCCATCTGGGCGAAGCCAGACCCCTCTCCTTCCTCCCCACCACATCCTGGCCATGGCCATGGGTTCTCTAAACCCTAGCTCCGGCCTGCCTTGCTAGCCGACGATCCCGAGCGCGCCAAGCTGTACAAGGAATACGAGGAGCTTCGTCTGCTTCATCTACCTCACCCTGCACCGGCCAAGCCTCGCCGGAGTCCTCTGGAGCTCCCTGGACACGCCGCGGCCACCGGATCAGACGCTCGCGGGACCCCTGCCTCTGCTCCGACCCGATCCACCTCTCGCCCCATCAACCACACCGACGAGCTCCTGGTGAGCCTCTTAACCCCCTAGACATGTCCCCCTACCCTATCTTGTACCGTAGCGCCGCCGCGCTCCGTCGAGCAGCCTTCGTGCACCGCCGCGGGTCGCGCTCGGGCAGACAGCAGCAGCCGCCGCATCCGTCCGCCTCTGTTCCTCACCCTGCCCCGCGCGCTGTAGACCATCTCAGTGCAAGCTCTTTGAACGAAAGTGGTAGCCCGAAGTCCCCTCGTTGTTTTTTGTTTTTGCGGCTTGGCGAGATCCGCCGCCGTTTGGTCGCCATCGTCGTCCAAACTCCGGCCGATCCTCGGTACTCTGCAGATCGGCGCGCAGCAGCAGTCCGGCGACGCCGTCGCTTTCGCAGTAAAACCCCTGGCCTTTTTCCCGCCTCAACCCGCAGCCCTTCTGGCCCACCTGCCAGCTCCTATGGAAGTTTTGCAGAGAGGCCCCTCGGTTTCTAGGAAAACACCCCGCGCAGCCCTCGGACCGCCCACGTGTCGCATCCCCGCTGGGTGACGCGCGCGCGTGGCCCCCCGCTGCCGTGGCCCCACCTGTCATCCACTGTGGCTAGGTGAGCCCGCGGTGACAAAAGGTTTATCCACGCGCTGTGTCGCCCAGTCAGCACATGGCCCCACTTGTCACCGTCTGTAGCTAGGACTGGGCTGAGTGACAAAATTATTTCTGGATTTCTATTTTGTTTTAAATTTCCAGGAAAATGTTTTAATTCAAATTCAAATCTGTATTTAAATAACTTTTGAAATATAATTCCAAATAATACAAATAATATGTGTTTTTGAATCAGGAAAATGTGAGGAATTCAAATATGCCCTCCAAAATATATTTTGAACACTTAAAAGTTCAAGTTGATTAAAATTACAATAAATGCCCTCTTTCTCAATTAATTAATAACTTTTGTTTTATAACTCCAAATTTGACAAATAATATGTCTAAAATGATCAGCTCGACGAGACCTTTCTGTTTAAGCATTCCATGTTCTGTTTTTCAGCATGCATCATATAAATATAAAGCATACAGCAACTTATTGGAGTATAAAATGTGACCAAAACTCAATAAAAGGCTTTATTCTTGTATTCCACACCTCACCCATGCCATGCTACTTTATTGCCATGCAAATTGTGCATCATTCATCATGGCATGATTGTTTGCTTGTCGCATTTTATTCTTATGCTTGTGCACTTTATTTATGTTGGCCCTTGTTTGTTTGGTTCTTCTTCGAATAGACGCTGAGCAGGGGATATATCAAGAAACCCAGGAGCACTACCCAGATCCTTCTCTCGCTTCAACTGAGCTGCCAGGCAAGCACTACCACATGCTTGCATACATACAGTACCTAATGCCTCTATCTTATTCTTGCATCATCGAGTCACGATTGCATTAAACTGAATCCCAAGTACTGCATAGCCTTTACTTTTAAACCCCACCGAAGCTTGTTCCTCCATCCCATGAGCCATTACTACAGGAGTTGTTTGAGCGATGCGAGTCGTAGAACAGCATGTGTAGGGTATGTGAGTGTCTGATGGATAACGAGGTACCTAAACAACTTAACCTGAGTAGTATGGGATAACTAATGAAAGTGGCACCGTTGAGCAATATCTGCTATTTGGTTTTTCATGCTCACTTGTGTCCCGTAGGACCCCGAGTACTTGATTCGTGTTCCTTGAATATTCGCGCTATCCACATCCGGGAGGCTTATGGGACCCCCCTGAGCCAGAGCTTGATTCATTCTTATTTCTTGGGGCCACAAACTAGTTTGAGGTTTTATTTACTATCCTGTACTTATGCCATGCTTTACTGCTTTATTTAAAATTGTGCAAGGAGCACCTGTACTGTTTAGGATCGGGACACGATTTCGCGGTATCGACAAGCCCAGTCACACTTTCGGGTTCCCAGTCGTTTACAGCCGTCCACCCAAACCTTGAGTCCGTCTCGGAGCCGGCCAGCTTCGTTGCGGGTATACTTAATGGGATGGCCCCCTGAAATATTTCTGAATCTTGTGATTGCTTTGTCGTGAAAGCCTCGTTGGGTTTTGATTTGGTTTTTCCGAGATTGATCGAGTGTGTGTTGCTATTTGTGCACCCCTGCAGGGTAAAACTTTCTGAAAGCCGTGTCCGCGGTTATGGACGACTTGGAGCACAGTTTCTCGATCATAGACAAGTATAACTAAAGTACCGCTTTTAATTTGACTAAGTAACTAACTAGTAAATAGTGCAACACTCATGGAATGGATAATAAAACTGCCAACGGATGGGGAGGTGTTCGTCCGCTTCCTCGTTGGTAAGCGAGGAGGAGGATGGATCTGTTAATATTACTGTTATAACTGTTGTTCTTAATTCACGGACATCCGTCTATCTTTGGTTAGGCAGATGGTTAGCTAGTATCTATAGAACTGTTAGGTATTATCTTTTGCTGCAATTGCGTCACCCCAGGTTGTGTCCCCTTTAGAGGCATAAAGACTTGCTGAGTACCCCTAGGGTCTCACACGATAAATTATTTGATTCAGATGAACAGGTACACTCACAAGATGGATACTGGGTGGAGGAGACGGACGATGTGGACAACGATCATTCGGTGTAGAGATTCCGGGAACGGGGATCCGTGAGACCTGTGGGCGGGATGTGTTTATTTATGGAGCATCTTATGCCGATTTGCTTCTTATCCGTACTCGGATCTTGTTTTCCGCTTCCGCCTGATACTCTGATGTTTGATGTATGAGGAGATATCCTAAACTATATATCTATCTAGGATATTTGGATCTTGCCGGATGGCGTTGCAATATTTCTATTTCTTTTAGATGGAATGGCTCTGAGGACTGTTGTATGGTGGCTTGCATACATACTCATTTGTGTATGTAGTTGATCCCTTCGCCTGCCGATTACGCCGCCCGTTCTTGTCCTGATGTCTGGAAATGGTTAGGATGGCCGAAAGGTCTACCTGTGAGTGGCATTTGGGCCCACCGTACTATTTTAACCATTTCCGCTCATCCAGGCTTGTAACTAGGAGCGTAATTCACCGAGGTAGTTACAATTGGTATCAGAGCCATCCCGACCTTCAGGGTCTCAGCCAAATGGTCGTTGTCAGTCTAGCAAATATTTTTGGTAGCTATGTATACTAGGGAAAAACAAAACGTGAGAGTAGGACTGCTTCCACTTTTCTTCTTACCCACCCACCACCCTTTTCTGGTAAGGAAGTGTAACGTTTTCAATCCTCTTCTTAAAATTCAAACTAGGATTCACGTGTTCTGGGTTTCCGTAGTACCATAGGTTGTGTGTGTGTGTGTGTGTGTGTGTGTGTAATTTCTTGTCTATCTATTGTATCCAACATGTTATCTTTATCTGCCTTTGGTTATCAACTATTGGTACATTCCATCCTGACAGGCTTTTGAATACCGGCGCGATCTATCTGACTCCTTGTTAACCGGTGCCATCTTCTTAAGGGTGTCCTTCCTTCTAGCAACTCCACATTCTGTGAAACCATCAGTTGCTAATCGCTACCTGATAAGTGTTTTTGCGCATCTATTGGTATTTTAATGCCGAAAAATGCGGAAAAAATTTCTTTGATACATCTGTGCTTCCACACCCCTTTTCAGTCGTGTGTGAAACATTATCTATCTCCCTTTTATCAGCATGTCCATGCTAACTCATTCTTTTGTCATCGGCGCTTAATCCTAGAGTTTCTTTTCTTCTCCAATTCTCTTGGGCTAATTACATAACATGTGTCGATCCGATGCTGGTGATTGTAATTTGGTTCTCGGCATAGCTATATGACACTTATCTTGAGTGGAATATGGAAAATGCAATCACCACTATCCTCCAAATGGTGACGGTTATCTCCTGTGATTTTGAGTACACCGCGATCATATCTATGCATATTCAAGCATCTTTGGCAATCCAGAGTTTCTCCAAGCACTACGGTGGTCTATCATCTGTCCATCATGCTGCACATCCTTTTGAACCCCATATCTGCACAATTCTCCTGGATACGAGGGAATTGCATCTTTTCGTCTCTGATAGCTTTGCTTAAGGTATGAGCTATCATCGGTTCTTATCCAAGATCTCTTTATCTTTGTAACCGGTGATCCGATCGACAATGTGAACCAGGTGACATCTCTTTTTCTTCCGAAGGACCAGTTAACCTATTCTGTCAGCGCATCTTCTTCAACAGGAATTCTTACTCGTAACGTTGATCTTTCAAAGAGCGTTGAGCTCAGAAAGTGTTTCGAGCATTTGTTCGTTCTCCCGCCTCTTGAACTTGGTATTCTGGGAATATCTTGTTAATCCATGGTAGTATATGTTGATAATATGCTTGCCTATTCGATATCTATGGAAGGACATGGAAGATCATCTGTGTCTCTTTCTCTCGAGCTTCGTGAGCACTGCCTGTGTGCAAAGTCTCAAAGTGAGAATTCTGACTTCTCGAAGTCACCTATCTCGGCCAGGTCCTTCTGCTAAATAGATCGCTTCAACTCTGGAATCAGCAAGTCCATTGTTAATTCCATCCTCCATCTTCAACCAATCCGGAGTTGTTCCTTGTTGGCAAGTTATCATCGTCGTTCCGCTGAATATTTCCTCAAGGTTGCTAAATCTCTCTCAATCATTTCTAGAAGAACATGGAGTTCTTTCACCTCAATCTCGTTAAGTAATCTCTTGAAACCCTCTCGCTCTATCGTCTATGCTCAATCCACCGGAGGCCATGAAGACCTTCCAGATCTTGTATTCCTTCTGTTCAAGTGGTGCTATCTTTTTCTATATCTGTGAAATTTTGCAGTTGTCTCCGTGATCTTCCTTTATATCTTTCCGGTGGCTGGTTACTTATGACATGACGAAAACATCATCACCCTTATCTATCTTGAATCCGGCGAATCGTCTGCATCTATCCTTGTTTTCTAACGGAGTTCCATGAGCTCTTCTTGTCAATACCTTCAGTCTGTTTCGGTAGTGGGTTGCATGGTTTTCTTATTCATGTGAGGAGTAATGCTTTGAGTGCGGGATGGAGTAGCTACCATACCACTACTCTTATCATTCGCTCTTGTACATTGAATTGGTGAACTAATGTGATTTCACTCATTCCACGGAAGTTAGAAGTGACCTTCATCCCTTGATACTTTTACTTCCATCCTTGTTTTTCCGGAGTGCTCTTTCGAAGAAAGTAATCAATAATCTCTTGTTGGTGATCTCACCCTTTCTACACGGAGCAAAATCCTCAATTATCTGGTGGAAACAAACGCAAACCTTTTTCTATCCTCGTCTTTCTACCGATGCTCGATATCCCAAAACAAGATTAAAGGAAACGATCTCTCTCTTTGTTTCATCAATTCTTTTTCTGTGGTAAAGCCAATTATGGTTGATGCCATCAGCCGCAAATCTATTGCGTTAGCCTCAAGGCTAAAGAAAGCAATAAGTATCTCTACAATAAACTCCAGATCCTCCATATTCTTTGCTTCTTGGGATTCCACCATGATCTGGCTTCACATCCATCTCTGGAAGTTATATCTGCGCACCTAAATTGCGTGATCCTTGGTTCTTACCGGCGCAACAAGAATCTAATCCGACGATGTCTAACTAGATCTTTCTGTTGTTATCACGGGACTCTATTGTTTGAAGGCAATATTGTTTCCGTATTTCATTTCTCAAATCCGAGAGAAGATACGATGCTATTGTAATAGTGGTTCAAAACCTCTCCAATCTAGCTCCTTTCTTCCGGCGAGACAAAGATTCATCCTCTCTCGTATCGGTAAATCTTTAATCTTAACGGTGTGTCTTTCTTTATCCATGATGCATCATCTTGTCCTTTCTTTCACCAGTGGATCTTTTTCTTTTATCATGTTTCTTGAGAAAACCGGAGCTATGTCCATCCTATCCATCTTGTCCCACGACAATCCTTCAACTCTTCTAACCCGTTGTTTCTCAAGCAAAACGCAAGACTCGCAACAAGTCTAGCAAGTTTTTCAAGGTGTAGTGGTCGCACCATTCCGTTTTTCATCAACTTGGGAACGTGAGGGTCACCTTCGTTCGAACACCCGCCTCTCCTTGTGTTGTTTTCTTTTTCCTAGGAATCTCGGGGCGAGATTCTTGTTTAGTGGGGGAGAGTTGTAGCATCCCAATTGTCTAACAATTGCAATGCTACTAGCCTAGTCTATATAATGGCTACTTCATGTATATAATTGTTGCATCATAATTATATCATGCTCATGTCATCATGCCACCTTGCATTTGAGCATCATATAAAACCCCTTTTTGTGTTGGTTCTTCTCTCATATGCATTGTAAATTGTATTTGCCTCTTGATATTGTATTTGGTTCTTGATATATTGTTTAAATGCCCAAGTTGAGTTGGGGGCATATCTTTTAATCTACTCCACCACCCCTTCTTTTCACCACCTTATAATTCCACCATTCCATTATCCATGAGCTTGTATTTGATCTTCTTTTGGTATTTAATCTAGCTCATGGGAGATAGGATGGATCTACTTCTACAAATTCTTTTGCTTGGCTTATTCCATATTTTTGGAATGCATATGTATAAATGCTATGGATATTTATTTTGTTTTCACAAGATGAAACCTACCATTAATATTATGCATGGGCCATGCAACCATCTCTATATTTTGCCCTCCTTTGTTTTTATTTGGTCATTTTGAGTGGATCATCTCTCTTCTCTCTCTCCCTCCTTTTTGGCTTGGTCTTATTTGATCTTGCTTAAACCCTACCCTCACATCAACCTCTCTCTCTAAACCCTCACCACCTTTCATCCCCTCCTCTCTTTTGTCTAGCCCTTGTTTGATCTTGGTTTGTTCTTGCTTGAGCTTGCCAAAAGAAGACACATCACCTAACCCTTTATCACCACCCTACCTCATCTCTCTCTCTCTCTCCTCTCTCTTTACCTTTCTCTCTAAACCACACCCCCATCTAACCTAACCCGAGCCTCTCTAGCTCTCATGCCCTCTCTCGGCCTCTCTCCCCTCTCTGCCCTGCAGGCCCCACCTGACCACCCTGGACCCACCTAGCTGCCACCACACCAAGCCCTAACCCGAGCCATACCCTCTCTCTCCAAACCCTAGCATCTACCCGAGCCTTCCTCCTTCTCTTTTTGCTTAAAGGTGACCCCCCCATGTGATCCTTCCTCTCTCCTATCTCCAACCCGAACCACCCAGAACTCCTCTCAGATCCCATCTGGGCGAAGCCAGGCCCCTCTCCTTCCTCCCCACCACATCCTGGCCATGGCCATGGGTTCTCTAAACCCTAGCTCCGGCCTGCCTTGCTAGCCGACGATCCCGAGCGCGCCAAGCTGTACAAGGAATACGAGGAGCTTCGTCTGCTTCATCTACCTCACCCTGCACCGGCCAAGCCTCGCCGGAGTCCTCTGGAGCTCCCTGGACACGCCGCGGCCACCGGATCAGACGCTCGCGGGACCCCTGCCTCTGCTCCGACCCGATCCACCTCTCGCCCCATCAACCACACCGACGAGCTCCTGGTGAGCCTCTTAACCCCCTAGACATGTCCCCCTACCCTATCTTGTACCGTAGCGCCGCCGCGCTCCGTCGAGCAGCCTTCGTGCACCGCCGCGCGTCGCGCTCGGGCAGACAGCAGCAGCCGCAGCATCCGTCCGCCTCTGTTCCTCACCCTGCCTCGCGCGCTGTAGACCATCTCAGTGCAAGCTCTTTGAACGAAAGTGGTAGCCCGAAGTCCCCTCGTCGTTTTTCGTTTTTGCGGCTTGGCGAGATCCGCCGCCGTTTGGTCGCCATCGTCGTCCAAACTCCGGCCGATCCTCGGTACTCTGCAGATCGGCGCGCAGCAGCAGTCCGGCGACGCCGTCGCTTTCGCAGTAAAACCCCTGGCCTTTTTCCCGCCTCAACCCGCAGCCCTTCTGGCCCACCTGCCAGCTCCTGCGGAAGTTTTGCAGAGAGGCCCCTCGGTTTCTAGGAAAACACCCCACGCAGCCCTCGGACCGCCCACGTGTCGCATCCCCGCTGGGTGACGCGCGCGCGTGGCCCCCCGCTGCCGTGGCCCCACCTGTCATCCACTGTGGCTAGGTGAGCCCGCGGTGACAAAAGGTTTTTCCACGCGCTGTGTCGCCCAGTCAGCACATGGCCCCACTTGTCACCGTCTGTAGCTAGGACTGGGCTGAGTGACAAAAGTATTTCTGGATTTCTGTTTTGTTTTAAATTTCCAGGAAAATGTTTTAATTCAAATTCAAATCTGTATTTAAATAACTTTTGAAATATAATTCCAAATAATACAAATAATATGTGTTTTTGAATCAGGAAAATGTGAGGAATTCAAATATGCCCTCCAAAATATATTTTGAACAATTAAAAGTTCAAGTTGATTAAAATTACAATAAATGCCCTCTTTCTCAATTAATTAATAACTTTTGTTTTATAACTCCAAATTTGACAAATAATATGTCTAAAATGATCAGCTCGACGAGACCTTTCTGTTTAAGCATTCCATGTTCTGTTTTGCAGCATGCATCATATAAATATAAAGCATACAGCAACTTATTGGAGTATAAAATGTGACCAAAACTCAATAAAAGGCTTTATTCTTGTATTCCACACCTCACCCATGCCATGCTACTTTATTGCCATGCAAATTGTGCATCATTCATCATGGCATGATTGTTTGCTTGTCGCATTTTATTCTTATGCTTGTGCACTTTATTTATGTTGGCCCTTGTTTGTTTGGTTCTTCTTCGAATAGACGCTGAGCAGGGGATATATCAAGAAACCCAGGAGCACTACCCAGATCCTTCTCTCGCTTCAACTGAGCTGCCAGGCAAGCACTACCACATGCTTGCATACATACAGTACCTATTGCCTCTATCTTATTCTTGCATCATCGAGTCGCGATTGCATTAAACTGAATCCTAAGTACTGCATAGCCTTTACTTTTAAACCCCACCGAAGCTTGTTCCTCCATCCCATGAGCCATTACTACAGGAGTTGTTTGAGCCATGCGAGTCGTAGAACAGCATGTGTAGGGTATGTGAGTGTCTGATGGATAACGAGGTACCTAAACAACTTAACCTGAGTAGTATGGGATAACTAATGAAAGTGGCACCGGTGAGCAATATCTGCTATTTGGTTTTTCATGCTCACTTGTGTCCCGTAGGACCCCGAGTACTTGATTCCTGTTCCTTGAATATTCGCGCTATCCACATCCGGGAGGCTTATGGGACCCCCCTGAGCCAGAGCTTGATTCATTCTTATTTCTTGGGGCCACAAACTAGTTTGAGGTTTTATTTACTATCCTGTACTTATGCCATGCTTTACTGCTTTATTTAAAATTGTGCGAGGAGCACCTGTACTGTTTAGGATCGGGACACGATTTCGCGGGATCGACAAGCCCAGTCACACTTTCGGGTTCTCAGTCGTTTACAGCCGTCCACCCAAACCTTGAGTCCGTCTCGGAGCCGGCCAGCTTCGTTGCGGGTATACTTAATGGGGTGGCCCCCTGAAATATTTCTGAATCTTGTGATTGCTTTTTCGTGAAAGCCTTGTTGGGTTTTGATTTGGTTTTTCTGAGGTTGATCGAGTGTGTGTTGCTATTTGTGCACCCCTGCAGGGTAAAACTTTCCGAAAGCCGTGTCCGCGGTTATGGACGACTTGGAGCATAGTTTCTCGATCATAGACAAGTATAACTAAAGTACCGCTTTTAATTTGACTAAGTAACTGACTAGTAAATAGTGCAACACTCATGGAATGGATAATAAAACTGCCAACGGATGGGGGGGGGGGGTGTTCGTCCGCTTCCTCGTTGGTAAGCGAGGAGGAGGATGGATCTGTTAATATTACTGTTATAACTGTTGTTCTTAATTCACGGACATCCGTCTATCTTTGGTTAGGCGGATGGTTAGCGAGTATCTATAGAACTGTTAGGTATTATCTTTTGCTGCAATTGCGTCACCCCAGGTTGTGTCCCCTTTAGAGGCATAAAGACTTGCTGAGTACCCCTAGGGTCTCACACGATAAATTATTTGATTCAGATGAACAGGTACACTCACAAGATGGATACTAGGTGGAGGAGACGGACGATGTGGACAACGATCATTTGGTGTAGAGATTCCGGGAACGGGGATCCGTGAGATCTGTGGGCGGGATGTGTTTATTTATGGGGCATCTTATGCCGATTTGCTTCTTATCCGTACTCGGATCTTGTTTTCCGCTTCCGCCTGATACTCTGATGTTTGATGTATGAGGAGATATCCTAAACTATATATCTATCTAGGATATTTGGATCTTGCCGTATGGCGTTGCAATATTTCTATTTCTTTTAGATGGAATGGCTCTGAGGACTGTTGTATGGTGGCTTGCATACATACTCATTTGTGTATGTAGTTGATCCCTTCGCCTGTCGATTACGCCGCCCGTTCTTGTCCCGATGTCGGGAAATGGTTAGGACGGCCGAAAGGTCTACCTGTGAGTGGCATTTGGGCCCCACTGTACTATTTTAACCATTTCCGCTCATCCAGGCTTGTAACTAGGAGCGTAATTCACCGAGGTAGTTACAGCAAAGCAAAGTAGATACAAAACAAGCATGGAGCATGAAAAATTATAGATACGTTTCCGATGTATCAGAGCCCTGGACTTAGGCGCCACCAGCTTATTCTTCTCAACTCTTGCTAGAACCTTGTCTTGCTGAACATGAGCCTGCTTTGCACACCCCTGCAATATATGAGTAATACCTGGAGCAAAAAACTGATGAACATGTCCATCCTTTTGTTTGTGCATCCGCAGTGATGTCCCAACAAAACGCCTCACAAGTGTTCTAACAAACCTGTGCTTGCCTCCCCGCGGCACCACATGCAATCGAACATGATGAGCACAAATATCATCAGTGTGAACACCTTTGTCAACACAAACTGGCATCATAACACATGCTGCAGCATCCTTCCTCTCATAAACAAGAGGATGTACTTCAACTGGCTTGTCACTAACAAGTACCACATGCTTGTCATCTATAGGCATAGCTGAAGCAATATCAACACTGTCAGTCGGTGCATCATGCTCTTCATGCTGCAGCTTAGCTAGCCCATATTTTGTCTTAGGGTTGTGCAAATTCTCCTTATGTATCACTAGCGCCACATCAAACTTTATTTGATCATCCTGCATAGGTTTCGAAGTACGATGTTTTCCATCATGCACAAAAGAATATGTATTTGCTATCCTTGCATGAGTAACATTACGATCATATTACCATGGAAGACCAAGTAACAGTCCACAAACCTCCAATGGCACACATCGCATTCAACGTCATCAACATAGTCACCAACAGTAAATGTCACATGTGTCTTATGAGTAACTTCCAGCATCCCGCAACTATTCAACCACAGTAGATGCTTAGGTTCAGGAATAAGCCATGTGGACTACCCCAACATTGCCACCATTGCCTTGCTTATGCCATTAGTATAGTTTCCTCCATCAATCATGAGCTTGCAGGCTATGCCTTTTATCATGCACTGGTTCTAAAATAAACTCAAACGCTGACCCTTGCCAACTGTTTTGCAAATATCATTATGTACCCGCTCGAGTTACATATTCAGCCCACTCAATGGTTCAGCCTTTTCCACTGCAGTTTCAGTGCACACAACAACCTTGTCAACATTAGGCTGCTTCTCTTCAGAATTTTTTGTCATTGTCACGCTGACCATTTGCACTGGAACAACTACCGTAGCCTCCTTTGTAACTTTATGAGTATTCCAACTTCATCCTAGCTAACTCTGCCCACTTGAATGGCTTTATGCATATTTATCAAAATTAGTTCAAATTTGAACTACAAGTAAATTGTAGGTTGCTTTGAAAGTTTTGTAGATTTTTTGGAGGTAACCATCGGGGGGATATTTAATATATCATAAACCACCACCGAGAGTTTTGAAAATAGGTTTTACTTCTTGCTAAGAATCTGCATCTTGACATTTTAACGAAATTTTGTGAAACTTGAGCTACAAGTAAGCACGATAGATTGCTCTTGAATTAATTAAATGTCTTTTCGGAGGTAGATGGGTGCATATTATTTTAGTAATCAATGTTGTCAGTGTGATTTTCCAACTATAAGGAAAGAACATTCTCAAATTTTCTGAGTGATGACGAGATTGATCTTTTCTGTAAAGAAATTATGAAGAATATGGATCTGAATGCCAAAAGACAAGCTTCCAGACATATATAGTGGACCGACATGTTTTATTTATGATTCCACATGTTTTATGAGTTTGCAAAAGTCCTTTCTAACTCTGATGACTTGAATGAACTTGTGTCTATTTACCGAATTTAGGTGAAATTTGAACTACAAGCAGTAAATCGTAGGTTTCTTTGAAAGTTTATGAAAAAGCTTTTGGAGGTACCCATCAATGGGTCACAATTAAATGTATTTGTAGAGGTAAATGGGTGCATCTTGTTGTAGTAAACAATGTCTTCGGTGTGAGTTTTGAACTACCGAGAAAGATAATTTAATTCTCAATTTTCTGAGTGATGACGAGATCGTACTTTTTCATAAAGAAAAGAATGAGGAAAATTGGATCTATAAGTGCATGATACCCTGCTTGTTTAGGGTTTAATTATGGGTTGAAGGGTTTAGAGTTTTAGTATTTAGGGGTTTATGGTTTATGGTTTTAGTATTTAGGGGTTTAGGGGTTTTTTATTAGGGTTTAGGGAATTTTCAATAATGTTCAAGCTTTATGCTTATATTCATCGAATATAATGGTGTTGCCCAATTTAATGTAAGTATCTCAAATTTGATCTACAAGTGCCTGATACTTGTGTGGTTAGGGTTTAGGGGTTTAGTTTTTAGGGTTTTATGGTTTCGGGAATTTTAAATAATGTTCAAGCTGCTTTATGCTTTAAATCATGGAATAGAATGGCGTTACCATAATTTAATGAAAGTATCTCAAATTTGAATCTATAAGTGCATGATACCTACTTGGTTAGGGTTTAATTGTGGGTTGAGGGTGAAATGGATCTTCTAGGAACCTAGGAGGGGAGGTGAATAGGTGATACTCCAAATTTTAATTCTTTTTCAATTTTAGTCTTGATACAAAAGTAAATTATATAGATATGCAACTACGGAAAATTTCCCTATATGGAAACCTAGGTACTAAGAGAGTAAAAGTGAGGAACGAGGAAACCATAGTGGAGCACGTGGAGACACAGGGATTTGTTTGACCGCAATTCCATCCTTGTTAAAGGAAGTACGTATGCGTTGGAGGGGTGGGCGGTTCTAAGACCACCACAACACAATAGGCCTCGCCCTATTCTCCGATGGATCTCGCCACCAAAGGCCTGATCAACATTTCCACTATTGGTACCATTCGAGGCGGGAACCGGTGCCTTGACAATGCTAGCGGGGAACACATCCATGATTGAACTGGAGTCTCCCATGATGACAACATGACGCCACAAGAACAAGGATTATCATATAACCAAAACTGAGATCTAGGTATTTGCAAGAAATACAAGATCAAGAATCCTCCAAATGAATGAGGGGAAGTGAAGCGATTGATTGGTGTTGATGAAGATCGAAGCCTCCTCCTTCGATTCCCCAAAGGTTGGAGCCTTCGGGTGGATGAAGATGGGGATCTCGGTTTGAAACTTGAAGAATAGTACTATACTTTTTTGAATGAATCAAGCGATCTGGCAGGAGGGATAATTGTGGTATTTATACCCCTGCCAAAACATAGCTGTTGGAGATTTTGGGTGCCGGATTATCCGGCCGGGGCAAAACTCTGCCCCAGGCTAGGATTTTCTGGGGGAAAATCCGCCAATTATGCAGTGGGAAGCGCCTTGGCTCCCTTTGAAAAAATCCTAGGGTGGATTATCTGGCCCCCTTGAGGGGAGGATTATCCGGCCCGGGCAAAAACTCCGACCCGGGCCAAGCAATCCGAGGGAAGGGTCCACCCCCATACAATGCGACGCGCCTTGGCTGCGTTTGACGATCGAGCCAGGGCTAGATTATCCGGCCCTTGATAAGGGCAGATAATCCTCCCCCAACTTTCTGTTCAACTGCTTTTTGAATAGGTAATTATCTACAACACTCAATCACACATTAAATCATTCTTGGAATTGTTATCTAACACACAAAACTCTAGAGATCATGAAATGTTCTTTCAATCTCCCCCTTTTAGGTGTTAGATGGTAATACTAGTATTTGCAATAAGGTCCTACTAACAACACCATTCCAAGATTCAAAAAGGCTCCCTGTAAATGTGTGCATATAAGAAGTTTGCATTTGAATACAAATGCACACAAGAAGGTACAAGACTTTTCATTGAATTTGAAACTACAAACAAGTGATGAGTTAGACAAAAATCATCATACCACCAGGAGAATGAAGTCCTCAATAATATAGAGATAGCCAATATGATAATCATTATTGAGGACTTGAAGCATAATACCATTTGGATGCATCCATAGAGATAATACCGGAATTCCATAGAATATAGATGAATCCATACTTTTCGAGAGATAAATCCACAAATATAATTCCAGTGATAGCCATGATAAATCCAAAGTACCACACAAACCACATTGTCTCATACAAACCGAATAGCAAATAAAAGTTCAACGCGAAATTTGCACAAGCAGCAATAAAGAACACGACAAAAATGGAAAAGGCTTGTGCCTGGTCCATTAAAATCCATGCAGCCTAATAGAACTACTTCTTCCCCCTTTGGCATCGAAATGTCAAAAAGGAAGAAGAGCGATGCTAGAGCCCCAAGAGATCACTCCTTGAAGTCGTCCTCATCCTCATCATCATCAGTAGCTGGAGGTCAAGGTTCCTTGCCGGGGCAGGGAACAAGTGACACTCGAACTCTCCATAGTTTAGACCAGAAGTATTCCACTAAGCATATAGAGTGGGAGCAGCTGGAGTGGGAGGGTGGCCTAATTCCCAGACACATGGTGGAGAATGACCTACTGTGTGTGAGCCATACCATGGCAATGCCAGTAAGCCTCATACTGCCCCTTGTGGGTGTCTACCCCCATGCACAAGATGTTCCACTGGAACCAATTGAGTTGCTTGACTTAACGGGCCACAGACGGAACTAGGGGCCTATGCCCACTAGCTCTAGCATATCTCATGAAGGACTCTAGAGCTGAAGAGGTATGAGAGTCTTCCTTGACTGGTTGTAGATCTTTTTTGCCTTTTGTTCACCATCAAGGTTGCCACTGAAATCGTCATGAGGGAGCATATGCTTGATGAGAATCATGATAAAGGGAGCATACGGAATGGAAAGCCGGTTGAATATGGCATCATTCATCTCATGATATATAAAATCCATCACATCCAACCTGTAACACATGGAATGATCTTCATTAGTGGCACACTCATGTGATAAAGCAAGCAGCTGTACTAGGTGCCCACGAATGCTGTCATTGTTGCCCCCACTAGGAGTGATGCAATGACGGAGAAGGAAAACATGTTCTGCATAATGAGGAGAGATACCGGAGAGCCTCCCAACAACACCATCTATCGTAAGGCAAGGAGAGAGTGTAGTATCCTTATTGGGCTTCATAGGAAAGATGCTGTGATGTCCATGGGCAATATGTCGACCATGAAAGGGGTAACCAACCAACTGACCAAAAATGTGGAAGCCATCCTGGAGATAAGTTCTACATGTCATCCACATCATTGTGCCCATCTCCACAGATCACCAGAGTAGAGAAAAACTTTTTCACTATAGAGGAATCATAGTTGCATTGCAGAGTCATGAGATCGTGCAGCCCCGTCCTCTCAGTCATATCCAAAGCCTCAACGTGTCAGGGCTAAGTCTTTGACTCAGTCATATCCAAAGGGAGCATGGGTAAAATCTTCAAAGTAGAGTAAATGTCGTCATAGATGTACCTTTGATGGGCAGACCAAGCTCTTCATCAATATCAGCCTCTATATATATGTCACGCTGACAGAGAGTGGAATACTCAAGGATATCCATGTTCTTGTAGTTGACCTTGTACTGCTTGTCCTTCCTCTTGGCAGTCCTCTTCTCTTTTCTTTCATGCTCAGCCATCCGTTCATCCTCTTTCTTCCTCCTTCCCATCTCAACCTCATAAACAAGTACTCCTTTGTTGGGCCTGAGATAACGACCACGAGGACGGCGCTGGTATGTCTTAGGAGCACTAGAACAACCCGTGAAGTGAGAAAGGAGGGTAGCAAGGAGATAAGAACACACACAAGTCCAGGAGGATTGCTAAAAAATCATAAAAACAATCCACAAGACAAGTCTACATGATACTATAATTTGTGAAAATATGAACTAGGGGAAAACCTTCTAGGACAGAAAATCCGGCCTACCAGGGGCGGATAATCCGGTCCTAGTGAAAATTTTCAGAATCGCCTTAGATTTAAAGTACCAACATAGATCGGGCAAAAGGGTTGCTAGACTATGGTTTCTAGCGTGCATATGAAACAAAGGGCAACCTCTAATCCGACTTTCCACAACAAAATACAACTTCCATACAAACGAGAAGAATGGGGAAGTTACCCTCACTCATTGGAAGAATAACTCGGAGGAGAAGGTACCCGGAGGCGATGGGAAGAAAATCCGGGGAGAGCCTAGAGAATCCGATGGTCGGAACGACTCTGGGGAGGGTCGGGGTGGCCGACGACTGTTGTGGGAGAGGCAGGGAGTCGGGGAGGAAGTGTTGCTCTCTTTGAGCCCTTCCCCCTATCTCCCTAGCCTTAACAGATGAAAACTACCTGGGGCAGATTATCCTCCCCCATTAAGGGCGGATAATCCGGCCCTCTCTGAATTTTTCTGTTACACACAGATTCAAGCCAGCATAACCCAAACAAAACCCTCGCAAGGTACCAAAAGACTTGTGTGTAAGAATACTTGGCTCGGGGATGGGAAAACATTAGGTTTAGACATCCAAACTATGATGGTACTACACAACCAAAATTGCAAGAGTCAAATTGAATAAAGGACAAAATTGGGTTTTTTTCCATAATAACACAAGATATGCAAGAAAAACCGAAAAGATTCACAAGGAACCAACTCTTCTAAAGGAAGATGGCGGTGGCGGAAGCCGCCATGTTGGAGTGGATGGTATGACACCGCAAAGATATATCTTGGGTTCATGACCAATACTAATCAATAAGATAACATATCACATAATGATATTAAGAGAAATGATTTTTCTTGCTTTCGGCATTATGGGGGGAGGGTTGGCCCAATCAATAATGATCACACCCCCCTATGTCCATGCCTACACCTAAACCAAATAAAGGAAGAGATGTAAGTGAGTATGCAAGGGTAATCAAGCCAAGGTCGTTGAATCCAAAATATTTAGCTCATTCCTTGAGAAACAAAATCTTGCTTCATCAAGTGGCTTCGTGAAAATATCATCAAGTTGATTCTTCGTGCTCACAAAAGACAAGTCAATATCACGACGAGCAACATGATCCCGAATAAAGTGATTGCGAATATCAATATGCTTTGTCCTTATCTGTTGCACTAGATTATAACCAATCTTGGTAGCACTCTCATTATCACACAAGAGAGGCACTTTGTCACAATTGAAACCGTATTCCTTTAAATTTTGCCTCATCCATAGTAATTGAGTGCACACACTAGAAACAGCCACATACTCAGCTTCAGCGGTGGAGAGAGATATACAGTTTTGTTTCTTTGAAGACCAACATACCAAATACCTACCCAAGAATTGACATACTCCAGAAGTTTATTTTATGTCATCCTTGTCACCAGCCCAATCTGAGTCCATATAGCCACATAAAGAGAAATTAGAGCCCTTGGGATACCATAGACCAAAGTTTGGGGAATGAACCAAACATCTGAAGATTCTCTTGACCTCCACTAAGTGGCTTTCTTTAGGAGTAGCTTAATACCTTGCACAGACTCCTACACTCAACATAATATCGGGTCTAGATGCACAGAGGTAAAGGATGGAGTCGATCATGGACCTGTATACCTTTTGGTTCACATATTTACCGCTGGGATTGAGTTCAATATGGCATTTAGTTTGCATTGGTGTAGCAACTCCATTAAGACCCGTCATCTTGAACCTCTTGAGCATGTATTGGATGTACTTTGCTTGACTAATGAAGGTTCCTTCTATTTTTTGTTTGATCTCAACACAAAGAAAGCACCTTAATTCCCCCATCATAGACATCTCAAACCTGTCAGCCATAAGCTTTGAAAATTCATTGTTAAAAGTTTGGTTAATAGATTCAAAGATAATGGTGTCTACATATAGTTGGCATATGAAAAGCACCCCCATTAATCTTCTTAGTAAAAAGAGTGGGATCGATCTGCCCAACCTCAAAGCCAAGGTCTAACAAAAGCTCTTTAAAGTGCTCATACCACGCACGTGGGGCTTGTTTAATGCCATAGAGCACCTTATCGAGTTTGTAGACATGGATCAGGAAGTTAGGATCCTCGAAATCCGGGGGTTTCTTGACATATACCAACTCATGTAGAGGAACATTAAGGAAAGCACTCTTAATGTCCATTTGCTACAATTTAATGTTATGGTGAGCTGCATAAGCAAGGAGGATACGAATAGACTCAAGGCGAGCCACTAGAGCATATGTTTTTCCAAAGTCGACCGCTTCCACTTGAGAGAAACCTTGTTATACCAATCTTGCCTTGTTTCCTACAACAATTCCATTCTCATATTTCTTGTTCTTGAATATCCACTTTGTGCCGATAACATTGTGGCAATCTTTGGGCTTCTCTACTAGATTCCAGACCTTGTTTCATTCGAAATTATTGAGTTCTTCATGCATAGAACCAACCCAATTTGGATCTTCAAGAGCTTCAAAAACCTTATTGGGTTCCACCATAGATATATGAGCTTGATGATCACAGAAGCTTCCTAGCTCATTTCTCGTGGACACCCTTATTCTTAGGTCACATATAACTTTGTCAAGTGTATGCACTCTTAGTTCGAGATTTCATTCGGCACGAGCTTTGCGACGAATTTCAATCTCCTTTTTGTTTCTCAGAGGGATTTCTTCATCATTTGAGTCTTCGTTTGGACCACTAGCTTATCTTTAATCAATAGTTTGTACAATGTGTAAAAGAGATGGAGAAGCTTGTCCTTGATCTTGATCAACAGCTATAACAGGAGGCTGCTGCTGTTCTGAATTCTTAGGGCCAGATAATCCGGCCGAGCGAGGGGCTGGAAAATCAAGCCTGATATTGTAACATCCCAATTTCAGCAACCCTGATTTGCTGTCCAAAAGGCAAAAATCAGGGGAAACAAAAACTTTTTCTTGCAATGTGTGCTTACTTGTATGCGTGTGCCCAAGCAACTGTTTGTGTATTAGTTGTATACTCCTCATCTTAACACTAGTTATAAAAACTATTTTACAAAAGAGATGTCTTGGCTCATCTTTCATATTCTCAAATGTTCTGGCATTTCAAAACCTGAGCTAAGATAACTTTGAAACAACCAAATACTTTACTAGTTTCTATTGCCAAAACTATGGAGACATATATATATACTCTCCTTATGTTTTCAAGATAGAACCTTCAACTACTCTTATCCCTAGGTTTTCCAAAACCTTATTAAAACCTTTTCATCTCAATCTTGGTAGAGATACCAAGATGGTACTTATCTTAATTCAAGAAAACCCCCTTTCAACCTACCCATCCTTACCTCAAGCTAGGCGTGATGGTAACCCTAGTATTAGTGGGATAAGTATTAAGATGAATTGCCTTGATCTGCTGGTTGATGAATTGCCTTGATCTGCTGATTGCCTTGTTTGCTTAGGAACTAGAGTGAGCTAATCTAGTAGCTCATCCCTTAGGACCCAATCCTGTCTTGTGATCATCAATCTCAAAGCAAGCATCAAAGTCTAGATCTATCCTAAGCCCCTATGGTAACCACCTCCCCTCATGCTCAGATCAATCCCAGTATAATTCCTCTGGATGGTTTTCAACTCAGTAGAGACCCAATCCAAGATTGAATCCTATCTACTTAGTTATTACCTCAACATCATATCCTCAATCATAAGTTTGGAACCTACCATCCTCTCAAAAGCCTCTACCCTTGCACTCTAGTCTAAAACCCTAAATTTGCCAAAATGGTTGTCTGGATTTCTTATCTAGATGCCATCTTTGGACCTCTACCTTTTCCAACCTAGGTGCATTCTTGAGAATGTATCTGAACCATCTTGTTGTACATCAGTAGTACTACCAAAATCCACTCTTGACCTTGGCTAAGCCATTCTATCTCTCACCCATCCATGATGGTTTTGTAGTCAAGATAATAATCTTTTCTGCAAATCTTATCATCTTGCCTACTTTGGCAGAAGCTCACATCTATATGCCACCTCCCCTTGACCAAATACTTTCTTGGTTATGACCTACTAATCATAGCCTATCAATTCCCACTTCACTTGTTTCCATTGGAGCCTTGTGCTTCCTAAACCCCCATGGTTTAGAAGGCTACCTGATGTATCTGTTATGGCAGCCTTATTTTTCAACAAAGTTTGCCATGTCAGCTAGATCACCTAAAATGCAACCAAGCTCAAACTTTGCTTCCATGATCATCTTTATAATTTTGTCTATCCATACATATACCCGTTGTACCAAGGTGAGCTCTGAGATCCCTAATCCAATCCTATTTATAGGATTTATAGTCTAGGAACTACTTAAGAAAGGGCTTTTGATTAAGGACCTGATATGTATGGTACCATTGTATAAAAATGATACCATCAGATAGGTATTGATAAAATGAACCCAACAAAAGTGGTTTCACTAATTTATCAATTTCCCATGATTTATAATGGATTTTATAGTGATTAAAACTCTAGTTTTTGGAATGAATTCACCAAAACTGTTATGTGGTTCAAAAAATTATTTCCTTGGGTGAAAAGGTAATATTTAGTGGACTGAAACAAGAGGAGTTGGAATCACCTAAAAAATTACCAGAATGCCATTGAGAAATTCCCAAATATAGTACTAGATGGGATTTGTCTTTTTCATAAGATTTAATTTGTAGAAGATTTTTAGGTGACTCCAAGGTAACTTGTTAGGTACATAGAATACCTTTCTCTAGAAATTGGAATCAACCTTTTTGGATTTACAGAGCTACTGTAATGATTTTATTAGTGACTAAACATATGCACAGAATAGTTTAATTCACCAAAATTTAACAGAGACCCATAAAATTATGAGCTTCTGGATTATGAAATATATGGTTATTTGTATTGAATGCAAGTTGGAATTAGATCAAAACCTCAATTGTTTTGACGTAGGGAATTTTCTAAATATAGGAGTGCCCTGTTTTTATTATTTTTACCAGGGGCAAACTAGGAAGCAAAATAAGGTGGGGCCAGTGGGACATGAAAGGAATGGTTTAAACCTTCAAGCAACAATTGTACTTACTCCATTTGGATTTGAAAATCTTTATGGAGAATTTGTTTAGTGAACTGGACGAATCATGGTAGATGATTAATCATCTTTATTCTAGACATCTAATTAGTCCAGCACCAAGTCTGCATGTTAGAAAAGAGACTGGCGTATATGGGAAAAATATTGTCCAGATTTTTTTAGGTCATTTATATATTTTTTGATTTTAATCCAAACTGTTATTATATACCACATATGGTAAAGATCAAAAAGGGAAAAAGGGGACACAGGGTTCGCGGGCCAGATCTACTGAGATCTAGGCCACACGAAGGGGATCCGGCCCAACGACGTTGGACGCACGTGGGCGACCCGTGAGCAACCGAGGCCTAGTAGAGTCTGAGGCCCGGCGGCCTAGGACGCGAAGGGGTACGCGCTACCACCAGTCGTCGGATCCGGGGCCGATCGACGAAGGTGGCGCGTTGTCTCCCCAGCGCCAGGGGTGGCCATGAGGGAACCCTAGCACATGCAGGGGGCTCGCCGAGGGGCTTACCCGAGGCTTGCCGGTGGCTAGGAGGTCGCGACGCGGACGCGGGAGGCGACGCCGACTCTGGAGAGGGGCGACACAGAGGGGTTTGTCGTCGGGGATGGTCTCGCGTGACGGTGGCCTGAGGGAGCGCGTCGGAACTCAACGGTGCTGCACGTGGATCCGGTCCTGGGCAAGGAGAAGAGGTGAGTTAGCTTCAGACTCGAGAGGGGAGTTCGATAGAGTGACATGCAGAAAGAGTGGACCAGAGGAGTGAGTACTATGCTCAGAGTTTGAGCAATGGCCAAGAGGCCATTTTTCTTCTCCTCTCGAGCAGGGCAGAGGTGGGAGGGGAGAGGGAGCCCTAGGGAGGAGAGTAGAGGGTGTTGGGGGAAAATGAGAGAGGGGAGAGGGAGCTCTGGGGAGGAGAGCGGAGGGTGTTGGGGGCAAATGAGAGAGGGGAGAGGAGTTGTACTGGCCTATGGACTTATAAACCGAAGGGGGTGGTGGTGGGTGGACAAAATTTTATTTGCACAAGGGCTAGGGCGCTGGCTTCCCATTGGCTGCTTGGGGTGGTGCTGGGTGGTGGTGTGGGGCCAGGGGCTCGACCAGAGAGTGGAGGGATGGGTGGTGTGGTTGCTGCCCTGTTTTAATTACAAAGATCTTTAAGCATGCCCCTATCTCTCTCTTACAAACACTAGAGGACAAAGAGGAGGGGAGCTACATTGATAGGCTACAGTACACACGACCTGGAGTGAGTGATGATGCTGTGGAGGAGTGCTTGGGAAGATTGGAGCTGGTTTGGTTTTGGTTTGAATCAAGTTTTGCATTGGTTTAGCAAAATTCATCAAAGGGAGGATTGTGAAGGAAGTTGATAAATTTGCATTGGGCAAAGTGTGGATATTGTACTGGTAGGTGTAGTAGGCCAAATAATATTTTCATGATTTAAATGGGATTTTTCTATAGATTATAACCCCATTTAAATGCTCTCATCCAAGAAGTGCAGAAATAGATTATGGAAGCTAAGATGAAACTTTTACATTGGACAAGCTTGGTTTTTGATGTGATATGGTCCTAAACACAATAAAACACATTGGAGAATTTTATTGGGATTTATTGAGGTGGAAAAGTATTTTTGGGTAATTATTTCTTTTTTCTGCCATTTAAGAAAAAGGGCAAAAAGAAATAATAAAGAATCTCAAAAATATTTATTTTTGAGTTGGAAAGATGGGATATGATATAGAGGCATCAAATGTGCCTTGAGTTGGCAAGGTGATTTGGAGAAAAGTAAACTTGCCTTTAAAGACAAGGTTGTTGAGAACTTGGTAATTAAAGGACATAAAATTGTTTAATGATCCAATTAATTGTGGGAATTATTTGGGGATGCTTATATCCAAGGTAGATGATGTAAACTTGCTGTAGGAATCAAGGTCAACCTTGGTTTTGAAGAAAAGTGGTGAAAAGGATGGAAACTAGATAAGGGAGGATCTAAGGTTTGGTTATTTTGATGCCACCTAAACAGGGTTGGATTAGGGAGCTCAGAGCTCACCTTGGTACAAGGAGTATATGGATGGATAGACCAAGTAATATGTATGATCATGGAACCAAGAGTTGGGATTGGTTTCATTTGAAGTGATCTAGAAGAGATGGCAAACTTTGTTGAAAATAAGGCTGCCATAGCAGATACTTCCGGTAGCCTCCTAAACCATGTGGGTTTAAGAAGCACAAAGCTCCAATGGAAACAAGTGAAGTGGGGGTTGATAGGCCATGATTATTAGATCATAACCATGCAAAGAGTTGGTCAATGGGAGGTAGCATATAGAAGTGAGCGTCTGCCAAAGTAGGTAAGATGATAAGATTTGTAGAAAAGATTATTATCTTGACTACAAAACCATCATGGATGAGTGGAAATTATAATGTCTTAGCCAAGGGAGAGATTGGTCCTTGGTAGTAATAATTATGTACTACAGGATGGTTCAAGTACATTCTCAAAAATGCACAAAGGTTGGGAAAGGTAGAGCTCCATAAATTGAATCTATATAAGAAATCCAGACTTAGCCGTTTTGGCAGATATGGAGATTTTGACTAGTTTGTAAGAGGGACACATTTTGATAGGGTGGCAAGGGTTTATATTATCCATTAAGTGGTTGATGTTGAGGTATAGATTGAAAAGATGGGATCCAAACTTGGATGCTTGATATGGTCTTGATGATCACAAGCAAGGATTGGGTCCTAAGGGATGAGCTACTAGATTAGCTCACTCTAGTTCCTAAGCAAACAAGGCAATCAGCAGATCAAGGGAATTCATCTTATTACTTATCTAACTACTACTAGGGTTACCATCAAGCCTAGCTTGAGGTAAGGAGTGGTATTTTGAGTGGGGCTGTGCTTTGAAGGGAGATAAGGATCATCTTGGTATTCCTACCAAGATGTGAATAAAAAAGGTTTTGATAAAGGTTTTGGAAAACCTAGAGATAAGAGTAGTTGAAGGTTATGTCTTGAAAACATAAGGGGAGTATATATATCTCCATTGTTTTGTTAATAGAAAATAGTAAAGTATTTTGTTGTGTCAAAGTCATCTTGGCTCAGGTTTTGAAATGCCAGAACATTTGAGAATATGGAAAATGAGCCAGGACATATCTTTGGTAAAATAGCTTTTTGTAAACTAGTGTTGAGATGAGGAGTACACAACTAATATACAAACTGTTGCTTGAGCACAATCAAACAAGTAAGCACACATTGCAAGAAAAAGTTTTTGTTCCCCCTCATTTTTTCCTTTTGGAAATTTAATCAGGGTTGTTGAAATTGGGATGTTACAGACCTTTCCGCCTTAAAATAATCTCGTCCCGAGATTAGGGAGGAGTAGGGTTAGGGTGATAACATCCGCTTGATAATTTCATCGGTGGAAAACAAGAAGTGTTTAACGCGCCTTCGAACAGGCTGGGTCAACTACGGTTTGGAGCTGAGTGGCTTCGGATTGGGTGGGCTTTAAACAAATGCAAAAGACGTAGTCTTTTCCCCTTAGGATGAGTCTAGATAGGTTTAGCATCGACGAGGTACTTCCTTGTTGAGGCGAGACGGTGAGTTGAGTCTTCTTTATTCCTTTGCCTCAGGGTCGAATTTTCTCTCTTCAAGGTCTTGATACACCTGGGGTGTTTTGCTAGACTGTCCACCTTACAGGGGAAGGCTTTCCTGGAGTACCTTCTGGTTTTGGAGAAGTGCCAGTTGTCGTCCTTCTTGTAGCATCGATGATTCGAGTTTGGAGGGGTGGTCCTTACTCGGCGTTAACTAGTGTCCTATTCTAGGGGTCTAAAAGGTTTTGGGCGGGAAAGACGCAGTCTTTCCCCCTTAGAGTGACACTAGGTGTTTTTAGGGTGAAGTCATAGGCTTTCTTCCCCAGAGTCACAAAATGGCACTGGGGAATGGCGCTGCACCGGTCCTTTGGGGTGGTTATCTTCTGTCGACGTCGTCAGAACTGCCTCATGAGTTAGCAGGTCTACTGGAAAGGGGTGTCTACTAGCTTCCGGGTAGTTAGTTCTGAGCTAGTTAGGGATCCGATGGGTTGGAGGATGTCATTGGAGTTTGGCTGTCTAGTGTAACATCCCAAAAATATTGAACTTGGATCATCAAACTCTAATCATCAAAATTAGGGTTAACAAAAACTTTTCTAAATAAAATTATGAAAGCATGCATATGAGTATGCATTGAATTTGAAATTCTTTTGAACCACCTTGTTTGTGTGTTTCCTTGCTTGTAAAATGTTTCTTAGGTGAAATAAACATCATCTAAAACATTTCCCACACTTTTCCCAAAGACAAATAAAGCAAAACAAATAAAATAAAGGAATGGTCATTTTGACCAATTTAACTCCCATGCCTACTTTGGCTGTCTCAAACTTTCAGAAACTAACAGAAACTTTTCTGGATCTTTGCACCCATTGATTGTACTCATAACAAACTAACAAGGCCCACTTTGTGATCATCCAGAAACTTTCAAATGCATAGTTTAAATGACAATTCAAAATTGAATCTTTATCACATGGGAAGATCCCACTTTTTCAAAAACCACTCAAACAAGCTCAACTTTCAAAACCCAAGCATCTGCAGACTCACCAGCACCAATCTAGCACACCCACCAAAAATCTTTTCAAAATTCAAAACTTGAATTCATGCGGCCATTTCATCAAACACTTGGCAGACACAAATCAAACAAAATCAAAATACTATAGTGTGCAGTGTTTTGAGCCTAACTGGTTCCCTATCTAGCTCACAACAAGCTTAGTAGATCATCTAGCAAGATTAACCAAACACTAGCACCACTGTGAGCTTGCCAATATCATCAATGGTGAACAACCGAGTGCATCCTTGCCACCCAAGTGTAGACAGCAAAATAGGAAGGAAACTAGCCATTCCAACCTTGTCTAGGAGATCACCCATGCCTCACCGCCCCCTCTCGACCAGCCCTGCCTCGAAGACACCGACCAGAGCACCCAGGAACGCCGCGCCCATGCCTCTGCCAACCGTGCCAAGCATGCGCCAGGGCGCCACCCTCGATCAAAGCCCACAGACTGCGCGCCGCCCTCGCCGCGTGCATACACAATCACCACCGACCCAGGAGACCGCCAGACATCCCCGTTAGCCGCCCCATGCCGCACAGCCACCGCTCGCCGTCGAAGACGCCGCGTCTGCTGCGCAGAGCGTCGCGTGTTCCAAACCAACCCGCACCGCCCCACGTCGCGCCACCGTATTGTTGAGCATCGCCAGGGAACACCGCACCGTCCCCTACCTTCGCCCATGCCAATAGCCGTCTGTACCATCGCAGCCGACGAGCTCACCGTGCGCCCCGTCGGTCCCCTCGCTCGACTATAAATAGAGGCCACCCCCAGCCGAATTGATCACACCATTCTACTCCCCTCTCCTCACTGATCGTGCCACACCGTTCCTGGAGCAAGGCGAGCAACACTTCGTCGGAATTTCACCGGAGCCCGCCGCCTCTGGAGAAGAAGGGAGCCAGCGATTGGAGCCGCCCCAGGAGGAGCCACCGGTACCAGGAGATTCGCCGTCGTCGACTTCATCGTTCGCCTGCCTCGCCGACCCTCGTCTGCACCCCAGTGAGCCCCCAACAACCCCCACTGGCTGTGCTAGGTTTCTGTCTCGCCGGCGTTGCCCAACGTCGACGATGACTCCCAGCCGTTGGATTAGAATCAGATCGAACGTCCCACATCGCCCCATACCGCTTCGCACCCCCCTGTCTCACTGACGAGTGGGGACAGCCACTTAAACATCCCGCGGAAGCGCTACGCTTAGCAGGCCGGCCCGTTAACCTTTCCCGCGCAGCCCAGTTATTTGAATTAAACCTTTTCCATTTAATTTCAAACACACTTCTGTACCCAGTTTCAAAAATCAACCAAGGTCGATTCAGTGCACCAAAGTGAATGAAACTAATTTTGTTATAAAGGTATGGGAATGCTGAATCCAAGACCGTTGGATTCAAGTCATTTGGATCTATAGATCACCCATGGTAAAAATAACAAGGCAGAAGCTTTTCTGCATTCAAACATTTTTCAAATTTAAACCATAATAGCTTTTGAGTTGATTCCAACTCTCAAAAATCACATTTAACCATACCTTTCAGAATATATAACAATATATAGGTTTACTTGCAGAAATAATGTTCAACTAATAAAAGAATGCTACATAGGCATTTCTAGTCACTTTATTTAATTAAAATAAAAGGGTAAAACCTTATTAAATTGTGACACCACTTTAAATCATATTCCCATGTACTAAAATATGTGGTGATGACATGTGTCAACATTATCCCATGTTTGGTTTGGAGAATATTAAATCTTAAGTAGTTTTTCAATGAGTAGAAATTACTTTTCTAAAAATAAAAGGAATTAAACCAAGCCTTAATCTTATAATGTTAGAGATGATGTTAGATCATCTATAGGACCCTTGTGTGTGATGATTGCAAGTAGTTAAGTTTTTTTTGGTGATTGTGTACCTCGTATTTATTTATAGATGCTAGTACCGACCAAGGATACGAGGAGGAAGGAGGATTCTAAGAAGAAGAAGCCGAGGAGAACTTCAACCACTGCTCTGCACAAGGCAAGCTGATACTATACCTATGCAAGCCAATACTTGCAAGCTTCTATTAACACTAATGCAAGCCTAATACTACCAGTTGAATGTGCAAGCTAACACTTACTGATGCAAACAAACCCCTACTTGATACTATTACCACTATATGCCTTAAGCATATATGATCATCTCCACTTGATAACCCAATCCTAGTTTTACTTGCAAGCTTCTTACTTTATTTCTTTATCAAATCTCTTACCTAGATTTTACCTAAGTGAATGGTGGATACTAGAGAGATATGTGAAGGTTGCATAAAGAGCATAAAATTTGGCCCAAGCTAGATAATCTTGATGTCATCCTAAGGCATGAGATTGAACTTAGTTAAAACTCCACTAGTTTATCACCCCTCATCAGTGCTTACCCCCACATGTAGATGCTAGTGCTAAGCATCAAAACTTGATCACTTTAGATGGGAATACTTGGTGGAAAAATGGTTATGAAAACCTTGGAATGATGGATCATTCTATTGAAATGTTTTGGACATGTGTTTCCGAACACACCTGATGATTTTGGTGATGAAAATGTTGAGGCATGAGCCTTAGCCCTTTATAAAACTGATGGCTGTCTGGATGCGATACCATTCCAATTTTATCGTACAACCACAATACCTGAAGATTGGGTAGGGCTTGACTGGAAACTTATATACCTTAGTATTAGTACCCTGACGGCCAAGGTCTGAGCTGAGGCTACCTTGTGAAGATTGTCCACCTGTGCAGTACCCAAGATTACAGTTGGTCATGGTTGGGAGGCCAAACTCACAGGAGAGGTGCTTACACTAGGGCGTGTAATTGAAAGGTTAGGATTGATTATCCGCATACTAAGTATGGTGAATTCAGGATTTGTTCCTGACGGATGTATCGAATGTTGTGGTCAAAGTGTACAATCTCTGTAGAGTGTCAAACTATTCGAATAGCCGCGTCCGCGGTTATGGACAGTTGGAGTAGCCATACTGTTCCCCCGTCAGACTTTTCAAAATGACTTGTGAAATGAAGTGAGACTTTGACTTGACCACAACAAGGTTGTGACATGAAATACAAGTTCCCACTTAGATGTTATAAACATCAACTAGCATTCGTTTCCCCTAAACTTAGTAGAGATAAATCTGGCGTTTGCAAAACAACCCTAGAGCCTAGTGTCCTATTATCAAAAACCCCTTTCATTTGTTAGTATTAGTTTGCGAGTACTTAAAGAGTACTCATGGCTTTGTCCCTGGCTATTCCCATGGCCAGACTATGAAGAGGAGTACCTGGAGGATGGACCCCAGGAAGGTTACGACAACTAGGATCATCTCCCATCGTCAGCATTGCCTGTGACCCCGAAGATGGAGCTTCGCCTACGCTACCGTTATTATTACGTATACCGCTGCTGGATGTTGTATTAAGAACTGGATCATGAGATCCCTATTTGTGTAAGAACTTATGTACGGATTGTAATGGATGATGTACTATGGTATCCAATTCTGTTATGTCTCGCAAAAATGGTAATCCTGGGATAGCGATGTATGGCATAACATGCATCTGGGATTAAAAACCCGGGTGTTGACAAGTTGGTATCAGAGCCATCCTGACCATAGGAGACCCTAGTTAGACTGGACGTTTGAATCAAAAACTAAGTTTCAAAACCAAAGAAAACAAATATTTACAAAAACTTATTCTCATTCTTATCCCTTTGATTCTTTCATGAAAATTCATGTTCCTCAAAAACTCTTACAAAATATATAAAATTTTGACACACTTGATCACTCTACTAACTTACTTATCCTATATTCTTATAGATGGACGTGAAGTACAGCAAGTTTTATCAGTTGGGGAATGGAGGAGACCTTATCTTTGAGAGGGATTTGGACCAGCTTTCGGAACTTCTGGAGCGTCCGCACCCCGAGTTCTTCGCAGCTCAGCTCAATGATCAAGGGGGAGAAGATCTGCAGTGGCTAATTGTTGCAAGTCTCAGAGGAAAGATTGAACCTCCCACTACGGAAGGAATTCAGTTTACCTTAATAGAGAACAACTGGCTCGATGGACTTGCCAGGGCCATGCAGGAAGCTCTTTCCCGTCTGTGTGGGCAGAGCATCAGATCAAGGGTACTCGCTTTGAGTTTTGCCCAATGCGTGATGCAAATGGACAACCACTGGAAGCCCCATACCACCCCGAGCTAAAGACTCAATTGGACCATCTTAGCTTCATGATGTACGATCGTCAGCAGGAGTTGGATAACTGCCGTGACTACTCCAACCACAAGTCTGCCATCATCAAGACGAAGGACCAAACCATCGCCATTCTAGCAAAGGATCGCAAGTCTCGCCGCCGTCAGCTCGACAAGAAGGAGCGCATCATTGCCTGCCTTCACCACCGCATCTCATCTTTGGAGGAGACCATCCACGAGAGAGACAGGCAGTTGGAGGAAAGGGAAAATGTCGAAGAGGATCTTCGTGGAGACCCCTACTCCTATCTCAGCGATGATGATGATTTTCTGGAGGATCAGGCTATGGACTTCTTCACCGATGAATACGATTTCGCCTTCATCGATGATGATGAGGATGATGAGGCCACAGATTCCGAGGAGTAGTAGCACTTGAGCACTAGCGTAGTGAGTAGTATTCGGTCCCACTGTATCATAGTTTTCAGAATGGTTCTTAAAACCATCTGCTTTCCTTTGTTTTGGTGTGTGTTGTATCGGGAGCTATGAATGAATGAATGAATGAATGAATGAATGAATGAATGAAAAAGCAAGTTGCTAGAAAATCCGAGTCAAACTTTAATTTTTTTTTCAAAGACCCAAAAACTTTAGAAATTTCCCTCTTTTCTCATGATCTATCTCAATCTTCAGATGCCACGTGGAGGAAGTGGTTCATCCCCGGACCCGATGTTGCAGATTCTGCAAATGTTGACTTCTGACCGTGAAGCTGAAAGAGCGGAACGTAAAGCCAACCTAGACACCCTTCAGCAGATAGCCCAGCTAGCCCACAACAACCAAGGCCACGGAAATCAGGACAACCATGGATCTAAGCTCAAGAATTTCCAGAATACCAACCCACCTGTTTTCACTAAGTCAGAAGAACCCCTAGACGCCGATGATTGGCTGCAAACCATGGAAAATAACCTAGAAGTCGCCGGAGTGGAAGCCAACGAGAAAGTTCTATTCGCCACCTACTATCTAGCCGGAGATTCCAGGGCATGGTGGAACAATATTCGCGCAATGACCGGAGGCCAGATGATGACCTGGGAAGAATTCAAGGTCAAGTTTAGCAGAACCCATGTGCCACCAGGTTTGATCAAGAGAATGAGAGACGAGTTCAGAGAGCTGAAGCAAGGAAGGATGACTGTAGTGGAATACCGTGACAAATTTTTGTCATTAGCTAGGTATGCCCTGGATGAGATCGATACTGAACCCAAGAAGAAAGAAAGATTCCTGAATGGTCTGCATGACGAGATGCAGACAGTGTTAGTCAATATCCCCTTTGCTGATATTGAAGCCCTTGTGGACTCTGCTATCCAGATGGAAGGAAAGATCAACCAAGCCAATGAGAACAGCGTCGCATGATGCATCTATCAGGAACCCATCAGACCCCAAAGTATGGCCCCAACCCATCTCCAGGATTTGCCCCAAGAACCAACAGACCCCCGATGAACCATCTGACCTATCCCAACCGTGGAAACCCTAGGCCCGGAGGAAATCACAACAACCCTGGCAACTCTAGCAATTTCAATCGTGCCCCACCCAAGTTCAACAACAACAATGCTACCGCCAACACCAACACTGCCCCTAGGACTGGAAGCAATGCTATGCCTGTAGCAGCAAAGGACAAGTCGCAAGTTACTTGTTATGACTGTGGAAATAAAGGCCACTATTCCAATGAGTGCCCCAACAAGAAGAATGCTACAGCCCCCAATGGCAATGTCCCAGCTCAGCAGCAGCGTCGTGTTCAGCCAGGAAGAAGATTTGCCCAAGGGAATTCACTCAACCTCAATGTCCGTTTTTTTCTCATGCATGCTAAAAGCGCCAGACGTCATGCTGGGTATGTTTTCTGTTAATTCAGTATTTGCACGATTGTTGTTTGATTCTGGTGCATTGCATTCATTTGTCACCGAAGAATTTGCATGCACTAGTAAAATTCAACCAACCAAACTGAAGCATGTCATGATTGTTCAAATTCCCGGATCAACCACTAAGGCTAGGCAAATTTGCAAAGCCGTCCCTATCCGAATCCATGGCATAGATTTTTATGCTAATTTGATAGTACTCGGAACTAAAGGTTTGGAAGTAGTACTTGGAATGGATTGGATGTCCAAACATAAAGGATTGATTAACTGTGCCAAGAAAGCCATCACCATGACCAGTACTGCCGGAATATCAGTCGAGCATATATCTGAAACCTTACCTCGCCAATTCAAATGCAACAAGAGTATAGCCCAACCTACCATTGACCAAGTCTGTATAGTCTATGAATACCCCGATGTATTTCCAGATGTTTTGCCCGGTATGCCCCCAGATCGGGATATCGAGTTTATCATCGAACTAATTCCCGGAACAGAACCCATATCCCAGAGACCATATAGTATGAACCCGTCAGATCTAGCAGAATTGAAGAAGCATCTGGATTCCATGCTGGAAATTGGATTGATTCAACCAAGTGCGTCACCATGGAGATCACCTGTCTTGTTTGTGGACAAGAAGGATGGAGGTAACCGTTTGTGTACAGATTATCGGAAATTGAATGATGTCACCATCAAGAACAAGTACCCCTTGCCCAAGATAGAAGATTTGTTTGATCAGTTGACCGGTGCCAAAGTGTTCTCTAAGATTGATCTTAGAAATGGCTATCATCAACTCAAAATTCGTGCAGAGGATATTCCAATGACTGCCTTTACCACCAGATATGGATTGTATGAGTATACAGTCATGTCTTTTGGACTAACCAATGCCCCCGCTTATTTCATGAATCTCATGAATAAGATTTTTATGGACTTCCTGGATAAGTTTGTCGTTGTTTTCATCGATGACATTCTAATTTATTCCAAATCAGAAGAAGAACATGAGCTACACCTAAGGAACATTCTTGTAACCCTTAGAGAGCATCAGCTGTATGCAAAGTTTAGCAAATGTGAATTCTGGTTACAGGAGGTAGGATTCCTCGGTCACATTGTATCAGCCGGAGGAATTGTCGTTGACCCTGCCAAAGTGAAAGATGTAGAAGATTGGCAAGCCCCAACCACTCAAACCCAAGTTCGTGCATTTCTCAGATTGGCGGGATATTACCGCAAATTCTTAGAAGGATTCTCTAGTATCGCCAGACCCATGACCCAATTGCTGAAGAAGGACAAGAAGTTTGAATGGACCGACAAATGTGAAGCAAGTTTTCAAGAACTCAAGAGGAGATTGATTTCAGCCCCAATCTTGATCATGCCAGATATCACGAAGCCCTTCGATGTGTATTGTGATGCATCCAAGATCGGTCTCGGATGTGTGATAATGCAAGAAGGCAAAGTTATATCTTATCTATCTCGACAACTGAAGCAACATGAGCAAAACTACCCAACCCATGACCTCGAACTCGCAGCCGTAGTTCTAGCCCTGAAAACATGGAGACATTACCTGATGGGAAACCGTTGTGAGATCTATACGGATGACAAGAGCCTAACGTATATATTCACTCAGAAGGAGTTGAATATGAGGCAGAGAAGATGGATAGAGCTAATCAAGGATTACGATCTAGACATTCACTATCACCCAGGTAAAGCCAATGTGGTAGCCGATGCCCTTAGCAGATTACCGTGCCGCTTGAACTCCATGATTTTGAAGGAGCAACCAAGTTTGCACAAAGAGATGGAAGATTTTCGAATGGAATTAGTAAGTGAAGGATTCTTGGCTAGCATAGAACTCCAGCCCACTTTGATCAGTCAGATTAAAGAGGCGCAGAAGGGAAATGCTAGTATTGATGGAATCAAGCGTCGTATCGGTACATGCAAAGTACCTGGATTCACCGAGGATGAAGAAGGAGTTTTGTGGTACAAAGGACGACTTTGTGTACCAGCAGATTCTGAGTTGAAAGAAGTTATTCTGAAGGAGGCTCATGATACTCTTTATTCTATCCATCCCGGAGGAACTAAGATGTATCAAGATTTGAAAGAGCAATTTTGGTGGCATAAGATGAAGAGAGAAATCGGAAGCTATATCGCCAAGTGTGATATATGTCAGCGAGTCAAGGCAGGACATCAAAGACCCGCTGGATTTTGGCAACCTTTGGAGATTCCGGAGTGGAAATGGGATTCTGTTGGAATGGACTTTATCACTGGACTGCCTACTTCTAGTAGGGGGAAATGACTCTATTTGGGTCATAGTGGACAGATTGTCCAAAGTCGCCCATTTCTTACCCGTCAAGACCACATATCAGAGTTCGAAACTAGCAGAGTTGTACATCGCTAGAATCGTTAGTTTGCATGGAGTCCCCAAGAACATCGTATCGGATCGAGGAACTCAGTTTACCTTAAGATTCTGGAAGAAAGTCCAAGAAGGTTTAGGAACACGTCTAGATTTCAGCACCGCATATCACCCTCAGACTGATGGACAAACGGAGCGAGTAAATCAAATACTCGAAGATATGCTTAGAGCATGTGTGTTAGAATATGGATCCAAGTGGCAAGACTGTCTGCCGTTTGCAGAATTTTCATACAACAATAGTTATCAAGCGAGTTTGCAAATGTCCCCATTTGAATTCATGTACGGAAGGAAGTGTCGCACCCCTTTGAACTGGTCGGAAGTAGGAGAGAGTCAGATTTTTGGACCCGACATCCTACGAGAAGCAGAAGAGAAGGTTCACAAGATTCACGAGCACCTCAAGACAGCCCAATCCAGACAAAAGAGTTACGCCGACAAGAGACGTAGAGATCTCACCTTCAACATAGGAGATTTTGTTTATCTGAAAGTGTCGCCATTCTAGGAAATGCAGCGTTTCCAACTCAAAGGAAAGTTAGCCCCCAGATATATCAGACCTTTCAAGATTCTGAACCGTCGAGGAGAAGTATCGTATCAATTGGAACTACCCGAAGAGATGTCAGCCGTGCACAATGTGTTCCATATCTCATTACTTCGCAAGTGTCTCGAAGTCCCCGAGAAGACCGAAGTGTTCAAAAATATCGACCATCGGACCATAGAGATCAACGATGACCTGACCTCTCCCGAAGTACCCATACGTATTTTGGAAGAAGCTTTCCGAACTACCCAAACCCGAAGCATCAAGTTTCTCAAGATTCAGTGGACCAACCACACAGAAGAGGAAGCTACCTAGTAGTGCGAAGATCACATCAGGACATAGTTTCCCGATCTCTTCAAATCCTAGGTAATCTTTTCGTCCTTATTCAAATCTCAGGACGAGATTTTGTTTAAGGGGGGAAGGTTTGTAACATCCCAAAAATATTGAACTTGGATCATCAAACTCTAATCATCAAAATTAGGGTTAACAAAAACTTTTCTAAATAAAATTATGAAAGCATGCATATGAGTATGCATTGAATTTGAAATTCTTTTGAACCACCTTGTTTGTATGTTTCCTTGCTTGTAAAATGTTTCTTAGGTGAAATAAACATCATCTAAAACATTTCCCACACTTTTCCCAAAGACAAATAAAGCAAAACAAATAAAATAAAGGAATGGTCATTTTGACCAATTTAACTCCCATGCCAACTTTGGCTGTCTCAAACTTTCAGAAACTAACATAAACTTTTCTGGATCTTTGCACCCCTTGATTGTACTCATAACAAAGTATCAAGGCCCACTTTATGATCATCCAGAAACTTTGAAATACATAGTTTAAATGACAATTCAAAATTGAATCTTTATCATATGGGAAGATCCCACTTTTTCAAAAACCACTCAAACAAGCTCATCTTTCAAAACCCAAGCATCTGCAGACTCACCAGCACCAATCTAGCACACCAACCAAAAATATTTTCAAAATTCAAAACTTGAATTCATGCGGCCATTTCATCAAACACTTGGCAGACACAAATCAAACAAAATCAAAACACTAGTGTGCAGTGTTTTGAGCCTAACTGTTTCCCTATCTAGCTCACAACCAGCTCAGTAGATCATCCAGCAAGATTAACCAAACACTAGCACCACTGTGAGATTGCCATTATCATCAATGGTGAACAACCGAGTGCATCCTTGCCACCCCAGTGTAGACAGCAAGCTAGGAAGGAAACTAGCCATGCCAACCTTGTCTGGGAGATCACCCATGCCTCACCGCCCCCTCTCGACCAGCCCTGCCTCGAAGACACCGACCAGAGCACCCAGGAACGCCGCGCCCGTGCCTCTGCCAACCGTACTGAGCATGCGCCAGAGCGCCACCCTCGACCGAATCCCACAGACCGCGCGCCGCCCTCGCCGTGTGCATACACGATCACCACCGATCCAGGAGACCGCCAGACATCCCCGTTAGCCGCCCCATGCCGCACAGCCACCGCTCGCCTTCGAAGACGCCGCCTCTGCCGCGTAGAGCGTCACGTGTTCCAGACCAACCCGCACTTCCCCACGTCTCGCCACCGTATCGTTGAGCATCGCCAGGGAACACCGCACCGTCCCCTACCTTCGCCCATGCCAATAGCCGTCTGTACCATCGCCCCCGACGAGCTCACCGTACGCCCCGTCGGTCCCCTCGCTCGACTATAAATAGAGGCCACCCCCAGCTGAATTGAGCACACCATTCTACTTCCCTCTCCTCATCAATCGTGCCACACCGTTCCCGGAGCAAGGCGAGCAACACTTCGTTGGAATTTCACCGGAGCCCGCCGCCTCTGGAGAAGAAGGGAGCCAGCGATTGGAGTCGCCCCAGGAGGAGCCACCGGTACCAGAAGATTCGCCATCGTCGACTTCGTCGTTCGCCCACCTCGCCGACCCTCGCCTGCACCCCGGTGAGCCCCCAGCAACCCCCACTGGCCACGCTAGGTTTTTGTCTCGTCGGCGTTGCCCAACGTCGACGATGACTCCCAGCAATTGGATTAGATTCAGATCGAACGTCCCACATCGCCCCATACCGCTTCGCACCCCCTGTCTCACTGACAAGTGGGGACAGCCACTTAAACAGCCCGCGGAAGCGCTACGCTTAGCAGGCCGGCCCGTTAACCTTTCCCGCGCAACCCAGTTATTTGAATTAAACCTTTTCCATTTAATTTCAAACACACTTTTGTACCCAGTTTCAAAAATCAACCCAGGTCGATTCAGTGCACCAAATTGAATGAAACTAATTTTGTTAGAAAGGTCTGGGAATGCTGAATCCAATCCCATTGGATTCAAGTCATTTAGATCTATAGATCACCTATGGTAAAAATAACAATGCAGAAGCTTTTCTGCATTCAAACATTTTTTAAATTTAAACCATAATAGCTTTTGAGTTGATTCCAACTCTCAAAAATCACATTTAACCATACCTTTCAGAATATATAAGAATATATAGGTTTACTTGCATAAGTAATGTTCAAGTAATAAAAGAATGCTACATAGGCATTTCTAGTCACTTTATTTAATTAAAATAAAAGGGTAAAACCTTATTAAATTGTGACACCACTTTAAATCATATTCCCATGGACTAAAATATGTGGTGATGACATGTGTCAACATGATCCCATGTTTGGTTTGGAGAATATTAAATCTTAAGTAGTTTTTCAATGAGTATAAATTACTTTTCTATTTGATGTTGTATTAAGAACATGTGTCAACATGATCCCATTATTATTACGTATTCCGCTGCTTGATTTTGTATTAAGAACTGGATCATGAGATCCCTATTTGTGTAAGAACTTATGTACGGATTGTAATGGATGATGTACTATGGTATCCATTTCTGTTATGTCTCGCAAAAATGGTAATCCTGGGATTGCGATGTATGGCATAACAGGCATCTGGGATTAAAAACCCGGGTGTTGACATCTAGGAAATAAGGTCCTTTGGAATAGGGTCATTCCAGTTTGGTCTGACGCAATGTCGTGGGTAAAACATGCAAAGAAGGATATCACACTTGCATATCATCCATACATTTAGCAGGTTCAAGCCAATTGGTGGCGGAGGTGCTTAAGGGTTACAAAACAGGTCTATGCCGCAGGGCGACAAGGTACTTAGAGTTTTACAAAACAAGTTGTGGGGCGATACATAGGTACCACGAGAGGCTAGTTGCCGCTTTTAGACGATCCAGGAGAATCCTCTTTGGCTTCATCTTCTCCTTCAGGGAGGTGGGTGGAGGATCCTTGTATATCTTGGGGTGGCTTGAACCTCTTGAGATACTGCCGAGCGGTGACACACTTCTTTATTCCTTTGAGGATGCGGCTTCCAGAGGCTTCTTCCGTTCCTTGCTTATGACTTGATTCCTTTGCTGGACATCTAGAGCTTCTTTGCGATGCACGTTAGCTTGCACACGATGAAGCTCCATTTGGGTGCGGCGGTACTCATTAACAACTGGGGTGAGAAGCTCATTTCCTGCATAGCTATAACAGGCTTGTAGCTGCAGGGCGGGATAGGTGAAGTGAGGATTTTGGGATTGTCCGGATGAATCCACATTTCCTTTGATCGGTACATAGAAGGTTGTGGGTTGCCTCATTTCAGGAAGGAAATCCCGAATGCGAAACAGTGCGTCTCTTGCCTCCATATTCAGTGCCAGTATTGGGATGGCATTCAAAATCCCGTGGCACTATCGGGGCACACAACCACAACTAAATTGGGGGATCCCATAATGACAACAAGCTGTCACAAGAACAAGGTTTATCAATATAAACAAAAGAAAGGATCTAGATATTTGCAAGAAATACTAGATCGGTGATTCCCCAAATGAATAGAGAGGAGATGAAGCGTTTGATTGCAGTGATTGAAGATCAAGTTCTCCTCCTTCAATTCCCCAAGCGACGGGGCCTTTGGGTGGATGAAGGTGGAGCTCTCTTGGATGAAGGTTGAAGAACAGATCCTGACTTTTTCGAATCAATTAAAAGCTCTAGCAGGAGGGGAAGGGCTGGCTTAAATACCCCCTGCTCAGATCTTGCTGTTGGAGAAATTTGGGGGCGGGTTATCTGCCCCCACTAGGGGCGGACTATCCTCCCTAGGGGGAAAGTTCGCCCCCAGGACGGAAACTCCGGGGGAAAATATGCCCCCATACAGAGAGCCGCGCCGGTCTTGACTTGGTGAAATTCCTCGAGGGGGCAAATTATCCGCCCCCCTCAAGGGGCGGTCTATCCGGCCTGGGGAGAAAATCCACCCCAGAGCCGGAAAGTCCGGGGGAAACTCCGCCCCCTCTCTGGGGGTTGCTCCTTGGCAATCTTGAAGCCGATCCTGGGGGGCGGATTATCCGGCCAGGCCGGAAATCCGGCCGATACTCTGGCACCTCTCTAGGGGTTGCACCTTTCTGGGAATGGGGTGGGGCGGATTATCCGCCCCCCAAAAGCAGTTTCCTTTTCCTTTTTCAAGATAGAGATCTGCAGCACTTCAACACACATTAAATAATCTTCAATATTGTTATCTATCACACAAAACACTAGGGATTATGAAATGTTCTTTCAATCTCCCCTTTTGGTGTTAGATGACAATACTAGTATTTGCAATAAAACCTATTAACAGCACCTTAAGGAAATGAAAGCAGCTCCCCTAAATATGTACATATTTATAATTTGCATTTGAATACAAATGCACACACTAAAGAGAAAGCCACTTTTATAACAAAGACAAATAAAACAAGGTGAGTTAGGAAATAAAGTCATATCACCGGGATGTGAAAATAGACAAAGTGAATAATGAAATTATTAGGCTCCAAGCACATCCCACAATATTTATGTAAGCATTAGATAATACCATAAGTCCATATGCCATCAATAGAATACCATACTTCCATAGATAAATACAGAATTCCATATGAGTAGATCCACACGATAAATCCAGAATTCCAGAGATCCATACATAGTATCAGACGACAGAGTCTTACACAAACGAAGCACAAATAACAAATAAGTTCATTCTAAAAGGGCACAAGCAGGCAAATAAAATGAATGAAAAGTCAAGTGCTTGTGACCGACCCATGCAAATCCGTGACCTAATAGAACTACTTCTCCCCCTTTGGCATCGAAATGCCAAAAAGGAAGAAGAGCGATGCTAGCGCCCCAAAAGATCACTCCTCCTCGTCCTCGTCGTATTCCTCCCCGTCCCCTTCGTCGTCATCATACTCATCATCATCATCATCATCAACTAGAGGAGTGGGCGCCCTCGGTGGTGGAGGATACAAGTGAATCTCGAGCTCGCCATAGTTGAACCCATAACTGTTCCACTGAGCATAGGGCTCCGGAGCTGTAGGAACAGGAGGATGGCCAGTTGCTCTTGACACATGGTGAAGAATGAGCTGCTGAGTGTGAGCCATCTCATGACTCCTCCGGTACTCCTCATACTGGCCCTTGTGAGTATTTATGCCCATGCAAAGAATGTGCCGCTGGAACAAATTGAGCTGCTTGACCTCACGAGCCATTGGGTACTCAGAGGGACGACGACCACTAGCCCTTGCATCACGCCTGAAGTACTCAGGGGCAGGGGAAGGGTGAGAGGTCTTCTGAGCCTTGTTGTAGATCTTCTTTTACTTGTACATACCATCCAAACCAGTGCGGAAGTCCTCATGTGGTAGCATATGCTTGATGAACATCATAATAAAAGGATCATATGGGATGGAGAGCCGGTTTAGCATCGCATCAGTCATATCATGATAGATATAGTCCATCACATCCAGTTTATAGCCTATAGACGAGCCAGCATTGGTGGCACACTCGTGAGCAAAGGCAAGTAGGGGAACAAGGTGACCGCGGATCCTATCATTGTTTCCCCCACTTGGAGAGATGCTATCCCTAAACATGCCACAAGGGTGGCATACAAAGGAGAGAGGCCAGCGAAGGTACTCGCAATGCCATTAGGTGTCAGACATGGAGCAAGCATAGTGTCCTTGGATGGCCTAAGCGGAGAAATAATGCGGTGGCCCGATGCTATGCCCGGCCATGAAAAGCATACCCAAGAACCCGACCAAAGGTGCGGAAGTCATACTGAATCATTGTTGTCCCTGTCATCCACTTCATGGTGCGAAGCTCATCTCCGCATATCACAAGTGTTGAGAAAAACTACTTCACCAACGAGGAATCACAGTGACACTGTAGAGTCATAAGGTGATGAAGCCCCATCTTATTAGTCACATCCAAAGTTTCACAGAGTCTTGCCTTGTATTGGGCCTCAGTCATATTCAGAGGATGCATAGGGCAAATCTTGAGAGGAACATAGACATCATCATGAATATACCTAAAGTGAGAGCACCAAAACATGGAGTCCTCTGGAGAGAGCCATCACTGTCAGCATCAACATAGTAATCTGTTTGGCGCATGGATGAGTACTCAACGTCGTCCTTGGCCTTGTATTTAGGTCGGGACTGCTTGCCCTTGCCCTTGACCTTGCGAGATGCAACCCTCTTGGCTTTCTTTGCTGCCTCTGCCATCTATTCAGATTCTCTTGCTAACCTGCGGACCTCAGTTTCATCAACAAACTTGCCCTCTGTAGTGGGCCTAAGATAACGGGCACGGGACCGATGCTTGTAGGTCTTAGGATCGCGTGCACCACCTGTGAAAAGCATGGGAGAGGTAGCATGGGGATAAGCACACACACACAAGTCCAAGAGGAATATTAGAAATTGTAGGAAAACAATCCATGGGACGAGATGTGCATTTGTGAAAGTCTGAACCAAACTAGAACAAACAATTAGTCTCCAGGCCGGACTATCAGGCCCTGGGGGGCGGATAATCCGCCCCCTTCAAGATTCACCAAGGCAAAACAGATCAGGCACTAGGGTTGCACTACTATTGATTCTAACAAACAGGGGAAACACCAAGTATCTTCTACCACAAGATTTCCACCAAAAAAATGAATCTCATACAAAAGAGATGGATGGCGGAGTTAAGAAGGTACCCTGAGGCGAGGGGAAGAAGATCCGGGGAGGTCCCGGAGAATCCGGTGGTCGAATCGACTCCTGTGAAGGCGGAGGCTCCGGCGATGGTTTGGGTAAGAGCACGGGTTGGGAGAGGACTGGCTGCTCTGTTTGAGCCCTTACTCCCCGACCCTACCCTTAAGAGGCAGATTTCGCCCGGGGTGGATAATCCGCCCCCCACTTGGGGCGGATAGTTCGCCCCCCTTCTGAAATCTATCAACACAGATTCAGGCCGAAGCACTCCTTGCAAAACCCCTCAAAAGTGTATGAAGGACTTGTGTGCAAGAATAGATGGTTCAAGAAGGGAAAGAGGCTTGGGTTTAGAGCAGCAAATTGAGATGGTACAACACACTCAAAGTTGCAAGAATCAAATCAACCAAAAGACAAAATTGGGTGTGTTTTCCATAAGAACAAAAGATAAGCAAGAAAATCCAAAGAGAGCCATTAGAAACCAAATCTTCTCAAGGAAGAGGGCGGTGGCCGAAGCCACAATGTTGGAGCGCATGGCATGACACCGCGAAGATGTATCTTGAGTTCAAAACCAATGCTCATCGATATTAAGGGAAATGATTTTACTTGCTTTCGGCATTATGGGGGGAGGGTTAGCCCACTAAATTAGGACCGCACTCCCCCTATGTCTATGCCTGCATCTAAACCAAATACATGAAGAAGTGTAAGTGAGTATGCAAGGGTAGTCAATCCAAGCTCCTTCAATATATGATATTTATCTCATTCGTCAAAAAACAAAATCTTGCTTCATCAAGAGGCTTCGTGAAGATATCAGCAAGTTGTATCTTCGTGCTCACAAAATATAGTCCAATATCTCCATGAGCAACATGATCCCGAGTGAAATGATTGTGAATCTCAATATGTTTTGTTGTTGTATGCTACACCGGATTGTAAGCAATTTTGATAGCACTTTAATTGTCACATAAAAGAGGCACTTTGTCAAAATTGACACCATATTTCTTTATAGTTTGCCTCATCCATAATAATTGTGTACAAGCACTTACATCAGCAAAATATTTAGCTTCAGCGGTTGAGAGTGATATGCAATTTTGTTTCTTCAAAGAACAACACACTAGAGACCTTCCCAATAATTGACATGCACCAGAAGTTGATTTTCGATCATCTTTGTCACCAGCCCAATCTGAATCAGTGTAACCACATAGAGAGAAACTGGAGCCTTTGGGATACCATAAACCAAAATTTGGGGAATGAACCAAATATCTGAAGATTATCTTGACCGCCACTAGGTGGATTTCTTTAGGAGCGGCTTGGTAACTTGCACACACTCCTACACTCAACACGATATCGAGCCTAGATACGCAAAGGTAAAGGAGAGAGCCGATCATGGATCGGTATACCTTTTGGTCCACGTCTTTACCCTTTGTATTAATCTCGAGATGACACTTAGTTTGCATTGGAGTAGCAACGCCATTGAAATCCATCATCTTGAACCTCTTGAGCATGTCTTGGATGTACTTAGTTTGATTAATGAAAGTTCTGTCTCTAAGTTGTTTGATCTTGAATCCAATAAAGAACCTCAATTCTCCCATAATAGACATCTCAAACCTGTTAGTCAGAAGCTTTGGAAATTCATCGTTAAAAGCTTGGTTAGTAGAGCCAAAAATAATGTCGTCTACATATAGTTGGCATACAAAAAGCTCCCCATTAACCTTCTTAGTAAAAAGAGTGGGATCGATTTGCCAACTTTGAATCCACGGTCTAACAAAAGCTCTTTAAGGTGCTCATACCATGCACGTGGGGCTTGTTTAAGGCCATAGAGCGCCTTATCGAGTTTGTAGACATGGTTCAGAAATTGGGGATCCTCAAATCCCGGGGGTTGCTTGACATATACCAACTCATGTAGTGGACCATTAAGAAAAGCAGTCTTAACATCCATTTTCTGCAATTTAAAATTATGATGAGCAGCATAGGCAAGGAGGATATAGATGGACTCAAGATGAGCCACAGGAGCATAAGTCTCGCCGAAATCAATTCCTTCCACTTGAGAGAATCCTTGAGCCACTAGCCTTACCTTATTCCTCACAAGAATGCCATTTTCATCTTGTTTGTTCTTGAAAATCCCCTTGGTGCCGATAACATTGCGACACTCTTTGGGTTTCTCTATAAGCTTCCAAACCTTGTTGTGCTCGAAGTTATTGAATTATTCATTCATTGCAACCACCCAATCGGGATCTTCAAGGGCATCGAAGACCTTCTTTGGTTCAACCATTGAAATGTGAGCTTGATGATCATAGAAGCTTGCAAGTTCTCTTCTAGTAGACACCCTTCTCCTTAGATTACAGACAACCTTGTCAAGAGTGTGACCCCTTAACTCAAGGTTCCGATCAGTACAAGCCTTGCGTCGAGCCTCAATTTCCTTATTATTTCTAGAAGGAGTTCAATCAGCATTTGGATCCTTGTCTTGTCCACTATCTTGCCCTTGATCTTGATCTGAGCTGATAACAAGAGCTTGTTGCTGAATAGGTTCTTCAGGGCCGGACAATACGCCCCTGGGTGGGGCCGGACTATCCGGCCTGGGAGATGTGGCTACAAATTCCTCTTCCTGAGAGTCCCTGGCATAACTGGGAGTTCCAGGGCCGGATAATCTGGCCTGGAAATTTCTTGGCCGTTTTGATCTTCTTGAAGTCCCCTGGGCGAGTTGGAGTTCCAAGGGCGAATAGTCCGCCCCTTGGAGGGGGCGGATAGTCTAGCCTGGGACTATCATTTTTCCCAGAAGACTGATGATCTTCAGCAGGTTGCGGTGTTGGTGCAGAGATTTCTCCAGTAGCAGGGGCTTGTTGATCTTGTGTAGATGAGGGCTCAAATTGAGTGGGGCATTTTCCTTCCCGATCCGCCACAAGGGGTTCCTCAATGGGGCAGAAAAATCCCACGCCCATTCTACTTACGGAATCCTGGGGTATTTCAGCATCTGCATCACAAACATCAACTTGCCCCACATGGGAGCCATCATTTTCATCAAATTCCACACTACAAGATTCCACAACAATTCCTGAGAGCTTGTTGTAGACTCTATAAGTGTGGGATTCGGCACCGTAACCAACAAAAGTACCTTCTAAATCCTTAGACTCAAATTTAGACAAATGGACACCTTTGATCAGAAAGAAACACTTACAACCGAATACCCGGAAGTACGAAATGTTGGGCTTGTTACCGGTGAATATTTCATATGGAGTCTTGTCCAAGATCTTGCAGAGGTAGAGCCGATTTGATGAGTGACAAGCGGTGGATATGGCTTCAGCCCAAAAGTTGTAAGGAGACTTGAATTCAGCCACCATTGATCTAGCCATATCCATCAAAGTGTGGTTCTTACTCTCGGCTACACCATTTTGTTGAGGGGTGTACGCAACGGAATATTGATGTCTTATCCCCTCTTCACTTAGAAACTCATTCAATGTGTAGTTCTTGAACTCGAAGCCGTTGTCACTTCTTATTGACAAAATGGGAACATTATGTTGACGCTAAACCTCATTGGCGAAGTCAATGACCGTTTGTTGAGTCTCACTCTTTAGCTTGAAGAAATAGACCCATGTGTATCTTGAGTAATCATCGACTATCACCAAGCAATATTTCTTCCCACCAAGACTGGCATTATATGGAGGACCAAATAAGTCCACATGAAGTAATTCCAAGATTCTCTTTGAAGAAACAATGGTTTTCCTCCTGTGGGGAGAGTCATGCATTTTGCCTTCAACACAAGCCCTGCAAACACGATCTTTGGCAAAGGAAACATTGTCTTTTATTCCAAGGATGTGGCCACACTTGTGAAGGCTTTGAAAAGTTCTCATGTTGACATGGGCTAAACGGCGATGCCATAGCGAGACCACGTCGGCCTTTCCGAATAAGCACATCGGACCCGAAGTGGTTTTCCTTGAAAAGTCCACCACATACAGGTCATTTTTGACATACCCAACGAAAGCGACCTTTAGAGACTTGCTCCACGAGAGTACCACCAAATCATCATCAATCAAAACAGCAAAGCCCATCTTACCAAGGGCACGAACATAAAGTAAGTTGTAACTGAGGGTCTCAACAAGCATGACGTCCATGAGAGAGATATCATGGGTGACCACAACCTTGCCAAGACCCAATACCTGAGATTTAGACTTATCACCATAGGAGACTGTAATATTATCATGATCGGGTCGCATCTCCGTGATGATCTCCTTGCTTCTTGGTTTGCACCCATTTAGACCCACTAGAAGCATAGCCCTGCAAGAGAATTACTTCTTGGTTCTAGGTACCCATTTTTCAATGCGTCCTCTCATGTTAGTAACAAGGGTCTTTGGAACACAAATAGACCAAGCAACATATTAATAAAAAGGACCAACATAATAAGCATATACATCGCCATAATTATCACAAAAGAGTTCATAATTTGGATTGTGAGACCCTGCAAAACCAATATTGTTATTTTTGTCTCAGGCAACTAACAAGGGTCAACCCGTCAAGGGTAATGATCCCATGGTAACATCTACAGGAGCAATGGATAAAGTGGCCGGCTCCGCTGTCTCTGGCCTGAAGAGGAAACAGAAAGAAGAGATCCTCGGACTGGCTCAATCTAGTCTTGAGAAGCAAACCTTGACCCTAGAGGCAGCGAGCCAGGAGGAGGAGGATGTCAAGCTAGTCAGCCTCAAGGACCAAATTTTGGTCCGGGACGCTAAAGTCGAATATGGCAAACTCCCAGCGACGGATGTTCCTTCGCTCACACTTACCGAGAAGGTGTTTCACAACACCAAGATCGGATTTTAAAAGTTGCATCTGGAACACATTGTAAGTTTCCGATTCTTATTTGCATTTATTATCATATCCTCTAGCCCCCAAACATAAAGCCGGATAAACATCGTTGGATCCGAGTTGATGCTTTTAGGTTACAAAAGAACAATGTAGTGTAGCCCCCAAGGCTTGTCCCGTAATTTTACTTAGTTAAATTTGCAGCTCGAGTCTTAGTAGCCGTCTGACGGTATTCCGTCTCTAAACTTACAGAAAATTGCATCTTCCAACCAGGAATGGCTCAAGAACATTTGCAATAAACGCAAAGAAATCAAAGCGTTGCGCCTTGAGAATTCAAAGTCGAAAATTGAGAAAGATGAAGTAGAAGGTAAACTTTTCCGACTTCCTCTTTGTCAGTTAACATTTTTTCATAGTAAAACTTGTTTTGTCCGACTGATATTTTTCCTTTATAGAACTGTTGTGCCAGTGCAGCAAGATGGTGGAGCAATCCAAGAACTTCAAGGTCTTCGAAAATAGAGAATGTTGAGCTCCGGGACAAGCTTGAGAAACTAACTTTAGAATCGGAGAAATCCGTAGCTGATGTCGTGGAATCAAGAAATCATGAGAACGTGAGGCTCGAGAAGCTAATAGACCTCCGATATAAAGAACTAGATGATCTCAAGAAGGACTTTGATATTTAGAGGGATCTTGCCCAGGCCACAGCCAGTGAACTAAACAGCCTCCGCAAGGAGCATCCTCAATGGAATCACTCTGTGGTAGGTAAGATTTCTGAATCTTTCTTTTTGTTGATTTATCGACTTTCTTTTCAGTCTAATTTTGAATTTTTGGTTCTTTCCTAGCCCCCCTAAATATTTTCGATTGTCCTACCTCCGAACCTAGCCTCGAGCGCATTAAGCTTGTCGGAGATGTCTTGTACAACTTCCGCCAAACTCTTGAAGAGGCTGGCGAGTCCGTCAAGCTTTCTGACTTGCATACAATGTCAGTGCACAAGGTGAGGGACAAGGTTAAGGATATTCCAAAGCTTATCGAAGATTGGAAGATCTCATACGCTCGGACTACTGCTCAGACTGATCTTACCAGTGTGATGAGCCATCACAGCGAGATGGAAATCTGGCATGTCACGAAGTGTATTGCCGAGGAGGATGATGAAGGTAACCCCAGAACATCAAGGCCATCCAAGAGTCTTGTGCAGGTTATGCGTGTCGTGTGGCAGAGATGACCAACTATACGACGTCGTTCTTCGAATCCGTCGTTGCGCCTCCCTCACCCCAAGAGCCAGAAGCCAGCATTGCTTCCGAGTCTGAGCTCGAGGGCGACAATGCTGTCGACTCCAGTGCTCCACCTACTTCATCACCACCTGAATCTGCAGCATAAGCAATTTTTATGCATTATTCTGAACTTATGGGAATGTAATGATGGAAACAATGTTTTATTTGTGTTGGTCTTGTAAAAACTAATGCTTTTACTATCGTAGCACTTAATGCTTATATATTTTTTATGCATGTGCTTGAAAATTTCTGAAGCACTTTGCCTTTTTATGCCTATACTTGTCGTTTTATCTGGCTCTCTGCCTCATCCCTTTCATGGGCCAGCCAACCTTTAGCATGGAAACTTTGCCGATCAATGGAGTTCCATTGCTAAACCAATTTAAAATCTAAAACAAAGTCGGCTTCTAGTACCAACAACTCATTACTCAGAAAATGCGAGCGTTTAAGAAATCAGATAAAAAACCAAAGTATAGACAATAAATTAAATTTTGTATCCTAAGGTAACACTTTTAGATATTCAAAAATTGTAACCAGAACGAACATGAGCATAAAGTACTTTCAAGCATTCTGGGATTTTTGAAAAAATGACATGCTCTTTTGGAAATAAGATGGCAAAAACTTCTCAAAGATAACATATGAGGAAACCAACACTTTATTTTAGTTTGAACATGTACATATATCATTACAAGGAAATATAACTAAGAATAGAAGGGACGTAGCTGTGCAATATTCCATGGACGGTCTATTTCATCCGGGTCTATGCTGCCACCAGCTCTCTTTCTCTTCCAAGAATCAGGTCTTTCCTTGACTGGTCTCATATCAGTTAAATAATATAACCCATTATGAAGAACTCTGCTAACCATAAATGGTCCTTCCCAAATCGGGGAAAGTTTTTTGCTTTCTCTTTTGCACAAGTCCGAGAACCAAATCGTATTTTCTTAAAGAACGGTTTTGCACTCTCCGACTATGATACTTGCGCAAACTTCTGCTGATAGGCTGTAGATCTCTGCCAAGCATAACGACGCGTACTTCTTCGATTATATCGAGATCATCTTGTCAAGAAACTTCTACATCTTCTTCGATATACGCTTTGACTCATGGAGACAGATGAATTAGATCACTTGGAAGAACTGTTTCGGCCCCATAGACCAAGAAGAAAGGAGTATAGTCGATTGACCTGTTAGGAGTTATGCGTAAGCTCCATATCACAAACGGTAATTCTTCTGCCCAAGCCCCCGCGGACCGACAAAGCGGTGCCTCGAGGCGAGGTCGGATTCCTTGTAAAATAAGGCCATTAGTTCTTTCGACTTGTCCATTATCTTGTGGATGTGCGACTGATGTTATATCGAGTCGGATCCCTTGTTCTTCACAGAATTCGGAAACTCCGACCATGGAAAAATTGCTCCCATTGTATTTAATTATACTGTGCGGATATCCGAATTAGATGATTACGTCCTCCACGAACTTTTTGGTTTTGGATCCATCACAACTTGTTACGGGATGAGCCTCAATACACTTTGTAAATTTATCCACCATCACTAGTAGGTGAGTAAATCCACATTTTTCCGTGCGAAATGGCCCTGCCATACCAAGCCCCTAGACCACGAACGGCCGTGTAATAGGGATTGTGCATAGTTGTTCAGCCGGAACATGTGCCTGATGAGCGTACTTTTGGCAGCCTCTGCATGTTTTGACCAGTTTATCGGCATCTGTCTTAGCTGTAAGCCAGAATAATCCGTGTCGAAAAGCTTTTGCCACTAAGGATATGGCTGCAGCATGATGACCACACTCGCCTTCGTGGATTTCTCTTAAGATTTCCACTCCTTCATCGAAAGAAATACATCGCTAAAACACGCCAGAAACACTCCGTTTATAGATTTCACCATTTATTATAGTGTAGGATTTTGCTCGGCGGACAATCTGCCGGCTCAAGACTTTGTCCAGCTGGGAATTATAGCCATTTATTATAGTGTAGTTTTCCATCTATAAAGAAATCCAGATAGGGTTTTGTCCAGCTGGGAATTATAGCCAGAACTGCTATTAAAAGTGAGTCGGATTTCGTCGGATAGTCCTCATCAACTCCGACTATGGAGGGGACCCTTAAAAGCTCTAAGAAAGCGCTATCCGGTACTTGTTTCCACGCAGAGCCTATCCTTGATTGCGTCTGCTTCCTCATTTTCTGCTCGAGGGATGTGTTGAACCTCAAAACCCTCGAACTGATTTAGATAGTTCATCCACAACAGCTTTGTATGCTGCCATGTGCTTGTTTGCGTTGCAGATATTGGATACTTGTTGAGCGACTAATTCAGAGTCTCTGTAACAAATGAGTATTGATATGCCAATGTTTTTGGCCATGCGTATTTCATGTAGAAGTACTTAATACTCGACAATATTATTGGTTGCCATGAAGTGTATTTGCAACACATAGAACAACTTATCTCCTTGAAGTGATTTGAGCACCACGCCAGCCCCGAGCCTCCTTGTGCTTTTGATCCGTCGAAGTGAAGGGTCCAAAATTCCGGCAAGTATTTGGGACTTGATTGTTGTACATGGTTTGTACTCAATGTCGAAAGCTGCAAGCTCTATTCCCCACTTTGTGACACGTCCTGTGGCGTCAATGTTATTGATTATATCTGGCAGGGGAGCGGTGCTCACCACTGTGATTTTGTGCTCTTCAAAATAGTGGCGTAGCTTTCTGGATGCAAAGAACACTCCATAAGCTAGGTTTTGATGGTGTGGATACCGTTTTTTTGATTCTGTCAGGACCTCACTTAGATAATAAGTTGGCCACTGCACCTTATGCTCGTGGCCTTCTTCCTCACGCTCGACTAGTGATACCACACTTATGACCTTGTTGGTCGCTGCAATATAGAGTAACATAGGTTCCTGAGGTTCTAGCGCTGCGATAACTGGTGGGTTTGAAACTAGATATTTCAAACTTTGCAGGGCAGTTTCGGCTTCCTGATTCCAGACAAATTTGTCGGTTTTCTTCAAGAATTTGTACAAGGTGTGGCTCTTTCGCCTAGCCGGCTGACAAACCGACTCACTGCTGCAATGCAACCAGTGAGATGCTGTACGTCCTTCAGGCGAGTCGGCCTGGTAATATTTAGTATAGCATTGATTTTGTCCCGGTTCACCTCTATTCCTCGCTTAGAGACAATGAAACCTAACAATTTTCTGGCTGGAATTCCAAAGAAACACTTCATAGACTTTAGCATCATATTGAATTTACGTAGATTAGCAAATGTTTCATCCAAGTCAGAAATTAAAGTTTCCTTCTTTTTGGACATAACTGCTATGTCGTCTACATATACATGGATGTTGCGTCTGATTTGGTCGTTGAGACAACATTGCATAGTACGTTGATCATGCGTTCTTTAAGCCAAAAGGCATAGTTTTGTAGTAGAAGGTTTCAAAAGAAGTGACGAAAGACGTCTGAATTTGATCCGACTTTTTCATCGGTATTTGGTGATATCAGGAATATGCGTCAAGAAAACAGAGTAGTTCCAACCCTGCCGTTGAGTTGATTACTTGATCGATTCGTGGCAAAGGAAACGGATCTTTTGGGCATGCCTTGTTCAAAGCGGTATAATCAACGCACATCCTTAAATCAATGGTGTCCTTTTTAGGGACGAGTACATGATTTGCCACCCAATCTGTATGGATAACCTCTTTTATAAAATCCTCTAATTCTAGTCAGGCTAATTCCTTTGCTATTTGTTTACGCTTTTCATCACCAAACCGTCGTAAGTACTGTTTGATGGGTTTAGCGTCAGGGTACACATTAAGAGAGTGCTCGGCAAGTTCCCCACGTACTCTGGTCATGTCAGAAGGCTGCCATGCGAAGATATCACTATTAGCTTTGAGGAACTCAACGAGCACGCTTTCCTATGCGTGGCCTAAGCCTACCCCTATGTTCGTCGTCTTGGAGGGATCATCTTCCTTCAACGACATTTTAGTCGTCTCTTCCGATGCCTTGGACTGCAAACTTGGCTTCAGCTTCGGCGAAGGGAACAGATCCTTCATCACACTCTCGTGCCTTCCTCGGATTTCCCCGTACGGTTATTACGCCATTTGGACCTGGAAGTTTGATCATGTTGTAGATGTAACAGGTACGAGCCATGAACGCCTAGTAAGCCGGACGTCCGAAGATGGCATGGTAAGCACTTTTGAACGGTACCACCACAAAAGAGAGTGGCTCGGTCCGGTAATTCTCTCGGGTTCAGAATGTCACGTCTAGAGTAATCTCACCCAGAGAATCTGCATGTCTTCCTGGTACAATGCCATGGAAAGTTACACTGTTGTAACTCAACTGGCTCTCGTTTAGCTTCATGCGGTGGAGCGTCTCGATGTAGAGGATGTTTATGCTATTTCTACCGTCCATGAGTGTTTTAGAGAACTCATGGCCGGCAATAATAGGATTGACAACCAGAGGGTACTTTCCCCGACGATGTGTTTTCTTCGGGTGATCTAAGTGATCAAAGGTGATGGTTACCTCCCACCAATCCAGAAACTGTGGAACAGCCGGAACCGTGGCATTGAGCTCACGAAGAACCGCCTTCTTGTCTTTAGCAGGTTGGGATCCAAGGAAGCAGACTTATGCGTCTTTCTTAGTCGAAAAAGTCTTCTTTCCATCCGACTTGGGTTCTGCAGCGGCTTCCTCTTCTTCCATGTCGGAATCTTCCTTGGGCTCCTTTCCTTTTTCAGAATTTTTCTTTCCTTTTTGTCGCTTGGCTTTGTATCCAGCAGATTCGTCTTTCTTGATGTCTTCATTGAAACGACACTCGGCATTTGTGTGGGTAGATCCTCTGTTACTATCCAAGTGGTGGACATAGGGATTATTGGTAATGTCGGCCCAGGTATAGGTTCTTCTGGGTTGCTAATCTCCTCTGCCTTGGATTTGGGAAGTTCCAGGGCCACTACCCCGGCCGCCTCCGCGCCCTCCTTGTCCTCCAGATCCTAATGTTGCGTTGACAGTTGTGTTGTCCGAAGCCAGATTTTCGTCCGAGGTGTTCTTGCGCTTCTGAGCTTGTTTTGGTTGTTTGTCCGCATTAGGATTGGCCAGAATATTTAGCAGCCCTTCTAAATCATCATCGGCATCAGCATATTTGGTTATCGTTTCTATCATTTCTCCCAAATCTGTGACATGGTCACGCTTCAGTCTATGACGTAAAAGTCCAACTTGATGTCCTGCAATAAAAGCTTCTATCGCAGTTTGCTCGTTTACTCCTTCGCAGGACTTCTTTGTGTCAGTCCATTGTCCGAGGTAATCTCGACAGGTTTCTCTAGGTCTTTGTGTGCAATGCTGCAAGTCTCCGACTGTGTAGGGCCTCCTGTATATTCCCTCGAAGTTTGAAAAGAACACACTTTGCATATCATACCAGTTGTGAATTGAATTCTCTGGTAGTTCATTGAGCCATGATCGAGCCATCTTCCTCAACATGATTGGGAGATATCGGACTGTGACCAAGCTATTTCAAAGTCCTGGAGCCGGATATCTGGCCGAGCTGCAACGTCGTAGGGCTGAATGTGTTAGGCAGTTCCAAAGTCAACCGAAAATTTGGTCTGACGTATGCGTGGTCCAAAACACGTCTACTTCATCGTACCTCCGTGCTTCTATATTTGATTAAATGTGATGGGAAAGGTCGTTTGACGAGAGAGAGATCTACGCCTTGGAGAATAATGGCTTCTGCGCGACGGAGTCATATTTCTTCTTCTCCTTTCACGATTGTCGCCTCCACCCCTGCGGCTTCCATGGCTATGCCGGGATACTTCAAGATCGCTGCTAGGAGGCGATGGCGGCCCTAGTGGATTACTTCTTGCTAGATTACACGGTGGTGGCGGTGGAGCCTCATTATGTTGACTCTGATGCCTGTTTATTCGAGCACCATCCCTACTTGATTCAAGACTATCCGAATCATCTCTTCATCCGGCATTGCCAACCGGACGGCTCGGTGGTGGCATCCTTAGCCGATCTTGCTCCTCTCGCTGGCGGCGTGTTTTCAGGTCTTCTCTATAGCAGTTGTTTTTCCGACGATCGTCCTGATGAGGAACCATTGCCCTGATGGCATATTCGGACACTGCCGGAATAACTCTTCCCCAGTCACGTGCCGGCCGGCGAGAGTGGCCGTTTGAGCAGGTTCTTGAATTCTTTTCTTCTCCACAGGGACAATAGCGTTGATTCGTAACCCTACAAAGTCTAACATCAGCGCTTTGGTCAGCACCAGTGTGGAAAAACTCGGACTTTGAAGCCAGCTTGCCACTAAATGAGGCGACCGTGTTCTCCTGCTTCAATCCTTTGTCCAGCAACGCGACGCACTACTGGACCTACCGTAGAGACAGATTGTTGGCTAGGATGGCTCGAGCTACAGCAGCATTTTCCAACGGCGTGATGTAGACTCAGATCTTCTCTCCATCTTTTCCGTCGAATAAATCTTTGTGGATATCCAGGTTCTTGTTAGCAAGAAACGGACCTCCCCTTATCTTGTTTTGTAAGACCCCTCCTTTGTAAAGGAAAAGGATCCTTGTGATTGCAATGCTAGTCCCTGGATCAATGCTAGCATCCACAGTTTAAGATGAAGTACACAGATACAAAGGTCGTTTATTACATTCATTCCAGAGATAAAACATAGTCTTTTACAACTCAGGGCCAAAGGCCTAATACAAGAGTTTATGGAATAAGTAAATAAACACAAGTCCTCATCTTCATGTGCCACAGGCAAGCATGTTGAGTGTAGACTCATGACTCCTACTCATCATCGGAGTAACCTGCAACATCACAAGTTACAGCCACAGTGGGTCAATACTTTGGAATAGTATTGGCAAGTGATACCTTAGTAAATTTTAAGTGGACTATATTACTATATGCATTTGGCTAAGTGTAGCTTGGCTTGCTTTGCTTGAAAATAGGTTTTCCCTATTAGTTGAAATCACTAAGTTTTTCTTTGTCAAAAACTTTCCCAAGAGTCCACCAATAGACATTGGGGTCCTTCACCCTTGTTCACCCACAAGTTTTACTTAGAAGTTGGAGTGATGAGATTCTTGTAGCTTCCATGTCTTGATGCTCAAGTTGTCCATTGCCATGGACTTGGCTAAGTACTTAGATTTTCCATCTGCAGAGGTTGTGCACTTTCCCCACCAGACTTGGTTTCCCAAGACAGGACCTTTCAGAAGCCTTCCCTTAGCCAAATGGACGCGTTCCAACCTATCATCCCACTACCACCAACTGTCCAAATGGCTAAGTTCTAGCAACCTATATGATCAAGGCAGAGCCCATATTGCCAAGTGGTTGCACTGTAAGCTTTCTCAACACTTGGCCTCCAAATCCCTTTGTGCCTGGGTGGCATACCACAAGTGAGATACACAAGCCAAATCCATGGCCTTGTGTAACCACTCAACCAAAAACCACCATTCAAGTCCCATTCCACCCAGGAAGTTCATTGACTTAGTTGTTTTATTAAGAAAAGCATGAGTCCTGAAGGACTTAGAATTATTTCACCATAGCATGTACATACTTTACCAACCCTTGTTTTCTATTAGCTAGGCTAAGCATGGCATAGTAACTTAACTTAGGAACCTAGCAATTCTACAATTCTACACTACATAGGATTTCCCAACATAGCTTTTGGCAAAAGTAGCATGCAAGACTTAGCAAAAATAATTCTAATGCTTATTCAAAATAAAGGGTGGAAATATCATGAAGTATCACTTGCCTTGGTAATGGGGAGAGTAGCACTCTTCACAATCACAGTCACTAGCAAAATCTACACAAAAATTTGTAGCATACAATTACACAGAATTTATATACAAGCAAAAATATGAATGCATGCATGCAAGAATTTACTAAGTGATGATTTTGAAAACCCTACCAAGCAAGTGCATGATACAGAAACATAACAAGTCACAAAGTTTGCCAATCAAACTTATTTGGCACTAATACAAATTACTAAACTAAATCTATACTCAAAATAGCCTTAAACATGTTTTCTGTATAAAAAGTCATTTTATCAGATACTATTTGTTAAACACATTGTAGATTCAGAAAGGCCTTGTTTCACTGAATCCAACGTTATAAAGTTTGCAAAATTCTAATGTGGAAATCTCAAGTTATAGCCATTTGAAAATCTGATCTAAATCTGATTTGAATTTCTATTTCAGATCCAACCCTAGACACGTGTCGCAAAACTACTGGTGCGTACCGATTCGGTCGGATCGACAGATGCGGACCGTAGGATCTAACTTAGATCTGGCGGCTCAGATGCGCGCGTACCTCTTCGTTTAAGATCTATCCTAGCCCTACGATACAGATCCAACGGACTCAATCAGCGAGCCACTAACTGGCGGCGCTGAACGACTGCGCGCGGCGGCGACGGTCAGACGGTGGCGGCGCCGGCGATACAGGACGCTAGAAAGGTAGGGAAGGTACTCACCGTGATCGCAAGGACGTGGGGATGCTCAACATGTGGTCAGCTCGGCAAGGGGCGCTCAGGGTCGCGGTGGATTGCTCGCCGGAGTAGGGTCTGGCGACGGATGGTTCAGTTCGAGGTCGAAGGCGACGCTGTCGATCACGAGAAGGCAAGCAGAGGATGTGGTTAGATGCAGGAGTTCACGGAGAATACGCGTGCGTGAAAAAAAGGCTTGGGGCGGTTTTGTCTTACCGGAGGAGCTCGACGGAGTTGAAGCCTAAGACGGTGGCGGCTCAGTCGTTTGCGTTGCCGACGTTCTGGGTCACGCGCGGGTGAACCAGAGGTACTAGGAGATGCGTGAGGCCAAGCGGAGTCTGCTCGTGTGAAGCAGAAGCAGAGGGGTGGTCGAAGTTGGCCGGAATCGTGGCTGCAGCTCGTCGGAGACGGCGGGGTTGTAGGGAGCAATTCACGCAGCCTGGTGGCGCTCTGGGTTCGGGGTTTGGGGGAGAAGGGAGAGGGGACAGAGGGGGTTTAAGTAGCCTGATCGTGAGCAAGATTTACTCCTGCATTCATCGTGAATTGACGCCGCGAATCAACACTGGAAACGGCCGGCGTGATTTGGGGATTGAGCTGTCTGCGGGTGGAGACGACGACGTCGTGTGGGCCGCGGCTGTCAGCGAGAGGAAAGGAGAGGGAGTGGGTCCTACCCGTCGGTCACTCGGTGGGTGTGGGGGTGGGTGAGAGAAAACGGTTCGCGGGGTTGGGGGCTACTGGCTAGCTGGGCCATGTTGGGCTGGGTCGGCCAGATTGGCTGGTTGTATATTTTTTTTCCTCTTTATTCCTTTTCTTTTTCTGATTGAATTTCTAGAAATGGTTTTCAAACCTCTTTTCAATTAAGTTTGAATTCAAACTTGCTCCAGCCTTTTGTATAGTGTTCCTTGCATTTAAATAGGTGTAACACACATCTGTTCACTCAGACTTACTTAGGTTTTTTTTTGAAAATAATCCAATAAAACCAAGCCTTTTAGGAGATATAATAATAGGCAAAACTTTGGTTTTAATCCATATTTTGTTTTGAAACCTTGCTCAAGCTTTTGAGACCACTTAAGTTTGAATTCAAAACATCCTGAATGAATAATAGCATTTTTCTCATTAGCATGTAGCACAAAGGCTAGGGTTTTCATACATAAAATAATGAGCCACAAATGCTCCTGTTTCTGAAATGATTTTGAGAAAAACCCTAAATGATGATGGATGCAAGGGTGATATGAATGAGTTTTGAAATATGAATTTAGGGATGTTACAAATCTAACCCCCTTAAGATGAATCTCGCCCTCGAGATTCGGATTGGCTAGCAAATAGGTGTGGGTGGTCTTTCCGAAGATCATCTTCTCTTTCTCATGTTGCTTCCTCTTCGGTATGATGGTTCCATTGCACTTTGCAAAACTTGATAGTCTTTGTTCTCGTGACTCTTTCGGCAGTCTCAAGAATCTTGATAGGCTTTTCCTCATAAGTGAGATCACTTTCTAGTTGAACTTCTTCCAAAGGTATGGTATCCTTCAAAGAAGATTCTTCCATTTCTGGGTGACATTTCTTAAGCTGACTCACATGAAATACATTATGGACTGCTGATAGAGATGCTGGCAGTTCAATTTCATAAGCAACTTCTCCTTTGCGACTCAGAATCTTGAATGGCCCAACATATCTTGGTGCCAACTTTCCTTTGACTCCGAATCTTTTCACTCCACGAAGTGGTGATACTCTAAGATAGGCTCTATCACCAACTTCGTAGGTGACTTCTCTATGCTTAGGATCTGCGTAGCTTGTCTGTCGGTACTATGCTATCTTCAATCTGTCCTTAACCAATTTGACCTTCTCTTCGGCTTCTTTGATAAGATCTGGCCCGAATAAACTTCTTTCTCCCACACCATTCCATAACAATGGGGTGGTACATTTTCTTCCATAGAGAAACTCAAACGGTGCCATCTCAATGCTGGCTTGATAGCTGTTATTATAAGAAAATTCTGCGTAAGGCAGACTTTCATCCCAACTTTCTCCATAGTCTAGGGCACATGCCCTCAACATATCTTCAAGGATTTGGTTAGTCCTTTCTGTTTGTCCATCGGTTTGAGGGTGAAAAGCAGTACTGAATTCCAACCTCGTTCCCAATGACTCATGCAGCTGTCTCCAAAAATGGGAAGTAAATTGGGTTCCCCTATCAGACACAATACTCTTAGGCACACCGTGAAGGCATACAATTCTACTCATGTAGATTTTAGCTAACTTGGCACTTGTATAGGTTGTCTTCACGGGTATGAAATGTGCCACTTTAGTTAGGCGATCCACTACTACACATATGGAGTCATATCCTGATCTGGTCCTTGGTAATCCGGTAATGAAATCCATACCAATCTTGTCCCATTTCCAATCAGGAATTGGTAGTGGTTGAAGCAAACCTGCTGGTTTCTGATGCTCCGCCTTTACTCTACTACACACATCACACAAAGCAATATGTTCGGCGATGTCTCTCTTGAGATTGTTCCACCAAAATCTTTCTTTCATGTCCATGTACATTTTGGTGTTACCCAGATGAATAGAATACGGAGAGTTGTGTGCTTCTTGCAAAATCAGTTTCCGCAACTCCGGATCTTGTGGGACACAGATACGTTTCCCATGCCATAATGTACCCTGTTCGTCTTCATGGAAATTCTTAGCTTTCCCTAGACCAATATTTTTCTTAATCTCTTCAATTTCCTTATCGGACTTCTGAGCTTCTCGAATCTTGTCCAACAAAGTGGGTTGAACATCCAAAGACATACGATGTCCTTTAGGCACAATCTCCAATCTGAGTTCTTTGAATTGAGTACACAAATCATCTGGCAATTCTCCTTTGGTAAGGCCATTTACAAACACCTTACGACTTAGAGCATCCGCTACCACGTTTGCTTTACCGGGGTGGTATTGCAAACTCAAGTCATAATCCTTGATAAGCTCTAACCATCTTCTTTGTCTCATATTAATTTTCTTCTGGGTGAAGATATACTTCAAACTCTTGTGATCGGTGAACACTTCACAACTCTTTCCCAAAAGGTAATGCCTCCATGTTTTAAGTGCATGGACGACAGAGGCTAACTCCAAATCATGAGTAGGATAGTTCACTTCATGAGTTTTGAGTTGTCTCGAGGCATAGGCCACAACTTTACTGTCTTGCATAAGTACGGCACCCAAACCTTGATGAGACGCATCACAATATACTTGGAAATCCTTTTCCAAATCTGGCAGACATAGAACTAGTGCTGTCACAAGTCTCTTCCTTAATTCTTGAAAGTTGACTTCACAACCTTCAGACCAAGCAAATTTCTTGTCCTTCTTTAACAATTCAGTCATTGGCTTAGCAACCTTTGAGAAATTTTCAATGAACCTTCTGTAGTAACCTGCTAAGCCAAGGAAACTACGAACTTCTTTCACATTCTTGGGAGATTCCCATTCTTTCACAGCTGAAACTTTAGCAGGATCAACTGCTACACCATCCTTTGTCATAACATGACCAAGAAAACCAACTTCCTCCAACCAAAACTCACACTTGCTGAATTTGGCATAAAGTTTATGCTCTCTTAACTTTTCAACTATCAAACGCAAGTGTCCTTCATGCTCTTCCTTGCTCTTGGAGTAGACTAAGATGTCATCGATGAAAACGACAACGAACTTGTCAAGGAATTCCATGAACACCTTGTTCATCATATTCATGAAGTATGCTGGAGCATTGGTTAAGCCAAAAGGCATCACAGTATACTCATATAATCCATACCTTGTGGTGAATGCTGTTTTAGGTATGTCTTGCTCTCTTATCTTAAGTTGAAAATAGCCTGACCGGAGATCAATTTTTGAGAACACACAGGCTCCTTCTAGCTGATCAAACAAGTCATTGATTCTTGGCAAAGGATATTTGTTCTTGATAGTTACCTCGTTGAGTGAACGGTAATCTATGCATAACCTTTGACTTCTATCCTTCTTCTCCACAAACAAGACTGGGGCTCCCCAAGATGAAGAACTTGGTTGAATAAATCCTTTCTGCAACTGTTCTCCTAGTTTCTTCTTGAGTTCCTTCAGTTCATCAACTGACATTTTGTACGGTCTCTTTGCTATTGGTCCAGAACCTGGTACCAAATCTATCAGAAACTCCACATCTCTATCTGGTGGCATTCCTGGTAATTCTTCCGGGAACACATCCGGATACTCACACACAATTGGCACACTGTCCATGCTAACCCCCTTAAGAGAATTAAGCATACTCCTCTTTGCTCCAAAGCTGGTCTTAAATCTGATCCTTTTATTTTCCGGAGTGGTGAGTGAGACAGTATGGCTGGCACAATCTATCACTCCTTTGTACTTAGTCATCCAGTCCATTCCCTGAATGACATCCAAACCTTGGAAGTTTAATATAATCAAGTTAACGGGAAACTTATACTTCCCGAATTCTATGACTAGGTCATGGCATCCTGAATTCACTATCATTTCTCCACCAGGAGAACTTACTTTTATAGGACACCCAATAGTTTCTACCGGTAGTTCATTTCTTTCAACAAATGCTCTTGATATGAATGAATGAGATGCACCAGTATCAAAGAGTACAAATGCTGGAATGGAATTGAGTCTGAACTTACCAGCAACAGCGTCAGGTTCCTCATAGACCTCCTCCACATTAATGTGGTTCACCTGACCTTTCTGGAAAGGATTGGGCTTGACAGGTCCTTCAACTTTCTTCTCAGGGCACTCATTAGCATAATGCCCCAGTTTCTTGCATTTGAAGCACTCAACCTGACTGATGTCCTTTTTTGCAGGCTGACTTCCACTTCCACTACCATTTCCACTGTGGTGGCTCTTATGTCCACTCTTGTGGTTCTTGTACTTGTCATTGTCATGACTGCGGTGATGCTTGTTGTCATGACGGTTGTGGTTGTGGTGTTTGTTGAATTTCCCATGCTTATGGGATCCTGAGCTACCACTGTCATCATAGTGAGATCGTTTGTGAGACGACCCCGAGCTGTGTTTGTCGGAGTGTTTCCTCTTCCTACTCTCGACTTGCTTCATTTTATTCTCCAAAATAGCAGCCTTGTCACACAGAGACTGATAAGTTGGAACATATGCCACAGACAACTGTAAGTTTAACTCATCATTCAAGCCTTCCAGAAACTTTTCCTTTCTTTTGGCATCTGTGTCAACCTCATCCGGTGCATAGCGCGCCAGTTTGTTGAACTCTTCTATATATTCAGCCACGCTGCGGTGGCGCTGCTTCAGGTTGTGAAACTCCTTCTTTTTCAGGCTCATCATTCCTGATGAGATATGAGCAGTGCGAAAGCCATCTTCAAAGATAGCCCAAGTCACCTCATCTAAAGGAGTGGTGATTTGGAAGTTGTCCCACCATGTGGCGGCTGGCCCTTCCAACAGATGCGCTGCGAACCTGACCTTTTCAGCATCCGTGCAGCCCACGGTCACTAAGTCCTTGTTCACAGAACGTAGCCAATCATTGGCCACCATGGGATCAGTTGTCCCCGAAAACTTAGCTGGCCTCAGACGCAGAAATCTGGTGAGCATATCAAAACCTGGAGGGTTGTTGTTGTTGTTATTGTTATTGTTGTTGTTGTTGGGGTTGTTGTTGTTGTTATTCTGGTTTTGGATGAATGTTGTCATCATCTGCATAAGCTGTGTTTGAGCATTCATCATCTGTTGCATTTCCGGAGTGATGTTGTTGGGGTTGGGGTTTGCGCGACGGGGAGGCATCTGTGGTTTGTTCAAATAGAGATAAGAATGAGATACCCTTAGATGTTTTATGCACAATACATCACAAGCGAACACAAAGCATGCAACTCAAGGATAAAATTTCAACAACGGAATAACAAAGTTCTTGAAATAACACACACAAGTGGCAAGCCATCCACATGTTGGATGGTCCAATAACAAGTTCACAAATAGCAAGTATGATAATGAAAGATAAACGAGTAGTCAAGTCTACTCATCAGCATCAATCTCCTCCTCGACAAAGGTAAGACCTGCGTTCTCCATCGCGGTCTTGTTCTCCTCAATCGTAGTGGTCAAGGAATCGATCTTGGCCTTGAGATCCCTCTTCTGGGAGCGAAGCCTCTCGATCACCATCTGCTGCTGCTCTAGCTCGAAATCCTTGGACTTCAAATCCTCAGTCATGTCCTGGATCTTCTTGTTCCTATCCTGGACGCGTTTCTCCTAACTCTTGAACTTGCGGTCCTGGGCCTCGAACTTCGTCTCCATTTCCTTGACTATCTCATCCTGCTGTGCGAAAAGCTTGTCCTTCTCGTGAAACTTCACCTGGAGCTCGTCATTGCTGAGCATGACATTGGTCCTGTCCGTGTCCACGTGCCTGATAAGAGACTCTAAGTCCTGGAGATAGAGACGTATCGGCTCTGCTACGTCCCTCGAGTCGTCCTCAAAGTCGATGGACTCTCCATCGTCATCACGTCTTCCGAAGACGTGAAAGTGGGTGCCTCTAACCTGTCGGGAGTGACGGCCTAACAGATGTCCTATCAGGTCCTGCATGACGACCTCCATGCCTCTCTCCCTGTCATCGTGCATAAGCTTGAAGACGATGGCCTCCGTAGTAGGCTCTGTCTGACGTCCGGGCTGGTTCACCTTGAAGCCCCAGAGGTCCTTCCTCTCGAACTTGGTGAGTGGGTGCACCATGATGGTGGGAAGAGGGAGATCGAGCAAAGTGGTAAGCTCAACGATATGAGGACCGAAACGGGTAACCTGGAACTCCTCAACAGTGCTGATGGTAATAAGCATCTATTTATAAGATAGAAAAGTTAGAACAACACTATTTAAGATAAACAAAGACAACATCACATACACATCCTTGGGACACAAAATCACACAAGTCATGCATACATGAATCCATTACATCAATCAAGGTCCAAACTTATTTAAGGTATCATTTTGGAAAATAAGGTGATAGGTGGTGGTCCAACTAACGAAGTGCGTTTACAATCCTATCTCACTGGATCTGTTGGCTAACACAATGTTCCTAGAGGCAATCCACCTATGTTGTTCACATGATTCCATCACTAAGTCTATAATATCTCCCCTTAAGGTTTGGTTGGTGGCTTCCAACTCTTGAGTAAGCTCCTTCTCCTTCTCTAAGTCTTTTTGGAGGTTGAGCATTCTGCACTTGACTCTAGCACTAAGTTCTTTGATAGTCCTCCAAGCTGCTTCTCTTGCTGACTCAAAGAATGTGGTGTGCATCACAGTGTTGGTGTACATGCAGAATCCTCTTTCTTTGTGGTTGTCTTCCTTGTTTTTGTACAAGTGAAGTTGCACCCACCAATACTCCACTCCTTCATCCATCACTGGAAAGCCTTTGTAAATAGCTGCACCATGTGCTTCCATTGCCACCATGAGGTCCTTGAGAATTTTGGGAAACTAAGTTTCACACTCCAAGGTCATGGTCATGAGTGGTCCTTTCTTCACGGCTTCGTTGATGGAGTTCATCTACAAATAGAGATGAGAAAGAGAAGATTAGAAAAGTTTACGAGAAGAATAGACAAGTGTAGAAGTAGTTGAAATTTTTTCCTTAGTGGTTTTCCATTCCTAGGGTCATAATCCTACAGGAAACACAGTGCTCTGATACCATCTGTAAGACCCCTCCTTTGTAAAGGAAAAGGATCCCTGTGATTGCAAAGCTAGTCCCTGGATCAATGCTAGCATCCATAGTTTAAGATGAAGTACACAGATACAAAGGTCGTTTATTACATTCATTCCAGAGATAAAACATAGTCTTTTACAACTCAGGGCCAAAGGCCTAATACAAGAGTTTATGGAATAAGTAAATAAACACAAGTCCTCATCTTCATGTGCCACAGGCAAGCATGTTGAGTGTAGACTCATGACTCCTACTCATCATCGGAGTAACCTGCAACATCACAAGTTACAGCCACAGTGGGTCAATACTTTGGAATAGTATTGGCAAGTGATACCTTAGTAAATTTTAAGTGGACTATATTACTATATGCATTTGGCTAAGTGTAGCTTGGCTTGCTTTGCTTGAAAATAGGTTTTCCCTATTAGTTGAAATCACTAAGTTTTTCTTTGTCAAAAACTTTCCCAAGAGACCACCAATAGACATTGGGGTCCTTCACCCTTGTTCACCCACAAGTTTTACTTAGAAGTTGGAGTGATGAGATTCTTGTAGCTTCCATGTCTTGATGCTCAAGTTGTCCATTGCCATGGACTTGGCTAAGTACTTAGATTTTCCATCTGCAGAGGTTGTGCACTTTCCCCACCAGACTTGGTTTCCCAAGACAGGACCTTTCAGAAGCCTTCCCTTAGCCAAATGGACGCGTTCCAACCTATCATCCCACTACCACCAACTGTCCAAATGGCTAAGTTCTAGCAACCTATATGATCAAGGCAGAGCCCATATTGCCAAGTGGTTGCACTGTAAGCTTTCTCAACACTTGGCCTCCAAATCCCTTTGTGCCTGGGTGGCATACCACAAGTGAGATACACAAGCCAAATCCATGGCCTTGTGTAACCACTCAACCAAAAACCACCATTCAAGTCCCATTCCACCCAGGAAGTTCATTGACTTAGTTGTTTTATTAAGAAAAGCATGAGTCCTGAAGGACTTAGAATTATTTCACCATAGCATGTACATACTTTACCAACCCTTGTTTTCTATTAGCTAGGCTAAGCATGGCATAGTAACTTAACTTAGGAACCTAGCAATTCTACAATTCTACACTACATAGGATTTCCCAACATAGCTTTTGGCAAAAGTAGCATGCAAGACTTAGCAAAAATAATTCTAATGCTTATTCAAAATAAAGGGTGGAAATATCATGAAGTATCACTTGCCTTGGTAATGGGGAGAGTAGCACTCTTCACAATCACAGTCACTAGCAAAATCTACACAAAAATTTGTAGCATACAATTACACAGAATTTATATACAAGCAAAAATATGAATGCATGCATGCAAGAATTTACTAAGTGATGATTTTGAAAACCCTACCAAGCAAGTGCATGATACAGAAACATAACAAGTCACAAAGTTTGCCAATCAAACTTATTTGGCACTAATACAAATTACTAAACTAAATCTATACTCAAAATAGCCTTAAACATGTTTTCTGTATAAAAAGTCATTTTATCAGATACTATTTGTTAAACACATTGTAGATTCAGAAAGGCCTTGTTTCACTGAATCCAACGTTATAAAGTTTGCAAAATTCTAATGTGGAAATCTCAAGTTATAGCCATTTGAAAATCTGATCTAAATCTGATTTGAATTTCTATTTCAGATCCAACCCTAGACACGTGTCGCAAAACTACTGGTGCGTACCGATTCGGTCGGATCGACAGATGCGGACCGTAGGATCTAACTTAGATCTGGCGGCTCAGATGCGCGCGTACCTCTTCGTTTAAGATCTATCCTATCCCTACGATACAGATCCAACGGACTCAATCAGCGAGCCACTAACTGGCGGCGCTGAACGACTGCGCACGGCGGCGACGGTCAGACGGTGGCGGCGCCGGCGATACAGGACGCTAGAAAGGTAGGGAAGGTACTCACCATGATCGCAAGGACGTGGGGATGCTCAACATGTGGTCAGCTCGGCAAGGGGCGCTCAGGGTCGCGGTGGATTACTCGCCGGAGTAGGGTCTGGCGACGGATGGTTCAGTTCGAGGTCGAAGGCGACGCTGTCGATCATGAGAAGGCAAGCAGAGGATGTGGTTAGATGCAGGAGTTCACGGAGAATACGCGTGCGTGAAGAAAAAGGCTTGGGGCGGTCTGGTCTTACCGGAGGAGCTCGACGGAGTTGAAGCCGAAGACGGTGGCGGCTCAGTCGTTTGCGTTGCCGACGTCCTGGGTCACGCGCGGGCGAACCAGAGGTACTAGGAGATGCGTGAGGCCAAGCGGGAGTATGCTCGTGTGAAGCAGAAGCAGAGGGGTGGTCAAAGTTGGCCGGAATCGTGGCTGCAGCTCGTCGGAGATGGCGGGGTTGTAGGGAGCAATTCACGCAGCCTGGTGGCGCTCTGGGTTCGGGGTTTGGGGGAGAAGGGAGAGGGGACAGAGGGGGTTTAAGTAGCCTGGTCGTGAGCGAGATTTACTCCTGCATTCATCGTGAATTGACACCGCGAATCAACACTGGAAACGGCCGGCGTGATTTGGGGATTGAGCTGTCTGCGGGTGGAGACGACGACGTCGTGTGGCCCGCGGCTGTCAGCGAGAGGAAAGGAGAGGGAGTGGGTCCTACCCGTCGGTCACTCGGTGGGTGTGGGGGTGGGTGAGAGAAAACGGTTAGCGGGGTTGGGGGCTGCTGGCTAGCTGGGCCGTGTTGGGCTGGGTCGGCCAGATTGGCTGGTTGTATATTTTTTTTCCTCTTTATTCCTTTTATTTTTCTGATTGAATTTCTAGAAATGGTTTTCAAACCTCTTTTCAATTAAGTTTGAATTCAAACTTGCTCCAGCCTTTTGTACAGCGTTCCTTGCATTTAAATAGGTGTAACACACATCTGTTCACTCAGACTTACTTAGGTTTTTTTTTGAAAATAATCCATTAAAACCAAGCCTTTTAGGAGATATAATAATAGGTAAAACTTTGGTTTTATTCCATATTTTGTTTTGAAACCTTGCTCAAGCTTTTGAGACCACTTAAGTTTGAATTCAAAACATCCTGAATGAATAATAGCATTTTTCTCATTAGCATGTAGCACAAAGGCTAGGGTTTTCATACATAAAATAATGAGCCACAAATGCTCCTATTTCTGAAATGATTTTGAGAAAAACCCTAAATGATGATGGATGCAAGGGTGATATGAATGAGTTTTGACATATGAATTTAGGGATGTTACATGTTTGGATGTCGCTTGAAATCTGACTGATATTTGGCAGGATTACTGTCTAACTGCTGCCTCATCTCAACGATGCGCGTGGCCTCTTTGAGTAGAAACAGACAGTGCTTTTCTAGGTCCTCAACCCTTTTCTCCAGTGCCTCCGGTGTGAGATCCGAAGCCGTTGGGATTGGAATCGTGAGAGCATCTCCATAAATTTGACGTGCACCCTTGGTGATGACATGTCCATCGACAGGAGGGTCGACTGGGGTGGTATTAATCGGATCTCCATCCTGATTCTCCATCTCGATCTTTTCATCAACTTTTTCATCATTGGTTTCCTCGACGTCCAGCTCTGCCGGTTTTAGATTTTTGTTCTTCTTCTTTGACCGCCCAGTAGCCTTAACGTGTGTACTAGTGGCAAAGACACCTTTCGGTCCGGTACCAGGGGATAAACTTTCATCAGTACTTTCCATCATGGTTGGATTGTGGACCTCGGAGGAATCTCCGGTATCCATATCATCCTACGAGGTGTAGCTTTCATCCATGCTATCATATGGACTAGGAGAATTTTCTGGCTCTTGTTCGTACTCCTCCATCTCTTTATCGAAGTCTCGATGTTCCTGCGACGTGATTGATTCTTGAGGGGAGCCAGGTGAGTCGTTGTTTTCTTCGATTGCGTCTAGGACCGAATCGCTACCAGCTCCAGCATCGTCAGAGTCGGATCAAGTGCTTATGTGGTACACGAAATAGTGCTTCTTCTTGTTCATGTTCTTGAGGTAGTGGCATAGCTGGGTTTCTGCCTCCTCCATCTCAAAGTTCTCCTTGATGTTGGAGATTGCTTCGTAATTGATGTAGGGGCGTTTCATCATCTCCTTTATCCTGTGCTTCAAGGGTAATTTTTCTGCTACGACGTCTAGGAGGATGGATCCGTAGCGGATATATTCCTCGTCCGTGTATCTGATCTCATCAGGGAGATCAGATCCGGATTTTTCTTCCACCTCTTCTTCCACTACAGGAGTGGGCTGGGTGGGTTTGATTCTCTCCGGGACCTTGAACTATTCCGCCTCTGCGGACAAAGTAGATCCGGATTTTTCTTCCGCCGTGGTCATCACCTCAAGGGTGGGTTGGGCGGGTTTAGCTAATCCGAGATATATATCGGTCTCTCTGATGGACATGATCGTGTAGGTCGTCACGGGTTTCGAAGCCGGAATCCAGGTCTCGTTGAGAAGAATGAGAGGTACATCACTGGCGTAGACCACGCGACCCATCGCGATTGTTTCGCCGATTTCTTCATGCCAACTCTTGTCGGATTGTCAACAAGTACGCCATAGGGAGTCCTAGTGGCGTCGGAAAGATGGGGTGTGAGACGTCGGGTGTTCGAGGAGCGGTGAGCACAATTTTACCCAGGTTGAGATCCGACTCCGGTGATCGGATCGTACCCCTGCTAGCAACTGTGTAATATATCAGTGTAAGCCAGATGTTAGAGCGGATTACAAGAGAGGTTAGCCTGTGCGAGTTGATTGTGGTGTTAGGATTGATTGGTTGGTTGGTTGCCCTAAAGGCTCCCATAGGGCCGGTTTATATAGTCACCGGGGCCTAGGGTTACAGGAGAGACCTATCTAGCTATGTTATAGAGTCGCTAACTAGATACAGCTTGGACTACAAGTAATACTAGATGCCTATGTTGGTAACTCTTCTGGGCCTTCTCGTAGCCGGAACTGGCTCCTCCTCCTTCTCTGACTGGGCCGCCCGTGAAGCAAAGCTCTAACCCATTGGTGGGCCACCCTGGTAAGCGAGTCCTGCGAGTATACCTGAAAAGTATATCCCCAACATCTTGCTCATATGCCCTGGCCCTACTTTTATAATCATGCATGTTTTATGTATTTGTTTATATAATTTGAATGGTTTTACTAGTATGTTTTATATGTGGGTATGTTTGGCTCCTCCAAACCATTACCCCTTTGTACTACTAAGTACAACCCCTTTGCCGACACCTATTTGCCCCTAGTATGGTAGATGGCGTTTTAACACCATAACCCCTTGGAAACCTCGTTTTAGCTAAAATAAAAGTATAGGATGGGAAGACCCTGGAAGCGTTCACCAAAACATTTATGAGAAAACGTTTGTGAGGTTTAGCCTGCCAAGCGAGTTTGAGAAATAAATAGGTTTTGGTTTGACAAAATGCTGAAAGAAAGAGGAGGAAAAATATTTACGAAAATACACCCGGTTCTTTGCAGCTTTAGCTATAACAACTTAAACAGTGCAACCACACTACCCTGTCATGGGACGGGGCTTAACTCGAGGATAGTTGGATCCAATATGATACCCCGCATGACTACTTATAGTGGATCACATCTCCCGAATACAGGGGTTCCTTTATAGAAAGGTTAAACTGTTAGACAGTCACCTGGAGGAATCACGAACTGCCCTCGGGACCAGCCGGATGATACTATGAGCCCCTCATTGGAAGTGTCGGATTTGAGGGATCTAGGTTGCACTCTGGTTGGTCTGTGGATCCAGACGTCTCGGTGTTGAGGGCAACAATTCATAGGGTAGGTCTTGTGTTGGAGCGAAATTTCCGAAGGTTATGTTTGATTATCCGAGACCCGCATACTTTAGTATGACGACCCGGGGGTGATCCCGGTGGATGTATCAAATCTTGTGGGTAAAGTGTACAACCTCTGCAGAGTGTAAATCTATTCGAATATCCGTGTCCACGGATATGGATGGGTTGGACAAACTACTGTAGAGTGGTGCTGGTTTTGATTTCAAAAAGTACTTCAGAAAAAGCAATGGCTTGAAAATGCTTTGACCATGAGATGGTCTGGAAAAGGGAGTAACGGAGTTTGCCCATGAGATGACCGGAAGGAAAGGCAAATGGGTGACGCAATCCTAGTGTTTTCTAAAAACTTTTCAAAATGGTTTCCAAAAGGTTTTACAAAAGTTTTCAACAAAGATATAGACATGATATATCTACAAGAGAAACTATTTTACAAAAGAACCTATTATGGAGCCCTGCTACTACCATAGCCATATTGCATATCCTTTATATTGTTCTCTGAGGGTGGTTTACGAGTACATTCAAAGTTCTCACCGGCATTTTCCCTTGCTATTTACTGGCCCAGACTTTCAGATGTTCGAGAGAAACGATGGAGATGCTGACGTCTATGCGAGCTAGGCCGTCTTCCGATTCAGTCGCCTGTATGATAAGGCATGGCATGGGCTCTGCATTTGAAGACTTACACTATTCTGTTGTAATTGCCATAATGGCCACATTTTAAGTTTTGCAATCGTTATTATATGGATGTTGTAATGATACTAGTCGGTTATGTTCACGGCTCAGTGATCATGGGGACGTGAATTGTATGCATAATAGGGATTCTCGAACCATAAATCCGGGGTCTCATAGTTCCCACTGCTGATGCGAGAGCTCACACCTCGGAGATTCCTCCGTAAGATGTTGTTCCCCCACCAGTGGTTGGTGATGCATTCTCTGCTGCTCCTTAGGCATAACAACTTCAAACTTTTTTTTAATCCCTGGTATGCCGGGAGAAAGATGTAACATATATTTTTAAGTACTTTTGCTACTAACATGCATGTAAATATTGAATCCTTTGGGTGTAGTCCCCGAGTTTCATGTTTCTTATTTTCTCGAATCTGTTATTCGTCCTGCGTCTACCATTTTTCGTTATTCAACTTACGGGTCCGAGATCAATAGACCGAATCAACAATACTTAGAAATTTGGATAATAAGCTCAAAATGACTTCACAGGATAAGTAAAGAAAGTAAATACAAGGGTTAGTAAAAAACATGAGTCGAATCGCGTATTTTTCTTCCCTTAGTCGTTTTTCACGTGTTTAGCATTCATTGGCATTTCTCTAGCTTTCCATGAAAAGTTGGCCTTTGTTGCAAACACATTACTAATCTGCCTAAAGATTATGAAAACTAAGCCAGCCGACATATAAAAGTAAATGCACGAGACAATTTTATTAAGGAAATCCCCAAGTTACAGCTCGAGGTGCCGAGATTTCGTTCATTAACTCATTGCTGGTATAATGTGCGACATATGAGAGTTCCGGATATATACACTTCAGCTAAGTGTAAAATGGACGAAGTAGAGCTACCTTCCATGGCCTTTTTGATTCGTCTCCTGACATCTCCACCTTATTATTCTCCTGTGCGCATGGAGGTGATAGTTTATGCATGGCGGCCGTGCGTTGCACAAGCTGAGTCACAAGATCTCGTTCTCGAAAAACTCGAGGGTTTACTTTCTTGCTATGGCAGCGTATGAGATTTTGTTGATATATGGCGGATCTGAACAGTGCTTATTCTATCACCTCTTCTAGCAGATCAATATGATTTTGCCGGGTTATTTCGTTTACTTCTGCATCTATGTATTGGGTAACTCTAGGAGAATCATGCACTATGTCGGCTGGTAATACAGCTTCTGCCCCATATACCAGAAAGAATGGCATATAGCCTATTAATCAATTTAGAGTAGTCCTCAGGCTCCATAACACAATTGGGTGCTCCTCAATCGAAAACCCCGCTGATCTTTGCAGTGGCTCAATGAGCTGGGGTTTTATCCCGGAGAGTACTAGTCCATTGGATCTTTCCGCTTGCCCGTTCTATGCGGGATATGCGACTGATGCAACATCAAGTCTTGTCTTATTTTCTCAGAAGAATCGAGCGAATGCTCCTTTGGTGAAGTTTGTGCCATTATCTATTATGATACTATGTGGTACCCATACCTCAGGGTAATATCTTTGAGGAATCTCACGTTTGTGGGCCCATCACATTTTCTTATTAGTTTAACCTCAATCCATTTTTTGAACTTATCAACCATGACCAAGATATGGGTCATTCCACCATGAGATAGCTTAAATAGCCCAACCATGTGCAAACACCATACAACAAATGGCCAAGTGATAAGTACTGTTTTTAACTCGAATGATGGATATCTAGGAGGATCTCTTGACCTTCTGCCAAATCAACGCACCTCTAGAGAACACTGGTGGCACTTCTTTTGTATAGCTCGTTGTTTATTATGGTATATGACTTTGCCCTTCTTTGGATTTTACTGGAGAGGACTTCATCACTCGACAGGATTCCATCTTTCAAAAACACGAAGATTGGTCGTTCCCATTCTGGTACTTCATGTGTCGGGGCAACCACTTCATCAATTTCCATTGCTTCAGCCGAGATGACCTCTCCCGGATTATACTGATCAGGCCCCAGGTTCTACGAGGCAATCCCCGGGTTTGCCGAATTAGTCCCCGGCTTACTCGGATCAATTCTCCCATTTATGTCGATTCGTACAACTTCTGTGGCGCATATGGCCCATATGCGCCACATAACACTTTTGACCGACCATACGTGGGCCCACAGTCTGGCCACTGCACCCTATGGCCAAGGTTTTGGGGCGCATATGGGCGATATGTGCCACAGATGATTCAACTTCTGTGGCGCATATCGCCCATATGCGCCACAGAACCCTGCGTCCAGATCTGCACAAAAATGTGGCAGCTTTGCACCCCTCTATCTACCACCATCCATTTCACATGCTTCTTCCCCCTCCTCCCAGCTCATCTTCCTCCTCTCTCCCACCCCATTGTTCCCATAATTTTCTACATTTTGTTGTATTTAAACCTACTAGAGTTAATAGATTGGTTAGGGAAAGCCTTTCTCCAACTAGTAGATCTAAAACACACTTACTTTTCTCCTCCACATCTCTATTTGTATACCATTATCTCTCTATAGATCTATTGGTCCACACTCTCACATCGCTCTCTCGACTCGGTATTCAATCTACTCGGTGAGTAATTGGCCATGAATATGCATTTTTGTAGGTGTAAAGCTTGTCGCGCGGGCGGTGTGTACATGCGATGAATGCATGGCGCGAAGATGATGTTTGTGCATGAAGCTTGTGTGGTGCATGAATGCTTGCATGGGAAGAAGTTTCTTTTTTTGATTGTATGCCCCGGTGTGGTGCATGGATGTTTGCCGAAATGTTGATTCATTTCCATTTCGGCAAATTTTTGCACCACCCATATGTCCTACTTTTAGGAAAGGTCATACCAAATTTTTCCGGCGACCATGCATGTGTGTTGGTGTATGCATAAGGTGTGGTTTCTAATTAATCTACTCTGTATTTTGCTCTATACGTGCATACCGCGCAGGCTACCATGGTCGTCAGGATGGTCGAAGGTCGAGTTACTAGGTATAACAAAGACGCGAAGGCAGACATGATCCAGAACAACAAGACCCAAATAATATGTCCATGTCGAACATGCAAACTCCAGTGCTAGATCGACCATGATTCTGGACAATTGAAGGATCACCTGCATAGGCGCGGTTTCATGCGTGACGACTTCAACGATGAGCCGACAGTAAATGATGCTGGTCATCATGAAGAGGTGGGCGGGCGAGAAGACGAAGAGTCTCGCGGCGGGTATTGTCATGATGACGAAGAATATACCGGTGGGCATGATAATCATGACGAAGAAGGAGATGTTGACGAGAATGACCATCATGAAGAAGGAGAAGAAGCAAACACCCAGATGCTGCTAACTTTGGGGTTAAAGGACCCTCATGTTCAAGAACTGCTTCTCAAGGAGACAAGCAATGCCAAAGCTGCAGCCAGAGAGAAAGCCAAGCTAGCACAAATGGAGTTAGATGGGATGACCCCATTGTATCCTGGGTGTCGGCCCGAGGAAACACGCCTGAGTGTAACGCTCAAGGATATAGAGATGAAGGAGGACACAAATGGACCGACGTGAGCTTCAATGCTAACATGGAATTCTGGCACGATCGTCTTCCTAACATGAACACATTGCCAACAAATATAGAGGAGGCCAAGAAAATTGTGTTCCCTCTCGACCTACCGCAAGTTAAATACCACGCATGCATCAATGATTGCGCACTTTATCGTAACGAGTATGCGGAGAGAACCACATGTCCGGTGTGCGGCCATGGACTATACAAGAGAGGGAACAAGAAAGTTCCTCGAAAAGTGGTATGGTACTTTCCTATCTCTCCCCGTCTACAGAGATATTTTGTAGATCCTAAGGAAGCAAAGCTAATGCTATGGCACGCGGAAAGGGAGAAACCCGAAGATGATCCAGAGAAGGGAAAGATCCTAACACACCCTTCATACGCTAGCCAGTGGAATGCATTGGACATCGAGTTTGAAGAGTTCGGGGGCGATGCAAGGAACGTCAGGCTGGGTATGAGCACCGATGGACTCAATCCTTTTGGCAACCAGAGTAGCACGCATAGCATCTGGCCCGTGTTTGTATGGCCGTACAACATCCCCCCGTGGCTCTGCACAAAGCAAAGGTATGTACACATGAGCATTCTTATTCAGGGGCCAAAACAGCCAGGTGTCGATATGCATCTTTATCTCGGGTTGTTGAAAGAGGAGTTAGCCACGTTGTGGGAGATGCCAGCCCGTATGTGGTACGCCTACACTAAAGAATATTTCCCTCTGAGAGCCGCATTTCTCACGACGGTTCAGGACTATCCTGGTTACGCATATGTATCGGCCCAGGTGAACCACGGACACAATGCATGTGTCAAGTGCATGGATAAGACCCTGCATCTCCAGCTACCCAAGGATCCCGGGTCTTCGAAAACCGTGTTCCAAGGGACTCGAAAGTGGATTCGCATGGATCACCCGTCGAGAAAACGCGGTGACCTGTTCAATGGTAAAGACGCGCTCGAAAGAGCCCCGCGTACGAGGTGCGACGAAGAAATCGAGGAGCTTCTGAATAATTGGGATGAGTGCCCTGCGCCAGGAAAGAAGCGACCAAGGACATAGCCGCTTCTGGGTGTATGGAAAGCGAGGTCTGTTTTCTAGGACCTACCGTACTGTAAGGTCCTCCACATGACTCATAGCCTCGATGTAATGCACATCACAAAGAACGTGACCGAAAGTCTGCTTGGCACTCTCCGCAACATGCCGGAGAGGACTAAGGATGGGTCGAAAGCAAGAAACAACCTGAAATTGCTTGGCATCAAGAAGGAGCTTCAGTACCCTAATAGTGATGATGATGATGATCAAACGAAAGGGACTCATGGTCGCCGCAAAAGGGTTAAGAAGAATGAGGTGGTTATTCTTCGCGCTGCCTACTTCACTCTGTGTTAGGAGGAGATCGAGCAATTTTTCATTGCCTCCTAGGAGTCAAAGTTCCTCACGGTTACTTGGGCAATATAAGAATATATCTCCACGTAGCGAAGAAGAGGTTCAGCGGTATGATGTCCCACGACTGTCACGTGATGATGAAATAGATACTTCTAGTTGCCATACGAGGGATAATGGATGAGAACGTCCGTGAGACGCTGTTTGTCTTGTGCAACTTTTTTGACGTCATCTCTAGGAAGTCGATCGCATGAAGCATCTCGACAGGCTACAGGAAGAGATCGTGGTGATACTATGAGAGCTCGGGATTTACATTCCGCCTGCATTCTTCGACATCATGGTGCATCTACTTGTCCATGTCGTGGATGACATCTTCTAGCTGAGGCCGACATTCCTACACAACATGATGTCGTTTGAAAGGATGAACATTGTCATCAAAGGGTTCGTTCGCAATAGGTCCAGTCCAGATAGAAGCATAGCCAAGGGATTTCTGATCTACGAGTGCATCTCTTTCTGCCAGAACTATCTAACCACTGAGAATGAGGATGTTGGAATACCCACCAAGAAGCACCTCAGCAGGCTCGCTGGGTATGGTCATCGCGAGGGCCACCGCTCACTGCATGTCGGCATTGCTAATCGACGCGCCGACTTTGACAGGGCACACCGAGTCACACTACAACACGTTGAATTGGTCATCCCTTGGGTGGAAGAGCACAAAAGTTGATCGAGCAGGAGTACGTGGACCGAGCCCGCCGAGGAAGGAAGGAGACGTAACAAGAGAACACAACTCCAGCTTCATGGGTTGGTTCAAGAAAAGGCTGCTGGACAATCCCCGCAGACGCCTTCTGCGGAAGATCAACAACTCATATTCTACTTGTCACAGGGTCCAACGCATAACGTACAGACCTATCAGTCGTACGACATCAATGGTTACAGATTCTACACCGAGGAAAAGGACATGAATAGCCAATATCAAAACTCAGGAGTAACTATGATGTCCTTCGCCGATGACGAGACTACTGTCGTGGAAAGATTCTACGGAAGGATCGAGGAGATATGGGAGCTCGACTACTATGGAGAGACGGTACCGATGTTACGTGTTAGATGGGCCAAGAACGTCGAAAAAGAAGGCTGATATTTCACCACCTGCGTTACACCCGATGCCAAGTCAGCAAAGAACGTCGAAAAATGAGTCGTGGATACTCGCTAGCCAAGTTGATCAATGTTTCTTTATTAACGACCCATCAAAGCCCAGTCGTGTTGTAGTGAGGAGGGGCAAGAGGAGCATCATCGAAATGGAAGGATCCGCCAACGAGAAAGACTTTGACAAGAATGGAGATCTGAAGATCATAGAGGAATTCGACAAGTACATCAACATGCCCACTACTACTACAGTAAGAAGAAAGACCACACTACCAACTAAAGGTTGTCCATTCACGAGAAGAAATCTTATAGTGCCTAGGCTAAAGAATTCAACCGCGAAGAAAAAGGGAAAGAAGATTGTGGAGAGAGGCTAGCTAGCTCGAAACATCACACGACGGCGTGTGACCTTTTTTGTGTATTAGTTAGAGACTAATTAAACATATATCGTGATATTCGTGTATGTATACAAATTCACATGTGTTTGTGAGAAGCACAACATATACATATAATTCGGGGAGGTTTTTGAATAAATATACATATGTGTATGTGCTTGGTTTAAATATAATTGTATCATATAATTTTTAAATAAAGAAAAAATAATTCTGCATCCCGAATTCAAACTTGGCTGCCACAGGCTCATGTCCTACTACTTGCCTCACAACCATTGAGATACTGTCTGTTTCGTGTCAAACTACAGTCGCGCGCCGGTTTTTACTAAGTGCCCAAGCTTATGTGGCGCATATCACTGGAATGCGCCATAGAAGTTTCCAGTGATATGCGTTGCGCATATCACTAGAATGCGCCAGAAATGCGCCATAGAAGTTGAACTTCTGTGGCGCATTCTAGTGATATGCGCCACAAAAGCTTTGCACTTAGCCAAATAACCGCACGCCCTTTCCCCTAGCTTTCCCCCCTTTCCCCCTGCGAGCCTGAAGCGAACCCTATCCTAGCCGAACCGTCGCCGCCACTCGCCCGCGCCTCCGCCGCCGCACGCCTCTCCCGCTCTAAGGTGGAGATGGAGCCCGTGGTGGAGGAGGAGCCCGTGGTCAAGGTGGAGGAGGATCCCCTGTCACCGTAGCCCGTGGAGGAGGAGAGCCGCCCCCGCCGCTGGAGCCTATGGAGGAGGAGCCCATCGGCCACTATTGGGGAGGTAACCCCGGATAGGGTCAAGACACGGGAAAGACGAAAGGAATCTCCCTTGTTGTGAGCCGAGTTACTGTTTATGTCGGCCGGGTCATATAAGAGTTGGTCGAGATAAGCAAGGCCTTGACAGATATGGAATGAGTAACACCTTATCCGGCCGACATATGAGTTAAGTAGGCCGAATTAGTCTGACTAACTTGAATACAGGTGAAGGCCGAGCCGAGATATGGGAGACAAGGCCGAGTAACACGAAGCTTGCAGGAGAAGGAGGTGCCTATAGTCAAACCCTAGTCACTGGCTAGGAGGAATCGAGACAGAGCCAAGCATAAAGGACAAGGAGCAGAGCAGCAGAAGGGCAGAAGAAGGTCACGGAGGTGACAGTCAGGGAGCCCGAGGCGTGCATGTGAAGGTCTCTGGAACATTGCCGCCGATAGAGGGGGGACACGGAAAGGAGGCCGCCGATTTATCATATTGGGACAAGCATATTCCAAGAATATGCTTGCCACGTCAGCGCTAGAAGGAACCAAGGTACCCCTTATAAGGGAGGACGCTGGCTCCTGAGCAGGGGATTGATTCATTCTACGCCTTAAGGCTCGTGTAGTAGTGTTCTTCCTCTCTATGAAACAGCTCTTGGAGCACTTGTATTCATTGAGGAGAGGAATAGAGATTTACTTGTTGAGCATTTGTGTGTAGAAATCACTACATCTTCCCTCCCCGGATCCCTCTAGCATCCATTGGCCCCATACTTTAGCCTACCCATGGCATCTGCCGTGTCACCACCACGATAGTTGGCGCCCACCGTGGGGCCAGCAGCGGTGCTAGCTGGAGTCAAGATCCGGACGGGAAACTTCATCCACACCGGCGAGCGGGTTGTCTCTGGCTTAGTCCAGAGATTTGATCTCTGGGACTATGTCAGCGATAATGCGGGTAGCTTCAGGAGGAAAGCGCCTCCGCACAACGGCGTATTCATCAACCTGGGAATGCACAAGGTCTACGTCAGTGTCGACATCTCCTGCGTGTATCCTCACCGAGTTATTGATGCAGGAGATCCTCCCCTCAATGCTGCTAACGGTCCGCATGGAGCACGCCCCGTCGGCAGCGTCGAGGTGATGGTGACAGCCGCAGCACAGGCGGCAGGAGCAAGCGCCTGACCAAGCAAGGACCCAGCAGCAGGAGGATAGGTGACCACAAAGCAAGCAGCTCCACAGCCCACCGAGGTAGATCCACCAGCAGCCAAGTTAGCCGAGGTACAGGACACGACCCCAAAGGTCGCAAGGGTAAGGTGGCCACCTCTGGAAAGACCAGAGAATATTCTCCAGGCAACTATAGATAATCTAACCATGCCTGTGGCACCGATACTTGATCCGGCTAACACCCAGACGGAGTTAGAAGAAACTAGGAAAAAAGTACTAGTAGAGGCAAAAAAGGTGTCGGCCTTGCGGGAGTCCTTGAATAGGACCCTGCGAGAATATGCTAAGGCAAACAAGCTGGATGTGGCCCCCGAGAGGGTAGATGAATTGAGATTGAGAGGAAAGAACCTCATGAATGATATGAATGAAGAGCATGAAGCTCGTGGAGGTGATTCAGTCGATCTAGGCTTGCCAAGGTATATTACCCCGGCAAAGAACCTATGGCGGCAAATGCCGCTGCTTTGGAACGGGAAGGATTAAGCGGGGAAGCCCGGCAGAAACAGCAAGAAAGAGCGAATGAACTGGTGCGCATTGTGAATCAGCAGAATTAGGAAATGCTAAGGGCTGACCCGACGAGACCGGGAGCCTCGCGTATGGTTCATTTGGCGGGAGCAGCACCCGCACTATCTACGGTAGCAGCATCCTCACATGGGAACAACGCGCTAAAAGATAGAGCTGTGACCTCAAGAAAAAGAAATAAGAAAATTGTTCCGTATGATCCGGCGGTGGCCAGAAAGGTCAATGATAACAGAGGCAATGGCAGCCGAGGTAACAGTGGAGATAGAAACCTCGGCCGTGCTAACAAGGGGCCCGGAGACCTCGGAAGGGGAAATCATGAAAATAATAACCTGGCGGAGGGAAGGAGAAACCCTCCACCAAATCCTCAGCCAAGATATGAAACTCGGCAAGGTAGAGAAGTGAGACCAGCTCATCATAGTAAGGTAAATGATAGATACAGTGATCATTACTCGGATATGGAGCATGCAGGACATGGTGGGGATAACCATTATGGAATGCAAGAGAGAATAGTTTATAGAAACTTGCCGTAAAGTGACGCGAGACTAAAACTGGATAGATTATATCGGTCCGAGTTATTGTAAGAACAAGGTCCACCAGGTCCGGCATGTTTCGGACCTCGGATCATGGGCGAACCGCCAGTGCCGGATTTCCAGTTGGCAAGGGGCACAAAAACATACAATGGGAGCACAAAACCACAAGATTGGTTGATTGACTATGCCACTGCAGTAAATATAGCTGGTGGAAACCTACGATGGGCGGTGAGATATGTCCCACAAATGTTGGAAGGACCAGCCAGAGTATGGCTGAACAATCTGTCGACAGGTAGTATCAACTGTTGGTTAGATTTTGAAGAAATGTTTGTCAGCAATTTCACTAGTACTTATAAGAGGCTGAATAGGCCTGAACAGCTCGCTATGTGCAAACAGAAGCTGAATGAAACGGATAGGGAATTCTTGACTCGGTGGTGTAACCTCAAAAACTCATGTGAAGGGGTCATAGAGTCTCAAGCGATAGCTTGGTTTGCTCAAGGCTGCCGATATGGGAGTGTCGTATGGCAGAGGCTGCAAAGAGATATGCCGACCACCTTGGCAGAGACCATCATGATAGCAGATTCGTATGCATTAGGGGATCCAACGCAACCAGAATTAATGTCGGCAAAGCATCGGGAACACCAAGATCAATATGCAAGAGATGCAGCCGGATCATCGAGGCGCAACGAATTCCGAGGTAGAACAAGGGATGAAAGACCGGATTATAGATATGCATCCAATCAGGTGGCAACAGTAGTACAAGACCAGCCGAGTCATGGGAAAAGTCAGCGATAGAAGAACAGTCCTCAGCAGTGGACGCCGAGGAATGAAGGGAAAAGGCAGTGGAAACCAGAACAGAAGAAGCAACGGCAGGAGAGGCCGAATTACATGTTTGAATCCATGCTGGATCAACCATGTAAATGCCACACTCCAAACCCGGCCAAGCCGGCTGATCATACAACTCGTCAGTGTGCTTGGATGAAAAATGAAATGGGGAACCCGGCGGGCATGCAAGCGCCCCCTCATCAAGCGCATCAGCAGCAGCAGCCACAGCTAACTGGAGCAATTGCGCAGCAGTTAATGTTACCACCACCTCCTCCGAGGTATGATAACTCGGACTGGAGAGAAGTAGTGCATCAAGTGATAAATCAAGGTCAGGATGGAAGGACAAATCCCGGAAACAACGAACGTAATGATTACAGAGAGCATCATCAATCATATTGTGTTTTCACAACAGAACAGCAAGACAGGCAAAGTGTACAACGCCGACATATGGAAGTGAATGCTGATATGCCAGCAAAACCAAGATACGTGCCTTGGTCCGATCAGGAAATAACTTGGAGCATCAAAGATCACCCAAAGATAATGTCGAATCCAGGGTCGTATGCACTGGTACTAGATCCGGCATTTGTCGGACCCAGTATTAATGTCAAATTCTCAAAAGTGCTCATTGATAATGGGAGTAGTATCAACATTATGTACAAGGACAGAATGCACAAACTTGGCATAACATAGAATATGTTACAATCCAGAAGAACGACGTTCCATGGAATAGTGTCGGGTCTTTCATGCGAACCCATTGGGAAAGTTCGAGTAGATGTGTTATTCGGCACAAGGGAGAACTGCAGAGCGGAGAATTTGGAGTTTGAAGTGGTGGACCTAGAGAGTTGATATCATGCTTCACTAGGGCGGCCAGCGCTGGCTAAATTCATGAGTAGCTGTCATATTACTTATCTGAAAATGAAGTTACCTGGGCCACAGGGGGTGATAACAGTAGCTGGAGATTACAGAAAGTCGATGGAGTGCGCTTCGGCTGGATCAAACCTGGCCGAGTCATTCGTGATTGCAAGAGAAAAAAGAAGGATTCAGGAGGTAGCGGCTCTGGCTCAGTCGGCACAGCTGAATATGCCGGCACTAGCCAACCCCCATGGAAGGGTTTCTTTCCAGCCGACTAAAGAGGCAAAACAGATTCAGATAGATGAGAAGTTCCTAGAGCGCACCATCACGATTGGTGCCGGCCTAGATGCCAAATAGGAAGGCGAGCTCACCAACTTCCTCCGTGAGAATCGGGATATCTTTGCATGGTCAACTCAAGATCTGCAAGGTGTGCCGAGGGAGTTAGCTGAGCACTCTTTGCATGTAAGGCCAGGAGCAAGGCCGGTGAAGCAACCTCTCCGCCGCTTCGCCAAAGACAGGAGAAAAATAATAGGGGATGAGATAGCTCGGCTCCTTGTGGCCGAGTTCATCATGGAGGTGCTTCATCCGGATTGGCTATCAAATCCAGTGTTAGTGGAAAAGAAAAAGGATGACCCAAATGTAGCCGTCGTATGGCGAATGTGTATCGATTACACGAACCTAAACAAGGCGTGTCCCAAAGATCCTTTTCCTTTACCTAGAATGGACCAAGTCATTGATTCGACCGCTGGTTGTGAGGTGTTGTCATTTGTAGACGCGTATTCTGGTTTCTAGCAGATACCGTTAAATCCGGTCGATCAAATAAAGACTGCATTTATTACCACGTACGGGGCTTATTGCTATCGCACCATGCCATTCGGCCTGCGTAATGCAGGAGCAACATACCAAAGATGCATGCAAAAGTGTCTACATGACCAGGAAAAATGTACAATTATATGTAGACGATGTGGTTATAAAAACCAAAGAGAGCAAAACGCTCCTTGATGATATTCGGCAGACATTCGCAAATTTGAGAAGATTCCGAATGAATCTTAACCCAGAAAAATGTACCTTCGGTGTGCCGTCTGGAAAATTACTCGGTTTCCTCGTGTCCAGCCGAGGTATAGAGGCAAATCCAACTAAAATCAGAGCAGTTGAAAAAATGGAACTGCCGAGGTGTCTAAGTGATGTACAAAAATTCACGGGCTGCCTGGCATCGCTGAGTCGATTCGTATGTCGGCTGGGGGAAAAGGCATTACCTCTATATCAACTGATGAAAAAGTCTGATACATTCATCTGGACACCACAGGCAGATAATGTGTTTCATGAGTTAAAAAAGATGTTGGTCACAGCACCGATCCTAGCTTCTCCACTATCAAAAGAACCTATGTTACTTTATGTAGCTGCCACTAATAGAGTGGTAAGTGCAGTGGTTGTTGTGGAACGGAATGAAGGGGATAAGTCAATACAAAGGCCGGTATATTACCTAAGTGAGGTACTATCAGCCTCAAAACAGAACTACCCGCACTACCAGAAGATGGCTTATGGAGTATACATGTCGGCGAAAAAACTTAAACATTACTTCGAAGAGCATCCAATAAAAGTGATTTGTGAAGCGCCCATAGCCGAGATATTGAGCAACAAAGATGCAAGTGGCCGAATAGCAAAATGGGCAATCGAGTTATCACCTTATGCTCCGTAGTTCGATAGGTGAGATGCAATCAAATCTCAGGCAGTGGCTGACTTCTTTGTGGATTGGGCCGAGGTACAATTTGAGCCGCCAGTACCAAATCCGAATTATTGGACAATGCATTTTGATGGATCCAAGCTGAGAAATGGCTTGGGGGCAGGGATAGTGTTAACTTCGCCGAAAAAATATCAGCTGGATTATGTGCTGCAGATACATTTCGCCACATCAAACAACGTCGCCGAGTATAAAGCACTCGTCCATGGGTTGAAAATGGAAAAATAGATTGGTATACGTCGGATCCTATGCTACGGGGATTTATATCTAGTAGTACAACAAGTATCAGGCAATTGGGACACATTAGATGCGAATATGGCCCTATATAGATTTCATGTGCAAAAAATCAGTGGTTACTTTCATGGATGCGAGTTTCATCATATACCTCGGGCGGAAAATGACGCTGCAGACACACTGTCAAAACTCAAATCAACTAGGCATTCAATTCCCCCAGGTATCGCCCTAGAGCACCTGAGAAAACCATCGATTACACCATCACCAGAGTCCGAGTCAATTCGTATCTCGGCAGAATTGAAAGAAGGGAGTGTGCCGATGGAAATCGACAAGGAATGCGACCCGGACTTTCTGAAGGTGAACCCGGCCATCACACGAGCGAACACAGAAAAATCCGAAGGTGTTATGTTGGCAGAAAATATGGAAATCGACAGTGACACTATCCCAGAGAAAATCACGCCGATATGGGCGCAACCCATATTTTCATTCCTTAAGGAGGCAATCTTGCCGAGTAATGAAGTACTGGCTAGACAAATAGTAAGAAGAGCAAAAGCTTACACAATCATAAATAATGAGCTGTATAAGAGAAGCGTCACGAACGTACTACAAAGATGTGTTGACTTGGCAGAAGGATAGGAAATACTCCTAGATATACATCAGGGAGAATGCGGGCATCATGCCTCATATAGAGCTTTAGTGGCCAAGGCATTTAGGCATGGGTTTTACTGGCCTACAACATTAAAGGAGGAAAAATAATTAGTGGAAAAATGTAATGGTTTCTAGAGATATGCCAGCAAGATACATCTGCCCTCGTCCGAGTTAAAAACGATACCAATCACTTGGCCTTTTTCTATATGGTGCTTGGATATGGTAGGTGCATTCAAACCAGTCCGAGGCGGAATGACTCACATTATAGTCATGGTAGACAAATTCACAAAGTGGATCGAGGTGAAACCAATAAGAAAATGTGATGGGACAACAACAGTAAAATTTCTAAAGGATATTATTTTGAGATATGGATATCCACAAAGTGTTATCACAGATAATGGCACAAATTTTGCTGAAGGAGCCTTTGCTAGATTCTGTCAAGAAAAACACATAAGACTAGATGTTGCCTCGGTGGCTCACCCAGCATCAAACGGGCAAGTAGAAAGATCGAATGGACTGGTATTGTTAGGAATAGAACCCCGGCTTATCGAACCACTGCAAAGGTCGGCAAGATGCTGGATTGAGGAGCTCCCAGTAGTACTGTGGAGCCTCAGAACCACCCCAAACAGGTCGACAGGGTATACCCCTTTCTTTATGGTATACGGGGCAGAAGATGTGCTTCCAGCCGACATAATGCATGACTCGCCAAGAGTAATCCAATACACAACGGGCGAAGTAAACGAAGTATCACGACAAGACGATGTGGATCTGCTAGAGGAAGCAAGGGAATTGGCATTATCAAGATTAGCTATTTATCAGCAAAACCTCAGATGATACCATGGCAAAAAAGTAAATCCAAGGGTTTTTAAAGAAGGAGACTTTGTCCTTAGACTAGTGCAACGCACAGCCGGCATGCACAAACTCTCACCTCCATGGGAAGGACCATTCATTATGAGTAAAGAATTGCACAATGATGCATATTACCTGATCAACGCTCAGCCACACGAGAAGAATAAAGCAAATAAGGCTGGAGACGAATCAAAAAGACCATGGAACATAGCTTTACTTCACCCATTCTACACTTAGAAGCCATATGTTGTACGTCGTGATGCGACACATCAAGTTGGAGTATCAAGCATGTATTAAACCTCGGCACCACGAGCAGCGACTCGGGGAATGCACCGTGTTATTTCCTATTTTGAATTATGTATTAAACCTCGGCACCTCGAGCAGTGACCCGGGGACTGCACCGTGTTATTTTCTATTTTGAATTATGTATTAAATTTCTGCACCTCGAGCAGTGACTCAGGGACTGCACCGTGTTATCCCTTATTTCGGATTATGCATTACACCTCGGTACCTCAAGCATTGACTCGGGGACTGCCTCATGATTGTTTCTTGTTTTGAAATATGTATTAAACCTCGACACCTCGAGCAATGACTCGGGGACTGCCCCGTGGTATTCTCGGCATTGAGCTATGAATTATATTTCGGCAACACAGTTTTTAACTCGGGGACTGTTTCGTGTTATCCAATATTATCTAAACAGATATAAACATTCAGCGACCCAAGGGATTAATCGGGGATGACTTACACCATTAATGTCTTCCATTCATATAAGAGCTCGATAGCTTCAGCAGCAACTCGGGGACTACCCCAATTTGCTGCCCATAATTCATAAGATGCAACATAAGAGTGCCTCAATCGACAAAGGAACAACAGGGAAAAAATAATTAACGATTCCTAGAGGAAACAACCTCAGCAAGTCGAAGTATGATAAGGAATACAAGCCGACCTATGAGGTTGGAGCATTATACTTCAAGTAGAAATCGCGAAAACAACAACTATACAACCAAGTTTACAAAGGGCAAGCAAGATAAATGTCGGATGAAGATCGACTTCATTGGGAGAATACAATATGGCCTTACGAAATTAAAGTTCGGCAAGGCAAAGCTATGAAACAGATAGTTTAACTTAGACGAAATGACAATAGTTACCATCGCCAATGCCTTAGCGGCGTAAGGCAAAAAGGTTCACACCACACACAAAAGACGGACAATTGTTTCACGAACATCATACGCCCGACATGCTGGGGACTTAAAGAGAATTGAAGTTTTTCAAACCTAAACACTAGAAGAGGCCACACAACCCTTAAGGGGCAGTAGAATTGTTAGGAGCATCGGGCAGGGGTATCTCGGACGCTGGTGGAGGGACCTCGGTCTCCTTCAGAAGGGTAATTCTCAGGAAGTAGGTGCTCTGGGGTAGTTTCCGCCCCAGCCGAAGTTACCTCGGATTCGACGGAAGCCATGATAACCTCGGGCGCAAGCCCCGACTGCAGAGGGACATCAGTTTGAGATCGTGAGTTTTCAGTCCCTTTAGAGGAAGATCGCGCATCGCCATCCTCACCTGAGCTGTCATCCGAATCACGGGAATTATCCGAATCACCCTCCGATTCATCTTGATCGGCCGAGTCATCACCCGATGCATCTTCAACTTCGACATCATCCGCCGGATGGGGAAGGAAACTCGGCCCTTCGATCCAATTATGCAAGACAACATACTCGATAAGCTGGAAGGAACGAGCTTGGCGACGAGCAATAAACTCCGGATTTTCAACCCAAGGAGAGCCAATGCGTAGATGCATCAGAGTATCAAGGGAAATATCTTCATACCAAGACAACACGGCCGTAAGGGCCATGTCGGCACCAGCCCTCCCAGCAGATTCTCTCCAGAGATTAAGTTGGCTCTGAGATGCCATCAGCCTCGACACGAGCACTTCAACTTCATCAATCTCAGGAGTTCCAGAGGTGTTCGGCCAAAGAAGATGGTAACCACGGATAGCTGCTTGCACCAAATCTCTTCCCATGATTTTCATTGGTCCAATAGAAGCACCGATGGCGATCAGAAAGTCTTCCATCAAATATGCTTGATTCGGAGCAACGGGTACGCCTCGGCGCTCACGAGCAGCAATCACAGCCTTAGTGCTCACGGGTTTCGCTTTCGGAAAATGATCTACATGAAAGGAAAACATAGCAGTTAAAAATAAGAAAGAGAAGAAAATAACTCGGCCACAGGCGGAGACTTACGATGGATGTAACTCAACATTTTCTGGAGATCCTAGGACCAATTGTCCCTACTCTTCTCGAACCGAGTTATTTGTTCGCTCATCGTCCGGGTCTTTAGCTTTGCAGTGTCAAGAAGTTCCTTATTTTTCTGCAACTGCAGGCTCAGTCGATTCTTTTCTTCAGAGAATTCCTGATCAACTTTTTCCAATTCGGATTTCTGGGAAAGCTTGAGAGACTCAACCTCGGCATGTAACCGGGTAATTTCATCATCCTTTTCCTTGATTTGCGCCGAATGAGTGGAAGCTTGCTCTAAAAAATGCAGCATCATATCAGGCATAGGTATGCATTCTTGATGCGATGCTGCAAATGTGTGTAACTCGGATATAGCAAAGCCGGAAGGCTGTAAGAAACCCAATATTCATCCCGGACAGGATTTAACAAATTTAAAAACAAAAACGAGTAACCAACCTTTGAGAGCGTCAACTTTCTTGGTAAGGCGGGTATTCAGATTATTGATACTAGCTGCACACCAGCAAAGAGTGAGTTAGCACGACAAGCCAAAAATGCTAAGAACTTAAGGAACAGTACAAAGATTTATCAAATTACCAGTTTTCTTCACTACGGGAACAACTTTCTCAAATTTTTCTTGCAGTTTCTTGTGGGCAAAGAGCAACCTTTGAAATTCGGCAGTCCACCGATCATGAGCAACCTCGATATAATAGAAGGTTACAAAACTGGATATTCAAAGTTAAAGCAGATCCGAATCAAATAAAATTTGACTCGGATCTAGGTGGCTGGATATTCAAAGTTAAAGAAGATCCGAATCAAATAAAATTTGACTCGGATCAAGGTGGCTGGATATTCAAAGTTAAAGAAGATCCGAATCAAAAAAAAATTGACTCGGATCTAGGTGGCTGGATATTCAAAGTTAAAGCAGATCCGAATAAAATAAAACTTGATTCGGATCTAGGTGGTTGGATATTAAATGTTAAAGCAGATCCGAATCAAATAAAACTTGATTCGGATATAGGTGGCTGGATATTCAAAGTTAAAGCAGATCTGAATCAAATAAAATTTGACTAGGATGTAGGTGGCTAGATATTCACAGTTAAAACAGACCCAACCTAAGTATAACTTGACTTATATCAAAGTGGCTAGATATTTAAAGCTAAAGCAAATCCGAATTGAGTAAAACTTGATTCGGATATCACGGCTAATTCGAGTCATGACATTTGGTGCCTGACAAAGCTTCCAAACAAACAACAAGTTATCTGGTTGCAAGCTTCGTGGACTAGTGTGTATATGATACCATTCGAATGATAGACAAAGTATCATCGAAAGCACTTACCTCATTCATCTTGTCACTATCTAGGACAATTTTGGGAGCCATGTGCAAGCGACTGCTGATGTCGGAAAGCTGGAATGGTTGGCTACTCGGATTGCCTTCAAGTTAATCCGCGGCCTTCCAGTTATTGGCATATTCCACCAAGGAGCCGAGGTTGTTTCCTCTCTCAGTGCGAGTCAACACTTTACCTCGGGCCCGTTGTGTGACCACCGCCGTCGCTGGAATCTTGTGAAGAGTAAGTTTAGTGTCGGCAGCGGGAGTGATAACAGGCTTAGCGAAGGAAGCTCCCTTGCGAAGTGCATCAGCTATGTTGGGCTGAGAAGAGGAGGCTGGCCCTTTCTGAGATGTCAAAGATTTAGTAACAACAGTCTTCCTACTTTTAGTAGAGACTTCGGCAGGGGCAGCAACTTCAGCACTATGAATCACGTCCTGGGTGGCAGGAGGAACTGAAACCTTCAAGGGGGGCGAGGTGGTGATATCCTCGGATGGAATAGGAGTAGCAGTTGGAGTTGTGGTGATCAAGGGATCATTGGGGGAAACTTCGCTGGTGAAGACAGGAGCAACAGACTCAACCGAATGATCCGGTGTGGGAGTTATGTCGGCAGTGACAATGGGGTCAATAGGCAAGTCTTGTCCAGGCGACATATGTGTCGGCGCAGGAGGAGGACTGGGAACCCGAGTATCTTCTGGAGGAGGAGAAGCCGGCCGAGTAGTATGGGTCGTCATACTCAGACCACTAGGATTTGTGCAGAGAGGAGCTCTGTGAAAGACAAAAAGTTTGAGAAGCGAGTGGTTCGGCGTCGTGCACCTGACCAGTAAACTCACCCAGTAACCGCAGGCATGGTTTTACGCCTCGGAATATGCTGCGCATACTTCTTCACTCACTTCTTGGGAGAAGCACCGGGGGGATCTGTCGAAGCGGTGCACATCTTCGAAGGAGCAGGAGCTTGAGAAGCGAGTGGTTCGGCGTCGTGCACCTGACCAGTCGGATTAGCTGGGAAAGAAGGAGCCGAAAATGCATAAGAGATAGGCACAGCGGCAACTACCTCAAGAATTTGGACGTCGTCCGAGTCACCATCATCCGCATGAGCCGAGGTCTTGCCTCGAACACGAACCGGAGCGACATCTTACTTAGGGAAAAACTCCTCCGAGTCAGGTTCTCTAGTGTCCGGAGTATTACGATCTCCGATCCATGGAAGAGCCAAAACCTCGGCATCCTCTGCCTTTTGCTCGGTAAACCTCTGCGAGAGATGAAACAAAGAAGGATTAGCAAAAGAACAATCACGAGTGCAACTCGGAAGAAAACGCCAATGTATAAATTTACCTGAGGAGGGGGGTTCTCGCGAGTGAAGGGCTTTAGTCCCCATGCCCACTCCTCCGGTATATCGGTCTTGAAGATAGCCCGGACACGCTTGTAAATGTGATAATCGTCGATCTCAACCATTGAAACTCGGTTTGGATCGAGAGGACCACTCATATAACAAAGCTTGTGAGAGCGAAGCTGAAAAGGGCAGATTCGGCTGCTGATGAATGAAGTCATCAGATCCTCACCACGGCGCCCGACGCGAATCAACTCCTTGAGCCGAATCTCGAATTCCTCGGCCAAAGCATGGCTCTTCCTAGGATAGTAGTTCCAATTCTTCTTGGAAGGGGGCCAATAGAAAAGGCAGGGAGCCGAATCTTATCTTCTTTCCCAGTATTTTTGACATAGAAAAATCATTTATGCCATTTCTTACAAGACTCGAGGCCGGCGACACGCGGGAACTCGGAGTTCCTCCGAGGTGTAATGGACGCAGCCCCGCATTGGGTAAGAGATTTCTCGAAAGGGTGAAGAGATTTGTCCGGCACAACATTAGATCGGATTTGGAAGAATTTGGACCAGACATGTACGGAGGGCCAAAGGCCGAAGTACCCCTCCGAAGCCGAGATAAAAGCGGATAAGGAGGCTATAGCGTTGGCCGGCAGATGATGCGGCTGGAGGCCGAAGTAATCGAGGAACCCCCTAGCAAAATATCTAGGGGGAGGCCAAACCCACGAGCAAAATGGGACATGAAGACTACGTACTCTCCCTCGTTGAGCACTGGAGAGGATTCTTTGCTGGGCAAGCGACAACTTACCTCGGCAGGGATCCAGCGCGTCTTGATTAACCACTCTACCTCACGGCGAGTGATAGTTGAACCCTGCCAAGAACCCAGTTCTGGACCGGACGCGAAATCATCCTCCTCGACGAGGGCTCTGCTGGCAGAACTAGACATGGGCTCGTCGGAGGAATCAACGAAGGAGAAACTAGCGGTGGGGAGAGGCCTACAAGTACAAGGCCGCGTCGTGGTTCTAACGAGCGCGGCGGCGCAACAAAGAACCGCTGTGAGGAATCTAGGAAATAGAGGGATTGCCTAGGGCAGAAATCTAGCGGCGGTGCCATAGGATGACTCACCAACGAAGGCGACAGAGAAGGGCACGACTGTGAGGTCATCGGAGCAGGAGAACAGTGGCATGACCTTCAAGGAGGTCGACGATGGCGCGGCCGCTAGCGCACGAACGGAGGAGCCGGCGCGAGGAGGAAGAAGAAGGGCAAACGAAGGAGGAAAGTAAAATCATCTAGCCTCGCTCCCCTCTTTATAACCGCGCAATATCAGTGGTAGTGGGATCGTGGGTGCGCCACGATAACCGCATAATCGCGCGCGTGGCGAAACCACTCGCAACTAGTGGAGCCACACCAAGGACCACACGGCGCAGGAGGGGATCGGGCCTCCTGACCGATGCGGTACTCGAGGCATCACCGCGCCGACGCGACGGGCGCAGTAATCACTGTAGCTTGTCAGTGGACACTGTAGACGAACAAAAAACTAGAAGAACAACGATGAGTGGTACACGTAGGACGAGGCGTGCTTGGGAAGCTGCAGGGATACCTCGAACAGAAACAATTAACTCGGAAAGAAAGAGATAAGTATGATGGGAAACTGATGTGGCTCGGCCGAGGTTTCAGGCAGGACCACACCAGCTTCGGGGACTAATGTTGGGGAGGTAACCCCGGATAGGGTCAAGATAGGGGAAAGACGAAAGGAATCTCCCTTGTCGTGAGCTGAGTTACTGTTTATGTCGGCCAGGTCATATAAGAGTTGGCCGAGATAAGCAAGGCCTTGACATATATGGAATGAGTAACGCCTTATCCGGCCGACATATGAGTTAAGTCGGCCGAATTAGTCTGACTAACTTGAATGCAGGTGAAGGCCGAGCCGAGTTATGGGAGACAAGGCCGAGTAACACGAAGCATGCAGGAGAAGGAGGTGCCTATAGTCAAACCCTAGTCACTGGCTAGGAGGAATCTAGACATATCCAAGCACAAAGGACAAGGAGCAGAGCAGCAGAAGGGCAGAAGAAGGTCACGGAGGTGACAGTCAGGGAGCCCGAGGAGCGCATGTGAAGGTCTCTGGAACATTGCCGCCGATAGAGGAGGGACACGGAAAGGAGGCCGCCGAGTTACCATATTGGGACAAGCATATTCCAAGAATATGCTTGCCACATCAGCCCTAGAAGGAACCAAGGTACCCCTTATAAGGGGGGACGCTGGCTCCTGAGTAGGGTATCGATTCATTCTACGCCTTAAGGCTCGTGTATTAGTGTTCATTGAGGAGAGGAATAGAGATTTACTTGTTGAGCATTTGTGTGTAGAAATCACTACATCTTCCCTCCCCGGATCCCTCTAGCATCCATTGGCCCCATACTTTACCCTACCCTTGGCATCTGCCGTGCCACCACCATGACAGCCACCAGCGGGAGGAGGAGGGCAGTGCACCACCACCATCAGCCGACGCGACCTCACCGTCCATCGGCGTCCACTTGCTACCGTCCACTGGCGCCACCTAAGTAATGCTCTAAACGGCGCTGATCGATTAGGGTTCTTATAGTTTGATCGTAGCAGAGATTAGTGTTCTTATAGTTAGATCGTAGTTTGATTAGTTTTAGTTCTTGTAGTTCGATTAGGGTTCTTGTAGTTTCAGTTCTTGTAGTTCGATTAGAGAATGAAATAGGAGCTTCAGATTCTCACTTATCAATACCAAAGGCATTGCAGCACACAAATATAAATATTTGATGCTATGCAATTTACATCCTTATTCCCTCCATGCATTGAATTTTTTCACGCAAAATGCAAGAAGTGGGTCTGTATAGATCATGTGTCTGAATTCCAGCCAAGAGAAATTCAATAAAATATCCTAAAACTCCACAAAAACATGAAAAATGTTGAACACTTGAGCTCCTAGTAGAAAATTGTAGGGTTCGCAGCATAGAAAACAAAAATTTTCCTACGATGTGAACTATGTACCAAGATCTATCTACTAGTTACAAACAACGGGTGGATGTATATCCGTAGAGAACATACCCTTGAAGACCGACAAAGCTTAACGAGTTCGACTCGTGGTTGATGTAGACGATCTCTTGCCGATCTCAAGGTCGAGAGGAAGTCCTAGCGCCGCAAATCAGCAGCGCATCCGTGCTCGCACACACATTCGAGGCACCGAGCAACCTCCGCCTCCTCACTCCTGTGATGCAGTGGAAGCAAAACTCTTTCTTGCTGAATAGCCACCGGGAACATGTATCTCGCTAGTCCGAGACCATGGGGGATAAATTCTAGAGGGGGAGAGAGATCCTTCATGAGGAGGTGTGAGTGAGAAGTGAGGAGAGGGGTGCCTTTTATAGGAGGAGGGGGAACCCCAAGGGGGTGGCCGGCGCATGGGGCCTGCCCCCTTGCCCTCCCCTCTTCATGTGGGTGGACACTCCACTCACAAAATTCCTTTAAATTCCCTCCACTCAAAATCCCACTCAAACTTGCCATTAAATTTCCACCAAATTTAATGCAAACTATCATTATATAAAACTATTTTATTTTATTCAGAATTTTGTCAATTACTTTAATGACAAACATTCACAAATAACCCCTTGATAGAATTCTATTTCACATGCATAACCACTTTATGCAATTTCACCCGAAACTTTTGCTCCAATTGGATGTCGGTGTCTCTTAAGTGCGTCACCCTACTGTTCATGAATAATGAGGACATGATCGAGACCCCTCTCGGATCAATAATCAGAAGCGGGATCTGGAGACCCATACTGACTCCCACACATTCAACGATGACTTTCTTGTGATCGTCGGAACCTTTTACGCTAGTATCTTAATCCCTTTGTTTCACGATATATTACATGTCCGAGATTCGATCATCGGTATCTCCATACCTAGTTTGATCTTGTTACTGACATGCACTCTTTTCTCGTTCCCGTGATATAACATTCTAGTGTTCAAATCACTTGCTTGCAAGCTAACCAATGTGATATCACCGAGAGGGCCTAGAGTATATCTATCCGTCATTGGGATGAAAAAATTCCACTCTCGATCCATGGGCCTCAACATAACACTTTATTATTTCTGAATCCATCTTTATAATCACCCTGTTACGGTGTGACGTTTGATGTTATCAAGAAACTCTTCAGGTGTTAGTGATTGACATGATCATATGGTCTAAGGATTAGGATCACTTCGTAAGTTGTTATAGCAATATAAACTCAATGACTTTGATCGTAATGCTATACTTCGGATGAATGTTCATCACACCATTACACTAATGTTGTGATCCCGTTATTAACAACATCCAATGTCCATGATCAGGAAACCTTGATCATCTTGTTAATCAACGAGCTAGTTTATGAGAGAGGCATAACTAGGAACTTTCTGTTTGTTTATTAAACACACATGTATTAACGTTTCCGTATTAATACAATTATAGCATGCAAAATAAACATCTATCATATACTTGGAATACACATAATAAACACTTTATTATTGCCTCTCAGGGCATACTCCCTTCAGTCTCCCACTTGCACTAGAGACAATATTCTAGTTACATAGTGATAAATCTAACACCCATTGATTTCTGGTGTTGATCATGTTTTACTCTAGGGAGAGTTTTAGTCAACGGATCTGCTACATTGAGATCCGTGTGTACTTTACAAATCTTTATATCTCCATCCTTGACATGCTCGCGGATGGAGTGAAATCGGCGCTTAATATGCTTGGAATGTTTGTGAGACCTTTGCTCTTTGGCATTGGCAATGGCACCATTTTTGTCACAATAGATCACCATTAGGTCCAACGCGTTTGCAACCAGTCCTAGTTCGGATATGAACTCCTTTATCCAAACTGCTTCCTAAGCCGCTTCTGAAGCAGCAACATATTCGGCCTCCGTTGTTGATCCCGCCACCAGGTTGTTTTGAGCTCCTGCAACTAACTGCTCCGCCATTCATGAGAAATACGTATCTGGATTGAGACTTAGAGTCATCCGGATCGGTGTCAAAGCTAGCGTCAACATAACACTTAGCGACGAGCTCTTCTTCACCTTCGTATACAAGAAACGTATCCTTAGTTCTTCGTAAGTACTTAAGGATATTCTTGACCGCTATCCAGTGTTCCGAACCTGGATCCGATTGGTACCTACTAGTCAAACTAATAGCATGTGCCACATCCGCTCTTGTACATAGCATGGCGTACATTATAGAGCCTATGGCTGAAGCATAGGGGACTTTGTCCATTATCTCTCTTTCTTCCGCCGAAGACGGACTTTGAGTCTTACTCAATGTCTTGCCTTGTGACATAGGTAAGAACCCATTCTTACTTCCGTCCATTTTAAACTTCTTTAAAATCTTATCAAGGTATGTACTTTGCGATAGCCCTATTAGGCTCTTAGATCTATCTCTATAGATCTTTATTCCTAATATGTATGACGCTTCACCTAGGTCCTTCATTGAAAATTTGCTGTTTAGATAACTTTTAACACTGTTTAAAAGATCTATATCATTTCCGATCAATAATATGTCATCCACATATAATATCAGAAATGCCACATTTCTCCCACTCACTTTCTTGTAAATACAAGCTTCTCCATAAGTTTGGACAAATCCAAACTCATTGATCTCCTCATCAAAGCGGAGATTCCAACTTCGTGATGCTTGCTTCAATCCATAGATGGATCGCTGAAGCTTGCACACCTTGTTAGCATCCTTAGGATCGACAAAACCCTTTGGTTGTATCATATACAACTCTTCTTCAATATTACCATTGAGAAACGTGGTTTTGACATCCATCTACCATATCTCATAATCGAAATATGCAGCAATTGCTAACATAATCCTAACTGACTTTAGCATCGCTACGGGAGAGAATGTCTCATCGTAGTCAACTCCTTGAATTTTTCGAAACCCCTTTGCGACAAGTCGAGCTTTATAGACGGTCACATTACCATCAGCATCAGTTTTCCTTTTGAAAATCCATTTGTTCTCCACGGTCTTTCGGTCATGAGGTAATTCCACCAAGTTCCAAACTTGATTTTCATACATGGATTCCATCTCGGATTTCATGGCTTCTAACCATTTGTTGGAATCCGGGCTCATCATCGCTTCTTCATACGTCGCAGGGTCATCATTTTCATCAACCATGAAATTCATGACAGGAGTTGTCCTGCTAGACCTGCGAGGTTCGGTAGTACTTTATTTTGGAGTTTCATGATCATTATCATTAGTTCCCTCTTCAACAGGTGAAGCCAACTCCGGAACAACTTCCGGCGCTGCGCTACTCGCCATACTTTGAAGAGAAGTTTCAATAACCTCTTCGAGTTCTACCTTCCGACTACTCACACCTTTCGCGAGAAACTCTTTCTCTAGAAAGGATCCATTCTTGGCAACAAAAACCCTGCCTTCGGATCTATGATAGAAGGAATACCCAATAGTTTCCTTAGGGTATCCTATGAAGACGCATTTTTCCTCTTTGGGTTCGAGTTTATCCGGTTGCAGTTTCTTCACATAAACATCACATCCCCAAACTTTAAGAAATGACACCTTAGGTTTGTTTCCAAACCACAATTCATACGGTGTCTTTTAAACGGATTTAGATGGTGCCCGATTTAAAGTGAATGCAGCTGTTTCTAGTGAATAACCCCAAAATGACAACGGCAAGTCTGTAAGAGACATCATAGATCGAACCATATCTAATAAAGTACTATTACGATGTTCCGACACACCATTTCGCTATGGTGTTCCTGCAGGTGTGAGTTGTGAAACAATTCCACACTCTTTCATGTGAGTGATAAACTCGTAACTTAGATACTCACCTCCATGGTCGGACCGTAGAAAGTTGATCTTTCTATTACGATGATTTTCCACTTCATTCTGAAATTCCTTGAAATTTTCAAAGGTTTCAGACTTGTGTTTCATCAAGTAGATATAACCGTATCTACTTAAATCATCCGTGAAAGTAACAAAATAACGATATCCACCTCACGCCGACACACTCATTGGACCACATACATCAGAATGTATGATTTCCAATAAATCTGTCGCCCGTTCCATTGAACCGGAAAACGGCGTTCTAGTCATCTTGCCCATAAGGCATGGCTCACATGTTTCAAATGATTCAAAATCTAGTGATTCCAAAAGTCCATCCGAATGGAGCTTCTTCATGCGTTTAACGCCAATATGACCTAGACGGCAGTGCCACATATATACAGATATATCATCATTAAGTTTAATCCTTTTAGCATCAACATTATGAATATGTGTAACATTATCATCGAGATCTAATAGAAATAAACCATTCATCATCGGTGCATGACCATAAAAGATTTCATTCATATAAATAGAACAACCATTGTTCTCGGATTTAAATGAATAACCACTTCGCATCAAACACGATCCAGATACAATATTCATGCTCAGTGCAGGCACCAGATAACAATTATTCAAGTTTATAACTAATCTAGACAGCAAATGGAGAGGTAGCGTTCCGACGATGATCACATCAACGCTTAATCCATTGCCGACACGCATCTTGACCTCACCCCTTGCTAGCGGTCGCTTGTTCTGCAGCCCCTGATTCGAGTTACAAATATTAGCAACTGAACCGGTATCAAATACCCAGGTGCTACTGCGAGCACTAGTTAAGTACACATGAATAACATGTATATCATATATACCTTTGTTTGCTTTACCGGCCTTCTTGTCTGCCAAATACTTGGGGCAGTTGCGCTTCCAGTGGCCAGTCCCCTTACAATAGTAGCACTCGGTATCAGACTTAGGTCCAACTCGGGGTTTCTTTTCAGGCACGGCAACCGGCTTGCCTCCCTTACTTCCCTTCCGTTTTCCCTTCTTGTCTTTTTTGAAACCAGTGTTCCTATTGATCATCAACACTTGATGTTCCTTTTTGATCTCCACTTCTGTAGTTTTAAGCATTGACAGAAGCTCAGGGAGAGACTTCTTCATGCCTTGCATATTATAGTTCATCACGAAGATCTTATAGCTAGGTGGTAGAGACTGCAGAACACGATGGATGCCTAAGTCAATGGGAATCGATATTCCCAAGGACACAAGCTTATCGGCGTAACCCGACATCTTAAGTACATGCTCACTAACGGAGCTGTGCTCTTCCATCATGCAGCTAAAGAACTTTTCTGAAGCGTTGTAGCTCTCTACAGCAGCATGTGTGTCGAAAATAATTTTCAACTCACCCATTGTATCAAATTCATTCCCGTTTTCGAAACTTTTCGAAGTTCCGGCTCTAGCCCATACAATATGCCGAAATGAACTAAGTTGTGGTCCTCCTGACGAGTCTGATAGACATTCTTCTCCTTGTCAGGGGCATCCTCAAAGGGTGGGGGGCATAGCGGCGCTTCTAGCACGTATTGCTTTTGTGCAGCAGAGAGGAGAATCCTCAAATTCATGGCCCATTCGGTAAAGTTGCTACCGTTCGTTGCAAGTTTCTCTTTCTCCATGAACACATTGAAATTAAAAGCAGGTGGTGCCATCTACAACAGAATTTGTAAAGCTTAGACTAATTTTATGATAGATTGAGTTCAACTAATCCATATTACGAATGAAATCCCACTCAAAAACGACATCCCTCGTGCCTTTTTGGTGATTACATGAACCAAATCCACTATACCAAGTCCGATCATCACGTGAGTCGGTATAGCTTCAAAGGCAAGCATCAAATGGGCATCATATCTACTATATGACTCATGCTTAACCTTTCGGTCCGTGTTCCGAGGCCATGTCTGTACATGCTAGGCTCACCAAGTTAGAACCTTAGTATTCACGTGTGTAACTGTTTTACACCCGAAATATGGTCGTGGATCCAAGAACACCCGATCATCACGTGATGTATTGGAGCGACGAAAACATAATCGGTGCATACTAAAGGAAGAACACATTCTTATCTTGATATTTAAATGAGGGATCATCTTATTATGCTAACAAAGCGCTAAACAAGAAATATAATATGCTATCAAACATGACATGTTTATTAGTGAAATGATATGGTTCCCGCATATGATCTCTATCATGTGCATCGTGGTATGATCACTATCATACCTATATGTGTAAGTCCAAGGTCTATGGAGATTACACGTTATGTATTTTGTAAGAATATCATCTCATACTTCTACTTACAACATCACCATATCATAACACTAGCCCAGCAACAATCTAAACTAGACGCCTCTAATTTATCCATTGAAGGTTTTACGTGGCTTACGGATTTCGAGATAGAACCGTTCTTACCTACGAACATGAACCACAATGAGGATAACCAAATTGTTGACAACTCGTTGCAAAATAGATATTGACTATAGTAGGAGAGACAGACACCCGCTAGCCACTTATGCAAACTAGTTGCATGTCAAGCGTGGAACAGGTCTCATGTGCGAGGACATGTAAAGTTTGTCCGGGCCGCTTCATCCCACTATGCCACCAATATCCAAAATTACAACTAAGGAGCAACAACATGATCATCATCGCCCACATACTCATATGTGTACTACCCGTGTAAAGCATCTACGCATAGATCCGGCTCTAATACCACTGTAGGGTTCGTAGCAAAGAAAACAAAAAAATTCCTACGATGTGAACTATGTACCAAGATCTATCTACTAGATACAAACAACGAGCGGATGTATATCCGTAGAGAACATACCCTTGAAGACCGACAAAGCTTAACGAGTTCGACTCGTGGTTGATGTAGATGATCTCTTGCCGATCTCAAGATCGAGAGGCGCCGCAAATCAGCAGCGCATCCGTGCTGGCACACACGTTCGAGGCACCGAGCAACCTCCACCTCCTCGCTCCAGCGATGCAGTGGAAGCACAACTCTTTCTTGACGAATAGCCACCGGGAACATGTATCTCGCTAGTCTGATACCATGGGGGATAAATTCTAGAGGGGGAGAGAGATCCTTCACGAGGAGGTGTGAGTGAGAAGTGAGGAGAGGGGTGACTTTTATAGGAGGAGGGGGAACCCCAAGGGGGTGGCCGGCGCACTGGGGCTGCACCCTTGCCCTCCCCTCTTCATGTGGGTGGACACTCCACTCACAAAATTCCTTTAAATTCCCTCCACTAAAAACCCACTCAAACTTGCCATTAAATTTCCACCAAATTTAATGAAAACTCTCATCAAATAAAACTCTTTAATGACAAACATTCACAAATAAACCCTTGCTAGAATTATATTTCACATGCATAACCACTTTATGCAATTTCACCCGAAAACCTTTTTCGGTATCTAGTGAAATAAATTCCTACGCTTGTTCATTCTTTCGGCATGAAACTTTTGCTCCAATTGGATGTCGGTTTCTCTTAAGTGTGTCACCCTACGGTTCGTGAATAATGCGGACATGATCGAGACCCCTCTTGGATCAATAATCAGAAGCGGGATCTGGAGACCCATACTGACTCCCACACATTCAACGATGACTTTCTTGAGATCGTTGGAACCTTTTACGCTAGTATCTTAATCCCTTTGTTTCATGATATATTACATGTACGAGATTCGATCATCGGTATCTCCATACCTAGGTTCATCTCGTTACTGACATGCGCTCTTTTCTCGTTCCCGTGATATAACATTCTAGTGATCAAATCACTTGCTTGCAAGCTAACCAATGTGATATCACCGAGAGGGCCCAGAGTATATCTATCCGTCATCGGGATGAAAAAATTCCACTATCGATCCATGGGCCTCAACATAACACTTTATTAGTTCTGAATCCATCTTTATAATCACCCTGTTATGGTGTGACGTTTGATGTTATCAAGAAACTCTTCCGGTGTTAGTGATTGACATGATCTCATGGTCTAAGGATTAGGATCACTTCATATGTTGTTATAGCAATATAAAGTCAATGACTTTGACCATAATGCTATACTTCGGATGAATGTTCATCACACCATTACAGTAATGTTGTGATCCCGTTATTAACAACATCCAATGTCCATGATCAGGAAACCTTGATCATCTTGTTAATCAACGAGCTAGTTTATGAGAGAGGCATAACTAGGAACTTTCTTTTGTTTATTAAACACACATGTATTAACGTTTCCGTATTAATACAATTATAGAATGCAAAATAAACATCTATCATATCCTTGGAATACACATAATAAACACTTTATTATTGCCTCTCAGGGCATATTCCCTTTAAAAATCACAAATACCATTTCAGAAATTAAGCGGTACATGGTTCTTGCATATAAAGATGTAAAAATTCCTGATCCATACCTCCATGTTCATGTTCGATTAGGGTTCTTGTAGTTCTTGTAGTCAGTGTAAGCATCACTGACAGATGATGGCGCTGGAATTGCAATTTGACCCTGTTCTCTATGTGTCAAACCTGTGCGTATTTTTCGGTTTGTTCAGATTTGTTCACCCCATTGTACTCTTTCTCTCTTGTATGTCTCCTGGTTTCAGTGTTTCTAGTTTTAGTTATGTTAACTCTGTTCCTGACAGTATAAGCAGTAAGGGCTTGCCTAAGCTCCTACACATCAGAGAAAATCATCCCTATCTTAGGATTGTTCATGTCAAATTCAGTATGAAAAGTTTTGAAATTGTTCTATTTGTTTTTTTTTGCTTCTACTGGCAACTTTAGCTCAGGACCATCCACTGCATAGTTAGGAGAATAGTTACTATTATTTTCAGTTAGGAGAATAGTTATTTGCATGTACTGCTATTTTCAATTTTACTGTTATTTGCATGTACTGGCAGCTTTAGCTCAGGACCATTTTCAGGCAGCAGTAGCACCATGTTTACAGGAATAAATTCCAGGCAGTTAGTACTACTTGCTATTTTTAATAGTTATTGTGATTGTTTCCTACTACTGTTGTTTTTTTCAAGGTACCAGAAATTCCAGGTAGCAGTAGCACGACGTTTGTTTTGTAGTACTACTATTGCTTTACATGCTATTAAATAGTGCTGCAACATTAGTTTCTTTTGTGAATGAGATGGTGTTGTGATGGATGATGATGGATGGTGTCAATGGGGTTATCAATGGGACTAGGGTGTTTTTTCTTGCAGCGATTTCACAATTAAGTTTCCTGTTTCTCCCGAAGTGTTGATTCACTTCCGTTTTAGTTGAGTAATGGGCACTTGTAGGTCCAAAAATTAGCAAAGGTCATGCCGAATTTTTCGGTCGATATTTGTGCTAAATTTTTTCCTCTTCTTTTAGTAATAATGCGCAAACATGTTGACTAACAACGAGGCTGGTCCTTCTAAACACATGAGCATCGAGGTTCTAGCCCGAGAGGCCAACAAGTCGTTCTGGCGGCCGTCCCAAGAGCATGAGGAGGCGGAGGAGATGAGAATGACACCACCACCGACGATCGTCGTCGGAGGTGCTGGGGGCAACAAGGAAGATCCAGATTATGAAGGCGACAACAACGACTATGACGGAACTAGTGTAGGCGGGGAGGAGCGTAACACCACCACGAATGACGGCGAGCGCACAGATGTCGATAGTGGCAACCCGGCCGCTATACAGAAGAAGAAGAAGAAGAAGAAGAAGAAGAAGGAGATAAAGGATCAGAAGCCGCAAGTGCTCGCCAACGTCTATGATGAGTTTACCAAGGTCACAAAAGGTGGCCAACCCGTTGCGCCTGCATCCATTGCCTTTGTGTACGGCATGCAACTCGGCTGCAACGTCCAGGAAAGCATGTCGATCAAAACCTAATACATCCAAAGTAATTAGGCTTTGGTCGAGAACCTCCTTAAGAATCTTCACAAGCGATACATATTCCCAGAGAAGTTCAGAAACCTGGAGAGAAAGAACCTGGTGAAAAAACTAGCACTGACAAAGATGAGCAACGCCTTGAGCAGCTGGAAAACTCGGGTAAAGAACAAGATTGACAAAGGTGAAAGCTAGGAGATTATAAGTAGGAAAAATCCGATGCTTGACAAAGAAGAGATCAATATATTCAAGGCGGACTTAGATACCGCTTACTCTAAAGCATGGAATGAGTGGGGAAAGACTATGCGAGAGAAGAACATAGGTAACCACCTACTTGGAAGCGGCAGATATAGAGGGAAACAACCCATTTGGGACAAGGAGGGCGCCGAGCTTGAACTCCTAGGTAAAGAGAACCCATGGCATAAAATCACAGACTTGCAGATCCGACAGTTTGTCCGGGCCCGCTACTACCTGTACCGTGTTATAGGGGAGTTCGTCACCGACGACCCGGATGTGAAGGTCTTTGAGGAGCTGGTAAGGAATTTACCGCGGATCTCTCATTAAAAAAATTACGCCAAGAATGTAAATCCATGGGTTCACCTCTCCTTGTCTCTCTACAGGAGAAGGAATTGAACGTTACCGGTGACTATTCGCCTGAACCGCCTATTTGCCAAAATCAGCTGGCTGTGTGTCCGCCTGTTCGCCTGAACCGACTATTCGCGCTCAATCTGGCAATGAAGACCAAGAGAGAGCAAACCTCCTACATCGCGATAGTGGATCCCTAATACATGCGTGATAACCAGTTGAGGGAAGGATAAGAGACGCGTGCCAAGGCGACGACATACCTCGAGAAGTTCATGGTGGACCACAAGAGGATGAACACGCTTCTTTTGCCTTTCTTTCCCTAGTAAGTACACGCACCACCTAGAATTGTTAACTTAGGCTTTCTTATAGCTTTCTTCCTTTTCCCTTTTCCAACATCCTGTTTCAATCGTGTTGTGTAGAGATAAATACTTCACACTCATCGTCATTTCCACAAAGTACTCGATAGCATCATATTTCGACTCGGCGAGTCAGAAGAAGAAGAAAGACTACACCAGAATAAGGGGTGTTCTGAATAAGGCTCTCGGGGGATACGCTAGAAAGGGATGCCCCTTCGTCAACAAGGGGGAATGTATCAAGGATGACAAAGACGTGTTCAAGCACGTGCTCGAGTACCCCTGCGTCAAGAAGCCGGCTACTGGCGGCTCCAAGGAGGACTTCTACGTCATGCATCACCTTAAAGGGTTTGCCCGGGATTACCATAACCTAACTCTGCCATCTAGTCTCCGAGCATGGGCCGAAAATTTGGCGTAAAGCTACGATGATGATCTTAGAGAAGACTTCCATCGCATCCGTCTTAAGTTGTCGGAAATCATCGTGGAAGATGTCAACACAAGGGGAGGGGTCCTAATACACAACAAAGTGTTGACTAAGAGGGAGATTGAAAATATTCTTCATAAGCAGGGCGACAACAGGACGTGGATGACGAAGGATGGCTATGTACCGAGCGTTAGCAGTTCTCAACAATGATCGATGTGTGCGCCTAGAATTATCATAGATGTCTGTGTGTAGTGTTGTGTCACAAACTATACTACTGTGGTCGTATGTTGTAAATTTCACTATTGTGGTCATTGTCGTCGAAGTTCTATGATTGTGATCGATGCGCCATCTTCTATGTTTACTGATCTTTTTCTTTAGTTTATGTGAACATATATGCATGTGAACCAATTTAGTTTTTTCTGTTGCATGATTTACTAATATGCCTTATCTATAGAGATGACGAAGTGGTACGTGGTGTACAAGGTTTAGGTTCGAGGAGTCTACGATGAGTGGGAGGACTGTCAGAAATAGGTGAACAAGTTTAGCGGCAACAGCTACAAAGGATACACGACTCGAGAGGAGGTTGTAGCCAAGTGGAGGAACCACCTGTGGAAGGAGAATCAGATGAAGATATTGCTAGTGCTCTTGCTCACCGCCATCACAGATGTATTCTGTTTGATTCTAGTGTAGGCGGTGAACTCTTCAGTTGTAATGTGATGATATGGTGAACTTTGTACCAAACACTTGTATAAATATTCGCCACCTTTGACTTGTATTGTAATATGATGACCACTTGTCTACCTCGATCGGGATCTAAGTAGTGTGATGGCACTATATTCGTGTTTGTATTATATTTGTTTTCATATACTAAGTCAGATATACTGTTTCTGTATAATACCTGTATAATACTGTATATTTCGACCAATATGGTTTTTTAATACCTGATATACAAACTTGTGGCGCATCTGTTTTTACCTTATGTGGCGCATACCACTTCAGTGGCGCATTTTCCAGAATGCGCCACTGAACAGAGTCCTGTGGTGCATATGGCAGAATGCGCCACAGAAGTATCATGACTTCTGTGGCGCATTTCAAAATGCGCCACAGAAGTTCTCATCAGTGGAGACGTAACAGTGGCGCATCTGATATGCGCCACAGAAGCCCAAAACGGATGCTCCACTGATGAAGGTTTTCCTAGTAGTGGTCGGCTGGAAAGGAAAACTTCCACACGGGTTAGCGAGTGCCAGCATATTCAGCTGTGCTGACTAAGCCAATGCTTCCACCTCCCGTATCATTCTTTTTTCTCTTAGGATCACTAGTGACTCATCCAGGTTTGATCCGGCCGAGGCACACTCCATCGATCTCCTGTAATCTCCAGCAATGGTGATAATCCCATGGGGCCCTGGCATCTTCATTTTCAAGTAACTTATGTGAGTATAAGACATGAATTTTGATATCGCTGGACTACCTAGCAGTGCATGGTAACAACTTTCCAAATACACAACCTCGAATTCCAAATTCTCAGTCCTGCAGTTCTCCCTTGTGCCGAATAACACATCAATCTGGACATTGCCAATTGGTTCACAAGACAACCCCAGCACAATGCCATGGAAGGTAGTCTTAGTCGACTACAACATGTTATCGTTGATAACCAGCTTGTGCATTGTGTCCTTGTATAGTATATTTATACTGCTACCATTATCAGTTAGCACCTTGGAGAATTTGATGTTGATATTTGGCCCAATGAATGTCGGATCTAGAACTAAGGCATACGATCAGGGTTTCGTCATGATATTGGGATGATCCTTGATACTCCAAGTAATTTCCTGATACAACCAGTGCATATACTTCAGCACAGCCAGCATAACTGCATTCACCTCCATATGCAGCCTCTTCATGCTTTGCCTGTCAGTTTCTTACGTGGTAAACACATAGTATGCCTGATGATGTTCTCTGTACTCACTCCTGCCTCCATGGATGGGGTCTCCATGGTTTTCCTAGTTCTGATTCGCCAATTGGTGCATGCCTATCTTCTATCATGGTTCTCATACCTTTGCAGTGGTGGATGTAAAGCTAGCTGCTGAGCATTGCCTCCTGTGAGATGATGTCTTTGATTTGGCTGGTTTGGTTCTGCTCCAACAATTGCCAGCTTCATCAAAGCACACTATCGAGTCGTGTGATTCACCGGCTTAGCCGCATTTGGTGTGTGGAACTTGCATGGCTGATCCAACATGGACTCATACATGTACTTCGGCCTCTCTTGCCACTGCTTCTTTTGCTCTGCACTCCACTGTTCCTTTCTGTCATTTTTTGGCCTCCACTTTTGCGCACTGTTTTTCCGGCGTTGATTACCCCAGCTCCTAGCTGATCATGGGTTACAGCAGCAACATGACTCGAATTGTATCGATAATCCGACCTATCATCTCTTATCTTATCTCGAAACTTGTTCCAACGGGATGACCCGACACCATCACGATCTTACTGCTCCTCATTTTGCTCTGTCGACATAAGCTCTGGCTGAGTCAGATCACCCAATACGTATGAGTTGGCGATTATGATTGTCTCGGCCAACATAGTTGGCATATCTTTCTGCAACCTTTGCCATAACAAACTTGCATATCTACATCCTTGTGCGAACCATGCTATTGGTTGTGATTGAATCACTCCCTCACAGTAGTTTCTCAAGTTGCACCACCGAGTCAAAAACTCTCGGTTAGTTTCATTCGGGCTTTGCTTGCAAATGGCGAGCTGTTGAGGTCTGTCTGGACTCTTGTATGTGCTTGTGAAGTTGCTCACAAATATCTTCTCAAAATCTAACCAGTAGGTGATACTTCCTTTGTGCATATTATTCAACCAGACCCTTGCTGGCCCCTCTAACATTTGTGGTACATATCTTATAGCCCATCTGAGGTTGCCCCCTGTGATGTGCACTACATGAGCGTAATATATCGGCCAATCTTGTGGCTTTGTACTTCCATCATATGTTTTTCCCCTGGCCAACTGGAAATGTTCCACATGAGCTTCTCTCATAACCCGAGGTCTAAAGCACGCCAGACCCGGTGGACCCTGTTCTTCAAACAGTCCGGACATGTATATTCTGTCCAATTTTAACCTTGCGTCATCTGGCTGCAAGTTTCTATTCCCTAGCCTTGCTTCTGAGACATGGTGATCCGGCATACCGAACCCGACGTTCTCTATTGCCGAGTAACTTTCATTGTACCTGTTCTACTCTGGGTTCTGCTCAGCTATCCTTACACAATGCTCTTGCCGAGGCATATACCTTGGCTCATGCTGCTTGGGTGGATGTTGTCCTCTGCCATACAAATTTCGTTGGCAACCATGACCTTGGCCAGGGTTTCTGTTACCTCGGCTGCCACTTCCTTGGTCATGATCTTGTGCTGTTTTATCATTCGTGTCCACTATCGGATCATACGGTACCATGTGCTTGTTCCTTCTTCTCAAGGTTACCACGTCATCTCTCCTCGTGCCTCCACTAGGTGAAGATTCTGCGGCAGTTCATCTTGCCGGAGCACTCCAGCCAAATGAACAATACGAGAAGCTTCGGTCTTGCTGGGTTATTTTTTAGCAATTCCTCATTTTTTTTGGTTTCCTATGCGCAACAGCTCATTGACTCTATTGCTTCCTTTGTCGGGATTTACCGGACAAAGAAAGTATCTCGGTAGCTGCTGCATCTGCAGCCCTTAGGTTTTTTGCAGGTGTGCTATAACTCGGCAACCCTTGGTCAAACGAGTCACCTGGCCTAGACACATGTTCCCTGTCAATATCACTAAGGAGATTATTTCCCTTCATCCTTACACCATCCATGAGATTTGGGATAGTGTTGAACTTATTTTCCCTAGCATACTCATGCAAGGTGATGTTAAGTGACTGTTGTGCAGATGCTAATCGCTTGGCTCCCTCTAGCATTTTCTGCCGGGTCTCCTCCATCTTGGCCTGTGCTCGAGCCGGATCTACGATAGGATCTATGGGAGTAGTCAAGATATCTATTGCTTCCTTCAGTATATTCTCTTGCCTTTCTAGTGCAGGGCCACTCGTACGAGGTACCCTAGGAGTTACATTACCCGCGTTTGCCAGGTTTGCTACCACCAGATCTGCTGCCACCGGATCCTTGCTTGTGTTGGCTCCTACGCTTGTGGCTGGTGCCGTCATCATCACCTCGATGCTGCCTGCAGGGCAAGTGATATGCAAATCACTAGCGATTGCTGAGGGGGAGGCTCTCCCGCGAGGATAACTCGAGACATCGACGCTTATGTAGACCTTGTGCGCGCCTACGATAATGAAGACCTCGTTGCATGGAGGAAGGAGCCTGGCAAAGTGGCGCTCATTGTCGTTGTAGTCCCACATGTCGAAGCGCTGCATGATCCCGGAGACGATGCACTCACTGGTAGCGATGAAGTTTACCATCTAGATCTTGACTCCAGCTAGCACCGTTGTTGGCCCCATGGTGGGCGCCAACTTTTGTGGTGGTGGCACGGCAGATGCCATGGGTAGGCTAAAGTTGGGGCCAAGGTTTACTAGTGGGATCCAGGGAGGGATAGCATAGTGGATTCTACACACACAACATGCTCTCAAGTTCTTTCCTTAGAAAAACAATGGTTTACACTTGCTCCTAGAGCTATATCAAAGAGAGGAGGAATAAGCACTCTAGAACTCTCTAAGTGTAAAATGAATCAATCCCCCTCTAGGAGGCCTTGGCTCACCCCATAAAGGGGTGGCCATGTTACATCTAGGGCTGAGCTGGACAACACATTCGGGGAATATGTTCTTCCCAAAAGGCTAATTCAGCGCGCTCCTTTCCATGTCTCCCTTCTATCAATGGAAAAGACCCAGAGCACACGAAATGTGATCGTTGGACTCTAGGAATGTCACCTGTGGTCCTTGTCTGTAGCGTTTGGCTCTGCGTGGATTCCAGATGTAGAGACAGAGCATAGTGTTGACTTTGGGTCTTGCTCTCTCCTTCTCGAGAAAGCCATCTTCTGAATCGGCCACGCCTATCATGACTCGGGCAAGACCATACATGTAGATAGGAAGTACGCTATACCTCGTGCCGACATACCTTATATGTCGGCCGAGTCAAGCGAATGTTCTTTAGCTCAGGGTAACCTGACCCTCATATAACTCAGCCGGGTCACGCCCTGGCCTGATTTATACTTCGGTGGGATTTTCCCTTTTACCTTACCTTGATCCTACCTGGGGTCATCCCCCCAACAAAGTGCATGATACCTGCTTTGTTAGGGTTGTGTATGGGTTGAGGGTTAAGGGGTTTAGTATTGAGGGTTTAGGGTTTTGGTTTTTTAGGGTAGTTTATGGATTAGGTTTTAGGATTTTTCAATAATATGTTTGAGCTTAGGGTTAGGGGTTGAGAGTTTAGGATTTTTAGGAGTATAGCATAATGTTTATGCTTTTGGGGTTAGGGTTTAGGGAAGTTTAATAATGTCCGAGATTTCATGAATTAGAATGGCGTTAGCGTAATTTAATGAAAGTATCTCAATTTTTTATCTATAAGTGCATGATACCTGCTTGGTCAGGGTTTAGAGTTATAGGGTTTAAGGTTTAGGTTTTATGACATTTTCAATAATGTTCAAGATTTATGCTTAGATTCGTGGAACAGAATGGCGCTAGCGTAATTTAATGAAACTATATCTCAAATGTTGATTTTAAGTGCATGTTATATCGGCTTGGTCAGGATCGTCTAGGGGTTTAGAGGTTGTTTATTAGGGTTTAGGGGAATTTCAATAATGTTTAATCTTTATGCTTATATTCATCGAATATAATGGCGCTTCCCAATTTAATGTAAGAATCTCAAATTTGATCTACAAGTGCAAGATACTTGTTTGGTTAGAGTTTAGGGGTTTAGTTTTTAGGGTTTTATGGTTTCAGGAATTTTCAATAATGTTCAAGATGCTTTGTGCTTTTAATCATGGAATAGAATGGCATTACTTTAATTTAATGAAAGTATCTCAAATCTGAATCTATAAGTGAATGATACATGCTTGGTTAGTGTTGTGTATGTGTCCAGGGTTTAGGGTTTTCGTTTTTTTAGGGGTAGTTTAGGGTTTAGGGTTTAGGAATTTTTTAATAATATGTCTGATCATAAGTTAGGGGTTGAGGGTTTAGGGTTCTTAGGGGTATAGGGCTTAGTGCTTAGGCTTTAGGGAATTTTCAATAATGTTCGAGCTTTCGTGATTTAGGATGGCGTTAGCACAATTTAGTGAAAGTATCTCAAATTTTGATCTATAAGTGCATGATACCTTCTTTGTCAGGGTTTAGAGTTTAAGGTTTAGATTTCAGGGCATTTTCAATAATGTTCAAGCTTTATGCTTAGATTCGTGGAACAGAATGGCGTTAGCGTAATTTAATGAAACTATATGTCAAATGTTGATTTATAAGTGGATGATATACCTGCTTAGTCAGGGTCATTTAGGGGTTTAGGGATTAGGGGTTTTTTATCAGGGTTTAGGGAATTTTCAATAATGTTCAAGCTTTATGCATATATTCATTGAATTTAAAGGCGTTGCCCGATTTAATGGAAGTACCTTAAATTTTATCTACAAGTGCATGATAACTTCTTGGTCAGGGTTTAGGGGTTTATTAGTGTTTAGTGTTTTAGGGTTTAGGGGTTTCGTGTTTTAGCAATTTTCAAACTTTATGGATATATTCGTGGAAAATAATGGAGTTACCAATTTTATGGTTCAAAGACTATATGGTTCAAAGTCTCACCACACCAATTTTATCCCAAAGTATGAAATTATTTGGCGAATAATGCCAAAATTTCATAAATTTTTCAATTTTCCGAACCATTTTCACCGAGTTCAACTAGTTTATCTCGGTTCAGCGAAAAATGTTTGGATATTGAACTACAAACGATGGGAATCTCTACTTCCCATAATTCAGGGTCACTAACATGCGGGTCACTTGCATTGTGGGTCAACAAAGTTAGGGTAAGGGCGGAGTGGGCAGGAAGGTAAATACTTAATGAAGAAGGGAAGGGAGCCACGTCGATGGGGTGATGCATGTGGGAGAATGCAAAATTACCACCTATATCCATCTATTATTTTAGTGCTCCTCCGGTTCTTGTTTCCGGAGCAGGGATAGAAGAGGAATTTTGCATTATAAAAAAAGGTGAAGTATGTTTGAATGGATGCGTGCGATGTTTGGGCACCGTACCCAAATTGTAAGACCCCACCTTTATATGGTAAAGGTCGCTGTGATTGCAATGCTAGTCCCTGGATCAAATGCTAGCATTCACAGTTTAAGATGAAGTACACAGATACAAAGGTCTTTAATACATCGTCCTTCCAGAGATAATCATAGTCTTTACAATACCATATCCAAAGTCTTAATACAAGAGTTCACAACATAAAGTAAATAACTAAGTGTTCATCTTCATGTGCCATAGGCAAGCATGTTGAGTGTAGACTCATAACCCTAGTCCTCATCAGAGTAACCTACAACATCATAAGTAACAGCCACAGTGGGTCAATATACTTGGAATTGTACTGGCAAGTGATACCATAGAAGAATATTAGTGTCTAACATCTATATGAATTTGGCTAAGTGTAGCTTAGGCTTGCTTTGCTCAAAATAGGTTTTTCCTATCAGTTGAAAAACACTAAGTTTTTGTTTGTCAAAACTCCCAAGGAACCACGGATAGAAAATGGTGAACATTTACCCTTGTTCAACCACAAGTTTTAACTTAGAAATTGGGATGAGGAGATTCTTGATAGCTTTAATGTATGTCCGTTGCCGGCGACACAGCTAAGTACTTAAGTTTTACTCTACATGCATCAAGACGAGACCTTTCAGAAGCCTTCCCTTAGACCACCATGGACACGTTCCATCCTATCACCCTACCACCAACTGTCCATCTGGTTAAGTTATTGCAACCTATATGATCAAGGCAGAGCCCATATGCCATGTGGTTGCACTAGAAGCTTCTAAAGACTAAATATCTCAAATCCCTTTGTTCCTGCGTGGCTTTCCACAAGTAAGATACACAAGGTAAACCATAGACATGGGCCTTGTGTAACCACCCAACATAAGCCAACATACCATTCCACCCAGGTGATTCATTCACTTAGTTGTTTTATTAATCAAAACATAACTAACGGACTTAGCAAAATTTCCATAGCATGAATATATTCCACCCTTTTTTGCTACTAGCTAGGCTAATCATGATAACATAACAAGGATGTTAACTTAGAGAAAATTCTACTAAGACTACAACTACTAGGATTTCCCAAGGCATAGCATATATATACTTAGCAAAAATCATGCAAGCCCTATTCAAAAAATGACTAATGCATATTCAAAATAGTAGGACCAAATATATGAAGCACCACTTGCCTTGGTAGTAATTGGGGGAGTAGCAACAATCCTCACACTCACAATCACCACTAGCACCAAAATCTACACATAAAATGATAACACCAAATTCACATTCAAATATTCAAGAAAAAATAATATGAATGCATGAAAATGCAATGAAATGACTTTTCTATACTAAACAAGTCACACTAAACTTATATCTGCTTTAAAATCATTTTATAAACATTTTATATAGTCAAAAATAGGCTTAAAAATTTAAGCCCATAGTAATGTAGAGCTCAATTTGCTGAATCCAATGGTACATTATTTGCATTTTTGGATCAACAGAACAAAAGTTATGAATTTTACAAGTTTGCATATCTAAAAGATTCAAAAACATATTTTAAATCTAATTCTAAGACACGTGGACACATCTGATTGGCCTGTACCATTTCGGTTGGATCGATAAACAAGAGCCACATGATCTAAATGATATCGCATGGGCTAGATTGATCGATAACGATTCGTTAAGTGATCTGTTCTACGCCTTAGGATCAAGATCCAATGGTGCTCGATCAAGCGACCATGGATGGGCAACGCAACTGGCCACTGGTGGCGGCGCTACTGGCGGGGGTGCTCCAACGATTCCAGAGGGGGCTAGGGGCGGTGCAGTAGCTTACCAGTGTCGCACGGGTGCGAGAATGCTCAAGGTGGCTTCGGCTTGGACGGGGGCGAGCTGCTGCGGCCGGAAAAGCACGTCGGAGATGCGGGCGGCGTCGGGTTCTAGCAGATGACAATGAAGGTGACGACTTGGATCACCCCAGCAGAAACAAAATGCATCAGCGTGTGCACAAGGTCAAGGCGAAGCAGTGAGTTTGAACTAGGGGACAAGGGGCGTTCGATTTATACCGTGATTGCTTGTCGGAGTAGCGGACGACGTCGGGTGTTTGCGGTGCTCGACGGAGACGGCGTTCTGGGTCACAAGCAGGCAAACATAGGGTATGAGAAGGAGCGCAAGGTCAATGGAAGCATGATAGCAAGGACTAGATGCACGGGGCGGATGGTGCTTACCGGAAACGTTCGCCGGAGATGCTCGGGCAGCGGCGGTGCAAGCTCGAATGCGAGCAACCTGGCGACGATTGAGCGTGGGTGTTTGGGAGGAAATGACCCCAGCGGTGTGGGGATTAAGTAGCTGGTGGGGGCGAGGGCATTACGCAGAAAATCAATGACAATTAAACCCGAAATCAACGCATGGTGATGGGGGCGCCGGGGTCTGCGCCCGACATATGAGTTCCGGATACATACACTTCAGCTAAGTGTAAAATGGACGAAGTAGAGCTACCTTCCATGGCCTCTTTGATTCGTCTCCTGACATGTCCACCTTATTATTCTCCTGTGCTTGAGCATTTATAAGATAGTATACATCATTGTGCAATGATTTTCTCATAATAAATGGACCCTCACATGGAGGTGATAGTTTATGCATGTCAGCCGTGCGCTGCACAAGCTGAAGCACAAGATCTCGTTCTCGAAAAACTCGAGGGTTTACTTTCTTGCTATGGTAGCGTTTGAGATTTTTTTGATATATGGCGGATCTGAATATTGCCAATTCTCTCGCCTCTTCTAGAAGATCAACATAATTTTGCCGGGTTATTTCGTTTACTTATGCATCTGTGTATTGGGTAACTCTAGGAGAATCAGGCACTATGTCGGCTGGTAATAAAGCTTCTGCCCCATATACCAGAAAGAATGGCATATAGCCTATTAATCAATTTGGAGTAGTACTCAGGCTCCATAACACAATTGGGTGCTCCTCAATCGAAAACCCCGCTGATCTTTGTAGTGGCTCAATGAGCCGGGGCTTTATCCCGGACAGTACTAGTCCACTGGATCTTTCTGCTTGCCCGTTCTATGCGGGATATGCGACTGATGCAACATCAAGTCTTATCTTATTTCTTGGAAGAATAGAGCGAATGCTCCTGTGGTGAAGTTTGTGCCATTATCTATTATGATTCTATGTGCTACCCATACCTCAGGGTAATATCTTTGAGGAATCTCACGTTTGTGGGCCCATCACATTTTCTTATTAGTTTAACCTCAATCCATTTTTTGAACTTATCAACCATGACCAAGATATGGGTCATTCCACCATGAGCTGGCTTAAATAGCACAACCATGTGCAAACACCATACAACAAATGGACAAGTGATAAGTACTGTTTTTAACTCGAATGATGGATATCTAGGAGGATCTCTTGACCTTCTGCCGAATCAACGCACCTCTAGAGGACATTGGTGGCACTCTTTTGTATAACTCGTTGTTTATTATGGTATATGCCTTTGCCCTTCTTTGGATTTTCCTGGAGAGGAATTCATCACTCGACAGGATTCCATCTTTCAAAAACATGAAGATTGGCCGTGCCCATTCTGGTACTTCATGTGTCGGGGCAACCACTTCATCAATTTCCATTGCTTCAGCCGACATGACCTCTCCCGAATTATACTGATCAGGCCCCAGGTTCTAAGAGGCAATCCCCGGGTTTTCCGAATTAGTCCCCGGCTTACTCGGATCAATTCTCCCATTTATGTCGATTGGTACAAATTCTGTGGCGCATATGGCCCGTATGCGCCACAGAACACTTTTGACCGACCATACGTGGGCCCACAGTCTAGCCACTACACCCTATGGCCAAGGTTTTATGGCGCATATGGGCGATCTGTGCCACAGATGATTCAACTTCTGTGGCGCATATCGCCCATATGCACCACAGAACTCTGCGTCCAGATCTGCACAAAAATGTGGCAGCTTTGCACCCCTCTATCTACCACCATCCATTTCACATCCTTCTTCCCCCTCCTCCCAGCTCGTCTTCCTCGTCTCTCCCACCCCATTGTGCCCATAATTTTCTACATTTTGTTGTATTTAAACCTACTATAGTTGATAGATTGGTTAGGGAAAGCCTTTATCCAACTAGTAGATCTAAAACACACTTACTTTTCTCCTCCACATCTCTATTTGTATACCATTATCTCTCAATAGATCTATTGGTCCACACTCTCTCACATCGCGCTCTCGACTCGGTATTCAATATACTCAGTGAGTAATTAGCCATGAATATGCATGTTTTGTAGGTGTAAAGCTTGTCGCGCGGGCGGTGTGTACATGCGATGCATGCATGGCGCGAAGATGATGTTTGTGCATGAAGCTTGTGTGGTGCATGGATGCTTGCATGGGAAGAAGTTTCTTGTTTTTGATTGTCTGCCCCGGGTATGGTGCATGGATGTTTGCCGAAATGTTGATTCATTTCCATTTCGCGAAATTTTTGCACCACCCATATGTCCTACTTTTACGAAAGGTCATACCAAATTTTTCCGGCGACCATGCATGTGTGTTTATGTGTGCATAAGGTGTGGTTTCTAATTAACCTACTCTGTCTTTTGCTCTATACGTGCATACCGCGCAGGCTACCATGGTCGTCAGGATGGTCGAAGGTCGAGTTACTAGGTATAACAAAGACGCGAAGGCTGACATGATCCAGAACAACAAGACCCAAATAATATGTCCATGTCGAACATGCAAACTCCAGCGCTAGATCGACCATGATTCTGGACAATTGGAGGATCACCTGCTCAGGCGCGGTTTCATCCGCGACGACTTCGGCGATGAGCCGACAGTAAATGATGCTGGTCATCATGAAGACGTGGGCGGGCGAGAAGACGAAGAGTCTCTCGGCGGGCATTGTCATGATGACGAAGAATATACCGGTGGGCATGATAATCATGACGAAGAAGGAGATGTCGACGAGAATGACCATCATGAAGAAGGAGAAGAAGCAAACACCCAGACGCTGCTAACTTTGGGGTTAAGGGACCCTCATGTTCAAGAACTGCTTCTCAGGGAGACGAGCAATGCCAAAGCTGCAGCCAGAGAGAAAGCCAAGCTGGCACAAATGGAGTTAGATGGGATGACCCCATTGTATCCTGGGTGTCGGCCCGAGGAAACACGCCTGAGTGTAACACTCAAGGCTCTAGAGATGAAGGCGGAACACAAATGGACTGACATGAGCTTAAATGCTAACATGGAATTCTGGCATGATCGTCTTCCTAACGGGAACACATTGCCAACAAATATAGAGGAGGCCAAGAAAATTGTGTTCCCTTTCGACCTACCACATGTTAAATACCACGCATGCATCAATGATTGCGCACTTTATCGTAACGAGTATGCGGAGAGAACCACATGTCCGATGTGCGTCCATGGACTATACAAGAGAGGGCACAAGAAAGTTCCTCGAAAAGTGGTATGGTACTTTCCTATCTCTCCCTGTCTACAGAGATATTTCATAGATCCTAAGGAAGCAAAGCTAATGCTATGGCACGTGGAAAAGGAGAAACCCTATGATAATCCAGAGAAGGGAAAGATCCTAACACACCCTTCATACGCTAGCCAGTGGAATGCATTGGACATCGAGTTCTAAGAGTTCGGGGGCGATGCAAGGAACATCAGGCTAGGTATGACCACCGATGGACTCAATCCTTTTGGCAACCAGAGTAACACGCATAGCACCTGGCCCGTGTTTGTATGGCCGTACAACATCCCCCCGTGGCTCTGCACAAAGCAAAGGTACGTACACATGAGCATTCTTATTCAGGGGCCGAAACAGCCAGGTGTCGATATGCATCTTTATCTCGGGTTGTTGAAAGAGGAGTTAGCCACGTTGTGGGAGACGCCAGCCCGTACGTGGGATGCCTACACTAAAGAATATTTCCCTCTGAGAGCCGCATTGCTCACGACGGTGCAGGACTATCATGTTTACGCATATGTTTATGCAATGCATGTGTCAAGTGCATGGATAAGACCTTGCATCTCCAGCTACCCAAGGATCCCGGGTCTTCGAAAACCGTGTTCCAAGGGAATCGAAAGTGGCTTCGCATGGATTACCCGTGGAGAAAACGTGGTGACATGTTCAATGGTAAAGACGCGCTCGAAAGATCCCCACGTACGAGGAGCGACGAAGAAATCGAGGAGCTTCTGAATAATTGGGATGAGTGCCCTGCGCCAGGAAAGAAGCGACCAAGGACATAGCCGCTTCTAGGTGTATGGAAAGCGAGGTCTGTTTTCTAGGACCTACCGTACTGTAAGGTCCTCCACATGCCCCATAGCCTCGATGTAACGCACATCATGAAGAACGTTACCGAAAGTCTTCTTGGCACTCTCCTCAACATGCCGGAGAGGACCAAGGATGGGTCAAAAGCAAGAAACAACCTGAAATTGCTTGGCATCAAGAAGGAGCTTCAGTACCCTGATAGTGATGATGATGATCAAACGAAAGGGACTCATGGTCGCCGCAAAAGGGTTAAGAAGAATGAGGTGGTTGTGCTTCGCGCTGCCTACTTCACTCTGTGTTAGGAGGAGATCGAGCAATTTTTCAGGTGCCTCCTAGGAGTCAAAGTTCCTCACGGTTACTCGGGCAATATAAGCATATATCTCGATGTAGCGAAGAAGAGTTTCAGCGGTATGATGTCCCACGACAGTCACGTGATGATGAAATAGATACTTCCAGTTGCCATATGAGGGATAATGGATGAGAACGTCCGTGAGACGCTGTTTGGCTGGTGCAACTTTTTTGACATCATCTCTAGGAAGTCGATTGGCATGAAGCAGCTCGACAGGCTACAGGAAGAGATCGTGGTGATACTATGCGAGCTCGGGATTTACTTTCCGCCCGCATTCTTCGACATCATGGTGCATCTACTTGTCCATGTCATGGATGACATCATCTAGCTCAGGCCGACATTCCTGCACAACATGATGCCATTTGAAAGGATGAATGGTGTAATCAAAGGGTTCGTTCGCAATAGGTCCCGTCTAGATAGAAGCATAGCCAAGGGATTTCTGATCTACGAGTGCATCTCTTTCTGCCAGGACTATCTAACCACCGAGAATGAGGATGTTGGAATACCCACAAAGAAGCACCTAGGCAGGCTCGCTGGGTACGGTCACCGCGAGGGCCACCGCTCACTGCATGTCGGCATTGCTAATCGACACACCGACTTTGACAGGGCACACCGAGTCACACTACAACACATTGAATTGGTCAGCCCTTGGGTGGAAGAGCACAAAAGCTTGATCGAGCAGGAGTACGTGGACCGAGCCCGCCCGAGGAAGAAAGGAGACGTAACAAGAGAACACAACTCCAGCTTCATGAGTTGGTTCAAGAAAAGGCTGCTGGACAATCCCCCGCAGACGCCTTCTACGGAAGATCAACAACTCATATTCTACTTGTCACAGGGTCCAGCGCATAACGTAAAGACCTATCAGTCGTACGACATCAACGGTTACAGATTCTACACCGAGGAAAAGGACATGAATAGCCAATATCAAAACTCAGGAGTAACTATGATGTCCTTCGCCGATGATGAGACTACTGTCGTGGAAAGATTCTATGGAAGGATCGAGGAGATATGGGAGCTCGACTACTATGAAGAGACGGTACCGATGTTCTGTGTTAGATGGGCCAAGAACGTCGAAAAAGAAGGCTGATATTTCACCACCTGCGTTATACCCGATGCAAAGAAGGCCTCCGTGAAAAATGAGTCGTGGATACTCGCTAGCCAAGTTGATCAATGTTTCTTTATTACCGACCCGTCAGAGCCCAGTCGTGTTGTATTGAGGAGGGGCAAGAGGAGCATCATAGGAATGGAAGGAGCCGCCAATGAGCAAGACTTTGACAAGAATGGAGATCTGAAGATCGAAGAGGAATTCGACAAGTACATCAACATGCCTACTACTACTATAGTAAGAAGAAAGACCACAGTACCAACTAAAGGTTGTCCTTTCACGAGAAGAAATCTCATAGTGCCTGGGCTAAAGAATTCAACCGCGAAGAAAAAGGGAAAGAAGATTGTGAAGAGAGGCTAGCTAGCTCGAAGCATCACACGACGACGTGTGACCTTTTTTGTGTATTAGTTAGAGACTAATTAAACATATATCGTGATATTCGAGTATGTATACAAATTCATATGTGTTTATGAGAAGCACAACATATACATATAATTCGGGGAGGTTTTTTGAATAAATATACATATGTGTATGTGCTTGGTTTAAATATATTTGTATCATATAATTTTTAAATAAAGAAAAAAATAATTCCGCAGCCCGAATTCGAACCTGGCTGCCACAGGCTCATGTCCAACTACATGCCTCACAACCATTGAGATACTGTCTGTTTCGTGTCAAACTACCGCCGCGTGCCGGTTTTGACTAAGTGCCCAAGCTTCTGTGGCGCATATCACTGGAATGCGCCATAGAAGTTTCTAGTGATATGCGTGGCGCATATCACTGGAATGCGCCAGAAATGCGCCATAGAAGTTGAACTTCTGTGGCGCATTCCAGTGATATGCGCCACAGAAGCTTGGCACTTAGCCAAATAACCGCACGCCCTTTCCTGTAGCTTTCCCCCTTTCCCCCTGCGAGCCTGAAGCAAACCCTAGCCTAGCCGAACCGTCGCCGCCACTCCCCCGCGCGTCCGTCGCCGCATGCCTCCGTCGCTCACCCGCACACCTCCGCCACCGCATGCCTCTGCCGCTCGAAGGTGGAGAAGGAGCCCGTGGTCGAGGTGGAGGAGGAGCCCCTGTTGCCGTAGCCCGTGGAGGAGGAGAGCCGCCCCAGCCGCTGGAGCCCGTGGAGGAGGAGCCCGTCGGCCACTGTCGGGGAGGTAACCCCAGATAGGGTCAAGACAGGGGAAAGACGAAAGGAATCTCCCTTGTCGTGAGCCGAGTTACTTTTATGTCGGCCGGGTCATATAAGAGTTGGCCGAGATAAGCAAGGCCTTGACAGATATGGAATGAGTAACGCCTTATCCGGCCGACATATGAGTTAAGTCGGCCGAATTAGTCTGACTAACTTGAATGCAGGTGAAGGCCGAGCCGAGTTATGGGAGACAAGGCCGAGTAACACGAAGCTTGCAGGAGAAGGAGGTGTCTATAGTCAAACCCTAGTCACTGGCTAGGAGGAATCCAGACAGAGCCAAGCACAAAGGACAAGGAGCAGAGCAGCAGAAGGGCAGAAGAAGGTCAGGAAGGTGATAGTCAGGGAGCCCAAGGCGCACATGTGAAGGTCTCTAGAACATTGCCGCTGATAGAGGGGGGACACGGAAAGGAGGCCGCCGAGTTACCATATTGGGACAAGCATATTCCAAGAATATGCTTGCCACGTTAGCCCTAGAAGGAACTAAGGTACCCCTTATAAGGGGGACGCTGGCTCCTGAGCAGGGGATCGATTTATTCTACGCCTTAAGGCTCGTGTAGTAGTGTTCTTCCTCTCTATGAGATAGCTCTTGGAGCACTTGTATTCATTGAGGAGAGGGATAGAGATTTACTTGTTGAGCATTTGTGTGTAGAAATCACTACATCTTCCCTCCCCGGATCCCTCTAGCATCCATTGGCCCCATACTTTAGCCTACCCATGGCATCTGCCGTGCCACCACCACGATAGTTGGCGCCCACCGTGGGGCCAGCGGCGGTGCTAGCTGGAGTCAAGATCCGGACGGGATACTTCATCCACACCGGCGAGCGGGTTGTCTCTGGCTTAGTCTAGAGATTTGATCTCTGGGACTATGTCAGCGATAACGCGGGTAGCTTCATTAGAAAAGCGCCTCCGCGCAACGGCGTCTTCATCAAACTAGGCACGCACAAGGTCTACATCGGCATCGACACCTCCTGTGTCTATCCTCACCGAGTTATTGATGCAGGAGAGCCTCCCCTCAATGCTGCTAACGGTATGTGAGGAGCACGCCCAGTCGGCAGCGTCGAGGTGATGGTGACAGCCGCAACAAAGGCAGCAGGAGCAGGCGCCGGACCAAGCAAGGACCCGGCGGCAGGAGGACAGGTGACCACGAAGCAAGCAACTCCACAGCCCACCGAGGTAGATCCGCTAGCAGCCAAGTCAGTCGAGGTACAGGAGACTACCCCAAAGGCGACAAGGGTAAGGTGGCCACCTCTGGAAAGACCAGAGAATATTCTCCAGGCAACTATAGATAATCTAACCACGCCTGTGGCGCCGATACTTGATCCGGCTAACGCCCAAACGAAGTTAGAAGAAACTAGCCAAAAAGTATTGGTAGAGGCAAAAAAGGTGTCAGCCTTGCGGGAGTCCTTGTACAGGACCCTGCGAGAATATGCAAAGGCAAACAAGCTGGATGTGGCCCCCGAGGAGGTAGATGAATTGAGATTGAGAGGAAAGAACCTCATGAATGATATGAATAAAGAGCATGGAGCTCGTGGAGGTGATTCAGTCGATCTAGGCTTGCCGAGGTATAGTACCCCGACAAAGAACCTATGGCGGAAAATGCCGCTGCTTTGGAACTGGAAGTATTAAGCGGGGAAGACCGGCAGAAACAACAAGAAAGAGTGAATGAACTGGTGCGCATTGCGAATCAGTAGAATGAGGAAATGCTAAGGGCTGAACTGGCGAGACCGGGAGCCTCGCGTATGGTTCATTCGGTGGGAGCAGCACCCGCACTATCTGCGGCAGCAGCATCCTCACCTGGGAACAACGCGCGAAAAGATAGAGCTGTGACCTCAGGAAAAAGAAATAAGCAAATTGTTCCGTATGATCCGGCAGTTGCCGGAAAGGTCAATGATAACAGAGGCAACGACAGCCAATGTAACAGTGGAGATAGAAACCTCGGTCATGCTAACAAGGGGCCGGGAGACCTCGGAAGGGTAAATCATGAAAATAATAACCCGGCGGAGCGAAGGAGAAACCCTCCACCAAATCCTCAGCCAAGATATGAACCTCGGCAAGATCGAGAAGTGAGACCAGCTCATCATAATCAGGCAACTGATAGATACAATGATGGTTACTCGGATATGGAGCATGCAGGACATGGTGGGGATAACCATTATGGAATGCAAGAGAGAATAGTTTATAGAAACTTGCCGTCAAGTGACGCAAGACTAAAACTGAATATATTATATCGGTCCGAGTTATTGGAAGAACAAGGTCCGCCAGGTCCGGCATGTTTCGGACCTCGGATCATGGGTGAACCGCCAGTGCCGAATTTCCAGTTGGCAAGGGGCACAAAAACATACAATGGGAGCACAAAACCACAATACTGGTTGATTGACTATGCCACTGCAGTAAAGATAGCTGGTGGAAACCTACGATGGGCGGTGAGATACGTCCCACAAATGCTGGAAGGACCAGCCAGAGTATGGCTGAACAATCTGTCGACAGGTAGTATCAACTGTTGGTTAGATTTTGAAGAAACTTTTTGTCAGCAATTTCACCAGTACTTATAAGAGGCCGAATAGGCCTCAACGGCTCGCTATGTGCAAACAGAAGCCGAATGAAACGGATAGGGAATTCTTGACTTGGTGGTGTAACCTCAGAAACTCATGCAAAGGGGTCATAGAGTCTCAAGCGATAGCTTGGTTTGCTCAAGGCTGCCGATATGGGAGTGTCCTATGGCAGAGGTTGCAAAGAGATATGCCGACCACCTTGGCAGAGACCATCAGGATAGCAGATTCGTATGCATTAGGGGATCCGATGCAACCAGAATTAATGTCGGTAGCGCATCGGGAACACCAAGATCAATATGCAAGAGATGCAGCCGTATCATCGAGGCGCAACGAATTCCGAGGTAGAAGAAGGGAGGAAAGACCGGATTACAAATATGCATCCAATCAGGTGGCAGCAGTAGTACAAGACCAGCCGAGTCATGGGAACAGTCAGCGACAGAAGAACAGTCCTCAGCAGTGGACGCCGAGGAATGAAGGGAAAAGGCAGTGGACACCAGAACAAAAGAAGCAATGGCAGGAGAGGCCGAATTACACGTTTGAATCCATGCTGGATCAACCATGTAAATTCCACACTCCAAACCCGGCCAAGCCGGCTAATCATACAACTCGTCAGTGTGCTTGGATGAAAAATGCAATGGGAACCCGGCGGGCATGCAAGCGCCCCCTCATCAAGCGCATCAGCAGCAGAAGACATAACTAACTGGAGCAAATGCGCAGCAGTTAATGTTACCACCATCTCCTCCGAGGTATGATAACTCGGACGGGAGAGAAGCAGTGCATCAAGTGATAAATCAAGGTCGAGATGGAAGGACAAATCCCGGAAACAACGGACGTAATGATTACAGAGAGCATCATCAATCATATTGTGTGTTCATAACAGAACAGCAAGACAGGCAAAGTGTACAACGCCGGCATATGGAAGTGAATGCTGCTATGCCGGCAGTACCAAGATACGTGCCTTGGTCCGATCAGGAAATAACCTGGAGCATCAAAGATCACCCAAAGATAATGCCGAATCCAGGGTCGTATGCACTGGTACTAGATCCGGCATTTGTCGGACCCAGTATTAATGTCAAATTCTCAAAAGTGCTCATTGATAATGGGAGTAGTATCAACCTTATGTACAAGGACACAATGCACAAACTTGGCATAACTCAGAATATGTTACAATCCAGAAGAACGACGTTCCATGGAATAGTGTCGGGTCTTTCATGCAAACCCATTGGGAAAGTCCGAGTAGATGTGTTATTCAGCACAAGGGAGAACTAAAGAGCGGAGAATTTGGAGTTTGAAGTTGTGCACCTAGAGAGTTAATATCATGCTTTACTCAGGCGGCCATCGCTGGCTAAATTCATGAGTAGTTGTCATATTAATTATCTGAAAATGAAGTTACCTGGGCCACAGGGGGTGATAACAGTAGCTGGAGATTACAGAAAGTCGATGGAGTGCGCTTCGGCCAGATCAAACCTGGCCGAGTCATTGGTGATTGCAAGAGAAAAAAGAAGGATTCGGGAGGTAGCGGCTCTGGCTCAGTCGGCATAGCTGAATATGCTGGCACTAGCCAACCCCCATGGAAGTGTTTCTTTCCAGCCGACTAAAGAGGCAAAAAAGATTCAGATAGATGAGCAGTTCCCAGAGCGCACCATCACGATTGGTGCCAGCCTAGATGCCAAATAGGAAGGCGAGCTCACCAACTTCCTCCGTGAGAATCGGGATATCTTTGCATGGTCAACTCAAGACCTGCAAGGTGTGCCGAGGGAGTTGGATGAGCACTCTTTGCATGTAAGACCAGGAGCAAGGCCGGTGAAGCAACCTCTCCGCCGCTTTGCCGAAGACGGGAGAAAAATAATAGGGGATGAGATAGCTCGGCTCCTTGCGACCGGGTTCATCATGGAGGAACTTCATCCGGATTGGCTATCAAATCCAGTGTTAGTGGAAAAGAAAAAGGATGACCCAAATGTAGCCGTCGTATGGCGAATGTGTATCGATTACACGAACCTAAACAAGGCGTGTCCCAAAGATCCTTTTCCTTTACCTAGAATATACCAAGTCATTGATTCGACCGCTGGTTGTGAGATGTTGTCATTTGTAGACGCGTATTCTGGTTTCCAGTAGATACCGTTAAATCTAGCCGATCAAATAAAGACTGCATTTATTACCCCGTACGGGGCTTATTGCTATCGCACCATGCCATTCGGCCTGCGTAATGCAGGAGCAACATACCAAAGATGCATGCAAAAGTGTCTACATGACCAGATAGGAAAAAATGTACAAGTATATGTAGATGGTGTGGTTATAAAAACCAAAGAGAGCAAAATGCTCCTTGATGATATTCGGCAAACATTCGCAAATTTGAGAAGATACCGAATGAAGCTTAACCCGGAAAAATGTACCTTCGGTGTGCTGGCTGGAAAATTACTCGGTTTCCTCGTGTCCAGCCGAGGTATAGAGGCAAATCCAACTAAAATACGAGCAGTTGAAAAAATGGAACCGCCGAGGTGTCTAAATGATGTACAAAAATTAACGGGCTGCCTGACATCGCTAAGTCAATTCGTATGTCGGCTGGGGGAAAAGGCATTACCTCTATATCAACTGATGAAAAAGTCTAATAAATTCATCTGGACACCGTAGGCAGATAATGCGTTTCATGAGTTAAAAAAGATGTTGGTCATAGCATCGATCCTGGCTTCTCCACTATCAAAAGAACCTATGTTACTTTATGTAGCTGCCACTAACAGAGTGGTAAGTGCAGTGGTTGTTGTGGAACGGAATGAAGGAGATAAGTCAATACAAAGGTCGGTATATTACCTAAGCGACGTACTATCGGCCTCAAAACAGAACTACCCGCACTACCAGAAGATGGCTTATGGAGTATACATGTCGGCGGAAAAACTTAAACATTACTTCGAATAGGATCCGATAAAAGTGATTTGTGAAGCGCCCATAGCCAAGATATTGAGAAACAAAGATGCAAGTGGCCTAATAGAAAAATGGGCAATCGAGTCATCACCTAATGCTCCGCAGTTCGATAGGCGAGATGCAATCAAATCTCAGGCAGTGGCCGACTTCTTTGTGGATTGGGCCGAGGTACAATATGAGCCGCCATTACCAGATCCGAATTATTGGACAACGCATTTTGACGGACCCAAGCTGAGAAATGGCTTGGGGGCAGGGATAGTGTTAACTTCGCCGAAAAAAGATTAGTTGAAGTATGTGCTGCAGATACATTTCGCCGCATCAAACAACGTAGCCGAGTATGAAGCACTTGTCCATGGGTTGAAAATGGCAAAAGAGATTGGTATACGTCGGATCCTATGCTATGGGGATTTAGATCTAGTAGTATAGCAAGTATCAGGCAATTGGGACGCATTATATGCGAATATGGCCCTATATAGATTTCATGTGCAAAAAATCAGTGGTTACTTTGATGGTTGCGAGTTTCATCATATACCTCGGGCGGAAAATGACGCTGCAGACACACTGTCAAAACTCGGATCAACTAGGCAGTCAATTCCCCTAGGTATCGCCCTAGAGCACCTGAGAAAACAATCGATTACACCATCACCAGAGTCCGAGTCAATTCGTATCTCGGCAGTATTGAAAGAAGGGAGTGTGCCGATGGAAATCGACAAAGAATGCGACCCGGACTTTCTGAAGGTGAACCCGGCCATCACACGAGCAAACACAGAAAAATCCGAAGCTATTATGTCGGCAGAAAATATGGAAATCGACAGTGACACTATCCCAGAGAAAATCACGCCGATATGGGCGCAACCCATATTCTCATTCCTTAAGGAGGCAATCTTGCTGAGTAATGAAGTACTGTCTAGAGAAATAGTAAGAAGAGCAAAAGCTTACACAATCATAAACAATGAGCTGTATAAGAGAAGCGTCACGAACGTAGTACAAAGATGTGTTGACTCGGCAGAAGGACAGGAAATACTCCTAGATATACATCAGGGAGAATGCGGGCATCATGCCTCATCCAGAGCTTTAGTGGCCAAGGCATTTAGGCATGGGTTTTACTGGCCTACAACATTAAAGGAGGCAAAAGAATTAGTGGAAAAATGTAATGGTTGCCAGAGATATGCCAGCAAGATACATCTGCCCTCGTCCGAGTTAAAAACGATACCAATCACTTGGCCTTTTTCTGTATGGTGCTTGGATATGGTAGGTTCATTCAAACCAGCCCGAGGCGGAATGACTCACATTCTAGTCATGGTAGACAAATTTACAAAGTGGATCGAGGTGAAACCAATAAGAAAATGTGTTGGGCCAACAACAGTAAAATTTCTAAAGGATATTATCTTGAGATATGGATATCCACACAGTGTTATCACAGATAATGGCACAAATTGTGCTGAAAAAGCCTTTGCTAGGTTCTGCCAAGAAAAACACATAAGACTAGATGTTGCCTCGGTGGCTCACCCAGCATCAAATGGGCAAGTAGAAAGATCAAATGGACTGGTATTGTCAGGAATAGAACCTCGGCTTATCGAACCACTGCAAAGGTCGGCAGGATGCTGGATTGAGGAGCTCCCAGCAGTACTGTGGAGCCTCTGAACCACCCCAAACAGGTCGACAGGGTATACCCCTTTCTTTCTGGTATACGGGGCAGAAGCTGTGCTTCCAGCCGACATAATGCATGACTCGCCAATAGTAATCCAATACACAACGGCCTAAGTAAACGAAGTATCAAGGCAAGACGATGTGGATCTGCTAGAGGAAGCAAGGGAATTGGCATTATCAAGATCGGCTGTTTATCAGCAAAACCTCAGACGATACCATAGAAAAAAAGTAAATCCAAGGGTTTTTAAAGAAGGAGACTTGGTCCTTAGACTAGTGCAACGCACAGACGGCATGCACAAACTCTCACCTCCATGGGAAGGACCATTCATTGTGAGTAAAGAATTGCACAATGATGCATATTACCTGATCGACGCTCGACCACCAGAGAAGAATAAAGAAAATAAGGCCGGATACGAATCAAAAAGACCATGGAATATAGCTTTACTTCACCCGTTCTACACTTAGAAGCCATATGTTGTACGTCGTGATGCGACGCATAAAGTTGGAGTATCAAGCATGTATTAAACCACGGCACCTCGAGCAGCGACACGGGGACTGCACCGTGTTATTTCCTATTTTGAATTATGTATTAAACCTCGGCACCTCGAGCAGTGACTCGGGGACTGCATCGTGTTATTTCCTATTTTGAATTATGTATTAAATTTCGGCACCTCGAGCAGTGACTCGGGGACTGCACCTTGTTATCCCTTATTTTGGATTATGCATTACACCTCGGTACCTCGAGCATCGACTCGGGGACTGCCTCATGATTGTTTCTTGTTTTCAAATATGTATTCAACCTCGACACCTCGAGCAATGACTCGGGGACTGCCCCGTGGTATTCTCGGCATTAAGCTATGAATTATATTTCGGCAACACAGTTTGTAACTCGGGGACTGTTTTGTGTTATCCGATATTATCTGAACAGATATAAACATTCAGCGACCCAAGGGATAACTCGGGGTTGACTTACACCATTAATGTCTTCCATTCATATAAGAGCTCGATACCTTCAGTAGCAACTCTGGGACCACCCCAATTTGCTGCCCATAATTCATAGATGCAACATAAGCGTGCCTAGATACAACAGGGGAAAAATAATTAACGATTCCTAGAGGAAACGACCTCAGCAAGTCGAAGTATTATAAGGAATACAAGCCGACCTATGAGGTTGGAGAATTATACTTCAAGTAGAAATCGCGAAAACAACAACTATACAACCAAGTTTACAAAGGGCAAGCAAGATAAATGTCGGACGAAGATCGACTTCATTGGAGAATACGATATGGCCTTACGAAATTAAAGTTGGGCAAGGCAAAGCTATGAAACAGATAGTTTAACTTAGACGAAATGACAATAGTTACCATCGCCAATGCCTCAGCGGCGCAAGGCAAAAAGGTTCACACCACACACAAAAGACGGACAATTGTTTCACGAACATCATACGCCTGACATGCTGGGGACTTAAAGCGATTTGAAGTTTTTCAAACCTAAACACTAGAAGAGGCCACACAACCCTTAAGGGGCAGTAGCATTGTCAGGAGCATCGGCAGGGGTATCTCGGACGCTGGCGGAGGGACCTCGGTCTCCTTCAGAAGGGTATCCTCAGGAACTAGGTGCTCCGAGGTAGTTTCCGCCCCAGCCGTAGTTACCTCGGCTTCGACAGAAGCCATGATAACCACGGGCGCAAGCCCCGGCTGCAGAGGGACATCAGTTTGAGCTCGTGAGTTTTCAGTCCCTTTAGAGGACGATTGCGCATCGCCATCCTCGCCTGAGCTATCATCTGAATAACGGGATTATCCTAATCACCCTCTGATTCATCTTGATCGGCCGAGTCATCACCCGATCCATCTTCAACTTCGACATCATCCGCCGGATTGGGAAGGAAACTTGGCCCTTCGATCCAATTATGCAAGTCAGCATACTAGATAAGATGGAAGGCACAAGCTTGGCGACGAGCAATAAACTCCGGATTTTCAACCCAAGGAGAGCCAGTGCGTAGATCCATCAGAGTATCGAGGGAAATATCTTCATACCAAGACAACACGGCCGTAAGGGCCATGTCGGTACTAGCCCTCCAGCAGATTCTCTCCAGAGATTAAGTTGGGTCTGAGATGCCATCAGCCTCGACACGAGCACTTCAACTTCATCAATCTCAGGAATTCCAGAGGTGTTCGGCAAAAGAACATGGTAAGCGCGGATAGCTGCTTGCACCAAATCTCTTCCCATGATTTTCATTGGTCCAATAGCAGCACCGACGACGATCAGAAAGTCTTCCATTGAATATTCTTGATTCGGAGCAACGGGGATGCCTCAGCACTCACGAGCAGCAATCGCAGCCTTAGTGCTCATGGGTTTCGCTTCCGGAAAATGATCTACATGAAAGGAAAACATATCAGTTAAAAATAAGAAAGAGAAGAAAATAACTCGGCCACAGGCGGAGACTTACGATGGATGTAACTCAACATTTTCTGGAGATCCTGGGACCAATTGTCCCTACTCTTGTCAAACCAAGTTATTTGTTCGCTCATCGTCCGGGTCTTTATCTCAGCAGCGTCAAGAACTTCCGTATTTTTCTGCAACTGCAGGCTCAGTCGATTCTTTTCTTCAGAGAATTCCTGATCAACTTTTTCCAATTCGGATTTCTGGGAAAGCTTGAGAGACTCAACCTCGGAACATAACTGGGTTATTTCATCATCCTTTTCCTTGAGTTGCGCCGAATGAGTTGCAGCTTGCTCTAAAAAATGCAGCATCATATCAGGCATAGGTATGCATTCTTGATGCGATGTTTTGTTCAATATCATTTATATGTCATATGCCAAGGGACAAATATACGTTAGCCGATTATATACTCCGCGTAGGGCGAAGTTTGTCCCGGTTGGTAGTTATATATAGGTATAGCTGGAGCCCTAGACAGTCTAGCCATATATCAAAATATCATATCATGGGTTGTGGGCTACTCTGGAAGGAGTGGTGACCCAGCGCGATAGGTTGCTTTTACTATTACAAGACTGTCTTCCTGGTCAACTCAGCCTCCTTGAGTTTGTCTTATGGACGGAGTGGGATTTTCCCTAGGGGGTCAAGTTTTAAGGCAACTAGGCCTATTGAGATGCATATAACTACCTTTTTCATCTTATCACCCCGCCTAGCGACTTTGCAAGCATTAAAGGCTAGGCACCTAATGTGTGTAACTCGGCTATAGCAAAGCCGGAAGGCTGTTAGAAACCCAATATTCATCCCAGACAGGATTTAACAAATTTAAAAACAAAAACGAGTAACCAACCTTCGAGAGCGTCAAATTTCTTGGTAAGGCGGGTATTCAGATTATTGATACTAGCTGCACACCAGCAAAGAGTGAGTTAGCACGACAAGCCAAAAATGTTAAGAACTTAAGGAAAAGTACAAAGATTTATCAAATTACCAGTTTTCTTCACTACGGGAACAACTTTCTCAAATTTTTCTTGAAGTTTCTTGTGGGCAAAGAGCAACCTTTGAAATTCGGCAGTCCGCCGATCATGAGCAACCTGGATATAACAGAAGGTTACAAAACTGGATATTCAAAGTTAAAGCAGATCCGAATCAAATAAAATTTGACTCGGATCTAGGTGGCTGGATATTCAAAGTTAAAGCAGATCCGAATCAAATAAAATTTGACTCGGATCTAGGTGACTGGATATTCAAAGTTAAAGCAGATCCGAATCAAATAAAATTTGACGCGGATCTAGGTGGCTGGATATTCAAAGTTAAAGCAGATCCGAATCAAATAAAACTTGATTCGGATCTAGGTGGCTAGATATTAAAAGTTAAAGCAGATCCGAATCAAATAAAACTTGATTCAAATCTAGGTGGTTGGATATTCAAAGTTAAAGCAGATCCGAATCAAATAAAATTTGACTAGGATGTAGGTGGCTGGATATTCAAAGTTAAAACAGACCCAACCTAAGTATAACTTGACTTATATCAAAGTGGCTAGATATTTAAAGCTAAAGCAAATCCGAACTGAGTAAAACTTGATTCGGATATCACAGCTAATTCGAGTCATGACATTTGGTGCCTGACAAAGCTTCCAAACAAACAACAAGTTATCCGGTTGCAAGCTTCGGGGACTAGTGTGTATATGATACCATTCGAATGATAGACAAAGTATCAACGAAGGCACTTACCTCATTCATCTTGTCACTGTCAAGGACAATTTTGGCATCCATGTGCAAGCGACTGCTGATGTCGGAAAGCTGGAATGGTTGGCTACTCGGATTGCCTTCAAGTTGATCCGCGGCATTCCAGTTATTGGCATATTCCACCAAGGAGCTGAAGGGAATATGCCCGAGAGGCAATAATAAAGTTGTTATTATCGTATTCCTTGTTTATGATAAATGTTTATTTTACATGCTATAATTGTATTAATACGGAAACGTTAAACATGTGTGTTTAATAAAAAAAGGAAGTTCCTAGTTATGCCTCTCTTATAAACTAGCTCGTTGATTAACAAGATGATCATAGGTTTCCTGATCATGGACATTGGATGTTGTTAATAACGAGGTCACAACATTAGTGTAATCATGTGATGAACATTCATCCGAAGAATAGCATTATGATCAAAGTCATTGAGTTTATATTGCTATAACAACTTACGAAGTGATCCTAATCCTTAGACCATGAGATCATGTCAATCACTAACACCGGAAGAGTTTCTTGATAACATCAAACGTCACATCGTAACAGGGTGATTATAAAGATGGGTTCAGAACTACTTAAGTGTTATGTTGAGGCCCATGGATCGAGAGTGGAATTTGTTCATCCCGATGATGGATAGATATGCTCTGGGCCCTCTCTGTGATATCACATTGATTAGCTTGCAAGCAAGTGATTTGATCACTAGAATGTTATATCACGGGAACGAGAAAAGAGTGCATGTCAGTAACGAGGTCAAACTAGGTATGGAGATACCGATGATCGAATCTCGGACATGTAATATATGCGAAACAAAGGGATTAAGATACTAGCGTAAAAGGTTCCGACGATCACAAGAAAGTCATCGTTGATTGTGTGGGAGTCAGTATGGGTCTCCAGATCCCGCTTCTGATTGTTGATCCGAGAGGGGTCTCGATCATGTCCGCATTATTCGCAAACCGTAGGGTGACACACTTAAGAGACACCGACATCCATTTGGAGCAAAAGTTTCATGCCGAAAAGAATAACAAGCGCAGGAATTTATTTCACTAGATACTTAAACGGGTTTTCGGGTGAATTGCAGAAAGTCTTTATGCATGTGAAATGAAATACTAGCAAGGGGTTATATGTGAATGTTTGTCATTAAAGTAATTGACAAAATTCTGAATAAATAAAAGGAGTTTTATTTAGTGAGAGTTTGCATTAAATTTGGTGGAAATTTAATGGGAATTTGAGTGGGTTTTTGAGTGGAGGGAATTGAAAGGCATTTGAGTGAGTGGAGTGTCCACCCACATGAATGTGGAAGAGGTGGGGGCAGCCCCATGGCTGGGCGCATGGCCCCTTGGGTGCCCCCCTTCTCCCTATAAAAGGAGTCCCCTCCCTCTCTCTCACTCACACCTCCTCGTGAAGGATCTCTCTCCCTCTCTAGTATTTATCCCCCATGGTCTCGGACTAGCGAGATACATGTTCCCGGTGGCCTTTCGACAAGAAAGAGTTGTGCTTCCGCTGCATCGCTTGAGCGAGGAGGCGGAGGTTTCTCGGTGCCTCGCACATGTGTGCGAGCATGGATGCGCTGCTTTTTTGCGGCGCTAGGACTTCCTCTCGATCTTGAGATCGGCAAGAGATCGTCTACATCAACCACGAGTTTGGACTCGTTAAGCTTTGTCGGTCTTCAAGGGTATGTTCTCTACGGATATACATCCGCCCGTTTTTTGTATCTAGTAGATAGATCTTGGTACATAGTTGTTCCCATCGTAGGAAAATTTTTGTTTTCTATGCTGCGAACCCTACAGTTGTATCAGAGTTGGATCTATGCGTAGATACTTTGCACGGGTAGTACACATATGAGTATGTGGGCGATGATGATCATTTTATTGCTTCTTAGTTGTACTTTGGATATTGGTGGCATAGTGGGATGAAGCGGCCCGGACAAACTTTACATGTCCTCGCACATGAGACATGTTCCACGCTTGACATGCAACTAGTTTTGCATAAGTGGCTAGCGGGTGTCTGTCTCTCCTACTATAGTCAATATCTAATTTGCAACGAGTTTTCAACAATTTGTTTATCCTTGTTATGGTTCATGTTCGTAGGTAAGAACGGTTCTATCTTCGAAAGCCTAAGCCACGTAAAACTTGCAATGGATAAATTAGAGGCGTCTAGTTTAGATTGTTGCTAAGCTATTGTTATGATATGGTGATGTTGTAAGTAGAAGTATGAGATGATACTCTTACAACACACATAGCGTGTAATTTCCATAGACCTTGGCCTTACACATAAAGGTATGATAGAGATCATACCACGGTGCACATGATGGAGATCATATGCGGGAACCATATCACTTCACTTACAAACATGAGATGTTTGATTGCATCTTATATTGCTTGTTTGGCGTTTTATTAGCATAATAAGATGATCCCTCATTTAGATATCAAGATAAGAATGTGGTCTTCCTTAAGTATGCACTGACAATGTTTTGTCGCTTCAAGACATCACATGATGATCGGGTGTACTTGAATCCATGAGCATATCTCGGGTGTAAGACAGTTACACACGCGAATACTAAGGTTCTTACTTGGCGAGCCTAGCATGTACAGACATGGCCTCGGAACATGGACCGAAAGGTTAAACATGAGTCCTATGTTTTGATATGATGACCATATGGATGCTCGCCTTTGAAGCTATACCGACTCACGTGATGATCGGACTTGGTGTAGTGGATTCGGTTCATGTAATCACCAAGAACACACGAGGGATGTCGTTTTTGAGTGGGAGTTTATTTCTAATTTGGATTAGTAGAACTCAATTTATCATAAATTAAATCAAAGTAAATTTGCATAATTTGTTGTAGTCATTGGCATTCGTTCACTACCTTATGCATAGTTGTAATTGAGATAATAGAACTATAGAATTCTGGATATATACTTTACGAACTGGTATCGTATTGTGTTGAGTGTCAATATAAAGTTTAAAGTTCTATTGCAAACTTTCAGCAAACTCTATTTACTCCGAGAAATTTAATAGTTGGTATTAAATTGAGAGTAACAATTCTAGTGTTAGTATCTTAAGTATCATGTTTGCCTCCATGATTCTTGATTGTTTTAATATCAAGTTTATCTAGGAGCTGAAAGAATTGTTTCAGAAACCATCATGTGTGGCAGATATAACGATATCTGAAACATTATTTTGGTTGCAATATGATAGAGTATAATATATGTTCTCATATTGGATGAGAATTTACGAAGGTTGGAGATGCTAGACATCCTAATCATCCAAAAGGGTTTTGGAAAGTAATGTTATACTCAATATTCGCCTTTATAAGCTATAGTAGCTTGATCATGAAAGTCATCATGATAAGGATGAATAGAAGATTTATGTAAAGTGTTTACTACACTAAAAGGTTACTGAAGAATGGATTTTGAAAGAATACCGATCATTTTGATGATGGTGATCTACTTCAAAGTGCAAGTCCAAAGGTATTATTATTTGAATATACACGCTTTGGACTATGTGTCATGTATATGGCGCCACTTTTGATGTTGATAGATTCTTTAAAAGGAAAAGCAAATGCTGAAAGAGAATCTATAAAATATATTTGGCAGAAAAGAAAAGATTGGAAATATCCAATTTAGGTATATAGAAGATATACATGTTATGGTTGTATTCTTTGCTTGTTAAACAATGTGGTTCTTCGGTATTGGATACCGAATTGGTTGGTATGAAATTTCATACGGAACGACGCAATTCATGAACCACAATGGCCTAAGTAACTAGCAAGAGAATATGTGATGATGTTCATCAAAAACAAACAAACCATTGTTTGTATTTCTCGTTGACATCAAAGCTTGATTTCAACATTTGTTTTAATAATTGTTATTTGAATCAGGTATTATGAGAACAAAGGTTGTTCAAATAATTACCGTATTCCATATAAGATGGATGATTTACAAATCTAGTTGGAGAAATCACATCCATAAAACCTAATGCTAAAATGTCGCAAGACAAATGATTGAAAGATCACTTACGAAGTGACATCGCCATTTAAATTATATTGGAAAGAAAACATGAAGAATCATGGATTTTTGGAGTCTTTGATTTGATCAAGTGACGCTTGTGAGACTTTCCTCGTGATAATTAAAACTTCGTTCAAAGGCCAAAGAAGAACGAACAACTAAATTATTGGAATTTATACATATCGATGTATGTAGTCCATTATGTGTAGTCATAAGCGATGGATTTCAACTTCATATTCTTTCTCCGGAAATTTGAGTGAATATTCACTTAATGAGAAAGAAGTGTGAAATATTTGAAAACGTTCAAAGAATTTCAAGATGATGTGAAAATCATTGTGACAAGAAAATAAATGGTTTATGATTTTATCGTAGGGGATTTATTTGAGTTACAAGCGTAACAAGAAAATAAATGAATTATGATTTTATCATAAAGGGATTTATTTGAGTTGCAAGTTTAGCAAAACACCTAGATTTACATCTCCCGAAACACCATAGGAGTATGGAGTGTTTGAGATTTGTAATGAAACCTTGTTTGACATGGTTGGATCAAAGGTGTTATTTATAAAACTGCCATTATGTTTTACAAAGATTAAAGCTTTAGAGACTTTCGCTTTTACACTAAAAAGAGGTCCATCTTGATCCGTTGAAATGACACCATGGAAGTTATGGTTTGGGGTAAAACCCAAGTTGTCATTTATTAAATTTTGGTATGCTAAACATAAGTAAGATGTTTACAACCAAAGTCGGATGAGCATGTCTTTGTAGGTTATTTCGAATAATAATTGGTTATTCCTCCATAACACCAAGGACAAAAGGGTTTGTCGCTTGAAACATGAAGTTTCTTGAAGAAGGAATTTTTCATAAATGTTAAGTGGGAGGACAATAGAACTTTGATAAGGTTAACGAACCTTAGCTATATGTGCTGAGTTGCGCAGCGCCGGAAATCGTTCCGGAGGCTGTCATAATGATCATATCTTATGTACCTCAAAGATTGTGGTCACAGAGATCTAAGTTCCTATTGAACCAAGTAGGTCAGTTAAACAATCAAATGTTAAGATTTGAGAGTAAATCATTATTGTTTGACAATGATGAACCGAATACATACAAAGAAGCGATGATGGGCCCTGACTCCGTCAAATGGCTTGAAGCCATAAAATCCGTGATAGTTCCATATACGAGAAATCAAGTTTTGAACTTGGAAAACCCTCCAGAAAGGTGTAAAAACCTATCGGTCGTATTTAGATCTATAAAGAAACAGACATGGATGTTTCACATCTATGAAATAGTTGAAATGTCGTAAAGTATTTTACGACAATGTTCAAGGAGTTGACTATGACAAGATTTGATCTTTCATAGCGATATTTAGTCTGGACGGATTAAAGTAGCAACCACTACATATAATTTGTTATATGGTAGATGAATAAACAAAACAAAGTTCTTCTAATAGAATGGTTACCTAGGACGTGTACATGACACGATCCAAAATGGTTTTGTTAATTCAAAGGATGCTAAAAAGGGCATGCAAACTTCAATGGTTGAAGTAAGCATCGCGGAGTTGGAATCTTCAGCGTGATGAAAAAGAGTTTTCATCAGGAGACGATGAAGATGCTTGCATTTGCAAGAAATTAAGTGAGAGCGCTAAGACATATTTCTAATACATTATGTGGAGGACATCTTGTTGATTGGAAATGATGTATCTTTTATTGACAAAGGTTAAGAATTTCATTTTTGATGAAAGATAGGCAAAACTAGAATATTTAGCATGAATGTCTATAGCGGATAGACTGTGACGCTAATATGGTTGTGCCAGACGTAGATATATGAGATATTGAAGGAGTTCAATATAGAAACAACAAGAAAAAATTCTTGTCGCATGGAAAGGAATTGAATCAGGATTCAAGTGTATCGACACTTGATAAGTGTAACAAGATTCAAGTGCTTTGACACTTGATGAGTGAAATCATGAGAATGTTTTGATCAATCATACCATGATATGTACACATCCAGATATGTCCTATGCTCTAAGTGTTATGAGCATATACCTGAATGAATTATAAAATGATCATTGGACGATAGTAAGGTTATTCTTATGATCTTTTGGAAGAACTAAGAATATATTTGTGTAGAGGTGACAAACAATTACAAATAGTTCATTGTAAAGTGTTACATTGATACTAGTTTTGTCACAAGATACAAATTAAGTTTATCTCAATTTAAAGTATGGGTGGCATAATGTAATGGAAAGGAGTATCGATGATGGATTTGGAAGAGTTCCAAAGTTAAGATATTGTGACGAATACTACAACAAAAGGCTAAGTATATGACTGCTATAGTAGCAGCAAAGGAGGGAATTTGTGTCAAGTAGTTTGTTATCAAACTAAGGTGTGGTTCACAATGGGCTAACACTAAAGATATATTGTATGACAATAATATCGACATGATTTAACCCCAAGGAACTAAAGGTCTCACCAAAAGACCAAATTTATACAATGACATCTCATTGGAGAATGAGTGATGCGTGGAGACGCAAAGACATGCAAATACACACGGACCTGAAAGCGTCAGATCCGTAGATTCTGTTAACCACTTGCAATTGCGTATATGGAACACCAGAAAGCCATAAGTGTTCAATACGCAAAGTTTTCAAACTAGATTATTGTCTCTAGTGCAAGTGGGAGACTAAAGGGAATATGCCCGAGAGGCAATAATAAAGTGGTTATTATCGTATTCCTTGTTTATGATAAATGTTTATTTTACATGCTATAATTGTATTAATATGGAAAAGTTAATACATGTGTGTTTAATAAACAAAAAGGAAGTTCCTATTTATGCCTCTCTTATAAACTAGCTCGTTGATTAACAAGATGATCATAGGTTTCCTGATCATGGACATTGGATGTTGTTAATAACGAGGTCACAACATTAGTGTAATGATGTGATGAACAATCATCCGAAGTATAGCATTATGATCAAAGTCATTGAGTTTATATTGCTATAACAACTTACGAAGTGATCCTAATCCTTAGACCATGAGATCATGTCAATCACTAACACCGGAAGAGTTTCTTGATAACATCAAACGTCACATCGTAACAGGGTGATTATAAAGATGGGTTTAGAACTACCAAAGTGTTATGTTGAGGCCCATGGATCGAGAGTGGAATTTGTTCATCCCGATGACGGATAGATATGCTCTGGGCCCTCTCGGTGATATCACATTGATTAGCTTGCAAGCAAGTGATTTGATCACTAGAATGTTATATCACGGGAACAAGAAAAGAGTGCATGTCAGTAACGATATCAAACTAGGTATGGAGATACCGATGATCGAATCTCGGACATGTAATATATCGCGAAACAAAGGGATTAAGATACTAGCATAAAAGGTTCCGACGATCACAAGAAAGTCATCGTTGAATGTGTGGGAGTCAGTATGGGTCTCCAGATCCCGCTTCTGATTATTGATCCGAGAGGGGTCTCGATCATGTCCGCATTATTCGCGAACCATATGGTGACACACTTAAGAGACACCGACATCCATTTGGAGCAAAAGTTTCATGCCGAAAAGAATAACAAGCGCAGGAATTTATTTCACTAGATACCGAAACGGGTTTTCGGGTGAAATTGCAGAAAGTGTTTCTACATGTGAAATGAAATACTAGCAAGGGGTTATATGTGAATGTTTTTCATTAAAGTAATTGACAAAATTCTGAATAAATAAACGGAGGTTTATTTAATGAGAGTTTGCATTAAATTTGGTGGAAATTTAATGGGAATTTGAGTGGGTTTTTGAGTGGAGGGAATTGAAAGGCATTTGAGTGAGTGGAGTGTCCACCCACATGAATGTGGAAGAGGTGGGGGCAGCCCCATGGCTGGACGCATGGCCCCTTGGGTTCTCCCCTCTCCCTATAAAAGGAGCCCCCTCCCTCTCTCTCACTCACACCTCCTCGTGAAGGATCTCTCTCCCCCTCTAGTATTTATCCCCCATGGTCCCGGACTAGCGAGATACATGTTCCCGGTGGATTTTCGGCAAGAAAGAGTTGTGCTTCACTGCATTGCTGGAGCGAGGAGGTGGAGGTTGCTCGGTGCCTCGAACGTGTGTGCGAGCACGGATGCGCTGCTGTTTTGCGGCGCTAGGACTTCCTCTCGATCTTGAAATCGGCAAGAGATCGTCTACATCAACCACGAGTTTGGACTCATTAAGCTTTGTCGTTCTTCAAGGGTATGTTCTCTACGGATATACATCCGCCCGTTGTTTGTATCTAGTAGATAGATCTTGGTACATAGTTGTTCCCATCGTAGGAAAATTTTTGTTTTCTATGTTGCGAACCCTACAGTAGCCGAGGTTGTTTCCGCTCTCAGTGCGAGTCAACACTTTACCTCGGGCCCGTTGTGTGACCACCGCCGTCGCCGGACTCTTGTGAAGAGTAAGTTGAGTATCGGCAGCGGGAGTGACAACAGGCTTAGCGAAGGAAGCTCCCTTGCGAAGTGCATCAGCTATGTTGGGCTGAGAAGAGGAGGCTGGCCCTTTCTGAGATGTCGAAGATTTAGTAACAACAGTCTTCCTACTTTTAGTAGAGACTTTGGCAGGGGCAGCAACTTCAGCACTATGAATCACGTCCTAGGGGGCAGGAGGAACTAAACCTTCAAGGGGGCCGAGGTGGTGATATCCTCGGATGGAATAGGAGTAGAAGTTGGAGTTGTGGTGATCAAGGGATCATTGGGGGAAACTTCGCTGGTGAAGAAAGGAGCAACAGGCTCAACCGGATGATCCGGTGTGGGAGTCATGTCGGTAGTGACAATGGGGTCAATAGGCAAGTCTCGTCCAGGCGACATATGTGTCTGCGCAGGAGGAGAATCAACATGAGGAGGACTGGGAACCCGAGTATCTTCTGGAGGAGGAGAAGCCGGCCAAGTAGTATGGGTCGTCATACTCGGACCACTAGGCTCTACGGAGAGAGGAGCTCTGTGAAAGACAAAACGTCGAGTCAATAGACGGAAAGAGAGAAATAAGAAATACGAATGAAAGTAAACTCACCCAGTAACCGCAGGCATGGCTTTACGCCTCGGAATATGCTGCGCAGTCTTCTTCACTCGCTTCTTGGGAGCAGCACCGGAGGGATCTGTCGAAGCGGTGCACTTCTTCGAAGGAGCAGGAGCTTGAGAAGCGGGAGGCTCAGTGTCATGCACCTGACCAGCCGGATTAGTTGGGAAAGAAGGAGCCGGAAATGCATAAGAGATAGACACCACGGCAACTACCTCAAGAATTTGGACGTCGTCCGAGTCACCTTCATCCGCATGATCCAAGGTCTTGCCTCGAACACAAACCGGAGCGACATCTGACTTAGGGACAAACTCCTCCGAGTGAGGTTCTCCGGTGTCCGGAGTATTACGATATGCGGTCCATGGAAGGGCCAAAACCTTGGCATCCTCTACCTTTTTCTCGGTAAACCTCCACGAGAGAAGAAACAAAGAAGGATTAGCAAAAGAACAATTACGAGTGCGACTCGGAAGCAAACACCAATGTGTAAATTTACCTGAGGAGGGGGATTCCCACGAGTGAAGGGCTTTAGTCCCCATGCCCACTCCTCCGGCATATCGGTCTTGAAGATAGCCCGGACACGCTCGTAAATGTGATAATCATCGAACTCAACCGTTGAAACTCGGTTGGGATCGAGAGGACCACTCATATAACAAAGCTTGTGAGAGCGAAGCTGAAAAGGGCAGATTCGGATGCTGATAAATGCAGTCATCAGATCCTCACCACGGAGCCCGACGCGAATCAACTCCTTGAGCCGAATCTCCAATGCCTCGGCCAAAGCATTGTAGTTCCAATTCTTTTTGGAAGGGGGGCCAATAGAAAAGGCAGGGAGCCGAATCTTATCTTCTTTCCCAGTACTTTTGACATAGAAAAATGATTTATGCCATTTCTTACAAGACCCGAGGCCGGCGACACGCGGGAATCGGAGTTCCTCCGAGGTGTAATAGACGCAGCCCTGCATTGGGTAAGAGATTTCTCGGAAGGTTGAAGAGATTTGTCCGGCACAACATTAGATCGGATTTGGAAGAATTTGGACCAGACATGTACGGAGGGCCAAAGGCCGAAGTACCCCTCCAAAGCCGAGATAAAAGCGGATAAGGAGGCTATAGCGTTGGCCGGCAAATGATGCGGCTGGAGGCCAAGTAATCGAGGAACCCCCTAGAAAAATCGCTAAGGGGGAGGCCAAACCCATGAGCAAAATGGAACATGAAGACTACGTACTCTCCCTCGTTGAGCACTGGAGAGGATTCTTTGCCGGGCAAGCGACAGCTTACCTCGGCAGGGATCTGGCGCGTCTTGATTAACCACTCTACCTCACGGCGAGTGACAGTGGAACCCTGCCAAGAACCCCGTTCTGGACCGGACGCGAAATCATCCTCCTCGACGAGGGCTCCGCTGGCAGAACTAGACATGGGCTCGTCGGAGGAATCAACGGAGGAGAAACTAGAGGCGAGGAGAGGCCTAGAAGTACAAGGCACCGTCGTGGTTCTAACGAGCGCGGCGGCGCAACGAAGAAGAACCGCCGTGAGGAATCTAGGAAACAGAGGGATTGCCTAGGGCGGAAATCTAGCGGCGGTGCCATAGGATAACTCACCAGCGAAGGCGACGGAGAAGGGCACGGCGGTGAGGTCGTCGGAGCAGGAGAACAACGGCATGACCGTCGAGGAGGTCGACGATGGCGCGGCCGTTAGAGCACGAACGGAGGCGCCGGCGCGAGAAGGAAGAAGAAGGGCAAACGGAGGGGGAAAGTAAAATCGTCTAGCCTCGCTCCCCTCTTTATAACCGCGCAGTATCAGTGGTAGTGGGATCATGGGTGCGCCACGATAACCTCATAATCACGCGCGTGGTGAAACCACTCACAACTAGTGGAGCCACACCGAGGACCACACGGCACAGGAGGAGATCGGGCCTCCTGGCCGATGCGGTACTCGAGGCATCACTTCGCCGACAGGACGGGCGCAGTAATCACTGTAGCTTGTCAGTGGACACTATAGAGGAACAAAAAACTATAAGAACAACGAGGAGTGGTACACGTAGGACGAGGCGTGCTCGGGAAGCTGCACGGATACCTCGAACAGAAAGAAGTAACTCGGAAAGAAAGAGAGAAATATGATGGGAAACTGATGTGGCCCGGCCGAGGTTTCAGGCAGGACCACACCAGCTTCGGGGACTAATGTTGGGGAGGTAACCCCGGATAGGGTCAAGATAGGGGAAAGACGAAATGAATCTCCATTGTCGTGAGCCGAGTTACTGTTTATGTCGGCTGGGTCATATAAGAGTTGGCCGAGATAAGCAAGGCCTTGACAGATATGGAATGAGTAACGCATTATCCGGCTGACATATGAGTTAAGTCGGCCGAATTAGTCTGACTAACTTGAATGCAGGTGAAGGCCGAGACGAGTTATGGGAGACAAGGCTGAGTAACACGAAGCTTGCAGGAGAAGTAGGTGCCTATAGTCAAACCCTAGTCATAGGCTAGGAGGAATCTAGACAAAGCCAAGCACAAAGGACAAGGAGCAGAGAAGCAGAAGGGCAGAAGAAGGTCACGGAGGTGACAGTCAGGGAGCCCGAGGCGCGCATGTGAAGGTCTCTGGAACATTGTCGCCGATAGAGGGGGGACACGGAAAGGAGTCCGCCGAGTTACCATATTGGGACATGCATATTCCAAGAATATGCTTGCCATGTCAGCCCTAGAAGGAACCAAGGTACTCCTTATAAGGGGGGATGTTGGCTCCTGAGCAGGGGATCGATTCATTCTACGCCTCAAGGCTCGTGTATTAGTGTTCTTCCTCTCTATGAGACAGCTCTTGGAGCACTTGTATTCATTTAGGAGAGGAATAGAGATTTACTTGTTGATCATTTGTGTGTAGAAATCACTACATCTTCCCTCCCCGGATCCCTCTAGCAACCATTGGCCCCATACTTTAGCTTACCCATGGCATCTGCCGTGCCACCACCATGACAGCCACTAGCAGGAGGAGAAGGGCAGTGCCCCACCACCATCATCCGGCGCAACCTCACCATCCATCGGCGTCCACTTGCTACCTTCCACTGGCTCCACCTAGGTAATGCTCTAAATGGCGCTGATCGATTAGGGTTCTTATAGTTTGATCGTAGCAGAGATTAGGGTTCTTATAGTTTGATTGTAGTTTGATTAGTTTCAGTTCTTGTAGTTCGATTAGGGTTCTTTTAGTTTCAGTTCTTGTAGTTCGATTAGAGAATGAAATAGGAGCTTCAGATTCTCACTTATCAATACCAAAGGCATTGCAGCACACAAATATAAATATTTGATGCTATGTAATTTACATCCTTATTCCCTCCATGCATTGAATTTTTTCACTCAAAATGCAAGCAGTGGGTCTGTATAGATCATCTGTTTGAATTCTAGCCAAGATAACTTCAATAAAATATCCTAAAACTCCACAAAAACATGAAAAATGTTGAACAATTGAACTCCTAGTAGAAAATCACAAATACCATTTCAGAAATTAAGCGGTACATGGTTCTTGCATATGAAGATGTAACAATTCCTGATCCATACCTCCATGTTCATGTTCGATTAGGGTTCTTGTAGTTCTTGTAGTCAGTGTAAGCATCGTTGATAGATGATGGCGCTGGATTGACCTTGTTCTTTATGTGTCAAACTTGTGCGTATTTGTCGGTTTGTTCAGATTTGTTCACCCCATTGTACTCTTTCTCTCTTGTATGTCTCCTGGTTTCAGTGTTTCTAGTTTTAGTTATGTTAACCCTATTCCTGACAGTATAAGCAGCAAGGGCTTGCCTAAGCTCCTACACATCAGAGAAAATCATACCTATCTTAGGATTGTTCATGTCAAATTCAGTATGAAAAGTTTTGAAATTGTGGTCTATTTGTTTTTGTTTTTTTGCTTCTACTGGCAACTTTAGCTCAGGACCATCCACTGCATAGTTAGGAGAATAGTTACTATTATTTTCAGTTAGGAGAATAGTTATTTGCATGTACTGCTATTTTCAATTTTACTGTTATTTGCATGTACTGGCAGCTTAGCTCAGGACCATTTTAAGGCAGCAGTAGCACCATGTTTACAGGAAGAAATTCCAAGCAGTCAGTACTACTTGCTATTTTCAATAGTTATTGTGATTTTTTCCTAGTACTGCTTTTTTTTCAAGGTACCAGAAAATTCCAGGCAGCAGCAGCACGACGTTTGTTTCGTAGTACTACTATTGCTTTACATGTTATTAAATGAGATGGTGTTGTGATGGATGATGATGGATGGTGTCAATGGGGTTATCAATGGGACTAAGGTGTTTTTTCTTGCAGCGATTTCACAATTGAGTTGCCCATTTCTCCCGAAGTGTTGATTCACTTCCGTTTCAGTTGAGTAATGGGCACTTGCAGGTCCAAAAATTAGCAAAGGTCATGCTGAATATTTCGGTCAATATTTGTGCTAATTTTTTGCCTCTTCTTTTAGTAATAATGCGCAAACATGTCAACTAACAACGAGGCTGGTCCTTCTAAACACATGAGCGTCGAGGTTCTATCCCGAGAGGCCAACAAGTCGTTCTGGCGGCCGTCCCAGGAGCATGAGGAGGCGGAAGAGATGAGAATGACACCACCACCGACGACCGTTGTCGGAGGTGCTGGGGGCAATGAGGAAGATCCAGATTATGAAGGGGAGAACAATGACTACGACGAAACTAGTGTAGGCGGGGAGGAGCGTAACACCACCACGAATGGCGGCGAGCGCATAGATGGCGGTAGCGGCAACCCGGCCGCTATACAGAAGAAGAAGAAGAATAAGAAGAAGAAGAAGAAGAAGAAGAACAAGAACAAGAACAAGGAGATAAAGGATCAGAAGCCGCAAGTCTCGCCAACGTCTATGATGAGTTCACCGAGGTCACAGAAGGTGGCCAACCCATTGCGCCTGCATCGATTGCCTTTGGGTACGGCATGCAACTCGGGTGCATCGTTCGGGAAAGCATGTCGATCAAAACCTAGTACATCCGAAGTAATCAAGCTTTGGTCGAGAACCTCCTTAAGAAGCTTCACAAGCGATACACATTCCCAGAGAAGTTCAGAAACCTGGAGAGAAAGAACCTGGTGAAAAAACTAGCACTGACAAAGATGAGCAACGCCTTGAGCAGCTGGAAAACCCGGGTAAAGAACATGATTGACAAAGGTGAAAGCTGGGAGATTATAAGTAGGAAAAATCCGATGCTTGACAAAGAAGAGTTCAAGATATTCATGGCGGACTTAGATACCGCTTACTCTAAAGCATGGAATGAGTGGGGAAATACTATGCGAGAGAAGAACATAGGTAACCACCGACTTGGAAGCGGCAGATACAGAGGGAAACAACCCATTTGGGACAAGGAGGACGCCGAGCTTGAACGCCTAGGTAAAGAGAATCCTTGGCATAAAATCACAGACTTGCAAATCCGATAGTTTGTCCGGGCCTGCTACTACCTGGACCGTGTTACAAGGGAGTTCGTCACCGACGTCCCGGATGTGAAGGTCTTTGAGGAGGAGCTGGTAAGGAATCTAAATCCATTGGTTCACCTCTCCTTGTCTCTCTACAGGAGAAGGAATTGAATGTTGCCGGTGACTTGTCATCCCAGGATTCGGCGGTGGAGCCATGGGACACTATTTTCAACAGGGCGACGAGCACTTAGAAGAAGAGGGAGAAGAATTTTTCGCCAAAATCAGGTGGCCATGTGTCCGCCTGTTCGCCTGAACCGCCTATTCGCGCTGAATCTGGCGATGAATACCAAGAGAGAGCAAACCCCCTACATCGCGATAGTGGATCCCAAATACATGCGTGATAGCCAGTTGAGGGAAGGATTAGAGACGCGTGCCAAGGAGACGGCATACCTTGAGAAGTTCATGGTGGACCACAAGAGGATGAACACGCTTCTTTTGACTTTCTTTCCCGAGTAAGTACACGCACCACCTAGCATTGGTAACTTAGGCTTTCTTATAGCTTTCTTCCTTTTCCCTTTTCCAACATCCTGTTTCAATCGTGTTGTGTAGAGACAAATACTTCACACTCATCGTCATTTCCACAAAGTACTCGATATCATCGTATTTCAACTCGGCGTGTCAGAAGAAGAAGAAAGACTACACCAGAATAAGGGGTGTTCTGAATAAGGCTCTTGGGGGATACGCTAGAAAGGGATGCCCCTTCGTCAACAAGGGGGAATGTATCAAGGATGACAAACACGTGTTCAAGAACGTGCTCGAGTTCCCCTGCGTCAAGAAGCCAGCTGCTGGCGGCGCCAAGGAGGACTTCTACGTCATGCATCACCTTAAAGGGTTTGTCCGGGATTACTAGAAGCTAACTCTGCCATCTAGTCTCCGAGCATGGGCCGAAAATTTGGCACAAAGCTACGATGATGATCTTAGAGAAGACTTCCATCGCATCCGGATTAAGTTGTCGGAAATCATCGTGGAAGATGTCAACACAAGGGGAGGGGTCCTAATACACAACAAAGTGTTGACTAAGATGGAGATCAAAAATATTCTTCATAAGCAGGGTGACAACATGACGTGGATGACGAAGGATGGCTATCTACCGAGCGTTAGCAGTTCTCAACAATGATCGATGTGTGCGCCTAGAATTATCATAGATGTCTGTGTGTAGTGTTGTGTCACAAACTATACTACTGTGGTCGTATGTTGTAAACTTCACTATTGTGGTCATTGTCGTCGAAGTTCTATGATTGTGATCGATGTGCCATCTTCTATGTTTACTGATCTTTTGCTTTAGTTTATGTGAACATATATGCATGCGGACCAATTTAGTTTTTTTCTGTTGCATGATTTACTAATATGCCTTATCTATAGAGATGACGAAGTGGTACGTGGTGTACAAGGTTTAGGTTCCAGGAGTCTACAATGAGTAGAAGGACTATCAGAAATAGGTAAACAAGTTTAGCGGCAACAACTACAAAGGATACGCGACTCGAGAGGAGGTTGTAGCCAAGTGGAGGAACCACCTGTGGAAGGAGAACCGGATGAAGATATTGCTAGTGCTCTTGCTCTTGCTCACCGTCATCACAGATGTATTATGTTTGATTCTAGTGTAGGCGGTGAACACTTCATTTGTAATGTGATGAGATGGCGAACTTCGTACCAAACACTTGTATAAATATTCACCACCTTTGACTTGTATTGTAATATGATGACCACTTGTCTACCTCGATCGGGATCTAAGTAGTGTGATGGCACTATATTCGTGTTTGTATTATATTTGTTTTCATATACTAAGTCAAATATATTGTTTCTGTAAAATACCTGTATAATACTGTATATTTGGACCAATATGGTTTTTTAATACCTGATATACAAACTAGTGGCGCATCTGTTTTTACCTTATGTGGCGCATACCACTTCAGTTGCGCATTTTCCAGAATGCGCCACTGAACAGAGTCCTATGGCGCATATGGCAGAATGCGCCAGAGAAGTATCATGACTTCTATGGTGCATTTCAAAATGCGCCACAGAAGTTCTCATTAGTGGCGACGAAACAGTGGCGCATCTGATATGCGCCACAGAAGCCCAAAATGGATGCTCCACTGATGAATGTTTTCCTAGTAGTGGTCGGCTGGAAAGGCAAACTTCCACACGGGTTAGCGAGTGCCAGCATATTCAGTTGTGTCGACTAAGACAATGCTTCCACCTCCCGTATCATTCTTTTTTCTCTTAGGATCACTAGTGACTCGTCCAGGTTTGATCCGGCCGAGGCACACTCCATCGATCTCCTATAATCTCCAGCAATGGTGATAATCCCATGGGGCCCTGGCATCTTCATTTTCAAGTAAATTATGTGAGTATAAGACATGAATTTTGATATCGCTGGACTACCCAGCAGTGCATGGTAACAACTTTCCAAATACACAACCTCGAATTCCAAATTCTCAGTCCTGCAGTTCTCCCTTGTGCCGAATAACACATCAATCTGGACGTTGCCAATTGGTTCACAAGACAACCCCGGCACAATGCCATGGAAGGTAGTCTTAGTTGACTGCAACATGTTCTCATTGATACCCAGCTTGTGCATTGTGTCCTTGTATAGTATATTTATACTGCTACCATTATCAGTTAGCACCTTGGAGAATTTTATGTTGATATTCAGGCCAATGAATGTCGGATGTAGAACCAAGGCATACGATCAGGGGTTCGTCATGATATTGGGATGATCCTTGATACTCCAAGTAATTTCCTGATCCAACCAGTGCATATACTTCAGCACAGCCAGCATAACTGCATTCACCTCCATATGATGCCTCTGCATGCTTCGCATGTCAGTTTCTTCCGTGGTAAACACATAGTATGCCTGATGATGTTCTCTGTACTCACTCCTGCCTCCATGGATGGGGTCTCCATGGTTTTCCTAGTTATGATTCGCCACTTGGTGCATGCCTCTCTTCTATCATGGCTCTCATACCTTTGCGGTGGTGGATGTAAAGCTAGCTGTTGAGCATTGCCTCCGATGAGATGAGGTCTCTGATATGGCTGGTTTGGTTCTGCTCCAACAATTGCCAGCTTCATCAAAGCACACTACCGAGTCGTGTGATTCACCGGCTTAGCCGCATTTGGTGTGTGGAACTTGCATGGCTGATCCAACATGGACACGTACATGTACTTAGGACTCTCTTGCCACTGCTTCTTTTGCTCTGCACTCCACTGTTCCTTGCCGTCATTTTTTGGCGTCCACTTTTGCGCACTGTTTTTCCGGCGCTGATTACCCCAGCTCCTGGCTGATCATGGGTTACAGCAGCAACATGACTCGAATTGTATTGATAATCCGACCTATCATCTCTTCTCTTATCTCAAAACTTGTTCCTACGGGATGACCCGGCACCATCACGAGCTTAATTCTCCTCATTTTGCTCTGTCGACATAAGCTCTGGCTGAGTCATATCACCGAACACGTATGAGTCGGCAATTATGATTTTCTTGGCCAACATAGTTGGCATATCTTTCTGAAACCTTTTCCATAACAAACTCGCATATCTACATCCTTGTGCGAACCATGCTATTGCTTGTGATTGAATCACTCCCTCATAGGAGTTTCTCAAGTTGCACCACCGAGTCAAAAACTCTCGGTTAGTTTCATTCGGGCTCTGCTTGCATATGGCGAGCTGTTGAGGTCTGTTTGGACTCTTGTATGTGCTTGTGAAGTTGCTCACAAATATCTTCTCAAAATCTAACCATCAGGTGGTACTTCCTGTGTGCAGATTATTCAACTAGACCCTTGCTGGCCCCTCTAACATCTGTGGTACATATCTTATAGCCCATCTGAGGTTGCCCCCTATGATGTGCACTGCATGAGCGTAATATATCGGCCAATCTTGTGGCTTTGTACTTCCATCATATGTTTTTTCCCCGGGCCAACTGGAAATGTTCCACATGACCTTCTCTCAAAATCCGAGGTATAAAGCACGCCAGACCCGGTGGACCCTGTTCTTCAAACAGTTCGGACATGTATATTCTGTCCATCTTTAACCTTGCGTCATCTGGCTGCTAATTTCTGTTCCCTAGCCTTGCTTCTGGGACATGGTGATCCGGCATATAGAACCTGACTTTCTCTATTGCCGAGTAACTTTAATTGTACATGTTCTACTCTGGGTTCTGCTGAGCTATCCTTACACAATGCTCTTGCCGAGGCATATACCTTGGCTCATGCTGCTTGGGTGGATGTTGTCCTCTGCCATCCGAGTTGCCCTGGCCACCATGACCTTGGCCAGGGTTTCTGTTACCTCGGCTGCCACTTCCTTGGTCATGATCTTGTGTTGTTTTTTCATTCTTTTCCACTATCGGATCATACGGTACCATCTGCTTGTTCCTTCTTCTCAAGGTTACCACGTTGTCTCTCCTCGTGCCTCCACTAGGTGTAGATTCTGCGGCGGTTCATCTTGCCGGAGCACCTCCAGCCGAATGAACGATACGAGAGAAGGTATGCGTAACACCTCGTGCCTCCATTAGGTTATTTTTTAGCAATTCCTCATTTTTTTGGTTTGCTATGCGCAACATCTCATTGACTCTTTATTGATGCCTTTGTCGGGCTTTACCGGATAGAGAAGGTATCTCGGTAGCTGTTGCATCTGCAGCCCTCAGGTTTTTTGGAGGTGTGATATAACTCGGCATCCCTAGGTCAGCCGAGTCACCTGTCCTAGACACATGTTCCCTGTTAATATCACTAAGGAGATTATTTCCCTTCATCCTTACACCATCCATGAGAGTTCGGATAGTGTTAAACTTATTTTTCCTAGCATACTCATGCAAGGTAATGTTAAGTGACTGTTGTGCAGATGCTACTCACTTGGCTCCCTCTAGCATTTTCTGCCGGGTCTCCTCCATCTTGGCCTGTGCTCGAGCCGGATCTACGATAGGATCTATGGGAGTAGTCAAGATATCTATTGCTTCCTTCAGTATATTCTCTGGCCTTTCTAGTGCAGGGCCACTCATACGAGGTACCCTAGGAGTTACATTACCCGCGTCTGCCGGGTTTGCTACCGCCAGATCTGCTGCCACCAGATCCTTGCTTGTGCTGGCTCCTGCGCTTGTGGTTGGTGCCGTCATCATCACCTCGACGCTGCCTGCAGGGCAAGTGATACGCAGACCGCTAGCGAGTGCTGAGGGGAGGCTCTCCCGCGAGGATAACTCGAGACATCGATGCTGATGTAGACCTTGTGCGCGCCTATGATAATGAAGACCTCATTGCATGGAGGAAGGCGCCTGGCAAAGTGGCGAGCATAGTCGTTGTAGTCCCACATGTCGAAGCGCTGCATGATCCCAGAGACGATGCACTCACTAGTAGCGATGAAGTTTCCCATCTAGATCTTGACTCCATCTAGCACCGTTGTTGGCCCCATGGTGGGCGCCAACTTTTGTGGTGGTGGCACAGAAGATTCCATGGGTAGGCTAAAGTTGGGGCCAAGGTGTACTAGTGGGATCCAGGGAGGGATAGCATAGTGGATTCTACACACACAAGATGCTCTCAAGTTCTTTCCTTGGAACAACAATGGTTTACACTTGCTCCTAGAGCTATATCAAAGAGAGGAGGAATAAGCACTCTAGAACTCTCTAAGTGTAAAATGAATCAATCCCCCTCTAGGAGGCCTGGGCTCACCTCATAAAGGGGTGGCCATGTTACATCTAGGGCTGAGCTGGACAACACATTCGGGGAATATGCTCTTCCCAAATGGCTAATTAAGCGCGCTCCTTTCCCTGTCTCCCTTCTATCAATGGCAAAGACCCAGAGCACACGAAATGTGATCGTTGGACTCTAGGAATGTCACCTCTGGTCATTGTCTGTAGCGCTTGGCTCTGCGTGGATTCCAGAGGTAGAGATAGAGCATAGTGTTGACTTTGGGTCTTGCTCTCTCCTTCTCGAGAAAGCCATCTTCTGAATCGGCCACGCCTATCATGACTTGGGCAAGACCATACCTGCAGATAGGAAGTACGCTAGACCTCGTTCCGACATACCTTATATGTCGGCCGAGTAAAGCTAATGTTCTTTAGCTCAGGGTAACCTGGCCCTCATATAACTTAGTCGGGTCACGCCCTGGCCTGATTTATACTTCGGTGGGCTTTTCCCTTTTACCTTACCTTGATCCTACCTGGGGTCATCCCCCCAACAAAGTGCATGATACCTGCTTGGTTAGGGTTGTTTATCGGTTGAGGGTTAAGGGGTTTAGTATTGAGGGTTTAGGGTTTTGGTTTTTTAGGGTAGTTTAGGGATTAGGTTTTAGGATTTTTCAATAATATGTTTGAGCTTAGGGTTAGGGGTTGAGGGTTTAGGATTTTTAGGAGTATAGCTTAATGTTTATGCTTTTGGGGTTAGGGTTTAGGGAAGTTTAATAATGTCTGAGATTTCATGATTAGAATGGCGTTAGCGTAATTTAATGAAAGTATCTCAAATTTTTATCTATAAGTGCATGATACCTGCTTGGTCAGGGTTTAGAGTTATAGGGTTTAAGGTTTAGGTTTTATGACATTTTCAATAATGTTCAAGCTTTATGCTTAGATTCGTGGTACGGGATGGTGTTAGCGTAATTTAATGAAACTATATCTCAAATGTTGATTTATAAGTGGATGTTATACCGGCTTAGTCAGGATTGTTTAGGGGTTTAGAGGTTGTTTATTAGGGTTTAGGGAAATTTCAATAATGTTTAAGTTTTATGCTTATATTCATCGAATATAATGGCGCTTCCCAATTTAATGTAAGTATCTCAAATTTGATCTACAAGTGCAAGATACTTTTTTGGTTAGAGTTTAGGGGTTTAGTTTTTAGGGTTTTATGGTTTCGGGAATTTTCAATAATGTTCAAGATGCTTTGTGCTTTTAATCATGGAATAGAATGGCATTACTTTAATTTAATGAAAGTATCTCAAATCTGAATGTATAAGTGAATGATACATGCTTGGTTAGTGTTGTGTATGTGTCCAGGGTTTAGGGTTTTGGTTTTTTAGGGGTAGTTTAGGGTTTAGGAATGTTTTAATAATATGTCTGATCTTAAGTTAGGGGTTGAGGGTTTAGGGTTCTTAGGGGTATAGGGATTAGTTCTTAGGCTTTAGGGGGTTAGGGTTTAGGGAATTTTCAATAATGTTCGAGCTTTCATGAATTAGGATGGTGTTAGCGCAATTTAGTGAAAGTATCTCAAATTTTGATCTATAAGTGCATGATACCTGCTTGTCAGGGTTTAGAGTTTAAGGTTTAGATTTTAGGGAATTTTCAATAATGTTGAAGCTTTATGCTTAGATTCGTGGAACAGAATGGCGTTAGCGTAATTTAATGAAACTATATGTCAAATGTTGATTTATAAGTGGATGATATACCTGCTTAGTCAGGGTCATTTAGGGGTTTAGGGATTAGGGGTTTTTTATTAGGGTTTAGGGAATTTTCAATAATGTTTAAGATTTATGCATATATTCGTCGAATTTAATGGCGTTGCCTGATTTAATGGAAGTACCTTAAATTTTATCTACAAGTGCATGATAACTTCTTGGTCAGGGTTTAGGGGTTTATTAGTGTTTAGGGTTTTAGGGTTTAGGGGTTTCGTGTTTTAGGAATTTTCAAAGTTTATGGATATATTCGTGGAAAATAATGGAGTTACCAATTTTATGGTTCAAAGACTATATGGTTCAAAGTCTCACCACACCAATTTTACCCCAAGTATGAAATTATTTGGCGAATAATGCCAAAGTTTCATAAATTTTTCAATTTTCCGAACCATTTTCACCGAGTTCAACTAGTTTATCTCGGTTTAGCGAAAAATGTTTGGATATTGAACTACAAACGATGGGAATCTCTACTTCCCATAATTCAGGGTCACTAACATGCGGGTCACTTGCATTGTGGGTCAACAAAGTTAGTGTAAGGCCGGAGTGGGCAGGCAGGTAAATACTTAATGAAGAAGGTAAGGGAGCCACGTCGATGGGGTGATGCATGTGGGAGAATGCAAAATTACCACCCATATCCCTCTTTTATTGTAGTCCTCCGGTTCTTGTTTCCGGAGTAGGGATAGAAGAGGAATTTTGCATTATAAAAAAAGGTGAAGTATGTTTGAATGGATGTGTGTGATGTTTGGGCACCGTACCCAAATTGTAAGACCCCACCTTTATATGGTAAAGGTCCCTGTGATTGCAATGCTAGTCCCTGGATCAAATGCTAGCATTCACAGTTTAAGATGAAGTACACATATACAAAGGTCTTTAATACATCGTCCTTCCAGAGATAATCATAGTCTTTTACAATACCATGGCCAAAGTCTTAATACAAGAGTTCACAACATAAAGTAAATAACTAAGTTTTCATCTTCATGTGCCATAGGCAAGCATGTTGAGTGTAGACTCATAACCCTAATCCTCATCAGAGTAACCTGCAACATCATAAGTAACAACCACATTGGGTCAATACACTTGGAATTGTATTGGCAAGTGATACCATAGAAGAATATTATTGTCTAACATCTATATGAATTTGTCTAAGTGTAGCTTAGGCTTGCTTTGCTCAAAATAGGTTTTTCCTATCAGTTGAAAAACACTAAGTTTTTGTTTGTCAAAACTCCCAAGGAACCACCAATAGATATTGGTGAACATTTACCCTTGTTCAACCACAAGTTTTAACTTAGAAATTGGGATGAGGAGATTCTTGATAGCTTTAATGTATGTCCGTTGCCGGGGACACGGCTAAGTACTTAGGTTTTACCCTCTCGAGAGGTGGTGCACTTTCCCCACAAGACTCTACATGCATCAAGACGAGACCTTTCAGAAGCCTTCCCTTAGACCACCATGGACGCGTTCCATCCTATCACCGTACCACCAACTGTCCATCTGGTTAAGTTATTGCAACCTATATGATCGAGGCAGAGCCCATATGCCATGTGGTTGCACTGGAAGCTTCTAAACACTAAGTATCTCAAATCCCTTTGTTCTTGCGTGGCTTTCCACAAGTGAGATACACAAGGTAAACCATAGACATGGGCCGTGTGTAACCACCCAACATTAACCAACATACCATTCCACCCAGGTGATTCATTCACTTAGTTGTTTTATTAATCTAAACATAAGTCAAGGACTTAGCAAAATTTCCATAGCAGGAATATATTCCACCCTTTTTTGCTACTAGCTAGGCTAATCATGATAACATAACAAGTATCTTAACTTAGAGAAAATTCTACTAAGACTACAACTACTAGGATTTCCCAAGGCATAGCATATATATACTTAGCAAAAATCATGCAAGCCCTATTCAAAATATGACTAATGCATAGTCAAAATAGTAGGACCAAATATATGAAGCACCACTTGCCTTGGTAGTAGTTGGGGGAGTAGCAACAATCCTCACAATCACAATCACCACTAGCACCAAAATCTACACATAAAATGGTAACACCAAATTCACATTCAAATATTCAAGAAAAATTAATATGAATGCATGCAAATGCAATGAAATGACTTTTCTATACTAAACAAGTAACACTAAACTTATATTTGCTTTAAAATCAGTTTATAAACATTTTATATAGTTAAAAATAGGCTTAAAAAGTGTCCTGCAAATAAAGCCAATTTTCCAGAAGCAAAATACAAATTTAAGCCCATAGTAATGTAGAGCTCAATTTTCCGAATCCAATGGTATACTAGTTGCATTTTTGGATCAACAGAACAGAAGTTATGAATTTTACAAATTTGCAAATGTAGAAGATTCAAAAACATATTTTAAATCTAATTCTAAGACACGTGGACACATATGATTGGCCCGTACCATTTCGGTTGGATCGATAAACAAGAGCCGCAGGATCTAAATGATATCGCATGGGCCAGATTGATCGATAACGATTCATGAAGTGATCTGTTCTACGCCTTAGTATGAAGATCCAACGGTGCTCGATCAAGCGACCATGGATGGGCGGCGCAAATGGCCACTGGTGGCGGCGCTACTGGCGGCGGTGCTCCAGTGATTCTAGAGGGGGCTAGGGGCGGTGCAGTAGCTTACTAGTGTCGCATGGGTGCGAGAATGCTCAAGGTGGCTTCGGCTTGGACGGGGGCGAGCTGCTGCGGCCGGAAAAGCACATCGGAGATGCGGGCGGCATTGAGTTCTAGCAACTGACAATGAAGGCAACGACTTGGATCACCCCAGCACAAACAAAATGCATCAGCGTGTGCACAAGGTCAAGGCGAAGTAGTGAGTTTGAACTAGGGGACAAGGGGCGTTCGATTTATACCGTGATTGCTCGTCGGAGTAGCGGACGGCATCGGGTGTTTGGGCTGCTCGACGGAGACGGTGTTCTGGGTCACAAGTAGGCAAACAGAGGGTATGAGAAGGAGCACAAGGTCAATGGAAGCATGATGGCAAGCACTAGAAGGCACGGGGCTGATGGTGCTTACCGGAAACGTTCGCCGGAAACGCTCGGGCAGCGGCGGTGCAAGCTCGAATGCGAGCAGCGTGGCGACGATTGAGCGTGGGTGTTTGGGAGGAAATGACCGCGGAAGTGTGGGGATTAAGTAGCCAACGGGGGAGAGGGAATTACGCAGAAAATCAATGACAATTAAACCTGAAATCAACACGGCGGTGATGGGGTAAACGGTGGTGGCAACGGAGTCTGCGCGCGGGGTTTGGGGGAGATGATGCTGAGATGCCTTGGGCCCAGTGGCAGTGAGCACGGGGTAGGGTGTGCGCGGGTGAGAGATAGAGGGGGAGAGGGAAACGGGCGGTTGGGATTTTGGGCTGGATCTGGTGCTGGGCCGAAAGGCTGGCGCCTGTTTTATTTTTTCTTTCTCTTTTTCTTTTTCTGTTTGATTTTTTAGGAATGGTTTTGAAACCTTTTTCAAACTTGTTTGAATTCAAATCTACTCTAGATTTTTATATAGTGAACCTTGCACTCTAAAGTGTGACAAACACACTTGTCCACTCAAATTCACTATGGTCCTTTGAAAATAAAAATAAAACCATGCCACATATGATTAATAAAATGGGCATATTAATGGTTTTATTTGGAGTTTTGGTTTGAAAATTTTTGTGCAAGTCAAATATGCTATGCTTATATGAATGCAATCCATGCTTTTTACAATCCATGAATTTTGGGATGTTAAAAATCTAACCCCCTTAAGATGAATCTCCCCTTCGAGATTCGGATTGGCTAGCAAATAGGTGAGGGTGGTCTTTCCGAAGGTCATCTTCACTTTCCCAAGTTGCTTCTTCTTCGGAATGGTGGTTCCATTGAACTTTACAGATTTTGATAATCTTGGTCCAAGTAACTCTTTTAGTAGTCTCAAGAATCTTGATTGGTTTCTCCTCATAGGTGAGATCACTCTCCAACTGAACCTCTTCCAAAGGTATAGTATCCTTCAAAGAAGTTTCTTCCATCTCCGAATGGCATTTCTTCATGAATGGAATATGCCCTAAGAGGCAATAATAAAGTGTTTATTATGTGTATTCCAAGTATATGATAGATGTTTATTTTGCATGATATAATTATATTAATACGAAAACATTAATACATGTGTGTTTAATAAACAAACATAACGTTCCTAGTTATGCCTCTCTCATAAACTAGATCTTGATTAACAAGATGATCGAAGTTTCCTGATCATAGACATTGAATGTTGTTAATAACGAGGTCACAACATTAGTGTAATGGTGTGATGAACATTCATCCGAAGTATAGCATTATGATCAAAGTCATTGAGTTTATATTGCTATAACAACTTACAAAGTGATACTAATCATTAGACCATGAGATCATGTTAATCACTAACACCGGAAGAGTTTCTTGATAACATCAAACATCACACCGTAACTGGGTGATTATAAAGATGGGTTCAGAACTACTAAAGTGTTATGTTGAGACCCATGGATCGAGAGTGGAATTTGTTCATCCCGATGACGGATAGATATACTCTGGGCCCTCTCGGTGATATCACATTGGTTAGCTTGCAAGCAAGTGCTTTGATCACTAGAATGTTATATCATGGGAACAAGAAAAGAGTGCATGTCAGTAACAAGATCAAACAAGGTATGGAGATACTGATGATCTAATCTCGGACATGTAATATATTGCGAAACAAAAGGATTAAGATACTAGAGTAAAAGGTTCCGACGATCACAAGAAAGTCATCATTGAATGTGTGGGAGTCAGTATGGGTCTCCAGATCCCGGTTCTGATTATTGATCGGAGAAGGGTCTCGATCATGTCCGCATTATTCGCAAACTGTAGGGTGGCACACTAAAGAGACACCGACATCCAATTGGAGCAAAAGTTTCATGCCAGAAAGAATAACAAGCGCAGGAATTTATTTCACTAGATACCGAAACTGGTTTTCAGGTGAAATTGCAGAAAGTGTTTTTGCATGTGAAATGAAATACTATCAAGGGGTTATATGTGAATGTTTGTCATTAAAGTAATTGACAAAATTCTGAATAAATAAAAGGAGTTTTATTTAATGAGAGTTTGCATTACATTTGGTGGAAATTTAATGGGAATTTGAGTGGGATTTTGAGTGGAGGGAACTGAAAGGATTTTGGTGAGTGGAGTGTCCACCCACATGAATTAGGGGGGGGGGGGAAGGAGGTAGCCCCCATGCGCCGGCCACCCCCTTGGGTTTCCCCCCTCTCCTATAAAAGGTACCCCCTCCTCACTTCTCACTCACACCTCCTCGTGAAGGATCTCTCTCCCCCTAGAATTTATCCCCCCATGGTCTCGGACTAGCGAGATACATGTTCCCGGTGGCTATTTGGCAAGAAAGAGTTGTGCTTCCTCTGCATCGCTGGAGCGAGGAGGCGGAGGTTGCTCAGTGTCTTCTACGTATGTGCGAGCACGGATGCGCTGCTGATTTGCGGCGCTAAGACTTTCGCTCGATCTTGAGATCTGAAAGAGATCGTCTATATCAACCACGAGCTTAACTCGTTAAGCTTTGTCGGTCTTCAAGGGTATGTTCTCTACGGATATACATCTGCCCGTTGTTTGTATCTAGTAGATAGATCTTGGTACATAGTTGTTCCCATTGTAGGAACTTTTTTGTTTTCTATGCTGTAAACCCTACACTTCAACTGACTCAGATGAAACACATTGTGAACCACCGAAAGTGATTTTGGCAATTCTATCTCATAAGCCACTTCTCCTTTGCGGGTCAAAATCTTGAATGGTCTAACATATCTTGGTGCCAATTTTCCTTTGGCTCCAAATCTCTTCACACCACGAAGTGGTGAGACTCTAAGATAAGCTCTATCAGCTACCTCATGGGTGACTTCTCAATGCTTTGGATCTGCGTAGCTCTTCTATCGGGACTGTGCTATCTTCAATCTGTCCTTTACCAACTAAACTTTCTCTTCATCTTCCTTAATCAATTCTGGTCTGAACAATTTCTTTCTCCAACACCACTCCATAGAAATGGCGTAGTACACTTTTTTCATAGAGAAATTCAAACGGTGCCATCTCAAATGCTGGCTTGATAGCTGTTATTGTAAGAGAATTATGCGTAAGGCAGACTTTCATCCCAACTAGCACCATAGTGTAGGGCACCAGCCCTCAATATATCCTCCAAAATCTGATTAGTCCGTTCTGTCTGTCCATCAGTTTGGGGGGTGAAAAGTTGTGCTAAATTCCAATCTTGTTCCCAATGACTCATGTAGTTGTCTCCAAAAATGCAAAGTGAACTGAGTTCCTCTATCAGACACAATACTCTTAGGCACTCCTTGCAGACATACAATCCTGTTCATATAGATTTTGGCCAACTTAGCACTTCTATAGGTAGTCTTCACGGTTTTGAAATGAACCACTTTAGTTATGCAATCTACTACAACCCAAATAGAATCATATCCGGATCTAGTCCTTGGCAGTCCGATGATAAAATCCATACAAATCTTATCCCACCTCCAATCGTGAATAGGTAGTGGTTGTAATAACCCTGCCGGTTTCTGATGTTCCGCTTTCACTCGGCTACACACGTCACATAAGGCAATGTGTTCTGCAATGTCCTTCTTGAGATTGTTCCACCAAAATCTTTCCTTCACATCCATGTACATTTTCGTGTTACCTGGATGAATATAATATGGTGAATTGTGTGCTTCCTGCAGAATCAACTTCCGAAGTTCCGGATCTTGCGGAATGTAGATACGTTTTCCATACCATAAAGTACCATGTTCGTCTTCATGGAATCCTTTAGCCTTCCCTTTGATAATTTTACCTTTATCCTCTTCAATTTATTTGTCCATCTTTTGGGATTCTTTGATCTTGTCCAACAATGTGGGTTGAACATACAATGACATGATATGTCCTTTAGGTACTACCTCCAATCTGAGATCTCTGAATTGGGCACACAGATCATCTAGCAATTCTCCCTTAGTAAGGCCATTCACATATAACTTATGTCTTAAAGCATTTGCTACAACATTTGCTTTACCGGGATGGTATTGCAAACTCAAGTCATAGTCCTTGATGAGCTCTAGCCATCTTCTTTGTCTCATATTGATTTCCTTCTGAGTGAATATATACTTCAAACTTTGGTGATCTGTGAACACTTCACAACATTTTCCCAAAAGATAATGTCTCCATGTTTTGAGTGCATGGACAACAGAGGCTAACTACAAATCATGAGTAGGATAATTCACTTCATGAGTTTTGAGTTGTCTCAAGGCATAAGCCACAACTTTCCCATATTGCATCAAAACTCCACCCAATCCTTGGTGAGATTCATCAAAATAAACTTGGAAATCGTTCTCTAAATCTAGCAGACATAAGACTGGTGTTGATACAAGTCTCTTTTTCAATTCTCGGAAACTGACTTCACAACCTTCAGTCCAGTCAAACTTCTTATCTTTCTTAAGTAACTCCGTCATTGGGTTGGATACATTTGAGAAATTTTCAATGATATATAGTATCCTACCAAGCCAAGGAAACTACGAACTTATTTAACTGACTTGGGAGATTCGCATTCAGTTATAGCTAACACTTGCGAGGTCGATAGCTATACCATCTCCTGACACAATATGTCTGAGAAATCCAACTTCATTCAACCAGAATTCGCACTTACTGAACTTGGCATACATCTTGTGATCCCTGAGCTTCTCAAGTATCAAACGCAAATGCTCTTCATGCTCTTCTTTGCTCTTGGAATAGATCAAAACTTCATCGATGAATACAACAACAAACTTGTCAAGAAACTGCATGAACACTTTGTTCATCATGTTCATGAAATAAGCTGGTGATTTGTTAATCCAAATGGCATCACGGTATACTCATACAATCCATACCTAGTGGTGAGAGCGGTCTTAGGTATGTCTTGCTCTCTAATCTTTAGCTAAAAGTAGCCTGATCGGAGATCAATCTTTGAGAACACACAGGCTCATTCTAGCTGATCAAATAGATAATTGATTATAGGCAAAGGGTACTTGTTCTTTATAGTCACTTCATTGAGTGAATGGTAATCTATGCATAACTTTTGACTTCTATCCTTGTTCTCAACAAACAGAACTGGTGCACTATCAACACCCGGATTTTTAATCCTAGATGCCTGTTATGCCATACATCGCAATCCCAGGATTACCATTTTTGCGAGACATGACAGATTGGATATCATAGTACATCATCCATTACAATCCATACATAACGTCTTACACAAATAAGGATTTCATGATGCAGCCTTAATACAATTCAAGCAGTGGAATAACGTAATAATAACGATAGCGTAGGTAAAGCTCCATCTTCATGGTCACAGGCAATGCTGACGATGGGATATGATCCTAGTTATTGTAACCTTCCTTCTATCCGTCTTCCTGATACTCCTCTTCATAGTCTGGCCACGGGAATAGCCAGGGACAAAGCCATGAGTACTCTTTAAGTACTCGCAAACTAATACTAACAAGTGAAGTTGTTTTGGAATAGGCAGTACTAGGCTGTAGGTTGTTTTGCAAAAATCCAGGTTTACTTTAACTAAGTTCAGAAGCAAAGAAAACTAGTTGAAAGTTTTTATAATACCTAAGTGGGAACTTGAATTTCATATCACAACTCTGTTGTGGTCAAGTCAAAATAATAAATCATTTCACAAGTCATTTTGAAAACATCTGACGACAGAACAGTATGGCCACTACAACTGTCCATAACCGTGGATGCAGCTATTCGAATAGTTTGACACTCTACAGAGGTTGTACACTTTCACCACAATATTCGATACATCCGTCAGGAACAAATCCTGAATTCACCATATTCAGTATGCGGATAATCAATCCTAACCTTTCAATTACACGCCCTAGTATAGGCACCTCTCCTGTGAGTTTGGCCTCCCAACCATGACCAACTGTCATCTTGGGAACTACAAAGGTGGACAATCTTCACAAGGTATCCTCAGCTCAAACCTTGGCCGCAAGGGAACCCATACTAAGGTATATAAATTTCTAGTCAAGCCTTAACTTTTTCATCATCAAAATCATCTAGTATTCAAGAACACATGTCAAAACATTTTAGTAGAATGACTCATCATTCTAAGGTTTTCATAACCATTTTCACCAAGTAATCCCATCCAAATATGATCAAGTGGGGGTAAACACTAATGAGGGGTGGTAATCAGGTGTGAATGATCTAAGTTCGATCTCATGCCTCATGATGAAATCAAGATTATCTAACTTAGGCCAAGTTTTATGCTCTTTATGCTACCTTCAATGTCTCTCTAGAATCTATAAGTCACTAAGTAAACTCTAAGAGAAAGATTGGAGAAAGAAATAAAGTACTAAGATTGCAACTAAAACTGGGATTGTGTGTCATCAAGGGTTATAAGCTTGCTAAGTTGCACGTGTTAGCTTGCTCAGTTAATACCTTACCAAGTCAACTAGTAGTATTAGGCTTGCCTTGTGCAGAGCAGTGGTTGAAGTTTTCCTCGGCTTCTTCCTCGTAGTATCCTTCTCCCTCCTCGTATCCTTGGTCGGTACTATCGTCTATAAATAAATATGAGGTACACAATCACCACACAATTATTAACTACACTATTTAACACACAAAGGTTCACACTAGATGATCTAGCATCATCACTACTATCACAAAGATTAAAGCACTTGTCTTATTTATTCCATTTTAGAAAAGTAATTTCTACTCATTGAAAAACTACTTAATATTTAATATTCACCAACTCAAACATTTTAGTACATGGGAATGTGATTTAAAGTGGTGTCACAATTTAATAAGGTTTAACCTTTTATTTTTAATTAAATAAAATGACTAGAATGGCCTATGAAGCATTCTTTTATTACTCTGCAAAACCTAGATTTTTTTATATATTCTGAAAGGTATGGTTAAAAGTGATTTTTGAGAGTTGGAATCAACTCAAAAGCTTTCATGGTTGAATTTTGAAAAATGTTTGAATGAAAAAAAGCTTCTTCCTTGTTATTTTTACCATGGGTGATCTACAAATATAAATGGTTTGAATGCAACGGGCTTGGATTAAGCATTCCAGTACCTTTCTAACAAAATTAGTTTCATGCATTTTGGTTCAGTGAATCGAGCTGGGTTTGAAACTAAATGAATAAACATAAGTTTGAATTGCTGGGTCATGCGGGAGGTTAACGGGGCCGGCCCACTATGCACAGCACGCGTGCGGGTTAGTTAAGTGAACGACCCCACTTGTCAGTGAGACAGCGAGTGGCGAAGCGGTATAGGTGAATCTAGACCGTGCAATCTAACTCTAACCCTACGGCTATGGTTCATCGTCCATGCCTGAAAAGGACGCGGCAAGGTCGAACCCTAATGCAGGCAGTGGGGGTCAGTGGGGGCTCACCGGGTATCCAGCGATGGTCGACAGTGGGGGCGAACGACGAAGTCAACGATGGCAATCCTCCTGGTACCGGCAGCTCCTCCTAGGGCGGCTCCAATCGACGGCACTTCTCCTCGTCTACAGCATCGAACTCTGGTGAAATTTCAGCCACCTAGTGCTCGCCTTGCTCCATGGGTGAGTGGGTGTGATCAGTGAGAGGTGGGGAGTGATATGGTGTGCTCAAATCGAACAGGGGTGGCCTCCTTTTATAGTGCCTGAAGGGGACCGACGGGCGTGGGCTGGGCTCCTCATGGTCCTCGGCACAGTGTGCTAATGGCATGGGCGATGATAGGGGGCGGTGCGTTGCCTCCTAGAAAAGATCAACGACATGATGGCGAGGCGTGGGGCAGCACGGAACGGTTGGAACGTCGCGACGCTCTGGGCGGGTCCGACAACAATTTTAATCGCGCACAACATCAATGGTCCGCACGGCGGTAAACGAGATTGTCTAGTTGGTTGCTGGGGTGCTGGAGATCACGCACGCAAGCGGCGAGGGCGGTGCGCTATCTGTGGGCTTGTGTCACTGATGGCGCACTGGCGCGCTCTCGGCACGCATGCAGAGAAACTGGGTGCGAGCTTTTCATGTGGTCCAAAGGCTGGGAAGGTTCGAGCATTGGATAGGGGTGGCGGTGAACGGTGGTTAGTGCTCCATACAAGGTTGGCGGGGCTAGAGCTTCTCCTAGCTCGCTGGCGACATGGGGGTGGAAAGAGTGCTCTCGGCATGGTCACCATTGATGACTATGCATGCTCACAGTGGTGATAAGGCTAGTTAAATTAGTTTGATCATCTACTGAGAGTGTAGAGTGAGCTAGAAAGGGGACAAGGTTTGCCACAATCACTGCTCCTAATAGTATTTGATGTTTGTTTGTTTGCTGATCACAAGGTTTCTGATGAAATGGCCGAAAGAAATTCAAATTTTAATTTTGGATTCAAACTTGGTGGGTGTGTTGGTTACATACTAGGGAGTCTCTGGTTAGTGGGATTTGTCAAGTGGAAGTGGTTTGGTTGGGTTTTGAAAATGTGTGATCTTCACATATGTTATAGATTCAAATTTGAATTGTCATTTGAATGGGGTTGACAAATGTTTCTGTATGTTTGAAAGGTGGTCTTTGATTCACTTTTACTTGGTATTGCAAGAGGTGAAAAGAAATGGAAAAGTTTCTGTTTGAAATCATGGACTAGAAACACTCAATGTGGCCTAGTGAGCAAGATTGGCAAAAATGACCATTTGCTTTATTTGTTTTGTTTTTGATTTTATCTTGATTTGTTTCTGCTTGGAGATGTTTTAGATGATGTTAATTTCATCTTTAAATCATTCCTTGCTATTTCGGTTAATCACACAAGTCCATTTATGCATTCATACAATCATCACATACACACATGCATTCACGTGGTTTTTATTTAATAAAAGTTTTTGTTAACCTTAATTTTAGTGATTAGAATTTTATAATCATGATCAATATTTTTGGTATGTTACAAACCTTCCCTCCTTAAAAAAATCTCGTCCCGAGATTTGAGAAAGAAGAAAAAAAAGATTACCTAGGATTTAAAAAGATCGGGAAACTCCGTCCTGATGTGATCTTCTCGCTCCCATGTAGCTTCTTCTTTAGTGTGGTTACTCCACTGAATCTTGAGAAACTTGATGCTTCAGGTCCTAGTGGTTCTGAAAGCTTCCTAAAAAATACGGATGGGTACTTCGGGATATGTCAGGTCATCGTTGATCTCTATGGTGAGGTGATACATGTTCTTGAAAACTCCCCTCTTCTCCGGGACTTCAAGGCATTTGCGAAGCAACAGTATATGGAACACATTATGCACTACTGACATCTCCTCTGGTAGTTCCAGTAGATACGATACTTCCCCTCGACGATTCAGAATCTTGAAGGGTCCGATATATCTTGGGGCTAACTTTCCTTTGAGCCGGAAACGCTGCATTCCCTTCAAAGGTGACACTTTTAGATACACAAAATCTACAATATTGAAAGCGAGGTCTCGACATCTCTTGTCAGCGTAACTCTTCTGTCTTGACTGGACGGTCTTGAGGTGCTCACGGATCTTGTGAACTTTCTCTTCTGCTTCTCGTAGGATGTCGGGTCCGAAAATCTGACTCCCTCGTACTTCCAACCAATTCAAAGGGGTACGACACTTCCTTCCATACATGAATTCAAATGGGGCCATTCGCAAACTAGCTTGAGAACTGTTGTTGTAAGAAAATTCTGCGAAAGGCAGACAGTCCTCCCATTTAGATCCATACTCTAGCACACATTCTCTCCACATATCTTCAAGTATTTGATTTACTCGCTCCGTTTGTCCATCGGTCTGAGGGTGATATGTTGTGCTAAAATCCAGTCGGGTTCCTATTCCTTCATGGACTTTCTTCCAGAATCTCGAGGTAAACTAAGTTCCTCGATCCGATACAATGTTCTTGGGGACTCCGTGTAAACTGACGATACAGGCGATGCATAACTCCGCTAGCTTTGAACTCTTGTAGGTGGTATTGACTCGTACGAAATGGGCTACTTTGGACAATCTATCAACTATGACCCAAATAGAGTCATTTCACCTACTAGAAGTAGGCAATCCGGTGATAAAGTCCATTCCAACTGAATCCCATTTCTATTCTGGAATCTGCAAAGGTTGCAACAGTCCTATGGGTCTTTGATGTCCTGCCTTAACTCGCTGACAAGTGTCACACTTGGCGATATAGCTTCCGATTTCTCTCTTCATTTTATGCCACCAAAATTGTTCCTTTAAATCCTGATACATCTTCGTTCCTCCGGGGTGGATAGAATAAAGAGTATCATGGGCCTCTTCCAAAATAACTTCTTTCAGTTTTGAATCTGCTGGTACATAGAGACGTCCTTTGTACCACAAAACTCCTTCATCCTCGGTGAATCCAGGTACTTTGCCTATACCGCTGCGACGTTTGATTCCGTCGATACTAGCATTTCCTTTTTGTGCCTCCTTGATCTGACTGATTAAAGTGGGTTGAAGTTCTATGCTAGCCAAAAAATCCTTCACTCACTAATTATATTCTGAAATCTTCCATCTCCTTGTGCAAACTTGGTTGCTCCTTCAAAATAATGGAGTTCAAGCGGCACGGCAATCTGCTAAGGGCATCTTCTACCACATTAGCTTTACCGAGGTGATAGTGGACGTCTAGATCATAGTCCTTGATTAGCTCAATCCATCTTCTCTACCTCATATTCAGCTCCTTATGAGTGAATATATACTTAAGGATCTTGTGATCTGAATAAATCTCACAACAGTTTCCCATCAGATAATTCCTCCATGTCTTCAGGGCTAGAACTACGGCTGCTAGTTCAAGGTCATGGGTAGGATAATTCTATTCATGCTGCTTCAGTTGTCGGGACAAATAAGATATAACTTTGCCTTCTTGCATTATCACACATCCGAGACCGATCTTGGATGCGTCACAATACACATCAAAGGGCTTCGTGATATCCGACATGATCAAGATTGGGGCAGAAATCAATCTCCTCTTGAGTTCTTGAAAACTCTCTTCACATTTGTCTGTCCATTCGAACTTATTATCCTTCTTCAGCAATTGGGTCATGGGTCTTGCGATACTTGAGCATCCTTCTATTAACTTGCGGTAGTATCCCGCTAATCCGAGAAATGCACGATGTTGGGTTTGAGTGGTTGGGGCTTGCCAATCTTCAACATCCTTCACCTTTGTAGGGTCAACGGCAATTCCTCTGGCGGATACAATATGTCGAAGGAATCCTACTTCCTGTAACCAGAATTCACATTTGCTAAACTTGGCATACAACTAATGCTCTCTAAGGGTTCCAAGGATGGTCCTTAGGTGTATCTCATGTTATTCTTCTGATTTGGAATAGATCAGAATGTCATCGATGAAAACAACGACAAACTTATCCAGGAAGTCCATAAAAATCTTATTCATGAGGTTCATGAAATAAGAGGGGGCATTTTAATCCAAAAGACATGATAGTATACTCATATAATCCATATCTGGTGGTAAAGGCAGTCTTTGGAATATCCTCTGCGCGAATCTTGAGTTGGTGATAACCAGTTCTAAGATCAATCTTAGAAAACACTTTGGCACCAGTCAACTGTTCAAAATGATCTTCTATCTTGGGCAACCGGTACTTGTTCTTGATGGTGACATCATTCAACTTCCGATAATCAATACATAAACGGTTACCTCCATCCTTCTTGTCCACGAACAAGACAGGTGATCTCCATGGCGACGCACTTGGTTGGATCAATCCTATTTCCAACATGGTATCCAGTTGTTTCTTCAGCTCCACTAGTTCAGATGGGTTCATACAATAAGGTCTCTAGGCTATGGGTCTGGTTCCAGGTATTAGTTCAATGATAAACTCGATATCCCGATCTGGGGGCATACCGGGCAAAACATCTGGAAATACATCTGGGTATTCACAGACTATCCGAACATGGTCAATGGTTGGCTGGGCTAAACTCTTGTTGCACTTGAATTGACAAGGTTTCAGATACATGCTCTATGAAATTCCAGCTGTACTGGTCATAGTGATGGCTTTATTGGCACAGTCGATTAATCATTTATGTTTGGACATCCAATCCATTCCTAGTACTAGTTCCAAACCTTTAGTTCCAAGTACTATTAGATTAGCATAAAAATCTATGCCATGGATTCGGATAGGTATGGCCTTGCAAATTTGTCTAGCTTTGGTGGTTGAACCAGGTATTTGAACAATCATAACATACTTAAATTTGGTGGGTTGAATCTTACTAGTGCATGCAAATTATTCAATAACAAATGAGTGTGATGCTCCAGAATCAAACAACACTCTTGCAAGTACTGATTTAATAGAAAACATACCCAGCACGACATCTGGCGCTTCTTGGGCTTCTTCAGCATGCATGAGAAAGAGATGACCGTTGCGGTTGAGTGAGTTCCCTGAGGCAAACCTTCTTCCGGGCTGAACACGGCGCTGCTGCTAAGCTGGGGCATTTGCATTGGGGGCTGCGGCAATCTTCTTGGGGAACTCATTGGAATAGTGAACTTTGGTTCCACATTCATAATAAGTCGCCTGAGACTTGTCCTTTGCTGCAACAGGCACGACAATGCTTCCAGTCTTTGGGGCAGTGTTGATATTGCTGGCGACATTGCTGTTGTTGAACTTGGGTTGTGCATAGTTGAAATTGTTGGGGTTGTTGTGGCTTCCTCCGGGCCTTTGGTTTCCACGGTTGGGATAGGTCGGACCGTTCATCGGGGGTCTGTTGGTTCTTGGGGCAAATCCTGGAGATGGGTTGGGGCGATACTTGGGTGTATGGTGGGTTCCTGGTTGATGCATCATGCGACCCTTGCGGTTCTCATTAGCATGGTTGATCTTGACTTCCATCTGAATGGCGGAATCCACTAAGGCTTCAATATCAGAAAATGGGATATTGACCAACATTGTCTGCATCTCATCATGCAGACCATTCAGGAATCTCTCCTTCTTGGCCTCAGTGCTGATCTCATCCGGGGCATACCTTGATAGACATAGGAATCTGACATGGTACTCTACCACCGTCATTCTTCCTTGCTTAAGCTCTTTGAATTCATCTCTCATCCGTAGAATCAAACCTGGTGGCACATTGGTTCGGCTAAACTTGAGTTTGATTTCATCCCAAGCCATCATCTATCCTCCATTCATGGTGCGAACGCTGTTCCACCATGCTCTTGCATCTCCGGCCAGATAGTGGGTAGCGAACAGAACTTTCTCGTTAGCTTCCACTCCTGAAACTTCCAGGTTGTTCTCCATGGTTTACAGAAAATTACTGGCATCTAATGGCTCTTCAGACTTACTAAAGACGGGTGGGTTGGTGTTCTAGAAATTCTTGATCTTGGATCCATGGTTATCCTGATTTCCATGGCCTTGGTTGTTGTTGGCAATCTGAGCTATCTATTGAAGGGTAGCTAAGTTGGCTTGACGTTCGGCTCTTTCAGCTTCGCGGTCAGAAACCAACATTTGCGAGAGTTGCAACATTGGGTCCGGGGATGAAGTGCTTCCTTCGTGAGGCATCTGAAGATTGAGATACATCATGATAAAAGAGGGAAATTTCTAAGGTTCAGGGGTTTTGGAAAGTTTTTAAAGTTTGACTCAGATTTTTCTAGCAACTTGCTTTTCATTCATTCATAGCACACGATACAAACACAACCACAACAAAGGAAAACATATGGTTTTAAGAACCATTATGGGAAACTACGATATAGTGGGACCGAATACAACTAACTACGCTAGTGCTCAAGTGCTACTACTCCTTGGAGTCGGTGTCCTCATCATTATCATCGATGAAGGCATAGTCATCCTCGTCGGTGAAGAATTCCATGGCCTGATCCTCCAGAAAGTCATCATCATCACTGGGATAGGAGTAGGGCTCTCCATGAGGTCTTCCCCGACATTCTCCCTCTCCTCCAGCTTCATATCTCTCTCGTGGATGGTCTCCTCCAAATCCGTGATCTGGTGGCAAAGACGGGCAATGATGCGCTCCTTCTTGTCGAGTTGACGGCGACGAGACTGGCGATCCTTTACCAACATGTCAATGGTCTGATCCTTCTTGGTGGCGATGGTGTACTTGTGGCTGGCGTAGGAGCGGGCATTGTCAAAATCCTTCTGACGGTCATACATCATGAAGCTGAGGCGGTCTAATTGAGTCTTCATCTCATGGTGGTATGGGGCTTCCAGTGGTTGTCCCATAACATCACGCCTCGGATAAAACTCAAAGCGGGTACCCTTGATTTGATTGATACTCTGCCCACACAGACGGTCAAGAGCTTCCTGCATGGCCCTGGCAAGTCCATCGAGCCAGTTGTTCTCTCTCAAGGTGAACTTAATTCCCTCTGAGGTGGGGTCCTGATCATTGAGCTAAGCTCCGAAGAACTCGGGGTGCGGACGCTCTAGCATCTCTGACAGCTCGTCCAAGTCACACTCAAAGATGAGGTATCCTCCATTCCCCAACTAATAAAACTTGTTGTACTTCACATCCATCTATAAGAATATAGGATGAGTAAGTTAGTAGAGTGATCAAGTGTGTCAAATTTTAGGTAGGTTTGAAAGAATTTTTGGAGGAACATGCATTTTTCATGAAAGAATCCCAGTGGTAAGAAGGAGAATAAATTTTCATAAATATTCACTTCCTTGGTTTTGAAACTAAGTTTTTGATTCAAACGTCCATTCTAAACTAGGGTCTCCTATGGTCAGCATGGCTCTGATACCAACTTGTCAACACCCAGATTTTTAATCCCAGATGCATGTTATGCCATACATCGCAATCCTAGGATTGCCATTTTTGCGACATAATAGATTGGATATCACAGTACATCATCCATTACAAATCATACATAAGGTCTTACACAAATAAGGATCTCACGATCCGGCCTTAATACAATTCAAGCAGCGGAATAATGTAATAATAACAATAACGTAGGTAAAGCTCCATCTTCATGGTCATAGGCAATGCTGACGATGGAAGATGATCCTAGTTGTCGTAACCTTCCTGCTGTATGTCTTCCTGATACTCCTCTTCATAGTATGGCCACGGGAATATCCAAGGACAAAGCCTTGAGTACTCTTTAAGTACTCGCAAACTAATACTAACAACTGAAGTGGTTTTGGAATAGGCAGTACTAGGCTCTAGGTTGTTTTGTAAAAAGCCAGGGTTACCTTAACTAAGTTCAAAAGCAAAGAAAACTAGTTGGAAGTTTTTATAATACCTAAGTGGGAACTTGAATTTCATATCACAACTCTGTTGTGGTCAAGTCAAAATCATAAATCATTTCACAAGTCATTTGGAAAACATCTGACGATGGAACAGTATGGCCACTCCAACTGTCCATAACCGTGGACGCCGCTATTCGAATAGTTTGACACTCTGTAGAGGTTGTACACTTTCACCACAATATTCGATACATCCGTCAGGAACAAATCCTGAATTCACCATACTTAGTATGCGGATAATCAATCCTAACATTTCAATTACACGCCCTAGTATAGGCACCTCTCCTGTGAGTTTGTCCTCCCAACCATGACCAACTGTCATCTTGGGAACTGCACAGGTAGACAATCTTCACAAGGTAGCCTCAGCTCAAACCTTGGCCGCAAGGGAACCCATACTAAGGTATATAAATTTCTAGTCAAGCCCTACCCAATTTTCGGGTATCGTGTTTGTACCATAAAATTGGAATGATATCGCATCCAGACAACCATCGGTTTTAAAAAGGGATAAGGCTCATGCCTTAACATTTTCATCATCAAAATCATATGGTGTTCAAGAACACATGTCAAAAGATTTCAGTAGAATGACTCATCATTCTAAGGTTTTCATAACCATTTTCACCAAGTAATCCCATCTAAAGTTTATCAAGTTTTATGCTTAGCACTAGAATCTACAAGTGGGGGTAAACACTAATGAGGGGTGGTAATCAGGTGTGAATGATCTAAGTTCAATCTCATGCCTCAGGATGACATCAAGATTATCTAACTTAGGTCAAGTTTTATGCTCTTTATGCTACCTTCAATGTCTCTCTAGAATCTATAAGTCACTGAGTTAACTCTAAGAGAAAGCTTTTTTAAAGAAATAATGTACTAAGCTTGCAAATAAAACTAGGATTGTGTGTCATCAAGGGGTATAAGCTTGCTAAGTTGCAAATGTTAGCTTGCTCGGTTAATAGCTTACCAAGTCAACTGGTAGTATTAGGCTTGCCTTGTGCAGAGCAGTGGTTGAAGTTTTCCTCGGATTCCTCCTCGTAGTATCCTTCTTCCTCCTCGTATCCTTGGTCGGTACTATCGTCTATAAATAAATACGAGGTACACAATCACCACACAATTTTTAACTACTCTATTTAGCACACAAAGGTTCACACTAGATGATCTAGCATCATCACTACTATCACAAAGATTAAAGCACTTGTCTTACTTATTTCATTTTAGAAAAGTAATTTCTACTCATTGAAAAACTACTTAAGATTTAATATTCTCCATCTCAAACATGGGATCATGTGGACACATGTCATCACCACACATTTCAGTACATGGTAATGTGATTTAAAGTGGTGTCGCATTTTAATAAGGTTTAACCTTTTTAATTTTTAATTAAATAACATGACTAGAATGGCCTATGAAGCATTCTTTTATTACTTGATCATTATTTCTGCAAGTAAATCTATATATTTTTTATATATTCTAAAAGGTATGGTCAAATGTAATTTTTGAGAGTTGGAATCAACTCAAAAGCTTTCATGGTTGAATTTTGAAAAATGTTTGAATGCAGAAAATCTTCTGCCTTGTTATTTTACCATGGGTGATCTACAAATCTAAATGGTTTGAATGCAACGGGCTTGTATTAAGAATTTCAGTACCTTTCAAACAAAATTAGTTTCATGCATTTTGGCTCAGTGAATCGAGCTGGGTTGATTTTTGAATCTAGGAACAGAACTGAGTTCGAAACTAAATGAATAAACATAAGTTTGAATTGCTGGGTCGCGCGGGAGGTTAACTGGGCCGGCCCACTACGCACAGCACGCGTACGGGTTGGTTAAGTGAACGACCCCACTCGTCAGTGAGACAGCGAGTGGCGAAGCGGTATGGGTGAATCTAGACCGTGCAATCTAACTCTAATCCTACGGCTGTGGTTCATCGTCCATGCCTGAAAAGGACTCGGCGAGGTCGAACCCTAATGCGGCCAGTGGGGGCTCACCGGGGATCCGGCGATGGTCGGCAATGGGGGCGAACGACAAAGTTGACGATTGCAATCCTCCTGGTACCGGCAGCTCCTCCTGGGGTGTCTCCAATTGATGGCACTTCTCCTCCTCTACAGCAGCGAACTCTGGTGAAATTCCGGCCACCTGGTGCTCGCCTCCCTCCGGGGTGAGTGGGTGTGATCAGTGAGAGGTGGGGAGTGAGATGGTGTGCTCAAATAAAACGGGGTGGCCTCCTTTTATAGTTTCTGAAGGGTACCGACGGGCGCGGGCTGGGCTCATCGTGGTCGTCGGCACAACGTGCTAATGGAATGGGCGATGATAGGGGCGGTGTGTTGCCTCCTGGCGAAGCTCAACGGCTTTATTGCGAGGCATGGGGCGGTGCGGAACGGTCAGAACGTCGTGGTGCTCTAGGCGGGTCTGACGGCAGTTTTAATGGCGAACGGGGTTGTCTGGCAGGTTGCTGGAGTGCTGGCGATCACACACGCAAGCGGCAAGGGCGGCGTGCGGTATGTGGGATTCTCCCACTAATGGTGCACTGGCGCTGTCGGCACACACGCAGAGAAACTGGGCGCGAGATTTTCGTGTGGTCCAGTGGCTAGCAAGGCTCGAGCGTTGGACAGGGGTGGCAGTGGACGGTGGTTAGTGCTCAGACAAGGTTGGCGGGGCTACAGCTTCTCCTAGCTCTCTGACGACATGGGGGTGGCAAGGGTGCTCTCGGCATGGTCACCTTTGATGGCTATGCATGCTCACAATGGTGCTAAGGCTAGTTAAATTAGTTTGATCATCTACTAAGAGTGTAGAGTGAGCTAGAAAGGGGACAAGGTTGGCCACAATCACTGCTCCTAATAGTATTTGATGTTTGTTTGTTTGCTGATTGCAAGGTGTTTGATGAAATGGCCGAAAGAAATTCAAATTTTAATTTTGGATTCAAACTTGGTGGGTGTGTTTGTTACATACTAGGGAGTCTCTGGTTAGTTGGATTTGTCAAGTGGAAGTGGTTTGGTTGGGTTTTGAAAATGTGTGATCTTCACATATGTTCTAGATTCAAATTTGAATTGTCATTTGAATGGGGTTGCCAAATGTTTCTGTAAGTTTGAAAGGTGGGCTTTGATTCACTTTTACTTCGTCTTGCAAGGGGTGAAAAGAAAGGGAAAAGTTTATGTTTGAAATCTTGGACTAGAAACACTCAGAGTGGCCTAGTGATCAAGATTGGCAAAAATGACCATTTGCTTTATTTGTTTTGTTTTTTATTTTCTCTTGATTTTTTTTCTTCTTGGAGATGTTTTAGATGATGTTATTTTCATCTTTAAAACATTCCTTGCTATTTAGTTTAATCACACAAGTCCATTTATGCATTCATACAATCATTACATACACACATGCATTCATATGGTTTTTATTTAATAAAAGTTTTTGTTAAACTTAATTTTAGTGATTAGAATTTTATAATCATGATCAATATTTTTGGGATGTTACATGCACCCCAAGACGAAGAACTTGGTTGAATAAATCCTTTCTGCAACTATTCTCCAAGTTGTTTCTTGAGTTCTTTCAACTCATCAACTGACATCTTGCAGGGTCTCTTTGCTATTGGTCCTGATCTTGGTAACAAGTTAATCACAAATCCACATCTCTATCTGGTGGCATTCCTGGTAATTCCTCCGGAAACACATCTGGATATTCTTTCACAACTAGTACACCACCTATGCTAACCTCCTTAAGAGAATTTAGCTTACTCCCTTCAGATTCAAAGTTAGACTTGAACCTAATCCGTTTCTTATCCAGGGTTGTGAGTGTAACAGTACGATCGGCACAATCTAGTACTCCTTCATACGTAGTCATCCAATCCATACCCAAAATTACATCAATCCTTGGGAATCTAGGATTACAGACTAACTGGTAAATTATACTTTCCAAATTCTATCACTAGATCATGACATCCAAAATTCACTATCATCTCTCCACCGGGAGAGCTTAATTTAATAGGACACCCAATAGTTTCAGTTGGAAGTCCATTTTTATCAACAAATGCTCTTGATATGAATGAATGTGATGCGCCGGAATAAAAAATAACAAGTGCTAGAAAAGAATTAAGCTTGAACTTACCAGCCACAGCATCAGACTCTTCATATATTTCCTCCACATTGATGTGTTTCACTTGTCCCTTCTGGGAAGGGTTGGGCTTCTTGGGTCCTTCAACTTTCTTTTCTAGGCATTCATTTGCATAGTGCCCAGTTTTCTTGCATTTGAAGCACTCAACCTGACTAATGTCTCTTTTTGCAGGCTGACTTCCATTACCACTTCCACTGTGGTGGATCTTATGTCCACTCTTGTGGTTCTTATACTTATCATTGTCATGGCTGCGGTGGTGCTTATTGTCATGGTGACGGTTACTGTTGTGGTGGCTATTATACTTCCCATGCTTGTGGGACCCAGATCCTCCACTATCATCACAATGGAATCGTTTATGAGACGATCCCGAGTTGTGCTTGTCAAAGTGATGCTTCCTCTTCCTGTTCTCAACCTGCTTCATCATTCTTTCCAAGATGGTGGCCTTGTCACATAGTGATTGATATGTTGGGACATAGGCAACAGATAGTTGCAGGTTCATCTCATCGTTCAATCTCTCGAGGAACTTCTCAGTGTGGCTGAATATATTGAGGAGTTCAACAATCTGGCGCACTATGCACCGGATGAGGTTGATACTGATGCCAAGAGACGATCCCGAGTTGCGCTTGTCAAAGTGATGCTTCCTCTTCCTGTTCTCAACCTGCTTCATCATGCTTTCCAAGATGGTGTCCTTTTCACATAGTGATTGATATGTTGGGACATAGGCAACAGATAGTTGCAGGTTCATCTAATTGTTCAATCTCTCGAGGAACTTCTCCTTCCTCTTGGCATCAGTATCAACCTCATCCGGTGCATAGTGCGCCAGATTGTTGAACTCCTCAATATATTCAGCCACACTGTGGTGATGTTGTTTTAGATTGTGGAACTCTTTCTTCTTCAAGTTCATCACTCCTGATGAGATGTGGGCATTGCGGAAACCATCCTCAAAAATTGGCCATGTCACATCCTCAATAGGAGTGGTGATCTGAAAGTTATCCCACCATGTTGCTGCTGGTCCTTCAAACAAATGTGTTGTGAACCTGACCCTTTCTTCATCTGTGCAGCCAACAGTGACCATGTCTTTATTCACAGAGTGTAGCCAGTCATTGGCTACCATGGGATCAGTGGTTCTCGAGAACTTGGCTGGCCTCAACATCAAAAACCTTGTAAGCATGCCAAAGGCTGGTGGGTTGTTGGGATTGTTTTTGTTGTTATCGTTATTGTTCTGGTTCTGATTTTGATTGGCCATGAACTAGGTCATCATCTGCATCAGTTGAGTTTGAGATGTCATCAACTGCTGCATCTCAGGATCGACGTTATTGTTGTTGTTGTTTGGGTTGGGATTGGCACAACAGGGAGGCATCTGTGGTTTCAATAAGGATAAGGAATGAGATATAACCCATAGATTCCATGCACAATACATCACATAACAACAAACACAATAAACAATAACAAGATAAACATAGAGTTTTAATCAATGTAAACAACAAGTTTTGGAAAAGTAAACATAATAGCAAGCCATCCACATGTTGGATGATCATTGTGACTCAATATATCAAAGGATGATAGATAAATATATTGTCGAGTAGTCAACACTACTCCATGTCGACCTCCACGTCCACAAGAGTAAGTCCGGCTGTCTCCATAGCTGACTTGTACTCCTCCATGCTGGTGGTCAAGGCCTCAATATTTGCGCGAAGGGCTCTCTTCTGGGAGTGAAGCCTCTCTATCACTCCCTGCTGAGTGTCTAACTCAAAGTCCTTGGCCTCAATCTTGGCCCTCATGTCATTGATCTTCTTGTTTCTTTCCAGAACTCTCTTTTCTTGATTCTTGAACTTCTTGTCCTTGCTCTCGAATCTGGCATCCATCTCCTTGACGATCTCGTCTTGCTCCGCGAAGAGCTTGTCCTTCTCCCTCAACTGAACCTTAATCTCATCATTGCTAAGCATGATGTTCTTCCTATCTGTGTCGAGGTGTCTAACAAGACCCTCTAGGTCCTGGAGATACAGACGAACTGGCTCTATCGTCTCTGTAGTAGCGCCCTCGTACACCAATGCCTCTCCCTCCTCATCACGTCTCCCAAACGGGTGGAAGTAGAGGCCTCTGAGCTCGGTGGTGTGGCGTCCGCAGAGGCGTCCTAGTAGCTCTTGCATGACTACATCTAGTCCCTTATCCTTGCCATCGTGCATCATCTTGAAGGTAATCTTCTCTGTGAGTGGCTCCATCTGGCGTCCTGGCTGTGTGACTCTAAAACCCCAAAGATCCTTCCTCTCGAACTTGGTAAGCTAGAGTGCCTTAATACTAGGAAGTGGAAGGTAGAGCACACTAGTGAACTGCATGATACATGAACCAAAACGAGTTCCATTAACTCCTTGGCAGTGCTGATCACAAAGCTAGGCATTCAATGTACATGATAGAGAAATATTAGAACAACACAAGTAAGATAAAAAAAGATAGTACAAAGATAGCAAAAAGCATACAATCATCCATAAAACACCAAGGTTCAACATAACTTAGACAATTTTTTGCGAAAAAATGACAAGTATGGTGGTCCAACTAGCAGAGTACGTTACAATTCTCACTCATATGCTAAGTCTATGATATCTTCCCTTAGACGTTTTATGGTGGTTTCTAAGTCTTGGGTATACTTCTTCTCCTCCTTAAGGTCATTTTGAGTATTGAGCATTCTACACTTGAGTCTTTCACCAAGCTCCTTGATAGCATTCCAAGCTGCATTTCTTGCATGGTCAAAGAATGTCGTATACATTTATGAGTTGGTTCCCATGTACAATCCCGACTCTTTGTGGTTGTCTCCCTTGTTTTTGTACAAGTGGAGTTGTACCCACCAATATTCTTCTCCTTCATCCATAACTGGAAATCCCTTGTACACGGCCTCACCATGTATCCCCAAGCTAACCATATGGGTTTTGATTGCTTTGGGAAACTCTGTCTCACATTTTAAAGTCATGGTCATGAGTGGTCCCTTCTTAATGGCATCGTTGATGGTGACCATCTACAAATAGAGATGAGAAAGAAGATTAGAAGAGGTTTACAAGAAGAAAAATAGAAGTGTGGAATTTGCAAAGAGTTGCATTTTCTTCCTAGTGGTTTCCGTAGTCTAATCCAACTTAGGGTCATAATCCAACAGGCAACACAGTGCTCTGATACCATCTGTAAGACCCCACCTTTATAAGGTAAAGGTCCCTGTGATTGCAATGCTAGTCCCTGGATCAAATGTCAGCATCTATAGTTTAAGATGAAGTACATAGATACAAAGGTCTTTATTACATCGTCCTTCCAGAGATAATCATAGTATTATACAACTCCATAGCCAAAGGCTTAATACAAGAGTTCACAACATAAAGTAAATAACTAAGTCTTCATCTTCATGTGCCACATGCAAGCATGTTGAGTGTAGACTCATAACCCTAATCCTCATCAGAGTAACCTTCAACATCATAAGTTACAACCATAGTGGGTCAATACACTTGGAATTGTATGGGCAAGTGATACCATAGTAGAATATTAGTGTCTAACATATATATGAAGTTGGCTAAGTGTATCTTAGGATTGCTTTGCTCAAAATAGGTTTTTCCTATCAGTTGAAAAACACTAAGTTTTTGTTTGTCAAAACTCCCATGGAACCACTAATAGACATTGGTGAACCTTTACCCTTGTTCAACCACAAGTTTTAACTTAGAAATTGGGATGAGGAGATCCTTGATAGCTTCAATGTCTTTGATGCTCAAATTGTCCGTTGTCGGGGACATGGCTAAGTACTTAGGTTTTACTCTCTCGAGAGGTGGTGCACTGTCCCCACAAGACTCGACATGCATCGAGACGAGACCTTTCAGAATCCTTCCCTTAGACCACCATGGACGCGTTCCATCCTATCACCCTACCACCAACTGTCTATCTAGCTAATTTATTGCAACCTATATTATCAAGGAAGAGCCCATATGCCATGTGGTTGCACTGGAAGCTTCTAAACACTAAGTATCTCAAATCCCTTTGTTCCTGGGTAGCTTTCGACAAGTGAGATACACAAGGTAAACCATAGAAATGGGCCTTGTGTAACCACCCAACATAAACAACCATACCATTCCACCCAGGTGATTCATTCACTTAGTTGTTTTATTAATCAAAACATAAGTCAAGGACTTAGCAAAAATTCCATAGCATGAATATATTCCACCCTTGTTTTATACTAGCTAGGCTAAGCATGATAACATAACAAGTATCTTAACTCAGAGAAAATTCTACTAAGACTACAACTACTAGGATTTCCCAAGGCATAGCATATACATACTTAGCAAAAATCATGCAAGCCCTATTCAAAATATCACTAATGCATAGTCAAAATAGTAGGACCAAATATATGAAGCACCACTTTCCTTGGTAGTAGTTGGGGGAGTAGCAACCACAATAACCACTAGCACCAAAATATACACATCAAATGATAATACCAAATTCACATTCAAATATTCAAGGAAAAATAATATGAATGCATGCAAATGCAATGAAATGACTTTTATATACTAAACAAGTGAAACTAAACAGTTCTAAGCACAGAGCCATCTATTTAAAGTCTAAACAAACTTATATTTGCTTTAAAATTATTTTATAAACATTTTATATAGTAAAAAATAGGCATAAAAAGTGTTCTGCAAATAAACCAATTTTCTAGAAGAAAAATACAAATTTAAGCACATAGTAATGTAGAGCTCGATTTTCTGAATCCAATGGTATACTATTTGATTTTTTTGGTTAAACAGAACAAAAGATATGAATTTTACAAGTTTGCAAATCTAATAGATTCAAAAACAGATTTTAAATCTAATTCTCACACACGTGGACGCATATGATTGGCCCGTACCGTTTCTGTTGGATCAATCAACGAGAGCCACGGGATCTAAATGAAATCGCACGGGCCAGATTGATCGATAATGATTCGCTAAGTAATCTGTTCTATGCCTTAGGATCAAGATCCAACAGTGCTCGATCAAGCGACCATGGATGGGCGCCGCAAATGGCCACTGGCGGCAGCGGTGGCGCTATAGGCGGCGGTGCTCCGGCGATTCCAGAGAGGGATAGGGGAGGTGCATTAGATTACTAGTGCCGCACGGGTGTGAGGATGCTCAAGGTCGCTTCGGCTTGGACGGGGGCCAGCTGCTGCAGCCGGAAAAGCACGTTGGAGTTGCGGGCGGCGTCGGGTTCTAGCAAATGACGACAAAGGCAAAGACCTGGATCACCCCAGCGCAAACAAAATGCATCAGTGTGTGCAAAAAGACAAGGCGAAGAAGTGAGTTTGAACTAAGGGACAAGGGCCGTTCGATTTACACCGTGATTGCTCGCCGGAGTAGGGGACGACGTCGGGTGTTTGCGGTGCTCGACGGAGACGGCTTTCTGGGTCACAATAAGGAAAACAGAGGATATGAGAAGGAGCGCAAGGTCAAAGGAAGCACGATAGCAAGCACTAGAAGGCACGGGGCGGATGGTTCTTACCGGAAACGTTCGCCGGAGACACTCGGGCAGCGGCGATGCGAGCTCGAATGCGAGAAGCCTGGCGGGGATTGAGCGTGGGTGTTTGGGGGGAAATGACAGCGGTGGTGTGGGGATTAAGTAGGCGGTGGGGGCGAGGGCATTACACAGAGAATCAATGGCAATTAAGCCTGAAATCAACGCAGAGGTGATGGGGGAAATGGCGGTGGCGACGGGGTCTGCGCACGGGGTTTGGGGGAGATGATGTGGAGCTGGCTTGGGCCCAGTGGCAGCGAGCGCGGGTGAGAGAGAGAGAGGGGGAGGGGAAACGGACGGGTGGGCTCTTGGGCTAGATCTGGTGCTGGGCCGAAAGGCTGTTTTATTTTGTTCTTTCTCTTTTTCTTTTTCTGTTTGATATTTTCAGGAATGGTTTTGAAACCTTTTTCAAACTTGTTTGAATTCAAATATTCTCTAGATTTTTATACAGTGAACCTTCCACTCTAAAGTGTGACAAACACGCTTCTCCACTAAAATTCACTCTGGTCCTTTGAAAATAAAAATAAAATCATGCCACATATGATTAATAAAATGGGCATATTAATGGTTTTATTTGGAGTTTTGGTTTGAAATTTTTTGTGCAAGTCAAATATTCTATGGTTATATGAATGCAATGCATTCTTTTACAATTCATGATTTTTGGGATGTTACACAAATGTTGAGGTCAAAGCTTCTAACATGTTTTTATTGTGAAGCAACTACAAAGATGACGGCTCAAAATGCCACCGCCCAGTTTTTACACACAAAGTATATCTTTTAAATGTATACGCCCTTTCAAGCTTCCAAGCTAAAATTTTACAATAAATTTATTTTTGGTGTTGGATGTTTGAATGAATGGAAGGGATGTTGTCCCTGTCAGGTAGACCCAAATGCCTATATGCTTTCGAGGATTTAATGAGTTGATAGACATCTGCCGTATTTCAAACAAGATAACCAAGGTCACAGCCGTTGCACAACCATAGTTGCTGATACCGTGTCCATATTTTATACTCCGTACATTGGATTCATCTTGGCCAATCAAGCTTTGCTTATCAAGGGAGAATCCAGATTTAATTTTTTTTATTTTTCCAAGTGACAACATTGTTTTTGTTTGTGAAGAAACTTTAAAGATTATGCTCAACATGACATCGTGCCAATTGTCACACATAGTAACTTTTTTAATGGATAAACCCTTTTCAATCGCACTGTCTAAATTCTTGCAATAAATTGACAATATGGCAATTTACTGAAAACATGTCAATTTTGATAACATGGTCAAGAGAAATGATGGAGAAGACTCTAGAACGATGGAGTAGTGTGTTTTCAGGTTTGTGAATAGCTTTTATTGTGCTAAAGACTATATCAATAGTATCATCTAGCAAATTCTAAGACAATGGAAAAGAAGATATGACGGCTGGCAATGTAGGGATTCACGAGTCTTTATCAAATGGTAAATATTCAAAGTTACTCGTACACTATATAGTGGTAAGATATAGTGTACGGATAACTTTGAACCTGGACCATTGGATCAAGACTGGCAAATCCAAACTTTCCTAACCATTGGATCTTCTTTTCCATTCTTAGCATCTAGATGATTTTATTAATAGTCGTTAGCACAATGAATGCTAGTGTGCGCAAACCTCAAAACACACTTCATTGCTTAGTTTCAGGTACTTGTGCTAAATTAATGGACTTGCCTGTAATTTTCATATTTTATCAGGTCCTTGACGTAACTTGTACTTCCACCAGCCGTGTTAACTCAAGCACCTAGCTCCTACGGGACCTACCATAGTTAGAAGAAAATGCAGCTGCCCCAATCATCACAAAAAGTGCACCACCGTTTCTTATAGTTCCATTTTTCAGCGTCCTATCTAATTTCACACACTTCACTAACTTCTTGCCAATTTAACGAAATTAGGTCAAACTTGAGCCACAGGTAAGCGCGGTAGATTTCTCTTGAATTAAATGTCTTTTCGGAGGTAGATGGGTGCATCTTATTGTAGTAAACAATGTCGTCGGTGTGAGTTTCCAACTATCTTGAAAGAACATTCTCAATTTCCCAAGTGATGATGAGACTATTCTTTTTTGTAAGAAAGTACAAAGAATATGGATCTAGATGCCACAAGCCAAGCTTCTAGACATATTAAGTGGACCAACATGTTTTACTTACGATTCTCTTGTTTAACTTTATGAGTTTTCAAACTTCATCCTGGTTAACTCTGCCCACTTGAATGACTTTATGCCGATTTATCGAAATTAGTTCAAATTTGAACTACAAGTAAATTGTAGGTTACTTTGAAATTTTTATGGATTTTTTGGAGGTAACCATCGGGGGGTCATTTAATATATAATAAACCACCACTGAGAGTTTTGAAAATAGGTTTTACTTCTTGCTAACAATCTGCATCTTGACATTTTAATGAAATTATGTCAAACTTAAGCTACAAGTAAGCACGATAGATTGCTCTTTAATTAATTAAATGTATTTTCGGAGGTAGATGGGTGCATCTTCTGGTAGTAATCAATGTCGTCGGTGTGAGTTTCAAACTATAAGGAAAGAATATTCTCAAATTTTCTTAGTGTTGACGAGATTATTCTTTTCCGTAAAAAAATTATGAAGAATATGGATTTTGATGCCACAAGACAAGATTCCATACATATATAGTGGACCAACATGTTCTATTTATGATTCCACATGTTTTATGAGTTTTCAAGTCCTAGCTAACTTTGACCACTTGAATGAACTTGTGTCTATTTAACAAATTTAGGTGAAAATCTGAACTACGAGCTATAATTGTAGGTTTCTTTAAAAGTTTACAAAAAAGCTTTTGTAGGTACCCATCAATGGTTCACAATTAAATGTATTTGGAGAGGTAAATGGGTGCATCTTGTTGTAATAAACAATGTCGTCGGTGTGTGTTTCGAACTACCAGGAAAGAACATTTAATTCTTAATTTTTTGAGTAATGATGAGATCATTCTTTTCCCTAAAGAAAAGAACAAAGAATATTGGATCTATAAGTGCATGATACCCTACTTGGTTAGGGTTTAGTTATGGGTTGAAGGGTTTAGGGATATAGTATTTAGGGGTTTAGGGATATAGTATTTAGGAGTTTAGGGGTTGTTTATTAGGGTTTAGGGAATTTTCAATGATGTTCAATCTTTATGCTTATATTCATCGAATATAATGGTGTTTCCCAATTTAATGTAAGTATCTCAAATTTGATCTAAAAGTGCATGATACTAGTTTGGTCATGCTTTAGGGGTTTAGTTTTTAGGGTTTTATGGTTTAGGGAATTTTCAATAATGTTCAAGCTGCTTTATGCTTTTAATCATGGAATAGAATGGTGTTATCGTAATTTAATGTAAGTATCTCAAATTTGAATCTATAAGTGCATATACCTGCTTGGTTAGGGTTTAATTATGGGTTGAGGGTGAAATGGATCGTATGGGCACCTAGAGGGGGGTCAATAGTTGCTACTCCAAATTTTAATTCTTTTTGAATTTTAGGCTTGACACAAAGGTAAATTCTTTAGATATTCAACTATGGATAATTTACCAATATGCAAACCTAGCTACTAAGCGAGTAAAAATGAGGATCGAGGAAAACTAGTGGAGCACATGGAGACACGGGGATTTGTTTCACTGCAGTTCCTTCCTTGTTAAGGGAAGTACGTCTATGTTAGAGGGTGGGCGGTTATAAGACCACCACAACACAATAGGCCTCACCCTATTCTTCGATGGATCTTGCCACCAAAGGCCTGATGCACCTTTCAACTATTGGTACCCTTTGAGATGGGAACCGGTACCTTTACAACATTAGCAGGGCACACATCCACAATTGAATTGGAGGCTCCCGTGATGACAACAAGCTGCCACAAGAACAAGGTTTATCAAATAATAAAAACTGAGAACTAGATATTTGCAAGAAAAAATACTAGATCAAGAATCCTGCAAATGAATGGAGGGGAAGTGAAGAGCTAGATTGGTGTTGATGAAGATCGAAGCCTCCTCCTTCGATTCCCGAAAGATCGGAGCTTTCAGGTGGATGAAGATAGAGATCTCGGTTTGGAACTTAAAGAACAGTAATGCATGTTTTTGAATGAATGAAGTGATCTATCAAGAGGAGTAATTGGGGTAATTATACCCCCTGCCAAAACACAGATGTTGGAGACTTTGGGGGCCATATTATCCGGCCCAAGTGAGGGCCGGATTATCTGGCCGAGGTAAAACTCCGTTGCTTATGCAGTGCGACGCGCCTTGGCTCCCTTTGCAAAAATTCTGCGGACGGATTATCGAGCCCCCTTGAGGGGCAGATTATCTAGACCGAGAAAAAACTCCGGACATGTTCGGAGAATCCGAGGGAAAGTATTCCCCCCATATAGCGCGATGGGCCTTGTCTGCCTTTGACAATCGAGCCAGGGCCAGAGTATCTGGCCCTTTATAGGGGCACATAATCCTCTCCGAACTTTACGTTCAACATGTTTTTGAATAGGTAATTATCTGTAGCACTTAGTCACGCAATAAATCAATCTTGCCACTATTATCTAACACACAAAACTCTAGAGATCATGAAATGTTCTTTAAATATCCCTCTTTTTGGTGTTAGATGACAATACTAGGATTTGCAAAAAGGTCGTACTAACAACTTCATTCCAAAAATGAAAAAGGCTCCCCATAAATTTGTGCATATAAGAAATTTGCATTTGAATAAAAATGCACACAAGAAGGTACAATACTTTTCATTGAATTGTAAACTACAAACAAGTGATGAGTTAGACAACAATTATCATACCATCGGGAGAATAAAGTCCTCACTAATATAAAGACAGCCAATTTAATAGTCATTATTGAGGCCTTGAAGCATAATACCATTTGGATGCATCCATAGAGATAATACCGGAATTCCATAGCATATAGATTAATCCATACTTCCCGAGAGATAAATCCACAAATATAATTCAAGTGATAGCCGAGATAAATCCAAAGTACCACACAAACCAAATAAATGTTCAACACTAAATTCGCACAAGTAGCAATAAATAACACGACAAAAATGGAAAATTATTCTGCCCGACCCATGCAAATCCATGCAGCCTAATAGAAATACTGCTCCCCCTTTGGCATCAAAATGCCAAAAAGGAAGAAGTGCGATGCTATCTCGCCAAGAAATCACTCCGCGCCCTTGTCCTCATCATCATCAGTGGCTAGAGGTCAAGGTTCCCTCGCCGGGGGCAGGGGAAAAGTGGGAGCAGCCAGATCGAGAGTGTGGCATGATGCCCCAGACACATGGTGGAGAATGACTTGCTGAGTGTGAGCCATATCATGGCGCTGCCGGTAAGCCTCATACTTCCCCTTGTGGGTGTCTACTCCCATGCACGGGATGTTCCTCTAGAACCAATTGGGTTTCTTGACTTCACGGGCCACAGACGACACTGGGGCATATGCCCACTAGGTCTAGCATCTCTCATGAAAGAGTCCGGAGCTGAAGAGGTATGACAGTCTTCCTTGACTTGTTTTAGATCTTCTTTTCCTTGTGTTCACCATCAAGAATGCCGCTGAAATCCTCATGAGGAAGCATACGCTTGATGAGCATAATGATAAAGGGAGCATACTGAATGGAAAGCCGGTTGAACATGGCATCGGTCATCTCATGATATATAAAATCCATCACATCCAGCATGTAACCAACGGACTGATCTTCAATAGTGGTACACTCATGAGATAAAGCAAGCTGTTGTACTAGGTGACCATGAATGTTGTCATTGTTTCCCCCACTAGGAGTCATGCAATCACGGAAAAGGCCAACCAGCTCTGCATAAAGAGGAGAGGGACCGTAGAGCCTCCCAACAACACCATGTGTAGTAAGGCAAGGAGAGAGTACAGTATCCTTGTTGGGCTTGATAGGAAAGATGATGCGATGTCCACAAGGAATATCTCGACCATGAAAGGGGTAACCAATCACCTGACCAAAAATGTGGAAATCATCCTGGAGATAAGTGCTACCTATCATCCACTTCATTGTGGGAAGATCATCTCCACAGGTCACTAGAGTAGAGAAAAATTGTTTCACCATAGAGGAATCATAGTTGCATTGCAGAGTCATGAGATCTTGCAACCCCATCCTCTCAGTCACAACCAAAGCCTCAACAAGAAGGGGCTTAGTCTTTGCCATAGTCATATCCAAAGGGCGCATGGGGCGAATCTTCAAAGTAAAGTAAATTTCGTCATAGATGTACCTTTGATGGGTAGACCAGTAGTGATCATCACCAAGCTCTTCATCAATATCAGCCTATGTATATAGGTCAGGGTGACGGAGAGCGGAATACTGAAGGATATCCATGTTCTTGTACTTCCCCTGGACTGCTTGTCCTTCCTCTTGGCAGTCCTCTTCTCTTTTCTTGGACGCTCAGCCATCCGTTTAGCTTCTCCCTTCTGCCTTCTCATCCCAACCTCGTCAACAAGGACTCCTTTGTTGGGCCTGAGATAATGACTACGAGGACGATGCTAGTATGCCTTAGGAGCACTAGAACCACCTGTTAAGTGAGAAAGATGGGTAGCAGGGAGATAAGAACACACACAAGTCTAGGAGGATTGCTAAAAACTGTAGAAAAAAATCCACAAGCCAAGTCTACATGATACTAGAATCTGTGAAAATCTGAACTAGGGCAAAACCTTCTAGGCCGGATAATCCGGCCCTACTAGGGGCGGATAATCTGGCCCTAGCGAAATGTTTCAGAATCGCCTCAGATTTAAAGTACCAACACATATTAGGAAAAAGGGTTGCTAGACTACGGTTTATAGCATGCATATGAAACAAAGGGCAACCTCTAATCCGAGTTTCCACAACAAAATACAACTTCCATACAAATGAGAAGAATGGGGTGGTTACCCTCACTCATTGGAAGAACAACTCGGAGGATATGATACCTAGAGGCGATGGGAAAAATCCGAGGAGATCTCGGAGAATCCAGTGGTCGAAATGACTGTAGGGAGGGTCGGGGCAGTCAGCGGCAGCTGTCGGATAGGTAGGGAGTCGGGGAGGAAGTATTACTTTGTTTGAGCCCTTCCTCCTGTCGCCCTAGCCTTAATAGATGAAAACCGCCATTGGCGGATTATCCGGCCCTCTCTGAATTTTTCTGTTACACACAGAGTTAGCCCAGCATACCCCCAAACAAAACACTCACAATGTACCAAAGGACTTGTGTGCAAGAATACATTGCTCAGGGATGGGAAAATCTTAGGTTTAGACATCAAAACTGTGATGGTACTACACACCCAAAACTGCAAGAGGCAAATCGAATAAAGGCCAGAATTGGGTGTGTTTTCCATAAGAACACACAATATGCAAGAAAAACTGAAAAGATTCTGAAGGAATCAACTCTGATCAAGGATGAGGGTGGTGGCCAAAGCCACCATGTTGCAGTGGGTAGTATGACACCGCGAAGATATATCTTCGGTTCATGACCAATACTAATCAATAAGGTCACACATCACATGATGATATTATGATAACTGATTTTTCTTGCTTTTGGCATTATGGGGGAGGGTTATCGCAATCAATTAGGACCACACTCCCCCTATGTCCATGCCTGCACCTAAACCAAATAAAGTAAGAGATGTAAGTGAGTATGCAAGGGTAATCAAGCCAAGCTCTTGAATCCACGATATTTAGCTCATTCCTTAAGAAACAATATATTGCTTCATCAAGTGGCTTCGTGAAAATATCAGCAAGTTGATTCTTCATGCTCACAAAAGATAAGTCAATATCACCACAAGAAACATGATCCCAAATAAAGTGATTGTGAATCTCAATATGCTTTGTCCTTGTGTAATGCACTAGATTATAAGAATTTTTGATAGCACTCTCATTATCACACAAAAGAGGCACATTGTCACAATTGACATTGTATTCCTTTAATGTTTTCCTCATCCATAGTAATAGAGTGCATGCACTGGAAGCAGCCACATGATCAGCATCAGCGGTGGAGACAGATATACAATTTTGTTTCTTCGAAGACCAGCATACCAAAGACCTGCCCAAGAATGGACACGCTCTAGAAGTTGATTTTCTATCATCCTTGTCACGAGCCCAATCTGAGTCCGTATAGCCACAAAAAGAGAAAACAGAGCCCTTGGCATACCATAGACCAAAGTTTGGGGTAGGAACTAAATATTTGAAGATTCTCTTGACCTCCATTAAGTGGCTTTCTTTAAGATCAGCTTGATACCTTGCACACAGTCCTACACTCAAAAAAATATCGGGTCTAGATGCACAGAGGTAAAGGATATGCCGAGCATGGACCGGTATAACTTTTGTTCCACATCTTTACCGCTAGGATTGAGTTCAATATGGCATTTAGTTTGCATTGGTGTAGCAACTCCATTAAGATTCGTCATCTTGAACCTCTTGAGCATGTCTTGGATGTACTTTTCTTTATTAATGAAGGTTCCTTATCTTAGTTTTTGATCTCAAAACCAAGAAAGAACCTTAATTCCGCCATTATAGACATCTCAAACCTTTCAGTCATAAGCTTTGAAAATTCATCATTAAAAGCTTGCTTAGTAGAGCCAAAGATAATGCCGTCTACATATAGTTTGTATACGAAAATCTCCCCCTTAACCTTCTTAGTAAAAAGAGTGGGATAGATCTGCCAAACACACGGTGTAACAAAACCTCTTTAAGGTGCGCATATCACACATGTGGGGCTTATTTAATGCCATGGAGCGCCTTATCGAGTTTTTAGACATGGTTCGGGAAGTTAGCATCCTCAAAACCTAGGGGTTTCTTGACATATAATAAATCATGTAGAGGAACATTAAGGAAAGCACTCTTAAAGCCCATTTTATGTAATTTAAAGTTATGGTCAGCTGCATAAGAAAGGAGGATACGAATAGACTCAAGGCGAGCCACAAGAGCATAAGTTTCACCAAAGTCGACCCCTTTAACTTGAGAGAAACCTTGTGCTCCCAATCTTTCCTTGTTTCTTACAATAATTCCATTCTCATCTTACTTGTTCTTGAATATCCACTTTGTGCCGATAACATTGCGATAATCTTTGGGCTTCTCTACTAGCTTCAAAACCTTGTTTCGTTCTAAATTATTGAGTTCTTCATGCATAGCACCAACCCAATCTGGATCTTCAAGAGCTTCAAAAACCTTTTTGGGTTCCACCATAGATATATGAGCTGGATGATCACTGAAGATTCCTAGCTCCTTTCTCGTGGACACCCTTATTCTTAGGTCACCTATAACTTTGTCAAATGTATGTCCTCTTAGTTCGAGATTTCTGTCGGCACGAGCTTTACAACGAATTTCAATCTCCTTTTTGTTTCTTATAGGGATTTATTCATCGTTTGAGTCTTCACTTTGACCACTAGCTTGTCCTTGGTCAATAGTTTGTACAGCTGAAAAGAGATGGAGAAGCTTGTCCTTGATCTTGATCTTGATCACCAGCCATAACAGGAGGCTGCTGTTCTGAATTCTCAGGGCCAGATAATCTGGCCAAGGGAGGGGCCAGGTAATCCGGCCTGATATTTTTAGCTTCTTCCTGGAGTTCCTGTTTGTTTCTTGAATGTGTTGGCATAGGGCCGGATAATCCAGCCTGGAGCTTCCAGTCTTCCGATGATTGATGAACTTCATGAGGTTGTTGGGTTGGTACAGTAGTTTCTCCAGCAGGTGGACCTTGTTGATCTTGTGTAGATGAGGGCTCTACTTGAATACAACATTGTCCTTCCCGATCCGCCACAAGGGGTTCCTCAATGGGGCAGAAAAAATCTCACACCCATTCTTCTTATGGCATCTTGGGGTGTTTCACATCTACATCACAAACATCAACTTGCCCCACATGGGAGCCATCATTTTCTTCGAACACCACACTACAAGATGCTACAAAAATTCTAGAGAGATTATTGTAGACTCTATAAGTGTGAAATTCGATACCATAACCAATAGAAATACCTTATAAACACTTAGTCTCAAATTTAGAAAAACGGACTCCTTTAATCAGAAATAAACACTTACAACCCATAAGGTTTTGTTACCGGTAATGATGGGCTTTTTACCGATAAGTATCTCATAAGGTTTCTTGTCCAAGATTTTGCGAAGTTCAAGCCGGTTTGATGAGTGACATGCGGTGGATATGGCTTCAGCCCAGAAGTTGTATGGTGACTTGTATTCAACCAACATAGATCTAGACATGTCCATTAAGGTCCGGTTTTTACTCTCGACTACACCATTTTGCTAAGGGGTGTACGTAGCGGAATATTGGTGTCTTCACTTAGGAATTCATTGAAATTGCAGTTCTTGAAATAGGAGCTGTTGTCGCTACTAATTGCCAATATAGGGACATTTCGTTGTCATCGAACCTCTTTGGCAAAGTCGATGACCCTTTTTTGAGTCTCACTTTTCATCTTGAAGAAGTAAACCATGTATATCTTGAGTAATCATCAACTATGACAAGGAAGTCTTTGTTCCCATTAGGGCTAGCATGAGAAGGAGGACCAAAGAGATCCACATGAAGGAGCTCAAAAATCCTATTTGATGAGATAATAGTCTTCCTCTTATGGGGAGAATCATGCATCATTCCTTCAACACATGCCCTGCAAACACGATCTTTGGCAAAAGAGACATTTTATTTTAGTCCAGGGATGTGGCCACCCTTGAGAGGACTTTGCAAAGTTCTCATATTGATGTGGGCTAGATGGCGATGCCATAACCAGCCCGCGTTGGACTTTCCAAATAAGCACATCGGACCCGCAGTGGTTTCCCCTGAAAAGTCCACCATGTACAGGTCATTTTCGGCGTACCCAATGAAAGCGACCTTTAGAGACATTCTCCGCAATAGTAACACTAAATCACCATCAATAAAAACTGCAAAGCCCATCTTACCAAGGGAACGAACATAAAGTAAATTATAACAGAGGGTCTCAATAAGCATGACATCCATGAGAGAGATATCGTGAGCAACTACAATCTTGCCAAGACCCAATACTTAAGACTTTGATTTATTACCATAGGATACGGTTATTTGATCAAGATTAGGCCTCATATCCGTGATTATCTTATTTCTTATAGTCATATGACTTGTACATCCACTATCAAGCACCCATTTAGATCCACTGAAAGCATATCCCTACAAGAAAATTACTTCTTGGTTTTAGGTACCCATTTTCAATGGGTCCTCTCATGTTAGTAACACGGTTCTTTGGAACCCAAATAGACCAAGCAATATAATTATCATAAGTACCAACATAGTTAGCATATACATTACCAAAATAATCACGAAATAACTCATAATGAGGATTGTTAGACCCTGCAAAACAATTAAAATTAGTTTTGTACTTCGCGATATTCTTTTCAGCGGTACTTGTCTTTGCTTGTGAATTCTTGGCCTTCTTCTTCTTGTTGTTTTTCTTATTCTTCTTGTTCTTGGAGACATAGCCAATTCGCTCTTTCCATTGTTCGTCCTTTGCTTGCTAAGGACCTCATCTAGAACCTCCTTACCTTTGGGTAGAGAAACCTTGGCAATCTCATCTTTCAACCTAGAATTTTCTTCTAGAACATCTTCATGTGCACATGTTGTTGTGTAAGTGATAGGAATGTCATGAGACTTATTGAGAATAGAGTATTCAGTCTCCAAAGCCTTGTGGGCAATATAAAGTTTCTCCAATTTCTCGGAAAGTCTACCATGAGAAGCCCTAAATTCAACCTCTTCCTTCTTTAGTTTCTTTGCCTCGGCAAATGAATTATCACATTCATTTACAAGATTGTCTAAAATTTCATCATTTGACTCCTCTATTGACTCAAGTCTCTCCTCTAGAGAGACTCGAATCTCTTCTTCTTTGTGGGACCCTAGATTTACGGTCCGAGAATCTCCGTTATGCCTGCAATTCATGTTCCTATGATCAGTGAGTCGTGAGCATAGCCGACGAGTATCATTACATCATCCAAAAAGTAACGAATACAAGCTTACATTATTTCCATTATGGAGATTACAATCATCAATAGTGGAACTCTTCAAGTGCAAAGCCCATGTCATGCCTTAACCTACAGGCAACTAACTATGAAGACGGCATAACTCGCATAGTGTAACATCCCAAAATTATCCTAATTTTGGAATGTTAAAATAAATAAAATAAGTTGATTAAATTGTTTGACCTTGTTGAAAATTTTGAATGAAAAAAAAAACTTTTGATGATTTGCTTAAAATTTTACTAAGACATATTAAAAAGAGTGGATTAACATGACTATCCATTTGGTTGGGAACTTTTATACAAATGCAAGAAATCATTGTCTTGCTTTTTATTCGTGTTCATTTTTCCTTTGGATACTTGGATATTTTCCAAACACTTGTTTCATTTTCATAAGAGAGGAAATAATATGACATTTATGAATATAAGAAACACGTCTGGAGATATTCTAATTGGTGTTGTTTTGATTTTTAGTTACATCCTAGGAATTTTGTGAACAATTTTCTATTTAAATAAAATCAAACGCCAATTCGCTCTTTTCCACCTCTCAAGTTACATGCTTCCTGTGCGAAGGGACCAATCACAACCCCGCTCAATGCACCTCTACCCGGTGATACATCAACTGAATCAGTAAGTCAGAGACGGAATGCGCCAAGACCTCATGAAGCTCTGCGAGGACACGACAAAGACAAGGGATGGATTCAAGACTCTAGACACCGCACCCAAAGTCATCACTTCGCAATACTCGACATATGAAAGGAATGCCCATTTTCCCCCAAACTGGCACGAAACGATCAAGGCCTCCAAATGTTGAGATAGAGCATGAAGAACCACGAGGCGGGATGTCCTTGCCAAAAAAATAGGAAGGATCTAAGAAAAGTCCTATGCTTCCAGTGTCACAGTCCTGGGCATTATGTTGATAATTGTCCAAAAGATGTGAATGTAGCAGGAAAGGATAAAAACGACGATGGTAATAGTAATAGAGGCAGTAGCGTGAAGAAGGCCAAGAAAGATTCTAGCCAGGTGACATGATATAAGTGTGGTGAAACAGTGCATTATGTGTTAGATTGTCCTCGGAAAAGGAAGAATGGTGGTGGAAATCGCAATTGCAATGTCAATGGAAAGAAGTTCAATCCATCCATGAGGCTACGGTGAATTATGTTAGTGTGAGCTAAGCTTCCAAATCATTGTGCCCGGAGAACCCAACAAATACAATCTTTTAAGGGTGGTAGCACCCTAGTGTAAATCAAACCTATTTCTTTCTAGCCTTCTTAAATCTCGAGGACGAGATTCCTTTTAAGGGTGGTAGTCTGTAACATCCCAAAATTATCCTAATTTTGGAATTTTAAAATAAATAAAATAAGTTGATTAAATTGTTTGACCTTGTTGAAACTTTTGAATGAAAAAAAAACTTTTGATGATTTCCTTAAAATTTTACTAAGACATATTAAAAAGAGTGGATTAACATGACTATCCATTTCGTTGGGAACTTTTATACAAATGCAAGAAATCATTGTCTTGCTTTCTATTCGTGTTCATTTTTCCTTTGGATACTTGGATATTTTCCAAACGCTTGTTTCATTTTCATAAGAGAGGAAATAATATGACATTTACGAATGTAAGAAACACGTCTGGAGATATTCTAATTGGTGTTGTTTTTATTTTTAATTACATCCTAGGAATTTTCTGACCAATTTTCTATTTAAATAAAATCAAACGAGCGAAGATAAAACGATTTCTCCACAATAACGGGTTTGAAATCTCTTATAAGATATTATTTTGCGGCTTAGAGTTATAAATATTTTCAATAATATTTTGAACCCTAAATCTATATTAGAGAGTTACGTAGAGTCTTGATATGGTCCACAAATTAATATATGATTTATAAAATTTGCATTCGGGCTTGATAAATAATTTCTTGGACATTATGACTTACTGCTTTCAATTATTTCTAAAAACCTTGGAAATTAATTGACATAGTATTAAATCATATTAAATCTCCTATGTGTAAAAAAAGAAAAGAAAAGAAATGTACATGTCACCGATACCAACCCGAGTACGTGTCAGGCAAGCCGACCAAACCACGTTACCCATCTCCCTCCCATCCTCTATTTTTTTTGTTTATTTCTTTCCCTGACATAAGTGGTCCGCATGTCATCATCTAGTTCCAGGCAGAAGTCTAAGTTCTTAACGTGTTCTTTCAAACCGAAGCAAACTCCCAGAAAAATCTCCCGATTCGTGAAATCCCTTATCCCTACTACACGAAATCCACCCCTTATATACCCCGATTCCTCCTCTCCCGAATCCCCCTAAAATCCCTAATATTTTCTGCACTCTATGCTTCAATCCAATCTCGTCGGAGTTGCTGCTTCGCTGGAGCTCCAATCGATGATTTCATCGCCCACGGCAATTCGTGAGATCTATTCTTTTCTCCTATACTTCCTCTTTTTTGGGGTGCCCATCCTAATATTTTTCTCGCGAGCAGGAGCACCGGACCATGCAGAATAGCATGCCGGAGTTCACCGGAGATGTTGCATGTTAGGCGACCATGGCCGCTGCCAGGAGTCATCGATCGCGCTGTCAGGTACGCTGCATCGAGACGGAGCTGCAGCCGCTACCCGGAGCATTGCCAGGATCACTTTTTTTTTGCACCCGGCACGGCGCCGCCATCAGACTCGATGTCGTCGACTATGGCCACCGCAGGAGGCGCGCCGAGGGCAGACAAAGACGTCACTCTCTCCAATCCCCGAGGACCACAACAGCAGCGTTGATGAACCATATCTGAGGCCACGTCGTCGCATTTCTTCCTCGCCGTCTGCACGCGTAAAAGTTGATAAACATCATGTAACATACTACATCGGCCCAATCATGTCGCTATGTTTTTTTTTCAACATGCACGTCGTGTGCTTTTATGATCAGATCGATTGCACCTTTAGTCTACATGCCTCGATTTCAAAAATTTAGTATCGTTTCATCTAGGGGTCAAAATCAGATGATTTTTTTTGCGTTAGATTTGTAAATAAATTTCCAATCTAGTGACACTAAATTTTTCGGATTATCAAATTTTCGAATCTGTTATTTAAACCTTGTTTTGGTCATATCTTTAGATCCATAACCTTATTTAAGTCAAATCTTTTTGCGTTGAGTTTATAATTGAAATATCCATCTGATAATAGTAATCACAAACCTTTAATATATACATGGTTAGATCTGTTCACTCGTAATATAAAGCTAGCCTTTATTTGACCATAATATGAAATCTACAATTCCTTTCAAACTAGTCCTTTGCAAATTGGCTATAATCACACGCATAGAACAATATGACTATAATATTATATATTAAATAAATAATATGGATCTTATCACATGCTGCATGTTTGGGTATTTGTTTACTTACCACATTTTTTTGGCTCTTCATTTGCGATGGATGCTTATTTATGTAATGTTTGTATACGTTAGATTTATTCGGAGTGCGCGAATGAGTTCTACGAACAAGTAATCCTCATCAAATTATACCAAGGCAAGTTACACCACTTGTTCATAATTTTTGTCCCAGTTTTGATTCTATACATATGATCTTCAAAATTCTATAGTATGCATGTGTAGGATGTTCTAGTAGAGTTTTTGCTTAGTAATATTTTGCAAGTGCGATGATTTTATAGTATGCCGTGAGTAGCTCTATACTTAGGATTTTTCCTCCTAATAGGTTCCCCTGTTTTGCTAAGTATTGCTTGCTATGCTATATGTATGTAGAGTACCGCTGGGGGGTTCGAAAGACAATGCATTTTTCTAAGTATAAAGGCTCTCTTGAGCAAACTGTTCTTCTCAAATCCACTTCAAAATAAAACTAAGTTTTCTTCTGGGCGGAATGGTTGTCGGGACATCGAGTGAGATTTTGGTGGAGGACGGCCGCCCAGGAATCAAAGAAGTCTGCCATGTTTCATAATTCAGAAGCTTCTAGTGCAACCACAATACATATGGGCTCTGTCTTGGCCTAGTACTTAGTGGGAAACCTCACCTGGGTACCAACATTTGGAAGTTCTTGGCACGGTTGGATCCAGAAGGTAGAGGGGCTACTAAGGGAAAGCCTCGCCATGGTCTTGTCTGTAAAAGGACTTGATCGTGGATTGTGGGTAAAGTGCACAAACTCTCGAGAGTATTGCAACCTGATCGATCAGCCGTGTTCACGGAAATAGAACAACATTGAGCATTTGAAGGATGGAGCCTCTGAAGGATCTTCCTCTCTCTTTTCTAAACAAAGTTTTGAAACCCCATGGCGTGAGTAATATCGCCAATGGGTGGGATTTTGGGAACTTGGTGCGTAATATCCAAGTGTCACTTGGTGAGTAATATCCAAGTGTTTGGTTGTTTGGACATTTGGTGAGTAATATCCTCGTGTGCCATTCGACCCTATTTTATCTAAGCAAATGTTTACAAAGTAGGATAAAAACTCTTCCTATTTTCCTCTTACTTAGAGAAAATTGGCTTTATGCAAATGAACTCCAAAGCCTACTCACCCTTTCATGTAGAGTTAGCCTTATTCTTTCCTTGATGTAATTTTCCAATACATTCAAAGTATTGACCCAACTTGTCGGCTGCACGTTTTATATGCAGAATTTGGAGATCGTTGAACGGTGCGGTAGGATCGCGGGTCTTCACTCAACCTGCCTGTGGCATTGATGGGACTCAAGTTGTATATTTTTCGCTTTTGTTGTAATAATGTAAAATCTAGATTAGTCGATTCATGTAATAAAGACTTGTGTTTTACATGATATTTCATCGACTGCGAGTGCTAGCTATTGATCCAGGGACTAGCATGTTAATCACAGGGACTTAGGATCTTTATTTGATCTGAGGTCACTACACATAGACGTCAGCATCTCCACCTTTCATCGTTCTTCTAGGAATATGGCCAAGTAAATAGCCAGGGACAAAGCCGGTGAGTACTTTGAATGTACTCTCAAACCACCTTAATAGAATAGTAATAACAAGAGGACATGAAATATGGCTATAATGGTAGGAGGGCTCCAAGATTGGTTATTTTCTAAAGTAGTTTCTCTTGTAGATATAGCATCTACAAGGTTTTGTTGAGAACTACTATAAAACGTTTTGGAAATCTTTTTGAAAAGTTTCGGAAAAACACTAGGAGTGGGTCACCCTATTTCTCCTCCACGGTCCTCGACTGACCGAGTTATCCTCTTCCTTCTCTGGTGTCCCTCGGACCACCGGGTTTTAGAAAACACTTACTTTCTTGAAATTCGTTTTGAAAACAAAATCCAGCACCTCTCTACAGCAACCTTCCCAACCATCCATGACTGAGGACTCGGCTATTCAAATATATTTACACTCTGCAGAGGTTGTACACATTGCCCACAAGATTTGATACATCTGCCAGGATCACACCCGGATCGTCATACTAAAGTATGCGGGTCTTGGATAATCCTTCAAAACCTTCAAAAAGTCCACTCCAACATGGGCTCTACCCTATGAGTTGTTCCCCTCAACATTGGGACGTCTGGATCCATGGACCAACCGGAGTGCATCCCAACTCCTTGAGAGCCGACACTTCCAATGAGAGGCTCATAGTATCACCCGGTCACTCACATGGGTGATCCTGCTTCCTCCAGGTGACTACCTCGCAGTTGACCCTTTTCAGAAAGGAAGTACGGAATAAGAGGGAGATGATCCCTTATAAGTAGTTGTGCATATACCCATATCGAAGTGAACTAACTTTGGGTGAAGCCTCATCCCACTTCAACGTAATGTGGTTGCACGGGTTAATTGTTCTGGCAAACCTCCAAAGAAACAGGTGCGTTTTTAGAAAAAAGAATCTCCTTCTCCATTTTAGCATCATTTGTAAAACAAAACCCTTTTTCTTTCTCAACTCTCTTTGCAGGCCAAACCTTGCCAAGGTTTTCTCATAAAACCTTTTTCGGGGTCTTCCCATCCTATACTTTTACTTTGGCTAGAATGGGATCTGCAAGGGGTGGTGGTGCTATGCACCAAATACATAACAAAGGAAAATTAGGAGCCATCAAATGGGTTGTACCTACAGGTATTAAGGTGGTAATGATTTGGTGGAGCCAAACCTTCCCACATATAAAACATAGAAGTAAAAAACCATGCAATTTTATATATACATGTAGATAAAACATGCATAAGTAAAATAGTAGGACCAAGGGGTATGAGTAAGAAGGTATCTTACCTGATGATCAGCAATATGGAAATATGTCCCTAGACTTCCTCTTTGAAAACCATAATAACCAATATAAATCCCTTCCTTTGTCTTCGATACAAACGCAACTATCGTCGTCGGGAGTCGCACATGCAAGCAAGTAAGGGCAAAATCAACACAAAGCATACAAACATTAATCCAATGCAGCAAGAAAACATAAAACACATTATTTACTTCAGTAGGTGGTTAGAGGTTGAGGTCATAACATTTGGAAATAATTTAAATTCCTTGGTGGATTTTATTTTGTGGTTTATTTGCCCATGTACCACTTATTAAAGGACTTTTGAACTAAGGCTTGGGCCTGTAGGATATGAAGGTACAAAATGATATCCACAGATAGGTACTGGAATAAGAAAGCCAACAAAAGTGGTTTCATGATTTTATCAAATTTCCTTAGTTAGTTATGATTATTTTAGTGGGAATAACACTAGTTTTGGTGAATAAATCACCATAAATTATATGTAGCTCAAATAAATATTTCCTTAGAGGGTTATGTATGTAAATGAAATTTTGATTTTTGAGAGTTGTAATCACTTCAATATAATTACCATAATGCCCTTAGGAAAATCCCAAAGACAGTTCTACAAGATATTTGTCTTGTTCATCATATTAAATATATAGAAGATTACGGTATGATTCCAAAGGAACATGCTAGGTACTTGAGTTACCTTTCTGTAAGAATTGGAGTCACTAATTTTGGATATGAAGAACTACTGATGTGATTTATTTAGTGAAACAACTCTAATAGAGATGTTTAAATCTTTAAAATTCAATTGGAGCACAATAATTCTTGAGCTCCTAGGTTTTGATAGGTATGGATATTCTTCATCCATGAGAGTTAGGATTAGGTCCATACATATCATTGATTGGTCTAGGGAAATTCTTAAATTCCATAATTAATTGGTTTTGTCATTTTGGCTAATGGCAACCAAGGAAGCAAGTTAGTATGAGTCCAAGGTGGACTGCAAAGTACGTGAGGTACCTTTTCGTACACACAAGACTCACTCAATTTGGAGTTAAAGAATTTATAGAATGATTTTATTAGTGAAATTGATGAATCTTGGCAAGGGGTTTTGTTATAAATAATCTGGACATCCACTTGGTGAGTTCACTGTACTGCATGTTGAAAGGAATGCTTAGGAACCCTAGGAAAATTAGATCTGGAAAAAACATAGTCGTTTCCATTTTTATTTCGATTTAAAATGGTGAGCTATTTAACAGATCTCATCTAAAGTGAAAAATAAAATGGACAAATGGGGCACTATGTGCCGGCACTGAGCAGAGTTGTGCCACGTTGGGACAATTTTGTCCCACTGAGCTGGCGTGACGTGCGGCAGCACGAATACAACCGGGGCCGAGGGGGGGGCCCGTTGGTCATAGGCTTGGCGACGAAAGCGGTAAGGCGTGACGGGGGCCGCCCGATCAAGTGAGGATCGAAGACCCCGGTGCATCGTATTTCCCTAGACCTGGAGTATAGGATGGAAACCCTAGAGGGCTCGGAGGAGGACAGGGCACTCACCAGGGTGCAAGACAGAGGTCGGGGAGGTTGTAGGTGGACGCGGTGCTCCGCCGCGGTCACAGAGATGGGCGGAAGATGAGGGTTCTACGCCGGATCTTGGTGGCGCTAGGACGGCTATAGGGGAGCGCCTGGGAGCCTCACGCCGGCGTCTATCTGGTTTACCTAAGCAAGAAAATGGGTTGCGGTTAGATGTAGGGGTTCAAGAAGAACTCACTGGTGTATCATGTAGAGGGAGCGGGAGAGAGGAGGTGGAGTTTTTCTTGGATCTTTTCCTCTATCTCTCTCTCTCTCTCTCTCGGGAAGTACAGAGTAGGAGAGAGAGGGTGGGGGTACAGGGGAGGTAAGTGAGAGGCGAGGGGAATATGAGCCAAGGGGAGGGGGCTGAGTGGCCTCTGGCTTATTTAAATCGATTTGGGGAGGTCCATGGTGGACTTTGTTCATGAGAGCAAGGGAGAGGGTTAAACCAGAGGCTGGCCTTGCTGTGGTCATGAGGAGGGGATTTATGGGTGGTTTCCTGCCTGGTTAGTGCAGAGAGAGAGGTGGTAGCAACCTTGAATAAGGGAGGGAGAAGATTTGACCTTGTGTATGGTTTTTTTCTCCTACAAGCAGTAAGGACAAAGACATAAGTGAGCTACCGTGGCATGCTACAGTGCAACACGACTAGAGAGGGTGAGAGATGTGCTGGGCAAGTTTGCAAGGGCTATTGTAACATCCCAATTTCAGCAAACCAGATTAAATATCCAAAAGGCAAAAATCAGGGGGAACAAAAACTTTTTCTCATAATGTGTGTTTACTTGTTTGCTTGTGCTCAAGCAAATGTTTGCAATTAGTTGTGTACTCCTCATCTCAACACTAGTTTACAAAAAACTATTTGACAAAAGAGATGTCTTGGCTCATCTTTCATATTCTCAAATGTTCTGGCATTTCAAAAACCTAAGCCAAGATGACTTTGACCCAACACAATACTTTACTAGCTTCTATTGCCAAAACTATGGAGACATATATATACTCTCCTTATGTTTTCAAGACAGAACCTTCAACTACTCTTATATCTAGGTTTTTCCCAAAACCTTATTAAAACCTTTTTACCACAATCTTGGTAGAGATACCAAGATGTTACTTATCTCACTTCAAAGCAAAACCCCTTTCAACATACCCATCGTTACCTCAAGCTATGCTTGATGGTAACCCTAGTACTAGTTGGATACGTAATAAGATGAATTGCCTTGATCTGTTGTCTGGTGAATTGCCTTGATCTCCTGATTGCCTTGTTTTCTTAGTAACTAGAGTGATCTAATCTAGTAGATCATCCCTTAGGACCCAATCCCTTCTTGTGATCATCAAGCTCAAAGCAAGCATCCAAGTCTAGATCTATCCTAAGACACTCAAGTGATTATCTCATCTCATGCTTATCTCAATCCTTGGATATTCCCTCTTGATGGTTTCCCACTTAGTGGAGACCCAATCCAAGCATGGATCCCCTCTTTGCAATATATCACTCTACATGAACCACTTTATGGGAAGGATAAACCCTTGCCACCTCCTCAAATGTATCCCCCTTGCATACTAGTCAAAATCTCCAAATATGCCAAATTGGCTAAGTCTGGATTTCTTATCTAGATTCAATCTTTGGAGTTCTACCTTTTCCAACCTAAGTGCATTCTTGAGAATGTAACTGAACCATCTTGTAGTAAATCTTTAGTACTACCAAAGCCCACTCTTTCCCTTGGCTAAGCCAATTTAAATTCCCACTCATCTATGATGGTTTTGTAGTCAAGGTAATAATCTTTTCTACAAATCTTATCATCTTGTCTACTTTGGCAGAAGCTCACATCTATATGCCACCTACCCTTAACCAACTTATTGCTTGGTTATGACCTACTAATCATAGCCTATAAACTCCCACTTCACTTGTTTCCATTGGAGCCTTGTGCTTCCTAAACACCCATGGTTTAGAAGGCTACCTGATGTATCTGTTATGGGAGCCTTATTCTTAACAAAGTTTGCCATCTCCTCTACACCACCACAAACCCAACCAAGCCCAACTCTTGATTCCATGATCATATATATTACATGGTCTATCCATCCATATACCCCTTGTACCAAGTTGAGCTCTGAGCTCCCTAATCTGACCTTGTTTAGGTGGCATCAAAATAACCAAACCCTAGATCCTCCCCTAATCTAGTTTCCATCCTTTCCACCACTTTTCTTAAAAACCAAGGTCGACCTTGATGGCTACATCAAGTTTACATCATCTACCTTGGATATAAGTATCCCCAAATAATTCCCCAAAATTATTGGGATTATTAAACCATTTTATTTCTTTTACTCGCCAATTTCTCAACAACCTTGTCTTTAATGGCAAGTTTGCTTTTCTCCAAAACACCTTGCCAACTCAAGGAGCATTTGATGCCTATATATCATATCCCATCTTTCCAACTCAAATATAAATATTTTTTAGATTCTTTATTATTTCTTTTTGCCCTTTTTCATAAATGGCAAAAACAAGAAATATTTCCCTAAAAATACTTTTCCACCTCAATAAATCCAAATAAAATTCTCAAATATGTGCTATGGTATTTAGGACCATATCACATCAAAAACCAAGCCTGTCCAATGTAAAAATATCACCTTTGCTTCCATAATCTATTCCTGCACTCTTTGAAGAAGTTCATTTAAATGGGATTATAATAATAAGAAATATCCCATTTAAATCATGGAGAGATTATTTGATCTACTCCACCCACCAGTACCATTTCCACACCTTGTCCAATACAACTTTTGAAACTTCCTTCACAAGCCTCGAAATGATCAACATCTTGCAAATCAAGAAAACTTGATTCAAATCAAACACAAACCATCTCCAATCCTCTCCAACACTTGTCCCTAACCTCATCACTCTCCTCTGGTCGACCAGCACTATAGCATGCCCCACACCCCTTGGCCCACATGGTTATTTAAGAGGGATACAAAGGCAAGGTCTTGTCTAAACCATTTCTTTACTTATTACCACACCTCCACCCACTCTCTGTCCCCCAGCCCGACCAGAACCCTATCTATCACCTCTCCACCGCCCTCCTTGCCCAATGCCTAGCCAACACCCCTCCTTCCAAGCTCTCCATGCACCTAGTGCACCATGGACCCATCTAGCTCGGTTTATAAGGATTGAGTCCAGCACCCTGCTCCCCCTCACCCTCATTTGCCCCCTCCCACTCCCACTAACCTCCCCAGCACCTCCTCTCCCTCTCCCTCGCTCTGCATTGCCAGAGAGAGAAAAAGAAGCAAGGTTCGGCCATGACAAAGAAACTAAGCCCCAAGCTCCCCTCTCCCCTCTTCCCTCTCTGCATGTCACCCTGCACGGACCCGCTCGCTCTCCTTCCCCTAACCCTACCCTCTTCTTCTCGCAGGACTACTCCAGGAAGCCTCCCCGACGAACTCCGACGAGCTAGGACCGGGCTCCATCGAGTGAGCTCCCTCCCAACGACGAACCACCTCGTGACGCCCCTCTCCGAAGTCGCCGTCATCGACCGCATTGCACCGTCGCCTCCACGGCCTCCCTCGCGCCCTCGGTGAGCCTCCCCCACCTCTGGTTGTCGATCTGGATCTAATCCAGTGGACAGGAGATCATGTACCCCTTCGCCCCCGGCTGGGCCAGCTGCACCGCGGCCCTCCCGCGGGCCTGCACCTCCGGCTGGGCCAGAGCCTCTTCCCCAGCCCATCTCCCCTCTGGATCTGGCATGTTGAATGCCCAACTCTTCTCTTTTCTTTTCTGATTTTTAGATCTGTATCTAGCCAATCACTTTAAAATTCAAAAAAATGTAAAACGCCACCAAATATTCAGATCCAAATTTTTCCAAGTACCTGGGTGTATTGTTTAACATGCAGGCCCAGATATGGACCAAAATGAGGTTTAAAGTAAAAAATGATAAATCATATCCTAAGATCGGTCCAAAACACTAAATAAATTCTCTAGGAGGTTTTACAAATGCAAAGGGGGTAAATCCAACTGTTTCTGGAAGGTATAAACCATACCTTTCATATCCCACTGGCCTCATCCTATTTTGCTTCCTAATTTTCTGGTAGCAATAATAAGAAAATAAAGCCATGTCTGCATCTAGGAATTTCTCTAGGTCAAACCAATTGAGGTTTTGACCTAATTTCAACTCTCTGTTGACACAACTAATCATATCCTACTAAGTCCATCAACTCATAATTTTATTAGCCCCTGTTGATTTTTAGTGAATTAAACTCTTTTGTGCATGGTTTAATAACTAGCAAAATCCCTACAGTAGATCTACAACTCCAAAAAGGTTTATTCCAATTTATACAGAAAGGTATCCTCAGTACCTAAGAGGTGTCCTTGGATTAACCTAAAAATCTTATGCAAAATAAATATGATGAAAAAGAGAAATCCCATCCAGTACTGACTTTGGGAATTTATCAAGGGCATTCTGTTAATTTTTTTGAGGTGATTCCGACTCCTGTTGATTCAGTCCACCAAATACTACCTTCTCACCCAAGGAAATAATTTTTGGAACTCTATAGAAGTTCTGGTGAATTATTTCCTAAAACTAGAGTTTTAGTCACTCTAAAATCCATTATAAATCATAGGAAATTGATAATATACTGAAACAACTTTTTTTGGTTTCATTTTATCAATACCTATATGATGGTAGCATTTTAATATGATGGTATCATACATATCAAGTCCTTGGTCAAAACCCCCTCTTAGGTAGATCTTAGATTCTACATCCAAATGGATCCCTTCTTCCAATGCCTTCAAATCTTCTCCCACTCCAATCCAATCACGCCTCAAACATCCTACTGATGTCTACCATATATTTATCCTTTACTTGTTGTATTCTTTGATGATTGCATGCCTTGTATTGATTGATGTATTGCTTGTTTTCATGTATGCTCGATAACGGCGATAGTTGTGATTGTGTGACGCTGAGAAGGAAGGATCGGGTTATCTTCATTATTGTTGTATTGGTATTCTGGTATTCTAAAGAAGTCAAGGGACAACTCGCTGGTTACAGGCAAGCCACTATTCCTGAAATCCTATATTAACCTACTTCTGTTTATCAATTGTTTTACATCTCGTTTATAAATTGCATGATCACAGGCATGGTTTGTTTCAAATAAAAGCGCGTGAGTAACTTGGCTCCTCCAAGTTATGGATGAGTTCCCACTAGGACACTTACCCCTTTTACACCCATTTCTACCCCCTTAGACCGAGGCCAAGATGATTAGCATCTTCCCTCTTGGAAACCACGGATTTTCAGGAATAAAACTATTTTGGGTTTTACCCTACCGCAAAGTTTTTAAAATAAAACCCTTGGAAAGAGGCATCCTTTCCGAGTGGAAGTTTTACCAACAGAAGATATGAGGTGGATGAAGAGAAATTTAATAAGGAGAAAGTTAAGTGAAAGAAAGTGAAGGGATCTTCTAAGCCAATGTCCGGAACAATTTATCCGTGCAACCACATTATCCCAGGCGCTGGGGATTAGCTCGTAGTTGTAATTCTTAGCCGGGTCCGCTTGTACTTTCTTAACGGGAGCCATCCCTGGAAGCCCAAGTGGACTCTACTACAGGTCTGCGGATCTGGGGCCTCCGTCGCCCGCTACGACGGAAGTGTCGGTGCAACAATTGGGTCTCCCGCGGACGATATGTTTTAGGCATAGGGAGGGAAGTAGAGTCAACAATTGTATATTGCCAAGCCGAGGGTTTGGGTATACGGAAGTTCTACATGGAGTACTAAGGCCATAATGTCGCATACTCGTGCCGGGGAGAACAAACCCAATAGGAAAAGTCGCCTTTGCTAGGGATGGACAAATAAAAAGCTAAGTTCGATTATCCGAACCCCCGTCTACAGTGTGTAGCGGGCCGTGGTTAAATCCCGGTGGATGTATTGATTCTTGTGGGTAAAGTGCACAAACTCTGTAGAGTCTAATCTATTCGAACAGCCGTGTCCACGGTTAAGGACGGTTGGAATGGAAAGTGGTAGGAGGGCCCTTCGGTTATGTTGGGATGAAATAAAGGATGTAACTTTGTCACGAGGAAAGATAAGAATGAGTTTGGTTTTGACCAGAGATGGTCCAAGATGTTTAAAAAGGGTTTTACAAAAAAACTTTTTTAAATATTTTTAACAATGATGTGGAGGTGTCCAGATTTTCTAAAAGGAGGCATATTTTCTAAAAACTCTTTTTCACCAAAGATATAGAGATGCCAATGTTAGGTCTTTCAAAAACAACTATAGTGTAGAGTTATCTCGCCACAACCCATTATGCATTATCCTTGCTATCTTATCTCGGTGGTTTGCGAGTACATTCAAAGTACTCACCGACATTGTCCCTGGATTTTTACTTGGCTAGATTGCAGATATTAGGAAGGAATGAAGGTGCTGACATCTATGCGAGCTAGGCCGTCTTCCCAGTCAGTTGCCTATAGGTTAAGGCATGGCCTCTACGTTGAAGATTTCCGCTACTTGTGTTGTAATCTCCATAATGGCCCATTGTAAGTTTTGTACTCATTAATTTATGGATGATGTAATGATACTAGTCGGTTATTCTCACGACTCACTGATCATGGGAACGTGAATTGCATGCATAACGGGTATTTTCGGAGCGTAAATCCGGGGTGCCACAGACATGGTATCAGAGCCATCCTGACTGTAAGAGACCTTAGTTAGCATGGATGTTAGACAGGACAACCCCTATTTATGAAAACACCGGTTTTCGCAAACTATTTTCTCAAAAGATTTTCGAAAGAATTATTGTCTCATATTCTCTGAGTTAAACAATTTGAAAATGGATTACTCTACATCTCATCTACTTCAAATGTCCCATTTTCAAAAACAAAGTCCGAATTGGAGACTATGAAGCCGAAGATCCTGGAACAAAGAGACCTTGAAACAAGATAACCAAAGGAGCTACCAACAACAAAAGGCACTACAAGATCGCCCTACCAACGGAGTCCTTCATCGCCCCCAAATTAACAAAGGAACTTTTCATGTGCGTGTTTGTGAAGGGAATATGCACTGAGAGGCAATAATAAAGTGTTTATTATGTGTATTACAAGTATATGATAGATGTTTATTTTGCATGCTATAATTGTATTAATACGGAAACGTTAATACATGTGTGTTTAATAAACAAACACAAAGTTCCTAGTTATGCCTCTCTCATAAACTAGCTCGTTGATTAACAAGATGATCAAAGTTTCCTGATCATGGACATTGGATGTTGTTAATAACAGGATCACAACATTAGTGTAATGGTGTGATGAACATTCATCTGAAGTATAGCATTACGATAAAATTCATTAAGTTATATTGCTATAACAACTTATGAAGTGATCCTAATCCTTAGACCATGAGATCATGCCAATCACTAACACCGGAAGAGTTTCTTGATAACATCAAATGTCACACCGTGACAGGGTGATTATAAAGATGGATTCAAAACTAATAAAGTTTTATGTTGAGGCCCATGGATCGAGAGTGGAATTTGTTCATCCCGATGACGGATAGATATACTCTAGGCCCTCTCGGTGATATCACATTGGTTAGCTTGCAAGCAAGTGATTTGATCACTAGAATGTTATATCACGGGAACGAGAAAAGTGTGCATGTCAGTAACTAGATCAAACTAGGTATGGAGATACCAATGATCGAATCTCGAACATGTAATATATCGTGAAACAAAAGGATTAAGATACTAGCGTAAAAGGTTCCGACGATCACAAGAAAGTCATCGTTGAATATATGGGAGTCGGTATGGGTCTCCAGATCCCGCTTCTGATTATTGATCCGAGAGGGGTCTCGATCATGTCCACATTATTCGCGAACCTTAGGGTGACACACTTAAGAGACACCGACATCCAATTGGAGCAAAAGTTTCATGCCAGAAACAATAACAAGCAGAGGAATTTAATTCACTAGATACCAAAACAGGTTTTCGAGTGCAAATGCAGAAAGTGTTTTTGCATGTGAAATAGAATTCTAGCAAGGCGTTATATGTGAATTTTTGTCATTAAAGTAATTGACAAAATTCTGAATAAATAAAAAGAGTTTTATTCAATGAGAGTTTGCATTAAATTTGGTGGAAATTTAATAGCAATTTTGAGTGGAGGAGATTGAAGAGGTTTTTGTGAGTGGAATGTCCACCCACATGAATGAAGGAGGGGAGGGGGCAACCCCCATGGCCGGCAGCCACCTCCTATAAAAGTCACCCCTCTCCCTCTCTCTCTCTCACACCTTCTCGTGAAGGATCTCTCTCCCCTCTAGAATTTATCCCCCATGGTCTCGGAGTAGCGAGATACATGTTCCCGGTGGATATTCAGCAAGAAAGAGTTGTGCTTCCGCTGCATCGCTGGAGCGAGGAGGCGGAGGTTGCTCGGTGCCTCGGACGTGTGTGCGAGGATGGATGCGCTGCTGGTTTGCGGCACTAGGACTTCCTCTCGATCTTGAGATCGACAGGAGATCGTCTACATCAACCACGAGTTTAACTCGTTAAGATTTTCAGTCTTCAAGGGTATGTTCTCTACGGATATACATCCACCCGTTGTTTGTATCTAGTAGATAGATCTTGGTACATAGTTGTTCCCATCGTAGGAATTTTTTTGTTTTCTATGCTGCGAACCCTAAAGTTGTATTAGAGCCGGATCTATGCGTAGATGCTTTACACGGGTAGTACACATATGAGTATGTGGGCGATGATGATCATGTTGTTGCTTCTTAGTTGTAATTTTGGATATTGGTGGAATAGTGGGATGAAGCAGCCCGAACAAACTTTACATGTCCTTGCACATGAGACCTGTTGCAGGCTTGACATGCAACTAGTTTGCATAAGTGGCTAGCGGGTGTCTGTCTCTCCTACTATAGTCAATATCTATTTTCCAACGAGTTGTCAACAATTTGGTTATCCTCGTTGTGGTTCATGTTCGTAGGTATGAACGGTTCTATCTTCGAAAGCCCTAAGCCACGTAAAACTTGCAATGGATAAATTAGAGGCGTCTAGTTTAGATTGTTGCTGGGCTAGTGTTATGATATCATGATGTTGTAAGTAGAAGTATGAGATGATACTCTTACAACACACATAACGTGTAAGTTCCATAGACCTTGTCCTTACACATAAAGGTATGATAGTGATCATACCACGATGCACATGATAGAGATCATATGCGGGAACCATATCATTTCACTTATAAACATGTGATGTTTGATAGCATCTTATATTGCTTGTTTGGCGTTTTATTAGCATAATCAGATGATCGCTCAATTAAATATCAAGATAAGAATGTGGTCTTCCTTTAGTATGCACCGATTATGTTTTCATCGCTCCAAGACATCACGTGATGATCGGGTGTTCTTGGGTCCACGACCATATTTCGGGTGTAAGACAGTTACACACGCGAATACTAAGTTTCTTACTTGGCGAGCCTAGCATGTACAGACATGGCATCGGAATATAGACCGAAAGGTTAAGCATGAGTCATATAGTAGATATGATGCACATTTGATGCTCGCCTTTGAAGCTACACCGACTCACGTGATGATCGGACTTGGTGTAGTGGATTTGGTTCATGTAATCACCAAAAAGACAAGAGGGATGTCGTTTTTTAGTGGGATTTCATTCGTAATGTGGATTAGTTGAACTCAATCTATCATAAACTTAGTCTAAACTTTACAAATTCTGTTGTAGATGGCACCACCTACTTTTAATTTCAATGTGTTCATGGAGAAAGAGAAACTTGCAACAAACGGTAGAAAATTTACCGAATGGGCCATGAATTTGAGGATTCTCCTCTCTGCTGCACAAAAGCAATATGTGCTATAAGCGCTGTTAGGCCCCCCACCTTTTGAGGATGCCCCTGACGAGGAGAAGAATGTCTATCAGACTCGTGAGGAGGACCACAACTTAGTCCATTGTGGCATATTGTATGGGCTAGAGCCAGAACTTCGAAATCGTTTCGAAAATGGCAATGCATTTGGTACAATGGGTGAGATGAAAATGCTTTTCGACACACATGCTGCTGTAGAGAGCTACAATGCTTCAAAAAAGTTCTTTAGATGCATGATGGAAGAGCACAGCTCCGTTAGTGAGCATGTACTCAAGATGTCGGGTTACGCCGATAAGCTTGTGTACTTGGGAATATCGATTCCCATTGGCTTAGGCATCCATCGTGTTCTGCAGTCTCTGCCACCTAGCTATAAGAGCTTTGTGATGAACTATAATATGCAAGGCATGAAGAAGTCTCTCCTCGAGCTTATGCCAATGCTTAAAACTGCAGAAGTGGAGATCAAGAAGGAATATCAAGTGTTGATGATCAATAAGAACACTGGTTTCAAGAAAGACAAGAAAGGGAAATGGAAGGGAAGTAAGGGCGGCAAACCGGTTGCCGTGCCTGAAAAGAAACCCCGAGTTGGCCCTAAGTCTGATACCGAGTGCTATTATTGTAAGGGACTGGCTAGTGGAAGCGCAACTGCCCCAAATATTTGGAAAACAAGAAGGCCGGCAAGGCAAACAAAGTTATATATGATATACATGTTCTTTATGTGTACCTGACTAGTGCTCGCAGTAGCACCTGGGTATTTGATACCAGTTCAGTTGCTAATATTTGTAACTCGAATCAGGGGCTGCGGAACAAGCGACCTCTAGCAAGGGGTGAGGTCAAGATGCGTGTCGGCAATGGATCAAGTGTTGATGTGATCGCCGGTGGAACGCTACCTCTCCACTTGCCATCGGGATTAGTAATAAACTTGAATAGTTGTTATCTGGTGCCAGCACTGATCATGAACATTGTATCTGGATAGTTTTTGATGCGAAGTTGTTATTCATTTAAATCCGAGAACAATGGTTGTTCTATTTATATGAATGAAATCTTTTATGGTCATGAACCGATGATGAATGGTTTATTTCTATTGGATCTCGATAATAATGTTACACATATTCATAATGTTGATACTAAAAGGATTAAACTTAATGATGATATATCCGCATATATGTGGCACTGCCGCCTAGGTCATATTGGCGTTAAACGCATGAAGAAGCTCCATTCGGATGGACTTTTGGAATCACTTGATTTTGAATCATTTGATACATGTGAGCCATGCCTTATGGGCAAGATGACTAGAACGCCGTTTTATGGTTCAATGGAACGGGCGACAAATTTATTGGAAATCATACATTCTGATATATTGTAACACCCTCAGAATCGGTCCTATGCAAGTTTCAGCGCTTCCCGCCAAAACCCGCATAGAAACGATTCAAAGGTGCCCACCAGGCACTTGCGTGCGGGTGGAAAACGAAGTAATATCATTACACAATAGTCCTCGATGGAACCCACAAAACAGATATATACAACAACGACTCAAAGAGTCAAGAATGCAGATATACAGTACAAAGATCCAAATCACCTTGAAAATGATACAGCGTCCGACTACGGACAAGATGCAAATGGGGCTAAGAGCCCTGAAGAATAACCAATGGCGTCCATAACCCTGCCCAGGCCAAGCCGGAAGGGTAACCCTGCTAACGACGTCGATCTCAAAACCTGCTTAAACAAAAGGGGTGCCGACAAAGGGCAAAGGAAAAAGAGAGAGCGGTCAGTACTGAGGCCAGTACACGACGAGGCTAGAATTCGGCGGTCCTCGCCTACATAGGTATGGTGGACTGAAGCGGCAGCGCAGCATGCACTGAACAACCTATAGAGACTCGATATAACTGTCGGCTACCAGAGAGGGATAAGAAAGACCTATTTGGAACCAACCTGATACTACCACCAAACATACCCATCCCGGTATTTCCCCCTCGAGACCAAACGAGGAAGTCAACCGAGGAACTCACACAGTTGGCAGTTTTATTTATTCAGTTATCGTTGCAGCAATTACTAGTCAGGTATAGATAGTCATCCTGATAGAATAAGCAGTGGGCACTTTTAGTTAACCATTCCGTTGTAGTTGCAACACTTACTAGTCAGATACAATTAGCATGAGATAACCCAAACCCAGCAGTTGTTGGTACTTTTATTTAGCCATTCCGTTGTAGTGAAGCTGATTACTAGTCATATCGGATACCAGTCAAATTATAACAGTAAACTTTAGTTATAGTTGTGTATGATCGAGACCTGTGCTCCAAGTCGTCCATAACCGCGGACACGGCTTCTCGAAAAGATTTAACCCTGCAGGGGTGCACCAAAGTTTCCACACGCACCTACACCCTTGTTGTCGGATCAGGTAGGTACAAGATCACAAAACATACACCCAACGGTATGTCGACGGGGTTTCGGACACGACGTTTCCCAGACCCAAAGCAAGCACGGGGGGCCACCCCACTAAGCTACCCGCAACGAAGTCGGCCGGTCTCCGAGACAGACTCAGGGTTTGCGCCAATGGCTGTAAACGACTGGGAACCCGAAACTCTCGGGCTTGTCGATACCGCGAAAACACTCCGCTTACCTAAATAGTAGAAGTGCAGTACCTCGCACAATTTAAATAAAGCAGTAAAGCATGGCATAAGTACAGAATAGTAATAAAGCCCCAAACTAATTGTGGCCCCCAGTACAGTACTTGGAATCAGGTACTAATCGATGGGGGTGCCCATACACCCCACCTGTGGTTAGCGCGCTCGATCTCGGAACAGGTGTCAAGAACTCGGGGTCCTACGGGACACAAGTGGACGGTTAACAACCAAATAACATCTATTGCCCACCTGTGCCTCTGCATTTACCTACTTCAATTTTAGTTATTAAACAATAATGAAAGTATTGTTCATCTCCAACATTAAACATGCGGCAACACTCCAACAATTGTGGTACTTGACGGCACGCAACAGCACTTGAGCAAGCGACTACGACGCGCAAGTCCAACTATCTACCAAACAACAGGTAATAGGATGTGTCCAAGGCAATATAAGGTTGCAAGGGATGTTCCGGGTACGAAAACTAGAGCATCGCAACGCAGATAGCAATAGATCAACAGGAGGGAATAAATACTATAATAGTAAGATAGGTAGAAAGGGGGAGATGCTCGCCTGAAAACATTGCCGAAGGTTCATCCGAAGATCGGGTCGACACTCGCATCAACTCATCGGCCTAATCCCGTGAAGAAGCAAAGCACTAGAATAAACACCGGATGCACTATTTAATACTACGGTAGAAAATCGGCATGATGCATGTATGATGTATGACATGGCAAAGGTGCGATGAATTTAGGTCATATTAAGCGGAACCGGGGTCCCGACATTTAATTATATCGTTCATGTTGTTTAGGTACCCCGCAATTTAAATGTTGTCTTAACATGGCAAAATATATCACCGGTTCGCTACACAAATTTAAATGGAACCCATATGAGACCAGAAATGTCCGCATATGTCCTCCATGTTTAATTATGAGGTGAATCGGCATAATGTCCCCAACCCACACAAATATGCATGCAAGTATGACAATTTAATATGCAACAGTTAATAATGTCATATTGTAAAAACAATGGGGTCTCGGTTAGGGAATCACGTTAGGGTTCGACGAACTTGGGCTCCGAGGGGTTCAGGGTCGGTTCTCAGGGTCCGGATCTAGGGTTCGGTCTCGGCGGGATCGTTCTCGGATAACAGAGTAGATCTTGGCGTTCCGCGAAGAAGGACTTGGCGTATCCGTGTCGACGACCTGGGCGTCCGGGTTCTCGGCGAACTTGGCGTCCGGGAAGGAGTACTTGTCGCACCGGGTCTCGGTGTCCTCGGATCCGAGAGGAAGAACTTGGTGTGCCGGGAAGAAGGTCTTGCGGTTTCTGTGGAGAACTTGATTCGACATCGGCACATGGTACATGCTTCTCGGAAGATCTTTGCGTTAGGAACTTGGTCTAGGCCGGGACGGGTCATCGAGCGATGTTCATGCTCCAGAACAACAGCCACATGGTCAACATCTGGCCGCGTAAAGTAAAAGAACTGCACACGAAAACACGGATACGGGTACCACCACAGCAACCGAGGCATACATCGGCTTCCTGGGGCTCTGCGTGCGCACAACGCGAGGACTACAAGACGTAGGTGCAGGGCACCGGCCGGGACAGCGGATGGTGAGCTCGAGCCGAGGAGGACGACGCATCGGCGGCGATGTGGGACCTGAGCGGTGAGGCGATCTTGAGGTGAAGGAAGCCGGAGACGGCGAGGTCGCTGGCGGCACGGGACGGGGAACGAGGCGCCGGAGACGAACACAGGCGGAGCCGCACGGGCCAAGGAGGACGACGACCGGAGGCGAGCGCAGCGAGGTCGCAGGCGAGGGCGGCTTACAGGGAAGGCAGCGACCGACGGTTGCAGGGGTCCGGCGAGTACCTCTGCAGCGCGGGAGGGTGAGGAGGTGGAGACCACGGATGCGGGGCGGCCTTAGAGAGGGCGCCGAAGGGGAGGAAGGCGGTGGCCGGAGAGGAGATGGGGGCGAGCTCCGGCGAGCAGGGGTGGCGCTGCGGCCGGTGAGGAGGAAGCGAGGGCGCACGGCGCTGAGGTCGAGGCCGGTCGGCGGCGATGAGGCGCAGGCGGCGGCAGGCTCGGAGGAAGGGAGACGAGAGGAGACTGCGGGGAGGAGGCCGAGAGGGCAGCGGTGACGCACGGCTCCTGGCGTGGTTGCGGTGGTCAGCAGCAGCGGGGAGGCGGCCTGGCGGTGGTGGAGCCAGCGCAGAGGGCCGGGGGAAGGAGGCGCGGTGCTTGGTCGCGTGCGGGAATTGGGGAGGAAGGAGGAGAGATGAGAGGGGCGACGTGGAAGGGGTGGGTCAGGAGGGCGGACGGGAATCCCGGGGTGGTGTGGGTCGGGCGACGGGAGTTGTCGGGAGAGGGAGGGCTCTCTCCCAGGTGGATAGGGCAGGCGGGAGGCAGACGTGGGAGTTGGTGGAGGCAGGGGTTGGGGTGATGTGGCAGGATAGGAGTGGATGGGGTGGAGGAAGTGGTGAGGTGGCGGTTGGTGATTGGCCGGGGTGAGGTGGAGGAAGGTTGGTTAAATTAGGATTGGGTAGGTTATTTGGTAGCATAGGTTTCGGGTGTTCTGGGGTAGGTAGGGTTTTTGTCTGGAGGTGGCCGGCTGGGCTTTCGGGCCTGGCAGGCTGCCTCCTAAAAATAAAATAAAAGTTTTATTATTTAAAACGGGGCATTTGAAATCCGTTGGCAGACAAAACAAAATAATCCGGAGACCCGGGTTTTAATTTGAATAAAGACGGGAATATTTGGAAAACAAAACTAGGCGTTTCGAAAATAGTTTTAGAAAAACAAATGCATGATGACATGACGATGCTCAAATGCAATGTGGCATGATGACATGAGCATGCGGTCATGATGATGCAATGCACAAAAACAACGCGATTTTCTAGTAGTGGTTTTTGCGGGGCGCCACATGTATGTGGTCCAATGAGTGTGTCGGCGCGAGGTGGATATCATTATTTTGTTACTTTCACGGATGATTTGAGTAGATACGGTTATATCTACTTGACGAAACACAAGTCTTAAACCTTTGAAATGTTCAAGGAATTTCAGAATGAAGTGGAAAATCATCGTAATAGAAAGATTAAATTTCTACAGTCCGACCGTGGAGGTGAGTATCTAAGTTACGAGTTTAGCACTCACATGAAAGAGTGTGGAATTGTTTCACAACTCATACCTGCCGGAACACCACAGCGAAATGGTGTGTCGAAACATCGTAATCGTACTTTATTGGATATGGTTCAATCTATGATGTCTCTGACGGACTTGCTGTTGTCATTTTGGGGTTATGCAATAGAAACTGCTGCATTCACTTTAAATCGGGCACCATCTAAATCCGTTGAAAAGACACCATATGAATTGTGGTTTGGAAACAAACCTAAGCTGTCATTTCTTAAAGTTTGGGGATCTGATGTTTATGTGTAAAAACTTCAACCGGATAAACTCGAGCCCAAAGCGGAAAAATGCGTCTTGATAGGATACCCTAAGGAAACTATTGGGTATTCCTTCTATCAAAGATCCGAGGGCAAGGTTTTTATTGCCAAGAATGGATCCTTTCTAGAGAAAGAGTTTCTCGCGAAAGGTGTGAGTAGTCGGAAGGTAGAACTCGAAGAGGTTATTGAACCTTGTCTTCAAAGTATGGCGAGTAGCGCAACACCAGAAGACGTTACGGAGTTGGCTTCACCAGTTGAAGAGGGAACTAATGATAATGATCATGAAACTACGAAACAGAGTACTACCGAACCTCGCAGGTCTAGCAGGACGCGTGCAGCTCCCGAGCTGTACGGAAACCCTGTTGTGAATTTCATGGTTGATGACATTGATGACCCTGCGACATATGAAGAAGCGATGATGATCCCGGATTCCAACAAATGGTTAGAAGCTATGAAATCCGAGATGGAATCCATGTATGAAAATCGAGTTTGGAACTTGGTGGACTTACCTCACGACCGAAAGGCCGTGGAGAAAAAATGGATTTTCAAAAGGAAAATTGATGCTGATGGTAATGTGACCATCTATAAAGCTCGACTTGTCGCAAAGTAGTTTCGACAAATTCAAGATGTTGACTACGACGAGAGATTCTCTCCCGTAGCGATGCTAAAGTTAGTTAGGATTATGTTAGCAATTGCTGCATATTTCGATTATGAGATATGGCAGATGGATGTCAAAACCGCGTTTCTCAATGGTAATATTGAAGAAGAGTTGTATATGATACAACCAAAGGGTTTTATCAATCCTAAGGATGCTAACAAGGTGTGCAAGCTTCAGCGATCCATCTATGGACTGAAGCAATCATCACGAAGTTGGAATCTCTGCTTTGATGAGGTGACCAAAGAGTTAGGATTTGTCCAAACTTATGGAGAAGCTTGTATTTACAAGAAAGTGAGTGGAAGCAATGTGGCATTTCTGATATTATATGTGGATGACATATTATTGATCGCAAATTATATAGATCTTTTAACCAGTATTAAAAGTTATATAAACAACAAATTTTCAATGAAGGACCTAGGTGAAGCGTCATACATATTAGGCATAAATATCTATATAGATAGATCTAGGCGCCTAATAGGGCTATCGCAAAGTACATACCTTGATAAGATTTTAAAGAAGTTTAAAATGGATGGAAGTAAGAAGGGGTTCTTACCTATGTTGCAAGGCAAGACAATGAGTAAGACTCAAAGTCCGGCTATGGCAGAAGAAAGGGAGATAATGGACAAAGTCCCCCATGCTTCAGCCATAGGCTCTATAATGTACGCCATGTTATGTACAAGACCGGATGTGGCACATGCTATTAGTTTGACTAGTAGGTACCAATCGGATCCAGGTTCAGAACACTAGATAGCGGTCAAGAATATCCTTAAGTACTTGCGAAGAACTAACGATATGTTTCTTGTGTACGGAGGTGAAGAAGAGCTCATCGCTAAGTGTTATGTTGACGCAAGCTTTGACACCGATCCGGATGACTGTAATTCTCAATCCGGATACGAATTTCTCATGAATGGTGGAGCGGTTAGTTGGAGGAGTTCCAAACAACCTGTGGTGGCGGGATCAACAATGGAGGCCGAATATGTTGCTGCTTCGGAAGCGACTTAGGAAGCAGTTTGGATGAAGGAGTTCATATCCGAACTAGGTGTGGTTGCGAGCGCGTTGGACCCAATGGTGAACTATTGTGACAACAATGGTGCCATTGCCAATGCCAAAGAACCAAGGTCTCACAAGAATTCCAAGCATATTAAGCGCCGGTTTCACTCCATCCGCGAGCATGTCAACGATGGAGATATAAACATTTGTAAAGTACACACAGTTCTCAATGTAGCAGATCCATTGACTAAAACTCTCCCTAGAGTAAAACATGATACACACCAGAACTCCATGGGTGTTAGATTCATCACTATGTAACTAGATTATTGTCTCTAGTGCAAGTGGGAGACTGAAGGGAATATGAACTGAGAGGCAATAATAAAGTGTTTATTATGTTTATTCCAAGTATATGATAGATGTTTATTTTGCATGCTATAATTGTATTAATACGGAAATGTTAATACATGTGTGTTTAATAAACAAAGAGAAAGGTCCTAGTTATGCCTCTCTCATAAACTAGCTCGTTGATTAACAAGATGATCAAGGTTTCCTGATCATGGACATTGGATGTTGTTAATAACGGAATCACAACATTTGTGTAATGGTGTGATGAACATTCATCCAAAGTATAGAATTATGATCAAAGTCATTTAGTTTATATTGCTAGAACAACTTACGAAGTGATCCTAATCCTTATACCATCAGATCATGTCAATCACTAACACCGGAAGAGTTTCTTGATAACATCAAACGTCACATCGTAACAGGGTGATTATAAAGATGGGTTCAGAACTAATAAAGGGTTATGTTGAGGCCCATGGATCGAGAGTGTAATTTGTTCATCCCGATGACGGATAGATATACTCTGGGCCCTCTCGGTGATATCACATTGGTTAGCTTGCAAGCAAGTGATTTGATCACTAGAATGTTATATCATGGGAACGAGAAAAGAGTGCATGTCAGTAACGATATAAATCTAGGTATGGAGATACCGATGATCGAATCTCAGACATGTAATATATCGTGAAACAAAAGGATTAAGATAGTAGCGTAAATGGTTCTGACAATCACAAGAAAGTCATCGTTGAATATGTGGGAGTCAGTATGGGTCTCCAGATCCCGCTTCTGATTACTAATCCAAGAGGGGTCTCGATCATGTCCGCATTATTCGCGAACCATAGGGTGACACACTTAAGAGACACCGACATCCAATTGGAGCAAAAGTTTCATGCCGGAAACAATAACAAGCGGAGGAATTTATTTCACTAGATACCGAAACAGGTTTTCGAGTGCAATTGCAGAAAGTGTTTTTGCATGTGAAATAGAATTCTAGCAAGGGGTTATATGTGAATGTTTGTCATTAAAGTAATTGACGAAATTCTGAATAAATAAAAATAGTTTTATTTAATGAGAGTTTGCATTAAATTTGGTGGAAATTTAATAGCAATTTTTAGTGGGATTTTGAGTGGAGGGAATTGAAGAGGTTTTTGTGAGTGGAATGTCCACCCATGGCCAGCGGCCACCCCCTTGGGTGTCCCCCTCCTCCTATAAAATGCACCCCTCTCCCTTTCTCTCACTCACACCTCCTCGTGAAGGATCTCTCTCCCCCTCTATAATTTATCCCCATGGTCTCGGACTAGCGAGATACATGTTTCCGATGGCTATTCGGCAAGAAAGAGTTGTGCTTCCGCTGCATCGCTGGAGCGAGGAGGCGGAGGTTGCTCGGTTCCTCGGACTTGTGTGTGAGCACGGATGCGCTGCTGGTTTGCGGTGCTAGGACTTCCTCTCGATCTTGAGATCTGCAAGAGATCGTCTACATCAACCACGAGTTTAACTCATTCAGCTTTGTCGGTCTTCAAAGGTATGTTCTCTATGGATATACATCCACCCGTTGTTTGTATCTAGTAGATAGATCTTGGTACATAGTTGTTCCCATCGTAGGAAATTTTTTGTTTTCTATGCTGCAAACCCTCCAGTTTGATTTTTGGAATGTGTTTCTTGCCTGCCAAAAATTGTCCACCTTGCCGATGTGTCCTGATGCTAACCCTCGCAACCCCTTGGCCGGAAACCTCTCCTCAGCAGGATGGCCACCCAGGAAAACCGCGACCACCTCAAGTAAAGCTCTAAGGTGGAAAGACTGTGTCTTTCTCACTCAACTCCTATCAACCCCAGTTGACCTGTCATCGTCACCCATAATTTTCCACCCAATATCATGCCTCACTATTTCCTCTCCCAAGCTTGGAAAACTAACTCCGTCGCCCGTTCCCTTCCACAGCCGGAGACTTCATCTCTACCAGAAAACCCTGCAGATGGCTCCCAACCGCTCCGAAAGTATCATCATCGGAGAAAGCTTCTGGCCCTTTGAAGAACAACTGAATGATGTACTAAAGATCATCCGTCGTCCCCAACCGAAGTTCGAAGGGACAGAACTTCCTCGCAGCAATTCAAGCATAGATCAGTGGGTCATCAAGGCCACCATTCCAGCACATGAGAACGACCCCGAGCCCATCATATTCACGTTCATTGACCACAACTGGGTAGATGGAGTCATGCGAGCAATACAACAAATCATGGCATGCCTCTGCAACATCCATGAAGAAGAGCTGAAGGATACCCCTTACCACCTGTTCGGGAAGCACGACAAGCATGGTCTCCCCACCGAATCCTTCCTCACCTGCTGCATTGGAAATCAGCTGGAGAATATGGAGTACCTCCTGCAACGCCATCAAGAAGATCTCGACAAGACTCGTCGTCAAAACATCCTCATGCATATGGATCTCGCCATACTCCGTACCCGAGAGAAGAGTCTTCAAGCCGCCAACGCTTGTCTAGAAAGGAGAGTGGCCGCCCTAACCTCCTGAACTTCTGAAGCTTTTAACTCTGAGATGGAGAATGAGGAGCTGTCCTTCTATGAGTATAAACCTATCTTCCAGTCAACCCCAGCAGAAGACCCACCTAGAGAAACAACTCCGGAGGCAGATACGACCCTCACCCTCACTGCCGAAGAGTTGAATATTCCTCCCACCCCGGAGGAACTGCAGTAGCCGAAGTTAATACAACAACTCAAGAAGGGAAAATAGAGTCAAGCGATACCCGTGCAAGTATCTTCCCTCTCTCGACTCACCTCTTGTGGCGTATTGTAGCCCCTATGTGCCACCCTAGGACTTATTTTGTAAAACTCTAAGTGCCTTGTTGCCTTGCGGCACAGACCTATTCTATAACCCTTAAGTACCTCCGCCACCGACCGGCTTGAACATGCTAAATCTATGGATGTTATGCAAGAATGATATCCTTCTTTGCATGTTTTACCCACGATGTTGCATCAGACCAAACCCCCGTGGTTTTTCTCTAAGGGGGGAAAGACGAAGAACAACATTCGACACTTCTCCATAATCGGAAGGAACTCTACTCCAAGGTCGACCGCGCAACCATCATCCCGGTGTATCAAGACCTCGAAGAGAGAAAAGTGGACCACAAGGCGAAGAATATAGAAGACTCAACTCGCCGCCCGCTTCAAGAAGGAAGTACCCCCCGTTGACATTAAACCTACCTAGACTTGTCCTAAGAGGAAAAGGCTGCGTATTTTCCACGCGCTTAAGTCAAACGCCCCCAAACGAGAAGCCACTCAGCTCCAACCCGTGACTAACCACGTCGGGTTTCTGCAAAACCTATTAGAGCCATATAACTTCCACCGCCGAAATTATTAAGAGGATGTTATCCATCGAACCCTAATCCTCCCTAATCTCGGGACGAGATTATTTTAAGGAGGAAAGGTCTGTAACATCCCAATTTCAACAACCCTGATTAAATATCCAAAAGGCAAAAATCAGGGGGAACAAAAAAAAATTCTCGCAATGTGTGTTTACTTGTTTGCTTGTGCTCAAGCAACTATTTGGTTATTAGTTGTGTACTCCTCGTCTCAAAACTAGTTTATAAAAAACTATTTTACAAAAGAGATGTCTTGGCTCATCTTTCATATTCTCAAATGTTCTAGCATTTCAAAAACCTAAGCCAAGATGACTTTGACCCAACACAATACTTTACTAGCTTCTATTGCCAAAACTATGGAGACATATATATATACTCTCCTTATGTTTTCAAGACAGAACCTTCTACTACTCTTATCTCTTGTGTTTTCCCAAACCCTTATTAAAACCTTTTTACCTCAATCTTGGTAGAGATACCAAGATGTTACTTATCTCACTTAAAATAAAAACCCCTTTAAACATACCCATCCTTACCTCAAGCTAGGCTTGATGGTAACCCAAGTACTAGTTGAATACGTAATAAGATGAATTGCCTTGATCTGTTGTCTGATGAATTGCCTTGATCTGTTGATTGCCTTGTTTGCTTAGAAACTAGAGTGAGCTAATCTAGTAGATCATACCTTAGGACCCAATCCTTGCTTGTTATCATCAATCTCAAAGCAAGCATCCATGTCTATATCTATCCTAAGACACTCAAGTGATTATCTCATCTCATGCTTATCTCAATCCTTGGATAATCTCTCTTGATGGTTTCCCACTTAGTGGAGACCCAATCCAAGCATGGATCCCCCCTTTCTAATCTATCACTCTACATTAACCAATTGATGGGAAGGATAAACCCTTTCCACCTCCTCAAATGTATCCCCCTTACATACTATTAAAAATCTCGAAGTCTGCCAAATTGGCTAAGTCTGGATTTCTTATCTAGATTCAATCTATGGAGTTCTACCTTTTCCAACCTAAGTGCATTCTCGAGAATGTACCTGAACCATCTTGTAGTACATATTTAGTACTACCAAAATCCCACTCTTTCCCTTGGCTAAGCCAATTTATAGTCCCACTCATCCATGATGGTTTTGTAGTAAAGATAATAATCTTTTCTGCAAATCTTATCATCTTGTCTACTTTGGCAGAAGCTCACATCTATATGCCACCTAACCTTGACCAACTTCTTGCTTGGTTATGACATACTAATCATAGCTTATCAACTCCCACTTCACTTGTTTCCATTGGAGCCTTGTGCTTCCTAAACACACATGGTTTAGAAGGCTACCTGATGTATTTGTTATGGTAGCCTTATTCTCAACAAAGTTTGCCATCTCCTCTACATCACCATAAATCCAACCAAGCCCAACTCTTGCTTACATGATAATATATATGACATGGTCTATCCATCCATATACCCCTTGTACCATGGTGAGCTCTGAGCTCCCTAATCCAACCCTGTTTAGGTGGCATCAAAATAACCAAACCCTAGATCCTCCCTTAATCTAGTTTCCGTCCTTTCCACCACTTTTATTCAAAACCAAGGTAGACCTTGATGCCTACATCAAGTTTACATCATCTAAATTGTATATAAGCATCCCCAAATAATTCCCCAAAATTATTGGAATTATTAAACCATTTTATTTCTTTTACTCGCCAATTTCTCAACAACCTTGTCTTTAATGGCAAGTTTTCTTTTCTCCAAAACACCTTGAGAAATCAAGGCGCATTTGATGCCTATATATCATATCCCATATTTCGAACTAAAAAATAAATATTTTTGAGATTCTTTATTATTTCTTTTTGCCCTTTTTCATAAATGGTAGAAACAAGAAACATTTCCCTAAAAATACTTTTCCACCTCAATAAATCCCAATAAATTTCTCAAATATGTGCTTTGGTATTTAGGACCATATCACATAAAAAACCAACCCTGTCCAATGTAAAAATATCACCTTTGCTTCCATAATCTATTCTTGCACTTTTGGAAGAAGTGCATTTAAATGGGATTATAATCATCAGAAATATACCATTTAAATCATGGAGATATTATTTGATCTACTACACCCACCAGTACCATTTCCACACCTTGTCCAATACAACTTTTCCAACTTACTTCACAAGCCTCAAAATGATCAACATCTTGCAAATCAAATAAACTTGATTCATATAAAACCCAAACCAGCTCCAATATTCTCTAGCACTTCTCCCTAACCTCATCAATCTCCCCTGGTCGACCAGTACTTTAGCATGCCCCACACCCCTTGGCCCACATGGTTATTTAAGAGGGAGACAAAGGCAAGGTCATGTCTAAACCATTTCTTTACTTATTACCACACCACCACCCACTCTCTATCCCCCACCCCGACCAGAACCCCCTCTCTCACCTCTCCACCGCCCTCCTTGCCTAATGTCTGGTCAGCACCCCTCCCCCCAAGCTATCCATGCACCTAGTGCACCATGTGTAGGGGTTCGTAGCATGGAAAACAAAAATTTTCTATCGCATACAAACAAACAAGCCAAGATCTATCTACTAGATTGTAGCAACGAGTCGATGGAATAACTTACCCTCGAAGATTCCAAAGTGTTTAACGAGAGCGGATTCTCGTGGATGATGTAGTCGTACTCTCCCCGATCTCAAGATCGTGTAGACGATCCTTCCGGCGCTGCGTTCCGGCAGCGCTCCCGCAGTCGGTCACACGTTCGGTACTCGATGAAGACCTTCCTATCCCTTGTTCCAGTAGGCAGCGGAGGTTGTAGCACTCTCCTCGCGATTCCGGCAGTACAACGGCGTGGTACCGGAAGTAGAGGGGAAATCCCGCAGGGCTTCGCCTTAAGCCGGAGCGAGTATGGTGGATTATGAGAGAGGGGTATTAGTGGTCTAGAGATTAGACACACAAATTAGAAGGCTCTAAACCGCAGGCTAAAGCAATTAGAAGCTCTAAACCAAAACGGCTCTAAACCGGAGATTAGAGGTAGAAACTTGTGTGTCTCAAGGAGGAGGCCCTGCCCCTCCTTTTATGGGTGGAGGGGCTAGGCGCGCCAGGGAGGGAGGGGAGTCCCTCCCCAACTCGGCCTAGGGCTGGCCGCCGGCTTGGAGGAGAGGAACTCCTCCTCCAAGTTGGTTTCAACCTCCTCTTGCTTGTTTCCCACAGTTTCTTGTTTTAGCCGTTTGACTTTCAAACTGGACATTTGACTTTTCTGTTTTAGGATTCAATTTAATCCTTTATTTGGAACAGCAAGAACACTTGGTACATGATGCAATCATTCCAATAAGTAATGACACATTCATGTACCCCTCCCCCCCTCCCGGAGTGCCGGACATTCCGGAACCTTCTAGAACATTCACCGGAATCATTTCCGAACTCCGAAATGGGACTTTCTTTATATGAATCTTATTCTCCGGACCATTCCGGATCACCTCGTGATATCCCGGATCCCATCCGAGACTCCGAACAACATTCGGTCTCTTTCTCATAATACCATAACTACTCAAAACAACGTCGAATCCTTAAGTGTGTCTCCCTACGGTTCGTGAATTATGCGGACATGATCGAGACACTTCTCCGAACAATAACCAATAGAGGAATCTGGAAATTCATATGGCTCCCACATATTTCTACGATTACTTTGCGATCGAATGAACCACTTACATACGATACCAATTTCCCTTTGTCTCACGATATGTTACTTATCCGAGGTTATGATCGTCGGTATCTCTGCATACCTAGTTCAACCTCGTTACTGATAAGTACTCTTTTCTCGTTCCCGTGATATGTGATCCCTTGTGATCCAGTCACATGCTTGCAAGCTAATTGGATGACATTTCACCGAGAGGGCCCAGAGAATATCTATCCGTCATATGGATGGACAAATCCCACTCTTGATCCATGTGTCTCAACCAATACTTTCCGAACACTCAATGCCACATTTATAGCCACCCAGTTACGGTGTGGTGTTTGATGTCATCAAAGCATCCATCCGGTAAAGGTGATATGCATGATCTCATGGTCGAAGGAATTAGGTTACTATGTATCAGAAAGCATATAGCAATTGAACTATTGAAATGACTTGATCTTTATGCTACGCTTATCTATAGGAGTATGTCCACCATATCATTCTCCTAATGATATGATCTTGTTGTTGATAACATCTCAATGTTCATGATAGGGAAACCACAATCATTTATCAACCAACAAGCTAGTGAAGTATAGAGGCTATACTAGGGACTTCAAATTAAGTTTACAAGTCACACAAGTATTAATGTTTCCTTGTTAATACTATTATAGCATGAATGTAAACATTTATCATAAACACAAAGATATAATAATAACTACATTTATTATTGCCTCTAGGGCATATCTCCAACAGTCTCCCACTTGCACTAGAGTCATCTAATCTAGATTACATGGTAATATACCGAACACCCATGGCAGTTTGGTGTTGGTCATGTTTTGCCCTCGGGAGAGGTTTAGTCAACGGATCCGCCACATTCAGATCTGTGTGTACTTTGCAAATCTTTATATCCCCATCCTGGATATGTTCTCGAATAGCGTGAAAACGTAGCTTGATATGCTTCAGCTTCTTGTGTGACCTTGGTTCTTGCGCATTGGCTATGGCGCCCATGTTATCACAGTAGATAGACATTGGGTCCAGCGCACTAGGAACCACACCCAGCTCTGTAATGAACTCTTTCATCCATATCGCTTCTTGAGAAGCCTCCAAAGCAGCCATGTATTCCGATTCAGTTGAAGATCTCGCCACAACGCTTTGCTTTGCACTCCTCCAGCTAACTGCTGCACCATTCAAAATAAATACGTATCCATATTGTGATTTAGAATCATCCGGATCGGTGTTCCAACTACCATCGGTGTAACCATTAACAACGAGCTGTTCATCACCTCCATAAGAAAGAACCATATCCTTAGTTCTTCTCAAGTACTTAAGGATGTTTTTGACCGCTGTCCAATGATCCACTCCTGGATCACTTTGATATCTGCTAGTTAGACTAACAGCATATGCAATGTCGGGTCTAGTACATAGCATGGCATACATTAGAGATCCTATGGCTGATGCATAGGGAGTCTTACTCATCCTTTCTCTATCTTCTGCCAATGTCGGACTTTGAGTTTTACTCAAGGTCGTATTGGGCAACATGGGCAAGAACCCTTTCTTGCTTTCTTCCATTCCAAAACTCTTTAGAACTTTGTCCAAATATGTACTCTGTGACAATGATATTTGGCGTTTCGATCTATCTCTATAAATCTTTATGCCTAATATGTAAGCTGCTTCGCCAAGATCCTTCATTGAAAAACTATTATTCAAATATTCTTTGACACTATTAAGAAGGTCTACATCATTCCCAATCAACAATATGTCATCCACATATAGTATTAAGAATGCTACAGAGCTCCCACTCACTTTCTTGTAAATACAAGCTTCTCCATAAGTTTGTATAAAACCAAAACTTTTGATTACCTTATCAAAACGTTGATTCCAACTTCGGGATGCTTGCTTCAATCCATAGATGGACCGTTGAAGTTTGCATACTTTGTTAGCATCATTAGGATCGACAAAACCTTTGGGTTGCATCATATACAACTCTTCATCAATATCTCCATTGAGGAATGCTGTTTTGACATCCATCTGCCATATCTCATAATCATAATATGCAGCGATTGCTAACATAATCCTCACAGACTTTAGCTTCGCTACCGGTGAGAAAGTCTCATCGTAGTCAACTCCTTGAATTTGTCGAAACCCTTTTGCGACAAGTCGAGCTTTATAGACAGTAACATTACCATCAGCATCTGTTTTCTTCTTGAAAATCCATTTGTTCTCGACAGCCTTTCGGCCATCCGGTAAGTCCACCAAAGTCCATACTTGGTTTTAGTACATGGATCCAATCTCGGATTTCATGGCTTCTTGCCATTTATTGGAATCTGGGCTCATCATCGCTTCCTCATACGTCTCGGGGTCATCGGTGTTGTCCACCAACATGACACTCATAACGGGATCATACCAATCTGGAGTGGTACGAGTTCTCGTTGACCTCCGAGGCTCTGTAGAAACTTCAACCAAAGTTTCATGATCACCATCATTAGCTCCCTCTCTAATTGGTGCAGGCACCACAGGAACTTCTTCCGGTGCTGCGCTACTCGTAATTTCAAGAGAAGGTTCGACAACCTCGTCGAGTTCTACTTTCCTTCCAGTCACTTCTTTCGAGAGAAATTCCTTCTCTAGAAAGGATCCATTCTTGGCAACGAAGATTTTGCCTTCGGATCTATGATAGAAGGTATACCCAATAGTTTCCTTCGGGTATCCTATGAAGACGCATTTTTCCGCTTTGGGTTCAAGCTTGTCCGGCTGTAACTTCTTTACATAGGCTTCGCACCCCCAAACTTTAAGGAACGACAATTTAGGTTTCTTCCCAAACCATAATTCATATGGTGTCGTTTCAACGGATTTAGATGGTGCCCTATTTAAAGTGAATGCGACTGTTTCTAATGCATAACCCCAAAATGATAGCGGTAAATCTGTAAGTGACATCATAGAACGAACCATATCTAAGAGAGTTCGATTACGACGTTCGGACACACCATTACGCTGTGGTGTTCCCGGCGGTGTCAATTGTGTAAGTATTCCGCATTTCTTCAAATGCTCGCCAAACTCGTAACTTAGATATTCACCTCCACGATCAGAACGTAGAAATTTAATCTTCTTGTTACGTTGATTCTCTACCTCACTTTGAAACTCCTTAAACTTCTCGAAAGTTTCGGACTTATGTTTCATGAAATAGATATACCCATATCTACTCAAGTCATCCGTGAAGGTAAGAACATAACGATAACCACCGCGCGATGCTACACTCATTGGACCACACACATCGGTATGTATGATTTCCAATAAGTCCGTAGCTCGCTCCATCATACCCGAAAATGGAGTCTTAGTCATTTTTCCCATCAGACATGCTTCGCATCTTTCAAGTGATTCAAAATCAAGTGATTCAAGAAGTCCATCGGAATGGAGTTTCTTCATACGCTTCACTCCAATGTGACCAAGACGACAGTGCCACATATAGGTCGAATTATCACTTGATTTCAAACGTTTAGCCTCAATGTTGTTGATATGTGTATTTACACTATCGAGATTCAATAAGAATAGACCATCTATCAAAGGTGCATGTGCGTAAAACATATTACTCATATAAATCGAACAACCATTATTCTCTGACTTAAACAAGTAACCGTCTCGCAATAAACAAGATCCTGATATAATGTTCATGCTCAACGCAGGAACCAAATAACAATTATTTAAGTATAAAACTAATCCCGATGGTAGATGAAGGGGTAGCGCGCCGACCGCGATCACATCAACCTTTGATCCATTTCCCACGCGCATCGTCACCTCGTTCTTCGCTAGCTTCCGTTTATTCTGCAGCACCTGTTTCGAGTTACAAATATGAGAAACCGAACCAGTATCAAATACCCAGGCACTACTACGAGTACTAGTGAGATACACATCAATAACATGTATATCAGATATACCTTTCTTCTTGATGTTGCCGTTCTTCAAATCCGCCAAGTACTTTGGGCAATTCCGCTTCCAGTGACCTTCTCCCTTGCAGTAAAAGCACTCAGTATCAGGCTTAGGTCCAGCCTTGGTCTTCTTCGTCGGCGTGGTAACTTTCTTACCACCCTTCTTGAAGTGTCCCTTTTGCTTAGACTTGCCTTTCTTGAATTTGGTGGTCTTATTGACCAACAACACTTGGTGCTCTTTCTTAATCTCCACTTCTGCAGATTTTAACATGGCAAAGAGTTCTGGCAACGTCTTGTTCATGTTCTGCATGTTGTAGTTCATCACAAAGTTCTTGTAACTTGGTGGTAGTGATTGGAGGACACGGTAAATCCCCAAAGCATTAGGAATCACAATACCCATGCTTTGAAGTTTGTTTGCGTGCCCAGACATCTTAAGCACATGCTCACTGACGGAGCTGCCCTCTTCCATCTTGCAGTTAAAGAACTTTTCAGAAGCTTCATAACTTTCAATTGCCGCATGAGTCTCAAAAATCAATTTGAGATCCTCGACAATATCATATGGGTCTGAATCCTCAAACCTTTTCTGAAGCTCCGATTCCAAACCATACAAGATAGCACACTGAACTATGGAGTACTGATTCTTCCGAGCGAGGTAAACATTCTTTACTTCATCGGGAGCATCATCTGCAGGTGGGTCACCCAGCGGTGCATCCAGCACATAGGTCAAATTACCAACTGTGAGGACAATCCTCAAATTGCGGAACCAATCCGCGAAGTTTCTTCCATTGTTTTTCAACTTTTATTTCTCTAGGAACGCATTAAAATTGATGGTAGGGGCTGCCATTGATCTACAACATATTTGCAATATTAGACTAAGTTTATGACAAATTGAGTTCAAATTAATAATAAAATTAAACTAGGTGAACTCCCACTCAAAACAATATACCTCACATTGTTTTAGTGATCACACGAACCAAATCCACCATATCAACACCGATCATCATGAGAGTTGACATAGTTTCAATGGCGAACAATCGACATGTTCATCATATCTACTATATGATTCATGCTTTACCTTTCGGTGATCCGTGTTCCGAGACCATTTCTGTACATGCTAGGCTCTTCAAGATCAAACCTTAGTTTCTGCATGAGCAAATCTGGCTTGCTCACGTTGTATACACTTGCAGAATCTAACACACCCGATCATCACGTGGTGCTTCGAAACAACAAGCTTTAGCAACGGTGCTAACTAAGGATGAACACTTTATGACTTGAAATTGATGTGCATGAGGGATCATATTATAATGCTACTGTCGTCTAACAAGCAATACAAGATGCATAAAGGATTAACATCACATGCAATTCAATAATATGTGATATGATATGGCCTTTCTTCTTTGTGCTTCCGATCTCCATCTTCAAGCACGAACATGATCTCCATCATCACCGGCATTGCATCAAGGTCAATGACGCTTCTCCATGGTTGTCGTCCACCGGCTTCAACTATTACAACTACTTTGAATAGACACGCGGGTCTTAACATAAATTAAAGACAACCATATGGCTCCTGCCGGTTGCCAACTTACAATAAGGAACATTGCATACATCAAATATAATCACAATCATGGCCATATCACATCACTGCACACCCCTGCAAAACAAAGTTAGACGCCTCTACTTTCTTTGCATATTTTACGTGGTTTGGGGCTTTCAATAAGTGTCGTTCTAACTTACGAACAAGAACCACAACATTGATACTAGCATTGTTGATCACCCGTTGTAAATTGGATCTTAACTATGCTAGGAGAAACAGGCACCCGCAAAGCCACTTATGCAATACAAGTTGCATGTCAAGCGTGGAGCAAGTCTCATGAACGATGTCATGTAAGGTTAGCCCGGGCCGCTTCATCCCAACATACCGCAAGATGCAAAGTACACAAGAAGTAATCGACAATAAAAGCATCAACGCCCACAATGACCATTGTGTTCTACTCGTGCAACAGATCTACATATAGACACGGCTCTGATACCACTGTAGGGGTTCGTAGCATGGAAAACAAAAATTTTCTATCGCATAAAAACAAACAAGCCAAGATCTATCTACTAGATTGTAGCAACGAGTCGATGGAATAACTTACCCTCGAAGATTCCAAAGTGTTTAACGAGAGCGGATTCTCGTGGATGATGTAGTCGTACTCTCCCCGATCTCAAGATCGTGTAGACGATCCTTCCGGCGCTGCGTTCCGGCAGCGCTCCCGCAGTCGGTCACACGTTCGGTACTCGACGAAGACCTTCCTCTCCCTTGTTCCAGTAGGCAGCGGAGGTTGTAGCACTCTCCTCGCGATTCCGGCAGCACAACGGCGTGGTACCGGAAGTAGAGGGGAAATCCCGCAGGGCTTCGCCTTAAGCCGGAGCGAGTATGGTGGATTATGAGAGAGGGCTATTAGTGGTATAGAGATTAGACACACCAATTAGAAGGCTCTAAACCGCAGGCTAAAGCAATTAGAAGCTCTAAACCAAAACGGCTCTAAACCGGAGATTAGAGGTAGAAACTTGTGTGTCTCAAGGAGGAGGCCCTGCCCCTCCTTTTATGGGTGGAGGGGCTAGGCGCGCCAGGGAGGGAGGGGAGTCCCTCCCCAACTCGGCCTAGGGCTGGCCGCCGGCTTGGAGGAGAGGAACTCCTCCTCCAAGTTGGTTTCAACCTCCTCTTGCTTGTTTCCCACAGTTTCTTGTTTTAGCCGTTTGACTTTCAAACTGGACATTTGACTTTTCTGTTTTAGGATTCAATTTAATCCTTTATTTGGAACAGCAAGAACACTTGGTACATGATGCAATCATTCCAATAAGTAATGACACATTCATGTACCCCTCCCCCCCTCCTGGAGTGTCGGACATTCCGGAACCTTCTAGAACATTCACCGGAATCATTTCCGAACTCCGAAATGGGACTTTCTTTATATGAATCTTATTCTCCGGACCATTCCGGATCACCTCGTGATATCCCGGATCCCATCCGAGACTCGGAACAACATTCGGTCTCTTTCTCATAATACCATAACTACTCAAAACAACGTCGAATCCTTAAGTGTGTCTCCGTACGGTTCGTGAATTATGCGGACATAATCGAGACACTTCTCCGAACAATAACCAATAGAGGAATCTGGAAATTCATATGGCTCCCACATATTTCTACGATTACTTTGCGATCGAATGAACCACTTACATACGATACCAATTTCCCTTTGTCTCACGATATGTTACTTATCCGAGGTTATGATCGTCGGTATCTCTGCATACCTAGTTCAACCTCGTTACTGATAAGTACTCTTTTCTCGTTCCCTTGATATGTGATCCCTTGTGATCCAGTCACATGCTTGCAAGCTAATTGGATGACATTTCACCGAGAGGGCCCAGAGAATATCTATCCGTCATATGGATGGACAAATCCCACTCTTGATCCATGTGTCTCAACCAATACTTTCCGAACACTCAATGCCACATTTATAGCCACCCAGTTACGGTGTGGTGTTTGATGTCATCAAAGCATCCATCCGGTAAAGGTGATATGCATGATCTCATGGTCGAAGGAATTAGGTTACTATGTATCAGAAAGCATATAGCAATTGAACTATTGAAATGACTTGATCTTTATGCTACGCTTATCTATAGGAGTATGTCCACCATATCATTCTCCTAATGATATGATCTTGTTGTTGATAACATCTCAATGTTCATGATAGGGAAACCACAATCATTTATCAACCAACAAGCTAGTGAAGTATAGAGGCTATACTAGGGACTTCAAATTAAGTTTACAAGTCACACAAGTATTAATGTTTCCTTGTTAATACTATTATAGCATGAATGTAAACATTTATCATAAACACAAAGATATAATAATAACTACACTTATTATTGCCTCTAGGGCATATCTCCAACACCATGGACCCATTTAGCTCGGTTTATAAGGATTGAGGCCAGCACCCCACTCCCCCTCGCCCTCATTTGCCCCCTCCCACTCCCACTCACCTCCCCAGTACCTCCTCTCCCTCTTCCTCACTTTGCATTGCCAGAGAGAGAAAGAAGCAAGGTTCGGCCATGACAAAGAAACCAAGCAACAAGCTCCCCTCTTCCCTCTCTGCATGTCACCTGCACGAACCCCCTCGCTCTCCTGGCCCTAACCCTAACCTCTTCATCTCGCAGGACAGCTCCAGGAAGCCTTCCCGATGATCTCCGATGAGCTAGGCTCGGGCGCCATCGCGCGAGCTCCCTCCCGACGATGAACCACCTCATGCCACCCTCTCCGGAGTCGATGTCATCGACCACATCGCCCTTTCGCCTCCACGGCCTCCCTCGAGCCCCCGGTGAGCCTCCCCCATCTCTGTCTCACCCTCTGCTAGGGTTTCTCCCTGCAGACCCTGTTGGGAGGTAGACAGCGAGCCCTAGCCGTCGAACTAGATCTAATCCAGTGGCCAGGAGCTCCAGTACCCCTTCACCCCCGGCTGGGCAAGCTGCATCGCGGCCCTCCCGTGGGCCTGCACCTCCGGCTGGGCCGGAGCCTCTTCCCCAGCCCATCTCCCCTCTAGATCTGACCCGTTGACCGCCCAACTCTTCTCTTTTCTTCTTTGATTTTCAGATCTATATCTAGCCAGTCACTTTAAAATTTAAACAAAAATGTAAAACACCACCAAATATTCAGATCCAAATTTTACCAAGTACCTGGGTGTATTCTTTAACATGCAGGCCCAGATCTGGACGAAAATGCTGTTTAAAGTAAAAATGATAAATCATATCCTAAGATCGGTCCAGAACACTAAATAAATTCTCTAGGAGGTTTTACAAATCCAAAGGGAGTAAATCCAACTGTTCCTGGAAGGTATACACCATACCTTTCATATCCCACTGGCCTCACCCTATTTTGCTTCCTAATTTGCTGGTAGCAAAAATAACAAAGTAACGACATTTCTGCCTTCAGGAATTTCTCTAGGTCAAACCAATTGAGGTTTTGACCTAACTCCAAATTTCAGTTGACATAACTAACCATATCATACTAAATCTAGCAGCTCATAGAGGCTCTGTTGATTTTTAGTGAATTAAACTCTTCTGTTCTTGGTTTATTCACTAGTAAAATCCCTACAGTAGCTCTACAACTCCAAAAAGGTTGATTCCAATTTTTGCAGAAAGGTATCGTCAGTACCTAACATGTGTCCTTGGAATAACCTAAAAATATTTGTAAAACAAATATGATGAAAAAGACAAATCCCATCTAGTACTGACTTTGGGAATTTCTCAAGGGCATTCTGGTAATTGCTTTGAGGTGATTCCAACTCATCTTGATTCAGTTCGCCAAATACTACCTTCTCACCGAAGAAAATAATTTTTTGAACTCTAGAGAAGTTTTGGTGAATTATTTCCTAAAACTAGATTTTTAATCACTCTAAAATCCTTGGTATCATTTTGATGGTATCAATACCTATCTGATGGTATCATTTTTATACAATGGTATCATACAGATCAAATCCTTGGTCAAAAAAACCCTCTTAGGTAGATCCTAGATTCTACATCCAAAAGGATCCCTTCTTCCAATGTCTTCAAATCTTCTCCCACTCCAATCCAATCACACCTCCAACATCCTACTGATGTCTACCATATATTTATCCTTTACTTGCTGTATGGTTTGATGAGTGCATGCCTTGTATTGATTTGTGTATTGCTTGTTTGCATGTATGCTCGATAACGGCGATAGTTGTGATTGTGTGACGCCGAGAAGAAGGAAGGATCAGGTTATCTTTATTATTGTTGTATTGGTATTCTGGTATTCTAAAGAAGTTAAGGGACAACTCGCTGGTCACAGGGAAGGCACCATTCCTGAACTCCTGTATTAACCTACTTCTGTTTATCAACTGTTTTACATCTCGTTTATAAATTGTATGATCACAGGCATGGTTTGTTTCAAATAAAAGCGCGTGAGTAACTTGGCTCCACCAAGTTATGGATGAGTTCCCAATAGGACACTTACCCCTTTTACACCCATTTCTACCCCCTTAGACCGAGGCCAAGATGATTAGCATCTTCCCCTCTTGGAAACCACGGATTTTCAAGAATAAAACTATTCTGGGTTTTACCCTACCGCAAAGTTTTCAAAATAAAACCCTTGGAAAGAGGCATCCTTTCCGAGTGGAATTTTTACTAAAAGAAGATATGAGGTGGATGAAGAGAAATTTAATAAGGAGAAAGTTAAGTGAAAGAAAGAGAAGGGATGTTCTAAGCCAATGTCCGGAACAATTTATCCGTGCAACCACATTACCCTTAGCCGGGGCCGCTTGTACTTGCTTAATGGGAGCCATCCCTGGAAGCCCGAGCGGACTCTACTACAGGTCTGCGGATCTGGGGCCTCCATCGCCCGCTACGGCGGAAGTGTCGGTGCAACAATTGGGTCTCCCGCGGATGGTATGTTTTAGGCGTAGGAAAGGAAGTGGAGTCAACAATTGTATATTGCCAAGACGAGGGTTTGGGTATAAAGAAGTGCTGCAGGGAGGACTAAGGCCATCGTGCCGCATACTCGTGCCGGGGAGAACAAACCCAAAAGTAAAATCTTCCTTTGCTACAGATGGACAAATGAAAAGCTAAGTTTGATTGTCCTAACCCCCGTCTATAGTGTGTAGAGGGCCGTGGTTAAATCCCGGCGGATGTATTGATTCTTGTGGGTAAAGTGCGCAAACTCTGTAGAGTATAATATATTCGAATAGCCGTGTCCAAAGTCAAGGACGGTTGGAATGGAAAGTGCTAGGAGGACCCTTCGGTTGACCAGAGAAAAGATAAGAACGAGTTTGGTTTTGACGAGAGATGGTTGAAGACGTTTAAAAAGGGTTTTACAACAAAAATGTTTTAAATATTTTAACAAGGATGTGGAGGTGTCCAGATTTTCTAAAAGGAGGCATATTTTCTAAAAACTCTTTTTCAACAAAGATATAGAGATGCCAATGTTAGGTCTTTCGAAAACAACTATAGTGTAGAGCTATCTCGCCACAACCCATTATGCATTATCCTTGCTATCTTATGTCGGTGGTTTGCGAGTACATTCAAAGTACTCACCGGCATTGTCCCTGGATTTTTACTTGGCCAGATTGCAGATGTTAAGAAGGAATGAATGTGCTGACGTCTATGCGAGCTAGGCCATCTTCCCAGTCAGTTGCCTGTAGGTTAAGGCATGGGCTCTGCGCTGGAGATTTCCGCTACTGGTGTTGTAATCTCCATAATGGCCCCTTGTATGTTTTGTACTCATTAATTTATGGATGATGTAATGATACTAGTCGGTTATGCTCACGGATCACTGATCATGGGAACGTGAATTGCATGCATAACGGGTATTCTTGGACCGTAAATCCGGGGTGCCACAGCTATGGTAGAGATTTGGTTGGTTTTATAAGTATGAGATGGCTTTGCTAACAAATTGGATCATCATGATGTTTATGAATGAGGGATAGCATTTGGCCTTAACAAGATGGGAAGATGGTACTGGTGGTTAGATAGTGGCAGTTCATCACCCTAGGAATTGTTTCGGATTTTTCCATGATGTGATTATCCACTTAAATTCATTTATTCAAAAAGTGCAGAAATAGTTTTAGATTAGGCAAGGTTGGATTTTGGTGTGAGATGGCAATAAATACAATATCACACATTGGTCAATATTTTTAAGGTATTATTTCTTGTTTTTGCCATTTAAGAAAAAGGGCAAAAAGAAATAATAAAGAATCTAAAAAATATTTATTTTTGAGATGGGAAGGCAGTGTATGACTTGTATGCCTCAAAGGTTTCTTGACATGTCAAAGTAGTTGGAAGAAAACCAAACTTGCCTTTGTAGAGAAGGTTTTGAGGATTTTGTAAAGGAAAGGAATTAAATAGTTTTAGGTTCCAAATAATTATGGGAATTATTTGTCAAATGTTTATATCCAAGGTTGATGATGTAAACTTGATTTTTCCATCATTGGCAACCTTGGGTTTCGCATATCTTCCTTGAAATTGGAAGGAAACTAGATTTGGAGGACCTAGGGGTTTGATATTTTTTATGCCACCTAAACATGGGTGGATTAGGAAGATCAGAGTTTACCTTGGTATAAGCGATAGATGGATAGTTGTACAAAGTTATATAGATGATCATGGCAACAAGGGCTGGGTGTGGTTGCAATTGAGATGATCTAGAAGTGATGGCAAACTTTGTTGAAAATAAGGCTGCCATGGCAGATGTGTCATGATGCCTCATAAACCAGGTGGGTTTAAGAAGCACAAATCGCCAATGGAAACAAGTGAAAGGTGGATTTATATACCATGGTTACTAGGTCATAACCATGTAAGTAATTGGTCAAGGGAAGTTAGTATAAGTATGTGAGCTTCTGTCAAAGTGATCAAGAAGATAAGGTTTGCAGAAAAGATTAATTTCTTGACTATAAAACCATCATGATTGAGTGGGTACTAGAAGGGTTTAGCCAAGGGAAAGAGTGGGCTTTGGTATTACTAATGATGTACTACAATATGGTTCAAGTACATTCTCAAGAATGCACACTGGTAGAAGTAAGTGAAGTTCCAAAGAATGAATCCATTTAAGGATTCCAGACTTAGCCAATTTGGCAGATTTGGAGAGTTAGCCTAGTATGCAAGAGGGAAACATTTGGAGAGAATGCAAGGGTTTATTCTTAGAATCAAGTGGTTGATGTTGAAGGATAGCTTGTTTAGAGGGTATTCCAATCTTGTATTTGGTCTTTGATGAGTTGAATGCTAAGGGAAGGGATTAGCTCAGTATGGATCTGCTTAAGTAGATTAGAGGTTAACTTGAGTGGCTCAATAAAGATATATCTTAGGATGCTTGGTTCAAGATTTGGGGATCTCAAGCAATGGCCTAGTCCTAAGGGATGATATACTATATTAGCTCACTCTAGTTCCTAAGCACACAAGAAAATCAGCAGATCAAGGCAATCCATCAGACAACAGATCAAGGCAATTCATATATTCAAACTTAACAACTACTAATAAGGTTACCATCAAGCGTAACTTTAGGTAAGCATGATTGTTTTGAAGGGTTTGGGATTTGAATTAAGATAAGAACCTCTTGGTACTTCTATCAAGATTATAATGAAAATATTTTAAGAAAGGTTTCGGAAAAACCTAGAGATAAGAGTAGTTTATGTTTTGTCTTGAAAAAATAAGGAGGTTATATATAGGCCTCCATAGTTTTGGTAATAGAAACTAGTGAAAGATCTTGTTGTGTCAAAGTCATCTTGTCTCAATTTTTAATTGCCAGGACATTTGGGAATATGAAAGGTGAGCCAAGACTTCTATTTTGTAAAATAGTTTTTGTCAACTAGTGTTGAGGTAAGTAGTATATAATCTAATACACAATCAGTTGAATAAGAACAAACAAACAATCAACAAACATTGTAGAACTTATCAAGAAAAAGTTTTTGTTCCCCGTGATTTTTGGCCTTTTTGACAACAAATCAGGGTTGCTGAAATTGGGATGTTAAATTCTTCTTCTAGAGAATTCTATAAGGATGCAATATCCATTGCATCCTCTCTTTCAATTCTTCCATTTTATTTGAGGATCTCTTCGAAGTGCACAAGTTGAGCCATAAGATCCTCGAAATGCATTTTCTGCTCACCTTGCAAGTTAGTGATAAAATAGTCCAAGGCAATAACTTTTTTCTTAACCTAAAGACTAGTGGAATCATCCATATCAACATTCATATTAGTCTTAAGAAAAAGAAGTGATGGAAGATGATACCTTGGAACCTCTTGCCATAAGGCAAGTGACATTCTTGTTATCAACATTCTCATTGGGAGAGTTGAACAGTGAAGTAGGTGTAGATGTGGTGGCTATGACAGCCACCTCTCGTGAGCTATCATCATCTTCTTAGTCTTCACTTGCGAATGAATATTCCTCTTGAGCTACCAAAATGATCTTCGGTTGCTTCTTGTATGGAGAATTTTTCTTTACAAAAGGATTCTTCTAAGGTGCCTTTGACCTTTCCTTGAGAATGATTCTGCCCCCATTATCTTCTCTACTTTGATAGAGACGGTCATCTTCAAAGAGCAACCAGTCTCCACAATTGTAACCAGTTCTTAGCTTTGGACCGTTCTCCTTTCTTCCATTCGACCCATTCTTGTGTTCAAGTTCAGATTTGGATTTTGCAGGGTCCTTCCAAAAGTTCCTTGAATAAAAGTCCATGTACTCTCCATGTGCCCTCTTGACGTCGTCGGGACAGTCCATAGCAACAATGTCATCTTCTTCTTGTTCAACATTATTTGCCTTCAAAGCCACATTTACCCCTTTTGCATTTTGATGGCTCTAGCATGACTGTATTTAGCGTTCTTGGCGGTGACTTTGAAAGCGGCCATTTCTTGCATGACCTCATTGAAAGTCATTTAGTGGTAATTGTATCTACCTTAGTGGCTCTTCAAATCAGTAGGCTCAAAAGGCATAAGTGCTCTTACATATTTCCACTTGATCCAATCGTCATCAACATGGGTTGCCCCATGGTTTCTGAATGTGGTGGCAATCAATTTGAGCCTTATGTACATATCTGTGTGATCCTCGCCATCCATCATATAAAAGCCTTCCGCACTGAGTGGCTTGCGTCATACCTATTTCTCCTCATGCTTTCATTCCCAATGAATAGTTCGGTGAGGGCATCCCATGCTTCCTTTGAAGTGCTGAGATGTTCTATATGTGGCATGTCTTTGGGACCCACACCGAGCTGAATCATTTGTAGAACCGTAGCATTGAGTTGGTTGTCCATAACTTCTCTTCTTGTCATGTTGTTTCAATCTCCAACATGAATACCATTATCGATGATTTTCCATAACTCAATGGACGAGCTGCACACATGAGAGTTCATTAATAATTGCCATTGATTAAAGGGAGATGTAGTAAGCTTGGGTGAATCACCCCTATTGTTTATATGAGGGTGTGGGATAGGTGGATTAGGTAAATATAAGTGAGGAACCTCACTTTAATCCTCCATACCACTTCCCTTTGTATAGGACGAGCTTTTACTATGATCATCCCGCACCAACTCATCTTCTTTGGAATTAGCATTCGCCATTTCCTTAGAAGATGGGGTGTCGGCCTCATAGGCGGATGGAGGAGGGGCTATGGGCATGGAGAGACACATAATCATTTGACACATCTCTTCCATTTTAGTATCCATGTATGTTTCCATTGTCTTGAGATCTTCCATGGTGACCTTGTCCACAACCTTATCAACATCAGCCCTAGTACACATACTCTCTTAGGCGGTAAAGCCTGAATAAAGAGCTGAGGCTCTGCTACCAATTGAAATGGATCGTATGGGCACCTAGAGGAGGGGTGAATAGTTTCTACTCCAAATTTTAATTCTTTTTCAATTTTAGGCTAGACACAAAGGTAAATTATCTATATATGAAACTACAGAGAATTTCCCTATATGCAAACCTAGCTACTAAGCGAGTAAAAATGAGGAATGAGGAAACACCAGTGCAGCACGCGGAGACAAAGGGATTTGTGTGACCGCAGTAACTTCCTTGTTAAGGGAAGTACGTCTGCATTCGAGGGGTGGGCGGTTCTAAGATCACCACATCACAATAGACCTCGCCCTCTTCTCCGATGGATCTCACCACCAAACGTCTGATCCACCTTTCCACTATTGGTACCCTTCAAGGCAAGAACCGGTGCCTTTACAAAGCTAGAGTGGAACACATCCACAACTAAATTGGAGGTTCCCGTGATGCCAACAAGCTCCCAAAAGAACAAGGATTATCAAATAACCAAAACCGAGATCAAGATATTTGCAAGAAATACTAGATCTAGAATTCTCCAAATGAATGGAGGGGAAGTGAAGCGCCTGATTAGTGTTGATGAAGAACGAAGCCTCCTCCTTCGATTACCCAAAGATCAGACCCTTCGGGAGGATGAAGATTTTTAACTTGTGGACCGAAAGTTGAAGTGCCAAGGCATTGGATCACGATACCCAGAGTTGGCGTGCCAAATGCTTAGAGGGTATTTTCGGCACGAATTCAACAAACCGTTTGAACACAAGAGTCGCTAACGCCCGTCAAATTGGGCCCTGCCTGTCACTTTTAACCGTTAAGTCGCTGCCATCATGGCTGCCATGTAGACTTGCAGCGCTGGCGCCCCTCGTGTTCAAACTTTCTTTTTGATGTGGCCTTCTTCTTCCCCAAAGGGGCGATCTGTGGTCGCTGCCATGGCGCGGAGCTTGGGGAATTCCTTCAGCGGCGAGATCCGGCACCTGGTTGAACCTGATCGGTTCGCCCTCCTCCTCCCAAACCGGAGCTCGACCCATGGCACGGCAGCACCCATGGAATGGTATCGGGATGAGATTTCGGTCCCGTTCTCCTCCTCCAGAATCCGAGCTCGCCATCGCCATGGTCGAACCCTCACCAGCCAGGAAGCCTTACTCTCTGAAACCCAAGGCCACATCCACTATGTTCGGCACAATGCCAACAAGTTCAAATTCCATCCAGTTTTCTTCTTGTGATTGTGGTAGAAAACATGTACCGATATGTTTCTTACTAGACTTTCATTTGAAATTAGTAGCTCCATTAGAAAGAAAAGGAGAGAACCTAAATGGAAAAACAATGAAGACCATAGTCTGTACTTTGCATTGCATCAACAAGGGCTCGTTGACGAAGCAAGTTACCTAGAGAGTGGATTTCATCAGCCATTGCCAAAAAAATATGGGAACAAATCCATGAGAGATTGAATGCAAATACACGAAGAGAAGCTAGATCCATGTCATCAATCATCAATAGGTGGCACATTCCAGTCATGCTTTCAAATACGTACACATACATAATAATAACACTGTCAGCAGTGTTGCTAGCTGTTTGAATGAGTTATTCATTTTATATGATCGTGGCACCTTAGTTTCCTAGATAGTAAACTTGAAACTGCAATTAACTTGCAGTGGTTGTTATCCCGAGCAAAATGTCTGGTATACACATGACCTTGTATGTTCTATGCTGCAATTCTGTTGTTGTGGGCTGGGAAAGAAAAGATGGGCTTCACTGAATATTACGCAGTTAGGCATTACTTAGTCTTACACACATAGTCTTAACTTCTTCTTACACAAATAAGAAAATCAGTCTTACACAAATAAGCGTAACTGCGTCTTGACCAAAGAAGCATTTACTTCGTAGAAATAGGGGGAAATTAAAGATAAGATAAAGTTAAATGGTTCATCTGATATGGCAGTTGAGTACTAAGTCTCTGGAGCTAGTGGCATCGTCGGAACAAACCATAATGATGTGTTTGTCTATCCCTCATTCTCTATCAAATTGTACGACCCCACTGATGAGCCAATGGCAGGCCCTATCCCCCTGACATGGATTCGACTCCAGGTCGGATCTGGAGTGTCAACAGAATAGACGCATGAGTGCGGAGCAAAAAACACTGACTGCTATCAACATTGGAAGTGCTGACACTTCAACAACAACACAACCATGTTCTCCCTGGACTCTAGCAGCATCCTCAACAAGTATTTCGTTAGCTTCACCAACAGTAGCATCATCAAGTATTTCGTTAGCTTCACCGAAGCAGAAGTAGCTAGTTCTTTGTCAGCTCCACCACCAGCAACAACATCAACAGGAGCCGGGGCGGCCTAAGCAATTACAGGTTCAACAGCTTCAGGGGCTCCAACGAAGAAAGGGTATTTGATCCCAAGAAACAAAGATTGTCCCTTTAGATTATCGACTCTTCTCTAGACTTGTTCTACTAGGTCTTTTGATGGACACGTAGATCTCAAGAAAATGTGACACCGCAGCGATGGGTATGAAAAAAGTTGTGTCCCTGTATGTTCTATTTTATCACCAACATTGTTTAGTGCTCCCCTGATATGAATCCACATGAGTTCAGCATGCTGGTTGACATCGCCTCTGAGAGGTGCAAGGAACCAGCACCGTGATACAAGATCAACATCTACTACTTCATCTTCAATCACCGAAGCTGGAATGACGCGAGGGGCTGCATGTGTACCTGCATGTTACCTTTAGTCAATAAGAAGAATTTTGAATGGGAATTTACATGCTATATGACACCATGAATCACCCCAGGTGAACGGCTCCCAAACACGCACGTCGCCTCTAGGTTCAGTGACCACGTCAATGCGTTGCGGTGTGTCGTCATACACGCTGGAGGTGAAGACGATGTCGACATACTTCTCCGGCCGCAGATGGTCGTCATGCAAGACTGTCCATTCGTTGTCATGTGGGCATCTAATGAATGTGATTTCCTTGTCGAACACCGCTAAGATGTTGTAGTGCCAAGTATTCCACACCAGGAGAAGCTTCTGTGGGAGCTGTACCTTCAGGAGCTCAATTTCTGCCATGTTGAACCTGTAAGCGAATTCATATTTTGGCGGCGGCCACCCGTGGTTGAATGGAGTAATGCCGACACCCACTACAGATGGCGTTGTAAGTCTCAACGATCTTTAGACATTTTTTAGAGTTCAAGTACTCCCGTCCTAGGATAAAAGGACCAGACACTCGCTGTTGCCACCCATCCAGTTCTGCTCATCATCCATTTCCGCTTCTTCTATCTCCTTGATATTCACCACTACTGACTGCGACCACATATCCAACAACATCAGTTTTGCATGAACATTCTGCAAAGTTTGTTGTCAGTTGGTAGAATCACCTAGCATGGATTCCATTGCAAATACAATTTGACACCTAGGCACTCAGATTAAAGTATTATATATGACTATCTCCTCAGCTCTCGCCTAAATTGTGCCCGTGTCACTACGAAAATACCCAATATATCAAGTAGGAGCATAGCATCCCCCGAACAAACTCCTGACGGTGATCATAAACAACTAGGGACATAATAGTCTTAAATCATCTAGTTTGTTTATTTTTTTAGATAACGGAATATCACCTAGCAGGCATTCCATTGAAAATCCAAATTGACACCTCAGCTATCACCTAAATTAAGACTGTATTACTATGAAAATACTAGAATATCAAGTACGAGCTGAGCTTCCTCTATACATAATAGTCTTAAATGGTTCAATTTGTTCAAACTGCGCGTGCATATAATGTCGTCAGATTGTCGACAAGTAAGCCATAGGGGGTCATAGTGGAGTTGGAAAGATGGGATGTGAGACGTCGGATGTTCCAGGAGCGGTGAGCACAAGTTTACCCAGGTTCAGATCCGACTGCGGTGATCGGATCCTACTCCTGCTAGCAACACAGTAATATATCGGCGTAAGCCAGATGTTACAATGGATTACAAGAGAGGTTTGCCAATGCGAGTTGTGATTGTGGTTATTGCTATGGTTGTGCCCTAAAGGCTCCCATAGGGCTAGTTTATATAGTCACCAGGACCCAGGGTTACAGGAGAGACCTATCCGGCTATGTTACAGAGTCGGTAACTAGATACAGCTTGGACTACAAGTAATACTACAAGCCTAAGTCGGTAACTCTTCTGGGCCTTGCCGTAGCTGGAACTGGCTCCTCCTCTTTCTCTGACTGGGCCACCCGTGAAGAAAAGCTCTAACCCATTGGTGGGCCACGCTGGTCAGCGAGTCTTGTGGGTATACCCGGAAAGTATATCCCCAACAGTAGCCCCCGAAAGTATCCAAGATCCAAAGTCGGATAAAAATCGTCTAGCTTGATGGTTTCTTCGTCTTGAGAATCTTGAATGGTTTCCGAAAACTTCTTTCAACAATGTAGGATTATGAGTCAGTTGAGTCGGATATGTTTTTTTCTGACTTTAGCCTTTTCCTTGCTTAGTATGAAACATACGACAGATATTTCAGCAGCGTGCGGACTGACAACTTTTCAGACCAGCTCATGTCACTGATAGGAGTCCTATCAATACGACCATTGGTGGGTCCGCTTCTTATGGAGAAGAATGTCATTTCAATGCCTACACGGAAATTGAGGGGGCGTAAGAGTCGCGCAGAAGCTACCTCCCTCTGTCCTATACGCGTGGCGCTAATCGTGCATATTAACGCACGAATCTTGGCACCGAGGCAAATAAAAGAGTGGAGAAAACCCTTTCTCTCAGATTTATCTCTCCACCGATTAATTCATTGCCTCCTTGAGCGCTCCGCAGCCGTTCCCATTTGCACATCTCAAGAAAAATTACTCTCCCCCACCAGTCCTTTTCCTCCAAGATCAATGGCGTCTGCCGCGACCTCAGGACGGTGACGGGTTCATCGGCGGCGGATGAGAAGACGATGCGGGGCCTCTAGGTTCCCAGTGTCATGGACGGCGCCGAGCTCTAGGTCATGGAGGACGAAGGATTCATCATTGCCAGCGCGTAGCGAAGTGCCCCAGGGAATGCCGTTCCTGCCTTGCGCAATGGTGAGAGGGTGCTGTTCAGCATGCACGTCGACCGTGGCCTCAGCCTGCCACCGTCGGACTTCCTCTTCGAGGTCCTCAAATACTACGATGTGCAACTTCATAATCTTCCTCCCAACTCTCTGCTCGATCTTAGTACTCATGCAGCTCTGTGCTAGGGGTTTCTTGGCATTAGGCCAAGTCTCACCCTTTTCCGATACTACTATGGTACCAGGAAGAACTCCATTAGCGCTGATGTGCCTTACATCACCGACACTCTTAGCTTAGTCCTTAGGAGAAACCGAGTCTATCCAAGGATTAATGCTAGTGAATCCGTCAAACTATAGGCCGGAACCTTCTTTTATCACAAAGATATTCCGGCTCCTGTAAAGGCAGAAGGTCTTCCGGCGTTCACCGGCAGTGCCGCTCCCCACCAGAGGTCATGGCACGCGAAGGTTCCGGAGCTGTCGGATATCTTGATCCTCGCCAAAATGCGGATTGAGTTACGGATGAAGCATGAGGGCCTCCGCGGATCTGACTTGATACACTGCGAGTTGGAGCACTGGATTCAGCCTCTCCAGCACCATGGGGATAACCTCATGTACGAGTTCACTAGCGACAAGAAGGACAAGATGCGGGTTAGTTCGAGCCGGATGCCGGGCAATATTTGAACAAGGAAAGAGTGGAACGAAAGGTTCCAGAAGTCTCCAAGAAGATCTATATGCCCAACTGTCCTCTGACTCCGGTAAATATTTCGATTATGCTTTTTGCGTTTCTCCAAATCTTATTTTCATCGATGCTTTTTGACTTTATTAGCTCGAGAAACTCTCCGAGTCTGAGCTGGCTCCACTAGAGGGATATATCTCAGACGATCCAGAGGCGGTGGTGGATGATGAGGTGTAAGAAGTTGTCGCCCCCGCCTCCAAGAAGCGCAAGGCAAAAGAAGTTGTTGTTACTGCTGGTGGCCAGGTGCTGCCAGTAGTTAAAAAGTAAGCACACCTGATCTTTGGATTTTTGTGTTCTAGAGCTAAATCAGTTTAAAGAGTAAGACCAAGCCGGACAGCAAGCCACACAAGCAGATGCGCCAGCAGAAGCTTGTTGTTTCCCCTATCATGCTGCAACCAACTCCATCCAGTACTCCATCACCATAGGAAGCCTCTGACTCTCCTGATGCTGACAACATCTCGAAAGCCTTGGTCACCTTTGGTGGCCAATCATCTAACAAGGTTGAACCCGCTAAGGGTAATGATCCCATGGTAATATCTACAGGAACATTGGATAAAGTGGCTGGCTCTGCTTTCCTTGGCCTAAAGAGGAGGAAAAAAGAAGAGATCCTTAGGCTGGCTTAGTCCAGCCTTGAGAAGAAAACCATAACCGCAGAGGTAGCGAGCCAGGAGCTGGAGGACGTCAAGCTGGTTAGCCTCCTGGACCAAATTTTGGTCCGGGATGCTAAGATCAAGTCTGGCGAACTCCCAGCGATGGATGTTCCTTGTCTCTCTTAACGAGAAGGTGTTTCACAGCACCAAGCTCGGATTTGAAAAGTTGCACCTGGAACACATTGTATGTTTTCGATTCTTATTTGCATTTATTGTCATATCCTCTAGACCCCAAGAATAAAGCTTGATAAACATTGTTGGATCCGAGTTGATGCTTTTAGGTTGCAAAAGAACAATGTAGTGTAGCCCCTAAGGCTCAGGCTGTAATTTTACTTAGTTAAATTTGCAGCTCGAGTCTTAGTAGCCGTCTGACGGTATTCCGTCTCTAAACTTACAGAAAATTGCATCTTCCAACCAAGAATTCTCAAGAACATCTTTAATAAACGCAAGGAGATCAAAGACTTCCGCCTTGAGAATTCAAAGTTGCAAGTTGAGAAGAATGAAGCAGAAGGTAATTTTTTTGGCTTCATTTTTTTCATTTTGGCTATTGTCATAGTCAAACTTGTTCTATCCGACTTATTATTTTTTCCCTTTGCATAACTGTTGTGTGAGTCCAGCAAGATGGTGGATCAATCCGAGAATTTCAAGGTCTTGGAGATGGAGAATGCTGAGCTCCGGCACAAGCTTCAGAAGCTCACTATTGAGTCAGAGAAATCCGTAGCTGTTGTCCTGGAGTTAATCGCAACTTGTTACGGGTTTTTCCTCAATATATTTTGTAAATTTATCCACCATCACTAGTATTTGGGTAAATCCACATTTTGCCGTGTGAAACGGCCATACCATATCAAGCCCCCAGACCGCAAATGGCCATGTAATAGGGGTTATTTGCAATTGTTCAGCCAAAATGTGTGCCTGATGGGCGTACTTTTGGCAGCCTCTGCACGTTTTGACCAGTTTGTCGGTGTCCGCATTAGCTGTAAGCCAAAATAATCCATGTCGAAAAGCTTTTGCCACTAAGGATCTGACTGCAGTATGATGACCACACTCGCCTTCATGGATTTCTCTTAACATTTCTACTTCTTCTTCCAAAGAAATACATCGCCGAAACACGCCAGAAACACTCCGTTTATAGAGCTCACCATTTAATATAGTGTAGGCTTTTGCTTGTCGAACAATCTGCCGGCTCAAAACTTCGTCTTCGGGTAATTTTCTGTCTATCAGGAAATCCAGATAGGGTTTTGTCCAGCTGAGAATTACAGCCATAACTGCTTTCAAAGGTGAGTCAGATTTCGTCGAATAGTCCTCGTTAATTCTAACTATGGAGGGGACCCTTAAATGCTCTAAGAAAGTGCCATCTTGTACTTTCTTCCACGCAGAGCCTATCCTCAAGGGATGTGTTGAACCTCAAAACCCTCGAACAATTTAGATAGTTCATGCACAACAGCTTTGTATGATGCCATGTGCTTATTTGCGTTGAAGATATCGGATACTTGATGAGCAACTAAATCCGAGTCTCCGTAACACATGAGTCTTGTTATGCCAATGTTTTTGGACATGCGTATTCCATGTAGCAATGCTTCATACTGGGCAATATTGTTGGTTGCCGTGAAGTGTATTTTCAACGCATAGAACAACTTATATCCTTGGGGTGATTTGAGCACCACGCTAGCCCCCGAGCCTCCTCGTGCTTTTGATCCGTCAAAGTGAAGGGTCCAAAATTCTGAGTCTAGAGGACTTGTGTTTTCTGTCCTCTCTGTCCAATCAACAACAAAGTCGGCAAGTATTTGGGACTTGATTGTTGTACGTGGTTTGTACTCAATATCGAATTCTGCAAGCTCTATTCCCCACTTTGCGACACGTCCTGTGGCATCACGGTTATTGATTATATCTCGCAAGGGAGCGGTGCTCACCAATGTGATTTTGTGCTATTGAAAATAGTGGTGTAGCTTTCGGGATGCAAATAACACTCCATAGGCTAGCTTTTGATGATATGGGAAACATTGTTTTGATTCTGTCAGGACTTCACTCAGGTAATATGTCTATTGCACCTTATGCTCGTGGCCTTCTTCCTCGCGCTTGACTATTGTTACCATACTTATGACCTTGTTGGTTGATGTAATGTAGAGTAACACAAGTTCCTGAGGTTCTGGCGCTGCGAGAACTGGTGGGTTTGAAAGTAGATCTTTCAAACATTGCAGGGCAGTTTCAGCTTCTTGGGTCCAGACAAGTTTGTCAGTTTTCTTCAAGAGTTTGTACAAAGGTGCGGCTCTTTTGCCGAGCCGGCTGACGAACCGACTCACTGCCGCAATGCAACTAGTGAGACGCTGCACGTCCTTTAGGCGAGTTGGCCTGGTAATATTTAGTACAACCTTGATTTTGTCCCGGCTCACCTCTATGCCTCGCTCATACACGATGAAAACTAACAATTTTTGAGCTGGAATTCCAAAGAAACACTTCTTCGGATTTAGAATCATATTGAATTTTCGTCGACTAGCAAATGTTTCATCCAAGTTGGAAATTAAATTTTCCTTCTTTTTGGACATAACTGCTATGTCGTCTACGTATACGTGGATGTTGCATCCTATTCGTTCATTGAGACAATGTTGCACAGTACGTTGCTATGTTGCTCCTGCGTTATTTAAGCCAAAAGGCATAGTTTTGTAGCATAAGGTTCCAAAAGGAGTGAGGAAAGATGTCTTAATTTGATCCGAATTTTTCATCGGTATTTCCGGAATATGCGTCGAAAAAACAGAGTAGTTCCGATCCTGCCGTTGAGTCAATAACTTGATCGATTCGTGGCAAAGGAAACAGATATTTTGGGCATGCCTTGTTCAAAGCGGTATAATCAACAAACATCCTTAAATCAATGGGGTCCTTTTTAGGGACGAGTATAGGATTTGCCACCCAATCTGTATGGATGACCTCTGTTATAAAATCCGCTAATTCTAGTCGGGCTAATTCCTTGGCTATGCTTTGCTCTTTTCATCACCAAACCGTTGTAGGGACTGTTTGATGGGTTTAGCGTTAGGGTACTCATTGAGAGAGTGCTCGGCAAGTTCCCTAGGTAATCCGGTCATGTCAGAAGGGTGGCATGCAAAGATATCACTATTAGCTTTGAGGAACTCGATGAGCGCGCTTTCCTATGCGTGGCCTAGGCCTACCCCTATGTTTTTCGTCTTGGAGGGATCATCTTCCTTTAGCGATGTTTTCTTCGTCTCTACTGACGCCTTGAATTGGAAACTTGGCTTCAGCACCTCGTTCTTCGTAGCGGGCAACTTAGACGGATGGATGGTCTTCTTGATCTCCTGGTACTCCTGGTCGTGCAGCACGGCTTCGGCAAAGGAAGCAGATCCTTCGTCGCACTCTTGCACCTTCCTCGGATTTCCCCATACGGTGATTATGACCTTTGGACCTGGAAGTTTAATCATGTTGTAGATGTAACAAGAACGATCCATGAACGCCCAGTAAGCCGGACGTCCGAAGATGGCGTGGTAAGCACTCTTGAATACAGGGATTCTTGGCAATGTCGGCCCAGGTATCGGATCTTCTGGGTTGCTGATCTCCTCTACCTAGGATTCGGGAAGTTCCACGGCCTCTACCACGGCCGCCTCTGCGCCCTCCTTGTCCTCCGGATCCGAACGTTGTGTTGAAAACTACATTGTCTGGAGCTTGATTTTCTTCCGAGGTGTTCTTGCGCTTCTGAACTTGTTTAGGCTATTTGGCTGCATTGGGATTGGCCAGAATATTTAGCAGCCCTTCTGAATCATCATCGACATCAGCATATTTTCTTGACGTCTCTATCATTTCTCCCAAATCTGTGACATGGTCACTCTTTAGTCTATGACGCAAAAGTCCGACTGGAAGTCCTGCAATAAAAGCTTCTATCGCAGTTTGCTCGTTTACTCCCTCGTAGGAGTTCTTCGTGTCAATCTAGTGTCTGAGGTAATACCGACAGGTTTCTCCGGGTCTTTGTGTGCAACGCTGCAAGTCTCCGACTGTGTAGGGACTCCTGTATGTTCCCTCGAAGTGTGAAAATAACTCACTTTGCATATCATATCAGTTGGGAATTGAATTCTCTAGCAGTTCAACATTAGTGCGAGATATCGGACTACGACCAGGCTATTTCCTCCTTTGGTTATGCAGCAGGACTGGAAGAAATTCTGGAGCCAGGTAACTGGCCGAGCTATGCCGTCATAGGGATGAATGTGTTTGGCAATACCAAAATCAATCAGAAATTTGGTCTGACGTATGTGTGGTCCAAAGAACTTGGGTCCCATATACACGTATTATTCTGCATACCACCGCGCTTCTATGTTTGATTCAATGTGATGGCGAGCGTCGTTTGGAAAGAGAGATATGCGCCTCAGAGGCTACGGCTCCTGCGTGGCGGAGTCAGATTTCTGCTTCTTCTTTCACCATTGCTGCCTCCGCCCGTACGGCTTCCATGGCTATGTTGGGATCCTTTATGGTCGCTGCCAGGAGGCGATTGTGGCCCTGGTAGATTATTTCCGGTTGGGTTACGCGGTGGTGGTGGAGCCTCATTATGCTGACTCCGATGCATGTTTCTGCGGGCATCGTCCCTACTTCATTCACGATGGTCCGGATCATCTCTTCGTCCAGCATTGCCAGCCGGACAGCTCGGTGGTGGCATGCTTAGCCGATCTTGCTCCTCTCGCTGGCAGCATGTTTTCGTGTCTTCTCTATAGCTGTTGTTTTGCCGATGAGGGACCATTGCCCTGATTGCATCTGTGACAACCCCGGGATTAGGGCTAGACAAATCCTGGAAATCTGTCTGATATAAGCCTAACCTAAATCTCAAAAGCATACGGAGAGAGAATTGATAACACAACAGTGACCCTATGATATAAAATTTATTATAGCAAGCTCATAACTGAGTGAAGAAAAAATATATTAGAAGCAGAGGTCACTGACCACAAACATCAAACAATGGATGGCAAATTATGCTATTAAGTATAGAAAACTTAACAAATGGCCTAAGAGGCCTGAAGCATAACAATGACGTCCAATCCATAGATCCCAGATTGCCGGCTGGGAACCCCAAACTACTCGTCGATGTCGATGCCGTAAGGAACTCATCTTCTTTGGTAACACTTACTCTGCTGCAAAAGTATCAACGAAGCAAGGGTGAGTACAGGGTGTACTCCGCAAGACTTATGGCTGGTGGAGTTATTTTGCATAAGGCCATCTTTGTTTGTAAAATAGGAGGGAGAAGAATTTCGACTAATCAGAATATTTCAAAAGGGGATAAGAGAGCGATATCTCTAACTTTGATCGTATTTTGATATCCACCGAATCATCATCAGCTGAACCTATCTAGGATCACCCCCTTGATCCCTGAGGAAGCATCCTTAAGAACACATTACTTAACTTGCTAAGTTTTACGATTAGGTTAAAGTTCTCTATGATCTTCACGTCCGTTCCCAAGTCGTCCATAAGTGGACGCGGCTCTTCGAAAAGATTAATAACCTTGTAGGGGTGTACAACTTTACCCACATGTAGTAACCTTCTCTTAATGCCAGTACATTAGCCCTCTTCCTTGGAAGGCCGACAGAGGGTGGTTACACACGACCTTTACCTTGCTTTCGCCGATACCATGAGTCACGCACTAGGGAGATGCCACTGTAACGGGTCGAGTCCCGAAGCCGGTCACTAATGATGTGCGCAGGGTTCAAGATTATGGATGTTGGGCATCTCTTGTTCCCGGCCATGCTTACCTACCTGTTATGAATGCACCTCCTTCGCCTCCATTCAAGAACAACCAAGATGCGTATGTGGAATGGAAAGCCCGAACTATGTGACTCATGGAATCTACTAGGCAAGTTAGTTGGTCGAGGGGGTTTCCAGGGCCCCGTGTGGCTGTACGCTCGTCTTGGTTCAAGAGGACAGAACATCGGGTCCTAGTGGTGGCAAGTATGGGACTGCAAAAACCACAACCCACTTTGGCCTCCCATACAATCCTTAGCATGTTTAACTTTCATCTCTGATCATACCACGTCATCCTGTCATACTAGGTTCTTTCGCAGCTCTGATTCATCAACCGGATGGACCAGTGGTAACAGCTAACCATGGCTAAGCACAACAGAGATAATAGCTCTAGCAACGCTTCACAAGCCAAACCCTAGTAATGCTCGGAGTAGTGGATCAGGGAGTATAGGCTATAAAGGGAACATGCATCAAATAGGATTACTCTATTTACCGATAAAAGACTTTAGAATTGTATGCACATGGCAAGAATTGAAATGCTTGAAATCATAGGATTATATCATGTGTGGGGCTTCGCTTGCCTTTTCCAGTTGATAAACAGAAAGCAGAGCTTCGGGGACCAGGTACTTGACTTGATTATAGTTGATCAAGTATTGGTCTTCGAGCTTCGACGGTGTTGATCTCGGGCTTTAAGCTTGATCTCGATTCTGATATCGTATTCTACCAGAGAAGAACCAAACACCGGAAAGAAAGAGAAACAATCAACACATGGCATCGATGCAATGCTCAAGCAAGGATGATGATATGACAAGTTAAATTGCATTGAAATAAACCCCTAAGGCATGCTTGACAACTTAATCGGGGTCCCGATGGGTGCAAACGCTAACTCGGGGAAACTTCGAAGGCATATGAGAGGGGTCTTTATGTTCTTCTAATTAAACTTGTCAGGAAAGTTGTTTACCAATGCATGATTATAGCTCTATTGTGTAGATCTTATTTTTCTGATCATTTTGATATATTATTTGTATTTTTCTGATTTAAAATGAATTAGTTATGAATTTCCCCAATTTTAATTCATTTTAAATCATTTTTGAATATTATAAAACAATTTATATTTTGGAATTACTTTTACAGTTTATTTAATTAGAAAACATTTCGAAATATGTTTTTATCAATTACAGATAGGGCCCACATGTTAGATATTTGTTATTTACTAAAATGATTTACTAAAACATTTAATTACATGAAAAAGGGATTATTGTCTCATGCTGACGTCAGCATAGGGGTGTGGTTATTTTCACTGGGGCTGGGTCTAGCCCCAGTCACAGACAAGTGGGGTCAGGGACGCGTCAACTAGCCACGTAGGCACGACTTGGTCAGCACCCACGTCACTCCCACATAGGCGCCATGTCAATGCCACCTAGACACCACATGGGGCCACGCTGGCACGTCGGCGTACACGCCAGATGGTTGCGGTAGACATCGGAGGAGAGCAAGCGGGGCTACGGGGAGTTCCTAGTTCGAACGAGCAGGGCAGGGCGAACCTAATAGCGGCGGCGCCAACTCGAAATGGTCACCAGAGAGTAGCTGGCGACGGCGGACAGTGGCAGCGGCACGTGTTCGATGGGGGAGGTGAACCAGAGGGAGAGGAAGAAAACAGAGAGGCCCAGGAGAACCAGCATCTCACCATAGGCACGATGGTGTGGTCGGTGAGGCTTGGGGAGGCCAGACAGGGGCGAATCAATGGTGGCCGGCGTCGGAAGAGATGAAGTCGATGGCGAGGATTCACTGTGCATGGGGTCGATTCCCTTTACAAGCTTGCTCGACACGGCGAGGTGGATCTCCAAGGACCATCAGTTGGCCTTGGGGTGGCCGGAGACAGCAGGGTGACGACGAGCTACGAAGCTAGTGTTTCGGCAGAGAGGAAAAACGAGAGATAGAGAGAGAATTCTCTAGGGAGAGGAGAAGGGGATAGGGTCGAGGCAGGGGTGGCGTGGCGTTCTTATCCCACCTTCCAAGTCGGCGGACAGTGGCGATCGAGCGACGTGATCGACGGCGGAGGCGGTGATAGGGAGCTTCTCGCCTGCCTGGAGGAAGACGAAAGAAAGGAGGCGAAGCAGTATTGGGCCGGGGCTAGGCCGCGCTGGGCTGAGGCGGCTGCTGCTATCCGCTGCGCGCGTGGAGGCAGAGGAAGAGAGAAAGGAATGGGCCGGCCTGGAGGCTCTGGTTTGCTTATTTTTTCTGTAAAATTGTTTTTCCATTTATATTTCTGTTTTCTCTTTTGTAATTTCAAATACAAAACGGTTTTGGACATTTGAAAAATGCCATATGGTTTTATAAAGATTTAAAATACTATGAGTCCCTCATAAACAATTGGGCTCCACATTTTGGTGGGTTTTAAAAAACATTTTAAAAGCCATTTGAATGCATTTGAGAGGAAGAGGAAAATTAGGGTTAGGGTTTGATCTATTTGTTGCACACATTTTAAATGATGATGATGCTAATGAATGCACAAACATTTCCTAATTACTATTTGGTTAAACTAGGGTTGTTACAATTCTTACCCCCTTAAAATAATCTCTTCCCGAGATTTCTAGTTAGGAAGATAGAAGGAACAGGGTTACACTAAACTTCAACGATCTTCTCGAAGAGGTTGATCCATGCCACCATGACGAATGGACGAAGCACTTCATAATCTTCAACGTGGCTGCTCACACTAAGGAAGAGAGGGAATAATACGAACCACAAACTAAGGATCTCATGGTCAACTCATGGATAGATGTTTCACGAACATCTCTAAAGCTAATGACATGAAACACGCCAAGGTAACTGAGGAAACAAAAGGAGAAGGTTTCAAGGTGACAGATAACTGGTCTTCATAAGGATTTAGACCATGGAGCTTGCAGAAGAGTTTTGACTTCTGAGGGAAGGAGACTTCCAACAGATCGAGAAAGGAACACAGACTTCGAGAAGTGAACCTCTACTAGACAGCTTAAGTAGAGCTTCGTAGGTGGAAAAGTTAGATATCAAAAAAACCATGTTGTTGAACTACTTTTGATACAGAAGGGTCATTCTTTCATTCAACAGAAGGATAAGAAAGAAAGGTGTTTTGGTGGCGAGGACTCATAAGAGTCAAAAGGAACATGTAAAAAGAGGAACTTCTGATTACTATAATCATGGTCACTCTTCAAACATGTGTAGACAAAGAGGAAGGAACTCTTTTATTCATCCAGGTTTATCAAGATCCTTGCCAAAGATCATGATATCACTTTACACCGCCAAGATGAATATCTTAGAAGATTCCTGGTGACACGAGAAGGAAGAAACTTTATTCTCAGACTCCAAGTACTTGGCATAACAAGACGCTTGCCATCATAAAAGGGTCTGGAGGATTGACTGAGAGACATTTAGCAACACTACTTTAAATGTTCTCTTTGATGTTTGAAACACCGATATCGGGCTACTAACAAACCTTTAACCAGTCATCAAGTAAAGGTCAGACTTTGTTTACAAAGGAAACCATAAGCACAACTCCTACAATAAGTCATAGAAGATGCCTCATGAGGAATGGTTGTTATTGCTCATTCAAGATAATTTGACAATAGGTCTTCCGGCTAATTGTGAAAACCATAACATCAATCTTGCCAGAATTACAATAGACCTACGTCATAATATTGAGGAACACCAACCATTATTGCTTCTTGAGATTAAGCTTTGGTTAAGCGGAGAGATACTTCAGACTCGGCATGTCCGAATAGAAGGTGTGCAACATTTACCACAGAGGTAAAGTCACTAGATTCCCAAGACATGGATTTCAATGTCAAACTTCAACAGATGAGCTGGATTGCAAAACCCATGTGATAGCAAGTTATCAAAAGATAATTGCATCTACATGAATTGTTTGCAATGAAACACAATTGAATCTTGTTGGGAAACATTTAGGAGGATATCGAAGTTTTAAGTACTTCTTTTCTTCCGTGAACAAATCAATCAGTGGCTTGGTGTGCTTGGAGGATCTTCTCGAGATGTGAAGGTATCAACCTACCATATCAAGAAAACCTCGCACATTCTTGAATAATTTTAAATGATTCCCAAAGAAACAAAGATAAATCTACTCAGATCCACGGCGACACCTTTCGACATTTGCACGTGAACCGGAGAAGGTTACTTCTAACATCTAGAACACATACTTAGAGATGACTCCAATATGGTTCACGAAAGTTTCCAACATTAATTCCAAATGTTCCATATGAATATCGTGTAACGTGGGAAGATAAGGATGTCATTGATAGGCTCAAAAACAAACTTATTGAGACACTCCAAAAATATGGACTCATATGTTGTATAAACATGGCATAAACATTGGTCAGACTAGAGAACATGAAGATGTACTTAAGTGAAACATCACTAGTAGATACACCATCAGGATAGTCCCCAGAACTAAGTTTGATTTGACGATTTCCCAAATCAAATCAAAGGCATGGAATATAACATATCCACATAGGACATACTATATTACTTCGACACGAACAAAACTAGACATTCCTTTAAGGAGAAACTGAGTTGAATGGAACTTTTGTCTTACAACTCTCCAAGTTGTTGTTTAAGATCAACCAACTAGTTCAGGGGTATACAGTATGGATCCTTGGAGAAAGGAGCGGTTTAAAGAAACAACTTACTCAAGAACCTGACAACACGGTCATGTGGCAACATAGCGATACTTCTAGTAAGACATCGAGAATATCACGAACCACCGATATGTCACTTAACTCAAGAGGGAAACTTTCTTGGTAAGGAAAGATAACATAGCCTCAAAGCTTCAGCACGAGCCTAACTCTTTGTCCTAAGAGAGTGCACTAGAATAACAGACTTGGTAGTACGATCATCCTTTACATAGTGATATGTTTAACCAATCATGCTAAGGATGACACAAATGTCCTTTGAGTTCAAGTCAATGACAATTTCTAAGAATCTTAGATGGCCACATCATTACGCACACGCAACATTCCTGAGCGTGAACAGCTCAGAGAAAGGGTGGGTAAATATGTGTAACAACATCACTTCATTAAGAGGTTCATGAATCTTAGCTTGACCTCTTAATATAGAAAGGGTGTGATACTTTAAGGTAGAACATATCAAAATCTAATCAACGCTGATTAATCTGCGGATTACAACACTTTGACCTGGTCTTAGAAACGACGAGGTTCTGGAGTTTGTTTCTCCTGACATCCCGAACTGTTTTATCTTGACGGACCACAAGATTATCTTGCATTGGAAGACACCAATGCACATTTACTACTTGGCTAACAACTGGTAGACAAAGGTTAGAAAACAACAAGGAAAGGAAGAACATGCTCAGGATAGGATTCCGAGATATAGATGCATAAATCAACAATCTTCTGGAGAACAATGCAGAGAAGGAAAGGTTTGGCAGAGTCACGAGTATAGATGCAAGACTCTCGATGAGTACTCTTGTCGTGACTTATTTGGTTCCATTAAAGAACATCTGCCATAGCTAGTGGTAGGGGAAGTCCTTTATTGTCACTATTCAATAGCGAAAATATCCACAAGCTTGAAGGCTATACTAGAAGGTACTAGGCATCCTGAGGTAATGTGTGAACATTCACCACAGGAGTCAACAATATGGATCTTGGGTTAAAGGTCAGCTTCATGTACAAGATTCTCAACACCGGAATCTAGCACAATAGGCGATCTTAGGTTCACGTCCCAAAGAAAGGATTAACTACTAATTGAGTGACAAAGCGTACACTACAAGTTAGTAATCACGAGGTAGCTTCCAAGAGAAGAAACGACTTCTAAATTACCCAAACAAATGAGAAGGAGGCACACGAGGTGAAAGGAAACTTCGAGGCCTAGAACAGAACATTGTGGAACCGTAAAAATGATGTTGTGGTCCCATAAAACAGAGATATTAGGATAGAAAGAAATCTCTCATATGAACAAGAGCAAAGGGTAACAAGGAACACACACAACTGACTCTAGAGAACTCAACACTAGGTCAAATGGTTGAGAAACGGCATGCCTGAAAAGGCACCTAAGCTTTGAAGAAAGAGACGAGATAGCAAAACTTTTCCAAATCAACACAATATAAGGTAACCCAGAGCTAGAGCGAAACTAGATATGGAGAAAAAGAAGCATACTAGAGTTTCCGAACATCATTTTCATCTTTGAAAATAGTTTTCACAAGCACTAGACTCAACATCGACCAATAGAAAGGGTTTCCTACAATGGTACTGCTCTTATACCAAAACCTGTGACACCCCCGAGATTAGGTCTAGACAAATACCAGACCTCTTTCTCATATAAGCCTAACCTAAATCTCAAAAGCGTACAAAGAGAGAACTGATAACACAACAGTGACCCTACGACACAAAATTTATTACATCAAGCTCATAACTGAGCAAAGAACCAATATATTACAAGCAGAGGTCACTGACCACAAACATAAAACAGTACAAGGCAAATAATTCTATTAAGTATAGCAAACTTAACAAATGGCCTAAGAGGGCTGAAGCATAACGATGACGTCCAATCCATAGATCCAGACTACCGGCTGGGAACCCCAAACTCCTCGTCGATGTCGATGCCGTAAGGAACTCATCTTCTTTTGTAACACTTACTCTTCTGCAAAAGTATCAATGAAGTAAGGGTGAGTACAGGGTGTACTCCGCAAGACTTATGGATGGTGGATTTATTTTGCATAAGGCCATCTTTGTTTGTAAAATAGGAGGGAGAAGAATCTCGACTAATCAGAATAGTTCAAAAGGGGATAAGAGAGCGATATCTCTAGCTTTCATCATATTTTGATATCCACCGAATCATCATCAGCTGAACATATCTAGGATCACCCCCTCGATCCCTGAGGAGGCAAGAACATCAGGTCCTACGGGTAGCAAGTATGGGACTGCAAAAACCACAACCCACTGTGGCCTCCCATACAAGCCTTAGCATGTTTAACTTTCATCTCTGATCATACCATGTCATCCTATCATACTAGGTTCATTTGCAGCTCTGATTCATCAATTGGATGGACCACTGGTAACAGCTAAGCACGGCTAAGCACAATAGAGATAATAGCTCTATCAACGCTTCACAAGTCAAACCCTAGTTATGCTAGGAGCAGTGGATCAGGGAGTATAGGATATAAAGGGAACATGCATCAGATATGATTACTCTATCTATCGATAAAAGACTTTAGAATCATATGCACATGGCAAGAATTGAAATGCTTGAAATCATAGGATTATATCATGTGTGGGGCTTCGCTTGCCTTTGCTAGTTGATAACCAGAAAGCAGAGCTTCGGGCACCGGGTACTTGACTTGATTATAGTTGATCAAGTATTGGTATTCGAGCTTCGACACTGTTGATATCGGGCTTTAAGCTTGATCTCGATTCTGATATCGTATTCTACCGGAGAAGAACCAAACACCGGAAAGAAAGATAAACAATCAACACATGGCATCGATGCAATGCTCAAGCAAGGATGATGATATGACAAGTTAAATTGCATTGAAATAAACCCCTAAGGCATGCTTGACAACTTAATCGGGGTCCCGATGGGTGCAAATGCTAACTCGGGGAAACTTCGAAGGCATATGAGAGGGGTCTTTATGTTCTTCTAATTAAACTTGTCAGGAAAGTTGTTTAGCAATGCATGATTATGGCTCTATTGTGTAGATCTTATTTTTCTGATCATTTTGATATATTATTTGTATTTTTCTGATTTAAAATGAATTAGTTATGAATTTCCCCAATTTTAAATCATTTTAAATCATTTTTGAATATTATAAAACAATTTATATTTTGGAATTAATTTTACAGTTTATTTAATTAGAAAACATTTCGAAATATGTTTTTATCAATTACAGATAGGGCCCACATGTCAGATATTTGTTATTTACTGAGATGATTTACTAAAACATTTAATTAGATGAAAAAGGGATTATTGTCTCATGTTGATGTCAACACAGGGGTGTGGTTATTTTCACTGGGGCTGGGTCTAACCCCAGTCACAGATAGGTGGGGTCAGGGACGCGTCAACTAGCCACGTAGGCAGGACTTGGTCAGCGCCCACATCACTCCCACGCAGGCGCCATGTCGATGCCACCTAGACGCCACATGGGGCCATGCTGGCTCGCCGGCGTACATGCCAGACGGTGGCGGTAGACAGTGGAGGAGAGCAAGCGGGACAGGGCGAACCTAATAGCGGCGGAGCCACCTCGAAATGGTCACCGGAGAGTAGCTGGCGATGGCGGACAGTGGCGGCGGCAGGTGTTTGACGGGGGAGGTGAACCAGAGGGAGAGGAAGGAAACAGAGAGGGCCACGGGAACCAGCAGCTCACCATAGGCACGATGGTGTAGTCGGTGAGGCTCGGGGAGGCCAGACGGGGGCGAATCGACGGTGGCCTGTGTCAGAAGAGATGAAGTCGATGGCGAGGATTCACTGCTCGTGGGGTCGATTCCCTTTACGAGCTTCCTCCGCACAACGAGGAGGAGCTCCAAGGACCATCAGTTGGCCTTGGGGCGGCCGGAGACGGCGGGGCGACGGCGAGCTCCAAAGCTAGGGTTTCGGTAGAGAGGAAAACGAGAGAGAGAGAGAGAGAGAGGTCTCTGGGAGAGGAGAAGGGGATAGGGTCGAGGCAGGGGGTGGCGTGGCGTTCTTATCCCACCTTCCAAGTCGGCGGCCGGCGACGATCGAGAGACGGGTCGACGGTGGAGGCGGCGACAGGGAGCTGCTCGCCTGCCTGGAGGAAGACGACGGAAAGGAGGCGAAGAGGTATTGGGCCGAGGCTGGGCAGCGCTGGGCTGAGGCGGCTGCTTCTATCCGCTGCGTGCGTGGAGGCAAGGGAAGAGAGAAAGGAATGGGCCGGCCTGGAGACTCTGGTTTGCTTATTTTTTCTGTAAAATTGTTTTTCCATTTATATTCATGTTTTCTCTTTTGTAATTTCAAATACAAAAGTGTTTTGGACATTTCAAAAATGCCACGGGGTTTTATAAAGATTTAAAATACTATGAGGCCTTCATAACCAATTGGGCTCCATATTTTGGTGGGTTTTATAAAACATTTTAAAAGCCATTTGAATGCATATGAGAGGAAGAGGAAAATTAGGGTTAGGGTTTGATCTATTTTTTGCACACGTTTTAAATGATGATGATGCTAATGAATTCACAAACATTTCCTAATTACTATTTGGTTAAACTAGGTTTGTTACAGCATCTTCGGACGCAGCCGGTATAACTCTTGCCTACTCACGCGCCGGTCAGCAAGAGTGGCTGTTTGAGCCGGTTCTTGAATTCTCTTCTTCTCCACGGGGATGATAGCATTGATTCGTATCCCTGCGGAGCCTTATATCAGCCCTTTGGTCAGCGCTAGTGTGGCAAAACTCAGACTTTGAGGCCAGCTTGCTACTAAATGACGCGGCCGTTTTCTGCTACTTTAATCCTTTGTCCAGCAACACGACAAACCACTGGACTTGCTGTGGAGACGGATAGTTGGCGAGGATGGCTCGAGCTGCAGCAGCGTTTTCCAACAGCGTGCTGTAGACTCGGATCTTCTCTCCATCCTTCCTGTCAAATAGATCTTTGTGGATATCCGGGTTCTCGTTAGCATGAAACGGACCTCCCCTTGTCTTGTTTGGGTGTCGCTTGAAATCTGACTGATACTTGGCAGGATCACTTTCTAACTGTTGCCTAAGCTCGACGATGCGCACGGCTTCCTCGAGCAGAAACAGATGGTGCTTTTCCAGGTCCTCATCCCTTTTCTCCAGTGCCTCCGGCATAAAATCTAAAGCCGTTGGGATTGGGATCGTGAGAGCATCTCTGTAGATTTCACGCGCTCCCTTGTTGACGATGTGTCCATACACAGGAGGGTCGGTCGTGTTGGTATTAATCAAATCTCCGTCCTGATTCTCTATCTCAATCTCTTCATCAACTTTTTCTTTGTTGGTTTCCTCGACGTCCGGCTCTGCCGGTGTTGGATTCTTGTTCTTCTTCTTCTTTGACTGCCCATTAGCCTTAACATGCGTACTAGTGGCAAAGACGACTTTTGGTCCAGTACCGGGGGATAATCTTCCGTCGGTACTTTCTGTCATGGTTGGATTGTGGACCTCGGAAGAATCTCCGGTGTCCATGTCGTCCTGTGAGGTGTAGCTTTCATCCATGCTATCATATGGACTAGGAGAATTTTCCAGCTCTCCTTGCGTTGGTTGGAGATGTGTTCTTGTTCATACTCCTCCATCTCTTTGTCGAAGTCTCGGAGTTCCTACGACGTTATTGACTCCTGAGGGGATCCAAGTAAGTCGGCGTTTTCATCGATTGCGTCTAGGACTCAATCGCTGTCGGCTCAAGCATCGACAAGTCGGATCCAGGGCTTATGTGGTATACGAAACAGTGCTTCTTCTTATTTATATTCTTGAGGTAGTGGTATAACTTGGTTTTCTGCTTCAACATCGGCATAGCCGGATTCGTAGCGGATGTATTCCTCATCTGTGTATCCGATATCGCTGGAGAGATCTGATCCAGATTCTTCTTCCACCTCTTCTTCCACTACAGGAGTGGGCTGGGTGGGTTTAAATTTCTCCGAGATCTTGAAATCTTCCGCCTCTGCGGACAAAGTAGATCTTAATTTTTCTTCCGCCATGGTCATCACCTCAAGGGTGGGTTGGGAGGTATCAGCGAAACCGAGATAAATATCGATCCGCCGATGGACATGATTGTGTATGTCGTCACGGGTTTCGAAGCTGAAATCCAGGTCTCGTCGAGAAGTATGAGAGGGACATCACTAGCATAGATCACACGACCCATGTCAATAGTTTTGTCGATTCATTTACGCGTAGATTCCGCCTGGAAAGAAGCTCCAAAGGTCACCAGCCTCATGATGGGCGCCAACTGTCATCGGATTGTCGACAAGTACTCCATAGGTGGTACTAGTGGCGTTGGAAAGATGGCGTGTGAGGCGTCGGATGTTCCAGGAGCGGTGAGCACAAGTTTACCCAGGTTCAGATCCGACTACGGTGATCGGATCCTACTCCTGCTAGTAACCCAATAATATATCGGCGTAATCCGGATGTTACAATGGATTACAAGAGAGGTTCACCTGTGCAATTTGTGATCGTGGTTATTGCTATGGTTGTGCCGTAAAGACTCCCATAGGGATGGTTTATATAGTCACCAGGACCTAGGGTTTACAAATATCTCCATTTGAATTCTTGTATGGACGAAAGTGCCGCACCCCACGAAATTGGCATAAAGTGGGAGAAAATCAAGTTTTTGGACCTGACACACTTGAGGAGGCAGATAAGCAAGTAAATATGATTCAGGAAAGGTTGCGGGCCGCCCAATCTAGACAGAAAGTCTATGCTGATAGACATCGTCATGATTTAGCATTTAATAAGGGGGATGATGTGTACCTGAAGGTATCCCCACTTCGCGGGATGCGACATTTTGGATTGAAAGGAAAGTTGGCACCCTGATATATTGGACCATTTACAATCACCACCAGGCGTGGGGAGGTTGCTTATGAGTTGTCGTTACCCGAGAAATTGTCAACGTGGACAACATGTTCCACGTGTGTCAACTGAAGAAATGTTTTGATAAACTAGAGGAAGAGGCTCGAAAAACTTCCTTGGATGCCATAGAAGTTCACGATGATTTGACTTATGAGGAATACCCAGTTAAAATCTCGATGATCAATTAAGTACCACTAGAAGAAATGTGATCAAATTGTGCAAGGTTCAATGGAGTAACCATAGCGAGGAGGAAGCAAACTAGAAAAGAGGGGATGCCTTTCGCACGGAGTTTCTAAATCTTTTCTCTTAGGCCGAATCTCGGAGTCGAGATTCCTTATAAGGTGGGTAAAACTGTAACATTCTGATTTTTACGGGTGATTTTTTTTATCAAAGGATGTTGCAGCGACTTAAAATAATATGTTGTTTTATATTTCTGAAATTAATTCCGACTATACTGGAATTAATTAGTCTTATATAAGAAGCAGAATATTTCCTCACAATAATTCTTGTATTTTATTTGGATCTTCTTTTAGTTTACCGATTCTCTTTGTAATAATTCTTTCCAAATAAAAAAATTGCATTGTCCTACATCCATGCAGCATGCAGAATCACTACTATAGCATATACGTATATATGTGTACAATCCTATCCTCTCTCTTCTCTCAATTTTCTCTTCTCTACCAATGCACTCGGTCGTTTCTTCTTCTCGCATGCGCGCGGAGCAAAAAGGCCAGTCTAAAACTCTTTCTATTAACGCCATAAAGTGCACCACAAACTACAACCATTATACCAACGAATATTAACCCCCAATACATCTTCTGGCATCTCCTCTTGCCATTCTACACACCACGCGAGCCTTGGGCTCATATCCCAGTTCATCTTGAACTCCGTCGACCGCCGCTAGACGTCGGCCATATTTCCGGCAGCTCCAGCGAGGAGCTGACGAGCAGCTAGAAGGACGATCTGCTGCACCGTGACAAGGAGGAGGAGCAGGGTTGATTCGTCGGACTAGAAGGACAAGCCGCTGATCATCGACGACATACGCCATTACTGTTTCATCCCAGTTCATCAACTTTCTCCGACGATCGTGTCGCACTCGGTGAGCTTCGGCACAAATCCTTGCACCAACACCCTACCCACACATATGCCTACCTCCTAGACATGTTTTCCTGTCATATTTTTGTAGTTGACAGTGGTGCCAGTGAACCGGATGTCATCCGGTGGCATGAGCAGATTAGACCACCATGCACACGTCTGATAATCTTAGTCCCAACTTAGAAGATGTGCCAAATGCTTCTAGGAATCGATCTGTGTAGCTAGATATGAATATCATTGATTTTCATAAATCTATTTGTTTTACTTGATAGCTAAACTGTGTGCATCGCTGTGAAGTTATGGTCATGCATGTGTATAGATATATTTGTCTAGTGGATTCCCGATTGTCAATTTTATTAGAATTCACATGTTTAGCTATTGGTATATTTGCTAGAATTAATCAATGTTTTGTTTATGTATTTTTCCTAAAATCATTTTAATTAGTTTGGGTACGGCCACGTATGTTTTACCAGTTTATTTGTGACCTTAATTAGTACGATATGCTCGTCAGGCTTATACACTTGTATAGTTGTAGGATTCAGTATATTGCCATTGCTCATCATGTTGGTTGCTAATTAGAATGTAACTATTTTGCTAGCATAATCTTGTAGTATGTGCATTAATCCATGCTATTACCAGTGCTATTACCAGTGTTACTTTCACTTGTCGTACATGTGCAGTGTAGAAGTGCTCCCGTTATTGTTGCACAAAATATTCTAATACGTGTGTAGTTGTGTGTACTACTAATGCATGTGTATGTGTAGTATGTTCATCTTTGTTTCTACATGCATGCATGTGTAGGATACAGTAGCTTGCAGCATGTGATTGATTATTACATGTGTCCAGATCACTAGCTTTGTGCATGTTTTCATTGGTTAGTCGTGTATGCTTAGTGGTATACCTAGCTGGCACATAGGTTGTTTTTATTTAGCACATCGCATATTAAAAACTATATCACCTATAGTGACTATAATAATTATATTATTTTCCTAATATATTTTATTAGTTGAGAAAGGTAGACTGACCTTTCCGCCGAACCATCCGAACCTTGTCAGTCTATTTGGATCTTTCTATTTGGATTTTATTTGTGGATTATTGGAATTTGTATTTATGTATGGTTTATCGTTACGACGCATAGGGAGTGATGGGTTCGAGCAGGATCAAGATTTCGGCGAAGAACACTTCCATGAAAACGAAGGCATGCCCCTTACCATGTCTTATCCCAGCTTTATAAAGTGCATTCTGTTTTATTGTTTTACAAATATCTGCTATTTTGGTTACACACATACCTTGATACACCTGTCGCCATAGAATACCCTGAGTAGATACTATATAGTAGTCTTATTAGAGTATAATTGCTTAGCCATGCTCAATAATAAGTAGGATCCTTGATCTCCCCTCTTCGGAGGAATTGGATGACCCTCGAGTCACATACACCCTTTTGAAACTTGTTAAGATCGCTGAGCTAGCCGTTATTACTTCCTCTACTCTATTCTACTCTGGATGAAACTTACTGTCTAAACACTGGTGTGGGCGACAGCTGGATCAAAGGAAGGAGCGATTGGTTGCCCTTTACTAGTTGTAGGGGGCAATCCATCGTCCTTGCCGCATGAGGGGGAAATCATCCACCTTCGATATAATCATTTGCCAAATAATTTCCTTAATTATTTGGAACCTACAACTATTTAAATTCCATTCCTTGCAAAATTCCCAAAATGTTTCCTATAAAGGAAAGTTTGTTTTTCTCCAAACTACTTTTCCAAATAAAGTCACACTTGATTCCTACATATCATATCCTAACTTCTCATCTCAAAAATAAATATTTTTGAGATTATTTATTATTTCTTTTTTCACTTTTTCTTAAATGGAACAAACAAGAAATAATAGCTTTAAAATACTTTTTCTTCAAAATAAATTCCAAGAAAAATATCCAATGTGTGATATGGTATTTAGGACCATCTCACATCAAAAACCAACCTTGTCAAATGTAATTTTATCAAATGACATTCTAGAAACCATTTCTGCACTAATTGAATAAATGCTTAGTAGTAGTCTTTAAATCCTTTGAAAAATCCCAAACAATTCCTAGGGTTATGTTTTGACCATACCTATATACCAGTACAACCTTCCCACTTTGCCACATGAAATTTTCAAACTTCCTTCATAGGTATCTATTTGATCAAACATGGTAAACTAACAAAACCATTGAGTTAAACCAACACAAAACCTTATCAAAGCTTCTCTCACTACTAGGAAAAGGGCTGTTCGTGGCGCACCTGAAAAGCCCATCTGTGGCGCACTAGTCGTACGCCACTAGGCGTACACTGCGGCTAAAAAGTGCCCGTGCTCCACGGGTAGGGGTACAGGTGCGCCACGGATGTGTGTTAAAAAAAATGCAAACAACACCCTCATTTTGAATTGCAAAAGCAATCGGGTCTAGAAATCGCCGCCGGCGCGTTGCCTCGCCGGAGAAGTGACCGTGGCCACGACCTACCAACGCAGGGATGTGCGGGAGGCCGTGGTTGTGGTCGTGCTAGTCCTCGTCGGCGTCGATACAGTAGGAGGAGGTGTGGTCGGAGGAGATGGCCGGAGGTGCGTCGGAGGTGCAGTCGGAGGTGGACGGAGGTATGGTCAGAGGAGGTGGTGGCGGCGGCGGATGGAGGGCGTGTGGTCGGAGGAGGCGACGACGACTACTGAAGGAGCTGGTTACCCATGGTCGTCCTTGGTCGGAGGAGGCCAAAGTGAGGAGAAGGAGAAGAGGGAGGAAGAGAAGAGGAAGAGAAGAAGAGAGGGAGGAAGGAAGAGAAGAGGAAGAGAAGAAGAGAGGGAGGAAGGAAGAGAAGAGGAAGGAAGATAAGAAGAGAGGGAGGAAGAGAAGAACAAAGGGAGGAAGGAAGAGAAGAGGAAGGAAGAGGGGGAGAGAGGGAGGTAGGTGGTCAGGGTGGTGATTCGAATTTCGAATCCCTCCCAACTTACTCGTGGCGCACTAGGTGGTGGTGCGCTACGGGTAAGTTGCCTCAATTTTTTCTGCAGCAAAAAAATCTTGTTTTTGCCATAACTTTTTACTAGAAACTAGACCACATTATCTACCTAAATATGAAAGGATTCTATTATTTGAAGTGTTTTTCATTTTCTTTTATTTTTTGCAAAGCTAAAAAGGCGATAGTGCCCTACAGCTAAGTTGACCTAGCAGCTGCAGCACACATACCTGTAGCGCACTAGGTCAAGGTGCGCTACAGTTAAGTTTCACATCCGTAGCGCACCTTGACATAGTGCGCTACGAGTATGTGTGTTGCGGCCACCTGTGCCCTGGCCCACACATAGCCGTGTCGCACCATTCCATGTGCTCCACGCTTACGACAGTTAGTCGTAGGGCACCTGTGGGCAGTGCGCCACGCCTATTTTACCCGTGGGGCACCACTAGCACGTGCTCCACGGATGTATGGATTACCTATAGACGTTTTCCTAGTAGTGTCTATAACTCCTCTCCAACAATGACCCCCTCTGGTCGAAATATAATATAGCACTGCCCTCCTTGATCCCATGTGCTTGAAGAGAGTGAGAGAGAGATAAGCCACTTGTTGCAAATCTTGTAAAGTAATAGGGCAGAAGTAGGCACCACCCTCTTCTCCACTCAGTGCTCGACTCAGAGCCCCACCACACCCCCTCCAGCACCCCTATGGAAAATTGCTTGCCCTAGACCACCCTCTCCACTTTTGTGAGATTGGTTCACCATGAACCCACCTCTCCCGAAATAAAAAGGCTAGAGGCCACCCTCAGCACACCCCTGCACCTCATTTTCTTCCTCTCCACTCCCACTCAACCCCCTAAAACAACCTCCCTTCTCCCATTCTCTAGCATGGCCATGCGAAGAGAGAGACCACCTCTCGGTCCTCTCCAAGATCTTCTCAGGGTGCCCCCATATCTATGCCTCTCCCCATGCATGTTATCTCCCTGATCTCGTCTCGATCTCCTGATCCTACCTCACCCTTTTTCTTGCAAAGAAACGACTTCCCCGGTGGCTCCATCGAGCTCCGACGAGCTTCCTCTAGTCGCCATCGCATGATCTGTCATTCCTCGCCAAATGCCCTTGTACCAAACATCCATGGAGCCGCTGTTGATCACCGTTTCATCTCCGCTGATCATCGTCGTATCGTAGCCCTCCGCTGAGCCTCCTTGCCCCATTTACCAGACATCTAGGTATACACTGTCGCCTGGCAGTCCCGAGCGAGGAGGATGAGCCACCGTCGTCCATTGCCTTCTAATCCAACAGTGGAAAACCGCACGTACCCCTTTGCTCCCCCGCTGTCACCGACACCTAGGGCCCGCCAGCATTTTCATAACGCGGCCTCCCGCATGAGGCATGGCCCGGGTGGGCCGATTTCCCCCTCTGCGACCCATTTCCCCTCCATACCTGGCCTGGCCACCCCTTCCCCTTTTTTTATTTTAGATATTTAGAGATCTGTAGAAAAGCTTCTTAGTTTAATTCAAATTAAAAATGGAAACTAAGTATCTTTTCCTAGATCCATTTTTTTACATGTTCTATGATAAATGCTCTAACATGCAGTACCTTTAGTTGACTCAAATAATGTCCAGAATTATTCTAATAAATCATGTTCCTAGATATATACTATTAATTAATAAAATCTTTCTGTGAGATTTACAATTTCCTTTAAGTTAAATCCTTTTTAGGATGAAAGGTATGATGAGTACCTTGCATGTCACCATGGCCTACCATAAATGGCTTCCTAGTTTGCCCCTGATAAAAATAAAAAATAGCCCATTTCTGAAGTTAGGAATTTCTCTAGGTCAAATAAAAATAGGTACTGACCTAATTCATAAAATATAACATCTATCATATGTTTAATTCATAAAAACATAACATCTATTAGACTGTAGGATCCCAGTAATTATTAAGCTCTCTTTGATTTATTGTGAAATAATCTATTCTGTGTATGTTTAAATCAACAATAAAATCACTACAATAGTTCTGTTTATCCAAAAGGGTGATTACAATTTCTATAGAAAGGTATTTCAAATACCTAACATGTGTCCTTGTAATCATTACAAAATCTCTTGTAGATTAAATCTGGTTAAAAAGACAAAAACCTTCTAGGACTACCTTTGGGAATTTCCTGAGGGAATTATGTTAAATATTTTGAAGTGATTCCAACTCTCAATGAGTCAGTCCGTCAAACCCTGCTGAACCATTCAAGGAAATAATTTTTTGACCTACAGAACTTTTCTGGTGAATTATTTCATAAAAATAGGGGGATTATCACTAGAAAATACATAATAAATCAATGAGAATTCATAAAATAGTGAAACCACTTTTGTTGGTTTCATTTTACCAATACCTATCAGATGATATCATTTTTGCATATTGATATCATACATAACTTGACCTTGGTTTAAAAACCCTTTAATAAGTAGGTTTGGCCTCCAAAATCATTAAGAAAATCCTCAAAGGCCCATCAAGCATTTCCACTTGCTTTAAATCCAACCACTCAACACCTACTAATTTATAAACTTTTGTGGTCCATTGCTTTCTATATCTATTGATTTTTGTATGCCTTGTATTGAATGTGGTATTGTTTGTTTGCATGTATGCTCGATAACGGCGATAGTTGCGATTGTGTGACGCCGAGAAGAAGGAAGCATCGGATTATTCTTATTCTTATTATTGTTATCGGTATTCTGGTTTTGTAAAGAAGTCAAAGGAAATATTGCTGGTCATATTAAAGCTACCTTCTTGATCATCAGCCTTGTCTTACTATTTTACTTATGCATGTTTTCCCTTTTTGTTTATGAAGAATTGCATTGTTTTACTATAATGTTTTATACCTGGTAGTGGTTTGGCTCTTCCAGCCAATACCATTTGTACTAATAAGTACAACCCCTTTGATGAGACCTACTTGTCCGTAGTATGGTAGATGGTGTACAAGACCATACCCCCTTTGGAGACCCGTTTTAGCTGAAGCAAAACTAGAGGATGGGAAGACCCCGGAAAAGATTACAAAATGTTTTATGAGAAAACCTTGGTGAGGTTGGACCTACCAAGAAAAGTTTGAGAAAAGAAAAAGGTTTTGTTTTAAAATGATGAAATAAAGAGGAGGAAAAATGTTTATGAAAACGCACCCGGTTATTTGCAGCTTTAGCTATAACAACTTAGCCATGCAACCACATTACTCTAGAATGGGACAAGGATGGATTTGAAGTTTTCTACTATGGTATGGAAATTCTCACAACTAATTATAAGGGATCATCTCCCTCTAATTCTGGGGTTCCTTTATGAAAAGGGTCTACTGTGGACAGTCACCTAGAGGAATTGCGAACGGCCCTCGGGAGCTGTTGGGCGATACTATGAGCCCCTCATTGAAAGTGCCCCTTCTCGAGGACTTGGAAGGAACTCCGGTTGGTCCGTGGATCTAGAAGTCTCGGTGTTAAGTGGAACAACTCATAGAGTAGGTCCTATACTAGAGTGGCATCCTGAGAGTCTTGACTGGTTACTCGACCCATGATCGGTGTAGATCAGGGCAAGGTACCTGGATGGTGTGGGTAAGGTGTATAACCTATGCAGAGTGTAAACCTATTTGAATAGCCGTCTCCATGGTTATGGATGGTTGGACAAACTATTATAGAGATGTGATGGTTTTGATTTCAAAAGGGATTTCGGAAATCAATGGCTTCAGAAATGATTTGACCATGGGATGGCCGGAAAGGAAGGAAAGGAGTTTGGTCATGGGATGGCCAGAAGGAGAAACGAATGGGTGCCCCAATCCTAGTGTTTTCTAGAAACTCGCAAAACTATTTTCCAAATGTTTTACAAAATATATAGACATGTTATATCTACAAGAGAAACTATTTTATAAATGACCTTCTTATGGAGCCCTCCTACTACCACAACCATATTGCATATCCTTTATTATTTTTTTTAAGGTGGTTTGCGAGTACATTCAAAGCGACATTGTCCCTGGATATTTACTTGGCTAGACTTTCAGAGAATTAAGAGGAACGACGGAGATGCTGACATTTATGCGACCTAGGCCGTCTTCCAAGTCAGTTGCCTATAGGTTAAGGCTTGACATGGGCTCTGCAAATGAAGAACTTGCGCTATTGATGTTTGTAATCGCTATAGTGGAAATAATTTAAGTTTGTACTCGTTACTTCATGGATGTTGTAATGATACTCGCCGTGTAACATCCCAAAAATATGAAACAATGATCATTAAACTCTAACCACTAAAATTAGGGTTAACAAAAACTTTGATTAAATAAAAACCAAATGAATGCATGTCAATATGTGATGATTTGATGAATGCATGAATGGACTTGTGTGATTAACCTAAATAGCAAGGAATGGTTTAAAGATGAAAATAACATCATATAAAACATTTCCAAGAAGAAACAAATAAAGAGAAAATAAAAAACAAATCAAATAAAACATTTCCAAGAAGAAACAAATAAATCAAAAACAAATGAAATCAAATAAAGCAAATGTTCCTACCCAAGGCGTGATGCTATGGGACAGCCTCTGGAGGCCCCATATCACCATGAGTTGAAGACTCAGTTGGAACACCTCAGCTTCATGATGTATGACCGTCATAAGGACTTGGACAATGCCCGTTCCTACGCTAACCACAAGTAGGCCATCGCCGCCAAGAAGGATCAGACCATTGCCATGCTAGTAAAGGATCGCATGTCTTGTCGCTATCAGCTCGACAAGAAGGAGTGCCTCATTGCCCGTCTTTGCCACAGGATCACGGATTTGGAGGAGACCATCCACGAGAGAGATATGCAGTTAGAGGAGAGGGAGAATGCAGGAGAATACCTTCGTGCATACCTTTACTATCTCAGCGATGATGATGACTTTCTAGAGATCAGGCGATGGACTTCTTCACCGATGAGGATGACTTTTCCTTCATCGATGATGATGAGGATGAGGAGGACATTGACTCCGAGGAGTAGTAGCACTTGAGCACTAGCGTTAGTGAGTTGTATTCGGTCCCACTGTATCGTAGTTTCCCAGAATGGTTCTTAAAACCATCTATTTTTCTTTGTTGTGGTGTGTGTTTGTATTGTGTGATATGAATGAATGAAAAGCAAGTTTCTAGAAAAAATCCGAGTCAACACTTGAAAACTTTAAAAACTTTTCAAAAACCCTGAACGTTAGAAATTTCCCTCTTTTCTCATGATCTATCTCAATCTTTAGATGCCTCGCGGAGGAAGCAACTCAGCCCCTTACCCGATGTTGCAACTGTTGCAAATGTTGGTTTCGGACCACGAAGCCGAAAGAGCCGAACGTCAAGACAACTTAGCCACCCTTCAATAGTTAGCTCAGATGGCCAACAACAATCAAGGCCATGGAAATCAGGACAACCATGGATCTAAGATCAAGAATTTCCAGAACACCAATCCACCTGTTTTCACTAAGTCAGAAGAGCCCCTAGATGCAGATGATTGGGTGCAAACCATGGAGAACAATATGGAAGTTGCAGGAGTGGAAGCCAACAATAAAGTGTTGTTTGCTACCCACTATCTGGCCGGAGATGCAAGAGAATGGTGGAACAGCATTCACGCAATGATAGGAGGTTAGCTAATCACTTGGGAAGAGGTCAAAGTAAAGTTCAGCAGAACCCATGTGCCACCGGGCTTGATCAAGAGGATGATAGATGAATTCAAGGAACTGAATCAAGGAAGGATGACAGTAGTAGGATACCGTGACAAATTCTTGTCATTGGCTAGGTATGCACCAGATGAAATAGACACTGAAGCCAAGAAGAAAGAGAGATTCCTGAATGATCTGCATGATGAGATGCAGATAGGGTTAGTCAATATCCCCTTTGTTGATATTGAAGCCTTAGTTGCTCTACCATTCAGATGGAAGGAAAGATCAACCAAGCTAATGAGAACCGCAAGCGTCGCATGATGCATCAACCAAGAACCCACCATACACCAAAGTATCGCCCCAACCCATCTCCAGGATTTGCCCCAAGAACAAACAGACCCCCGATGAACCATCCGACCTATCCCAACCATGGATACCCAAGGCCGGAGGAAACCACAACAACCCCGGCAACTCCAGCAATTTCAACCATGCACCACCCAAGTTCAACAACAACAATGCCGCCACCAACGGCAACACTTCTCGAAGGACTGGAAGCAATGTTGTGCCTGTTGCAGTAAAGGACAAGTCGCAAGTGACTTGTTATGAATGTGGAACCAAGGGTCACTATTCCAATGAGTGCCCCAAGAAGATTGCCATAGCCCCCAATGCAAATGCCCCAACTCAGCAGCAGCGTCGTGTTCATCCCAGAAGAAGGTTTGCCCCAGGGAATTCGCTCAACCCCAACGGCCGTCTCTTTCTCATGCATGCTGAAGAAGCCCAAGAAGCGCCAGATGTTGTGCTGGGTATGTTTTCTATTAACTCGGTACTTGCAAGAGTGTTGTTTGATTCTGGAGCATCGCACTCATTTGTTACTGAAGAATTTGCATGCACTAGTAAGGTTCAACCAACCAAATTTAAGCATGTTATGATTGTTCAAATACCTGGTTCAACCACCAAAGCTAGGCAAATTTGCAAAGCCGTCCCTATCCGAATCCATGGCATAGATTTTTATGGTAATCTAATAGTACTTGGAACAAAAGGTTTGGAAGTAGTACTAGGAATGGATTGGATGTCCAAACACAAAGGACTAATTCACTGTGCCAAGAAAGCCATAACTATGACCTGTACAGCCGGAATATTAGTCGAGCATGTATCTGAAACCTTGACCCGTCAATTCAAGTGCAACAAGAGTATAGCCCAGCCAACCATTGACCAAGTCCAGATAGTATGTGAATACCCTGATGTATTTCCAGATGTTTTGCCCGGTATGCCCCCAGATCGGGATATCGAGTTTATCATTGAACTTATCCCTGGAACTGGACCCATACCCCAGAGACCATATAGTATGAACCCGTCTGAACTAGTGGAACTGAAGAAGCAACTGGATGCCATGCTGGAAATTGGACTGATTCAACCAAGTGCGTCACCATGGAGATCACCTGTTTTGTTTGTGGACAAGAAAGACGGAGTTAACCGTTTGTGTACGGATTATCGGAAGTTGAATGATGTCACCATCAAGAACAAGTACCCATTGCCCAAGTTAGAAGATCTGTTTGACCAGTTGACTGGTGCCAAAGTGTTTTCTAAGATTGATCTTAGAACTGACTATCATCAACTCAAGATTCACTCAGAGGATATTCCAAAGACTGCCTTTACCACCAGATATGGATTATACGAGTATATGGTCATGTCTTTTGGATTAACCAATGCCCCCGCTTTTTTCATGAACCTCATGAATAAGATTTTTATGGACTCCCTGGCTGATTTTGTCATTGTTTTCATCGATGACATTCTAATTTATTCCAAATCAGAAGAAGAACATGAGCTACACTTAAGAACCATCCTTGGAACTCTTAGAGAGCATCAGCTATATGCCAAGTTTAGCAAATGTTAATTCTGGTTACATGAGGTAGGATTTCTTGGACATATCGTATCATCCATAGTAATCGCCATTGACCCTGCGAAGGTGAAGGATGTTGAACATTGGCAATCCCCAACCACTCAAACCCAAGTTCGTGCATTTCTCGGATTAGCGGGATACTACCGCAAGTTTGTATAAGGATTCTCGAGTATTGCAAGACCCATGACCCAATTGCTGGAGAAGGACAGGAAGTTTGAATGGACAGACAAATGTGACACGAGTTTTCAGGAACTCAAGAGGAGATTGATTTCAGCCCCAATCTTGATCATGCCGGATATCACGAAACCCTTTGATGTGTATTATGACGCATCCAAGATCGGTCTCGGATGTGCGCTAATGCAAGAAGTCAAAGTTGTATCTTATCTATCCCGACAACTGAAATAGCATGAACAGAATTATCCAACCCATGACCTTGAACTAGCAGCCATAGTTCTAGCCCTGAAGACATGGAGGCATTATCTCATGGAAACCGTTGTGAGATTTATTCGGATCACAAGAGCCTGAAGTATATATTCACTCAGAAGGAGCTGAATATGAGGCAGAGAAGATGGATTGAGCTAATCAAGGACTATGATCTGGACATTCACTATCACCCAGGTAAAGCCAATGTGGTAGCAGATGCCCTTAGCAGATTGCCGTGCCGCTTGAACTCCATGATTCTGAAAGAGCAACCAAGTTTGCACAAAGAGATGGAAGATTTCCAAATGGAATTAGTGAGTGAAGGATTTTTGCCTAGCATGGAAATTCAACCCACTTTGATCAGTCAGATCAAGGAGGCACATAAATTAAATGGTAGTATCGACATAATCAAACGTCGTATAGGTACATGCAAAGTACCCGGATTCACCGAAGACGAAGAAGGAGTTATGTGGTACAAAGGACATCTCTGTATACCAGCAGATTCGGAGTTGAAAGAAGTTATTTTGAAAGAGGCCCATGATACTCTTTATTCTATCCACCCAGAGGAACAAAGATGTATCAGGATTTGAAGGAGCAATTTTGGTGGCAGAAGATGAAGAGAGAAATAGGAAGCTATATCGCAAAGTGTGATATTTTCCAGAGAGTCAAGGCGGGACATCAAAGACCCGCAGGACTATTGCAACCCTTACAAATTACAAAATGGAAATGGGATTCCGTTGGAATGGACTTGATCACCAGATTGCCTACGTCTAGTAGGAGAAATGACTCTATCTGGGTCATAGTTGACAGATTTTCCAAAGTAGCCCATTTCTTACCAATCAATACCACGTACCAAAGTTTGAAGCTAGCAGAGTTGTACATCGCTAGAATCGTTAGTTTGCACGGAGTCCCCAAGAACATCGTATCGGATCAAGGAACTCAGTTTATCTTGAGATTGTGGAAGAAAGTCCAAGAAGGTTTAGGAACCCGACTGGATTTTAGCACAGCGTATCACCCTCAAACCGATGGACAAACGGAGCGAGTAAATCAAATACTCGAAGATATGTTGAGAGCATGTGCACTAGAGTATGGATCTAAATGGGAAGACTGTCTGCCTTTCATAGAGTTTTCATACAACAATAGTTATCAAGCTAGTCTGCAAATGGCCACATTTCAATTCATGTATGGAAGGAAGTGTCGCACCCCTTTGAATTGGTCGGAAGTAGGAGAGAGTCAGAATTTCTGACCCGAGATCCTACGAGAAGGAGAAGAGAAAGTTCACATAATTCATGAGCACCTCAAGACCGCCCAGTCAAGATAGAAGACTTACGCCGACAAGAGATGTCGAGACCTCTCTTTCAATATCGGAGATTTTGTTTATCTCAAAGTATCGCCTTTGAAGGGAATGCAGCGTTTCCAACTCAAAGGAAAGTTAGCCCCTAGATATATCGGACCCTTCAAGGTTTTGAATCGTCGAGGAGGAGTATCGTATCAATTGGAACTTCCAGAGGAGATGTCAGCAGTACACAATGTGTTCCATATATCATTACTTCGCAAATGCCTTGAAGACTGAAGTGTTCAAGAACATTGATCACCGGACCATAGAGATCAACGATGACCTGACGTATCCCGAAGTACCCATCCGTATTTTGGAAGAAGCTTTCAGAACCACCAGAACCCGAAGCATCAAGTTTCTCAAGATTCAGTGGAGCAACCACACTGAAGAAGAAGCTACCTTGGAGCGAGAAGATCACATCAGGACGGAATTTCCCGATCACTTTAAATCCTAGGTAGTCTTTTTCTTCTTTTTCAAATATCGGGACGAGATTTAGTTTAAGGAAGGAAGGTTTGTAACATCCTAAAAATATGAAACAATGATCATCGATCCCTAATCACTCAAATTAGCGTTAACAAAAACATTGATTAAATAAAAACCAAATGAATGCATGTGAATATGTGATGATTTGATGAATGCATGAATGGACTTGTGTGATTAACCTAAATAGCAAGGAATTGTTTAAAGATGAAAATAACATCATATAAACAAAATTCGAAGCAGAAACAAATAAAGAGAAAATCAAAAACGAATCAAATAAAGCAAATGGTCATTTTTGCCAATCTTCCTCACTAGGTCACTTTGAGTGTTTCTAGTCCAAGATTCCAAACAGAAACTTTTCCAATTCTTTCCACCCCTTGCTAGACCAAGTAAAAGTGAAGCAAAGCCCACCTTACAAACATGCATAAACATCTGGCAACTCCATTCAAATGACAATTCAAAATTGAATCTTTAACGTATTTGAAGATCACACATTTTCAAAACCCAACCAAACCAGTGCCCCTTGACAAATCCAACTAACCAGATACTCCCTGGTATGTGCCTAGCAAACCCACCAAGTTTGAACCAAAAATTAAAATTTAAATTTCTTGCGGCCATTTCATCAAACACTTGGAGACAGAAAATCAAACTGGCCAAACTTCACTATTTTGAGCAGTAATTTGGCTAAGCATTTTTCGCCATTGATCACGCTTGTCTCCCCCAGTGCCTACCCATTGAACCATGCCATGCCAACCCGAAGGCACCCTTGCCAGCCGACCATGGCTACCTAGCCAGAGAAAAGCACCAAGCCTAGCCACGATGTCTGCGATGCACTCCACCGTCCACCTCCACCCCCTGTCCAACGCTTGAACCCTGCTAGCCACTTGGCCACCCAGAACGCGTGCGACCATTTTCTCTGCGACGATGCCGAGAGAACGCTAGAGAACCGCGCTCGATATGCTCGCACAAACCACGTGCCTTCCTCGCCGCTTGCAAACGTGATCACCAGCACCCCAGCACCCCGCCAGACATCCTCGTTCACCGCCACGCGGACCACGCACGTTGTGCGCCATTAAAATTGCCGTCAGACCCGCCCAGAGCGTCGACGTGTTCCGACCTATTCGCACCACCCCACGTCTCACCACCATGCCGTTGAGCTTCGCTAGGGAGCACAACACCGCTCCCTATCATCGCCCATGCCAGTAGCACTCTGTGCAGCCGATACCGACGATCTCCACCCGCGCCATTTGGTGCCCTTCAACCACTATAAAAGGAGGCCTCCCCCGCTCGTTTTCTTCACACTAGTTCACTCCCCACCTCTCACTAATCACACCCACTCACTCCCGGAGAAAGGCGAGCACCACACTACTAGAAAAACGCCTATTCGTGGCGCACCTGAAAAGGCCTTCCGTGGCGTACTAGCAGTACGCCACGGGCCTCGCGCTACGGCTATCTCGTAGTCGTGGCGCACTGCATGGTGCGCCACGGTTATATCGAGATAGGCGTGGCGCACTACCAGGTGCGCCACGGGTAGGGGTACAGGTGCGCCACGGATGTTTTTTTCAAAAATAAAAAAAATGCAAAAAACACCCTCATTTTGAATTGCAAAAGCAATCGGGTCCGCATCGCCGCCGCCGTGTCGCCTCGCTGGAGCATGGTGGCCGTGGCCACGGCCTACCACCGCAGGGAGGTGCGGGAGGCCGTGGCCGTGCTACTCCTCACCGGCATCGAGGAAGAGAGGGAGAAGGAGGTGTGGCTGGAGAAGGGAGGAGGTCGCCGCAAGGAGAAGGTGGTCGTCGGCGGTCGTCGGAGCTCGTTGTCGCTCTTCGTGACTGCAAGGAGGAGGAGGCCGCAAGAAAGGAGGTCGTTGCCGTCGTGACTGCAAGGAAGAGGAGGAGAAGGTCGCCGCCGCCATCGCCATCGTCACTGCAAGGAGAGGAGTTCTCTGGAGCAAGGAGGAGGAGAAGGCCACCGTCGCCATCGTCAGTGCAAGGGAAGGAGGAGAAGGAAAGGAGGAGGAGGAGGAGGAGGAGGAGGAGAAGAGAGAAGGAAAAGGAGGAGGAGAAGAGAGAAGGAAAAGGAGGAGGGAGGAGAATGAAAAGGAGAAGTGGGAGGGAATAGGGGTAGGTGGGCGGGGTGGGGATTCGAAATTTGAATCCCGCCCAAGCTTATCCGTGGCGCACTAGGTGATGGTGCGCTACGGGTAAGTCGCCCTCTATTTTTTTTCTGCAGGAAAAAACGGTCTTTGGACCGTAACTTTTTACTCTTTTCGAATTTTGAAAATCTAAAAAATCGCTAAACGACCGGAGGTGGTTGCGAGCGGATGCGAAATCTCGTTCTCGTCATTTTGGTATATTATACGATTTTTTCGATATTGTATGCAAATGTTATGGCCTTTTTACCGTGGCATGACTTTTTTTGCAGATAAAGTCGAAACTCATGTTTGTTAATTTTACTAGAAGCTATACCACATTACCTACCTAAATATGAAAGGATTTAATTTTTTGAAGTGTTTATCATTTTCTTTTATTTTTTGCAAAGCCTAAAAAGGCGATCCAAGGGGGGTGGAGTTGGTGCAGGATAGTTAGGCGTAGGACACTAGGGCAAGGTGCCCTACTACTAAGTTTATACATCCGTGGCGCACATGCCATAGTGCGCCACGGATGTGTCTGGCCGTTTCACAACAGAGAGGGGCATGCGCTTAGGCGTAGCGCACCCCCTCCATGTGCGCCACGGTTGACACTAACAACCATAGCGCACCTACCCTATGTGCACTACGGATGTTTGGCGTGCGGCCAACAGGGCCCTGGACCACACATATCTGTGGCGCACTATGGTCATGTGCGCCACGGTTGTTCTAGTTACTAGTAGGACACTACCCATAGGTGAGCCACGCCTGTTTTAGCCGTGGGGAACTTCAACCATGTGAGCCACGGATATGCTGATTACCTATAGCCATTTTCCTAGTAGTGCCAGGTGGCCGGAATTTCATCGGAGTTCACCGCTGCAGAGGAGGAGAGGCGTCGTCGATTGGAGCCGCCCCAGGAGGATCTGCCGGTACTAGGAGGATCGCCATCGTCGACTTCGTCGTTCGCCCCCATCTCCGACCATCACCTGAGCCCCAGTCTGCCTCCCACAACCCCCACCGGCCGTGCTAGGGTTCTATCTTGTCGGAGCTGCCCGACGTGGAGGATGAACCAGAGCCATTCAATTAGAGTTAGATCGTGCGGCCTAGATCACCCCGTACTGCTTCGCCACTCGTTGTCTCACTGACAAGTGGGGTCGCTCACTTAAACAGCCCGCGCGTGCATTGTGTGTAGTGGGCCGGCCCAGTTAAACATCCCGCGCGACCCACCAATTCAAATTTAGTTTTATCCATTTAGTTCAAAACTTAGTTCTGTACCTAGATTCAAAAATCAACCCAGCTCGATTCACCAAACCAAAATGCATGAAACCAATTTTGTTAGAAAGGTAATGGAGTGCTTAATCCAAGCCCGTTGGATTCAAACCATTTAGATTAATAGATCATCCATGGTAAAAATAACAAGGCAGAAGATTTTCCGCATTCAAATATTTTTCAAAATTCAACCATAAGAGCTTTTCAGATGATTCCAACTCTCAAAAATCACATTTAACCATACCTTTCAGAATATATAAAAATATATAGGTTTACTTATAGAAATAATGATCAAGTGATAAAATAATGCCACATAGGCATTTCTAGTCACTTTAATTAATTAAAATAAAAAGGGTTAAACATTATTAAATTGTGACACCACTTTAAACCATATTCGCATGTACTGAAATATGTGGTCATGACATGTGTCAACATGATCCCATGTTTGAGTTTGAGAATATTAAATCTTGAGTAGTTTTTTAATGAGTAGAAATTACTTTTCTAAAATAAAATAAATGAGACAAGTGCTTTAATCTTGTAATGTTAGTGATGATGCTAGATCATCTAGTATGAACCTTTGTGTGATTATTAGAAATAGTTAAGTATTTTCTGGTGATTGTTTACCTCGTATTTATTTATAGGCACTAGTACCGACCAAGGATACGAGGAGGAAGGAGGATACTACGAGGAAGAAGCCGAGGAGAACTTCAACCACTACTCTGCACAAGGCAAGCTAACACTTGCAAGATACCCTACGTATACTAGCTAACTACTTGCTTGTTAATATGCCGACCATATGCCTTAAGCATATGTGATTATCCCCACTTGACACACCATCCTAGTTTTACTTGCAAGCTTAGTATTTTATGTTCTTTATTAAAAGCTGTCTATCAAAAGTTTACTTAGTGACTTGTAGATTCCAGAAAGATAATTGAAGGTAGCATAAGGAGCATAAAACTTGGCCTAAGTTAGATAATGTTGATGTTATCGTGAGGCATGAGATTTTACTTAGATAAGATACACTTGTTTACCACCCCTCATTAGTATTTACCCCCACTTGTAGATGCTAGTGCTAAAAATAAAACTTGATCAACTTTAGATGGGAATACTTGGTGAAAATGGTTATGAAAACCTTAGAATGATGAGTCATTCTACTGAAATGTTTTGACATGTGTTTCCGAACACCAAATGATTTTGAGGATGAAAATGTAAGGCATGAGCCTTAGCCCTTCATAAAACTAATGGTTGTCTGGATGCGATACCATTATAATTCTACGTACAACCACAATACCCAAAATTTGGGTAGGGCTTGACTGGAAATTTATATACCTTAGTATGGGTTCCCTTGCGGCCAAGGTCTGAGCTGAGGCTACCTTGTGAAGATTGTCCACCTCTGCAGTACCCAAGATGACAGTTGGTCATGGTTGGGAGGCCAAACTCACAGGAGATGTGCCTATACTAGGGCGTGTAATTGAAAGATTAGGATTGATTATCCGCATACTGAGCATGGTGAATTCAGGATTGTTCCTGACAGATGTATCGAATGTTGTGGTGAAAGTTTACAATCTCTACAGAGTGTTAAACTATTTGAATAGCCGCGTCCGTGGTTATGGATAGTTGGAGTGGCCATACTGTTTTATTGTCAGATGTTTTCAAAATGACTTAAGAAATGATTTATGACTTTGACTCGACCACAACAGAGTTGTGATATGAAATTCAAGTTCCCACATAGGTGTTATAAAACTTTCAACTAGATTTCTTTGCTTCTGAACTTAGTAGAGGTGAATCTGGCTTTTTGCAAAACAACCATAGAGCTTAGTATATCCTATTCAAAACCACTTCACTTGTTAGTATTAGTTTGCGAGTACTTAAAGAGTACTCATGGCTTTGTCCCTGGCTATTCCCATGGCCAGACTATGAAGAGGAGTATCAGGAAGATGGACAGCAGGAAGGTTACGACAACTAGGATCATCTCCCATTGTCAGCATTGCCGGTGACCATGACGATGGAGCTTCGCCCACGTTATCGTTACTATTACGTTATTCCGCTGCTTGAATTGTATTAAGAACTGGATCATGAGATCCTTATTTGTGTAAGACCTTATGTATGGTTTATAAGGGATGATGTACTGTGATATCCAATCTGCTATGTCTTGCAAAAATGGTAATCCCAGGATTGTGATGTATGGCATAACCAGCATCTATGATTAAAAATCCGGGTGTTGACACGTCGGTTATAATCACGTCTCATTGATCATGGGAACGTGAATCGCAGGCATAAAGGGGATTCTCAGATCGTAAATTCTGGGTCCCACAGACTTGGTATCAAAGCCATCCTAACTGTAGGAGATCTTAGTTAGCATGGACATTAGATAGTACAACCACTATTTCTACAAATCCCGGCTTTCTAAAACTATTTTCCCAAAAGATTTTTGATATATTCCTTATCTTATCTCCTCTGACTTAAACTACTCGAAAATGGCTTACTATGTATCTTGTCTATCCTCAAAAATTCTGTTTTAAAAACCAATCCGGCCTGGGAACTATGAAGACGGAGATACCAATATGAAGAGAAACAGAGACATGCAAACCAAGGACGACAAAAGACATTATAAGATCGCCCTACCAACGGAGCCCTTCATCGCCCCAATGGATCAAGTGCGGCACCGATAACCCCAGATGGCAAGACAGAAGTCCAGATCTTCCATAACATCCATAATTAGGAGAAATATCCTCACTATAGGATTCCCCTTATGGCGCGTAGTCACTACTTGGTACATATGGTACCCTTGTTGCATGTCATATGCTTATATGATGCTTCGAATGTGTTTTGGTTTGCCTTGGATGAGTCAATCCTATTTTATGACCCCCTTGTTTGTATATCCCGACACTAAAAATCCAGTCCATTTTGCCTAACATCTCTCCTCAGCAGGATGGCAACATAGGAAAAAATCTATGACAACATTTCCTTGTTTAATACTAACCGTATGCCCCGATGAAATCTACGTCCATGTGCCTAAACTCACTTCTAAACTATTACCCCTATAGATGGCTCCTTCCTGCTCAGAGCGCATCATTGTTGGAGAAAGCTTCTGGCCCTTTGAAGAGCAACTGCACGACCTACTGAAGATTGTTCGTCGTCCCCCATATAATATTGAAGGGACGGAGCTTCCCCATAGTAACTCAAGTTTAACCCAATGGGTCATCAAGGCCACCATTCCATCTCGCGAAATCGACCCCGAGCCCATCATCTTCATTTTCATTGACCAGAATTGGGTAGATGGATTTGTACGAGTGATTCAACATATCATGGCACGCCTCTGCAAGATCAATGAAGAAGAGCTAAAATACACCGATTACCACCTGTTTGGGAAGCGCGACAAGGATGGACTTCCACCGAGTCCTTTCTCACTTGCTGCATTGGAAATCCGCTAGAGAATATGAAATACCTACTGCAGCGCCATCAAGAAGACCTCGAAAAGATCCATCATTAGAACATCCTCATGCATATGGATATTGCCATACTCCGTACCCAGGAGAATAGTCTGCAAGCTGCCAATGCTCGTTTGGAAAGAAAGTGGCCACTCTAGCACCATCAACTTATAATGCTGATAACCTCTAGACTGAAAATGAAGATCTGTCCTTCTATAAGTATCAACCCATCTTTCAGTCAACACCCCAGAAGATCCACCCGTCGAAGAAGTTATCAACCCAAAATTTTCCAAATTTTTAAATGTGAAAAATAAATAAAATAAATAAATAAATGATGAAATTTAGAGGGAAAAGAAACTTTTTGGCTTCTAAATGGAAACATCAAATCCTTGCTTAAACAAAAAAAATTGAATGAGAAAGTGACAAACAAGTTTTCAAAAAATCCAAATGCATGCCATGCATCATCATCATTAAGAACTTTCATTTTAAACCAATGGGAAAGGAACATACCCAAAAGCTAAAGCCTAATAAGAAAATCATCACATCAATTTCAATTCATATCTATGGCTACGTTCCATATAATTATTTTTGAGAAAAGTCATTCCTAAGTGATATAATGGTAAGTAACAATATTAAAAGAACAATAGGAATTGATTTCACCTTATTTGGGTTCCTAGATACGAAAAGTTACGAACCATATAAGATAAAAAGAAATAATAAAATATCCCCAAAGTCAATTTACGCTCATAGAAAAATCTGTTTTTAAATGGAACCAAAATATTCTAAAATTATATGTAATAGTAATGAACAATTAAATACAACCCTATAAATTTGTTTGAACCTAGATCAATAGATATGATCTATATAAGATGAGAAGAAAAAGAAATAAGACATATTGCAAAGTCAATTTAAGCCATTGACGAAATCCATAATTAAATGAAACAAAAGAATACTTAAATGATATATAATAATAAATAATTATTTTATAAAAGTTTACAAACTTGTTTAATCATTTTTGGAGCTCTAAATCAAAAGATATAAAATAAACAAGAATTAATAAAATATACTATATAGGTCTACGTGTCATGCTCAATTTCTAAATAAATTATACGTTATAAAAAAATTATAAATACTATAATTAGACTAAATAACCAGCATATATTTTATATAAATTTATCTAAATATATTTGATACAAATTTGAATCAATTTGGATAGACAAAATAAAGACTACAAAATATATCTAGAAAACAAAAAGGAAAGATAAACGAATTGAAAAAGAAGGAACATACCAACATGGGCCGACCCAACCTGGCCCATCAGCGTCGATCCATCTTCTTCCTCAGGTTCACCTACATAATGTGAATGTCACAACCATGGCTACCATAACTCTCCTCCTCTCTGTCTAGGTCATTCAAGACCACGAAACAGCTAGACTTAAACACGAAACTTATTACAAATTCAATGGAGTATCCGTTCAGGGTATTAATTTCCCGTTTTATTGTGTTAATTGGCCAAGCCAAAACGGTGCTCCGAACATCACCCGTCGGCATACGTATCCCGATCTCCCTCTCTAGAGCATATCAAGATGAAACGAGAGATACAACGCGTACCTCTAATCCTCCTCCTCCACTTTTGTTGCTAAAATTTCTCGAAAGGAGCTACGTAGAACACACACGAACCATGCCAAGATTTAGCAAAAAACGAAGTTCGTCGTCAGATCTTGTCGTCCTCGGTGAGTCCCTCGTCGATTCGTTTGACCAAAAGACTAATCTTGATGTTGCCTACCTCCAGGACATGATGGTGCATCTTTTTGTTGTAGTTGGCCGCGCCGCCAATGTCACGTGTTACTCCAACGAATTATTCTGCCTCTCTTGGATGCTACCGACGATGGCACTGTGTCCATCGTATTCACCTCGTCATTCTCTATGTCGTCCATGCCTTCATCGACTCCGGTGACTTTCCTAGCAACGGTTATATCAACGCCAAGCTCGTGCCCGCTATTCCGGCGATCTTTCCAGCGAGATCTCCCGGTGAGCTATCCTAGTCCATTCGATCTTCATCTAACGGGCAAAATCAGATCACTTAACGAAGTGGTACCGGCCTATTAGAATCAACCACTTCTCAATTTTTTTATTTTCGTTCATATTGGACATATTTACGTAGAAACTTGCAAAAATTATATTTTTAGTTCTGTTTATCCAAATTTAGCAAATAATATGTCTATGGATTCAAAAAACGAGTAGAACATAGTGGAGCCATAATTTTGTTTTTTTGAGTCGGGTAAAAACACGTTTTATACAGAACCATTTGTGGAATATTTTGAGTATAAAAATTGTTGTGTAATTTTTTGAGTGAATCCTTTTGCAAATAGTTGTATATTGAACCCTCTAACCATAAACATCAACATAAGAAATTAACAATTTTACCGCAGTAGCATTAATCCTATGAGTATAGCCTTTTTCTAGTAATAGAAAACGCTACTAAATAATATTTTTGCACAAAATGTTGGATTAGGCATTAAACCTATATAAAATGGTCAGTAGAATATTTTTAGTGTTTAGAACCTTGCTATAAAAATTTCTCAAATAAAATCATCTTGTTGCATGCTTGCAGGCATTTCATTGTATTCTTGTGATTGTTTTGTGATGCTAGTTTTGAGTGTGTGCTTTTACTTGATTGTATTATAGTGGACTTTGAGGAGTGTGAAATTTGCAAGATCAAGGAGAGTACCTAAATATTCTACTATAAAGGCAAGTGATACTTTGGTCATCAAAAGTCCTATCTTTTCTATATTGCATTAGTAATGTTTTTTTAGTGTGCATGATATGAGTATTATGTATATTACTATGCTATGTTATTCCTATAGTATCTACCTTAGTAGTATTTCCTAAAGATAGGAGACATCGTCAGATTAGAATGCTTAGTCTTGCTATATAGATCCGTGGGTGGATATCATTATATGATATCTGATGGAAATATAAGTATTTATTTTGACTAATGAAAACAACTGATGTTAATGAAACACCTGGGTGGAAATGGGACTTGTATGGATTATGTTGAGTGGTTACTCAGGGACCATGTCTATGGTTTACCCTAGTGTACTGCACTTGTAGATGGCCACCCAGGAACAAAGAGATTGGAGACGTTCTTGTTGCAAAGCTTCCAGTGCATCCACATGGCATATGGGCTCTCCCTTGACCGACTAAGTTGCGAGAACTCAGCTAGACGGACAGAGGGTGGTACTGATGATAGGATGGAACGCGTCGATGGTGGTCTGAGGGATTGCTTCTGAAAATTCTCGTCTCGATGCATGTCGAGTATTATGGGGAAAGTTCACAACATCTCGAGAGGATAAATCTAAGTACTTAGCCGTGTCCCGGTTATGGATAACTTTTGAGCATCAAGACAATGAAGCAGAATCAAGAATCTCATCATTCTAATTTCTCTAAGCTAAAACTTGTTGGGTGAACAAGGGAAGCACCTGGAGGATATCCAGAGTGCCAAGTTTGATGAAAAAGAGAAAAACTATTTTTCAAAGGATAGGGAAAACTTACTTTATGCAAAGGCCAGCCAAAACTCTACTTAGACATATATTCATGTAGATGTTAGGTTCTCTATATCAATATGGTATCACTTGCCAATACAATTAAAATGTATTGACCCTTGTGGCCGTAACTTATCATGTTGCAGGATTACATGATGATAGTGAAGTTTGATGAGTAGGGATTACGAGTCTGCAACCAACATGTTTGCATGTGGCACATGAAGATGAAGGACTCCATGCTTTATAGTTATATCTTCTTCTTTTTAATTGCCCATATGAGCTATGTAAGTTGTAATGAACTATTTTATTCCTGGATATGCGATGTAATATGACCTTTGTTTCTTGATATTACATCTTAACTGTGGGTTCTAGCTATTCGATCTAGGGACTAGCACTGTAAACACAGGGACTTGTACCTTATCGGGTTCGGTCTGCTATAGATGGTATCAGAGCATTGTGTTGCCTGTAGGTTCGTAACCCTAGGATTTGGTCAAAACCCCTTAGAATAATAGGAGTTGCATTTGTGCAAGTTATTTACAAACAATCTTATAAATGTTTTTCTTAGTATTCTATTTTGTTTCTAAATCTCTCCCTTTTTCAACTTGCTGACCAAGGTCTTCATCTTCAACACCACAAAGGACTTCAACTTCAGCTTCACTAAAGGACTTTAACATCAAAAAGGACTTCAGCTTCACCATCACCATGGACTTCAAGGCCACCTGCTAGGAATTGGACTTCTCGACATTGTCAACATGCTGGATCTACATACCTCCATCATAAAAATAACTCAAGTGAAGAAGTTTCATAAGGAATATTTGTTCTTCAATAGTTCTAGGACTTAGAAATTTTATTTAGGATATTTTTGATGGTAGAAGCAACCAACTAAGGAAATGATGAGCTACACGCCCAACTCAAGGAGTAGGACAAGGCATTCTATGATCAAGAAGAGAAGCCCAAGATCAATGGAGAAGTTCAAGTTTAGTAGAAGAAGGAAGATATAAGAGAGAAATTAGGAAAGACCATAGGATGAGAAACTTATCTATTATGGTTTACTAAGTTATCTTTGTTTTTGTTTCTTGTGGAAGTGGAACTATCTTAATTCATTTGGCAAGCATCACCAAATCTATCAAGGAAGACAATAACAAGCCAATGGGACTTTGGATGTTCACCAACTCGGAAGTCCATACGTCATTCTTCGACTCTACAAGAAGTGTTGCATGGTTATCCACTGAAGAACTTGGAGAAATACTTAGGCATAGACTGCAAAACACTTGGAAGGACTTCAAGTAAGATAAGAATAATACTCAAGACCTGGAGACTAAGGAAACTCAACTTAGGAGGAACCATTATAGACATCCCCTTTGAACTTTGTGACAAGATGACATAATTTCTTCCAAGGATACCATGTTCTTGTTCCTTATGTAATAGCTATGAAAAAGGATTGGATGAACTCATATGATACTCTATAGTTGGACCACCATACTAGTGTTCCGTTTAAATCGACATCCTGGTCATTTATTGATCATACCAACCTATGTAGTGTGATAATAATATATTGTTTGCCTAAGATACGCTTGAACCTTGTTGTTTGAGTTATGGAATGTATGATTGATATTGCTTGTATATTTATTTGTGTGTTTTTTTATGTATGAATAGAATAATTTCCCTAGAAATCTTTTGTCTATTCTAATCCCAACCCGAACCAAGCAGATGACTTCTCCAAAGAGACCACAACTCCAACATCAACCTTGAGATGGCCATGACAATGCAACTTCTAATAACCCAAACGAAGTTGACTCAAATGACAACTCCGTTATTAGCCAACAACAACAACGACACTAAGTTATAGCTAAATTTTCTAAAGGTGTTGGAATCGCAATCTCAATCATTTCAATTGATGGCTAATCAGATGGTCAACATGAGCTACAAACCTCTTTAGAATGATTATAACAAAAAAATAACACCAAGGATGATCTTGTGACAAGACCATAAGATTGAAAAATCTATGGAGACATAGGATACTTATAAAGAGCATACTAATCAGTGCCCGGACCCATGCTTCTAGAGAATGCCCCACATCTTAAGTTACTTGTTTCATATGTGAAGGAACTGATCGTGTCCCTGTCCAATGCCACATATATCTTGTAGTTCAACATATGAAAAGTCAAGGATGGAATTCTCAATCTCCCAATGATAACCTCGAATGTACAATATCCACCAAGACCGATGAAGCCCAAGTAAATTCTCAAGATGCAATCTAGTTGAATCCTTTTAAGGGTGGTAGTACCCTAGTTGTCTTGAAACCAACCTACTCTTTTTAGCTTCCCCGAATCTCGGGACGAGATTCCTTTTAAGAGTGCTAGCCTGTCACATCCCAAAATTTTCTAAATTTTGAAATGTGAAAAATAAATAAACAGAAGAAATAAAGGATGAAATTTAGGGGGAAATGTAACCTTTTGGCTTCTAATTGGAAACATCAAAACCTTACTTAAACAAAAATAATAATTTTGAATGAGAAAGTGACAAATAAGTTTTCAAAAAATTCAAATGCATGTCATGCATCATCATCATTAAGAACTTTCATTTTAAACCAATGAAAAAGGAACATACCCAAAACTTAAAGCCTAATAAGAAAATCATCACATCAATTTCAATTCATATCTACGGTTACGTTTCATATAATTATTTTTGATAAAAGTCATTCCTAAGTAATATAATGGTAAGTAACAATATTAAAAGAACAATAGGAATTGATTTCACCTTATCTGAGTTCCTAGATACGAAAAGTTATGAACCATATAAGTTAAGAAGGAATAATAAAATATCCCCAAAGTTAATTTACGCTCATAGAAAAATCCGTGTTTAAATGGATCCAAAATATTCTAAAATGATACGTAATAGTAATGAACAATTAAATACAACCATATGAATTTGTTTGAACCTAAATCAATAGATATGATTTATATAAGATTATAAGAAAAAGAAATAAGACATATTGCACAGTCAATTTAAGCCATTGACGAAATCCATAATTGAACGAAACAAAAGTATACTTAAATAATATATAATAATAAATAATTATTTTATAAAAGTTTACAAACTTGTTTGATCATTTTTGGAGCTCTAAATCAAAATATATGAAATAAAAAAGAATTAAAAAAATATACTATATAGGTCTACATGCCATGCTCAATTTCTAAATAAATTATACTTTATAAAAAAATATAAATACTATAATTAGACTAAATAACCATCTTATATTTTATATAAATTTATCTAAAAATATTTGATATAAATTTGAATCAATTTGGATAGACAAAATAAAGACTACAAAATAAATTAGAAAAACAAAAAGAATTCAAGATTAGTCTTCTGGTAAAAGGAATTAAGTATACTTTTACCAGAAGACTAATCTTGATGTTGCCTACCTCCACGACATTATGGTGCATCTTTTTTTTGTAGTTGGCCCCGTCGCCGACGTTATGCGTTGCAACGGCGAAGTATTTATGCCTCTCTTGGATGCTACCGACGATGATATGGTCCATCGTATTCACCTCGTCATTCTCTATGTTGTCGATGCCTTCATCGACTTCGGTGACTTTCCTAGCAACGGGAACGTCAACGTCAAGCTCGTGCCCACTATTCCGGTGAGCTATCCTAGTCCATTCGATCTTCATCTAACGGGCAAAATCAAATCATTAACGAAGGGGTACCAGCCTATTGAACATATTTACGTAGAAACTTGCAAAAATCATATCTTTAGTTTTGTTTATCCCAATTTAGCAAATATTATGTCTATGGATTTACAAAAACGAGTAGAACACAGTAGAGCCATAATTTGGTATTTTTGAGTCGGGTAAAATCACGTTTTATACAAAACCATTTGTGGAGTATTTTGAGTATAAAAATTGTTGTGTAAATTATTTTTGAGTGAATCCTTTTGCAATAGTTGTATATTGAACCCTTTGACCAGAAACATCAACATACGAAATTAAACTTATAATTATACCGTAGTAGAATTAATGCTATGAATATAGCCTTTTTCTAGTAATAAAAAATGATACTAAATAATCTTTTTGCACAAAATGTTGGATTAGGCATCAAACCTATATAAAACGGTCAATAGAATATTTTTAGTGTTCAGAACCTTTCTATAAAAATTACTCAAATAAAATCATCTTGTTGCATGCTGGCATGCTTTCATTGTATTCTTGTGATTGATTTGTGATGCTAGTTTTGAGTGTGTGCTTTTACTTCATTGTATTATAGTGGACTCTGAGGAGTGTGACATTTGCAAGATCAAGGAGAGTACCTAAATATTCTACTATAAATGCAAGTGATACTTTGGTCATAAAAAGTCCTATCTTTTCTATATTGCATTAGTGATGTTTTTTAGTGTGCATGATAGGACTATTATGTATATTACTATGCTATGCTATTCCTATAGTATCTACCTTAGTAGTATTTCCTAAAAATAGGAGACATCGTAAGATTAGAATGCTTAGTATTTCTATATAGATCCGTGGGTGGAAATCATTATATGATATCTTATGGAAATATAAATATTTTTTGACTAATGAAAACAACTGATGTTAATGAAACACCTGGGTGGAAATGGACTTGTATGGATTATGTTGAGTGGCTACTCAGGGCCCATGTCTATGGTTTACCCTGGTGTATCGCACTTGTGGATGGCCACCCAGGAACAAAGAGATTGGAGACGTTCTTGTCGTGAAGCTTCGAGTGCAGCCACATGGCATATGAGGTCTGCCTTGACCGACTAAGTTGCGAGAACTCAGCCAGACGGACAGAGAGTGGTAGTGATAATAGGATGGAACGCGTCCAAGGTGGTTTGAGGCATTGCTTCTAAAAAGTCTCATCTCGATGCATGTCGAGTCTTATGGGGAAAGTGCACCACCTCTCGAGAGGATAAATCTAAGTACTTAGTCGTGTCCCCGGTTATGGACAACTTTTTAGCATCAAGACAATGAAGCAGAATCAAGAATTTCATCATTCTAATTTCTCTAAGTTAAAACTTGTTGGGTGAACAAGGGAAGCACGTAGAGGGTATCTAGAGTGCCAAGTTTGATGAAGTGTTGATTAAAAAGAGAAAAACTATTTTTCAAAGGACAGGGAAAACTTACTTTATGCAAAGGCCAGCCAAAACTCTACTTAGACATATATTCATGTAGATGTTAGGTTCTCTATATCAATATGGTATCACTTGCCAATAAAATTCAAATGTATTGACCCTTGTGTGTTGTAACTTATCATGTTGTAGGATTACTTGATGATAGTGAAGTTTGATGAGTAGGGATTACGAGTCTGCATCCAACATGTTTGCCTGTGGCACATGAATATGAAGGACTCCATGCTTTATAGTTATATCTGCTGCTTTGTAATAAGATAGCCATATGATCTATGTAAGTTGTAATGAACTATTTTATTCCTGGATATGCGATGTAATATGACCTTTTTTTCTTGATATTTCATCTTAACTATTGGTGCTAGCTATTCTATCCAAGGACTAGCACTATAAACACAGGGACTTGTACCTTATCGGGTTCGGTCCGCTACAACAGCCATCAGAGAGGCACGACCCTCACTTTCACTACTGAAGAGATGAATATCCCACATACCCCTAAGGAATTGCAGTAGCCGCAGTTAGTACCCCAACCCAAGAAAGGAGACAAGATTCAAGAAGTAAACATGGAGTAGTCTTTCTCACCTTGCAACTCACCCTTCTGGCATAGGGTAGAGTTATGCATCATCCTAGAACCTTTTTTGTAAAACCCTGAGTGCCCCGACGACTGGCAGCAAATACCTGGTTTGTAATACTTATGTACCATCGCTGCTGGCTGGTGCAGACCGTCTAAACTATGTATGAAGTATGTTTCGCAATATACTAGTCTGAGTTTCACTTCTACGTGTTTTTACCATGACATTGCATCAGACTCAACCCGGAATGACCTCATCCCATAAGACCGCCGCCCTAGCCCGTCAACAGCAAACGGCATCAACTAACCTATCGGACCGCTAACTAGCTCAGAACAAATTGCTAGGAAGCTAGTTAAACGCCCTTCCTGCTACAACTAATACTAAATAAGTGGTATCAGCGTCTCTCATGAAGCGGCTTATACAAGGTCGACAGAAGATAACATCTCCGGACGATAGGTGTTGCGCCCGTCTAGCATCAATCGACGACTCCAATAAATTAGGACCTCGACATCACGAAGCACCCTTAGTCTCGCTCTAAGGGGGGAATACTATGACTTCTCTGCAAAAATAGAATAAACTTTCACCAGAATAACCCTAGATAGTCGACCCCTAATCATCGTTAGGTAATGACAATCCTCTAAAAGCAGACTCATGGACCCTACAAGAAGGACAACAATGCGCACTTTCCATAATCAGAAGATACTTCGGGAAAGTCCTCCATTTCAAGATCAACCGTCCATCCACCACTCCCGACGTACCAAGACCAAGAAGGCAGAAAAGCTGACCTCGGCAAGAAAGGATAAAAGAAGACTCAACTCGTCATCTCGCCTTGAGAAGAAGGACCTAATCAATGCTAAGCTACCTAGAATCGTCCTAAGGGGAAAATACTGCGTCTTTTCCATATCTTAACTTAAACACTCCACTGAAACAACACGACCCTGACATGTGGCTAAATCAGCCTGTTTGCTGAAAACCTTCTTTTACCTCATATTCCACTACTAAAAATTATTAAGTAGATGTTCTTACCCAACCCTACCTCTCCCAAATCTCGAGACGGTATTCTTTTAAGGGGAAAGCTCTATAACATCCCAATTTCAGCAATCCTGATTTTTTGTAAAAAAGGGCAAAAATCAGGGGAACAAAAACTTTTTCTTGTTAAGTGTTGCAATGTTTTCTTACTGGTTTGCTTTTGTTCATACATATGATTATGTATTAGATAATATACACCTTACCTCAACCTCAGTTGTCAAAAATATTTACAAAAGAAATGTCTTTGTTCATCTTTCATATTCTCAAATGTTCTCGCATTTTAAACTTGAGCCAAGATGACTTTAACGCAACCAAATATTTTACTAGTTCTATTAACAAAACAATGGAGACCTATATATAATATCCATATGTTTTTAAGACAGAACTCTCAACTACTCTTACCTCTAGGTTTTCCAAAACCTTTTCATTCTAATCTTGGTAGAAATACCAAGAGGTCCTTACCATACTTCAAAAATTAACCTCTCAACTACCCACCCTTAACTCAAGCCTGGCTTGAGGGTAACTTTAGTATTAGTTGGATAAGTTGATAAGATAAATTGCCTTGATCTGCGGATTGCCATGGTTGCTTAGGAATTAGAGTGAGCTACATTAGGCTCTCATACTAATCAAGCTAATCCAAAATCATAAATTATCTTAAACAATCATCCTAAACTATCTCTATCTTAAATCACACAAGTGACCCTCTAATCTACTCAACAAGATCAACCTTGAGCTAATCATTTGTCTTAACATTCAAATCATCAAGGACCAAATATAAGAATGGAGTCACTCCATTCAAGTATTACTTCAATATCATCCACTTTATGATAATAATAAACCCTTGCACCCTTGATACTAGTCCAAATCGGCAAATTTGGCTAAGTCTGGAATCATTAACTAGATTCAATCTTTGGAACTCCACCTACTCCAATATGTGTGCATTCTTGAGAACGTACTTGAACCATCTTCTAGTACATCAGTAGTACTACCAAATAACACACTTGCCCATGGCTATAACCTCCTTGGAACCACTCATCCATGATGGTTTTATAGTCAAGAAATAATCTTTCCTGCAAATCTTGTTCTACTTTGGCAGAAGCCCACATCCATATCCTATCTTCTTTGGACCATGAAGGGAATATGCCCGATAGGCAATAATAAAGTGGTTATTATCGTATTCCTTGTTTATGATAAATGTGTATTTAGTATGCTATAATTGTATTAATACTTAAACTTTAATACATGTGTGTTTAAAAAACAAACAGAAATTTCCTAGTTATGCATCTCTCATAAAACTAGCTCGTTGATTAACAAGATGATCAAGGTTTCCTGATCATGGACATTGGATGTTGTTAATAACGAAGTCACAACATTAGTGTAATGATGTGATGAACATTCATCCAAAGTATAGCATTATGATAAAAGTCATTGAGTTTATATTTCTATAACAACTTACGAAGTGATCCTAATCCTTAGACCATGAGATCATGTCAATCACTAACACCAGAAGAGTTTCTTGATAACATCAAACGTCACACCGTAACAGAATGATTATAAAGATGGGTTCAGAACTACTAAAGTGTTATGTTGAGGCCCATGGATAGAGAGTGGAATTTGTTCATCCCGATGAAGGATAGATATGCTCTGGGCCCTCTCGGTGATATCACATTGATTACCTTGCAAGAAAGTGATTTGATCACTAGAATGTTATATCACGGGAACGAGAAAAGAGTGCATGTCAGTAAAGAGATCAAACTAGGTATGGAGATACCAATGATCGAATCTCGGACAGGTAATATATCGTGAAACAAAGGGATTAAGATACTAGCATAAAAGGTTTTGACGATCACAAGAAAGTCATCGTTGACTGTGTGGGAGTCAGTATGGGTCTCCAAATACCGCTTCTGATTATTGATCTGAGAGGGGTCTCGATCATGTCCGCATTATTTGCGAACTAGGGTGACACACTTAAGAGACAGTGACATCCATTTGGAGAAAAAGTTTCATGCCGGAAAGAATAACAAGCAAAGGGAATTTATTTCACTAGATACCGAAATGGGTTTTCGGGTGAAATTGCAAAAAGTGTTTCTGCATGTGAAATGAAATACTAGAAAGGGTTTATATGTGAATGTTTGTCATTAAATTAATTGACAAAATTATGAATAAATAAAAGGCGTTCTATTTAATGAGTTTGCATTAAATTTGGTGGAAATTTACTGGGAATTTGATTGGGTTTTTGAGTGGAGGGAATTGAAAGGCATTTGAGTGAGTGGAGTGTCCACTCACATGATTGCTGAAGAGGTGGGGGTAGACCCCATGGCTGGGCTCCATGCCCCTTGGGTGCCCCCCTCTCCCCTATAAAAGGGCCCCCTCTCATCCTCTCAAAGCACATCTCCTCGTGAAGGATCTCTCTCCCCCTCTAGTATTTATCCCCCATGGTTTTGGACTAGCGAGATACATATTCCCGGTTGCTATTTGGCAAGAAAGAGTTGTGCTTCCTCTGCATCACTGGAGCGAGGAGGTGGAGGTTGCTCGGTGCCTCAAACGTGTGTGCGAGCACGGATGCGCCGCTGGTTTGCGGCGCTAGGACTTCCTCTCGATCTTGAGATCGGCAAGAGATCGTCTAAATCAACCACGAGTTTGGACTCGTAAATCTTTGTCGGTCTTCAAGGGTATATTCTCTATGGATATACATACGCCCGTTGTTTTTATATAGTAGATAGATCCTGATACATAGTTATTCCCATCGTCGGAAATTTTTTATTTTCTATGTTGCGAACCCTATAGTGGTATTAGAGCCGATCTATGCGTAGATGCTTTGCACGGGTAGTACACATATGAGTATGTGGGCGATGATGATAATTTTATTGCTTTTTAGTTGTACTTTTGATAAAGGTGGAATAGTGGGATGAAGAGGCCCGGACAAACTTTACATGTCCTCGCACATGAGACCTGTTCCATGCTTGACATGCAACTAGTTTTGCATAAGTGGCTACCGGGTATCTGTCTCTCCTACTATAGTCAATATCTAATTTGCAACAAGTTGTCAACAATTGGTTATCCTCGTTGTGGTTCATGTTTGTAGGTAAGAACGGTTCTTTCTTCGAAAGCCCTAAGGCACGTAAAACTTGCAATGGATAAATTAGAGGCGTCTAGTTTAGATTGTTGGTGGGCTAGTGTCATGATATGGTGATGTTGTAAGTAGAAGTATAAGTTCATACTCTTACAACACACATAAAGTGTAAGTTCCATAGACCTTGGCCTTAAATATAGAGTTATGATGGCGATCATACCATGATGCACATGATGGAGATCAAGTGCAAGAACCATATCATTTCACTTATTAACATGTGATGTTTGTTGCATCTTATATTGCTTGTTTGGTGTTTTATTAGCATAATAAGATGATCCTTCATTTAGATATCAAGATAATAATGTGTTCTCCCTTAAGTATGCATCGATTATGTTTCGTCGATCCAAGACATCACGTGATGATCGGGTGTACTTGAATCCACGAGCATATCTCGGGTGTAAGACAGTTACACACGCGAATACTAAGGTTCTTACTTGGCGAGCCTAGGATGTACAGACATGGCCTCGGGACACGGACCGAAAGGTTAAGCATGAGTCATATGGAAGATATGATGCCCATTTGATGCTCGCCTTTGAAGCTACACCGACTCACGTGATGATCGGACTTGGTGTAGTGGATTTGGTTCATGTAATCACCAAAAAGGCACGAGGGATGTCATTTTTTAGTGGGAGTACATTTCTAATTTGGATTATAAGAACTCAATTTATCATAAATTAAATCAAGGTGAATTTGTATAATTTGTTGTAGTCATTGGCATTCGTTCACCACCTTGTGCATAGTTGTAATTGAGATAATAGAACTATAGAATTCTGGATATATACTTTACGAACTGGTATCGTATTGCGTTGAGTGTCAATCTAAAGTTTAAAGTCCTATTGCAAATTTTCAGCAAACTCTATTTACTCCATGAAATTTAATAGTTAGTATTAAATCGAGAGTAACAATTCCAGTGTTAGTGTCTTAAGCATCATGTTTGCCTCCATGATTCTTGATTGTTTTTTTAAATATCAAGGTTATCTAGGAGCTGAAAGAATTGTTTCAGAAACCATCATGTGTGGCAGATATAACGATATCTGAAACAATATTTTGGTTGCAATATGATAGAGTATAATATATGTTCTCATATTGGATGAGAATTTGCAAAGGTTGGAGATGCTAGACATCCTAATCATCCAAAAGGGTGATCTACTAGATACCGAAATGGGTTTTCGGGTGAAATTGTAGAAAGTTTTTCTGTATGTGAAATGAAATACTAGCAAGAGGTTATATGTGAATGTTTGTCATTAAAGTAATTGACAAAATTCTGAATAAATAAAAGGAGTTTTATTTAATGAGAGTTTGCATTAAATTTGGTGGAAATTTAATGGGAATTTGAGTGGGTTTTTAAGTGGAGGGAATTGACAGACATTTGAGTGAGTGGTCCACTCACATGAATGTAGAAGAGGTGGGGGCAGCCCCCATGGCTGGGCGCCATGCCCCTTGGGTGCCCCCCTCTCTTCTATAAAAGGCCCCGCTCTCATCCTCTCAAATCACACCTCCTCGTGAAGGATCTCTCTCCCCCCCTAGTATTTGTCCCCCATGTTATCGAACTAGCGAGATACATGTTCCCGGTGGCTATTCGGCAAGAAAGAGTTGTCCTTCCGCTGCATCGCTGGAGCGAGGAGGCAGAGGTTGCTCGGTGCCTCGAACGTGTGTGCGAGCACGGATGCGCCGCTGGTTTGCGGCGCTAGGACTTCCTCTCGAAATTGAGATCGGCAAGAGATCGTCTACATCAACCACGAGTTTGGACTCGTTAAGCTTTGTCGGTCTTCAAGGGTATGTTCTCTACGGATATCACTACTAGGAAAATGGCTATAGGTAATCAGCACATCCGTGGATCACATCGTTGAAGTGCCCCACGGCTAAAACAGGCGTGGCTCACCTATGGAAAGTGCCCTACTAGTAACTAGAACAACCGTGGCGCACATGACCATAGTGCGCCAGGGGCCTGTTGTCCGCACGCCAGACATCCGTAGCACACATAGGGTAGGTGCACTACGCCTATTGGTGTTACCCGTGGCGCATGTTGGGGGGGGTGAGCTACGCCTAAGCGCATGCCCCTCTGCTTAAAACGGTCAAACACATCCGTGGCGCACTATGTCATGTGCGCCACGGATGTTACTAATCCATGTGGCACACTGGGGCCGAGTGCGCCACGGATGTGGCGATTTTTTTTGGCAGCTCCACTTTATGTGCACATGTGTAATCATCCACCACCCCACACTTCACTTTCCCCTTCTTCTTCCTCCTTAGATCTAGTCGGGATCCTTCTCCTTCCCACCTCAATTTCTCCACTCATTCACCATTTTTAGCATGTAGAACTTGCCTTGGATGTTACATAAGTAATAGAGGAAGGTCTCGGGTCTCTCATCTCCTTCTCCAGTCTCGCGCGCACCTCTCCTTTCCATCTTTCTCGCGATTGGTCTCTCATCTCGGTAAGTTGTCCATGTAAGGATGTGTTCATGTGTATATGGATGATATGCTCATATGTATGTAGATGATCGATGCTCATGATGTGTGTATGAGAGGATCGATGGTCATATGTGTGTGTATATGGAGAGTATCGATGATGCTCATGCATGTGTGTATGGAGAGGATAATGATATGTTCATGTGTGTATGGATTGGTCTCTCTCTCTTGTGTTTGTATATGAACAAGTTGCCATTTGTTTTGCCAAAATGTTGATTCATTTCCATTTTGGCAAGACTTTGGCATTTCGCAAAGGTCCTAATTTTAGGATAGGTCATGCCGAAATTTTCTATCGACCATTGCATGCATGCATTCATTATGTGGTTCTAATAGAGTTCTAATTGTACCGTGTACACTGTGCAGGCAAAAATGGTCCGCATAATGAGCGAAGGCATTGTGGCTAGATTTTTGAAATGTGCGACGACCGACATGATATGAAATAACAAGACGGATATAAGATGTTCGTGCTGAAGATGCAAACTCAACTGCGTGATCGACCCAGATTCCGGGAATCTGCAGGCGCACCTGCTCCGCCATGGTTTCATGGATGGATACACTCGTTGGATAAGCGATGACGAAGACGATGGAGACGGTGAAGGTGGCCAACATGACGATGATCATCATCACGACGAGAACGGGCGAGATGATGAAGAGTCTCCTAGAGATGGTGAAGGTGCGGAAGCAGACCGGGATGATGATGATCTAGATGCCGGAGGAGCAGACGACGATGGACAACGTCAGGCTGGGTGCGGGACCCTTATGTGCAAGAGCTGCTTCTCAAGCAGACGAGTAATGCCAGGGCGGCCGCTAGAGTGAAAGCCAAGCTTGCGCAACTTGAGAAAGACGCGGTTACTCCATTGTCTGAAGGATGCAGGCCTGATGATACCCGGTTGAATGTAACGCTCAAGGCTATGGAGATGAAGGCAAAACACAAATTGAGCGACGCAAGCTTCGACGATATGATGGCATTCTGGCACGATCGTCTCCCGGAGGGGAACACATGTCTAACTAGTATCGAGGACGCCAAGAAAATCGTCTGTCCTCTCGATCTACCACATGTTAGATATCAGGTATGCATCAACGATTGCATCATTTATCGGGGCGAGGACGCAGAGAAAACCACATGTTCGGTGTGCGGCATGAGTCGATACAAGAAAGGGAAGAAAGCACCTCGAAAAGTGGTATGGTACTTTCCTATCACTCCTCGTCTGCAGTGCTATTTCGCGGACCCTAAGGAAGCGAAGCTCATGCGATGGCATGCGGAAAGGAAGAAGCCAGGAGATGATGATAATGACCCCGAAAAGGATGAGCTGCTGACGCACCCTTTAGATGCTAGCCAGTGGAAAGAATTGGACCTCGAATTCCCAGAATTCGGTGGAGATTCGAGGAACACCAGGCTTGGTGGGAGCACCGATGGACTCAATCCGTTCGGTAGCCAGAGCAGCACGCACAACACTTGGCCCGTGTTTGTATGGATGTACAACCTCCCTCCATGGTTGTGCATGAAGAAGAAGTACATACAAATGAGTATGCTAATTCAAGGGCCGAAACAACCTGGTACCGACATCAATCTGTATCTCGGGCTGTTGAAAGAGGTGCTAGCCACGTTATGGGAATCTAGAGCCAATCTGTATCTCGGGCTGTTGAAAGAGGAGATAGCCGTAGCGCAAGGCCCGTGGCGCACTGCTAGTGCGCCACAGATGATCTTTTCAGGTGCGCCACGAATGGCCATTTCCCTTGTAGTGTATACATCCGCCCGTTGTTTGTATCTAGTAGATAGAGCTTGGTACATAGTTGTTCCCATCGTAGGAAAATTTTTGTTTTCTATGCTGCGAACCCTACAGACTAACTATTTGAATTGTTATTACCTCATAACCATAGTCTATAAACCCACCCTTCACTTGATTACGATGGATCTCTATGCTTCTTAAACCCACCTGGTTTATGAGGCATCATGACTCACCTGCTATGGCAGACTTATTTTCAACAAAGATTGCCATCCCTCTTAAACCACCTCAAATAGAACCAAGTCAAAATATTTCTGCCATTATCATATATATATAACTTGGTCTAACTATCCACCTATCCCTTCCATCAAGGTGAGCTCTGAGATCACTAATTCAACCTTGTTTAGGTGGTATAAAAATATCAATGACCTAGATCCTCTAATCCTTGTTCTCCTAATATCCATCTTGTTTTTCAAAACCCAAGGTTTCCATCGATGGATACTTCAAGTTGAAATCATCCTCCTTGGATATAATCATTTTCCAAATAATTTCCATAATTATTTGGAACCTACAACTATTTAAATTCCATTCCTTGCAAAATTCTCAAAATCTTTCCTATAAAGGAAAGTTTGTTTTTCTCCAAACTACTTTGCCAAATAAAGGCACGGATGATGCCTATATATCCTATCCTATCTTCTCATCTCTAAATTAAGTATTTTTGAGATTCTTTTTTATTTCTTTTGCCCCTTTTCTTAAATGGCAGAAACAAGAAATAATAGATTAAAAATACCTTTTCTTCAAAATAAATTCCAAGAAAAATCTCCAATGTGTGATATGGTATTTAGGACCTTCTCATATCAAAAACCAACCTTGTCCATTGTAAAAATTATCAAATGAGCTTCTAGAAATCATTTCTGTATTATTGAATAAATACTTATTAGTAGTCTTTGAATTCTTTGAAAAATCCCAAACAATTCCTAGGGTTATGTTTTGACCATACCCATCTACCAGTACCACCTTCTCACCTAGCCACATGCTATTTTTTAAACTTCCCTAATAGCTATCTATTTGATGAAACTTGGCAAACTAACAAAACAATTGAGTTAAACCAACACAAAACCTTATCAAAGCTTCTCTAGCACTCCTCTCCAGCACCATGACCCCTCGGGTCAAATATACTGTAGCACTACCCTCCTTGATCCCATGTGCTTGAAGAGAGTGAGAGAGAGAGATAAGCCACTTATTGCAAATCTTGTAAAGTAATAACACAACAGCAACCACCACCCTTCTCTCCACTCACTGCTCGACTCAGAGCCCCACCACACTCCCTCCACCACCCCTATGGCCAATGGCTTTCCCTAGACCACCCTCTCCACTTTTGTGAGCTTGGTTCACCATGAACCCACCTCTCCCAAAATAAAAAGGCTAGAGGCCACCCCCAACACGCCCCTGCCCCTCATTTTCATCCTCTCCCCTCCCAATCAACCCCCAGAACACCGTCCCTTCTCCCGTTCTCTAGCCTGGCCATGAGAAGAGAGATCACCTCTCGGTCCTCTCCAAGATCTGCTCGAGGTACTCCCCTCTCCATGCCTCTCCCTGCATGTTACCTACTAGAGCTCGTCTCGGTCTCCTAATCCTAACCCATCCCTTTTTCTTGCCCAGGAACGACTTCCCCGGTGGCGCCATCGAGCTCTCACGAGCTTCTGTATGTCGCCATCACGTGAGATGCTTTCCTTCCTAATACCCCTTGTGCCAACCATCCCTGGAGCCGCCATCGAGCACCTCTTCATCTCTGCTGCTCCTCGTCATCTCCCAGCCCATCGGTGAGCCTCCCCGCGCCCTTGATCCGCTAGCTAGGGTTCCACTGTCGCTTGGTGGTCGCGAGCGAGGACGACAAGCCACTGCCGTTCATCGCCTTCTAATCCAATGGCGGAAAACCTCCTATACCACTTCACTCCCCTGTCACCGACACCTAGGGCTACCCTGCTTTTTTAAACCGTGGCCTCTCACGTGAGGCACGTCCTGAGTGGGCCGGTTTCCCCCTCGACGACCCATTTCCCCTCTATATCTGGCCCGAAAACCCTGCCCCTCTTCTTTTTATTTGGATGTTTAGAGATCTGCAGAAAACTTGATTAATTTAATTCAAATTGAAAATGGAAACTAAGTATTTTACCATAACCTTTTTTGTACATGTTCTATGATAAATCCTCTAACATGTAGTACCTTTAGTTGACTCAAATAATGTTCAGAATTATTCCAATAAATCATGTGCCAAGATGTATACTATTACTTAATAAAATATTTCTGTGAGATTTATAAATCCATTAAATTAAATCCTTTTTAGAATGAAAGGTATTATGTGTACCTTGTATGTCCCCCTGGCCTACCATAAATGGATTCCTACTTTTCCCCCGGTAAAAATAACAAAAACGGCCCATTTATGCAGTTAGGAATTTCTCTTGGTCAAATAAAAGTAGGTACTGAACTAATTCCAACTCTCATAATTCATAAAATATAACATCTATCAGACCCTAGAATCCCAGTATTTATTGAGCTCTCTTTGATTTATTGTGAAATAATCTATTAGATGTAAGTTCACCAATAAAATCACTACATGAGTTTTCTTAATCCAAAAAGGGTGATCCAATTTCTATATAAAGGTATTTCAAATACCTAACATATGTTCTTGGAATCATAACAAAAGATCTTGTAGATTAAATCTGGTTAAAAAGACAAAAACCTTCCAGAACTACATTTGGGAATTTCCTGATGGTATTCTGGTAATTATTTTGAAGTGATTCCAACTGTCAGTGAATCGGTCCATCAAACCCTGCTTAACCATCCAAGAAAATAATTTTTGGACGTAAAGAACTTTTCTGGTGAATTATTTCATAAAACTAGGGGGTTTATCACTAGAAAATGCATAATAAAATAAATGGGTATTGATAAAATAGTGAAACCACTTTTGTTGGTTTTATTTTACCAATACCTATCTGATGATTTCATTTTTGCATATTGATATCATACAGAACTTGACATTGGTTTAAAACCCCTTTAATAAGTATTTTTGGCCTCCAAAATCGTTTAGAAAATCCTCAAAGGCCCATCAAGCATTTCCACTTGCTTTAAATACAACCACTCAACACCTAACGATTTATAAACTTGTGTTGTCCTTTGCTTGTTGTATGTATTGATGCATGTATGCCTTGTATTGAATGTGGTATTTTTTTGTTTGCTTGTATGCTCGATAACGATGATAGTTGTGTTTGTGTGATGCCGACAAGAAGGAAGCATCGTATTATTATTATTATTGTTATTGGTATTCTGGTTTTCTAAAGAAGTCAAAGTAAATCTTGCTGGTCACAGAAAAGACACCTTCTTTCTCATAAGCATTGTCCTACTATTTTACTTATGCATATTTTCCCTTTTTGTTTATGAAGAACCTCATTGTTTTACTATAATTTTTTATACCTGGTAGTGGCTTGGCTCCTCCATCAATACCATTTGTAATAATAAGTACAACCCCGTTGATGAGACCTAATTTCCCCTAGTATGGTAGATGGTGTACAAGACCATACCCCCTTTGGAGACCCGTTTTAGCCGAAGCAAAACTAGAGGATGGGAAGACCCCGGAAAAGTTTACAAAATGTTTTATGAGAAAACCTTGGTGAGGTTGGACCTACGAAGAAAATGTTAATAAAATAAAAAGGTTTTTTTTTACAAAATGATGAAAGAAAGAGGAGGAATAATGTTTACAAAAACACACCCGGTTCTTTGCAGCTTTAGCTATAACAACTTAACCATGCAACCACATTATTTTGGAATGGGAAAGGGCTAGATTTGAAGTTTGCTACTCTGGTATGGGAATTCTCATGACTACATATAAGGGATCATCTCCCTCTAATTTCGGGGTTCCTTTATGAATAGGGTCAACTGTGGAACAATCACCTCGAGGAATGGTGAACGGCACTCGGGAGCCGTTGGGCGGTACTATGACCCCCTCATTAAAAGTTCCACATACCATCGGGTGCCACTAGGCAATACTATAAACCCGTTGGGCGATATTTTACATGTCCGAGATTCGGTCATCGGTATCCCCATACCTAGTTTAATCTTCTTACCAACATGTACTATTTTCTTGTTCCCGTGATATAACATTCTAGTGATCCCCATTAATTGATTGCAACCTATATCAATGTGATATCATCGAGAGGTCCTAGAGTATTTATCTCTGTCATTTGGATGGAAAAATCCCAATCTTTATCCATGATCCTCTATATAACACAATCGGAGTATCGGAACCCACCTTTATAGTCACCTTGTTACGGTGTGATGTTTGGTGTTATCAAGCTACTCTTCTTGTGTTAGTTATTGACATGATATCGTTGTCTAAGGATTAAAGTTACTTGTAGTGATGTTATAGCAATTTAAACATAACTAGTCAACTACCCATGAATCCGCACGACCCAAGGGTTCCTCTATTACTAATTAAAATTATTATGTAAAATCCAGTATATTAGTGAATTCCTGAATATGGATGTTAATAGAAAGTAATTATTCATATTTCATCGAATATGGAACTAATAATCAATTATTATAGTCTTTCGTAATACTTGTTCAAATTAAGAAGGCGTGGAGAAATAAATCAAGGAAACATATTTGTAAAATTATTTTTTTAGAAATGGTTTTTTCTATACAACTTGTAGAACTAATTCTAGGATTGTCGACGCACTGGTGGAATATCAATATCAATATGTTTTATTGGACCTTTCAATCTTAAGTTATTTTATAGTCTTGGCTAAATTTGGCAGTAATTAACATGGATCAAGACTCAAGACAATAATATCTTGAATATGAGTTGTCGTCAAGATTATGTCTAAGCAACAAACTATAATAGAAGTACCTATGTTTAACAACTTAAATTAGCATCTACGGATAGTAAAATAGCTATTAAAGTATTTTAGATACTGCTATATAAATTTTACTAAAGCCATACACACTACATTGACTCGCATGCAACTCATTATAGGATAGAATAACTAACAATTACCTCATCTAAATAAAAAACTGCAATTCAATATGAAAACAACCATTTAAATAGGTATATGTTTATGATACTTAAATCCAAAGAAAATGAGAAGAAGTAACAATAACTACATCGCTGCTGTTTATATTATCTAAAAAATGAAAATTTCAACTTTGGCTCATTTTCAGTGTCAACCAAACAAAATGAAGGAGGAAAAAATCACCAATAAATGAAAATAGACAAGAGAAGCTTCCGTTGTGATAGCAGCAATATATTGGAAGACTCGGAATGAGTTTAACCTGCAAAAAAATCTAATGAAATTGTAGCACAGAGATAAGGTAAATATTACGATTCCTAAATCTTAATTGAGTATAATTGACTGTATCAAAATTCATTGTATTAAAAAACTAATATAAGTGGTCTAGAGAATTACTGCTATACATACCCATTTTTATACTTAAACTTGAAAACAAAATAGGACAATTAAAAGTTTTCCTTGATAATTTAATTGCCACTATTGTGTCACTGTCCTGATGATGCTTTAGCCACTATTCCTCTCAACCTGACTAAAGTTGTCTCACCCTTTAGATCTCTCATGAAAGTAATGCCTACCCGAGGGAGATTTAACCAACGCTTTAAACAATTTAAGATAACATGAGGCGTGAGTGTCTTTCAACATTGCTAAATCAGACCCCAAAAATGCAAGAAATAGCATGTCAGCTTTGAAGGGTGGGACAACTGAAATATCAGTTCAGTCGATATTTTTTATATAGCAAAGTAAATACGGAAAGAAACATAGGTCGTATCCGGAATACCCACCTTGCATTATGTATCACACTAGTGGAAAACAGGGCTGTCGTCCCGGGCTGCAACGGGCTCTAGTCCCGGTTTTGGGCCCGGGACTGCGAAAACGGGACTAGAGGCCCCCCCTCTAGTCACGGCTCGCTACAGCCCACGACTTATAACAGCCACGTGGTTGTTTCTGCGCCGCAGGGGGCGGAAACCCTCTATTCCCGAGCCGTAACACCACCCGGGACTATAAGGTTTCCTGCCGCGGCAGAGAATTGTGTGTTTCTCTGCCGCGGTAGAGATTGTGTATTTCCTTTTTTTTGTCATTTCGTCCCTTTTTCGTTTTGTGTTTCACTATAATTTCAAACATATATTTAAGTACACATATTGTACGCTAGTACATACACAATACACGTTGATGCATCTATATAATTAATCGATCCCTTGCAAGCATACATTGATGATATATATATATCAAAAGGAAGAAATGTTTTGAAATTACATGGTCATTGATGAATATATATATCATATCAGCTACATGGAGATCACTAAGGCAAATCGAGTTCCACGTCATCCGCATAATGCTCAACATGTACATCAAGGACTTCCTTCATCATAAATCCCGCCAGATCCTCTTGAATTGCTCTTATGCGTTGGTCTGGCTCTAGTTTCTCCCGCAAATCATAAATATAATGTGAGTCAACTTTCCGCTCACTGGTCAACTCGTGGATGTACTCGCAGACGTAGTATCCACATAAATGAGTTTCCGGTGACTGTTGTAAACTCTTCACCATTTTATAAGTTAGCTCCTCTTTGAATGGACCTAGTATTTTCTGTCTGAACCGTGTCGAACACCTGCTCGGCAAAGAAAATGACCAAAGGAGTTATTAGTTACTTGATATCAGGAAATGAATGAAAGAGAACGATATAATGCGATAATGATTGAAATTACTTATGGAGCATTGCTTTCATGTCGCTCCACTGCTCTTGGTCCCAACTTAATGAGTCGTGAACTTCAACTAGGTAGTTGTCAACTTGAATGTTTAGCAAGATCCAGTGGAATCTGCGAACAGTTACATAATCATACATGCATAGATCATCGAGTAAGCAAAAATAAAATATGTACAAGATATAAACACTCACTTGAAGTTGTAAGGAAATAGTATTTCCTTAACAAAATTATTCTCGGTTAAGAACCTGCATAGGTCTTCCTCCACGTCCTTGGGGTGATTCTTTAACGTATATTCATTAACGATATATGGGTCAATGAATCCAACGTCGTATCTTCTAGCTCTTTTGCATTCAAGCATCTTCATTATGCAGAATATAATATCATACAAAAGGATATATAGTTAGGATAATATATTAAATGCAATGAACGAGCTGAGCTACAAACTTAATTATAGAAATAAATCACATAAAGACAGTAGCAACCAATGATAGATTTGTCGAGGGCACGGCTGGTTGTATAACTGAAACAGTTCGGTCATTTGATCCTGTATCGAGTATGGTTGAAGTGATGCTCCTTTCTAATGTCCACCGGAAACCAATCTTTCCGATGCTTTTTTCTGCTTGCGACATGTACCATTCGTGCAGATTTCGCATATGTGTGGATAGACGCACGAGCTCCTCATTACTGACTAGAGGCTCCCCTTGGACATACTTCTGTACTATCTGACCCACTGGCGTATCTTCATACCCTAAATATTGACCAAGCGACATTTTTTCTTCGGTAGCAAGTGCGTTGGCCTCCGATACAGTGATTCCTGTTAGTGCAACATTATTACGGGCTCTAGGGTCCATTATTTGCATGTCCATATCCATTTCAGCTCTGAAGCCCTTGTCGAGGTCTGAAATGACTTTGAGCGGGGCGAACGATTGATTCTTCTGTGCTCCGAGCTAGGCAACTTGCTTCCCGCTTTTTGCACATGTGATTTTTTTCTTCTGTGCTTGCTTAACAATCTCCTGGTCATAGTCTGATTCCAGATTCATCGATATCTGGGATGGTTGCTCAAGAAAGGACTCAGCCCACTTTTTGGTTTTTTCATCATATACCGGCTTTGGCTTAGGCTATTTTGGTGCAAAATGCGCCTTAACTTGGGTAGCCAAATCCGCGTTAGTTTCCTCATCGGTCTTGTCATAAGGTCTCTTTGGAAGAGCCGGCAGTATGTCGACTATCTTCGCCGTTTGACCTTTCTTCAATGTGGGGCGCGGGGGAGCGTCGAACTTCCGTTTCTTCGACGAGATAGTAGTATTGCACGGAGGCGGAGGCGGAGATCGAGTTGATGTACTCCTGCTGCGATGATCGTTAGCGGGACGGAGTGGACTTGGAGGTTGGCGATAATCGGGTTGGGGTGGACTTGGAGGTTAACGATATTCGATGCTGGGTGGACTTGGATTCCTTGGAGTCTGTGGCCTTGGCGCCGAGCCTGGAAACTTGATGTACTTCTTCTTCCATAGAATGATGTTGCGCTTGACATCTCCTAGTTTCGTAAGACCTTCAGGCGTAGCGATTTCAATCTCTAGGTCCGCAAAATCCTCCACTATGTCATCCACCGTGACACGAGCATAGCCTGGTGGAATCGGAAGTGAATGGTGGAGTGCTCCAGGTAGACAAGGTAAAGCAGTGCCGGTCGCCACCTAGAAGGACAGGTTGTTCATTGGCTGATGTAGCTCACATTGTGCCATCTCTCTGACATCATCCACGGGGTAGTGAGGAGCCGGTGCATCATCTAGCAGTGCTTGATCATCAGCCCGGACCTCAGTGGAAGCCACGCTGCTTCTCCGCTGGCTAAGATCCAATGCAGGATCATCAGCCTACGCGTGAGTTGACGACGGCGGCCTTTGTCTAATTTCTTGCATGAGGTTCTTCAGATCATCTAGGTCCTGCTCTACCCTGGACATCCGGTCTGCCTCCCGGTCCTTCTTTGTCTAACGGCTTCTGTAACTGACATCGTACTGAGGACACCCTTTCTTCCACGAGACACCGGCGCCTTTTCCTCGTGTTCATCCTCCCTTTTCAGGATTCCCTAGGGCGCGTGTCGGCTCATCGTTCTCTCTCTCGGGACGGAACAATCCCAATTGAGCATCGTTCATTGCTTGAATAAGGTCTTGGGAGGGTTTTAGAATTTTTTCATGAAATAATGTCTTCCCTGTTTCTGGGTCCAACGATCCCCCGTGCCCGTACCACCAGTGCTTTCACCTCTCGGGCCATCCATCTGTACCAGGAGTGACGCCTCTAGCCCTCATTTTCTTCTCCATAGTTTCCCACTTAGGGACGACACTCTTGTATCCACCTGTCCCAATTTTATGATGGTATTTCTTTTGGGCAGCATTTAACGAGTTCTTTGCCGACTTTGCCTTTGCTTTATCAGATTGCTTGTACTGTACAAAATCGGGCCACTGTTCTCTCAACTTCTCATTTACTCCTTTGAAGTCTGGAGTTTTCTTTTTCGCGACATATTTCGCGTATAAACTTTTCTTGTGGTTCCGGTACAGTTCAGCCATCTTGCTCAGAGCCCACTCCTTGACTTTCGCTCTATTTTCAAGCCCACCCGGCCTTGGGGTAATACCATCTACCTCAAATTCTTCATACTCTGGAGGTAGTATGAAATGCGCTATGAGCTTCTGCCAAAGGTCATATTTGGCATCATCGGTGACATAGCTGTTGGATTCTTCACCGGGTGTCTTTGACTGATTCCATTCTTGGATGGTGATCGGCAGGTTGTCCCTAACAAGCACCCCGCATTGATTTATAAACATCCTCCAGTTCTTCTCTGGAGCAATCGGTTCACCATCATCATCTATTTCTTCAATGGTGAACCTCTAATTGTTTCGTTCGTTCTTCAGTGCTTCTCTAATTATTTCGTTCGTTCACCATCCAACTTTTTGTTCGGCCTTCGTTTCGTTCGAGATGTCGATTGCTTCGATCCAGTGGGCTAAACTAAGAAGAGAGAGTGATTAATATATATCTAGATAAGTTAATGAATAGAGGTAACACGAGGCTTTATATATATATATATATCTACCTCGCTGGATCCTGTCGAGGGGCCATCATTATTGTTGTTATTTGTTTGCCCTTCGTCCATCCGGTCTTCATCTTGATACATTAGGTTTTCCTCTAGTCCATCACCGGATGGATTCAGATATGAGGATATCTCTTCCTCGAGCAAAATATCATCGCCGGTAGTAATATTAAGAGGAATTTCACCTCTTATCATGCCCTGAAGATAACCTTCAGCAATGCGACCATGATCTTCGGATGGATCCATGACTTAATTATCTATATTAGAAAGAGAGTTAAACATGTTAGAAAAAATAATAACCCTAATAACTAAAACAAAAAAAAAATAACCCTAATAACACAAATTAATAACCTAATATTATTTGCGGTAAAACAATAATCCTAATAACTAATACAAAAAAACCCTAATTAATAACCCTAATATTATTTGTGATAAAACAATAATCTTAATAACTAAAACAAAAAAACAATAACCCTAATATTATTTTTGGTAAAACAATAATCCCAATAACTAAACCAAAAAAAACAATAACCCTAATATTATTTGTGGTAAAACAATAATCCTAATATTAATTGTGGTAAAACAATATAATCCTAACTAATAACTAAAACAAAAAAATAACCCTAGCTAATTATAATTAAAAAAATAATTAAAAAAATAAACCTAGCTAATTATAATTAAAAAAATAACACTAGCTAATTATAATTAAAATAACCTAGGTAACAATATAATCCTAATCCTAGCTAATTATAATTAAAACAATAATTAAATAAATAACCCTAGCTAATTATAATTAAATAAATAACCCTAGCTAATTATAATTAAAATAACCCTAGATAACAATATATTAATCCTAATCCTAGCTAATTATAATTAAAACAATAATTAAAAAAAACCCTAGCTAATTATAATAAAGAAATAACCCTAGCAATTTATAATTAAAATAACCCTAGCTAACAATATAATCCTAATTAATCCTAGCTAATTACAATTACAATAATTACTAACCCTAGCTAGCTAATTAATAATTAAAAAAACCACACCCGCCACGGCTCCCTTCCAGCTCTCACCGATCGAGGCACACGGCTGGGCGACGGCACGGCGAGGCAGCGCCCAGCAAGGCGGCGAGACGCCCGACGCACGGCGGCATGAGACCAGCTAGCGGATATCAAGCATGGTGCCAGAGCGGCTAGGCGGCGAGGAGGCACGCGGTAGCACGGCGGAGCGTCGTCACGACGGAGCACGTACGCACGGCGAGCGGCGGCCGGACAACACCTCCCCTGCTTCGTCTTCGTATGTGCGTGCTTCGTCTTCTTCGAGAAATGCTAAGTGTTGGGGAAGCACCTCCCCTGGCGCCAGAATATAAAGGGACAGACCTTTAGTCCCGGGTCGAGCCACCGCCCAGGACTAGAGGGTCTCTAGTCCCGGGTCATGGCTTAACCCGCGACTAAAGACCCCCCTTTAGTCGCGGGTTAAGCCACGGCCCGGGGCTAGTGTGTTTTTTCGGACGCTAGATTTTTGCGCGCGCAGGCACCCTCTAGTCCCGGGTCGAGCCACGACCCGCGATTAGTTTGTTTTTTGTACATTTTCTTTTTTTAATTCAAATCAAATATAAAACTTTACAGAACCTAAATAAAACAAATAATATGTCTATTATTATCAAAAAAATATGAAGAATCTTAATATAATATCCATATATTTGTTTGCATCATTTATAAATTATTTCATTTGTTAATTTTCTTTTTGAACTCAAATCAAATATAAAACTTTGGAAAATCATATCTTTTATTGTAAAAATCCAAATAAAACAAATAATATGTCTATTATTATGATAAAAATATAAAGAATCTTAATATAATATCCATATATTTGTTTGCATCATTTATAAATTATTTCATTTGTAAATTTTCTTTTTTTAATTCAAATCAAATATAAAACTTTGAAAAATCATATCTTTTAGTAAAAATCCAGATAGAACAAATAATATGTCTATTATTATCAGAAAAATATAAAGAATCTTAATATAATATCCATATATATGTTTGCATCATTTATAAATTATTTCATTTGTAAATTTTCTTTTTTTAATTCAAATCAAATATAAAACTTTGGAAAATCATATCTTTTATTGTAAAAATACAAATAAAACAAATAATATGTGTATTATTATCAGAAAAATATAAAGAATCTTAATATAATATCAATATATCTGTTTGCATCATTTATAAATTATTTCATTTGTAAATTTTCTTTTTTTAATTCAAATCAAATATAAAACTTTGGAAAATCATATCTTTTATTTTAAAAATCCAAATAAAACAAATAATATGTCTATTATTATCAGAAAAATATAAAGAATCTTAATATAATATCCATTTAGTCCTGGTTGTAGTCACAAACCGGGACTAAAGATATTTCCCGCCATTTCCCACCGCTTCCCACCCTTTCCTTTTGACGAGAGCTTTTAGTCCCGGTTGTAGTCACTAACCGGGACTAAAGATATTTCCCGCCATTTCCCAAAGCTTCCCGCCAAGTTTTCCCGCCCTTTCCCTCTATATCTAGGGCGATCGCGCCATGGCTATCCACACATCCACACATTCCTCTCTTAGAACAATGGACAATGCCTACTAGGCCATTCTGACCCTCAAGGAGACCGATGCGTTGTGCGCCTCCATCTACCCTTGTCCGCCGGGCTACCGGCCGCCCGTCGGCTGGATGCTGAGCACTGGAGGGGTTCCTATCCCTCTTGTCCCTCAAGGTTCCGCACGCCAGGCGGCCATCACGAACCACTTCTACCACGAGCTCACGCTGGAGCAGCAGATGGATCCCTATTGGGATCCCGACAACTATGACACCTGGATTGCCTTCTTCACTAATAGGTGGGAAAGGTAGCTTGCCATGTACGAGGGTGATGGCCCGCCCCGGTGAACCACAATGAAGCCGGCTGCCGTCTGTGGTGGGAGAACCGTACTATCATCAGAGTGATGCGCTACATCGCCAGGGGAGACCATCCTAGCTTGCGGTGCCCACAAGTCCACCCGCCACAAAGCCACAAGAAGGCCCCTCCCCCACCCAGCGGTAGCGGCATCATCTTCCAGGAGACCCCTCCTCCGCCCGCCATGAATCCAAGGCTGGAGTGGCCCCGGGTATATGCCATGGCTGGGTTGAGGATCCCTAGAGTGGCAAGTGACGATGACGATGATGATGACGATGACGAAGAAGACCCTGAAGCTGCGTACTATGTGGCGCTTATCACAATCTTCGGACATGTATGTCTTGTCCTCCACTCCCACGATGTTTCTTTTTCCTGAAGGAACTATGTGGCGCTTTGGCTCATCGTCTAATGTATTATTTTTCTTATTTTTTCTTTTCTATGTTTGGTAGACATGTCCTTCACATAGAAACCCGAGCCACATCATTGGCTAGGATGAATGGTTCGTCTAAGTACCCAAGATTGTTGAGATCCAACGATGTCATTCCGTATTTCTTGTCTACCTCAACCCCTCCTCCTGTCAGCTTGACCCATTTGCACCAAAACAAGGGGACCTTAAAAGTAGGTCCATAGTCAAGTTCTCATATCTCCTCTATCTAACCATAATATGTGGTCTTTGACCCATTGTTGTCGGTTGCATCAAAGCGGACACCACTGTTTTGGTTGGTGCTCTTTTTTATCTTGGGCTATCCTGTAAAATGTATACCCATTTATCTCGTACCCTCGGAAAGTCGATATAGTCGAAGATGGTGACCTAGACAACAAGTATAGCTGATCTCCAAGAGTGTTGTTTTTTATGAGATGTTGCAATCAACCGCCGAAACTCTTCATGTGTTCATCTCTAATCCAAGAGTCATGCTTTCCAGGGTTGTTGGAGCGTAAGATTTTCTTGTGTTCCTCGATATATGGGGCTGCCAAGATAGAGTTCTATAGAATGGTGTAATATGCTTCGGTGTAAGAATTTCCGTCCCTACATATTATTGATTTCCTTCCTAGAGTACCCTTTACACTCAGTCTCCCCTCATACCGCGATTGAGGAAGACCAATCGGCCTAAGATCAGGAACGAAGTCAACACAAAATTCAATGACCTCCTCTGTTCCATAGCCCTTGGAGATGCTTCCTTCTGGCCTAGCATGGTTACAAACATATTTCTTTAAGATTCCCATGAACTTCTCAAAGGGAAACATATTGTGTAGAAATACATGACCGAGAATGGAGATCTCTTCGAATAGGTGAACCAGCAGGTGCATCATAATATTGAAGAAGGATGGTGGGAACACCAACTCAAAACTGACAAGACATTGGACCACATCATTCTGTAACCATGGTAGATCTTCAGGATTGATTATCTTCTGAGAGATTGCATTGAGAAATGCACATAGCTTCACAATGGGTACTCGAACATTATCTGGTAGAAGCCCCCTCAATGCAATCGGAAGCATTTGCGTCATAATCACGTGGAAGTCATGAGACTTTAGGTTTTGGAAAAAAAATTATGCCATATTTATTATTCCCTTTATATTCGATGAGAAGCCAGACGGGACCTTAATACTGCTTAGGCATTCAGAAAATATTTCCTTCTCTTGTTTGGTAAGAGCATAGCTGACATGACCTTGAAACCATTCTGGATGCAGGCCATCTGGGTCTTTCATACGTTGATGGTCCTTTCGTGCTTCCGGTGTATCTTTTTTCTTCCCATACATGCCCAAGAAGCCTAGAAGGTTCACGCAAAGATTCTTCGTCACATGCATCACATCGATTGCAGAGCGGATCCCTAAGAATTTCCAATATGGTAGCTCCCAAAATATCGATTTCTTCTTCCACATGGGTGCGTGCCCTTCAGTGTCCTTCGGAACAGATTTTCCGCCAGGACCCTTTCCAAAGGTTACCATTGGATCCAAATCTTTGACCATATCAAATATATCAGCACCAGTACGCTCCTTAGGCTTCGTCTGGTGACATGCCAGACTGTTGAAATGCTTGCCTTTCTTTCTTAAGGGATGCTTGGCCAAAAGAAATCGACGATGCTCATTGTACACATTCTTCTTACAATGTTCCAAATATATACTTCCAGTCTCATCTAAATAGTGTGTGCATGCATTGTATCCCTTGTTGGTCTGTCCTGAAAGGTTACTAAGAGCAGGCCAATCATTGATTGTTACGAAAAGCAATGCTCGGAGGTTAAATTCATCCTTCTTGTGCTCATCCCACACGCGTATGCCGGGTTCGAGCCACAACTATAAAAGTTCTTCCACTAATGGCCTTAGGTACACATCAATGTCGTTGCCGGGTTGCTTCGGACCTTGGATCAACACTGGCATCATAATGAACTTCCTCTTCATGCATAACCAAGGAGGAAGGTTATAGATGCATAGAGTCATGGGCCAGGTGCTGTGACTGGAGCTCTGCTCCCCAAAGGGATTCATGCCATCTGTACTTAGACCAAACCTTAAACTCCTTGCCTCATCTACAAAGTCCGGGTACTTTATATCGATTTTCTCCATTGCGACCCATCAGCGGGGTGTCTCAACATCCCGTCTGACTTACGTTCCTCTTTATGCCATCGCAACAACTTGGCGTGCTCTTTGTTTCTGAATAAGCGTTTCAACCGTGGTATTATAGGAGCATACCACATCACCTTGGCAGGAACCCTCTTCCGGAGGGGGATCGCCCTCGACGTCACAAGGGCCATCTCGTCTAATCTTATACCGAAGTGAAGTGCATACCGGGCATGCATCCAAATTCTCGTACTCCTCACTGCGGTAGAGGATGCAGTCATTAGGGCATGCATGTCTCTTCTGAACCTCTAAACCTAAAGGGCAGACAACCTTCTTTGCTTCGTACGTACTGGCGGGCAATACGTTATCTTTTGGAATCATATTCTTCATCATTTTCAGCAACTTTTCAAATGAGGAGTCAGATATAGCACACTCATCCTTCCATCGCAGCAATTCCAGTGTGCTGCCCAGCTTTTTTAGACCATTTTCTTAATTTGGGTACAACAACTTTTTGTGATCCTCTAAGATGTGATTGAACTTCTCCCTATCCTTTTCAGTTTCACAAACTCTTCGTGCATCAGCAATGGTGCGACCAAGATCATCAGCAGGTTCATCATGTGTCTCTTCTTCATCCTCCCCTTCGGCATCCCACATGGAAGTACCTTCGTACTCAGAGAAACCATGATAGTTGTCATCCTCCTCCTCTTCTTCATTGTCTTCCATTATAACCCCTCTATCTCCATGCTTGGTCCAACAATTATAACTGGTCATGAAGCCGGACTTCGTCAGGTGGGTGTGAACGGTTTTTGAGTCAGAGTAATCCTTCTGATTCCTACATCCACTACATGGACAGAATACAAAACCATTGCGCTTGTTTGCATCAGCAACACGGATGAATTCATACACGCCATTAATGAACTCGCCAGAGCATTGGTCAGTACCGTACATCCATTCCCGGACCATCTGCATTATAGTAAAATTATATCAAAAACCATTACACAACATGATAAAATTATTACTAGTTATATTGAGAGCTTCTAGAGCATTAATTTTGAATTTTGAAAAATTTACATGCACTAATTTGTGAATTGGAGAAAACAATCAACATGATAAATGTGGAGTTTTTTATTATTGTTCTATCAGTGAAAACCTCATTCCATTCTAAGCTCTAAAACTCTAAAATTACACATTTCAATTTTTAGTAACTATGTGTCTAATCAAAATTTGTTACACATATATATCAAAATCCTTCTACTTCTAGAGCATGCATGCATTGATCCATATCTCTATACTTCTAGAGCATTATAGAGCTAAAGTAGCAAAAAGAGATGAAAGAATGAAGTTCTAACCCTTTAAAGCTTTGGATTTAGGGGTTTCAAACTAAATCTTGACAAATCTTGAGAAAAAAATGGCATGAACTCTCTTGCTTCTTTGAGAAAAATGGCCACCATATGCTTTAGGGTAGCAGGACAGTAAGCAGAATATATAGTGGTGGACAACTAGTCCCGTGCCGTGATACGACCCAGAACTAATAGTCCACGAAAAGACCAGCTGGCCTGCTCTAGGTCATTAGTCCCGGTCCGTATTATGGAGCGGGACTAGTGACTATGGCCGTTTCTAGCCGTTAGAGGCCTCACGGCCCGGGACTAGTGCTCCGACTAGTCGCGGGCTGTGACAGGCCGGGACTGGTGGCGTTGTTCACGTCGAACCGAAGAGGGTTTTTCCAGTAGTGTCAGCAATCAAAAACAAATTAATTTGTGGTGAAATAGCTAGCACTAACGATACATTACCTCACATAAGGTTAGAGAGAATAGTAGATATTAACAGTCCAGTGTAGATGGTTTGTCAATTTGATAAACAGTTGACGAGCATACTAATAAGTATCACTACTTACTGTCATTGAAGAACCAATAACGGAAACTACATAAGCTAAGTGTATCAGAGAAGGGGATTAAAACAGAAATAAAAGAGAGATTAATTTATCTCCTGCCAAACTAATAAATTCTACATCGTCTAGACAACTATATATAATCCTAATTATAATAGGGACGACGCTAGCCGGCATTCGGATGCCCGTCCGTACTAGGCAGCACTCGGCCGAAAAAATCCACACTCCCCCCCCCGTCCCACCGCGTGCCCCCCGTCCCAGCCATCCCTGTCACAACCAGGTGAACGACAAAAACACCACAGCCCCATCACACCCAGGTTACTCCATCGTCTCCATCTTCTTTTCCTGCAAGTAAAAGAACCCAGATCTCCTCTCCCACCCCCCCCCTGTTATTTTTTCCTCCTCCAGTTCTCCATGGCTTCCAGATCTCCTCCCAGCTGTCCATCCCCCAGATGCAACTCCTCTAGCTCTGAAAAAAGAGAGGACGGAGACAGAAGAAATTCCCCCAGGTGAAACTCCTCTAGCTCTAAAAAAGTTAAAAATCCTCCCCTCTCCATCTCCGCATCCCATTCTCTCAAAAGTATCCAACACAAAAAATCCTGCACACAAATCAAACACAAATTCAAGAACATCATCCACAAAAACAAAAGCACAGCCATCCCCCAGATCCCGGAGATCCTGCCTGGGCAGAAAAGGTGAACAGCAGAAAAGAAGCTTTCTAACAGTGTGCAACCAAAAAAAAGTTTTTTCTTGGGTTCATGTGAATTTTTCAACTTGATGATTAGGTTTTGTCATTTTTGACTTTTTCATCCTTTTGGTAGCTCCTTCTGGATTTTTTGCATCTTTTTGATTTTGCTTTGCCTCTCTCCTGTGTAGTAATCTGCTAAGAAAAAAGGAACCAGGTTAGTTATGTAGAAGGGACCAACTTAGTTATAAAAAAGAACCAAGTTAGTTATGAAACAGGAACCAAAATCAGTAAAGTATCCAGAAAAAAGAAATAGCATGGATATGCATGTAGAAAAAATAACAGATTACAGAGGCAACAAAAGAAAATCCTAACCGTCGCGTTTTATTTGTATCAGATGTCAACTTTCGATCTTAATGCCCCCCTACGGAAGATGGTGATGTTCCTAACATGGAGCCGTTATACTGCACTCAGGCAGGTCCGGCAGAGTTTGTTGGAGAATCTCCGGATCCAGCGGTTGATGAGAGGGCAACGACTCTTGGCGTTCAGTCTGATGAACAAAGTGGTAGGGGCCCGCAACATACTAGAGAGTTGTCCCCTGCTGGTGACCATGGTATTCCCGAGTCTACTATTCCTACGGATTCGACCACCTACCCTAACTTGGGGGAAGGTGATGTTGATGGAGCTGGCATGAACGAGGAAGTTGCATCCAGTCCGCAGGAGCCTTTCCTAGGGATGAGGTTTGACACAATTTCGAGTGCAAAAGCACATTATAATGCTTATGCTCTCAAGATGGGTTTTTCTATCAAAGCTCACACATCTCAGAAAGGGAGAAACACAGATCAGATCGTTAAACAACAGTTTGTATGCAACAAGTTTCGTAGGCCTAAAACAAAGGAGGAGGAGCAACAAGAGAGAATGTCTATTGTAGAAGATATCAGCCCTGTTCATCTCTATGATGGAAATGTTGAAGCTCGGAAGAGTGGTTCATCAAAAAAAAGTAGCACAAATTTGGGGTTAAGCGCAAGAGGGAAAGTATCAAACAAACAAATTGCCCATCTAGAATGTTTGTCAAACTCATTGATAACAAGTGGCAGGTGACCTACTTCATTGCTGAACACAATCATCTTTGATAGAAAGGACATTGCTTGCGAAGTACTTGAGATCGCATAGGGGTATCCCCCGTGACGAGAAAGAGTTCCTGAAGTGTCTGCATAATTGCAACTTGGAAACATGTTTGTGACATCTGACTGTTACTAAGTTGTATTTTCTGAATGTTAGCTAACTTGCTACTGCTATTATGTTAAGTTGTTTTCAGGGCATCCTCCTAAGTTGTTTTTCTAATGTGCATGTCGCATGATGGAGGTCATGTCTGAATTTTATGGCGAGGATGCTTTTGTACCATATGGCCCCAACACAATATAAAACTTGCGGTCTGAATTCAGGAGTGAAAACAAAGAGTTTGACATTGGTGAAACACTTGAGCACTTCAAAGAGTTGCAGGAAAAAGACCCCGAATTCTACTACAAATTTTCCTTTGATTCAGAGAACAGAGTTGAAAATATATTCTGGGTTGATGGTTTGGCAAGAAAAGCTTATGTGGAAGCATATCACGATTGTGTGTCAAACGACACAACTTTCTGTACAAATCGTTTCAACATGCCTTTTGCGCCATTTGTTAGCATAAGTAGGCATGGGCAGTCTTTTTTGTTGGGATGTGGTTTTCTCAGAGATGAGAAAGAGGACAACTTTAAGTGGCTTTTTAGACAATTCCTCGAAGCAATGCATGGGAAGCAGCCCACCAACATAATCACAGACCAGGACTGGGCTATGAAGAATGCAATTCAAGCTATTTTCCTCGATAGTGTGCATAGAAATTGCCGTTGGCACATGATTAAAAAATCCAACGAGAAGCTAGGGTCCTTCCTTGGGCGTCATCCTAGTCTAGCTGAAGAGTTCAATGAGTGCATTGATGAGAGAATGACTATTGAAGAGTTCGAAGCAACTTGGGCAGCAATGGTTGTGAAGTGGGGATTGTCCGGGAATGAAACTTTTGTTTGGTTAAAAAAATATGCTCATACATGGGTTCCATGTTATTTCAGGGAATGCTTCTTCCCTTTCTTTCAGTCAACCCAAAGGAGTGAAGGATTCAATGCTGTCCTAAAAAGGTACATTAATCCCCAGAACTCTATCAAGCACTTTGTATGGCAGTATGAGAAGATTCAGGCCAAGATTTTGGGTAGAGAGGGCTGCAATGATTATCGGACGGATGAGCTTGAGGTGAGGCCATGGTCCCCATTCCCAATAGAGAAGCATGCACTAGCTGTTTACACAAGGGACATCTACTTGACGTTCAGGGTGGAATTCGAGCTTATTGGGCGCTACAATGTGCAAGCACAAGGCCAGAACATGTACTTGTTGGTTCCTAACAATGTCAAGTGCTATCCTTATGGCTCTAGGACCAACATGGTTAATGCAAATGTTGGGCAATTCAACTGCGATAGTTGCAAGTACCAGCGTGATGGTATCCTTTCCTGCCATGTGTTGAAAGTGTTCACACATGTAGGTATTGATGCACTACCGGAAAGGTTCATTCTTAAACGATGGACTCAGCAAGCAGTTGAGGATGTGGTGCTGCCTGCTGAGCAGGTACAAGATGATGTGATGCCTGACTAGTCTCGGCAGAAGCTAAGGTTTGTAAACTTGTCTAGATCATTTGTGCAAATGGCTAAAATTCTTAGTAAATAAGATCAGGTAGAAGCCATTGCTCATAGGCACATCAGGGAGATGAAATCTGAGTTTGCGCAATTGAACAAGTTCACAAAAAGAAGAAACCAGCCCGCACAAACAGCGCCCCTAATGCGCCGTATGACACTGCAACTCCCAGCACATCGCAACAAACAACAACTCCTAATGCACCGCAACAAACAACAACCCCTAATGTGCATCGCCCTGTTTCTTCAGCTCCTAACGTGCAACAATCAACGACAGCAGGGCCCTTGCCAACAGGGACGCGGCCAAAACCTCCCAACAGTCACTATGCTAATTCAGGCCCTATGCCAGCCCCGCCGCCACCTCCGTTTACAGCACAGCAAACATCATCAAGTGTGCGGGGGTGATGCATGAAACACCTCCTCCACCACCTGCAACACAACCTGGCCCCGCTGCTGCTCGACAACTAGACTGTGCCAGACAAACAAAATCGTGGGGTGTGTCTCCTGTTCAGCACTCGGGTGGTGTGGTTGAGCCGAATAGAGAACATTTTGTAACACTAGACCCTCCCAGGTCTAACTCTAAAGGGCGGAAGAAAGGAAAGATACCATATGGCATTGAGTTGCAAGCTAAAAAAATCAACCTATGTGGTTTGTGTTCTTAGCCTGGACATAGCGCTGCTACGTGTACTTCTGGGTTGGGCCATAAGTAGCGGATTTTTATGTGGTTTGTGTCCTGACCAAAAGGGTGTATGTTTTGTTATATATTAGCTGGGTTCCTTGTTCAGAACAAAGTTGAGTTCACATTTTATATAACAAAAAAGTTTGTTCCTGTTTTTATAACCCATTTGTATGTAACCCAGTTTTGCATAAAATATATTAGAAGACATATATACCCAAGTTGGTTCCTGGTGGTAGCCAACTTGGTTTCTGTAAAATAACTAACTTGGTTCTGGAACATAACCAAGTTGGTTCCTAGTTTTGCACCCAGTTTTGCATAAATATATTAGAAGACATATATACCTAAGTTGGTTCCTGGAGGTAGCTAACTTGGTTTCTGTAAAATAACTAACTTGCTTCCTGAACATAACCAAGTTGGTTCCCTGGAGGTGACCAAGTTTGTTCCTAAAAAACATATAACCAGATTTGGGCTACTGTTTTCATATAAACCAGATTTGGTTCCTGGAGTGTGTTGTCATATATGTCATCTGTCCCACGATACAAAAAAGTGCATCCATCTATATAAACCCCAGTTTTTCATAGTGCTTTACCTTTATTTCTTGAGTATGGTTTTCTAGTTGCTGTTGTTTTTCGGCGAGGTAACCCATGTGTGGGTCTGCACTTTTCTTATGTTTGGCAAATTCCCTGGTCGATACACCGGTAAGCTCCTCCCATTCCAATGTTCAGCATTGAACAAAGTGCATCACCGCAATCATAGCTGCATGATTTTAGTAGTAAAAAAATGACAGTCATTAGATAGTACGTGAAAAAAGAGCAACTTGTCGTCCTGGAAAACACATCATGTGTTTTGGATATACTCACGTTGTCGACTGCTTTGGAGGGTTGGTGTCTTCAACTTTGTAATATCTGATCTGGACTGCTGAATTTGCATAGTTTTCTTCCCATAAGATCTTGATGGGAGCAACTAATTCGTCGACAATATCATTGAACTTCTTGTCCGATAATGACCTGATCGAATCAAGAACTTCGAACCTTTTATCCCTTATGTTGATGACAAAAAACCAGTAATGATTGACGTGGTCGCGCTCGCCTGGTGCCAAGTTCTCGAGCACGGGCATCATAACCTGTGTTTTCAAAAAACAAACCAAAAAAAGTTTATGGTGTGTTTTTTTTGGAGGGAAGGTGTTAGGGTTTAAAAAACGAATAAACAAAGTGAGTAGAAAAAAGGAACAAAAACAGCAGGGAAAAAGCAACTTAGTCTTAGTTTGAATCAACTTAGCTATATGGGTGGGACCAACTTAGTCTAATTTGGAACCAACTTGGTTACAGGGGGTGGGACCAACTTAGTTGTATTTGTGGGACCAACTTAGAGTAAGTTTGGGGTCAACTTAATTATATTTTTGGGACCAACTTAGTCTTAATTTGAATCAACTTAGTTATATGGTGTGACCAACTTGGAAGTTTGAAGAAATAACTTACACTATCTTTTCTGTCGAGATGGGCAGTGACTTTGTGGAAGTGCTTTTCCAGCTCTCTCTTGTTGCATTCCAGATTTTTAAGTAGACTCTAAAAAACACAGGAGAGAGGCATTAGATGCAACATGCAAAAAAACAGAAACCAAAAAAATGGTGAATGATACCATGCTAGGAAAATGTGCTGTTTGTAAAGTGGGTCATTACCGTAACCCTTAGAGGCATGACAATCTTCTTAATCTTCTTAAGTTTCCGCAACATTATGGACTCTATTCCGAGTTCCATTACAGTATTCGACAACTGTCCGCAGGGCATCATGGAGTTTGCAAGATCTCTGAGTGTAACAAAATACTTTTCATATGATACAACTATTGGTGTATTGTCGATGTCTTGGCCCATTTTGGTTCTTTTTCCATGTGCAGTAACTGTGGTGTACAGCTCTTTCACACCAGCTAAACATGTGTACACCCTTTGATCGACATATGGAAAGTAGGGTGACTTCACTTCAGGAGCCTGCCTAATGATTCTTCTTTCTTGTACCTGTGGGCGATCTCCTGCAGTTGTGCTTCCAGAAGAATCAGGGTCCAATACAATGACACTCCCCACCCTTGCTAGCGTTTGGAAACCGCTATGTATTTGCTCAACAACTGCATCCTTAGGGGAATCATTCGTAGAAGCCCTTTATTTTTCCACCTTGTCAGCTACGGCACATGCTTCTCACATTGTTTCCTCATCCCACGCCCAATCTTCGTTTAGCCTTTCATCGTTCAGGTTGACCGGTGTTATGCTTGCTAAAGTTGAATGGCCTGGAATTATGCACTTGTTTTCTTCCTGCTCTAGGTTGTCAAAACCTAGGTCGAAAGATGGTGGATCGCAGGCTTGATCCACTATATGTTGCCAAGATGTTTTTTTATCTAGTGGTGCGAACTTTGGCACTGGTGGTAGTGGACATGCATCACTCGTTTTTGTGTTGTGTGTGCTGCATATTCCTGTAGTTTCAGTACTTGCGCGACACAGCGGTGTAGTTGCGGTCACCTTCAGCTGTGTGCTGCAAGTTTTTTGAGGAGGGCGAGGGCATTTTGGTATGACCGTAGGTGCTCCCTGCTGAAGTGGCAATCCCTTCACTTGCTGCTGCAGTATATGTGGGCTATGCGTACTCGGCTGGGTGGCTTGGACCGTGGCAGCAGCAGTAACTATTGTTTTAGGCTTTGCCTTTGGTGTTTTAGTTACTACTGCTGTGTTTGTTGGATCCCCTTCTGTGCGGCCATGTTGTGCTGCCATCTTCTGTCTCCTAGTCCCTTGTGCCTGCCGCTCATATCTTATATCCAGTTTTTGAAGGTTGAAGCACTCTACTGTTAGCTTGTGTATTGCGTCTTCGCTTCCAATCATATCTACCACAGGGACATTTGCAGTGCGTGCCCTCAGCTCCCTGTCTACCACCAAATGGAAGACAGCATTGGCGTCACTCTTGCCATCATCATCATCATCAAACACATGAGCTTTAACGTGCAGGCGGCCAACGTTTTTCCTTGTTTCTGCTGCAACCATTCCTATTAACTCTGAAAATGAGTTTTGGTCTTCTGTCTGATGGCCTTGTCCTGCATATAACCTTTCTTCCCATTCTTCCTCTGCTTTCCTTCTTGTTCTTTGAATCAAGCCCTGCATTGAGAAGTCATCGAGCTTGCTCCCACAATCACCATCCCGATTTTATAAGTTAGTGCCCCTCTCCTTGAGGTTGCTGGCTGGGCAATCTCGGTTTTCCTTTGGTGTCAGTCTAGCTGATCTTCTTGGCCTTGGTCAAATTGCACCCAGGATCTTCCTCTTGTTCATCTTCTCTCCTTCCTCCATTCCCATTGTTTGCATCTCTCTTAGCTCCATCTTCTTCATCTTCCTTGCTATCGCCATCTTCCTCATCCTCATCTTCACTATCGTCATCACCATCAGAACCATCATTAGGGTCGCTGTCATCTTCTTCGTTGTTGAATTCTCCATCAGTCCTTTGCTTCTTTCTTCTCCCCTCAACATAGCTAGACCTTTCTTCATTGTATATATTCCCAATAGCCTCGACAAATGTCCCGATCCTGCTGGATATGTCTATGCATAGCTCGCCCACGCAGATGGCAAATGTCCTTTTTCTCTGCATAAATCAAAAAAAGGTATAGAGAGAAATTAGTACAACTCCAGCAGCCAACTTAGTTAACTAAGTTGGTCCCACAAAGCTAAGTTGATTTCATAGTATAATGAGCCAACTTAGCTTCAATATAAAGTCAACTTAGCTTTAAATATGAAATCAACTTAGCTGCAATATAAACTCAACTATAAGCTAAGTTGATTCCAAAAAAATAAGCTAAGTTGGGTCCTAGAAATAACTAACTTGATTCCAAAATAAGACTAAGTTGGTCCCACAAATATAACTAAGTTGGTCCCACAAAGCTAAGTTGATTTCATAGTATAATGAGCCAACTTAGCTGCAATATAAAGTCAAGTTAGCTTTAAATACGAAATCAACTTAGGTGCAATATGAACTCATCTTAGACTAAGTTGATTCCAAATTAAACTAAGTTGGTCCCACTAAATATAACTAAGTTGATTCCAAAAAATAAGCTAAGTTGATTCCAAAAAAAATCAACAGAGCTATGATAGACTTAACTCAATATGAACTCAACTCAGATCGCTCCACCCCCTGTAACCAAGTTGGTTCCAAAAAAATAAGCTAAGTTTCTTTTCCTACTGGTTTTGTTCCTTTTCTACTCACTTTTACAAAGTAGGAAAATAAACTTAGCATGTGATATGCAAAATCAACTTAGCTAATGTAACACCCTCGCCTGATAAGGCTGAGTTCATGTGTATAGTGCCAATCCCTGGATCGGTTCACTGGCACACACAGTACAAAATGATACCAAATATAACTATGCATCATAAATACAACGAATATGATCCAGAATTTACATTATTCATTCAAGTACACAGCGGAAAACGAATACAAGGTAGATCTCCATCCTTCAAATGTGCCACAGGCGAACAAATGTTGAGTGGAGTCTCGCGACCTATGAACGATCACTCAGATACGATATAACCTGCAACATGAAACGTTGCAGCCACGAATGGTCAATACATTGAATGTATGGCAAGTAGGCTAAAGTGGTTAACAACAGATCTATCAACTACATGCTTATTTGGCCAAGTGGAGTTCAGGCTCATTTGCATAAAGCAACAGTTTTATCCTAACATTTGTAACAAAGTAGTTTTCCAATACGATAAATAGGACACTCTGGTTCACTCCCAGGTGCTCCTACCCAATTATGTTCACCCAACAAGTTTTAAGTAATTAAGAAATAAGGATGAGTGAGAAATATCATAGCATCAGTATCAGGTCGCTCAAATTGTCCATAACCGGGGACACGGCTAAGCACTTAGTTTATACACCCTGCAGGGGTTAGTACACTTTACCCATGTGACTTGGCCAGCCCAGCTCGTACCACCACTCTCATATTGGGTGATGATAGGGAGAAGTCCAAGAAGGAACCGTTCGGGAAGTAGCTCCCCAATCCCGACGCGCACCGGTCCAACCTACACTATCTACATCTCTGGATATGCGGGTTCGAGTTACCACAACCTACTGAGTTCAACCAACCGCCCATTTCATTATTGGCACATGGTTGCACACCAAAGCTTCCAAACAAAGAAACCAATCATTTCTCAGTGTCCTAGGCGGCATTACCCACCATAAATACACTCGATGACCCAATCAATGCCATTCCGCCCAGGTGGTGCATTAAAACATTTTGGTTTGTCATTTAGCAAAACATAAGCCTTTCAAAACATATAACATTTCATGATGTGATTCCCTTCCTCGTCTAAATAGCATAGCTAAGCAATCTACCAATACGATGGCTCATAAACAAGGAATACTAGGGAATAATATGGGATATAGCATAGCATATACACATCAATTCCTACAGATGCAATTCTACAAAAACATCTGCAATGCATAAGAAAACAATAGGACATTTATGACCAAGATAGCACCACTTGCCTTTGTTGTATATGTAGTCGATTAGATAATCCTCACAATCCTCATAGATATAATGGTTGCTCTCGTCATAACCACAATACTTGCAATCATAGTAGTTGCAATCATAGTAGTTGCACTCCTCACAATCTAACGTTTGAAGCAAACACAACAAACACCATTCAAAACATTGCAAACATACAACAGTGCAACATTACAAGAAAACAATGATGAACAGATGCATGCATGATGATTTAATGAGTCACAATGGTTGCATTTAGTGTTTTGAACATAATTAGATTACATGATGCATGTGGAAAGTCATTTATTGCACTAAAGATTTTATTACTAAAGTTGTATCGATTTAATATGGTGTATACCACTTTAATTGAACTAAATATGTTTATGTCGTATTAAATTATGAACTAGATGCAACTGGATACATAATGCAATTTAGAGACAGTGGCAATTTGAATCACCTAAAAAGGAGTTATAGATATTTTCCTATGTTTAAAACACTATTTCAATGGGTTTAAATATTTCTGTATGAATTTCTGTTTTAACAGTACCAAATAATTTTTCATGCAATTTCTCTATATATATATTGTCAATACAAAACCTTAGCACTTGGATTCACCCTAATTGGAGTTATAGATCTTTTTGTATGATTTAAATAGTGTTTAATGGTTTTAAATGATTCATATGGTTTCTGTTGTCTAGAAATCAAACTAAAATTATATCTGTAATCTCCACGGAATTGTGATTTCAGGGACATATTATTTGTAATTTTCTAAATATTATTTATTTTCTTATGAATTTATTACTCTAAATAGGCCATTAAACCATTTAAATCTTCACGGCAAAACCTTACAGTAAAATGCCGAACTAATTGCATATTGATGATCTACATGGAACCAGCTTTCCAATGGTACATCATTTATATTTTTGTGACAAGAAATTAATTTACTATGAATTTAATGTTTTGTAAGGCCATTAAAACTAATTAAATTGCTACGGGTTAAATAATATGCAAAGGCTAGATCCAACCAGATATTATTAAATTACATTACAGTAGCTTCAATTTGATATATTGTTCATATTTTTTGGAGTTACAGATAATTTCTTATGAATTTATTAACCTAAAAGACCATTAAAACTAATTAAATTACTGCAGTAACCACATACAGTAAAAGTTGGATCTATTCTGATCAGATGATTCTACGTGAAATTATCTTCAATTTGATATATTATACGAAATTTCTGGACATGGTATGAATTTCTAATGAATTTTACAAGTTAGATCTATAATATGCAATTTTAAATTCGAACGGAATATTTCAGGGAATATTCCGCTGACTGGACAGGTTGACTTTGCATACTGACTGGGACTAGATGTTGACCTTACGTTGACGTGGCGTTGATAAGGAAGATGACCAGGATAACGACATGGCACGCACCGGTTTGATTGGATCTCGACCGTCTGGATAGGATCCGGTGGCTAGAAGAAGAGATTGACCCGATTTTGGCTCAGAATAGACAAGAAATAGATATGTATTAGAGAGGCAAATCCGTATGTCAAATCGAAAAACTCAGAATATGAAAGTTGTGGGGAATCATTATTCCTACCTTCTCACCAGAGGAATTTGGATTTGAAGAAACGAGCGCGAGTAGATCTTGGATTTACACCGTAAGATCTGAAATATTGCGATACGAAATTCTCCGGCTGTGGTGGATGAAAAGAGGTGAGGTTTGTCGGGATTGAAAGATTTCGACGCGATCTTCAACTTTTGTTTTTTGACCGAAGGCAAACGACGAAGTATAGATGGGTTAAAAAGCGAAATAAGATTCGGGCATATGTAGATTCGGGATTTCGAGAAGAAAAACTCGTACAGCTATGGCTCCACGAGTTTATATGGAGGTTTAGGATGGTTTAGAGATAGGCCTTGGAGTAGAGAACAAGTAGAAACAAACGGAAGTCGATTCGGAGTTGTAGATAAAAAGTTACAAGTGTTTGAGTAGAGATAGGTTTTAGAAAACAGATTCTGCACGCTTTTTGAAGCAACAAAGCGATCGAACGCGTGCTGGTTCGATCGGTCCGGTTCGGTCTGTGGGCCGGCGGCCCGCTCAGTTTTTTTTTTATATACTTGTTTCCCTCATATCTTTTGCATACGGACTCCAAATGAAATGATTCTTGTTTCTAAATTTTTCTAAAATCGAATAGATCATTATAAGATCAAATTTGCAATATTTTTACTAGTTTGGAAGTAGTGGGTTTATAAATCCTTGTATATCTCATTTTATTTATATCTTTATGTGTTTGTATTTGATACATAACTTTTTCATACTAGCTCCAAATGAGCTCAATTTTGTTTCTAAAATTTTGTAATATTAATTGGATTCTTTTAGGCTATAATTTAGCAATAATCGCTGTCTTAGCAATAGTGGGTTTTATAAAGTCAATTTAATTTCCTTTAGGAACATTTGGGTGAATCAACTATAGGATTTAGATACCAGGATTTGGTTTCAGTTTGTGAGAACCTTGCATGGATGTAATGAAATGCTTATGAATGCTTCATGATTTTCATTTTGAAATCTTGCACACCAATTCTACAATCCATAATCAATCCATGCCCTTTTGCCTATATGGCTACTTAGGTCTTAACAAAAGAATATAAGATTTTGAATTCATGGTTGAGAGGATTTTCTATTCAAAAAGTTTCTTCTCTTTGAGAATTTTCAACATAGTCAAACAATCAATCAAACTTATTTATTTATTTCACATTCCAAAATTAGGAGAATTTTGGGATGTGACAGACTACCACCCTTAAAAGAAATCTCGTCCCGAGATTTGGGAAGGCTAGAAAGAAAGAAAGGTTTGGGATCCATTAGGGCGCTACCACCCTTAAAAGAAAATTGACTAGGTCACTTCTCGAAGATTCACTTAGCTCGGATTGGTTCTCCTTTAGACTTTTATTGGCATAATGTCTCTAGCACATTCTATCATGATTGATAGTTTCCGAGAAAGCACTTCTTAAACTAGCAAAACTCTCATGGTGGGCAAATAGGGAACGTTTACTTCACGGTGCCCATTAATCATGGTTGAGATTCATTCTTACCGTATATTCCTACGCTAAGCAATGGATGCTTTTGTAGAGGTGGAACAATCTACCATTCTAAGGTTTAGGCTCAACGCCGGCTCTCTGCTAAGGCTGAAAGGCACTCAAGATTCGCAAAGCCAACAGTACAAGAGCGAATAATAAGAGTAGTAGGAATGGTGATCAATCCATCCTGCACCCAAATCATTACCCTGTATAAGGATAGGTGAATCATGTTTTTTTTTCTATCACTCGGGCATTCTCACTTGCCTTGAAGAAATGTTTCCATGGGCACGAACTAATGCTCTATGTATACTCCCATGTATTCAATCAACAAAGCTACTACTGAAACTAAACTATCGCTACTTCAAATTTCAGGTTGCGTAATCTACTACATAACATCATGTGCAACACTTCATAATTCCACATCCTTTTTTCATTAGGTGAAGCATTATCTTTCCTAAATATATTGTGTTGTCAAATCTTCCGCTTAACACATCATTATATCTCCCAGGGTTCAAGATAGGGAAGGATAGATTCTATAGGAAAGAAACGACTAAGAAAATAATCCTACCCATAACTATATGAAGCAATCAATGTTGCAAACAAGGAAACAATCATAGGCGATCAACACACAATCAAACACTTGTATAATAACATTACAGGGGTATAAATATAGCAGTATATAACCACAAAATAGTTTGAAAGCATTGGGAACAATACTAGAGTAAAACATAGCAACATATAAGCAATAAACAAAATCTGTCAAAACAGTACAGCAGACTTCACGATTTTTTCTGACCAACCTAAACTTGTCAGGAATTTTAGAAAATTTTTGTGCATGTACTACAGGTAATTATGCTCCAAATCCTATTTTTTTAGATTTTTCTGAGTTATCAATAAAATATGACAAATCGTGCGGTACAACAGGTCAGGCAGAAAACTGCAGCAGTAATTCCATGAATTTCAATCAATTCACACCATTAAAATAATTTTAAAACCACACGAAAACTCCAGAAACTTTAGAGTTTAAAAACAACATATCCTAAACAAGGCATCACATGATATGGTATAGTAAACACAAGCAATCAACCTATATTGTCATACCTCATAAGTTGGTAAGAACAATATGCTAACACGATAGCGATGATCTCCTAAAGAGATAAAATATGGTGGTACAGACCTACCCAAACAAGGTGAGATGTTCATTTATGTCATGTTATTTGTTCTTTACTTGTAGGCCAACTCTCATATAGTGATTTGCTTTATAGAAAACTACTAATAACATTTTCCAATTCTAGTAGTTTTTATGGTAGATCACTTCTTCTACTAATCAAATGAATGGACATCTACAAGTTTGAACAAGGAGAGGTGTTGGAAAATGATAGACAAGGAATATAAGAACTCTAATAAGTATAAAATATGATAGTTCTCCTAATAGAGGTTTTTTATTTCTAATCCATTTCTAAGGTCACGATCCTACAGGCAACACACAGCTCTGATACCATCTTGTAACACCCTCGCCTGATAAGGCTGAGTTCATGTGTATAGTGCCAATCCCTGGATCGGTTCACTGGCACACACAGTACAAAATGATACCAAATATAACTGTGCATCATAAACACAACGAATATGATCCAGAATTTACATTATTCATTCAAGTACACAGCGGAAAACGAATACAAGGTAGATCTCCATCCTTCAAATGTGCCACATGCGAACAAATGTTGAGTGGAGTCTCGCGACCTATGAACAATCACTCAGATACGATATAACCTGCAACATGAAACATTGCAGCCATGAATGGTCAATACATTGAATGTATGGCAAGTAGGCTAAAGTGGTTAACAACATATCTATCAACTACATGCTTATTTGGCCAAGTGGAGTTCATGCTCATTTGCATAAAGCAACAGTTTTATCCTAACATTTGTAACAAAGTAGTTTTCCAATACGATAAATAGGACACTCTGGTTCACTCCCAGGTGCTCCTACCCAATTATGTTCACCCAACAAGATTTAAGTAATTAAGAAATAAGGATGAGTGAGAAATATCATAGCATCAGTATCAGGTCGCTCAAATTGTCCATAACCGGGGACACGGCTAAGCACTTAGCTTATACACCCTGTAGGGGTTAGTACACTTTACCCATGTGACTTGGCCAGCCCAGCTCGTACTACCACTCTCATATTGGGTGATGATAGGGAGAAGTCCAAGAAGGAACCGTTCGGGAAGTAGCTCCCAATCCTGACGCGCACCGGTCCAACCTACACTATCTACATCTCTGGATACGCGGGTTCGAGTTACCACAACCTACTGAGTTCAACCAACCGCCCATTTCATTATTGGCACATGGTTGCACACTGTAACACCCTCAGAATCGGACCTATGCAAGTTTTAGCGAAACCCGCCAAACCCGCATAGAAACGATTCAAAGGTGCCCACCAGGCACTTTCGTGCGGGTGGAAAACGAAGTAATAACATTACACAACAGTCCTCGATGGGACCCACAGAACAGATATATATAACAGCGACTCCATGAGTCAAGAATACAGATATACAGTACAAAGATCCAAATCACCTTGAAAACAATAGAGCGTCCAGCTACAGACAAGAAGCAAATGGGGCTAAGAGCCCTGAAGAATAACCAATGGCGTCCATAACCCTGCCCAGGCCAAGCCGGAAGGGTAACCCTGCTAACGACGTCGATCTCAAACCTGCTTAAACAAAAGGGGTGCCGACAAAGGGCAAAGGAAAAAGAGGAGCGTCAGTACTGAGGCCAGTACACGGCGAGACTAGAATTCGGCTGTCCTCGCCTACATAGATATGGTGGACTGAAGCGGCAGTGGCAGCATGCACTAAACACCCTATAGAGACTCGATGCAACTGGCGGATATCATAGAGGGATAAGAATGACCTATCCGGATCCAACCTGAAGCTAACACCAAACAAACCCATCCTGGTGTTTCCCCCTCGAGACCAAACGAGGAAGTCAACCGAGGAACTCACACAGTTGGCAGTTTTATTTATCCAGTTATTGTTGCAGCAATTACTAGTCAGGTTTAGATAATCATCCTGATAAAGTAAGCAGTGGGCACCTTTATTTAACCATTCCATTGTAGTTGCAACACTTACTAGTCAGATACAAATAACATGGGATAACCCCAAAACCCAGCAGTTGTTGGTACTTTTATTCAGCCATTCCGTTGTAGTTGCGATAATTACTAGTCAGGTACAATGGTCGCAAGCGACACTCCAAACAAGCAATTGTGGGCAGTATTATTTAGCCATTCCATTATAGTGAAGCTGATTACTAGTCATTATAAAGTCAAATTTATAGCAATAAACTTTAGTTATGCTTGTCTATGGTCGAGATACTGTGCTCCAGGTCGTCCATAACCGCGGACACGACTTTCAGAAAGTTTTACCCGGCCGGGGTGCACCAATAGCAACACACACTCGATCAGCCTCGGAAAAACCAAAACAAAACCCAACGAGGCCTTCACGACAAAGCAATCACAGGATTCAGAAATATTTCAGGGGGCCACCCCATTAAGCTACCCGCAACGAAGTAAGCAAGCTCCGAGACGGACTCAAGGTTTGGGTATACGGCTGTGAACGACTGGGAACCCAAAACTGGGCTTGTCGACACCGCGGAATCGTGTCCCGATCCAAAACAGTACAGGTGCTATCTGTCGCACAATTTAATAAAGCAGTAAAGCATGGCATAAGTACAGGATAATAAATAAAACCTCAAACTAGTTTGTGGCCCCAAGAAATAAGACTGAATCAAGCTCTGGCTCAGGGGGGTCCCATATACCTCCCGGATGTGGATAGCGCGATAAATCAAGGAACAGGTATCAAGTACTCGGGGTCCTACGGGACACAAGTGGGCGTTCGGAAACCAAATATTATCTATCACCCACCGATGCCTCTGCTTACTTCAATTTTAGTTGTTAAACAGGAATTAAAGTGAGCGATAAGTAAAGCCATGATAATCTCCAACATCAAACATGCGGCATTACTTCAACAACTGTGGCACTTGACAACACGCAACAGCACTTGAGCAAGCGACTACGACGCGCAAGTCCAACTATCTACCAAACAACAAGTAATAGGATGTGTCCAAGGCTATATAAGGCTGCAAGGGATATCACGGGTACGAAAACTAGAGCATCGCAACACAGATAGCAATAGATCAACAGGAGGGAATAAATACTAAAAGTAAGATAGGTAGAAAGGGGGAGATGCTCGCCTGAAAACATTGTCGAAGGTTCAACCGAAGATCGGGGCGAAGCTCACATCAACTCAACGGCCTTATCCGCGAAGAAGCAAAACACTAGAAGAAACACCGGATGCACTATTTAAGATTACGTCAGAAGATCGGGCATGATGCATGTATGGTGTGTGACATGGCAAAGGTGCGATGCAATTAGGTCATATTAAGCGGAACCGGGGTCCCGACAATTAATTAGGTGGTTCATGTTGTTTAGCTAACCCCCGCATTTAAATGTTGTTTAGCAAGGCAAAATATAATACGGGTTCGCTACACAAGTTTAAATGAGGCCAATTATAAGGCTAATTTTACCCGCATATGGGCCCCATATTTAATTATTAGGTGAATCGGCATAAGGCCCCCAAACCAATGATATGCATGCGAGAATGACAATTAATATGCGACAAGTTTATTATATTATAAAATAGGGTTTTCGGGAAGGGGTTCACACATTAGGGTTCGGCAGATCTTGGTTAGGGTTCGGGGTCCGGTCTCAGGGTCCAGGGTTCGACGGCCTCGGCGGGATCATTCTCGGATATTGGGGGTAGATCTTGGCGTTCCGTGAAGGAGGACTTTCGGTGTCGGGGGCACATCGGACTCGCCCTGGTCGGTGTCGTTCTTGTCGTCGCGACGATCTTGTCGGGTCCGCGCCATCGAGTCGGTCTAGGCATCCCGCGGGTCCGGTCTTCGCCTCCGGGAACGGGTCCGCAGGGTCTCGACAAACTTGGTGTCCTGGCATCTCGGAGTCGTGGATCTTGGCGTCCGGGCTCTCGGACATCGGTAGATCTTGATGTTCCAGGTCGAAGTCCACGGAATTCGGCACCGGCGGTCTTGGCGTTCGGGACGAAGATCTTGGCGTTCCGTGATCTCGGTCGTCGGTTGCCGGTGAAGAAATTGGAGCGACGTGTCGCGTTCACGCAGCTCCGAGGTATCACAAACTCAGCTTCGACTTGATCATCGACACACACACGCCGATAGGTCTCATAGGAGGGCTCGACGACGATATACGATCTTGCCTTGCGGCGCCAAACTTGGCCACAAACTAACTCACCGAGCCGCGTAAGATGTTTGGATGGACCTCATCCATCAGGAAGCACCAGGCTTCAACAGGTGCACGGGCCAGGAGACGAAGTGGTGGCGGCGACGGGCGGAGCGGGGCCGAGGCGGATGGAGGAGGCGCGGTTCGCGGCTGGCGAGGGGGAACGGAGGCGGAGGAGAAGGCGGTGGCGAGGAGGAGGAGGAGCAGAGGCCGATGGCCGGCGAGGGAGGCCGGGCTCAGCCGGAGGAGGAAGGGAGAGAGGTGGGGAAGGCGCTGGAGGGGGAGAAGCTCGAGGGGGCGGGGAGAGGTAGCCCAGGGCGGAGGGAAAACCGCGGCCGGTGACGGGCGGAGCTCGAACGGGACGGTGAGGAGCGGCGGAGCTTGGGGCGCGCGCTGGAGGCGGGGGTGCGAGAGGGGTGAGGCGGGGCGCGCGCGGTGGAGAGCTTGGCCGGCGAGCGGCGGCGCAGGCCGGGGAAGGGGCGAGCGGCGATGGAGAGGGAAGGCAGGGTCGGGCGGCTGCAGGACGATGGTGGCGAGCGGGAGGAAGGAGGAGGGGTGGGGCGAGCGGGGAAGAAGAACAGGGGAGGAGCGGGGACAGGGGGTCTCGGGGGAGAGGAGAGGGAGGCTGACAAGGTGGGGCCGCGGGGTCGGGTCGGACCCAGGGCGGCAGGGGCTGTGCGTGCGGGTGGTGTGTGCTGGGTTTGAGAGAGAGAAAAGAAGGGAAGGGAGAGAGAGAGGCCAAGTGGCAGATGGGGATTGGTGGGAATTTGGGGTGTGCTGATGTGGCGTTCAATGATTGGAGGGACTGAGGTGGCTGGGGGCTGGGTAGGATTAGGATAGGTGACTTAGGGATTTAGGTGGGACTGGTTAGATATTTTAGGATTAAGGGGTGGACCGTTTTTTATTTCTGGGGTGGTCGTTCGGGTCGAATCGGCCCGTTCGACTGCCCCACTAAAAATAATTTAATATTTTATTTGTTTTAAACGGACCGTTTGCAAACCGATAGCAGACAAAACAAAATAATCCGGAGACCCGGGTTTTGCGTTTGAACAAAGACGGGGCGTTTAGAAAACAAAACCAGACTTTTCAAAAAATAGTTTTATGCGAACAGATGCAAGATGATGACGATGCTCAAATGCAATGTGGCATGATGACATGAGCATGCGGTCATGATGATGCAATGCACAAAAACAACGCGATTTTCTAGTAGTGGTTTTGCGGGATGCCACAATTCGACACCACTAACAATGGATCTCGCCCTCGAGATCCGCCTCATGGTACCGGAAGAAGGTCGGCGATCTGAATCTTCTCGCATCGTGTAGATCTTCGCGACACCACTAACAAGAGGTCGTTGTCCGTGGTCGTCGAGAGAACACTCCGGGGACAAAAAGTCGAAGGTAGAGGTATCCACAAATAAAGCCACCTCTAACTTCCACGGACGGAGTAAAACTGCTGGATCCACGGATTCGATGCACAAGAGCGAATGATAAGAGTAGTCGGATGGTGATCAGTCCATCGCGCACCCAAACCATTACTCTACACACGAATAGGCGGATTATGCAACCAACTCTCGGAATCAGACTGAAGATCTCGACAAGCGAGGTTCGGAACAAAGGAGTGATGCAGACTCTGCATCGGATCTGGCGTAGAGGATGTCGTCGCGTCGGAAGAACCGGAAGGCACAAACAAGGAACAAAGAATGGTAACACCGTAGACGGATTCCTCAGGCAGCTTGAACACCGGATGGTAGAACACCGTTATCAGAGGAGGAAGCGAAACCCTGAAGGTACGATGGAATCCCAACCACGAGAAATCCTGGACTCGAAGAAAAGATAAGAGAGCAGATTCAAAACACGTCGAGATAAGAGGGGAATAGCAGAGGGGTAAGGAGTAAAATTAGACCTAATCAGAACTATCCAACCTATTTTGCAAAAATAGTTTTTGACACTCTACTTCGGCCGTTAGCTAGGTTATCCTACAAGCTGGACTTGTGGGGTATCGCAACTGCTGAGCTCTGATACCACTCTGTAACACCCTCAGAATCGGACCTATGCAAGTTTTAGCGAAACCAGCCAAACCCGCATAGAAACGATTCAAAGGTGCCCACCAGGAACTTTCGTGCGGGTGGAAAACGAAGTAATAACATTACACAACAGTCCTCGATGGGACCCACAGAACAGATATATATAACAGCGACTCCATGAGTCAAGAATACAGATATACAGTACAAAGATCCAAATCACCTTGAAAACAATAGAGCGTCCAGCTACGGACAAGAAGCAAATGGGGCTAAGAGCCCTGAAGAATAACCAATGGCGTCCATAACCCTGCCCAGGCCAAGCCGGAAGGGTAACCCTGCTAACGACGTCGATCTCAAACCTTCTTAAACAAAAGGGGTGCCGACAAAGGGCAAAGGAAAAAGAGGAGCGTCAGTACTGAGGCCAGTACACGGCGAGACTACAATTCGGCGGTCCTCGCCTACATAGGTATGGTGGACTGAAGCGGCAGCGGCAGCATGCACTAAACACCCTATAGAGACTCGATGCAACTGGCGGATATCAGAGAGGGATAAGAATGACCTATCCGGATCCAACCTGAAGCTAACACCAAACAAACCCATCCTGGTGTTTCCCCCTCGAGACCAAACGAGGAAGTCAACCGAGGAACTCACACAGTTGGCAGTTTTATTTATCCAGTTATTGTTGCAGCAATTACTAGTCAGGTTTAGATAATCATCCTGATAAAGTAAGCAGTGGGCACCTTTATTTAACCATTCCATTGTAGTTGCAACACTTACTAGTCAGATACAAATAACATGAGATAACCCCAAAACCCAGCAGTTGTTGGTACTTTTATTCAGCCATTCCGTTGTAGTTGCGATAATTACTAGTCAGGTACAATGGTCGCAAGCGACACTCCAAACAAGCAATTGTGGGCAGTATTATTTAGCCATTCCATTATAGTGAAGCTGATTACTAGTCATTATAAAGTCAAATTTATAGCAATAAACTTTAGTTATGCTTGTCTATGGTCGAGATACTGTGCTCCAGGTCGTCCATAACCGCGGACACGGCTTTCAGAAAGTTTTACCCGGCCGGGGTGCACCAATAGCAACACACACTCGATCAGCCTCGGAAAAACCAAAACAAAACCCAACGAGGCCTTCACGACAAAGCAATCACAGGATTCAGAAATATTTCAGGGGGCCACCCCATTAAGCTACCCGCAACGAAGTAAGCAAGCTCCGAGACAGACTCAAGGTTTGGGTATACGGCTGTGAACGACTGGGAACCCAAAACTGGGCTTGTCGACACCGCGGAATCGTGTCCTGATCCAAAACAGTACAGGTGCTATCTGTCGCACAATTTAATAAAGCAGTAAAGCATGGCATAAGTACAGGATAATAAATAAAACGTCAAACTAGTTTGTGGCCCCAAGAAATAAGACTGAATCAAGCTCTGGCTCAGGGGGGTCCCATATACCTCCCGGATGTGGATAGCGCGATAAATCAAGGAACAGGTATCAAGTACTCGGGGTCCTACGGGACACAAGTGGGCGTTCGGAAACCAAATATTATCTATCACCCACCGATGCCTCTGCTTACTTCAATTTTAGTTGTTAAACAGGAATTAAAGTGAGCGATAAGTAAAGCCATGATAATCTCCAACATCAAACATGCGGCATTACTTCAACAACTGTGGCACTTGACAACACGCAACAGCACTTGAGCAAGCGACTACGACGCGCAAGTCCAACTATCTACCAAACAACAAGTAATAGGATGTGTCCAAGGCTATATAAGGATACAAGGGATATCACGGGTACGAAAACTAGAGCATCGCAACACAGATAGCAATAGATCAACAGGAGGGAATAAATACTATAAAAGTAAGATAGGTAGAAAGGGGGAGATGCTCGCCTGAAAACATTGTCGAAGGTTCAACCGAAGATCGGGGCGAAGCTCACATCAACTCAACGACCTTATCCGCGAAGAAGCAAAACACTAGAAGAAACACCGGATGCACTATTTAAGATTACGTCAGAAGATCGGGCATGATGCATGTATGATGTTTGACATGGCAAAGGTGCGATGCAATTAGGTCATATTGAGCGGAACCGGGGTCCCGACAATTAATTAGGTGGTTCATGTTGTTTAGCTAACCCCCGCATTTAAATGTTGTTTAGCAAGGCAAAATATAATACGGGTTCGCTACACAAGTTTAAATGAGGCCAATTATAAGGCTAATTTTACCCGCATATGGGCCCCATATTTAATTATTAGGTGAATCGGCATAAGGCCCCCAAACCAATGATATGCATGCGAGAATGACAATTAATATGCGACAAGTTTATTATATTATAAAATAGGGTTTTCGGGAAGGGGTTCACACATTAGGGTTCGGCAGATCTTGGTTAGGGTTCGGGGTCCGGTCTCAGGGTCCAGGGTTCGACGGCCTCGGCGGGATCGTTCTCGGATATCGGGGGTAGATCTTGGCGTTCCGTGAAGGAGGACTTTCGGTGTCGGGGGCACATCGGACTCGCCCTGGTCGGTGTCGTTCTTGTCGTCGCGACGATCTTGTCGGGTCCGCGCCATCGAGTCGGTCTAGGCATCCCGCGGGTCCGGTCTTCTCCTCCGGGAACGGGTCCGCAGGGTCTCGACAAACTTGGTGTCCTGGCATCTCGGAGTCGTGGATCTTGGCGTCCGGGCTCTCGGACATCGGTAGATCTTGATGTTCCAGGTCGAAGTCCACGGAATTCGGCACCGGCGGTCTTGGCGTTCGGGACGAAGATCTTGGCGTTCCGTGATCTCGGTCGTCGGTTGCCGGTGAAGAACTTGGAGCGACGTGTCGCGTTCACGCAGCTCCGAGGTATCACAAACTCAGCTTCGACTTGATCATCGACACACACACGCCGATAGGTCTCATAGGAGGGCTCGACGACGATATACGATCTTGCCTTGCGGCGCCAAACTTGGCCACAAACTAACTCACCGAGCCGCGTAAGATGTTTGGATGGACCTCATCCATCAGGAAGCACCAGGCTTCAACAGGTGCGCGGGCCAGGAGACGAAGTGGTGGCGGCGACGGGCGGAGCGGGGCCGAGGCGGATGGAGGAGGCGCGGTTCGCGGACGGCGAGGGGGAACGGAGGCGGAGGAGAAGGCGGTGGCGAGGAGGAGGAGGAGCAGAGGCCGATGGCCGGCGAGGGAGGCCGGGCTCGGCCGGAGGAGGAAGGGAGAGAGGTGGGGAAGGCGCTGGAGGGGGAGAAGCTCGAGGGGGCGGGGAGAGGTAGCCCAGGGCGGAGGGCAAAACCGCGGCCGGCGACGGGCGGAGCTCGAACGGGACGGTGAGGAGCGGCGGAGCTTGGGGCGCGCGCTGGAGGCGGGGGCGCGAGAGGGGTGAGGCGGGGCGCGCGCGGTGGAGAGCTTGGCCGGCGAGCGGCGGCGCAGGCCGGGGAAGGGGCGAGCGGCAATGGAGAGGGAAGGCGGGGTCGGGCGGCTACAGGACGATGGTGGCGAGCGGGAGGAAGGAGGAGGGGTGGGGTGAGCGGGGAAGAAGAACAGGGGAGGAGCGGGGACAGGGGGGTCTCGGGGGAGAGGAGAGGGAGGCTGACAAGGTGGGGCCGCGGGGTCGGGTCGGACCCAGGGGCGGCAGGGGCTGTGCGTGCGGGTGGTGTGTGCTGGGTTTGAGAGAGAGAAAAGAAGGGAAGGGAGAGAGAGAGGCCAAGTGGCAGATGGGGATTGGTGGGAATTTGGGGTGTGCTGATGTGGCGTTCAATGATTGGAGGGACTGAGGTGGCTGGGGGCTGGGTAGGATTAGGATAGGTGACTTAGGGATTTAGGTGGGACTGGTTAGATATTTTAGGATTAAGGGGTGGACCGTTTTTTATTTCTGGGGTGGTCGTTCGGGTCGAATCGGCCCGTTCGACTGCCCCACTAAAAATAATTTAATATTTTATTTGTTTTAAACGGACCGTTTGCAAACCGATAGCAGAAAAAACAAAATAATCCGGAGACCCGGGTTTTGCGTTTGAACAAAGACGGGGCGTTTAGAAAACAAAACCAGACTTTTCAAAAAATAGTTTTATGCGAACAGATGCAAGATGATGACGATGCTCAAATGCAATGTGGCATGATGACATGAGCATGCGGTCATGATGATGCAATGCACAAAAACAACGCGATTTTCTAGTAGTGGTTTTGCGGGATGCCACACACACGAAAGCTTCCAAACAAAGAAACCAATCATTTCTCAGTGTCCTGGGCGGCATTCCCCACCATAAATACACTCGATGACCCAATCAATGCCATTCCGCCTAGGTGGTTCATTAAAACATGTTGGTTTGTCATTTAGCAAAACATAAGCCTTTCAAAACATATAACTTTTCATGATGTGATTCCCTTCCTCGTCTAAATAGCATAGCTAAGCAATCTACCAATACGATGGCTCATAAACAAGGAATACTAGGGAATAATATCGGATATAACATAGCATATACACATCAATTCCTACAAATGCAATTCTACAAAAACATCTGCAATGCATAGGAAAACAATAGGACATTTATGACCAAGATAGCACCACTTGCCTTTGTTGTAGATGTAGTCGATTAGATAATCCTCACAATCCTCGTAGGTATAATGGTTGCTCTCGTCATAACCACAATACTTGCAATCATAGTAGTTGCAATCACAGTAGTTGCACTCCTAGCAATCTAACGTTTGAAGCAAACACAACAAACACCATTCAAAACATTGCAAACATACAACAGTGCAACATTACAAGAAAACAATGATGAACAGATGCATGCATGACGATTTAATGAGTCACAATGGTTGAATTTAGTGTTCTAAACATAATTAGATTACATGATGCATGTGGAAAGTAATTTATTGCACTAAAGATTTTATTACTAAAGTTGTATCGATTTAATATGGTGTATACCACTTTAATTGAACTAAATATGTTTATGCCGTATTAAATTGTGAACTAGATGCTACTGGATAGATAATGCAATTTAGAGACAGTGGCAATTTGAATCACCTAAAAAGGAGTTATAGATATTTTCCTATGTTTAAAACACTATTTCAATGGGTTTAAATATTTCTGTGTGAATTTCTGTTTTAACAGTCCCAAATAATTTGTCATGCAATTTCTCTGTATATATATTGTCAATACAAAACCTTAGCACTTGGATTCACCCTAATTGGAGTTATAGATATTTTTGTATGATTTAAATAGTGTTTAATGGTTTTAAATGATTCCTATGGTTTCTGTTGTCTAGAAATCAAACTAAAATTATATCTGTAATCTCCACGGAATTGTGATTTCAGGGACATATTATTTGTAATTTTCTGGATAGTATTTATTTTCTTATAAATTTATTACTCTAAATAGGCCATTAAACCATTTAACTCTTCCTGGCAAAACCTTACAGTAAAATGCTGAACTAATTGCATATTGATGATCTACATGGAACCAGCTTTCCAACGGTACATCATTTATATTTTTGTGACAAGCAATTAATTTACTATGAATTTAATGATTTATAAGGCCACTAAAACTAATTAAATTGCTACGGGTTAAATAATCTGCAAAGGCTAGATCCAACCAGATATTCTTAAAGTACATTACAGTAGCTTCAATTTGATATATTGTTCATATTTTTCGGAGTTACAGATAATTTTTTATGAATTTATTAACCTAAAAGACCATTAAAACTAATTAAATTACTGCAGTAACCACGTACAGTAAAAGTTGGATCTATTCTAATAAGATGATTCTACGTGAAATTATCTTCAATTTGATATATTATACGAAATTTTTGGACATGGTATGAATTTCTAATGAATTTTACAAGTTAGATCTATAATATGCAATTTTAAATTCGAACGGAATATTTCAGGGAATATTCCGCTGACTGGACAGGTTGACTTTGCATGCTGACTGGGACTAGATGTTGACCTTACGTTGACGTGGCGTTAATAAGGAAGATGACCAGGATAACGACATGGCACGCACCGGTTTGATTGGATCTCGACCGTCTGGATAGGATCCGGTGGCTAGAAGAAGAGATTGACCCGATTTTGGCTCAGAATAGACAAGAAATAGATATGTATTAGAGAGGCAAATCCGTAGGTCAAATCGAAAAACTCAGAACATGAAAGTTGTGGGGAATCATTATTCCTACATCCTCACCAAAGGAATTTGGATTTGAAGAAACGAGCGCGAGTAGATCTTGGATTTACACCGTAAGATCTGAAATATTGTGATACGAAATTCTCCGTCTGTGGTGGATGAAAAGAGGTGAGGTTTGTCCGGATTGAAAGATTTCGACGCGATCTTCAACTTTCGTTTTTTGACCGAAGGCAAACGACGAAGTCTAGATGAGTTAAAAAGCGAAATAAGATTCGGGCATATGTAGATTCGAGATTTCGAAAAGAAAAACTCGTACAGCTATGGCTCCACGAGTTTATATGGAGGTTTAGGATGGTTTAGAGATAGGCCTTGGAGTAGAGAACAAGTAGAAACAAACGGAAGTCGATTCGGAGTTGTAGATAAAAAGTTACAAGTGTTTGAGTAGAGATAGGTTTTAGAAAACAGATTCTGCACGCTTTTTGAAGCAACAAAGCGATCGAACGCGTGCTGGTTCGATCGGTCCGGTTCGGTCTGTGGGCCGGCGGCCCGCTCAGTTTTTTTTTTACTTGTTTCTCTCATATCTTTTGCATACGAACTCCAAATAACATGATTCTTGTTTCTAAATTTTTCTAAAATCGAAGAGATCATTATAAGATCAAATTTATAATCTTTTTGCAAGTTTGGAAGTAGTGGGTTTATAAATCCTTGTATATCTCATTTTATTTATATCTTTATGTGTTTGTATTTGATACATAACTTTTTCATACTAGCTCCAAATAAGCTCAATTTTGTTTCTAAAATTTTGTAATATTAATTGGATTCTTTTAGGCTATAATTTAGCAATAATCGTTGTCTTAGCAATAGTGGGTTTTATAAAGTCAATTTAATTTCCTTTAGGAACATTTGGGTGAATCAACTATAGGATTTAGATACCAGGATTTGGTTTCAGTTTGTGAGAACCTTGCATGGATGTAATGAAATGCTTATGAATGCTTCATGATTTTCATTTTGAAATCTTGCACACCAATTCTACAATCCATAATCAATCCATGCCCTTTTGCCTATATGGCTACTTAGGTCTTAACAAAAGAATATAAGATTTTGAATTCATGGTTGAGAGGATTTTCTATTCAAAAAGTTTCTTCTCTTTGAGAATTTTCAACATAGTCAAACAATCAATCAAACTTATTTATTTATTTCACATTACAAAATTAGGAGAATTTTGGGATGTGACAGCTAACTAATTAGTTTCATATTAGTTCATATTAGGTGCCAACTTAGATGTATTATGAAAATCAACTTAGCTCCAATATGAACTCAACTTAGCTATAGTATGAAATCAAGTTATGAACTAAAAATTATTTCATATATTAATGAGCCAACTTAGGTGTAATATGAACTCAACTTAGCTATAGTATGAAATCAAGTTATGAACTCAAAATTATTTCATATATTAATGAGCCAACTTAGGTGTAATATGAAGTCAACTTAGCTTTAATTATGAAGTCAACTTGGCCTGGATAATGAACAAACTTAATGAGACAGACTTCAAATGAAGCAAAAAGTTGGCTGGCCGAAATTTACTGAGTTGGCTACTGTAGATGACTAAGTTGGCTTCAAAATTTAAAAGTGTTTAAAAAAGTATACTTAAAGTATAAGAGGTAACAACTTAGTAATATCCAGCAGCCACCCCTAGAAAAATAATAATTATACCTCGTTTAAAAATCTCCGTGACAGCTTCGCAGACACGAATTCTTCGGTTCTTGTCATGCCCACAAAAATACTGTCTCTTATATAAGCCCCGACATATTCTTTGAGCTGTATGTTGTTAAAAACAGAAAAAGACGTGTTAAAAAAATGTATACAGATGGAGTAAAATCAAAAACACATTGGGCTTTTTAGGGGTTTTTTGTATGGGCAGAAAGTGCTTACTTTCAACTTTCCAAACTCCCCATCCCCTTTTGCATTGTTCCGCATGACAACCTGTATGAGTTTGTCGTTCCATGCTGCAGCCCGTATTGGACAGACTTCTTCGGACTCCACAACCTCGTCAACATCCAGGGAATCAAGATAAACGATCTGCATTGGAAAAAAGGACAAAAAAGTAAGTTAAAAAATGATATTACATGCTGCCTAATAGTGTTATTTTTTGTATTCGAAAAAAGACGGTGTCTCCACGCAAAATTACCACGAGATGGTGAAGACAACAACATACGGATTTCTTCTTTACTCCAATTTTCTTTACTTCTGTGATTATTTGATCAATGGCGAATTGAGCGAAGTTTGTCCGCCGGAACTGGTTAAGGTCCACTAATGCTTGGTAACACATGGGGCTGATGGTTGATGCTGTTGTAGGGCTCACAAAGTAGTTGATACGCCAGCAAAATATGCGCGCATAAACTTCATGTCCGCAGCCCCTTCCATTCCTTTTATCATCATGCACCAATCGACCCACTCGGGTGCTGTGCCACTCTCTATGTTGTACTCTTTATTAAAGAACTCAATTGCCTCTCTTTCCATTTCATATCTAACAGGGCTCCCCTCGTTCTTTATCCCGAACACTTTGGTGTAGCTGTCTGCATTGACCGGGATACTCCCCCTTCCTGGTATAACAATCTCGCTCCGTATGGGGTCAAAACATGATAAGACCCACATACTGAGGTCTACAGGCATCTATTTTTCCTCCACCTTAAGCATGCCTCCCCATCCCCAATCTTCTATCAGATCTTTTGATCTTGAACTAGCAGTTGGTTCAGTTTGAACAACCTGGACAGAGAAGCGTGATTCCTTCCTATCTGTAACAAAAAAAGGGGTCGTGTGCATAAGATAACTAAGTTGGTTCCTGTTTTATTGTGTGAAAAAATAGAACATAAAAAGAAAAAAAAGGAAAAGGCGCACCATGGTTCGTCGTACGCGGTCAGGTCTTGCTGCTGGCAGCGCATGTTGCGCAGCAGTTGTATACGCAATTGTAGGATTTGTTCCTAATGATGACTGCATAAAGTTACCCCATCAAAAACAATTGTTAGCACTTGAACAAAAAAATCAGTTGTATCTTTGAAAAAAAAGAGGAAGTTTACCTGCTGTCCAGTTTGTGCAGCTGGTAAACGCAGGCGGGCGCGCTTGACAACATCTTTTGTTATTTTATGACTTCGACTTTTTCTATAGGGGAAAAGCAAAAAATATGGTATGTCCATCAAAAATATCAACTTAGTTATTTTCTAGAAACAACTAAGCAACAAAGTTAACTTAGTTAGATTCGAGAAAGAAAAACAACCAACTTAGTGTTGCAAGCTAAGTTAAGTTAGTTAGATTCCAGAAAACCAACTTAGTTATTTCTAGGACCCATGTTACTTATTTATAGGACCCAGGAATAAATTAGTTATTTCTAGGACCCAACTTAGTTGGATTTCAACTTGGTTAATTAGATTCAAAAAGAAATAACTTAGTTCTATCCAGAAAATAACTTAGGCCTCTCCAAAAATCAACTTAGTTCTCTTCAGAAAACAACTTAGTTCTCTCCAAAAAGACCAATTTAGTTCTCTCCAGAAAAACAATTTAGTTGAAAATCAACTTGGTTCTCTGCAGAAACCAACTTAGTTATTCCTAGGACCCAACTTACTTATTTGTATGAACCAACTTAGTTAAGTAAATATTCAGAAAAACCAAAAAAAAAAGCTAGGAATCTTGTGATGAACACTAGTTTTTTAGTCTCTAGAAAACACCTGTTTTGACTATAGGTGCAGGTAGACAGTGATCGCTTCTTCGGCTATACGATACTGTGTGCTACTGCTGCTAGATAACTCGCAAGAGCGAGGAAAACACAGGAAAAAATCCCAGTAAAAAATACCATGCCCTTGCTAATTCCCCCTACTGCAAAAACATAGGAAAAACCCCGACACTCGTCATACATGCAGTGAGTGATAAAAAGTTTTCACCGGACTTGCTAATTCTCCTACACAAGTTTGAAATCCATGCAGTGAGCTTTATAAATTTCCATCGTATCAAACACCTACATCAAGTCTGGGAGGTTCCGCCTCGAGGTAATCCATACAAATTACCATGCCCCTTGCTAATTCCCCCCCCCCCCCCACCCCCCACTGCAAAAACATAGGAAAACCCCCCGACACTTAGTTCTCTTTTTAAAAAGAAAAACAACTTAGTTCTCTGCAGAAACCAACTTAGTTATTTTTAGGACCCAACTTACTTATTTGTATGAACCAACTTAGTTAAGTAAATATTCAGAAAAACCAAAAAAGCCAGGAATCTTGTGATGAACACTAGTTTTTCCATCTCTAGAAAACAACCCGCTGCTACTCTACTGTCGTCTGTCGACACCTGTTTTCACTAGAGGTGCAGATAGACAGTGATCGCTTCTTCGGCTATGCTATACTGTGTGCTACTCCTGCTAGATAACTCGCGTAAGCGAGGAAAACACATGAAAAAATCCCGGGAAAAAATTACCATGCGCTTGCTAATTCCTCCTACTGCAAAAACATAGGAAAAAACCCCCGACACTCGTCATACAAGCAGTGAGTGATAAAAAGTTTTCACCGGCCTTGCTAATTCCCCTACACAATTTTGAAATCCCTGCAGTGAGCTTTCTAAATTTCCATCGTATCAAGCACCTACATCAAGTCTGGGAGGTTCCGCCTCGAGGTAATCCATGCAAATTACCATGCCCCTTGCTAATCCCCCCTACCGCAAAAACACAGGAAAAACCCCGACACTCGCCATACATGCAGTGAGGATAAAGTTTTCACCGGACTTGCTAATTCCCCTACACGAGTTTGAATCCATGCAATGAGCTTTCTAAATTTCCCTACACGAGTTTGAATCCATCATCATCTTACGGATCGAGTGCTGGTTTACCTATGAGACATGAATCGATAGGATAACATGACATGGGTTTGTGCAAATCAAAATTGTGGGAAACAATTGCATGGATTACCTCGAGGCGGGACCTCCCAGACTCGATGTAGGTGCTTGATACGATGTACTCGAGGCGAGGCCCTCCCCCAGATTCACCGACGAGCTGCACCGACTCCTCCTCCCCCGACGCCTCTACCGACGATCTCGTCACTCTCACCGTGCTCGATGCAAAAGTGCTCGATGCGCGGTGCACGATGCGAGACCCTTCCGATCCGCCGACGACCACCACGATTCCTCCCCCCACCGACGAGCTCCCTCCCCCCCCGACGAGATCTTCTATCTCACCGTGCTAGATGCGCGGTGCTTCGATGCGCGGGTGCTCCGATGCACGGGTGCTAGACGCGCGGTGCTCGGAGCGCCGATGAGCTCCACTAGATCATCCCTTCGCCGACGCCTCCACCGACGAGATGGTCGCCCCTCTGCAGATCTCGTCGATCCGCTACTCTCGCCGGAGCACGTCGCCGCCTCCTCCCTCCGCCAGCTGCAGATGAGGCGCGCGGCCTCTCTCCTCCCCCGTTGTCGATGTCGAATCCCTCGCTGAAAATGGGGAACGACGGAAATGACGCGAAGCGCGCAGCGGCTCCCTGGGGTGGTTTCGGTCGGCGACGCTTTCAGATTCGTGCGTGATAGACGGTCCAAAACAGTGCTCGGTCCACCAGCCAACATCCAGATGTTTTTTAGCATCTGGATTATAATAGTTAGGAGATATGGAGGATTAGACTGGCCAAAAAGCACAGGATACAAAGAAGCTTAACCTTCTGGTGGGAAAACCATTGCATCCAATTGTCCGTCCTCACACTCGGTCCCGAATGCAAGGTCAATCTACGAGAGGTCCTGTGCACACTTATGAGGATGCGTACACGATGGTGGGGAGATCACAGGACTACTTGTGGAGAATCAGTTTGGATAATGCATGCAGCAATAGAAGATTAGGGCCTGTACAAACAAACTTCAAAATAAATGTGCACGCACTACTCGGACGATCAGAACTTCGGAAGCGCCAGCTCAGGGCGGCCATGGCGACGTGGGTACCGAGAGGGAGATTGCCGAACCGGGATAAAAGGAAGCAGCATGGAGCGGATACTCGGAAGAAGGCAGATTGATCATCGACGTAAAAGTTTTTTTATTGGCTCGTGGAAGTCGGATAGATTGGAAGGACTCCTCGTTACATAGTTTATCGGACGGCTCTCCACATGTAACAAGGTAAACCGGATGGACTATTTGTTAAACTTTTCAGGATTACCGTAGAGCCTCCTACGATGCTTCTAATTAGTGTGTGTATATATATATATAAGATATCAGATGATTTTGATTTTATTACTATACTTTGGATGAATGTTGATCACATCATTCCACCAATGTTGTGATCCTGTTATTAACAATATTCAATATCCATGATTAGGAAACTTTGATCATCTTGTTAATCAACGAGATAGTTTATATAAAAGACATAACTAGGAATTTTTATTTATTTATTAAACACACATGTATTAATATTTCCGATTAATATAATTATAGCATGCAAATAAACATTTATCATAAACAAGGAATAAGATAATTACCACTTTATTATTTCCTCTCGGGCATACTCCCTTCACGAGTGAAACGCACCTGCTAGCTAGCCCTACACGCTCCCTTCCACGACATCATTGGACATGGTCGGATTCTCGGGACCGCGGTAATCACACGGCACCATGTATTGAGAAACGTGTTTTTAAGTATTAGGTATAGCTAATAAATATTGACTTCTATGTTGACTTCTACATGATCCAAAGTATAAGAACCAAATATACACCTATACTTTATGGATGTCGATCAAATTTATAACTTTTTTAGCTTAACCTATTATATAATCTTATCTTACCACTATATAGTGTATGAAAAGCTTTGACTTTCACCGGTGGATCAAGACTGACAAATCCTAACACTGCTAAAATTATGTTCTATCTTCTATCCATTCTAGCATCTAGAAGATTTTATTGATAGTCTTTAGCGTAATGAATGTTATGCACAAACTTCAACACACACTTTTCGATAATTAATTTTAGAATCATCTTTGTCATTTCGCTAGAGCATGTCGAGTAGTATTTGGTAAATAATAGGTTGAATTCTATATCATACAAAGTACAAGAAGCAAATACACGTGTAATAATTTATGAACGTAGCTCGAAATTATAAATATTTTTTCGAGCTTCACCTATTATAATTTTAAATAAAAAATAATATGGTATACTTCTGTTATCTGATTGTCACATGCAAGAGGCATGTGCAACTTACTAGTAAGATATAATGCACGAATAACTTTGAACATCGACCATCAGATAAAGATTGGACAGATCCCAACATTGTTGACTGTTGGATATCTTGGTAATTCAAGAAGAATTTATTGGACTTGTAATTCGAATTTGACCTAATTTCTATAAATCGACATAAATTCATTTAAGTGAGCATATTAGCTAACATGGAAGCTTGAAATATGCTAACACTAGGGAATTGTAACAAAACATGATTCACTTTTTCTGAAACGCGGGTGGTGGCACTTTAGTTTTTTTGAATGGGGTATGTCCCAAAGGATTGAGATGCTTCAATAATTAATACGGTCATGGATGTGTACACGTTACACCAAGGACTTCAAAAAAGTGAAAATGGCATCCAAGTCCATACATTTAACACAAAGGAACCTAAAATCAAGCAATGAAAATAGTCAGGTCCTTCTCCTCCACCGCGGAGAAGAGCCATGATCTTCCTAGTAGTACCAGTAAGTTGAATGTGCGTTACACGTGAGACTCACATAATAACACAAGCATGACATATGATGAGTATATAAAATTATAATAGGTAAAAGCTCAAAACATTATGAATTTGAGCCATATTTATAAAGTATGGGCATATATTTAGTTCTTTCACTTTATGTCATGTAGAAATAAACGTTTATTAGATACCTAATACTTAAAAGTTCTAGGACTAGGGTTTAGAGAAACGATAGAGAAGACTCTTTAAAGATTGATAAGTGTGTTTTGAGATATTGGCATATATAGCATCATTTTGCTAAAGACTATAAACAAAATCTTGTAGGTGCTAGAATAGAAAAGAAGATCAGATGGTTTGCAATGTTGGGATATGCAAGTCTTGATCTAAGGTCAATATTCAAAGTTATTCATACACTATATAGTGGTGCTGGTAAGACTAGTACCAGATTAATAAAAGAAAACAACGCACTGCTCACTTTTGGCAGATCTTGTTGAAGAAGATGCCACATCTACCATATATGGGAACATTATGATAAACAACGATGTCAATATGGTCATGACCTTGGCTGTTTGAGTCAAAACAGGAATGTTCATACACAGTAGGCTAATATTGTGAAGCAGCCAAAGCATTTTTTCTATTCAAAGATGTCAAAACACATTTTTCTCATTTTTCAAGTGAAGTAGTACACATAAGAGGACGCCACGACGAAGTATTTTTTTCTTTGTTTTCTTTGAATGTTTTCAAAAGTGGGTCAATCTGCCGACATGTATATTCTTAGCACGAAGGTAGTTGCATTTTTCAAAAATCTCGATGGTGCCTGATATATTGACATCGTGGGTACCTCCGAATGGCGGTTGCCGTCAGGTTTACCGTTGGCTGGCATGTGGGGCTGGACGGTGTTGGACAATATGGGGTCGGTTAGTCGGGAACACATTTTGCTGTCGTGTGGGGCCGTGCCATGTTGGACCATGTGGGGCCGATTGGTCAGGACCGCGTTATGCTAACGTGGGGGCATACTATGGAACCATGTGGGCGCGTTTGGTATTTACATGGGCACCTCTCACCTAAATTGGAAGTTTTCTTTTTTATTGTTAACTGGTCTTTTTAAGAGCGCCTTTTTCTTCTCTCTTGCTAATAGTAATATTTTTTGCCCAAATTGATAGCGAATCTAGAGCATCTTCTCTCTTCATCAGTAATTGTTCCTTTGACCCTCGTTTTTGCCCGATCTGGCAGAAAATCTAGAGCAACAAATCTAACTAGTAGCATAAATACATTCAGTAAACAAATTAGATGTAGATAAATCTAATATAGGATATATTGTATGGTACATAATGTTGTTCGACAATTTGGCTACTCAGCAGCAGCGCATAGGTTCAACACACACAAAAAAAAAGAAGTTGTTTTATAGCAACAGCACACAAGTTCAGTAGCACCTCCTATAGTCCGCCCTCCTCCCTCTAGTGCTTCCTCCACTTCTTGCTGCCCTGTCCCTTGATCTTGTGTAAATTGGGATTGATCGGGGTTACGAGACCCTCTTTGATCGCCACCTTTTTGAGGTGGCGGAGGTGAATGCCGAGCTCCTTGTGATTCGCACTAAAGGCGTTTATATTCACGGCCTGGCCAACATTAGGGTTGCAGGAGCTCACATCCTCGGCAAGCGTCACGAGGTAGTTGAAGTCGGTGGCGCCGAGTCTCCTATTTCACAAGGGGCACCTGTAGACGTCGCCGACGAAGTAGGCATCATAGATGCCAGCCTTGAGCTTCCTGGTGTACCTGGACTCGTCGTCGCTTCCGACGTTGCTGCTATCCAACAATTGGAAAAAAAAAGTATCATGCAATAATGACATTATTGATATCCCTTGATTATTGAGATTGATTATTTTCATAAATTAACCGATATAGATCCCATGATTTTTTGCATAAATTAAGTGAGTAGGTTAAATTCCCCAATCCCCAAATCTCAAACAAAATCAAATACCGATTCCAACAACAGATCAGAACTAGTAAGAACTAGGGAATCCCTTAATTACAACTCAGAGGACAAATAAAATTGGATTGAAATACGGGCAGGGGGATTCATCGAAAAACAAGAGGATTCTTCTATAAAAGATCTAGCATCCAATGATTGAAAATGCGACCAACCAAACCCTAATAACACACGATCTAGCATCCAATGGTGGAAATGGGGGAAGAAAAAAAGAAGGGAGAAAACCCTAGTTATCTCTGACCATGGGCCAACGACGCTGGTGTCGTAGGGGTTCTCTTTCTAGATGTACTCCTCCTTTTCATAGGGGTCCCAATCGAGCGGGTTCTTCACGCGACCAGCGGGGACCTCCTCGCCGGGGCTATAGCGGAAGCGGGGACGAGGGCCGGTACTGGGATGGGGGATGAATCCCATGCCTTGATGGGGCCCTAGACGCGGATGGGTGCGTCCTTGTCGGAAGCCTTGGAGGCAACGATGGCCAATGTTCCATTCTTCTCCATCGTTGGCGCGGTTGGTTTTTTCCAGGGGGTTTGCGGAAGGTGATGGGAGTGTGGAGACAGTTGTGTGAGTGAGTGAGCGAGAGTGGGGAGGCGGAGAGGGAGAGGGCCTCTATAATAAAGTGAAGGGACGGGACATTTCATTGCACCATCGTGCACCTCTTAACTGTGTATGTTACTGCATCGTGCACCGCCACACGTGTCTACTAAAGCCCGGTGCACCATGACACGCGTACCATGGTCACGTTTTTTCCCTCATGTCTAAAACACTGGCGAGTTAGATGTACTCAGCTATACCCTCGAGAGTAACACTAGCAATTTGGTTGTACATAGCTTTGCCATCGAGTACCAACACCGTCGCGTGCAATATACTTAGTTTTACCCTCTAGTGGCTGAACCATGCTCTTCCTAGTAGTACTAATAAGTTGCATTTTCCTTGCACGTGAGACTCGCATAATATACAGAAGTATGACATATCATCACTATATATAATTATAATAGGTAAAGCTCAAAACATTTATAAAACTAAGACACATCTATAAAGTATAAGTGTATATTTGGTTCTTGCACTTTATACACCGTAGCCCAATATATTGTGAAGCAGCCAAAGCATTTTTTCTATGCAAATCTATGAAAACACATGTTTCTCATTTTTCAAGGAAAGTAGTACACATAAGAGGATGCCATGATGAAGTATTATGTTTTTCTTCATTTTATTTTAATTTTTTGAAAACAAGATCGAATTCATCGGCACATATATTTTTCTCATGAAGTTAGTTGCATTTTAAAAAATTCTCAGTGGTGCTTGTCATATTTACATCATGGGTACCTTATATTGGGAAGATGCACTAGAGGCGATCATATATGATGATATTCCCCAAGGTAGTCATAAAGTTATTAAGGTGTATTTGTATGAACATCTAATATATATCATCGAATACGTGATTTGGTTGTGGAACTATATATTCCTGTTTTTTATACTAGTTGTCCTTCGTCGTTGAGGTTTTGCTGGACACACATCTTAGACTAATCTGAAACTTGGATGATAACTCGGTTCCACTTGTCATAGGTATGGTGATGCTATTCCTACTTACATGAAATCGGCTAAAGATTTTAGCGAGTTAGACTGACCCATAGTTGAGATGCAACAAGCATGTTTTCATTTGCAGTATGACGCAAATAGAATCCTTTGACCTGAGGTGATCTCATGATCCAAGTTGTGAATCTCCAACTTAGGTTCTATCAAATGATGTTCCATAAATGGATTACCAAGATGAATTTGCACCTCTGCAATGGAGATATATTCTCTAGGCCCTCTCATGCGATATGATTTAGAAGCATGGCCATGCGCGACTCAGTCAAGTGTTAACTAGGGAGTCAGAGTAAGGGTTTGTCGAGTGAATTGTATATCACAAAACGCGAAGAGATCTATGCTATTAAAGGGATGGAAACTACTCAACTATAGCTTGACATGGTATATCATGTGGCAAAGGGACTTGGATGAAAGTCACATTGAAGGTTTTCTTCTAGACATTATGACACTTGGGAGTTGGAACATCTTGCTAGAGGCCACTACCTTCTATCGACTTGAGACCAAGTGTTCATGGAACTCATTTGGACTCAGAGCTACGACAAAATACTTGGAGGAATAGCTCATTTTGTGTCCAGGTGTACGTGAACCTATAGGGTCACATACTTATGGGTTAGGAGCCCATGTGGATTAGATCCATGTGATACTTCGGTTATAGCCTAGATGGGCCTAAAGTGTTTATCCCAACTAGGGGTGTATATAAGTGGAGCAACAAGGCATAGTCCCTGAACTAGCCATCACTTTCTCCACTCCCAATTCGGGTTAGACAGGATTCAGCAATCCCATGTAAGTGCTCCTTCCTGTACGTGTGGATACCATTAGAGGTGTTACACGTCCGGCGTTGGAGACAAAGGAGCTACATCAACTAGCACGCTTCATCAATAATCCGCACCTGCGCGTCTAGCGGTAAATCTCGTGGCCTCTTACCTGAGCTAGATCTTGGGAGTACCACGTAGGATAAAATTTTGTTTATCTTTGTGCGGTCCAACAGTGGTATCAAAGCGAAAGCTTCTGGTTTTAGGCTCTTTAACTATGCATATGTGATATGCATGAGGTGGAAGATTGGATCTACGTAGGATTCCGGTGGTAGATCTATGTTATAGATCGGTGTTTGTGCAAGATTGATTGGATCAATCGCACTCGGGGTGCATGGAAGATCAGGTGCGAATGATCAATGAGATTTCTCATATCTGCATAGGGATCAGATTTGGGTAAAAGTGTTTTATCCAATGAAGGAATCCATGGTTTGGATGTAGATGAGATCTACGATCTTCTAAAAATCGTAAGGCTCTTCTCGGCTCTGCCCTATCGTAGCGCCTTAGAGGTTGTTACGAGTTTCATAATTCCGGTAGATATCGTATCTTTGTATAACTTGTTTTCGCAGGAAGTTGTGAATAGTAATGTTCATGTACATGTGATGTATTTGTGTAATCCATACGTGATCTGCGAATCACGGGTTTGTCTGCCAGCTAGAGCCAAAGCGCTGTCACTATTATTATATAACGACCTGTATGTCGGCATGTGATGATATCTTCTTGTATGTTCCTTAGTGCTAGTGTAGCATGTTTGGAGGACTTGAAGGACACGTCAGCTAGAGGCATGATGAACAGGTTCATGGAGATGGAGATCGCCATGAACAGAGCCATACCATTTCACATTATAATTGGATTAATTGTGATACTATCATGTCTCAAGTTTTACCTCTATTAGATAGTTGGTAAACTTTAATCCCTCAAATAAGGTCTAGTCGGTCTCTCCGCCAGTGTTGCACCATCACTAGTCGGACATTTTTTCTTAGTGGCTCATAAACTTGAGGTGCTGCCAATCCTTTTCGACTAGGTGGGTTCGAGTCGGAATCTTATAGTGGAAGCACTTGGTAAGCTAGACGGTTCTATCACAATAGTTGTGGGGCTTGGGGAGAGATCAGTCGTAGCCGGGGCATGTGATGCCACTTGACCAACAAGAGTCGTATGAGATGTGATTGGCAAGTAGTTGCCTATATAGATCACTTGACGGCTAGCGGTGATGCTAAAGCTCACTAGTCGACTTGCTTATTTAGGATCCTGAATCACTAAGTAACCATCCGAGGGGTGTTGGTTCTAGTGGGAACATAAGTATTAAAATATTTAAGACGCCTGCTGTTTTATGAATATATGTCTTAAGTGTTTTGTATATTTCTGCTGTAGATCATGGCACCTAGTAGCAGTCTCCCTCTAATATCCATTTTTGCGTTTAGAACAATCCTAGATAAAGATAAGCTTAATGTAACTAAATTTACTAACGGATATCGTAATTTGAGAATTGTTCTCAAGCAATAATAGAAGGAATAGGTTCTAGATAACCCACCTCCAGATAAGCTGAATGAGAATGCAAGTGTTACTATTACCATTGCCTACCGTATGACAAAGGATGAGTCCATGGAAATTAGTTGTCTTATGCTTGCTCACATGGAACCGGACTTGCAGCAGTAGTTCAAGAATGTTTAGGCCTATGATATGATCGAATGCCTCAAAAGTATGTTCCAGGCTCAGGCCAAGACCGAGAGGTATCAAGTCTCGTAGGCCTTGCTGAGTTGCAAGATTATGGTTGGCGATCCACTAAGTCCGCATGTGATCAAGATGGTTGGTTACTTGCAGACTCTAGAAAGTCTTGGCTACCCTATTAGCAAAGAGTTCTCTATAGATATAATTCTGAACTATCTTCCTAGTGCATATGGTTAGTTCATATCGAACTACCACATGCATGGTATGGATAAGAAGATCACTGAATTAGATCGGATGCTCAAGCAGGCAGAGGCTAATCTCAAGAAAGTTACCAATCAAGTGTTGATGGTACATAATAAGGCTAAGTTCAAGAATATTTCTTGGACTGATAAGAAAAAGACTAAGTTAGGAGGTAACGCTTAGGATTAGATACCAAGCGCTTCCTTAGGGACGAAGTATGGATCCACTTGCTTTTATTGCAAGGAGGATGGCACTAGAAGAGGAATTGCATCAAGTATCTGGCTGACAAAGCCAAGAGTGGAGGTGTGACTTCCAACTCAGGTACACTTGTGTGCAATGTTATAGACTTCTATATTGCTGATGCACCTAATATTTCTTGGGTATATGATACCGGAGCAGTCTGCAACTTGTTGTAGGGACTAGTAAGAAATAGGAGCGTATCAAGAGGCGAGGTTGATATTCGAGTCGACAACAAATCAAGAGTTCCTATGTTGGAAGTCGGCATGATGAAACTTCATTTACCTTTAGGATTCTTAATGGAGATAAATAATTTTTATTATGTTCCAGTGCTTAGTCAAAACACCATTTCTACCTCATGTTTGATGAGACAAGGCTATGAGTATAATATTAAGAACGATGGTTATTCTTCATATTTTAATGATATGTTTCACGGCTTTGCACCCGTCCTGGATGAGTTATTTATTTTGAATCTTGATGGTGGGTCGGTCTATAACATAAATGTTAAAAGTTAAAACCAAATGATCCAAATATGACTTAGTTTTGGCACTGTCGACTTGGTCATATAAGATGAAAACGCATGAAGAAGCTCCATGATGATGGAGTCCTAACTTCACTCGACTTGGAGTCGTTCGAGACATGTGAATCTTGCCTACTCGGCAAAAATACCAAGATACCTATCGCAAAGAGTTGTGAGAGGACGTCTGACTTATTGGGACTAATACATATTGATGTATGTAGTCCAATAAGAATAATAGTCAGGGGTTGTTATGGATATATCTACCTTCATTACCTTCGCTGATGATTTTAGTAGGTATGGATATATCTACTTAATTAAACATAAGTCATAAGCCTTTACAAATTTCAAAGAATTCCAGAATCAAGTACATTATCAACACGACAAAAAAATAAAGTTTCTTCGGTCGGACCGAGGAGGCGAGTAAATGAGCCACGAGTTTGATGACCATCTGAAGAGTTGTGGAATAGTTCCTCAACTCACTCTGCTGGGAACACCACAGAGGATCAGTGTCTCGGAATGGCGGAATCGGACCTTGTTGGACATATTATGATTGATGATGAGTCGAGAAGATCTACCTTTAACATTTCGGGGTTATTGTCTAGAAATTGCAGCTTCCATAGTAAATAGAGCACCATGAAAATCGGTAGAGAGGACACCACATGAAATGTGGACGGGCCAAAATCCAAGATTGTCTTTTCTTAAGATTTAGGGTTGTGAGCATTTGTCAAGCGATTTCAGTCGGAGAAGCTTACATCCAAATCGAATAAGTGTATTTTCATGGGGTATCCAAGGGAAACCTTGGGTTACTACTTCTACAATCGAGAAGAGGGCAAAGTGTTTATCGCATGGAATGATGTATTCCTTCAGAATGAGTTTCTCAGTCGGGGAGTCAGTGGGAGCATGATGCAACTCAAAGATATTTGAGAGGAACCGGCTAGAAGCATGTTGGCAAAAGCCTTGGAGGGTGAGCCGGTCATGGTAGCTAAGCCGGCAACTAAACCCGAAACTGGAAGATCTGCCAGATTGCAATGTGTTTGTGATGTATTTCTATTAGACAGTGATGAGACGACAACTTATTCTGATGCAATGGTGGGTTCTGATTCTTAGTCATGGATTGAAGCCATGAGATCCGAGTTAAAGTCCATGCATGAAAATCAAGTTTGGAACTTTGTTGATCTGCCAGACGGTGCAAGATCCGTCGAGTGAAAATGGGTCTTTAAGAATAAAATTGATATGGATGGAAATGCTTCCTTCTATAAATCATGGCTTGTCGCAAAGGGGTTCCGACAAGTTCAAGGAGTTGACTATGATGAGACTTTCTCACCAATAGCGATGCTTAAGTCAGTTTGGATCATGTTAGCTATTGCAGCCTATTTCGATTATGAGATATGGCAGATTTATGTCAAAACAACTTTCCTTAATGGAAATTTAACCAAGGACGTGTATATGATACAACCCGATGGTTTTCTCTATCCGTCTAATGCTAAAAATGTATGCAAAATTTAGAATCCGTTTATGGGTTGTAGAAATCATCTCGGAGTTGGAAACATTCGCTTTTATGAGGTAGTCAAATTGTTTGTCTTCATCAAAAGTGATCATGATTCTTGTTTATACATGAAGTTTAGTGGGACCAAAGTAAACTTTCTAATCTTATACGTGGATGACATATTACTGATTGGAAATGATGTCCAAATGTTACAAGAAACCAAGGAATAATTAGAAAGGAGTTTCTGAATGAAGGACTTGGGTGAGGCAACTTACATTCTAGGAATCAGGATCTATAGGGATAGATCAAGGTGGCTCATTCGATTGAGTCATAATACATATTTGGACAAAGTGTTGATGAAGTTCAACATGGAATCTTCTAAGAAGGGGTTCTTACTGATGTCCCGTGGTATAAAACTTAGAAAAACTCGGTGTCCTTCAACAACTTATGAGCAAAGTCAGATGACTGAGATTCCTTATGCTTCGGAAATTGGATCCATCATGTATGCCATGACTTGTACTAGGCCAGATGTTTCCCATTCTCTAAGTGTTGTGAGCAGATACTAGGATGATCCTGGAGAGATCCACTAGGTAGCGGTTAAGACCATCCTAAAGTACTTGAGAAGGACTAAGGACGTGTTCCTAGTTTATGGAGGTGAGGATGAACTCAGTGTAACGGGTTACACGAATGGGAGTTATCTCCCTGAATCATATGATTCTCGTTCGCAATCTGGATACATGTTTTAATAAATAGAGGGGCTGTGAGCTGGAAGACTTCCAAATAAGAGACCATATCAACATCTACAATAGAGGTTGCGTATATTGCCGCCTCGGAGGCAGCAAAGGAAGATTTTTCGATGGGGAACTTCCTCATGGATCTTGGTGTGGTTTAGGGCTCGTTCAATCCATTAGACGTGTATTGTTACAACAATGGTGCTATTGCACAAGACAAGGAACCTAGAAAACCCCACAAGAACAAACAAGTACTAATGCGATACCACCTGGTTCACCAATTTGTGGATCGAGGTGATATCAAGTTATGCAAGGTACACGTAGATGCAAATGTTGCCGATCTGTTGACAAAGCCACTACCATACCCTAAGCATGAGGCACACAACAGAGAAATGGGAATTAGATGCCTAGACATGTGATGTCGGGATGATTGATTCTAGTGCAAGTGGGAGACTGTTGAGAATATGCCCTAGAGGAAATCATATATGATGATATTCCCCAAGGTAGTCATAAAGTTATTAAGTTGTCCTTGATGAACATCTAATATATATAATCGAATACGTGATTTGGTTGTGGAGCTATATATTCCTATTGTTCATACTAGTTTTCCTTAGCCGTTGAGCTTGTGCTAGACACACAACTTAGACTAATGTGAAAGTTAGCTGATGACCCGGTTCCACTTGTCATGGGCAAGGTGATGCTACTCCAACTTACAAGGACTCGGCTAAAGAGTTTAATGAGTCATACTGACCCACAGTAGATATGCGATGATAATGTTGTCATTTGAACGCTCAAGCAATGGAATCCTCTGACTTTAGGTGATCGCATGATCCAAGTTGTGGATCACCAACTTAGGTTCTATCAAACGATGTTCCATAAATGGGCAGTTATAAAGGTAGAGTTCGGGTTGGTTGTGAATCTAGCTGCGTGACATGGATTACCAAGATGGTATTTGCATCTCCGTAATAGAGAGATATTCTCTAGGACCTCTAATGTGATATGATTCGGAAGCATGGCCATGCCCTCTAATGTGATATGATTCGGAAGCATGGCCATGCGCGACTAAGGGTTAGTCCAGCGAATTGTATATCACGGAACAAGAAGAGAGCTACGCTATTAAAATGGAAGGAAAATATTCACCTATAGCTTGACAAGTTATATCGTGTGGCAAAGGGATGTGGACGAAAGTCACATTGAATCTTGACTTCCGGACTTTATGGCACTTGGGAGTTGGAACGTCTTGTGTAATACCCCGTGCAAACCACTACTAGAAATCGCTTGTTTTTTTTGCATCGTCAAGATCAATAGTGTGTCCGCCTCTGAAGAGGATGTATCTGTGCCTCCTGAGGGAGAGTCCCATGGTTCCGTCGGGCTGGAGGGCCCTTCTGCCACTTCACGGGTGCGGCCGGCCGCTGTCGCACTCGAAGCGCAGGCGACCGGGAAACGACCCTGGCCCACAGAGGGTCACGCCTTCCTTACTCCTGGAGCGCAGAGGGCCAACTGGTCCTTGGCAAGAGTAGCTGTTGCAGGGTGAGTAGGCCTCACGTGGCCCTTCGAGGTCCCTCTACTCCTTTATTTCCTACATCCTGATCATGTTGCTTTGATGTAGGCACGAGGATTAGAGGAAGAAGGAGGCGCCGGAGGTGGGTTACGGTGAAACCTTGGAGCGTGCCGAGGAAGGCGTCCACTCTCCACCGGCGCGAATGAGTCTCTCGACTGCCGCCATGATGGTACCGAAGTCGTCGCCGCACAAAGTATCCGGTCATGGGGTAGAGGACCGCTCTCTCGAGCCGGACCGGGACGATCTTGACTTGGTCGTTGTGAGCAACGATGCCACACTAGCCGAGGACCCTCTGGGCACACAAGGCACATCGCCGTCCCCTGCTCGTGGCGACCATGGTGATCCTCCTGAGGGTAGCCCCCGAGCTCCCAAGAATGCTGGCTCGAGCGGGCTCGCACTTCCGCCCTCTTTGGATGCTTCCCTCACACGGTCAGGATGTCTTCGTGACGTGATGGCTGCCGTACACTCCGGGCTCGACTAATTCCTCGCGTACTTTGCCGCGGAGGTGCACTGTCTTGCCAGCACGTGGCATCGGCTACTCCTGGAGCAGGTTGCCCTTGACGAGGCCTAGCAACGGTGGGCAGATCATGGAGAGGAGAGGGCCTCGCGGAGTGTTTACGCCCCCGATGACGTGCATGCTCTAGATCCTCCTCGAGACCCGGCCCTTTCCTCTGGAGGGGCTGGCCCTTCCACTAGAGAACTGAGCCGTGCGGTGGGTGACCTCTCTGTCCATGACACGCTTTACTTTTCCGAGCAGGAGGTGTAAGAATACCATCGGAGGGTTTCTTAGCACGAGACGGATGTGGTTCTGCATGAGGAGGCGTTCCGGATCCGCCAGGTCGTGGCCAAGCTAGAGAGAAGCCGTTTGCAAGTGCTAGATGCGCAGCTAGAGACCACTCGCCAGAGGATCGAGGACCGCTCCCTCGTCGTGGAAAACCGTAGCACCAAGATCGACGACCATCTCCGCCGCTGCTACGTGAAGGTAGGTTAAGAGTGGGGGCATCTGAAGAAGGCCAACAAAGGGAGGAATGGGAGGAGAAGGGTCGAACCCAAGGGGCTCGCTTCACTGAGAAGAGGCGTACGCTGGAAACCTCCCTCCGTCAGATGGAGGAGCGCATGGATGAATCCACCGCTGAGCTAGACAGCATAAAGAAGGTGTGGATCGCCCACAAGGACCTCCAGAAGCGTTGGAACAAACGCAATGAACTGGAGAGAGACCTCCGCATGCTGGAGAAGGTGCGGTGCAACATGTACCAGGCGCTCGCCAGACATGCGAGCGACACTCTTCAGGACTTTGGAGTGACTGACTCCTACTTTGGAGCCCTTTCTAATGCTGATGAGGATGGCGCGTTCCTGGAGCTCTTCTCCTGGATCACGACGGCCTGGAGGGGAGAGTTGCTCTCTACCATGGGTATCATATTGATGAGTGTTGGAAGATGATGCGGGCTGTTGCAACCCAGTTCTTCTCCACACTTTACCAGCACAATGCCAACTTCCCCTGGAGGGTACTTTTATAGGAGGTGTAGCATCTCGAGGGGAATCCAGTAAGGGAAGTGTCCGCTTCCAGCAGCTCATGGATGAGCGTGTGGACGAGTTACTGCCTCTGTTCAAATGGATTGAAGTGGATGATTCCTCCTAGGTTAGCGCAACTCTAGAAGGCGAAGGAAGTGTTCCTCATGGAGGTTCACCCTCCCCAGGAGGGAGCGACGGGCAGTCTCCCAAGAGTAGTACTTTAGAGCCGTCGGCCTGGGAGGCCCTTCGCGATATAGTCTTTCTTGGTGGACCTTGGTTTGATGGCCGTGGATGGACCTTGGGTAATTTGTTTGTATTTTCTACATGTATTCGCTTGTATTTTGTTCAGGAGTTTATGGTCCTCCAAGGCCTCTCGAGGAGAAAAACGTGAGGACCTGCAAAAACGACTGTGTGGTAGAGTTAGGAACTAGGAAAGAGGTAACTTACTGCCGCCTCTGGGTGGTAAGTTCAGAGCTCGAAGGTTCTTGATATCGCGTGCTTCAGACCGCTGGAGTGGTAGAGCCTCGCGAGCCACCCCGTAGGCCTCTCAAGGAGATAGCTGTAGGGAAAATTCTAGACCGGCTGGCCTCTCGAGGAGGGACCAACGGCCAACACGAAGGTTTTATATTTTGTTTTTTAAGGTCCAGGAATGGGCCGTAAGCTCAGACCTCGACACTTCAGGTTTTGGCAAGATTGGGCCATAGAGGTCAGATCCTCATGAGCCATCAGGAACCGTGGGTGAGGTTACTTGCAGCCAAGGGATGGGTCATAAGTTCAGAACTCCACACTTTACGTCATGAAGATTGGAGCCGCGAAGGTTTTAGCCTCATGAGTCATCAGGAACCGTGGGAAAGATGACTTGCAGCCAAGGAATGAGCCATAAGTTTAGAGCTCCACACTTTAGGTCCTGAAGATTGGAGCCGCAGAGGTCTGAGCCTCATAAGCCGTCAGGAACCATGGGCGAGGTGACTTGCGGCCATGGAACGGGCCGTATGTTCAGAGCTCCACACTTTAGGTCCTAGAGATTGGAGCTATGGAGGTTTGAGCCTCATGATCCATCATGAACCATGGGGAAGGTGACTTGTCGCCGAGGAACGGGCCGTATATTCAGAGCTCCATACTTTAGTCCTTGGAGATTGGAGCCGTGGAGGTATGAAACTCATGAGCCACCCTTTAAGCCTCTCGAGGAGAGCACCATGGGGATTGTGCCTACCCGTAATCCTGCCGAGGGGAATCCTAGGTCCTACACATTTTGACGATCCTATCCGAGGGTTAACGTTCCCTAGCCAAGTCGTGTCTCCAACACTGGACTGTTTCTTTTATACGCCATGTGAGGGTCTCCAGAACCGGGAACAGTGGGGGAGGTGAATTATCGCAGGAGCTAGTCCACAATTTCAGAGCTGGACACTTTAGATCCCTGGCGATGACGCGGGAAGGTCTGTCATGGGCACCGTCCTAGCCCCCGCTCGTATGGTGAATAAACAGGAAAATAACTAGAGAATGGGAAGAAAGGAACATCCAGCATAACGAATCAGGTTTGCAAAAATACTAAAAAGAAATCGTTGGAAACAACATCTGTTCCCTTATCAAAACCCAACCCCCGAGGGGGGAGACATAGCCCGGCATGTAGGTGGAGATTCAAGTCACCTTGAGAGGGCTGAATCACGGTGTGGTTTGTGCGACCTCGAGGGGTGGAGGCTTCGCCAGTTTTGCGAACTTTCCAGCGTTGGTGTCCTAGCTTGACCCTGTCTAGCTCCCGAGAACCTTGAGAAGGCTATGAGTCTGGGGCCCTGGGGTGCTGAGCCTTTCCGGGCTTGTTGCTTAGCTCGCACCTCCTTTTGCTGTCGTACTCCTCCCTTATCTCCCTAAGCTTGACATACTCGCTAGTGTCGTGGCCTTGCCTCTGGTAGAAGATGTGGTATGGTCCTTGATCGGGCACGCCACCCGCGTCCTGCCTCGCGAGGTGCTTCTGGATGGCCTTCCGCGCTCACCCTCCGGTGCTCCGTTCAGGTTTAGAGGTCACGCCTTTCGTTCCATCGTTTCCGCGGTCGATCATGCCTCCCACTTTTTCCTTGGCGCAACGATCAGCCACCGTGAAGAGTTTGGCAACTGTCATGAGGTTCTCTCCATGGTGGCCAATCTTGTCGATTACACGGGAGTCAGCAACTCCTTTAGCGAAAGCCATGATGACCTCCGGGTCGAAGGCCCTAGTGACCCTGATGACGATTTGGTCGAAGCGTTGCAGTTACTTGCATAGCATCTCATCTGGGCCCTAGTGGACCCTTCTGAGGTTAAGGTGCACACTGGCTTGTCCGCGTCTCCGAACTTGGCAATGAAGAGGCTGGAGAGCTCGGGCCATGAGCCAAGGGATCCTTCGGGGAGATTTAGCAGCCATGTGCATGCCTCTCCCACAAGTCCCATGTGCAACTAGTTAGCAAGGACGCAGTAATCTCCTCTCGTCGGCTTGACTCCTGTGGTGTAGAGTTGTAGGAACTCCGTGGGGTTGGTGGTGCCGCCGTAGAGTGGCGGCATCTCCGGCTTGAACTTAGGTGCCCACATCACCCTGCGGAGGTGGTCTGCAAGAGCAAGGCAGCTAGAGCAGTGGGTCGCTATACCGCTGACAATGGACACCCTATTTTGGAGCCCAGCAACCGATATGGCCTGGAGAATCCGAGTTTCGCGCCCTCGGCACCTTGCTAGGGTTAACCATCCACCCTCAACTGAGAGGGCGACCCCAGCCGGCCCTAGGCTTTCCCGGGCACGCCGGGGTTGGCGGCCCTGCGCCACCCGAGCCCCCGAGTCCCACCCGGAGAGGAGGCGGTGCGGGTGCACCATGGGCTATGTCGCCCGGGCACGCTTCCGTCGTCCCGGGGCTATCCCAGGTGACCGTGACACCCCCGGGATCAGGGCCACATAAATCATAGACCTCGGTCTTACATAAGCTAACCTTGAGCTCGAGAATATCTATTGAAGAATCGGTAAAACAACGGTGACCCTACGACACAGAAATTATTACAACAAGCTCATAACTAAGAAAAGAACTAAATTATTACAAGCAAAGTGTTGGAGATATGCCCAAGAGGCAATAATAAAGTGGTTATTATCATATCTTCACACTTATGATAAATGTTTACATACCATGCTATAATTGTATTAACCGGAAACATTAATACTTGTGTGATTTGTAAACTAAAATAAGAGTCCCTAGTAAAGCCTCTTGTTAAACTAGCTTGTTGGTTAATATATGATCATGGTTTCCTGATCATGAACATAGAGATGTTATTAACAACAGGATCATATCATTAGGAGAATGATGTGATGGACATACTCCTATAGTTAAGCGTAGCATAAAGATCAAGTCATTTAATATAGTTCAATTGCTATAAGCTTTCTGATACATAGTAACCTAATTCCTTCGACCATGAGATCATGCATATCACCTTTACCGGATGGATGCTTTGATGACATCAAACACCACACCGTAACAGGGTGGCTATAAAGGTGGCATTGAGTGTTCAGAAAGTATTGGTTGAAACACATGGATCAAGAGTGGGATTTGTCCATCCATATGACGGATAGATATACTCTGGGCCCTCTCGGTGGAATGTCATCCAATTAGCTTGCAAGCATGTGACTGGCTCACAAGGGATCACATATCACGGGAACGAGAAAAGAGTACTTATCGGTAACGAGGTTGAACTAGGTATGCAGAGATACCGACGATCATAACCTCGGATAAGTAAACTATCGTGAGACAAAGGGAAATTGGTATCGTATGTAAGTGGTTCATTCGATCGCGAAGTAATCGTAGAAATATGTGGGAGCCATATGAATTTTCAGATTCCTCTATTGGTTATTGTTCGGAGAAGTGTCTCGATCATGTCCGCATAATTCACGAACCGTAGGGAGACACACTTAAGGATTCGACGTTGTTTTGAGTAGTTATGGTATTATGAGAAAGAGACCGAATGTTGTTCAGAGTCTCGGATGGGATCCGGGATATCACGAGGTGATCCGGAATGGTCCGGAGAATAAGATTCATATAAAGAAAGTCCCGTTTCGGAGTTCGGAAATGATTCCGGTGAATGTTCTAGAAGGTTCCGGAATGTCCGGCACTCCGGGAGGGGGGAGGGGTACATGAATGTGTCATTACATATTGGAATGATTGCATCATGTACTAAGTGTTCTTGCTGTCCCAAATAAAGGATTAAATTGAATCCTAAAACAGAAAAGTCAAATGTCCAGTTTGAAAGTCAAACGGCTAAAACAAGAAACTGTGGGAAACAAGCAAGAGGAGTTGGGAACAGACTTGAGGGAGGAGTCTCCTCCCCAAGCCGGCGCGCCACCCAAGGCCGACTTGGGGAGGGACTCCCCTCCCCTGGCCGCGCCTCCCACCTATAAAAGGAGGGGCAGGGCCTCCTCCTCTAGACACACAAGTTTCTACCTCTAATCTCCGGTTTAGAGCCGTTCTGGTTTAGAGCTTCTAATTGCTTTAGCCTGCGGTTTAGAGCCTTCTAATTGGTGTGTATAATCTATATACCACTAATAGCCCTCTCTCATAATCCACCATACTCGCTCCGGCTTAAGGCGAAGCCCTGCGGGATCTCCCCTCTACTTCCGGTACCACGTCGTTGTGCTGCCGGAATCGCGAGGAGAGTGCTACAACCTCCGCTGCCTGCTGGAACAAGGGAGAGGAAGGTCTTCGTCGAGTACCGAACGTGTGACCGACTGCGGGAGCTCTGCCGGAACGCAGCGCCGGAAGGATCGTCTACGCGATCTTGAGATCGGAAAGAGTACGACTACATCACCCACGAGAATCTGCTCTCGTTAACCGCTTTGGAATCTTCGAGGGTAAGTTATTCCATCGACTCGTTGCTACAATCTAGTAGATAGATCTTGGCTTGTTTGTTTGTATGCGATAGAAAATTTTTCTTTTCCATGCTACGAACCCCTACAGTGGTATCAGAGCCGTGTCTATATGTAGATCTGTTGCACGAGTAGAACACAATGGTCATTGTGGGCGTTGATGCTTTTATTGTCGATTGCTTCTTGTGTACTTTGCATCTTGCGGTATGTTGGGATGAAGCGGCCCGGGCTAACCTTACATGACATCGTTCATGAGACTTGCTCCACGCTTGACATGCAACTTGTATTGCATAAGTGGCTTTGCGGGTGCCTATTTCTCCTAGCATAGTTAAGATCCAATTTACAACGGGTGATTGACAATACTAGTATCAATGTTGTGGTTCTTGTTCGTAAGTTAGAACGACACTTATTGAAAGCCCCAAACCACGTAAAACATGCAAAGAAAATTAGAGGCGTCTAACTTTGTTTTGCAGGGGTGTACAGTGATGTGATATGGCCATGATTGTGATTATATATGATGTATGCAATGTTCCTTATTGTAAGTCGGCAACCGGCAGGAGCCATATGGTTGTCTTTAATTTTGTTAAGACCCGCGTGTCTATTCAAAGAGGTTGTAATAGTTGAAGCCGGTGGACGAGAACCATGGTGAAGCTTCATTGACCTTGATGCAATGCCGGTGATGATGAAGATCATGTTCGTGCTTGAAGATGGAGATCGGAAGCACGAAGAAGAAAGGCCATATCATATCACATATTATGAATTGCATGTGATGTTAATCCTTTATGCATCTTGTATTGCTTAGTAGACGACGGTAGCATTATAAGATGATCCCTCATGCACATGAATTTCAAGTCATAAAGTGTTCACCCTTAGTTAGCACCGTTGCTAAAGCTTGTTGTTTTGAAGCACCACGTGATGATCGGGTGTGTTAGATTCTACAAGTGTATACAACGTGAGCAAGCCAGATTTGCTCATGCGGAAACTAAGGTTTGATCTTGACGAGCCTAGCATGTACAGACATGGCCTCAGGAACACGGATTACCGAAAGGTAGAGCATGAGTCATATAGTAGATATGATGAACATGTTGATTGTTCGCCATTGAAGCTATATCAACTCTCGTGATGATCGGTTTTGATGTGGTGGATTTGGTTCGTGTGATCACTAAAACAATGTGAGGGATATTGTTTTGAGTGGGAGTTCACCTAGATTAGTTTAATTAGAACTCAATTTATCATAAATTAAATCAAAGTGAATTTGCATAGTTGTTGTAGTCATTGGCATCCGTTTACCACCTTGCGCTTAGTTATAATTGAGATGATAGAACTATAGAATTCTGGTTAGTTACTTTACGAACTGGTATCGTATTGTTTTGAAGTGTTAATCTAAAGTTTAAAAGTCCTATTGCAAACTTTCAGTAAGTTCCGGTTACTCCATGAAGTTTAATAATTAGTATTAAATCAAGAGTAACAATTCCAAGTGTTAGTATATAAGTATCATGTTTGTCTCCATGATTCTTGATATTCAAAGGATTCTCCTAATATCAAGGTTATCTAAGGATCTGAAAGATTTGTTTCAGAAACCATGATTTGTGGAAGCTATTGTGATATCTGAAACGAAGTTTTGGTTGCAACATGATAGAGTATAATATGGCAAAAGTCATGTTCTCATATTTGATGAGAATTTGCAAAAGGTTGGAGACACTTGTTGTCCTAATCCTCCAAAAGGTTTTGGAGAGCAACATTATACTTGCGATTCACCGTTACAAGCTAAAAGTAGCTTGATCATGGATAAATCCATGATGAGGGTGAATATTTGATGTAGGTAAGATGTTTACTACACCAAGAGATTACTAAAGAAAGGAATTTGAAAGAACACCAAACATTTGATGATAGGTGATCTACTTCAAAGTGCAAGTCCAAAGACATTGGTATTTAATTATACATGCTTTGGATTATGTGTCATATGTTTGACTCCACTATTGATGTTGATAGATTCTTTCAAACAGAAAAGGAAATACTGAAAGAGAATCTCATAAATATATGGCAGAAAAGAAAAGACTAGAATTGTTCGGTTTAAGTATATAGATGATATACATGTTATGGCTATATTCTTTGCTTATTAAACAATGTGGTTCTTAAGTATTTGATACTGAATTTGTTGGTGTGAATCGTCATACGAAACAACACAATTCATGAACTACAATGGCCTAAGTAACTAGCAAAAGAATATGTGATGATGTTCATCGAGAACAAATAAAAGGTTATTGTGTTGCTCGTTAAACATCAAAGCTTGCCTTCAAGATTTGTTTTATCAGGTATTATGAGAACAAAAGGGTTGTTCAAATAATTGCTGTAATCCATAAAAGATGGATGATTCACAAATCTCGTTGGAGAAATCACATCCATAAAACTAGTGCTAAAAATGTTGAAAGACAAATTGATTGAAAGATCACTTAGGAAGTGACATCGCCGTTTAAATTATATTGGAAAGAAAAACATGAAGAAAATCCATATGGATGGAATTTTGGAGTCTATTTGATTTTGATGACGCTTGTGAAACTTTCCTAGAGATAATTAAAACTTCGTTCATAGGCCAAAAGGGAACGAATGACTAGCTTATTTGAACTTGTACATATTGTTGTACAAAGTCCATTATGTGTAGTCAAGAGCGATGAATTTCAACTTCATATGCTTTCTCCGAAAATTTGAGTGAATATATGAATATTTACTTAATAAAGATAAAGTAAGAAACATTTGAAAAGTTCAAAGTTTTTCAAGATGAAGTGCAAAATCATTGTAACAAGAATATAAATAGTTTATGATAAGATCATAAAAGAAGATATTTGAGTTACGAGTTTAGCATAATACCTAAGATTTAAGGAATCGTTCCATGGGTTTGCATTTCCCGAAACACCATAAGGGTATGGAGCGTTCGAGGTATGTAATTAAACCTTGTTTGACATGGTAAGATCAAAGGTATAATTCATAAAATGCCATTATATTTTAAAGATTAAAAGCTTTAGAGATTACCGTTTTTCCACTGAAAAGAGCTCCATCATAATCCGTTGAAATGACACCATATAAAGTTATGGTTTGGGATAAAACCCAAGTTGTCCTTTCTTAAAACATTGGTATGCTATGCATAAGAAAGATGCTTGCAACCAAAGTCGGATGAACCTGTCTTTGTATGTTATTTCGAATAACTGTTAAGTAATCCTCCATAACATCGGAGACAAAAGTGTTTGTCACTTAAAACGTCAAGTTTCTTTGAGAAGGAATTTTTTTCGTGAAAAGTTAAGTGGGAGGACAATAGAACTTTGATAAGGTTAAAAGAACCTTAGCTGTATGTGCAGAGTTGCGCAGCGCCGAAAAGTGTTCCGGGGGCAGCAACAAAGCTCATGGCTCACGTACCTCAAAGGTTGTGGTCACGGAGATCTAAGTTCCTATTGAAACAAGTAGATCGGGTAAACAATCAAATACCAAGATTTGAGGGTTGAATCATTATTTGAGAATAATGAACCGACTACATACAAAGAAGCGATGATGAGCCCTGACTTCGTCAAATGGCTTGAAGCCATAAAATCCGTGATAGTTCCATACACGAGAAATCAAGTTTTGAACTTGAAGGACCCTCGAGAAAGGTGTAAGACCTTACAGTTGTGTCTGGATCTATAAAGAAATAGACATGGATGTTTTACATCTATGAAATAGTCGACATGTTGGGAAAGAGTTCACAACAATGTTCAAAGGTTGTATATGACAAGATTTGATCTTTCATAGCGATATTTAGTCTAGACGGATTAATGTAGCAGCCACTATATATAATTCTGTTATATGGTAGTTGAATAAACAAAACAAGTTCTTCTAATAGAATTGTTACCTAGGACGTGTGCATGAAACGGTCCATAGGGTTTTTTTAAATCAAAGGATGCTAAATGCATATGCAAACTTCAATGGTTGAAGTAAGCATTGCGGAGTTGGAATCTTCACTATGATGAAACTGTTAAAGGAGTTTAAATTCGTCGGAGATGATGAAGATGCTTGCATTTGCAAGAAATTAAGTGGGAGCGCTAAGACATATTTTCTAATACATTATGTGGAAGACATATTGTTGATTGGAAATAATGTATCTTTTATTAACACATATTAAGAATTTCATCCCGATGAAAGACTTAGGCAAAACCTAAATATTTGGCATCAATAGACGCTAATATGGTTGTGCCAGAAGTACATAGACAAGATATTGAATGAGTTCAATATAGAAACTACAAGAAAGGTTCTTGTCGCACAGAAAGGATTGAAAGAGTTCAAATGTTGATGATATATTCAAGTGTATTGACATTTGGTAAAGTGAAACAAATAATCAAGTATAGATTGATACTTGATGTATGAAATCACAAAGAGTATTTATATCAATCATACTGTGATATGTACAAATCCAGATATGTCCTATGCTCTAAATGTTGTAAGCATATACCAGAATGATTCGTAAGATGATCATTGGACAATAGTAAGGATATTCTTATGATCTTTTGGAAGAACTAAGAGTATAATACTTGTAGAAGTGACAAATAGATGGTTAGTTCATTGTAAAAGTACTACATTGATACTAGTTTTGTCACAAAGTACAAATTAAGTTTATCTCAATCTAAACTAAGGGTGGCACAATATAATGGAAAGTGAGTTCCATAATGGATTTGGATGAGTTCCAAAGTTAAGACATTGTGACAGATACTACAACAAAAGGCTAAGTATATGACTGCTATAATAGAAGCTAAAGAGGGCATTTGTGTCAAGTAGTTTGTTATCAAACTAGGTGTAGTTCACAGCGGGATAATACTATGAAGATATATTGTACGACAATATTATCAACATGTTTTAACCCCAAAAGAACTAAAGGTCACACCAAAGGACCAAATTTGTACGAAGCCATCTCATTAGAGAATGAGTGATGCGTAGAGACGCAAAGACATGCAATTACACACGGACCTGGAAGTGTCAGATCCGGAGATCAGTTAACCACTAGCAATCGTGTACATACAACACCGGAAAGCCATAGGTGTTGAATACACAAAGATTTGAAACTAGATTATTGACTCTAGTGCAAGTGGGAGACTGTTGGAGATATGCCCAAGAGGCAATAATAAAGTGGTTATTATCATATCTTCACACTTATGATAAATGTTTACATACCATGCTATAATTGTATTAACCGGAAACATTAATACTTGTGTGATTTGTAAACTAAAATAAGAGTCCCTAGTAAAGCCTCTTGTTAAACTAGCTTGTTGGTTAATATATGATCATGGTTTCCTGATCATGAACATAGAGATGTTATTAACAACAGGATCATATCATTAGGAGAATGATGTGATGGACATACTCCTATAGTTAAGCGTAGCATAAACATCAAGTCATTTAATATAGTTCAATTGCTATAAGCTTTCTGATACATAGTAACCTAATTCCTTCGACCATGAGATCATGCATATCACCTTTACCGGATGGATGCTTTGATGACATCAAACACCACACCGTAACAGGGTGGCTATAAAGGTGGCATTGAGTGTTCAGAAAGTATTGGTTGAAACACATGGATCAAGAGTGGGATTTGTCCATCCATATGACGGATAGATATACTCTGGGCCCTCTCGGTGGAATGTCATCCAATTAGCTTGCAAGCATGTGACTGGCTCACAAGGGATCACATATCACGGGAACGAGAAAAGAGTACTTATCGGTAACGAGGTTGAACTAGGTATGCAGAGATACCGACGATCATAACCTCGGATAAGTAAACTATCGTGAGACAAAGGGAAATTGGTATCGTATGTAAGTGGTTCATTCGATCGCGAAGTAATCGTAGAAATATGTGGGAGCCATATGAATTTCCAGATTCCTCTATTGGTTATTGTTCGGAGAAGTGTCTCGATCATGTCCGCATAATTCACGAACCGTAGGGAGACACACTTAAGGATTCGACGTTGTTTTGAGTAGTTATGGTATTATGAGAAAGAGACCGAATGTTGTTCGGAGTCTCGGATGGGATCCGGGATATCACGAGGTGATCCGGAATGGTCCGGAGAATAAGATTCATATAAAGAAAGTCCCGTTTCGGAGTTCGGAAATGATTCCGGTGAATGTTCTAGAAGGTTCCGGAATGTCCGGCACTCCGGGAGGGGTACATGAATGTGTCATTACATATTGGAATGACTGCATCATGTACTAAGTGTTCTTGATGTCCCAAATAAAGGATTAAATTGAATCCTAAAACATAAAAGTCAAATGTCCAGTTTGAAAGTCGGCTAAAACAAGAAACTGTGGGAAACAAGCAAGAGGAGTTGGGAACCGACTTGAGGGAGGAGTCTCCTCCCCAAGCCGGCGCGCCACCCAAGGCCGACTTGGGGAGGGACTCCCCTCCCCTGGCCGCGCCTCCCACCTATAAAAGGAGGGGCAGGGCCTCCTCCTCTAGACACACAAGTTTCTACCTCTAATCTCCGGTTTAGAGCCGTTCTGGTTTAGAGCTTCTAATTGCTTTAGCCTGCGGTTTAGAGCCTTCTAATTGGTGTGTATAATCTCTAGACCACTAATAGCCCTCTCTCATAATCCACCATACTCGCTCCGGCTTAAGGCGAAGCCCTGCGGGATCTCCCCTCTACTTCCGGTACCACGCCGTTGTGCTGCCGGAATCGCGAGGAGAGTGCTACAACCTCCGCTGCCTGCTGGAACAAGGGAGAGGAAGGTCTTCGTCGAGTACCGAACGTGTGACCGACTGCGGGAGCGCTGCCGGAACGCAGCGCCGGAAGGATCGTCTACGCGATCTTGAGATCCGAAAGAGTACGACTACATCACCCACGAGAATCTGCTCTCGTTAACCGCTTTGGAATCTTCGAGGGTAAGTTATTCCATCGACTCGTTGCTACAATCTAGTAGATAGATCTTGGCTTGTTTGTTTGTATGCGATAGAAAATTTTTGTTTTCCATGCTACGAACCCCTACACAAAGGTCACTGACCACAAACATCAAACAAAGAAAGGAAAATTATGCTATTAATTATAGCAAACTTAACAAATGGCCTAAGTGGCCTGAAACATAATGATGACTTCCCAGCCCATAGATTCCAGGCTCCCGGCCCAGCCTGCCCATCCCTTCTCCTCTCTACCTGTCGCCTGCGCGGGCCAGCCGCAGCCCATGCGTGGCCCGATGCCGGCCCGATGCCGGCCCGTACCCCTTCGCCCTTGGACGTCATTGTCTACCTGCAGACAGGCAGGTAGCTGCCTGTCGCTGGCGCCGCCGTCGATCGTCGCCGTGCCAAGATCCCCGCTCTGTCGCTGTTCTAGAGAGGATAAGACCGCCGCGGACGCCTCTGCCTAGTACCTATCTCCTCCCTCTCCTAGAGACCTCTCTCTCTTCTCTCTCGTGCGGATTTCCTCCGGACCTCCAAATCCTAGCTCCGGCCGCCATTTCGCCCCGCCGTCTCCGGCCACCCCAAGCCATGCCAATGGTCTCTAGAGCTCCGCCTCGTTGCCCTTGTTCTTCTTGTCGAAGCACACAAGCCCGAGAATTCAATCCTCGCTGGAATCGAGCCGTCTTCCCTGACACCAACGCCGCCCGCCGTCGCCATTACCGATGTTCAAGACCTCCTCCGGCCTCCCCTTCAACTTTGTTAGAATCATGGTGAACACACGGTCCCCTAGGATCTCTCCCTCGACCCCCACTTGCTATGTAGACGCCGCTCGCCATTGCTCAGCAAGCTCCGCTGTCGCTTCTCGTTGTAGCCCTAGTTCCGGTGACCTCTACCTTGCGGTGCCACCCTTTTCTGGCTCTCCCTGTTCCCCTTCGTTGAGCGCGCCTACTCCCACTAGCCTGTAGCATCCCATTTGTCTAACAATTGTAATGCTACTTGGTCTAGTAATATAATGGCTACTTCATATATATAATTGTTGCATCATCATTATATCATGCTCATGTCATCATGCCACCTTGCATTTGAGCATCATATAAAACCCTTTTTGTGTTGGTTCTTCTCTCATATACATGGTGAATTGTAGTTGCCTCTTGATATTGTATTTGGTTCTTGATACATTGTTTAAATGCCCAAGTTGAGTTGGGGGCATATCTTTTATTCCACTCCACCACCTTTCTTGGACACCACCTTATAATTCCACCATCACATTATCCATGAGCTTGTATTTTATTTTCTTTTGGTAGTTAATCTAGCTCATGGGAGATAGGATGGATCCAAATCTATAAATTCTTTTGCTTGGCCTTTATTCCACTTCTTGGGAATGCATAAGAATAATGCCATGCTATTATTTTTGTTTTCACAAGAATTTAACCAAGGCATTTATTAATTTGCATGGGCTATGCAAGAGTACCATCAACTTTAGCCTTTTGTTTTCCTCTTGGTTTTAATGGGTTTTCTCTTTATGGGGCCATATCCATCCATCACCTCATCCATGCATGATCATTAGAGGTTATGTCTTATGCCCATCTCTATCCCTCACACCACCTCTTCCACCCATTCTTGTATGATCTAGCTAGATACATGCAAGTATCTTAACCCTAGCTCTAGTTACCTCTCTTTTCTTCTAACCCTAGCTCTAAGCCAATCCATACCACACCCTGTCTCTCGGCCTCTCTCCCTTCCTCTATGTCATGCAGGCCCCACCTAGCTACCTTCCACCCCAACCCTACTCAAAAGCCCTAACCCGAGCCTCTCTCATCTAACCCTAGCATACAACCCGAGCCACTCTCCCTCTCTTCTCTCCATGCCACAAGGCCCCACCAGCCCGAGCCTGCCTCCAACCCACGAGCTCCCCACCTCCCTTGGTCCCTCCCCAGCCCTCTCTCGGCTACAAGACAGAAAAGAGAGGGGAAAGAGAAGACCTAGCCCGTTTCTCCTCCTTCTCTTTTGCATAAAGGTGACCACCACCCCATGTGCCCTCACCTCTCCCCCTTATCACCTCAACCACCCCAGCTCTCCACAACCGCAGATCCATCCAGGAGGCTCCCAGGTCCTCCTCTCCCTCCTCTTCCTCCCTCTTCCTCCCCCAGGCTTGCAATCTCACCACCATGCCCCCAAAACCCTAGCCTCGGCCCCCTCTGCTCTCCTTCGATCTGGAGCGCGCCAAGCTGAACCAGGAGCACGAGGAGCCTCGTCTGCTTCCTCTACGTCGCCTAGAACTGCTGGGAGCTGTAGGACCTCGCCGGAGCAGCCTCGCCGCCGTCGTGTCCGTGAGCACCAGGAGCTCCGGCCAGCCAGCTACGCGCCAGATCGCGACCGCCCCGAGCTCCTCCGCCACCACCGACGCACTCCTGGTGAGTCGCTGCACCTCCTAGACATGGTCCATGTCCCCCTCTCGCCGTAGAACGTCGCCGCCCGGCGTCGATCACCCTGCGTGCGCGCGCGTCGCCGCAGTTGCCGCCAACGTGCGCGTCAGTAGCAGCTGCAGCAGAGTCGTCCCCCTCTGTTTCTCGCCGTGCCCCGCGTGCTGTAGTCTTCCTCCGGAGAAACCCCAAACACGAAAGTTGTAGCCCGCACCACCCTCTCCACCTTTCCTTTTTACAGCTTGGCGAGAGTCGCCGCCGTTTGGTCGCCATCGTCGCCGGAAGACCGCCAGATCCGCCGCCGTCAGTGCCGCTTCTGTCAGCGAGCAGCGGCAGCCGCTGGCCGTTTTGCGCAGAGGCCCCTGGCCTTTTTCCCGCCTCAACCCGCAGTCCCATCGAACCCCACCCGTCAGCCTCTCTGATCGTTTTGCAAAACAGCCCCCCAGCTCTGCAGCCCTTAACCCGCACTCCCTGGATTCCCCACGTGTCGCATCCTTGCTGGCGCGCCCGCGTGTGGCCCTGGAGATGTTGTGGCCCCACCTGTCAGCCGCATGAGCTAGCTCAGCTCGCGGTGAGAAAAGCCCCGCTCGGCCGCTGCGCCCCACATGCTGCTGAGTCAGCTGTTGGCCCCACTTGTCACTGACTGTGGCTGGATCTGAGTGAGTGAGAAAAGGATTTCTGTTATCTGTTTGAAATTCAATTTTTTTAAAAAATTAATTCAAATTCAAATTTCAAATCTGTTTAAATATGAATTAATTCATAACTTTCAAATGGTTTGGAATTTGAATTCAAACTCTATATGAAATATGTTTTGTTTTTGAATGTTAATTCAAATCTTTAGTCAAATATTTTCAGAACTAATTCAAACTAGTCAAACCTTTGACTTTGACTCCATTTGACTAATTTTGACTTTAAAATAAATTTAAATTCATAATTCCAAATATTACAAATAATATATGTTTTCAAATCAGAAAAATGTGAGGATTTCAAATATGCTATCCAAAATATATTTTGAACACTTTAAATTTCAAGTTGAGTTAAATTACAACAAAATGCCCTTTTTCCTTAATTAATTAATAACTTTTGATTTATAACTCCAAATTTAACAAATGATATGTCTAAAATGACTAGCTCGACGAGACCTTTCTGTTTATGCATTCCTTGATCTGTTTTGCAGCATGCATCATATAAATATAATGTAAACAGAAACTTAATTGGGTATAAAACATGATTAAAACCCCATAAAATGTTTATTTCTTGTAATCTACACCTCACCCATGCCATGCTACTTTATTGCCATGCAAATTGTGCATCATTCATCATGGCATGATTGTTTGCTTGTCGCATTTTATTCTTATGCTTGTGCACTTTATTTATGTTGGTCTTGTTTGTTTGGTTCTTCTTCGAATAGACGCTGAGCAGGGGATATATCAAGAAACCCAGGAGCACTACCCAGATCCTTCTCTCGCTTCAACTGAGCTACCAGGCAAGCACTACCACATGCTTGCATACATATAGTACCTATTGCCTCTATCTTATTCTTGCATCATCGAGTCGCGATTGCATTAAATGGAATCCCAAGTATTGCATAGCCTTTACTTTTAAACCCCACCGAAGCTTGTTCCTCCATCCCATGAGCCATTACTACAGGAGTTGTTTGAGCCATGCGAGTCGTAGAACAGCATGTGTAGGGTATGTGAGTGCCTGATGGATAACGAGGTACCTAAACAACTTAACCTGAGTAGTAATGGGATAACTAATGAAAGTGGCACCGGTGAGCAATATCTGCTATTTGGTTTTTCATGCTCACTTGTGTCCCGTAGGACCCCGAGTACTTGATTCCTGTTCCTTGAATATTCGCGCTATCCACATCCGGGAGGCTTATGGGACCCCCCTGAGCCAGAGCTTGATTCATTCTTATTTCTTGGGGCCACAAACTAGTTTGAGGTTTTATTTACTATCCTGTACTTATGCCATGCTTTACTGCCTTATTTAAATTGTGCGATGTACTGCACCTGTACTGTTTAGGATCGGGACACGATTTCGCGGTATCGACAAGCCCAGTCACACTTTCGGGTTCCCAGTCGTTTACAGCCGTCCACCTAAACCTTGAGTCCGTTTCGGAGTCAGCTAACTTCGTTGCGGGTAGCTTAATGGGGTGCCCCCCCTGAAATATTTCTGAATCCTGTGATTGCTTTGTCGTGAAAGCCTCGTTGGGTTTTGATTTGGTTTTTCCGAGGTTGATCAAGTGTGTGTTGCTATTTGTGCACCCCTGCAGGGTAAAACTTTCTGAAATCCGTGTCCGCGGTTATGGACGACTTGGAGCACAGTTTCTCGATCATAGAAAAGCATAACTAAAGTACCGCTTTAATTTGACTAAGTAACTGACTAGTAAATAGTGCAACACTCATGGAATGGTTAATAAAACTGCCAACGGTTGGGGGGTTGTTCGTCCGCTTCCTCGTTGGTAAGCGAGGAGGAGGATGGATCTGTTAATATTACTGTTATAACTGTTGTTATTAATTCACGGACATCCGTCTATCTTTGGTTAGGCGGATGGTTAGCGAGTATCTATAGGACTGTTAGGTATTATCTTTTGCTGCAATTGCGTCACCCCAGGTTGTGTCCCCTTTAGAGGCATAAAGACTTGCTGAGTACCCTAGGGTCTCACACGATAAATTATTTGATTCAGATGAACAGGTACACTCACAAGATGGATACTCGGTGGAGGAGACGGACGATGTGGGCAACGATCATTCGGTGTAGAGATTCCGGGAACGGGGATCCGTGAGATCTGTGGGCGGGATGTGTTTATTTATGGGGCATCTTATGCCGATTTGCTTCTTGTCCGTACTCGGATTTTGTTTTCCGCTTCCGCCTGATACTCTGATGTTTGATGTATGAGGAGATATCCTAAACTATTATATCTCTCTAGGACATTTGGATCTTGCCGTATGGAGTTGCAATATTTCCTTTCTTTTTAGATGGAATGGCTCTGATGTACTGTTGTATGGTGGCTTGCATACATACTCATTTGTGTATGTAGTTGATCCCTTCGCCTCCCGTTGTTGTCCCGATGTTTGGAAATGGTTGGGACGGCCGAAAGGTCTACCTGTGAGTGGCATTTGGGCCCCACCGTACTATTTGAACCATTTCCGCTCATCCAGGCTCGTAACTAGGAGCGTAATTCACCGAGGTAGTTACAATTGGTATCAGAGCCATCCCGCCCTTCAGGGTCTCAGCCAAATGGTCGTTCTCTGTCTAGCAAATATTTTTGGTAGCTATGTATACTAGGGAAAAACAAAACGCGAGAGTAGGACCGCTTCCACTTTTCTTCTTACCCACCCACCCACCCTTTTCTGGTAAGGAAGTGTAATGTTTTCAATCCTCTTCTTAAGAGTTCAAACTAGGATTCACGTGTTCGGGGTTTCCGTAGTACCATAGGTTGTGTGTGTGTGTGTGTGTGTAATTCCTTGTCTATCTGTTGCATCCAACATGTTATCTCAATCGGCCTTTTGGTTATCAACTATTGGTACATTCCATACCGACAGGCTTTTGCAAACCGACGCGATCTATCTGATTCGTTGTATACCGCCGCGATCTGTCTTACCCTTTGTTATCCGACGTTATCTTGTTTGGGGTGTTCGTTTCCGTAGTTACTAATCTTTAGGTTCATCGTGAGAAGAAGGGGTTAGGATATGTGTTCTACTTATTCATGTGCGGAGTAATGATTCGAGTGCGGGATGGAGTCGCGACCATACCACTACTCTTATCATTCGCTTTTGTATATTGATTTGGTAGAGTCACTAATCTTGATTCGTTAAGTGATTTTGCGCACCTATTGGTATTTTAATGCCGAAATTTGCGGAAATTTTTTCTTTGATATATCTGTGTACCACACTCCTTTTCAGTCGTGTGCGATATGCTTAATATCTTCTAGGTGCTTTGAACTTTGTTGATATTTTAATATCATCTTAGTAAATTGTATCCTTTAATCTTGGTTAATTCCATCTTGGTACTATTTTGGATTATTATTATTCTCCATTATAGTACTGACTTGTGTTTTATATCAATCACAGGATGGCACCACCACGCCGTTCTGATGAGGACATACCACCTGAACTGGGGGCCGCGTTGTCAAACATCGCCAATGCCTTTGAAGAGAGTGTTCGGAGGAATGAGTTTGCTCCGCTACCTCCACCTCCCAAGCGAGGAGACATCAAAAGCTTCCTGAAGTTCAACCCACGCCAATTTGATGTTTCTGATCAACCACTTGATGCTGATGATTGGTTGCGTGAGATGTCAAGGCTGCTGACGACTGCTGATGTTCCTGAGCAAGAATGGGTAAAATGTGCTACGCACCTTCTGAAGGGAGATGCAGCTCTCTGGTGGGAGAATTACCTGAAGGCAAACCGCACTGATTTTCAGCCTACTTGGGAACAGTTCTCTAGAGCGTTCAAAGAGCAGTATCTGTCAGAAATTGTCATGGAGAGGATGAAGGAAGTGTTTCTCAACCTCAAGCAGGGAAATGATAATGTCAATACCTACATCAGGAACTTCATGAACCTTTCTCGTTATGGTGGCGATAAGATCTCTGATGACAAGAAGAAGCAAAAGAGGTTCCGGCAAGGGCTCAATGCATCGATTAAATATGCAATCACACATGCAAGGCCGACGTCTTTTCTGGAACTTCAGCATACAACTCTGCAGGAAGAAGCAAGTAGGCAAGTGTTTGAGGAGTCAAAGAAACACAACCGCGAGGCAGCAAGCTCTTCAGCTATGTCAACTCCTTCTAAGCGTCGTGTCTGGGTTCCTAACACCCCACCGTCGCTCCCGGCTCCACCAAGACCTGCAAGCTACGCGGCAAGGCCACCAAACTTCCTCACTGCTGCTCCCAGGGGCTACAACCACCACTACCCTGGAGCGCCTAGCGGAGTCCCTGGCTACGTTGCTCCACGTCCACCTGGTGCTTGTTTCACTTGCGGAGACACTGGGCATCAGTACTGGAACTGTCCGATGAAAAACAAAGCTCTTCCTCCACCACCTCCAAGATCTGCGGCAAGCTCTCCTTTGGTTCGTGCACCACCACCGCGGGCTCTCAACATCAACACCAAGCCCGGGTCTACTGTTGCTCGTGCCAACTGTGTCAACGCCGCTCAAGCTGAGCATGCACCGGGAGTTGTGATGGGTATGCTTCCCGTTAACTCAGTCCCTGCACGAGTTTTGTTTGATTCTGGTGCATCGCATTCTTTTGTTTCTCACAAGTTTGCAAATGAGAATGAGTTAGCGTTGTATCCTCTCCTCAAGCGGTTAATGGTCCTTTCTCCTGGAGCAAACATGAGGGCTGCTCATATCAGCCATGGCAATCAAATTGAGATTGGTGGCTCTTCGTTCTCGGCGTCCTTAATTGTTCTGGGCAATTCTGACATTGATGTCATCTTGGGCATGGATTGGTTGACAGCAAATGCAGCTGTGATTGATTGTGCTGAACGCTCGGTTTCTCTGAAGATTCCTGAAGGCCATATAGTCTTTTCGCCAAGTCTGACTCCTGCGATCCAGCTTTTCTCTTTGGCGGCTCTGAATGATGATGCTATGGAAGCTATTCAGAGTGTTCCGGTGGTCTGTGAGTTCCCAGATGTCTTTCCTGAAGAGTTGCCAGGTATGCCTCCGGATCGTGAGGTTGAGTTTGTAATTGAGCTTGAACCTGGAATGGCTCCTATCTCCAAGCGGCCTTATAAAATGGGTCCTGCTGAGTTGGCTGAACTCAAACGTCAGCTTGATGAACAAGAGAAGTTGGGTTTCATTCAACACAGTACTTCTTCTTGGGGTAGCCCAACAATCTTTGTGAAGAAGCGAGACAGGACTGATAGACTTTGTGTTGACTATCGGGCTCTCAATGCTAAAACCATCAAGAATAAATATCCCCTTCCGCGGATTAATGATCTCTTCGATCAGCTAGCTGGAGCTGTGGTGTTCTCTAAGCTTGACTTGAGAAGTGGTTATCACCAAATCAAGATTCGCAAGGAAGATGTTCTTAAAACAGCTTTCACCACCCGCTATGGCCTGTATGAGTACACGATCATGTCTTTCGGTCTCACCAACGCACCTGCCACCTTCTCCAGGCTCATGAACTCGGTTTTCATGGAGTATCTTGATAAGTTCGTTCTGGTCTATCTGGATGACATCCTAGTCTATTCTAAGTCAAAGGAAGAACATGAAGAACACCTTCGGTGTGTCCTAAACAAGCTTCGTGAGAACCGCTTGTATGCAAAGTTCTCCAAGTGTGAGTTTTGGCTGCCTCAAGTAACCTATCTTGGTCACGTCATCTCTGCCAAGGGCATTGCAGTCAACCCGGAAACTGTAAAGACAATTGTTGAATGGCTTCCTCCTGTTAATGTCAAAGAAGTGCGGAGTTTCCTTGGTTTGGCTAGTTATTGCCGTCGCTTCGTTCAGAACATTTCGAAGATAGCGAAGCCTCTTACCGATCTCCTCAAGAAAGGCAAGAAATACCTTTGGACTCCTGCATGTCAAGCAAGCTTTGAGACACTCAAAGAGAAGCTCACTTCCACACCAGTCTTGGTTCCTCCGGACACATCTAAGCCTTTCCAGATATTCTGTGACGCCTCTTTGCAAGGATTGGGTGCAGTCCTTATGCAAGAAAAACAAGTTGTTGCTTATGCCTCTCGACAGTTGAAGACGCATGAGATCAACTATCCTACACATGACCTCGAGCTCGCAGCAGTTGTCTTTGCTTTGAAACTATGGAGGCATTACTTGCTGGGCAACCGTTGTGAAATCTTTTCTGATCACAAGAGTCTGAAGTATATCTTCACTCAGCCTGATCTCAACCTTCGGCAAAGGAGGTGGATTGAAGCAATCAATGATTTTGATTTGACCATCAACTACACTCCGGGCAAAGCTAATGTCATGGCCGATGCTCTCAGCCGCAAAGCTTATGTCAACAACCTCATGATGGAAGAACAACAGCCTCTCTTGTCCGAGGAATTCCGTCAGCTCAACCTTGAAATTGTGGAACAAGGGCATCTCATGAACCTTCTGGCTACCCCTCTCTTGGAAGAAAAGGTTCGCTCTCATCAGCTTGGTGATCCGCACACCAAAAAGATCATCTCAAAACTTCAGCTTCCGAAGTATGAGTCCTTCCACGTCGATGATCAAGGCACGCTTTTCTTTGAACACCGGATGTTTGTTCCGAACTACCCGGGTTTGAGAGAGCAAGTTCTCAAGGAGGCGCATGACTCTGTTCTTTCTATCCACCCTGGCAGCACAAAGATGTACATGGACTTGAAAACACAATATTGGTGGCCGGGATTGAAACGATATTGTGCCAAGTATGTCTCGGAGTGTGATGTCTGCCGCAGAGTGAAAGCTGTCCATCAGAAACCTTACGGTCTTCTACAGCCATTGAAACCCCCGGAATGGAAATGGGAGAAAGTAGAGATGGACTTCATCACTGGTTTTCCAAGGTGGCAGAAGGGCAAAAATGCAATCTTTGTTGTCATTGACAGGCTTTCTAAAGTGGCTCACTTCTTCCCCGTCAAGGAAACAATTTCTGGAATTCAGTTGGCTGAGCTCTATATCAACAGAATTGTCTCTCTGTATGGGGTTCCGCTTGAGATCAGTTCAGACCGTGGGAGCATCTTCACTTCCAAGTTCTGGGAAAGTTTCCAAAATTCTTTGGGAACAAAATTGAACTTCAGCACAGCTTACCACCCTCAGTCGCAAGGACAAGTTGAAAGGATCAATCAGATTCTGGAGGATATGCTTCGTGCTTGCGTCATCTCTTTTGGCATGAAGTGGGAAGAATATCTTCCTTACGCTGAATTCTCTTACAACAACAGCTTCCAGAAAAGCCTAAAGATGGCACCATTTGAGGCTCTCTATGGCTGCAAATGCAGAACTCCGATTGGTTGGTCGGGTGCAGGAGAAAGAATTTGGTTTGGCCCTGCCATTGTAACTCAAGCGGAGGAGAAGGTGCACATCATTCTTGAAAATCTGAAGATTGCTCAAAGTCGCCAGAAGAGCAATTATGACAGAAAGCACACGGACATGGAGTATGTCCCTGGTGATCTCGTTTACCTTCGTGTCACTCCCATGAAAGGCACGTACCGTTTTGGTATCAAAGGAAAGCTGGCTCCTAGATACATCGGTCCTTTCAAAATTCGTGGAAGAAGAGGAGAAGTTGCTTATGCTCTTGAGCTCCCGGAAAAACTCAAGGTCCATGATGTTTTCCACATCTCTCAACTCAAGAAGTGCTTCAAGGATCCCGGCAGGACCGTGGATCATGAGCTAATCAATCTCCAAGAAGACCTGTCTTATCAAGAACACCCCACAAAAATCCTTGAGATCGCAGAAAGAAGGACTCGCAACAAGTCCATCAAGTTCTGCAAGGTGCAGTGGTCGCACCATTCTGTTGATGAAGCCACTTGGGAGCGTGAAGATGAACTCCGTGCCAACTATCCTACCCTCTTTGAGTCTTCTTCTTCTTCCTAGAATCTCGGGGCGAGATTCCTGTTTAGTGGGGGAGAGTTGTAGCATCCCATTTGTCTAACAATTGTAATGCTACTTGGTCTAGTAATATAATGGCTACTTCATATATATAATTGTTGCAGCATCATTATATCATGCTCATGTCATCATGCCACCTTGCATTTGAGCATCATATAAAACCCTTTTTGTGTTGGTTCTTCTCTCATATGCATGGTGAATTGTAGTTGCCTCTTGATATTGTATTTGGTTCTTGATACATTGTTTAAACGCCCAAGTTGAGTTGGGGGCATATCTTTTATTCCACTCCACCACCTTTCTTGGACACCACCTTATAATTCCACCATCCCATTATCCATGAGCTTGTATTTTATTTTCTTTTGGTAGTTAATCTAGCTCATGGGAGATAGGATGGATCCAAATCTATAAATTCTTTTGCTTGGCCTTTATTCCACTTCTTGGGAATGCATAAGAATAATGCCATGCTATTATTTTTGTTTTCACAAGAATTTAACCAAGGCATTTATTAATTTGCATGGGCCATGCAAGAGTACCATAAACTTTAGCTTTTGCTTTCCTCTTGGTTTTAAAGGGTTTTCTCTTTATGGGGCCATATCCATCCATCACCTCATCCATGCATGATCATTTGAGGTTATGTCTTATGCCCATCTCTATCCCTCACACCACCTCTTCCACCCATTCTTGTATGATCTAGCTAGATACATGCAAGTATCTTAACCCTAGCTCTAGTTACCTCTCTTTTCTTCTAACCCTAGCTCTAAGCCAATCCATACCACACCCTGTCTCTCGGCCTCTCTCCCTTCCTCTATGTCATGCAGGACCCACCTAGCTACCTTCCACCCCAACCCTACTCAAAAGCCCTAACCCGAGCCTCTCTCATCTAACCCTAGCATACAACCCGAGCCACTCTCCCTCTCTTCTCTCCATGCCACAAGGCCCCACCAGCCCGAGCCTGCCTCCAACCCACGAGCTCCCCACCTCCCTTGGTCCCTCCCCAGCCCTCTCTCGGCTACAAGACAGAAAAGAGAGGGGAAAGAGAAGACCTAGCCCGTTTCTCCTCCTTCTCTTTTGCATAAAGGTGACCACCACCCCATGTGCCCTCCCCTCTCCCCCTTATCACCTCAACCACCCCAGCTCTCCACAACCACAGATCCATCCAGGAGGCTCCCAGGTCCTCCTCTCCCTCCTCTTCCTCCCTCTTCCTCCCCAGGCTTGCAATCTCACCACCATGCCCCCAAAACCCTAGCCTCGGCCCCCTCTGCTCTCCTTCGATCTGGAGCGCGCCAAGCTGAACCAGGAGCACGAGGAGCCTCGTCTGCTTCCTCTACGTCGCCTAGAACTGCTGGGAGCTGTAGGACCTCGCCGGAGCAGCCTCGCCGCCGTCGTGTCCGTGAGCACCAGGAGCTCCGGCCAGCCAGCTACGCGCCAGATCGCGACCGCCCCGAGCTCCTCCGCCACCACCGACACACTCCTGGTGAGTCGCTGCACCTCCTAGACATGGTCCCTGTCCCCCTCTCGCCGTAGAACGTCGCCGCCCGGCGTCGATCACCCTGCGTGCGCGCGCGTCGCCGCAGTTGCCGCCAGCGTGCGCGTCAGTAGCAGCTGCAGCAGAGTCGTCCCCCTCTGTTTCTCGCCGTGCCCCGCGTGCTGTAGTCTTCCTCCGGAGAAACCCCAAACACGAAAGTTGTAGCCCGCACCACCCTCTCCACCTTTCCTTTTTACAGCTTGGCGAGAGTCGCCGCCGTTTGCTCGCCATCGTCGCCGGAAAACCGCCAGATCCGCCGCCGTCAGGCCGCTTTTGTCAGCGAGCAGCGGCAGCCGCTGGCCGTTTTGCGCAGAGGCCCCTGGCCTTTTTCCCGCCTCAACCCGCAGTCCCACCGAACCCCACCCGCCAGCCTCTCTGATCGTTTTGCAAAACAGCCCCCCAGCTCTGCAGCCCTTAACCCGCACTCCCTGGATTCCCCACGTGTCGCATCCTCGCTAGCGCGCCCGCGTGTGGCCCTGGAGATGCTGTGGCCCCACCTGTCAGCCGCATGAGCTAGCTCAGCTCGCGGTGAGAAAAGCCCCGCTCGGCCGCTGCGCCCCACCTGCTGCTGAGTCAGCTGTTGGCCCCACTTGTCACTGACTGTGGCTGGATCTGAGTGAGTGAGAAAAGGATTTCTGTTATCTGTTTCAAATTCAATTTTTTTTTAAAATTAATTCAAATTCAAATTTCAAATCTGTTTAAATATGAATTAATTCATAACTTTCAAATGGTTTGGAATTTGAATTCAAACTCTATATGAAATATGTTTTGTTTTTGAATGTGAATTCAAATCTTTAGTCAAATATTTTCTGAACTAATTCAAACTAGTCAAACCTTTGACTTTGACTCCATTTGACTAATTTTGACTTTAAAATAAATTTAAATTCATAATTCCAAATAATACAAATAATATATGTTTTCAAATCAGAAAAATGTGAGGATTTCAAATATGCTATCCAAAATATATTTTGAACACTTTAAATTTCAAGTTGAGTTAAATTACAACAAAATGCCCTTTTGCCTTAATTAATTAATAACTTTTGATTTATAACTCCAAATTTAACAAATGATATGTCTAAAATGACTAGCTCGACGAGACCTTTCTGTTTATGCATTCCTTGATCTGTTTTGCAGCATGCATCATATAAATATAATGTAAACAACAACTTAATTGGGTATAAAACATGATTAAAACCCCATAAATGTTTATTTCTTGTAATCTACACCTCACCCATGCCATGCTACTTTATTTCCATGCAAATTGTGCATCATTCATCATGGCATGATTGTTTGCTTGTCGCATTTTATTCTTATGCTTGTGCACTTTATTTATGTTGGCCTTGTTTGTTTGGTTCTTCTTCGAATAGACGCTGAGCAGGGGATATATCAAGAAACCCAGGAGCACTACCCAGATCCTTCTCTCGCTTCAACTGAGCTGCGAGGCAAGCACTACCACATGCTTGCATACATATAGTACCTATTGCCTCTATCTTATTCTTGCATCATCGAGTCGCGATTGCATTAAATTGAATCCCAAGTATTGCATAGCCTTTACTTTTAAACCCCACCGAAGCTTGTTCCTCCATCCCATGAGCCATTACTACAGGAGTTGTTTGAGCCATGCGAGTCGTAGAACAGCATGTGTAGGGTATGTGAGTGCCTGATGGATAACGAGGTACCTAAACAACTTAACCTGAGTAGTAATGGGATAACTAATGAAAGTGGCACCGGTGAGCAATATCTGCTATTTGGTTTTTCATGCTCACTTGTGTCTCGTAGGACCCCGAGTACTTGATTCCTGTTCCTTGAATATTCGCGCTATCCACATCCGGGAGGCTTATGGGACCCCCCTGAGCCAGAGCTTGATTCATTCTTATTTCTTGGGGCCACAAACTAGTTTGAGGTTTTATTTACTATCCTGTACTTATGCCATGCTATACTGCCTTATTTAAATTGTGCGATGTACTGCACCTGTACTGTTTAGGATCGGGACACGATTTCGCAGTATCGACAAGCCCAGTCACACTTTCGGGTTCCCAGTCGTTTACAGCCGTCCACCCAAACCTTGAGTCCGTTTCAGAGTCAGCTAACTTCGTTGCGGGTAGCTTAATGGGGTGGCCCCCTGAAATATTTCTGAATCCTGTGATTGCTTTGTCGTGAAAGCCTCGTTGGGTTTTGATTTGGTTTTTCCGAGGTTGATCGAGTGTGTGTTGCTATTTGTGCACCCCTGCAGGGTAAAACTTTCTGAAAGCCGTGTCCGCGGTTATGGACGACTTGGAGCACAGTTTCTCGATCATAGACAAGCATAACTAAAGTACCGCTTTAATTTGACTAAGTAACTGACTAGTAAATAGTGCAACGCTCATGGAATGGTTAATAAAACTGCCAACGGTTGGGGGGTTGTTCGTCCGCTTCCTTGTTGGTAAGCGAGGAGGAGGATGGATATGTTAATATTACTGTTATAACTGTTGTTATTAATTCACGGACATCCGTCTATCTTTGGTTAGGCGGATGGTTAGCGAGTATCTATAGGACTGTTAGGTATTATCTTTTGCTGCAATTGCGTCACCCCAGGTTGTGTCCCCTTTAGAGGCATAAAGACTTGCTGAGTACCCTAGGGTCTCACACGATAAATTATTTGATTCAGATGAACAGGTACACTCACAAGATGGATACTGGGTGGAGGAGACGGACGATGTGGGCAACGGTCATTCGGTGTAGAGATTCCGGGAACGGGGATCCGTGAGATCTGTGGGCGGGATGTGTTTATTTATGGGGCATCTTATGCCGATTTGCTTCTTGTCCGTACTCGGATTTTGTTTTCCGCTTCCGCCTGATACTCTGATGTTTGATGTATGAGGAGATATCCTAAACTATTATATCTATCTAGGACATTTGGATCTTGCTTGAGAATTGCATCGATGCCATGTGTTGATTGTTTCCCCTTTCATTCCTGTGTTTGGTTCTTCCCCGGTAGAATACGATATCGAGATCAAGATCGAAGACCAAGGTCAACACCTTCGAAGCTCGAAGAACAATACTTGACCAACTGTAATCAAGTCAAGTACAAGATGTCCGAAGATCTGCTTATTGGTTATCAATGGGCAAAGGAAAGCATAGCCCCACCTTGATATAATCCTATGATTTCGAAAGCATTTCAATTCCTACCATGATGCATACGATTCTACTATGGTCTTTTATTGGTTGATATAGTATCCTATCTGTTGCATTACTCCCTTTGAGCTTATTTTACCTGATCCACTGCTCCTAGCATAACTAGTTTTATCTTGTGTGCACTGCTAGCGCTTATACCTGTATCCTTCTTAGACATGCTTAGCTGTCAGTGCTGGTTTATCCAGACAATGAATCAAATGCAAAGAATCTAGTATGATAGGAGAATGTGATGAGATGAAATCAAAGGTGATATGAGATTAAACATGTTAAGGCTTGTATGTGAGGCCACGAGGGGATGTGGTTTTTCTAGTGCCATGATTGCCACCACTAGGAACCGAGTTATTGCCTCTTGAACCAAGACGAGTGTACAACCACACTGATGGGAGAACGGTAGGCTACACTAGCGTAAATCAAAATTTTCTACTGCGTAAACTAGCAATACTATTGTCATTGATCTCGGGATTAGCACTAGATGCGCAGTTGAGAAACTCTATTAAGCACGTCACGGCAGTGTAGATGTTCTACGTCTCCTCCTCGTCCTCATCCCACGAGAGGCTCCCCCTTGCACAGCTCGTCCAAGTGCTACAGCTGCAGCACCTCCGAGGTATCGACACGTCCAGGGTGGAAGCTTCAGACGTCGGACTGCTAGGTCCACGTGTGCAACACAGGGGTGAGAGGAGTTGCAGCTGGGTGGAATGCTCAACCCTATTCAGCTCGCCTCAACCTCTCTTATATAGGAATCCCTGCTGCGCTTCTACATTAGCATCCCATTAGTATCCCAAGCCTAGTCTAATTCGGATCCAATCCTCATTAGGCTTTCAACCCCTTAAGTGTGAAACATTATAGGTTCATACACGTATAGACATGACACGAGTACACTTACTCTGTCAATCGTTCGTAGCTGCCTCTAGCAAGACGTTCCAACTCCTAAACATATACAAAGATCATTCGGACGAACCATCACAAGTTTAAGTACATATATTTTGTCTAGCTCCAAGCTGACCTCTCTTTCTCGATACTATGACTTAGAATCCCTTTACTAGGTTAAATCTTAACCATATGTAGCACGACCATGCATTCCTGATCCGATCCCTCGAGGGGCCCAAATATATCTCTCTCAAGCAGAGAGGGGCAAATCCCATCATGATTGACCAATGCCTTGCAGCATGCTTCAGGACAAACCTGAAAGCTACCTTTATAACTACCCAGTTATGGAGCAGTGTTTGATAGCCCCAAAGTAGGTCGATCCACATCTCAAGTACACGCGACAATCTCAGGTCTAAGGACAAAACATACATGATGTGTAGAGAGAGAGATGCAAGTATAATTTCCAGTCTCAAGTTGGGTCAGTCCAACCCCATGTTCATAACATGTGTCCACAGCATTAGTTTGACATCTCTATTTCTATGACTTGCGAATCATATTCATCAACCAATTGACGTGCTAGTCTAATATTCATGTGTGTCCTCACATGAACTCTGACTTGGGACAACTATTAGATAAACATATAAGTAAAGAGTTTCACAAACAATTCACATAATTGCCAGTCAATAAAAGTTGCCTGATATATGGATATTCAAGGAATATTACAATAACTCATAGATACATGAAATATAATCATCTCCATGATTGCCTCTAGGGCATATTTCCTTCAGTCTCCCACTTGCACTAGAGTCAATCTCGATTGTATGTAATACCTATTGCTGTTGTGTGTGCTTCATGCGCAGGCTGCGGGAGTGGCTTTGTAAAGGGATCAACAACATTTGAGTCCTTAGGTATTTTGCATATCATGACATTACCATCCTCAACGAACTCACGAATCTGATGGTAATGCATGCGAATATGTTTGTTCTTCTGGTGTTTTCTAGGTTCCTTGGCTTGTGTGATAGCACCATTGTTGTCATAATAAACATCCAACGGATTGGACGCGCCCTGAACCACACCAAGAGAGATCAGGAAATTATAATCCAAACAACTTCCTTTGCAGCCTCTGAGGCGGCAATATATTCATCTTCTGTTGAAGAGGAGGCCACTATTTCTTGCTTGGAACTTTTCCAGCTAACAGCACCACCATTCATGACAAACACATAACCTGATTGCGATCTGGAGTCATCTGAGTCATTAAGGTAACTCGCATATGTGTAACCCTTTACACTTAGTTCATCCTCACCTCCATAAACTAGGAACATATCCTTAGTCCTTTTTAAGCACTTAAGAATATTCTTTACCGCTGTCCAGTGGCTTTCACTTGGATCAGCCTAGTATCTGCTCGTAACACTTAGAGCGTGTTAGGAATATATGCCGCTCCTAATGTACGCACTCTGGCTTAATCCAATTAACCTTCTTGATCTATCTCTATAGATCTTGATACCCAGAATATATGCCACTTCTCCTAAGTCCTTCATCGAAAAACCATTTTTCAATCAGGTCTTAACATACTCGAGCATAGGAATGTCATTTCCAATCAGCAATATGTCATGTACATATAAGATTAGAAATACAAGAACTCTCCCACTTTGCTTCTTGTAAACACAAGGTTCTTGTTTGTTTTTGATGAGGACAAAATCTTTTACAACTTCATCAAATTGAATGTTCCAACTTCGAGATGCTTGCTTCAGCCCATAAATAGACATTTGAAGTTTTCATACCTTTCCAGCATTGTTTGGATTGACAAAACCTTCGGGCTGCATCAAATACATGTCCTCAATAAGGATTCCATTTAGGAAAGCCGTCTTGACGTCCATCTTCCATATCTCAGAGTCGAAATGTGCAACAATGGATAGAATGATCCATATGGATTTAAGAATCGCTACGGGCGAGAAAGTCTCGTCCTAGTTAATTCCATGAACTTGTTGAAAACCTTTTGCCACAAGTCAAGATTTACGGATGTAAACATTACCATCCATATAAATCTTCTTCTTATAGATCCATTTGCACTCGATGTCTTTAAAACCATCCGGCAGGTCAATCAAGTTCCAAATTTGATTGTCTCCCATGGACTATATCTCGGATCTCATGGCAATCAGCCATTTCTCAGAGTCTAGGTCCACCATCACTTCCGCATAGGTCGCAGCCTCATCATTGACTAACAATAATAATTCCCGCGCTTCGCGAAGCCATGCCGACCTTCCTGGTTGTGGTGCTTCTCTTGCCACATGTTCATCAAATTGTTCTGCTACAATAGCATCACTTACAGAAGCATCCCCGACTGTCTCATCTTGAACTTCTTCAAGTCGCACCGACCTTCCACTCGTTCCTTTTGTGAGAAATTCATTCTCTAGGAAATCACCGCTACAAGCGAGAAACACTTTGCCCTCTTTTCGGTTGTAGAAGTAATACCCTAAGGTTTCCCTTGGATATCCCACGAAAATGCACTTATCCAATTTGGATGTTAGCTTATCCGACTGAAGTCGCTTGAAAAATGCATCATAACCCCAAATCTTTAGAAAAGACAAACTGGGATTCTTTCCAGTCCACATCTCATATGGCGTCTTAACTACGAATTTCGATGGTACCCTGTTTAGTGTGAAAGCTGTTGTTTATAGAGCATAACCCTAAAATGATAATGGTAAATCCGACCATATCATCATTGAAAGAATCATGTCCAACAAAGTTCGATTGCGCTCTTAGGAGACACCGTTTGTTTGAGGCGATCCGGGCGGCGTGAGCTGTGGAACAATTCCGCAACTCTTAAGATGATTGCTAAATTGATGACTCAAATATTCACCTCCACAATCAGATCGCAAGGTATTTATTTTATTTTCACGTTGATTCTCTACCTCACTCTGAAACTCCTTGAACTTTTCTAAAGTTTCAGACTTATGCTACATCAAGTAGACATAACCATATCTACTGAAACCATTATTGAAAGTAATGAAGTAGTGATATCCTGCTTTGGCTGTCATCCTCATTGGTTCACATACATCAGTATGTATGAGTTCCAACAAGTCTGTCATCCTGTCGAGTAAACCCATAAAAGGCGACTTGGTCATCTTTCCAAGTAAACAAGCTTGACATATCTCGTATGATTCAAAATCAAAAGAAGTTAGAATACCATCACCATGGATCTTCTTCATGCGCTTTTCACTTATATGCCCCAAACGACAATGCCATAAATAAGTAGGACTCAAATCATTAGGCCAAAGCCACTTAGCACTAACTTTGTAAACAGATGCATCAAGATTAAAAATAAATAACCCATTCACAATGGGAGTATCAGCCATAAACATAGCATTCTTAGAGATTACACAACCATTGTTCGTACTCGCAAATGAATATCCGTCCCTCATCAAACATGAAGGTGATAAAATGTTTCGACCCATACTCGGAATGTAATAACAATTATTCAACTCCATATTAAATCCTGACAAAAGGTGAAGTTGCATGACGCCGATAGAATAATGCAGCAACCCTTGCTTTATTTTCGACGCAAAAATCCACTTCGCCTGTCTACACTTCTCTAGTCCTTATTAGCCCCTGCATCGAATTGCAAATATGAGCAACCAATCCGGTATCAAATACCCAAGAGTTAACATAAGAACCAGCGAGAAGAATGTCCACAACATTCACAACAACCGTACCTAAGTGGGAAGTACTCTTACTTCCACTCTTCTTCAAAGAAGCCTGGTACTTGCTGCTGTTTCTCTTCCAATGTCCTTGTTCATGACAAAAGAAACACTCAGTTTCTTCTGCAGGTACAACCTTTTTCTTGGTTGCAGGCTCAGGGATCCTATCCTTAGCCTTGTGTTTCTTCTTCTGCCAAGAAGTTCCCTTTTTCTTGAAGCTAGGCTTGTTCTGCACATCCATTGTAACATATCACCTTTCTATGTAATATAAATAAAGACATGTTTGAGCATTGCATGCATGCATTATACTTGCATTTTGGTTTAAACAAACAAATACCAAATAAAACCCTAATAGTTTCCCCCTCCCTCTTTGAATCAACTCAAATGGTTTCTACATTTTGAAAATTCTCAAAACATATGGAGCCCAAATGGTGTTGAGGGCCCCTTAGTGTTTTCAGATATTATATAAAAGTTTCTGTAATTTGAAATTATTCAAAAACATATTTGAATTCAAAATACAAACAAAAAACAGAAAAATAAAAACAGTTTCTGGAGAAAAAAAATAACTAAACCTAGCTACTGGGCCGAGCCCATCTCTCCTCCCCTCCCTCTCTGCCACATGCGCACAACAACCAGCGCAGCTCGTGGCCCAGCAGAAGCCTACCCCGGCCCGCGTACCCCTTCACCCTGTTCCCCATCGTCTTCATCCAGACAGGTAGGGAGCTTCCTGTCACCATCTTCACCCGGCCGTCCGTCGAGCTACGGGGTGGATAAGAACCTCCGCGACACGTCTCTCTCGCCCTCATACATTTCCCATCTCTCCCTCGACCTCCCTCTCGTGCCACCACTAGAGGTCGTCCCGAGCCTCGCCGTTGCTCCGGTAAGCTCCGCCTCGCTGTTGCGAGCATCCTCGCCAAAGGAATCGACGTTGCGTGACTCCAATCATCGCCATCGACTCCGTCTTTCTCGCCTCCGACGCCGTTCTCCATCGCCATTACCGATGCTCCCGAGCTTCCCCGTCCTTGCCGATGTTAGTCACGCGTCGAGGGTGAGCTCACGGTCCTCTAAGACCCCTCTAATCCTTCCCTGTCCCTCTGGTTCGAGCCTGTGCCTTAGCTCGCCGTCCGCCGCCGTTGGACGTCGTCGAAGAAGACGCTCCAATGACTTCTATCTAGCAGCGTCGCCCGTTTCAGGTTCTCCACGATGCACTGGTTCAAACGCGCATATCCCCGTAGCCTCGCGCTCTCTCTAGCGTCGCCGCCAGTCACCGCCTGCCGCGCCGCTCGTCGTGGTGACGTGGTGCCCCCGTGGCTGCCGCTTGGTGCCCGCGCGGCCAAGGGCCCACTTGTCATCCAGTGCGGCTAGCCTCTGGTGAGAAAAGTTTAGGTTAGGGTCTGCTGATGTCACAGTGACGCATTAAATCATTTTTAAATTGTTTAAATAAATCGAGAAATTTAATAAATATTGTAAATTTAATAACTAATTATTTATAAGTCAGAAAAATATGTATAATATACCAAAATGTTCAGAAAAATGAAACCTATCTAACTAAGATGGAAAGTTTAATTAGAGGAACCAATTGAACCCCATAGGTGATTCCGAGGATTCCCCTATTCTAGGGTTTGGACCTTTCGGACCCCGTTTAAAATGATCAAGCATGTTCTAGGGTTTATTTCAACACTATTTAACTTGTAATATCATCCATATTGTATGATCATTGCACATGCCATGTGTTGAGTGTTGCTTTCTCTTTTCTGGTGATTGGTTCTCGTGAATAGGAACCGAACCCGAGGCGGAAGTCAATGCCACCGAAGAGCAGTACCAGTCCAACAACGGACAAGGCACGCGAAGCCCCACTCATACATATGAATCCTATGTTTACAAAGTGTTTCATTCCCGTCATATGCATTCGTTTCAACAGTCTTTTATTAGTAGATAGAGTAATCCTATCTGATGCATGTTTCCCTTTGTGAACTATATTACCTGATCCACTGCTCCTATCGTAACTAGGGTTTGGCTTATGAGCATCGCTAGTGCCACAGTTCAGTCAAGCTTAGCCATTCTTAGTGGTCCGTTGCTGATCATTCAGGTGATGCACCGGAGATGCGAATGAATCCTGTATGGTAGTATGTGGTGATGTGATCAGAGATGGATGATAAACGTGCTAAGGCTTGTATGGGAGGCCACGTGGGTTGTGGTTTTTGTAGTACCATTCTTGCCACCCCTAGGACCCGATGTTCTTGCCTCTTGAACTAAGAGGAGCGTACAACCACACGGGGGCCTGGAAACCCCCTCGACCAACTAACTTGCCTAGTAGATTCCATGAGTCTCATAGTTGGGGTTTCTATTCGACATACGCATCTTGGTTGTTCTTGAATGGAGGTGAAGGAGGTGCATTCATACAGGTAGGTAAGCGTGGGAGGGAATGGGAGATGCCCGACATCCGTAATCTCAAACCCTGTTCACATCGCTCGGTACCGACTTCGGGTCTCGACCCGTTACGGCGGCATCTCCTTAGTGCGTGAATCAAGGTCTCGGTGAAACAAAGGTAAAGGTCGTGGTCATCCACTCTCTGCCGGTCTTCCAAGGAAAGGGCTAATAATTTGGCAATAAGAATCGGTTGGTACGTGTGGGTAAATTTGTGCACCCCTGCAGGATTATTAATCTTTTCGAAAAGCCGTGTCCATGGTTATGGACGACTTGGGAACGGACATGAAGATCATAGAGAACTATAACCGAATGATAAAACTTGTCAACTAAAGTGAGATTCGGAATACTTCCTCTGGGTCGTTTGAGGGGTAGTCCGGGAAGAGAGGTTCAGTTAATAATGGTTCTTGGTGGATATCGAAGATGACTCCGAAGAGCTAGAGTTGTAGTCTTCTTATCCCCTTTTGAAAATGATCCGACTAGACGAGTTTCTTCTCCCTCTTGTTTTCAAAACAAAAGATGGCTTTATGCAAAATAACTCCACTATCCATAAGTCTTGCGGAGTACACCCTGTACTCAGCCTTGCTTCGTTGATGTTTTTCTACAGATGATGCTACTCCAACTGAAGGTGGTTTATACATCGAAGTCGACGAGTAGTCGGGGTTCCCGGGCAGCAGCCTAGGATCTATGGAAGGGTCTCTACTTCTGTTTATGGCCTCTTAGGCCCTTTGCTAAGTTTGTTGTTTAGAACAACTTGTTTGCTTCCGTTGCTTAATACAATGATGGGTCTATGAACCCTGGCTTGTATGACCGGTTTGTAACTCTTTTAAGAGTTTACCTATTTAATGTATGGTTTGTATGTTCTGTGATGTTACCGATCTTTCCCTGCGCGCTTCGGAATTTATGTTAGGCTTATATCAGATGAGGATCTGGTATTTGTCTATCCCTGGTCCCGGGTCGTGACATATTTTGGTATCAGAGCAGGACTGCCTGTAGGAAACCCTTCTAGCTGGTTGATGTTGAGTCTAGAGTTTGAGAAAACTATTTGAAAGCTAAAATTATTTGGAAAACTCTGAATAGAACTATTTTTACTCCTTATCCAAGGTTGTTCTATTGCTGAGTTATCTTATCTCGTTTGCTTTGCAAAGTTTTCACTTCTCGTCTAACATTTCAAACTTTTAGGATATACGGGTTAGGGTTGTTTTCCCTAGTACTTCGTACTTGGTTGCAAGGATCAAATTTTCCAAGATAAATCTGTGCAACTGAAGAATTGTTTTTCAACTTTGTTAAGGATGCCTCTAATCCCACTCTCAATTCTTTTGTGACTTGTTGGTATCATATCATGCTTGCATTCCATTGTTATGGTTTGTATCTAAGTTGGTAGCGTATATGTTTTGTATGCTTGTTCTACTGCCATACTTAATGCATTGATATAATTTTCATCCACATGTTCACCTCTACCATGATCTTTTGATATGGTTTTGCCATCCTTTGTTCTAACCTTTTTGGTGAATCCAATCTCATGGTTTTTGTTCTCTCCTCAGGATGTCATCTGGTACTCGTGGTTTTGTTGGTCGTCGAGCAAACAACAATGCTGATCAGGATCTTCTGCCACCTCCCACAATGGCCGAGGTTCTCAACAACATTGAGAACAACCGTCTGAGGAATGAACGCCTTCTGGAGCGTGTGGCACAGAATACTGAACGTCGTCTTGACGACTGTGTCACACTTGGATATTTCATCCGCTCTTTTCCTCCAATCTTCACCCACTCGAAGGAGCCCCTTGAAGCCGATGATTGGCTCCGCACCATAGAGCGCAAGTTCAGTGCTCTTTGAGTCCGTCCCGCTGACCGTGTCAACTTCGCCACCTATCAATTGGAAGGTGAGGCTGGTGTTTGGTGGGAAGGTTTTCTGAATCTGCAAGCTGAGGGACATGTTGTTACTTGGGAAGAGTTTGTTGCAGCATTCCGTGCCTCATATATCCCTAAGCCCGTCATGGATCTTAAAAGGAGGGAGTTTCTGCATCTGACTCAGGGGCGCAAGGATATTGAAACCTATGGGTGTGAGTTTAATCGCCTACCTCGCTATGCAACCAGGGATGTGACCAATGATGAAGATAAGAAAGAGCTGTTCCGTAAAGGACTTAACCCTGCACTTCGCTATGAGTTGCTGCCCTTCAAGTTCCAGTCTTTCCAGGACTTGCACAATCAGGATCTTACTCTGGAGCATGGAGGGAAGGACATGGAAGTCTCTCAGAAGCGTGAATAAGGAAATTCTCGTGCTTCTTCCTCTGGTAACAAGAAGAGCCATGTCTTTGTTACATACAGTGTTGTGCCTCATGCTCCATACGCACCCAAGTCCTTTGGCAATGCTTCTTGTCAGCCACAGTCAAATACTGGTGGAGCAAACTATCATCCTCCTGCTGGTTCTCACACTGGAGTTACCTGTTACTCCTGTGGTTAGCCTGGTCACTACTCAAGGGAGTGTTCCCAAAGGGCTGTCAGACGCAATGATCAGCAGGCAAAGAAAAATGATAAATCTCAAGGTGCTGGACGTGGTCGTCTAACCCATGTCACTGTTGAGGAAGCTCAGGAAGATCCACACATCATTCTGGGTACGCTCCATGTCAGTTCAATTCTCGCAACAGTATTGTTTGATTCTGGAGCATCACATACATTCTTGTCAATTTTTTTGCTCAAGAGCATGGGATAAATTTTGTACCCCTGTCCACCCCTTTGACCATCCATTCCCCGGGTTCTAGCTGGTTCACCACTATGGTTAGTCACAGAAATGAGATTGACATAGCCTACCAGAAGTTTCCCACATCTTTCATTGCACTCAAGTCATTTGACATTGATGTCATTCTGGGCATGGACTGGTTAACCAAGTATCAAGCCGTCAATGACTGTGCACTCAGAACAGTTTCAGTGACCTCCCCTACTGGCATAACTGTCAAGTATTGGACTGATGGTTCAAAGTCTCCATCAGCAGTTCTTAAACTGTTCTCGGAGTTGTATGCCATGGATGTTCTACCTATTCTCGAGGTCCAAGATGTCCTTGTAGTCTGTGATTTCTCGGATGTATTTCCTGAAGAGTTGCCTGGCATGCCACCTGATCGAAGTGTGGAGTTTGTCATAGAGCTAGTTCCTGGAACTGCTCCTATCTCCAAAAGACCTTATCACATGCCTCCTCGTGAGTTGGTTGAGTTGAAGAAGAAACTTGAAGAGTTAGAGGGTCTAGGATACATCCAACCTAGCACATCCTCTTGGGGTTACCCTACCATCTTTGTCAAATGCGGGATACAAATATTCCAAGATTGGTGGTTGATCACCGTACACTCAACGCGGTGACAATCAAGAATAAGTGCCCACTTCCCCGGATAAATAACCTCTTTGATCAATTAAGTGGTGCCACTGTCTTATCCAAAATGGACTTAAGATCAGGGTATCATCAAATCAAGATCAGAAAGGAAGATATCCCAAAGACAGCATTCACAACTCGTTATGGTCTTTACGAGTATATAATGATGTCTTTCGGGTTAACCAATGCCCCCGCCACATTTATGAGGCTCATGAACTCCGTCTTCATGGAATATCTCGACAAGTTTGTCGTGGTATACATTGATGACATTCTAATCTACTCCAGGACCAAAGAAGAGCATGCCGAACATCTACGTTTGGTGTAGACTAAACTTCGTGAACATCGCCTCTACGCCAAGTTTTCCAAATGTGAGTTCTGGTTACAAGAGATCATCTTCCTTGGCCATGTTGTGTCTGCAAGTGGTGTTGTTGTCATACCGGATAAGGTTCAGACCATTCTGGAATTGAAGTCGCCTACTTCAGTCAAGGAAGTCTGAAGTTTTCTTGGAATGGCTGGATATTACCGCCGATTCATCGAGAACTTCCCCAAGATAGCCAAGCCTATGACTGATCTTCTTAAGAAAGATAAGAAGTTTGAATGGTCAGAAAAGGCAGAAGAAAGCTTCCAAGCTTTGAAACCTAAGCTAACCACTGCTCATGTTCTTATTCTTCCGGACACAAGCAAGGACTTCGTCATCTATTGTGATGCTTCTCTCCTAGGGCTCGGTTGTGTGTTGATGCAAGATGGTCATGTAGTGTCCTATGCTTCTCGACAGTTGAAGCCACATGAGAACAATTATCCAACCCATGATCTCGAACTCGCTTTTGTTGTTCATGCTCTTAAGGAATGGCGACATTACCTCATTGGTAACCATTGCGAACTTTACTCGGATCATCAAAGCCTGAAGTATCTCTTTACCCAACCAGATCTGAATCTCAGGCAAAGACGATGGTTGGAACTTATCAAAGATTATGATTTGGGTCTCAACTATCAACCCGGCAAAGCCAATGTCGTTCCTGATGCGCTAAGTCGGAAGTCTTATTGCAACAATCTGATGATTTCACAAGCCCAACCTGCTCTCTACGAGGAAATCAAGCGTCTTAACCTTGAAGTAGTTCCTTGAGGATTCCTTGCCAAACTTGAAATAAGATCTTCTCTCGAGGACCAAATCAAGGAAGATCAAAAGCAAGATGATGAAGTTACCAAGATGAAAGAACGTGTTGCAAGCGGTGAAGCTAAATGTTTCTCCATCAATGATCAAGGTATCTTATACTTCAGTAACCGGCTAGTGGTTCCAAACAGTCGGAAAATCAAAGATCTAATCCTACTAGAAGCTCATGAATCTCCTCTGTCTATCCATCCTGGTGGTACCAAGATGTACCGAGATCTTCGTCAAAGATTCTGGTGGAGTGGAATGAAACCAGAAATTGCTTGTTTTGTTGCAGAGTGTGACGTTTTCCGTCGTGTGAAGGCTGAACAACAAAGGCCTGCTAGACTTTTGCAGCCGTTGAAAATTCCTGAGTGGAAATGGGATGAAATTGGTATGGATTTTATCACTGGACTCCCAAGGACACAAGCAGGAAATGATGCCATATGGGTAATAGTTGATCGGTTATCCAAAGTTGCTCATTTCCTTCTGGTTCAAGAAACTATCCATGCTGGCCAAATGGCCGAACTATACATCTCTCGGATTGTCGTTTTTCATGGTGTTCCCAAGAAGATCATTTCTGATCGTGGAAGTTTATTTACTTCCAAATTCTGGCAAAGTTTTCAAGAAGCAATGGGAACTCATGTCTCCTTCAGCACATCCTATCATCCTAAACCAGTGGTCAAACTGAAAGAGTAAATCAAATTCTTGAAGACATGCTTAGAGCGTGTGTCATATCCTTTGGAAAGAACTGGGAGAAATGTCTTCCTTTTGCGGAATTGTATTACAACAATAGTTTTCAATCCAGTTTGGGCCTGGCACCTTTCCAATTCCTGTATTGAAGAACATGTCGAACACCACTAAACTGGACAGAAACTGGTGAAAGACAATTCTTTGGTCCGGACATGATCCAAGAAGCGGAAAATCAAGTTCACATAATTTGAGAGCGTTTGAAGGCCGCTCAATCCCGTCAGAAGACCAACTATGATCGTCATAATCTTGATGTTCATTATGAAGTTGGTGATCAAGTTTATCTCCTGGTCACATCTCTGAAGGGTGTCCATCGATTTGGTATCAAAGGCAAATTGGCTCCTCGCTATGTTGGTCCCTTTCGCATTCTCTCCAAGCGGGGTGAGCTTGCCTACAAATTGGACCTACCTTCATCTTTTCTAGAGGTTCATGATGTATTTCATGTGTGTCAACTCAAGTGTTGCTTCAAAGATCCCATTCGTGGTGTGAACCATGAAACTTTGGATCTCCAAGATGATCTAACCTACTGAGAATACGTTGTTCGTATTCTTGATGAAACCGAACGCAAGACTCGTCATCAAACCATCAAGTTTCTAAAAGTACAATGGTCTAATCACTCTGAGTCAGAAGAACCTAGGAACGCGAAGATCGTCTTCGATCTGAGTACCCTGCTTTCTTTTCTAAAACCTAGGAATCTCGGGCCGAGATTCTTGTAAGTGGGGTAGAGCTGTAATGTATCACCTTTCTGTTTAATATAAATAAAGACATGTTTGAGCATTACATGCATGCATTATACTTGCATTTTGGTTTAAACAAACAAATACCAAATAAAACCATAATAGTTTCCCCCTCTCTCTTTGAATCAACTCAAATGGTTTCTATATTTTGAAAATTCTCAAAACAAATGGAGACCAAATGGTGTTGACGGCCCCTTAGTGTTTTAAGATATTATATAAAAGTTTCTTTAATTTGAAATTATTCAAAAACATATTTGAATTCAAAATGCAAACAACAAACAGAAAAAGAAAAACAGTTTCTGGAGAAAGAAATAACTAAACCTAGCTACTGGGCCGAGCCCATCTCTCCTCCCCTCCCTCTAGAAGCCCACCCCGGCCCACGTACCCCTTCACCCTGTTCCCCATCATCTTCTCTGCCGAAACCCTAGCCACCTCGTGCCACCGCTAGAGGCCGTCTTGAGACTCGCTGTTGCTCCGATAAGCTCCACCTCGCCGTTGCGAGCAACCTCGCCGAAGGAATCGACGCCGCGTGACTCCAATTGTAGCCATCGACTCCGTCTTTCTCGCCTCCGACGCCGTTTACTGTTGCCATTACCAACGCTCTCGAGCTTCCCTGTCTTCGCCGATGTCACTCACGCGTCGAGGGTGAGCTCACGGTACTCTAGGACCCCTCTAATCCTCTCCTCTCTCTCTGGTTCGAGCCCGTGCCTTAGCTCGCCGTCCGCCGTTGTCGGACGTCGTCGAAGACGACACTCCGATGACCTCTATCTAGCGGCACCGCCCGTTTCAGGTTCTCCGTGATGCACTAGTTCGAACGCGCGTATCCCCGCAACCCCGCGCTCTCTCTAGCATCGCCGCTGGCCACCCTTTGTCGCGCCGCTCGTCGTGGTGACGTGGTGCCCGCGTAGCCAAGGCCCCACTTGTCATCCAGTGCGGCTAGCCTCTGCCGTGGTGAGAAAAGTTTAGGTTAGGGTCTGCTGATGTCACAGTGACGCATTAAATCATTTTTAAATGGTTTAAATAAATCCAGAAATTGGATAAATATTGTAAATTTAAGAACTAATTATTTATAAGTCAGAAAAATATGTATAATATACCAAAATATTCAGAAAAAGAAACCTATCTAACTAAGCTATAATCATGCATTGTTAACCAACTTTGATGGCAAGTTTAATTAGAAGAACCAATTTAACCCCACATGTGATTTCGAGGATTCCCCTATTCTAGGGTTTGGACCTTTCGGACCCCGTTTAAAATGATCAAGCCACCGAAGAGTAGTACCAGTCCAACGACGGACAAGGAAAGCGAAGCCCCACTCATACAAATGAATCCTATGTTTACAAAGTATTTCATTCCCATCATATGCATTTGTTTCAACAGTCTTTTATTAGTAGATAGAGTAATCCTATCTGATGCATGTTTCCCTTTGTGAACTATATTACCTTATCCACTGCTCCTAGCGTAACTAGGGTTTGGCTTATGAGCATCCCTAGTGCCACAGTTCAGTCAAGCTTAGCCATGCTTAGTGGTCCGGTGCTGATCATTCAGGTGATGCACCGGAGATGCGAATGAATCCTGTATGGTAGGATGTGGTAATGTGATCAGAGATGGATGATAAACATACTAAGGATTGTATGGGAGGCCACGTGGGTTGTTTGTTTTTGTAGTCCCACCCCTAGGACCCGATGTTCTTGCCTCTTGAACCAAGACGAGCGTACAACCACACGGGGGCCTGGAAACCCCCTCGACCAACTAACTTGCATAGTAGATTCCATGAGTCACATAGTTCGGGCTTTCCATTCGACATACCCATATTGGTTGTTATTGAATGCATGTGAAGGAGGTGCATTCATACAGGTAGGCAAGCGTGGCAAGGAATGGGAGATGCCCGACATCCATAATCCCAAACCCTGTTCACATTGCTAGGGACCGACTTCGGGACTCGACCCATTACGGCGGCATCTCCTTAGTGTGTGACTCATGGTATCGGCGAAAGCAAGGGAAAGGTCGTGGTCAACCACTCTCTGCCGGCCTTCCAAGGAAGAGGGCTAATAATTTGGCATTAAGAATCTGTTGGTACGTGTGGGTAAAGTTGTGCACCCCTGCAGGGTTATTAATCTTTTCGAAAAGCCGTGCCCACGGTTATGGACGACTTGGGAACGGACGTGAAGATCATAGAGAACTATAAGCGAATGATAAAACTTGTCAACTAAAGTGATATTCGAAATACTTCCTCGGGGATGTTTGAGGGGGTTGTTCGGGAAGAGAGGTTCAGTTAATGATGGTTCTTGGTGGATATCGAAGATGACTTCGAAGAGCTAGAGTTGTAGTCTTCTTATCCCCTTTTGAAAATGATCTGACTAGACGAGTTTCTTCTCCCTCTTGTTTTCAAAACAAAAGATGGCTTTATGCTAAATAATTCCACTAGCCATAAGTCTTGCGGAGTACACCCTGTACTTAGCCTTGCTTAGTTGATGTTTTTCTATAGATGACGCTACTCCAACTGAAGGTGGTTTCTACGTCGAAGTCGATGAGTAGTCGGGGTTCCCGGGCAGCAGCCTAGGTTCCATGGAAGGGTCGCTACTTCTGTTTATGGCCTCTTAGGCCATTTGCTAAGTTTGTTGTTTAGAACAACTTGTTTGCTTCCGTTGCTTGATGTAATGATGGGTCTGTGAACCCTGGCTTGTATGACTGGTTTGTAACTCTTTTAAGAGTTTAACTATTTAATGTATGGTTTGTATGTTCTGTGATGTTACCGATCTTTCCCTGCGCGCTTCGGAATTTAGGTTAGGCTTATATCAGATGAGGATCTGGTATTTGTCTAGCCCTGAACCCGGGTCGTGACAGTCATCACATCTTTATGCCCTGCACTCTTCTTAATGTCACTTTGTGCTATTTTCAGCATCCCACATAACTCATTAAGGCCCTTCTCCACCCCATGCATATGGTAGTTCGAAATAAAATGCCCATAGCTAGATGAAAGAGATGCAAAAATGAAATCAGTAGCCAACTCTTAGCTTAGTGGGAAACCAATATTTTCCAAAGTCTGACTGTAACCAACAATTTTGATCACATGGGGTCCTACATCTGCTCCCTCTGTCAGCTTGCATTCCACAAAGGACTTGGCGACATTGTTCCTCTTAGTCCTAGCCTGAGTCTGGAACATGTCCTTAAGCGCGACGATCATATCAATACGCTTCCTGATCCTCAAACTGCTTTTGAAGATCATCTTCCATCCATGCAAGCATCAAACAACTAACCTCAAGAGATTCATCGCATGCTCTGTTGTAGGCATTCTTAAGGGCAGCAGTTACATTATCAGCGGGTTCATCGGGGATTGGGGTATCGAGAACAGTTTACTTTTTATCAGCCCTAAGAACAATTATCAGGTTACGGACCCAGTCCAAACAGTTTGTTCCATTTAGTTTATCTTTATCAAGAATCAAACACAAAGAAAAAGGTGATGAAATGTTTGGTGCCATTGATCTATGCAACAACCAAAGTTTGTAATATATGTAATTAGTACTTAAGCATTGCATGCATCTGTTTAAATCAATAAAATATTTGCATGTGATCAAGTGTGTGAATCAAAATACAAGTACAAAATCCTAAACCCTAGTCCTTCCCCCTCAAATGGTTTGGAATATTTTGAAAACTACCAAAAAAGTGGAGCCCAAATGGACTAAAAAGGACCCTGCAATATTTGATATATTTTGCAAAACCTTTTGGTATTTTTGAAATACTCTAAAACGAATTTGAAATGGTTTTATAAATGGAAAAGAGAAAAACAGAAAAAGTAAAACTGTTTTAGCAGAAAAAAAAATAGAGCTAGCAGCCAAGCAGGCCGGCCCAGACCTCTCCTCTCTCTAATCGCCGCTCACGCACAGCAGCTACGGCCCAGTAGAAGCCCAAACGCGGCCCTCCCGCAGCCCAGTACCCCTTCACTCTTTCTTCTGTCTTCTTCCTCAGGAGCGACAAGTAGCTCGGTGGCACTGCCGATGCCGTCCGCCGCGCCGATACGTCGCGATGCCCGCCGCCGATGCTCTGCGAGGATAATGAGGCCAGGAAGACGCCCTGATCCATTCTCATCCTCTCCCTCTCCCCAGAGACCCCTCTTTCTTCTTTCCCGCGCGAGACTAAAACCCTAGCTCGCCGGACCTCGTCTTGCGTCATCGTCTTGAGCCGTCCCGAGCCAAGCCGAAGTTCCCACGAGCTCCGCTGTGCTGCACCGTGTCTCCTCGTTGACGGAATCGATCCCAGGAGCCCCGAATCATCCGCAACATCGCCGTCTCCCTCGTCTCTGTCCGAGCTCCGTCGTCGACCTTTTCTCCATTCAAGACCTCCTCTGGCCAAGCCGACCTCGCCAGTCGAACCAGGGTGAGCGTACGGTGCTCAGGCACCCCTCTGAACCCTCTCTCTCTCTCACTTTGTGTCCCTCCCACGCCATAGCTGGCTGTGCACCACCGCTGCACGTGGTTGCCGGCAAAGCTCTGATGACCCAACTAGAGAGGCACCGCCACTTTCTGGTTCGCCTCACCACGCTGAATCGAACGCACATGCTCGCGCGCCCCAGTTCTCTCCCTAGCGCCGTCGCCGTCCATCGCCTGCGCGTGCTCCCCGGTGAGCCCATGTGGTGCTGATGTGTTGTTGACGTGGCGCCCATGTGGCCCTAGCCCAACAGTAAGTGTCACTGGCTGACTCAGGCTCGGGTGATAAAAGTTTAGGGTTAGGGTGTGCTGATGTCATATAATGCAATAAACCCTTTTAAATGATTTAATAAATCCAGAAAATGGTTAAAATCTTATAAATTCAAAAACTTATTATTTATAAGTAAGAAAAATATGTATAATATATCAAAATGTTAAAAAATGAGATCTATCTATTTACACTATAATTATGCATTGCTAATCAACTTTCATGACAAGTTTAATTAGAACAACATAGTAACCCATCACAGGTGATTCCGAAGTTTCCCTGATTTAGGGTTTTCACCCCTCGGAACCCCGTTTAAACTATCAAGCATGCCTTGGGGTTTCATTTCAATGCAATTTAACTTGTCATATCATCATCCATGCTTGAGAATTGCATCGATTCCATGTCTTGATTATCGCCTTTCTTTTCGGTATTGGTTCTTCTTGATAGGATCCGAGCCCGAGGCTGGAGTCAATGACACCGAAGATCCATACCTGTCTACTAACAGACAAGGCAAGCATAGCCTGTCATTCTGAACCTACTTTTACAAAGTATATTACTTTCTCGCTGCACAGTTTCCCTTTTGTAGCCTTATACTCCTGATCCACTGCTCCTAGCATACCTAGGTCTGGCATTTGAGCGTAGCTAGAGCTTTTGTGATCGACAGCTTAGCCATGCATAGTAACAATGTCTGATCTGTTCGAATGATGAATCAGAGAGGCCGGTGAACCTAGAAAGGTAGGAGATGGTGACATCATCGTTGGAGACAAATAAATATGCTAAGGCTTGCATGGGAGGGACATCAATGTTGGGTGTGTTTTTTTAGTCCCATGCTCGCCACCATTAGGATCCGAGTTCTTGCGTCTTGAACCAAGACGAGCGTACAACCACACGAGGCCATGGGAACCCCTCGACTAACTAACTTGCCTAGTAGATTCCATGAGTCACATAGTTCGGGCTTTCCACTGGGCATATGCATTGAAAACTATTTCGAAAGAGGAGGTGATGGAGGTGCATCATAACAGGTAGGGAAGCGTGGCCGCGGTTGCTTGGGGTAGATAGCACCCCTGGTAAACCAACCTCGCCTCACTTCTTTAGGGACCTTCTTTGGGACTTGACCCGTTATGGCAGAATCATCCCTAGGGCGTGACTCATGGTCTCGGCAAAAGCAAGGTAAAGGTAGTGGTCAACCACCCTCTGCCGGCCTTCCAAGGAAGAGGGCTAATAATTTGGCATTAAGAATCGGTTGGTACGTGTGGGTAAAGTTGTACACCCCTGCAGGGTAATAATCTTTTCGAAAAGCCGTGTTGACGGTTATGAACGACTTGGGAACGGACATGATGATCATAGAGAACTATAATCTAAGTAAAAATTGCTGATCCACGTGTGCTTAAGGATGCTTCATCTGGGTCGAGGGGGTGATCATAGATAGGAGGTTCTAATGAAGCTGGTGGTTATCAAGATACGATGAACAAGATGAAGAAGTCGTTATGTTATCTCTTTTAAAATATTTTGAGTAGACGAGCCTCTGCTCTCTCTTGTTTACAAATAAATATTGCTTTCCGCAAAAGTAAATCCAAAGAAAGCCTTTCTAGCAAGAGCATGTAGACACTTGGTTATCTAAGTCTTGCGGAGTACATTGTCGTACTCAGCCTTGCGCCATTGTTGTTTTTCTACAGATTATCTAGTTGGGACTGAAGGTGGATTCTACGTTGACATCAACGAGTAGTTGTGGGTCCCAAGTAGCAGCCTGAGGACTATAGGATGGACGTCGCTTATGTTTATGGCCTCTTAGGCCTTTTGCTAAGTTGTTGTGTAGAACAACATAATCTTTTTTCGCTGTGTGATGCAATGTTGGGTCTATGACCTCTGGTTTGTAATAACTCAAATATCGTACTCTGTTAAGAGTTTAAACTTATGTTGTTGAATCCCTGAGTTTTGCAATTATACTGAATATTACTGTGATCCTCCGTGTTTAGAGTTGGGTTTATCTTAGGTGGTGATCTGAGGTTAGTTAAACCTAATCCCGGGGGTGTTACAATCTACAACAGAAAACATGCAAAATACTAAGCCATGTATCCATGAAAGAGTAAACATATTAAACAATTTAAAGCATATACTCCCACTTAAATGAACATCCATCTATTGATACTTAATAGCATAATTTTTCTTTTATTGTTTGATGTTTGTAGTCAGTGACCTTTGCTTGTAATAATTTGGTTCGTTGCAGAGTTATGAGCTTGTGTAATAATTTTTGTGTCATAGGGTCACTATTGTGTTACTGATTCTTTACTCAATATTCTCGAGCTCAAGTTTAAGCTTATGTTAGAGGGAGGTCTGGGATTTTTTTAGCCCTAATCCTGGGAGAAAGAATGGGTCCGTCCAGAGCCTGGCTCAATAACCTTCCTTCTAGATCCATTCACAGTTTGGACGAGCTAGTCTATAGCTTCATCCGCAATTTCAAGGGCACCTGCAAGAGACCAGCCTTGTCACATCCCAAGATTTTCCAAATCTTGTAATGTGAAAAATAAATAAACAAAATAAATTATTGTTGAATTTTAGGGTGAAAAGAAACTTTTGTTTCTAAATGGAAACTTAAAATCCCATCTTGAACAAACTTTAATTAAAAGTTCGAATTCAACAAATTCCAAATCAAAAGAAATGCATTCCTCATAAAATGCATCTGGAAATTAAACACTTGGAAAATAAATCCAAACCCTAAACCCTAATAGAATAAAAATCATCTCCAAGTTATCTCCAAGCCTATGGATTTGATCCATATAAAAACTTGTCAACAAACATTTACAAATGATCAAGAATGACAAATAGAAATATTATAAGACCATATAAATTGGTTTCACTTAATATGGAACCATGGATAAAATCTTATGAATTTAATAAGATAAAGGAATTGAATTCCCAAAGCTAATAAAGCCCTTATCTAAAATCCATACCAAATGGTGAGCAAATAATCTAAAGATATTTAAAGGGATAAATAAATATTAAATAAGATTTCACAAATTAGAATCACCAAGCTTGGATCTCTAAAAAAAAGATATGGATTTTATAAGATAAAGAAAGAAATATTAAATAAAGAATATTTAAAGACCAAATCAAACTTTGGCCTAAGCCATAAACAAATGGAATGAATATAATCCAAAACCCAAACAAAATAAATGGATAAAGAATTTTCCAAAATAAAAATAAAATGGCTTAAACCAAATTCCATTTAAATAAAGACAAACCCCTATTAGAAATAATTAATTAAATCACGGGAAAGGATATTTGGAATATACCCAAGTGGAAGAAAAGTTGTTTAATTAACTTAAATAAAATAAATCTTCCAAATAAAATTTAGGGAATAAAAACTATATATAATTCCATTAGAATTAAAACAAATACCCAATTCAAATGATTTATGAATCATATTAAAATACTTTCCAAATAATTCAAGATGAATATTTTGACACCCTAATAATTAAATAGAAACCTACTGAAAATATTTGGAAGGTTTAAGAATTTAAATGGTGTTTGAAAATATTAATAAATCTTATTTTATTTAAAACAAGGGCCTAATTAAATAAATAAAAAGACCCCAAACAAAATTTTATTCCAAAATTGACTTCAGAATATACTATTAATCAATATTGAAATCTTCACAAAATCTGGAAAAGATTTGAATTCAAATGAGTGTTTGAATTGCTTATTCAAAATCAAAACAGAATAAAAGAAAAGGAAAAAGAAAAACAGTCTGAACAAAAAAATATGAAAAGGACCCAGCCCAGCCTAACTAGCCCATTAAGCCCAACAGCAGCCCACTCCCTCTCTCTCGCAGTGCGAAGCGTTTTCTACTCAAACTCTCACCCGCGCAGTCACTAATTTCTCGACCCCACGCACCCCCTCTCTCTCTCTCGCTGACCGCTGGACCCACCGAACACGTCACCATCTTCAACCCCGCGACGACCACGCCCCTCATTCCTCCCTGGCCGTTTCTGCCGTTGAAACCTCGCGTAAATTTGCCGTAATGCTGCAGTGATTCCGCTCTACAACCGCGCACTCTTAATCGCCCGCGTTCCCTCTCCATTTCCCCTCGCTTGCCATCCTCCCTCTGCCCCCAAGATGCCCCTAATTTTATTTGCACGACCACTGCTCCGACAACCTTCCCCGGCCAATTCCGGCGAGCCCAGCCACCGCTTTGCCCCCTCGACCACCCGAGCTTGCTCGCCAACATCTCCTGCACCTCCCAGTGCCGCCCGCTTGGCCGCATGTGCCCTGTAGCGTCGGCAACCTCGACGAACAGAGCTCCTCCATCGTATGCCTCAACTCCGGCGAGTTACTGACGCCAACCCCGAGCGCCCCTCGTGTTCTCGTGAGTATTCCTGCAACCCTCGAGACCATGCGCACCTCCCTGACATGCTGCCTTACCTTCTTACGCCCTAGGAGCTCGTCCCCGACAACGACAACACGTGCCCGAGCCAGTGAGCAACTTCGGCGAGGAATTGTCATCGTCCCCGTGTGCCCCTTCGCCAACCAAGGGCACGTTGAGCATCAGAAAGGTTCGGCGAACTCGATGAGCCCTTCCCCTCTCTCCCTAGCTTCATGTATCGCCGGCAAGGTCACTGCCAGAGCGCGCCGCCGCCGTTCACCACTGCCAGCGCCGCCAGTATTTGACCAGTAGATGCAAGCCGTTAGATCTTGATCGAAGGCGTGAGATTAGAACTTAAGCAAAGGGGTAAGTTTGCATCTGTGCCGCATGACTCTAATTAGATCCAACGCACCACGTAGCTCGATCCTGGCGAACCGGTACAGGCGAATTAGAACTTGACACGTGGCCTCTGTTTGATTCAAAAACCAGAAACTTATCTAATTGATGTTCAATTTTTTAAAATTCGTAACTTTCAAACCACACGTCCAAATTTTGCAAATTTTATATCAATGGATTCAGAAAAACAAGCCCTATCCAACCATCCACTTTGTTTAGTAAATTGCTTCTGTTAAATTGTTTGTTTTTACAGAAACTTATGTATGAATGTTTAGGATATAAAATTTGTTCTAAAATGATTTTGGGGATAAAATCTTTGGAAAATGGTTTGTTTTGAACCTACTGACCCTAGGAATCAATTGGTGATTTAAAAAATGTATTTGGTGAAGCAAAATAATAAAACCTTGAATTAAAACATTTCTAGCCAAATAAAAATATGGTTTAATCGTTAAAAATGATTTTGGAGGAAAACCTTTGGGAAATGTTTTGATTTAAACTCTCTGACCCTAAAAACCAAGTTTTATGACTTGAAAGTATATTTGGAAACCCTATAAAGATTGCTACTTTGATAAAGACATTTTCAACCACATAAAATAATGATTTGGTTTGAAAATGGTTTATAGGTAGAATATTTTGCAAATGGGTTTGCCACTTTATAAAATGACCAATAAGTGTTTTAGAATGTTTATAACCTGTTATAAACCACTTTTGTAAATAAAACAAAGTTTGGCATGCTTGCATGCACTGTTTTGTTTCTATCATTTTATGTGATGAATTGCTTGAATGGTAGATTGAAATATTGTTTGCTTGATTGAATTGTAGTGATTTTAAGTGTGTGAACATTGCAAAGATCAAGGAGTGAACTTATACTATCTACCAAAAAGGCAAGTGATGCTTCATACTTTTGTCCCATTATTTTCACTATGCATTAGTGATATTTCTAAGTAGGACTTGCATAGAATTTTTGCTAAGTATAAACCATGCTATGGGAAATCCTAGTAGATGAAACCTTAGTAGAAATTTCCTAAGTTAAGATTCCTACTACTATCATGCTTAGCTTAGCTAGTAGAAAACAAGGGTGGACTATATATTCATGCTATGGAAAAATTTCTAAGTCTGAGGACTTGTGTTTTGTTTAATAAAACAACTAAGTGAATGAATCACCTGGGTGGAATGGAAGGAATGGTTTGTGTTGAGTGGTTCACAAGGCCCATTTCTATGATTTACCTTGTGTATCTCACTTGTGGATGGGCACCCAGGAACAAAGAGATTTGAGATGTCAAATGTTGAGAAGCTTCAAGTGCAGCCACTTGGCATTATGGGCTCTGCCTGGATCATATAGGTTGCAATATCTTAGCCAAATGGACAGTTGGTGGTAGGGGATGATAGGTTGGAACGCGTCCATTCTGGTCTAAGGGAAGGCTTCTGAAAGATCTTGTCTTGGTGAAACCAAGTCTTGTGGGGAAAGTGCACCACCTCTATAGAGTGTAAAATCTAAGTACTTAGCCATGTCCCTGGAAAAGGAAAATTTGACCATCAAGACATGGAAGCTATCAAGAATCTCATCATCCCAATTTCTAAGTCAAAAACTTGTGGGTGAACAAGGGTTGAAGGATCACCAATTTCTATTGGGAGATGCCTTGGGAAAGATTTTGTCAAGCAAAAACTTAGTGTTTTCAAATGATAAGGAAAATCTATTTTGAGCAAAGCAAGCCTAAGCTCCACTTAGCCAAATGCATATAGATGATAGACTCCACTATACTACCATAGTATCACTTGCCAATACAATTCAAATGTATTGACCCTTGTGGCTGTAACTTGTTATGTTGCAGGTTTGTTTGATATTAGTGAAGTTTAATGATTAGGATTACAAGTCTACAACCAACATGTCTGCCTGTGGCACTTTGAAGATAAAGGACCCCATGCTAGTGCTATATTCTGCTGCATTGTAATGAGATAGCCAAATGAGCTATGTAAGATGTAATAAATTATTTTATTCCTAGTTATAAAGTTGTATTATGACCTTTGTTTCTTGATATTACATCTTAACTGTGGATGCTAGCTATTGATCCAGGGACTAGCATTGTAAACACAGGGATCTCTACCTTATTAAAGGTTGGGAACTCTACAGATGGTATCAGAGCATTGTGTTGCCTGTAGGATTTGTAAGCCTAGGATTAGACAAAGCCCCTTAGAAAAATAGGAGTTGTATTTGTTCCAAAACTTACTTACAAACAATCTTGTAAACTCTTTCCTCAACCATTTTGGTTTTGATTCTACATCTCTTCTATTTCAAACTTGATGGACAAGCCTACCGATGGCCAAAGATTTCACCATGAGCAAAGGACTTCATCAACTCTAATGACTTGAACATCTTCAACCCTAATGACTTCAACATCTTCAACATTTTCACCAAGGACTTCAATCTTGGATATCACTAAGGACTACAAGTGAGACAAGAATTATTACTCAAGACTTGAAGACTAAGGAAATACAACTTAGAAGAAACCATCATCATTTTTGAAGTTTTGTGACCAAGTCACAAGAATTTTCCCAAGGAAACCATGATCTCATGCAAGAAGAATCAACCAATAAGGATGGAAAGATCTCAAGTGAACCATATAAATGGACCACCATGTTTAGTTTAAGTCAAACCCACCAACTTATGTGGTGTAACAAAAATATTTTTGGTTGACTAAAAATATGCTTGAAACTTGATGATTGAGTGGAATGCATGTTTGTGATTGCTTGCACATTACTTGAGTGAATTGTGATGTGTGTGATTAGAATTGATTCCTTAGAAATCTTTTTGCCCATTCTAATCCCAATCCAATCCAAACAGATGACTTCTCCAAGAGACTCCAACATCAAGGATGGTGACAACAACTAAGAGATGCACATGAGAGAACAACTACTAGCAAACCAAACCCAGTTGAGCCAAGTGACAACTCAGCTTTTAGCCAACAACAATGGATTAGACCCAGCCATACAAAGGATTTTGAAAATTCAATCCCAATTGTTGCAAGGGATGGATACTCAAATGATCAACATGGGAAACAACTCTTCCAAAGGAGTTTGTGACAACAAGGATGACAAAGATGATATTCTATAAGGAACCCAAGCTTGCAATATTTGTGGATACAAGGATCACACTTCCAAGGAACATGAAGATCAATGTCCCAATTGTGAAGAGAAACATCCAGCTAATCAATGCCCCACATCTCAAGCTACTTGTTACTTATGTGAAGGAAATAATCATGTCCCTATCCAATGCCCCATCTATTCCATAGTTCAACAAAGGAAACAAGGTGGAGTGCAACAACTGATTGCAGACTACCATGAGAGAGCCAAGTCTACCAAGAGGGATGAAGACAAAGGAAAATCTCAGCTTGTACCTCCCAGCAATATGACCCAATTTAAAGGACCAAAGAGGAGACATATGTATTATCCAAGGAGTAATAGAAGGTCAAGGAGACCAGGAACTGTTCCTACCTTTGAGATAACATATGAAGAACATGAATTAGAAGCACTCCTAGCTTTGGAGAAACCCAAGAAAAAGAAGGACAAAAGCCATGTGCAATGTGGTCATTGCAAAGAAATGGGACACTATGCCAGTGAATGTCCAGAGAAGAAGAAGTATAAGGAAATTAGCCAAGTGTGGTGCAACAACTGCAAAGAGCTAGGCCATTATGTAGCAACTTGTCCATAGAAGATACGTGAAGAACTCAATCTTATCACATGTTACAATTGTGGTAACCAAGGACATTATGCAAGCAACTGTCCAGAAAAGATGAAGCACAAGATAAAGCCTATGAAGGATCTCAGCCTTGTCACATGTTTCAAGTGTGGAAACAAAGGACACTATGCAGATGTTTGCCCAGAGAGAATTCAACAAGATCCCAAGCAAACCAAGATGTAATTTAGAAGGAAAATTTTTAAGGGTGGTAGTACCCTAGATGCTTTGAGCCAACTTGTAACCCCTAGCCTCCCCAAATCTCGGGACGAGATTTATTTTAAGGGTGGTAGCCTGTCACATCCCAAGGTTTTCCAAATCTTGTAATGTGAAAAATAAATAAACAAAATAAATTATTGTTGAATTTTAGGGTGAAAAGAAACTTTTGTTTCTAAATGGAAACTTAAAATCCCATCTTGAACAAACTTTAATTGAAAGTTTGAATTCAACAAAATCCAAATCAAAAGAAATGCATTCCTCATAAAATGCATGTGGAAATTAAACACTTGGAAAATAAATCCAAACCCTAAACCCTAATGGAATAAAACTCATTTCCAAGTTATCTCCAAGCCTATGGATTTGATCCATATAAAAACTTGTCAACAAACATTTACAAATGATCAAGAATGACAAATAGAAATATTATAAGAACATATAAATTGGTTTCACTTAATATGGAACCATGGATAAAATCTTATGAATTTAATAAGATAAAGGAATTGAATTCCCAAAGCTAATAAAGCCCTTATCTAAAATCCATACCAAATGGTGAGAAAATAATCCTAAAGATATTTACAGGGATAAATAAATATTAAATAAGATTTCACAAATTAGAATCACCAAGCTTGGATCTCTAAAAAAAGATATGGATTTTATAAGATAAAGAAAGAAATATTAAATAAAGAATATTTAAAGACCAAATCAAACCTTGGCCTAAGCCATAAACAAATGGAATGAATATAATCCAAAACCCAAACAAAATAAATGGATAAAGAATTTTCCAAAATAAAAATAAAATGGCTGAAACCAAATTCCATTTAAATAAAGACAAACCCCTATTAGAAATAATTAATTAAATCATGGGAAAAGATATTTGGAATATACCCAAGTGGAAGAAAAGTTGTTTAATTAACTTAAATAAAATAAATCTTCCAAATAAAATTTAGGGAATAAAAACTATATCTAATTCCATTAGAATTAAAACAAATACCCAATTCAAATGATTTATGAATCATATTAAAATACTTTCCAAATAATTCAAGATGAATATTTTGACACCCTAATAATTAAATAAAAACCTACTGAAAAGATTTGGAAGGTTTAAGAATTTAAATGGTGTTTGAAAATATTATTAAATCTTATTTGATTTAAAACAAGGGCCTAATTATATAAATAAAAAGACCCCAAAAAAAGTTTTATTCCAAAATTGACTTCAGAATATACTATTAATCAGTATTGAAATCTTCACAAAATCTGGCAAAGATTTGAATTCAAATGAGTGTTTGAATTGCTTATTCAAAATCAAAACAGAATAAAAGAAAAGGAAAAAGAAAAACAGTCTGAACAAAAAAATGTGAAAAGGACCCAGCCCAGCCTAACTAGCCCATTAAGCCCAACAGCAGTCCACTCCCTCTCTCTTGCAGCGCGAAGCGTTTTCTACTCAAACTCTCACCCGCGCAGTCACTAATTTCTCGACCCCACGCACCCCCTCTCTCTCTCTCTCGCTGACCGCTGGACCCACCGAACACGTCACCGTCTTCAACCCCGCGACGACCACGCCCCTCATTCCTCCCTGGCCGTTTCTGCCGTTGAAACCTCGCGTAAATTCGCCGTAACGCTGCAGTGATTCCTCTCTGCAACCGCGCACTCTTAATCGCCCGCGTCCCCTCTCCATTTCCCCTCGCTCGCCATACTTCCTCTGCCCCCAGGATGCCCCTGATTTTATTTGCACGACCACTGCTCCGACAACCTTCCCCGGCCAATTCCGGCGAGCCCAGCCACCGCTTTGCCCCCTCGAACACCCGAGCTTGCTCGCCAACATCTCCTGCACCTCCCAGTGCCACCCGCTTGGCCGCGCGTGCCCTGTAGCGTCGGCAACCTTGACGAACAGAGCTCCTCCGTCGTATGCCTCCACTCCGGCGAGTTACAGACGCCAACCCCGAGCGCCCCTCGTGTTCTGGTGATTATTCCTGCAACCCTCGAGACCGTTCGCACCTCCCTGACATGTTTCCTTACCTTCTTACGCCCTAGGAGCTCGTCCCTGACAACGACAACACGTGCCCGAGCCTGTGAGCAACTTCGGCGAGGAATTGTCATCGTCCCCGTGCGCCCCTTCGCCAACCAAGGGCACGTTGAGCATCAGAAACCTTCGGAGAACTCGGTGAGCCCTTCCCCTCTCTCCCTAGCTTCCTGTATTGCCGGCAAGGTCACTGCCAGAGCGCGCCGCCGCCGTTCACCACCGCCAGTGCCGCCAGTATTTGACCAGTAGATGCAAGCCGTTAGATCTTGATCGAAGGCGTGAGATTAGAACTTAAGCAAAGGGGTAAGTTTGCATCTGTGCCGCATGATTCTAATTAGATCCAACGCACCACGTAGCTCAATCCTGACGAACCGGTACAGGCGAATTAGAACTTGACACGTGGCCTCCGTTTGATTCAAAAACTAGAAACTTATCTAATTGATGTTCAATTTTGTAAAATTCATAACTTTCAAACCACACGTACAAATTTTGCAAATTTTATATCAATGGATTCAGGAAAACAAGCCCTAGCCAACCATGCAATTTGTTTAGTAAATTGCTTCTGTTAAATTTTTTGTTTTTACAGAAACTTATGTATGCATGTTTAGGATATAAAATTTGTTCTAAAATGATTTTGGGGATAAAATCTTTGGAAAATGGTTTGTTTTGAACCTATTGACCCTAGGAATCAATTGGTGATTTCAAAAATGTATTTGGTGAAGCAAAAGAATAAAACCTTGAATTAAAACATTTCTAGCGAAATAAAAATATGGTTTAATTGTTAAAAATGATTTTGGAGGAAAACCTTTGGAATTTTTTTTGATTTAAACTCTCTGACCCTAAACACCAAGTTTTATGACTTGAAAGTATATTTGGAAACCCTATAAAGATTGCTACTTTGATAAAGACATTTTCAACCACATAAAATAATGATTTGGTTTGAAAATGGTTTATAGGTAAAATATTTTGCAAATGGGTTTGCCACTTTATAAAATGACCAATAAGTGTTTTAGAATGTTTATAACGTGTTATAAGCCACTTTTGTAAATAAAACAAAGGTTGGCATGCTTGCATGCATTGTTTTGTTTCTATCATTTTATGTGATGAATTGCTTGAATGGTAGATTGAAATATTGTTTGCTTGATTGAATTGTAGTGATTTGAAGTGTGTGAATATTGCAAAGATAAAGGAGTGAACTTATACTATCTACCAAAAAGGAAAGTGATGCTTCATAGTTTTGTCCCATTATTTTCACTATGCATTAGTGATATTTCTAAGTAGGACTTGCATAGAATTTTTGCTAAGTATAAACCATGCTATGGGAAATCCTAATAGATGAAACCTTAGTAGAAATTTCCTCAGTTAAGATTCCTACTACTATCATGCTTAGCTTAGCTAGTAGAAAACTAGGGTGGAATATATATTCATGCTATGGAAAAATTTCTAAGTCTGAGGACTTGTGTTTTGTTTAATAAAACAACTAAGTGAATGAATCACCTGGGTGGAATGGAAGGAATGGTTTGTGTGAGTGGTTCACAAGGCCCATTTCTATGGTTTACTTTGTGTATGTCACTTGTGGATGGCCACCCAGTAACAAAGAGATTTGAGATGTCAAATGTTGAGAAGCTGCAAGTGCAGCCACTTGGCATTATGGGCTCTGCATGGATCATATAGGTTGCAATAACTTAGCCAAATGGACAGTTGGTGGTAGGGGATGATAGGTTGGAACGCGTCCATTCTGGTCTAAGGGAAGGCTTCTGAAAGATCTTGTCTTGGTCAAACCAAGTCTCGTGGGGAAAGTGCACCACCTCTGTAGAGTGTAAAATCTAAGTACTTAGCCATGTCCCTGGAAAAGGAAAATTTGAGCATCAAGACATGGAAGCTATCAAGAATCTCATCATCCCAATTTCTAAGTTAAAAACTTGTGGGTGAACAAGGGTTGAAGGATCACCAATTTCTATTGGGAGATGCCTTGGGAAAGATTTTGTCAAGCAAAAACTTAGTGTTTTCAAATGATAAGGAAAATATATTTTGAGCAAAGCAAGCCTAAGCTCCACTTAGCCAAATGCATATAGATGATAGACTCCACTATACTACCATAGCATCACTTGCCAATACAATTCAAATGTATTGACCCTTGTGGCTGTAACTTGTTATGTTGCAGGTTTGTTTGATATTAGTGAAGTTTAATGATTAGGATTACAAGTCTACAACCAACATGTCTTCCTGTGGCACTTTGAAGATAAAGGACCCCATGCTATTTCTATATTCTGTTGCATTGTAATGAGATAGCCAAATGAGCTATGTAAGATGTAATAAATTATTTTATTCCTGGTTATAAAGTTGTATTATGACCTTTGTTTCTTGATATTACATCTTAACTATGGATGCTAGCTATTGATCCAGGGACTAGCATTGTAAACACAGGGATCTCTACCTTATTAAAGGTTGGGAACTCTACAAGCCTCCATCGAAGAGTTGTGTGCCTGCTGACAATGATCCAACAAGTCGATTCGCTCCTATGTACAACATTGATCCGTCATCAATAACTCGGTAGAAGACATCTCGGAGGAAAGGTCAATCGACTCCTTTAATGATGGCGTAAGGCGCCGCGAACTCAGAGAGGAGCTGGGCCGGATCAAGCCCAAAACCATCGATCACCTGATGGACATAGCCAATCGTTGGGCTGATGGTGAGGACATCGTCAACCGAACACGTTCGGATGAAGAAGACGATCTTGGCTGTCGGCATGATCGCCGAGGAAAAACAAGAGCGCATGTATACAAAAATCGCGAGAAATAAATCGCCGAGAAAACAAGAGCGCATGATCTTATTTAGGGTTTGATTGTGCATTGCATGAGCATCATATTTTAAATTGTGCATCAGAGAAATAAATCAAAGCCTTAAACCCTAAAACCCTAGTTTCGCCTCTCTCTTTGAAAGCAATTCAAATGGTTTTGAATTTTGAAAACTACCAAAACATTGGAGCCCAAATGGACTAAAAGGGCCCCTACAGTAATTTCACATATTCTACAAAGTTCTGGTATTTTTGAATCACTCAAAACAGAATTGGAATGAAAATAAAAAGAGGAAACCTAAAGCAGAAAAAGAAAAGGTTTTGCCAAATAAAAACAAGCCTGGAAGTCAGCAGGCCGCAGCCCAGCTTGCCTCCCTCCCTCTCCCTTCTCTCTCTCCCACACAGAGCAGCAGCTAACAGCCCACCCGTGGCCCAACAGCAGCCGCCCTCGGCCCGATACCGCTTCGTCATCTTCGCAGGCGATGCGAAGCAGCTGCCTGTCGCCGTCGCGACCACCCGATGCTGCCCCACCACCGTGATGCGTGTCGTAGACACTCGCGAGGATAAGAATGTCACTGTGCATGCCTCTCTTCCTCTCCCTGGCCTTATCCTCTTCCCGCTTTCTCTCTCTCCCTCGTTTCCTCTCGAGCCCAAACCCTAGCCGAAGAGCTCGTCATATCCCCGCCGTTCCCGGCCTCCCCGTGACTCGTAGAGGTGTCTAGTAGCTCCGCCATGGTGGACTTGGTCACCTGGCCGAAGGAATCGAGGCCTCGCGCTTCTAATCGCCGCCGCTAGTGTCATCTTCCTCGTCGCCGATGAATCTCGCCGTCATCGATCCGCGTAACCTCGACCTCACGCACCCTCTCCGACCGTCCTCACGCGCTCAGGGTGAGCCACCGGTCCTCCAGGACCCTCCCCTTCCTCTCCTCCCTCTCTGGTTTGCTCTAGCCTCGAACGCCGCCGAGCTCCGCCGCCAGTTGTTGTCGCCGTCGTTCCTCCAGCTACCAATTAGGAGCGGCGCCGCCTCCATACAACTCGCCTAAATCCACTGGTTCGAGCTGGCCTGGTCTCGCAGCCCCGCGCGCGCCGTAGTTGTCGCCCTTATGCAGTACTGTGAGCCCCGTCGGCGATGATGTCACGCTGACGTCGTCATGCGTCAGCCGCGCGTGGGTCAGCACTGGTCAATCGTGGTGGGTCCCTTCCCCGCCCGCGTGGCAGCTGAGGTGGCCACGTGCCCCTCTGTCAGCCACCGTGGGTAGCTTATGCCCCGGTGTAAAACAACCTCCTCCCCTGTGCTGACATCATGCTGACGGAATAAAAGGTTTTAATAATTTCTGAAATTGGTATACTTTTGTAAATTCAATAACTTTTAATATGTAATTCAGAAAAATACAAATAATATATCAAAATGTTCAGAAAAATGAAACCTAGCTATTTAAGCTATCATCATGCATTGATCAACACCTAAAATGACAATTTTAATTAGAAGAACATAGTAACCCCTCACAGGTGATTCTGGAGTTTCTCCGAATTAGGGTTTTCACCCCTCAGAAGCCCGATTAAATTGTCGAGCATGCCTTAGGGTTTCAATTCAATACAACTCAACTTGTCATATCATCATACTTGTTTGAGCATTGCATCGATGCCATGTTTTGATTGTTTCCCTCTCTTTCCGGTGTTTGGTTCTTCGCGATAGCATACGATATCGAGAACAAGATCGAAGCCCAAGGACAACACCATCGAAGATCGACGAACAATACTTGACCGACTATAACCATGTCAAGTGCAAAGCTCCTGAAGATCTGCTTATCTGTTATCAACTGGCAAAGGCAAGCATAGCCCCAACATGATATAATCCTATGATTTCGAAGAGCATTTCAATTCCTGCCATGATGTATACGATTCTACTATGGTCTTTTATCGATAGATAGAGTGTCCTATCTATTGCATTACTCCCTTGAGCTTATATAACCTTATCCACTGCTCCTAGCATAACTAGGTTTGGCTTGTGTGCACTGCTAGAGCTTATATATGTGACCTGCTTAGCCATGCATAACTATCAGTTCTGGTCCATGCAGATGATGTATCAGATGCAGATAATATAGTATGACAGGAGAACGTGATGAGATGAGATAAGTGATATGAGATTAAACATGCTAAGGCTTGTATGGGAGGCAACGGTGGGATGTGGTTTTTCTAGTCCCATGCCCGCCATCCTTAGGACCCTAGGTTCTTACCTCTTGAACCAAGACGAGCATATAACTACACGGGGTAAATGGGGACCCCATGATTGACTAACTTGCCTAGTAGATTCCATGAGTCACATAGTTTGGGCGTTCCATTCGACATATGCATAGAAAATCTTTTGAAATATTTGCCGGGTGAAGTTGGTGCATTCATAACATGTAGGTAAGCGTGGCCAGGGTTGCTTGTGGTCGATGGATCCCCAGGTGAACCAACCTCGCCTCACATCTTTAAGTACCGGCTTCGGGATTTGACTCGTTACGGCGGAACCATACTTGTTGCGTGACTCATGGTCTCGGCGAAAGCAAGGTAAAGGTCGTGTCCAACCAGACCCTCTATCAGCACACCAAGGAAGTGTGTCAAGTGGCATTAAGAATCGGTTGGTATGTGTGGGTAAAGTTGTACACCCCTATAGGGTAATAACCTTTCGGAAAGCCGTGTCCACGGTTATGGACGACTTGGGAATGGACGGGAGATCATAGAGAACATGAACCTAATCGTAAAACTTGGCAACCAATGGTTTTTTTAGAATAACTAATGTTTGTCAAGGATGCTTCCTCATGGGTACGAGGGGGTTATTCTAGTTCATATGATGATGATTCGGTGGATATCAAAAGATGATGATCAATATTTTGGAGATGCCGCTCTCTTATCCCCTTTTAAAATACTCTGACTAGACGAGCTTCATCTCCCTCTTGTTTTATAAATAAAGATGGCTTTATGCAAAACAACTCCACCAGCCATAAGTCTTGCGGAGTACACCCTGTACTCACCCTTGCTTTGTTGATACTTTTGGAAGAGTAAGTGTTCCCTAAAGATCAGTTTGGTACTACATCGACATTAACGAGTATCCTGGGGTTCTCGACCGGCAGCCTGGAATCTATGGGCTGGGACGTCATCGTTATGCTTTAGGCCTCTTAGGCCATTTGTTAAGTTTGCTATACTTAATAGCATAATTTGCCTTCCGTTGTTTGATGTTTTTGGTCAGTGAACTCTGCTTGGAATAATTTGGTTGTCTGCTCAGTTATGAGCTTGCTGTAATAAATTTTGTGTCGTAGGGTCACTGTTGTGTTACCGATTCTTCACTGAAAATTCTCGAGCTGAAGGTTAAGCTTATGTCAGACAGAGGTCTGGGATTTGTTTAGCCCTGATCACGGGGGTGTCACAGTTCTTGGTATCAGAGCAGTACCGACTGTAGGAAAACCTTGCTATTGGTCGATGTTGATTCTAGTGTTTGTGAAAACTACTTCAAAGCTGAAAAGTATTTGTGAACACTCTAGTATGTTTATTTTCTCCTTATCAAGTTTCTCTCTAACGCTGGGTTACCTTATCTGGTGGTGATTTCGGAAAAGTTTTGATATCTCTTCTAGTCTTTCAAAACTTAGGTGCCTTCTTGGCATGTCGTTCCTAAGCTAGTTGACCTAGTGTTGAATTCTTTAGAGTTGTGTGTGTTGTGAATTCCTTGTTCCCTTTGCCCTGCTTCATCTGAGAGATTCCTTTCTATCATGATTTCTCTATCTTTTGGACCCACAATATTATATTGTTGGATCTACAATATTCTGTTCTAGGCTTCGAGGTTTCCTTTCGCCTCGCGTGCCTCCTTTTTGTTGTTTGGGTACTTCAGAAGTCTTATCCTCTTTTGGAAGCTACCTCGTGATTACTATCTTGCAGTGTACGTTGTGTCACTCAAGTAGTAGTTACTCCTTTCTCGGGTTTTAACCCTTGGACTTGAACCTAACATCCCTGATTGTGCTGGATTCTGGTGTAGTGAATCTTGTACATGAAGCTGACCTTTAACCCAAGATCTGTTCCTTTGACCCCTATTGCTAATGTTCACACATTAACCCAGGATGGCTGGTACTACAATTCTAGCCTTCAAGATTATGGTCTTTGTCGCGATTGATTTGTGACAATGAAGGACTTCCCCTACCACATGCCATGGCAGATGTTAATTGATGGAACCAAGTAGATCACTACAAGAGTACTTCTCGCGAGTCTCGCATCTGTACTCGTGACTCTGCCACACCTTACCCTTTCTTTGCATTGGTTTTTGGAAGATTGTTGACTTATGCATCCTCTCGGGATTCCATCCTGAGCATGTTATTCTCCCCTTGTAGTTTTCTGACCTTTGTCTACCAGTTGGTAGCCAAGTAGTAACTTGGATTGGTGTCTTTCGATGTAAGATACTCTTGTGGTCCGTCAAGACAAACCATTTCGGAATGTCTAGGAGAAACAAACTCCAGTACCTCGTCATTTCTAGGACCAGGTCAAAGTGTTGTAATCCGCAGATCAAGAGGCATTGATTATCTTCCATCTATTCTACCATAAAGTATCACACTTTATTATACTAAGAGGTCGTGCCGAGTTTCATGACCCCTTAATGAAGTGATGCTCCTACACATATTTACCCTCCCTCCCTCGAGATTTCGCACTCGTGTGTGATGCGTGTGGGTAACAATGTGGCCATCTGAGATTCTTAGCAATTATTATTGTTTTGAAATGTAAGGACATTCGTGTCATTCTTAGCGTGATCGGTTAACCAAAGGATGATTGTGGTACCAAGTCCGCTACTCTGGTACATTTCTTCCATCAAAGAGTTACGTTTGTGTCAAAACTCTGAGACTATGTCTCCTTGCTTAATAAGCAAGTTTCCTCTCGAACTAAGTTACATATCGGTGGTTCGTGATATTATAGATGTCTACTAGAAGTATCGCCATGTTGCCACATGACCGTGTTGTCAAGGTCTTGAGCAAGCAGGTTCTCTAAACTGCTCTTTTCTCCAAGGATCCGTAATTCGATACCTTGAACTAGTTGGTTGAGCTGAAACAACAACTTGGAGAATTGTAAGACAAAAGTTTAGATGACTCTGTTCCTCTTTAAAGGGATGTCTAGTTTAGTCCGTGTTGAAGAAAGATAGCATTTCCTTTGTGGATATGTTATCTCCCCCATCTTTGATTTGATTTGGGCTATCTTCAAGTTAAACTCAGTTCCAAGGATTATCTTGGTGATGTTTCTACTTGTGATATTTCACTTGAGTACATCTTCGTGTCCTTTGAACCGACCAATATTCTTGCCTTGTTCACACAACATATGAGTCCATCTTAATGGATTTTCTTGATAAGTTCGTTGTTGAGCCCATCAATGACATTCTTATCTTATCCATGCTATACAAAATTCATATGGAACAATTGGCATTAATGTTGAAAATTTTCAAGAACCATCTTCGAGTCATTTCGAAGTATGTGTTCTGGATGTTAGAAGTAACCTTCTCTGATTCACGTGCAATTGTTGAAAGATGTCGCCGTGAATTCGAGAAGAGTTATCTCCCTTTCCTTAAGGACACATGTGTGTTTTATTGTTAGTACTTTATATGTATGCAGTTGTCTTCCGACAAATTGCTAAATACATGGGTATAGCAATCTACCTTAGTCTCTTGGAGCTTTACACTATAGTCCCTGTCTTGAGAATCTAGTAACTTTACCTTCGCGGTAAATGGTGCAAATTTTCTATTCGGACATGTTGAGTCTGAAATATCATTCCACCCCACCAAAGCTGAATCTCAAGCAACAATGATGGTTGGTGTTCCTCAAGGTTTTGACATAGGTCTCCTTGTAAATCTGGCAAGATTGATGTAATGGTTGACACACTTTGCCGGAAAGACCCTTCACCATAATCTCTTGATTCAGCAATATCAACCACTCTTCATGAGGCTTCTTCTATGATTTATTATAGGATTTGTACTCATGGTTTCCTTTGCCTCCAAAGTACGACCTTTACTTGATGTCTGATTTCTCGAACATTAAGGATAACATTTGAAGTAGTGTTGCTAAATGTCTCTCGGTCGATCCTCCAGACCCTTTATGTTGGTAATCATTTGGTTGTGCCAAGTAACTGAAGTCTTACAATGAAGTTTCTTTCTTCTCGTGTCATCGGGAATCTTCTTAACTATTCATCTGGTGGTGCAACGTGATATCATGATCTTTGGCAAAGATCTTGATAAACCTGGATGAATAAAGAATTTCCTTCGTTTTCTTGACCATGTTTTAAGAGTGACTATGATTTTGGTAATCTGAAGTTTCTCTTGACACATGTTCCTTGTGACTCATATGAGTCCTCTCCAAAAAAATACCTTTCTGTCTTGGCCTTCTATTGAATGAAAGAGTGACTCCTTTGTGTAAAAAATAGTTCAACAACTTGGTTTTCTTGATCCATATCTCTGTAAGCCAAATCTCTACTTAAGTCTTTTAGTAGAGGTTCCCTACCAAAGTCTGTGGTTATGATATTTCTGTTGGAAGCTTTCCTTTTCAGAAGCTTAAACTCTTCTGAAATTCCATGGTCTCAATTCTTATGAAGACCAGTTATCTAACAATTTGAAACCATTTCCTCTTGTTTCCTCTGTTACCTTGTCGTGTTTCATGTTGTCATCCTAGAGTTGTTTCTGAACACTCCATGCATGAGCTGACCATGAGATACTCTATGTGATGTCTAGTGTGTTCCCTCTTATCCTTAGAGTGACCATGTTTCTTTCTCCCTCTGTCTCTCTTCCTACCTTTAGAATCTCGGTTTGAGATTCTCGTTAGGGGGATAGAGCTGTAACACCCCAGTTCTAGCTAATCTTTTATTTAGGGTTTGATTATGCATTGCATGAGCATCATATTTTAAATTGTGCATCAGAGAAATAAATAGAAGCCTCAAAACCTAAAACCCTAGTTTCCCCTCTCTCTTTGAAAGCAATTCAAATGGTTTTGAATTTTTAAAACTACCAAAACATTGGAGCCCAAATGGAATAAAAGGGCCCGTGCAGTAATTCATATATTCTATAAAGTTCTGATATTTTTGAATCACTCAAAACAGAATTGGAAATGTAAATAAAAAGAGGAAACCTAAAACAGAAAAAGAAAAGGTTTTGCCAAATAAAAACAAGCCAGGAAGCCAGCAGGCCGCAGCCTAGCTTGCCTCCCTCCCTCTCCCTTCTCTCTTTCCCGCACAGGGCAGCAGCTAACAGACCACCCGTGGCCCAACAGCAGCCGCCCTCGGCCCGACACCGCTTCGGCCTTGAACCTGTCCGTCGTCGTCTTCGCAGGCGACGTGAAGTAGCTGCCTGTCGCCGCCGCGACCGCCCGATGCTGCCCCGCCGCCGTGATGCGCCCCGCCGACGCTCGCGAGGATAAGAACGTCGCCGTGCATGCCTCTATTCTTCTCCATGGCCTTATCCTCTTCCCGCTTTCTCTCTCTCCCTCGTTTCCTCTCGAGCCCGAACCCTAGCCGAAGAGCTCGTCGTCGCCCCGCCGTTCCCGGCCTCCCCGTGCCTTGTAGAGGTGTCTAGTAGCTCTGCCATAGTGGACTTTGTCACCTGGCCGAAGGACTCGAGGCCTCGCGCTTGTAATCGCCACCGCTGGTGTCATCCTCCTTGTCCCCGATGATGCTCGCCGGCGTTGATCCGCGCAACCTCGACCTCACGTGCCCTCTCCGATCGTCCTCACGCGCTCAGGGTGAGCCACCTGTCCTCCAGGACCCTCCCCTTCCTCTCCTCCCTCTCTGGTTTGCTCTAGCCTCGAACACCGCCGAGCTCCGCCGCCAGTTGTTGTCGCCGTCTTTCCTCCGGCTACCAATTAGGAGCGGCACCGCCTCCATCCAACTCACCTCGATCCACTGGTTCAAGCTGGCATGGTCTCGCAGCCCCGCGCGCGCCGTAGTTGCCGCCCCGTTGCAGTACTGTGAGCCCCGCCGGTGATGATGTCACGCTGACATCGTCCATGCGTCAGCCGCGCGCGGGTCAGCACTGGTCATCTGTGGTGGGTCCCTTCCCCGCCTGCATAGAAGCTAAGGTGGCCACGGGCCCCTCTGTCAGCCACCGTGGGTAGCTTTTGCCCCGGTGTAAAACAACCCCCTCCCCTGTGCTAACATCATGCTGACGCAATAAAAGTTTTTAATAATTTTTGAAATTGGTATACTTTTGTAAATTCAATAACTTTTAATATGTAATTCATAAAAATACAAATAATATATCAAAATGTTCAGAAAAATGAAACCTAGATATTTCAGCTATCATCATGCATTGATCAACACCTAAAATGACAAGTTTAATTAGAAGAACATAGTAACCCCTCACAGGTGATTCCGGCGTTTCTCCGAATTAGGGTTTTCACCTCTCGGAACCCTAATTAAATTGTCGATCATGCCTTAGGGTTTCATTTAAATACAACTCAACTTGTCATATCATGCCTTAGGGTTTCGATGCCATGTGTTGATTGTTTCCGGTGTTTGGTTCTTCGCGGTAGGATACAGTATCGAGATCGAGATTGAAGCCCGAGGACAACACCATCGAAGATCGAAGATCGACGAAAAACACTTGACCAACTATAACCAAGTCAAGTACAAGGCTCCCGAAGATCTGCTTATCTGTTATCAACTGGCAAAGGCAAGCATAGCCCCACCATGATATAATCCTATGATTTCGAAGAGCATTTCAATTCCTGCCATGATGCATACGATTCTACTGTGGTCTTTTATCGATAGATAGAGTGTCCTATATATTGCATTACTCCCTTGAGATTATATAACCTGATCCACTGCTCCTATCATAACTAGTTTTTTCTTATGTGCACTACTAGAGCTTATATCTGTGTCCTGCTTAGCCATGCATAGCTATCAGTTCTGGTCCATACAAATGATGTATCAGATGCAGATAATCTAGTATGACAGGAGAACGTGATGAGATGAGATCAGTGATATGACATTAAACATGCTAGGGCTTGTATGGGAGGCCACGGTGGGATGTGGTTTTTCTAGTCCCATGCTCGCCACCCTTAGGACCCTAGGTTCTTACCTCTTGAACCAAGACGAGTGTACAACCACATGGGGTAAATGGGGACCCCATGATTGACTAACTTGCCTAGTAGATTCCATGAGTCACATAGTTTGGGCGTTCCATTCGACATATGCATAGAAATTCATTTCAAAGATTTGCGGGGTGAAGTTGGTGCATTCATAACAGGTAGGTAAGCGTGGTCGGAGTTGCTTGGGGTCGATGGAGCCCCTAGTGAACCAACCTCGCCTCACATATTTAAGTACCGGCTTCAGGATTTGGCCCGTTACGGCGGAACCATACTTATTGCGTGACTCATGGTCTCGGCGAAAGCAAGGTAAAGGTCGTGTCCAACCACACCCTCTGTCAGCACACCAAGGAAGTGTGTCAAGAGGCATTAAGAGTCGATTGGTATGTGTGGGTAAAGTTGTACACCCCTATAGGGTAATAACCTTTTGGAAAGTCGTGTGCACGGTTATGGACAACTTGGGAATGGACGGGAGATAATAGAGAACATGAACCTAATCGTAAAACTTGGCAACTAATGTTTGTTAAGGATGCTTCCTCATGGGTACGAGGGGGTGATCCTAGTTCAGATGATGATGATTCGGTGGATATCAAAAGATGATGATCAATATTTTGGAGATGTCCCTCTCTTATACCCTTTTAAAATACTCTGACTATACGAGCTTCTTCTCCCTCTTGTTTTAAAAACAAAGATGGCTTTATGCAAAACAACTCCACCAGCCATAAGTCTTGCGGAGTACACCCTGTACTCACCCTTGCTTTGTTGATACTTTTGGCAGAGTAAGTGTTCCCTGAAGATCAGTTTGGTACTACATCGACATTGACGAGTATCCTGGGGTTCTCGACCGGCAGCCTGGAATCTATGGGCTGGGACGTCATCGTTATGCTTTAGGCCTCTTAGGCCAGTTGTTAAGTTTGCTATACTTAATAGCATAATTCGCCTTTCATTGTTTGATGTTTGTGGTCAGTGACCTATGCTTGTAATAATTTGGTTCTCTGCTCAGTTATGAGCTTAATGTAATATTTTTTGTCTCGTAGGGTCACTGCTGTATTACTGATTCTTCACTGAACATTCTTGAGCTCAAGGTTAAGCTTATGTCAGACAGAGGTCTGGGATTTGTTTAGCCCTGATCCCGGGGGTGTCACAGAAATCGACATGGTCGTGGCTGGCTATGCTGATCGCCACGATGATGGGAACTGTAGAAGCGGCTACTACGGCGACAGCTATCGCGACCTACTGCTTTTCTGCAGATCGTTTTCGTGCCTTCTGCTTCACTAGGCACGCCATGGGGCATACCGCCAAATGGTGCTGAATCACATAACGAGCCACCCCTGTCATATCCTACCAGGTCCAGGCGAACATGTCCGTGTTGGCTTGGAGGAAGGTGATAATATCCTCCTCCCTCTTAGATGAGAGGTGGGCGCCAATGGTGATGGTAGCCCCCGGGACCAGCGGGTCAAGGGGGACTTTCTTGGTTTCCTTCCGCTCTTGAGAGAACAGTGGCTTCTTTCTTTAGGCGATGCCAGAGGATCATGTGGCATCCTCGCCGTGGGGCACCGCGGGCTCTTTCTCGCCAGCCCCCGGGACCTTATTGGCTAGGGGAGGCCCGTTGTCGCTCGGATCGGCCGAAGACTCCTAGCGCATGGTCGCCGCCACTTTGTATGCATTCTCAAGGGAGCGCATGGCATCGTCCTTGTCACAATGGACCGTGATGGTGTTCCTAGTGCCACCTGTCATGTTGACCATGTTCTAGGCGCTGTGGGTGACCGCCATGAACTTTGCCAGTGCCGGGTAGCCCAATATGGCTTTGTATGGCAGGCTAATTCATGCGATGTTGAAGTTAATGAGCTCTATGTGCTAGTTATCGCTCATCCCAAAAGTAACAGGGAGTTGGATCTGGCCGAGAGGCATAAAAGTGCCCTCTATGTCCCCCGAATGGTAGTGCGGGGAGGAGGCACGTGATTGGCACATGCAACTGCTTAAACGCCTCTTCCGAGAGCACATTCAGCCCAGCCCCACCGTCGATGAGGGTCTTGGCCACAAAGACTCTGCCGATGGTGGGGGTTCACACAAAGGGCCAACGCCCAACATGCGGGTGGAGTCTGGGTGGTCCTTGGTGCTGAAGGATTTTAGTTATTGGGACCACCTGACCGGTGCAGAGGTAGCGCTATGCCTTGCCGCCGCCAGTTCACGAGAGACCGGCTTGAAGTGCCGCCAGGAAGCGGGAGCTTGGGAGCCGCCCAAGATGCAGGCGACCATGCCGGATGATCCCCTACACGGGGGGTTCCCCGGGTCAGACTCCACGCTTGGGATCGATGTCATGGCATTGACCGTCGGGAGGTCCTCGGAATAACACCTCATACCCCTACCCGGCGTGCCGAATGTCAAAGATTGTGTATCGTGAAGGAACTAGGGTCCAACGAGCCCTTGTTTCGAGCGGGGTATGACCACATGGTTCAAGGAATCTAGGCGACATCATTACAATGGAGTAATCTCGGCAAGAGCACCACAAATAATAGACTCAGGTTTTTTTACCAAGGTTTGGGACCCTCGTGAGGATGTAAAGCCCCTACTTCTGCTTTGTTGTGTTGCTTGCGTTCTTTGCGAGGGTACAATGGAGGTGATATGTCTAGGGTTTCAGATCTTTGGGATCAACCCGTTCTAATGTAGGACAAGGGCTCCTTATATAGCGGCGTCGGGCCTCTTCTACCAATTCATGGGCGGGAAGGGTCGCCAAAATACCGCTCCTCAAGATCCCGGTCCACAAGGCTAATTTGCGTGGAATGAGTCTACCCTCCTAGCAAGCGTCGGTCCTCCCCGGGGCTTCGGTCACTACTGACTTCTCGTGCCGAGGCGCGCCTTCCTCTGGCCTCTTGCACCAAAATAGGAGGAACACCGTCCTGCTATCTAGGGCCCCGATAACCTTGCTTTTGACTAACGCCCTATTCTCGGGACCACATCGAGGTGGCATCCAATGTCACCGTTGGTCTTGTTGTATTCCTATGGTTGGTGTTTCTGCGCGCCTCCTTTGTACTGCCAAAATATCTCCGACTCAGGCCCTCCTGAGGGAGGCATCCAAGGCGGATTCTCCCCTCGGAGGCCATCTGTGTGACCTGCCGAGGTGCCCCTCGGGAGGGGACCTTCCGCCCCCCTCACGAGGCATGACAAGGTCTCGACGTGCAGGACAGTCGTGATGGACCGGGGTACCACTAGTAGGAGATGTCCGACATCCTGCGACTCCTCACACCTGTTGCAATTGCTTGTTGTACATGGAGGATCCTAGTTCGACATGCTCCTGTGTCCATTGTTGCCGTTGCGCTCTCCATCATACCGAGGCTGCTCCACATTATTGCGAATAATGATGCTGCCCTGGGGGCGTCTAGGTGGAGGCATGCTCGTGCAATGGCGAACCTTTGGATCTTCGTGTTTTTGGGAATGCTGGGGAGGTGGGGGCGAGCGACGGGGTTAAGTTTTACCTCCATGGACGAAGGATATGTGGATTGCATCAATCATGTTTCGTGTATACCTCCATCTTTAGGAGATACACATCGTGAGGATATCTTCCCCTGTACTAATTTTGAGCTCTACACTATCAACATGCCAGGTCTGACTCAAGCCTCTGAGAGGTGGAATTTTCCTAATGTCTGATAGCCTTGGCAATAAGGTCGTAGACTTGATCGAGTGTCGAGAGAGATCTATCCTGATCTAGTATAGTTTTCACGATGGCCATGTTGAGAAGGGGTGTTGGAATGACTTGCTTCCCATCTTTATTAATGTATTATTTAGCTTATGCTGGCTTTGTCGGAGCACAAGTTGCGCCGGACGCCGGGATCATGGACTAAATGAGCCGGAGCCTTTTTGGTCTTCTGCTGTTTGAGCAGGTTCTTGTACTCCGTTTCCATAGCTTTAGCCACCTTGATCGATTTTTGTGCTCTGGCTAGATCTCTATCTAGCTTTGCACCTTTCTCTACGATGTTTTGTGCCTCCTTCAGGAGCTTCAAGCGCTTCTAAGCAAGATCGATGACGTTCCGGATATGGGCCACTGTCATGGGTTCTACAAGGAGGTTGCCATACATAACCCTGTCTGCATTAGTAACATGCACATTACCGGCCGCTGATGTAGATGGCGGTGGAGGAGGATTTGACTGATTGCTAGTGCTGATTCTGATGGAAGATTCCTTAGGCTATTTCATAGGGATAGCCGGAGGAGGCATGACCCTTGCCCGATCCGAGGGATCAACAACGTTCTTGGCTGCTGCTTGTTTGGCATCACATGCTTTTGGTGGAGCCGCTCCGGTTTGCTAATCTTCTTCAATCACGATCCTGATGGCAATTAGTACCTGATGGGAAGTGCTAGCCTTGTTGGCGCGCTCCTCGCGCTCGATCTCCTCCTCGAGTTCCTTCATGGAAGTGTTGAGTTCTTCCGAGTTGGCCTCTAGGTCTTCCCAGTCCACGCTGATGTCGGCATATAGTGCATCTAAGACTGAGTCGTAGGGAGCATCAGGTTCCTCGACGGTGGAGGCAGATGCGGATGCAACATGGCCAGTAGGCTTGGGTTTTCCGGCTGCGATGACGACGTTGGCCTGGGCCTACTAATCGCAGATGCAAAATCATTGATGGTTTCGACTATCCAGGCGAGATTAAGGTTGCCAGTCGCCTGACGCCTCCTGAGCTTATGCCGGAGAAGTGTGCTGAGCATGAGTCCTTCGACGAAATGGTAGATCGCGTCATTGATGGGATATCCATCCAAGTCGGCCCCAAACCTTATCCATCTAGCGAGGTATTCTCGGGGGTTTTCACCATCTCTTTGAACGAAACGAGCCATATCGAAGATGGTTATCAAACCAACCAATCACGACCTTTGCTTCTCGGACACTTGGCAGAGCCCAGCGGATTTGCATCGGTCTTCCACCATTATATCATGCACATGGGCGGTTTGGGAGCGCTTGAATTTTTTCGATCTAAGCCGACAAACTCCAAAGAGAAACTCGGGTTCGATCCTTCCGCAAACTGTCTTGGCTGGAGACAGTCCGTGCGGGCCTTGACGCGTGTCTGGCTTCCTTGGATCTAGAGCGCGAGGTGGGGTTCAACTTCGCCGGGATCCAGAACTCGTCGGGTGGGAAGATGGAAATGTTGAGGGAGAAGAGGACACACGCAATGGCTACGGTGTCACCGATTCTTGCCAATAGATTGGACCTTGCCCGGTGTAGAGCTCGAAGCTCCTCTTTCCCCATGTTGGGTGCCAACTTTCGTGGTATTGTCGACAAGTACGCCATGCAGCGGTCCTCATAGAGCGTGTTTAGTGAGGTGGGGGAAGGCGGCGAGTTGGCGGGTATGATGTAACACATCTTACCCAGGTTCAGATCTCATGAAGCTGGCGGAATCCTACTTATGCTATAAATCAGTACAATGGCAATACACCAAATTACGAAGATAGATTCGCTATGCGAGGTGTTCAAATCGATCCCCTAAAGGCTCCAAGAGGTCATGCTTATAAAGGTGCCAGAACCTACGGTTATAGGGAAAAGTCCTAGCTGAATAGGTTATAGAGTCCTACACTAATACTAACTAGTCTTTGTGTCTTGCACTCCAAGGCTCCGGGTTGGTTCATGACTACACTGTAGCCTTCTTTTATCCGGCATGGGCCTCCCTTCTGGATCTATCTAACTGGGACGCCCAGCAGGCCATAGGCCTTGCTACCAACTGTTGGTCACTCGGGTTATCTGGATTAGAGACATGCAATGGTGAGACCCATTTAGCACATCCCCAATAGACGGTTTAGCTATTACGATCGGCTCAACCTCTAAGGCTTTTTCTACATGCTACTTGTCAGTTCCTCTCGAATTTCTACAACTTGAGCTGTGCTCCTACTGACTCCCCGACTGAGAAACTCTTTCTCAAGGAATACACTGTTCCGAGTGACAAACACTTTTCCCTCTTCTCGGTTATAGAAGTAGTAACCCAAGGTTTCCCTCGGATACCCCCACGGAAATACACATAGCCGACATGGCCGTGAGCTTGTCTGACTAAAGTCGCTTGACAAGTTCTTCACAACCCCAAATCTTAAGAAAACACAAACTTAGATTCTTGCCAGTCCACATCTCATATGGTGTATTCTCTACCAAAATTGATTGTACTTTGTTTAGTGTGAACACTACAGTTTCTAGACAATAACCCCAAAATGATAAAGGTATATTTGTCTGACTTATCATTAATCGTACGAGACACCGTTCCTCTGCAGTGTTCCCGGTGGAGTGAGTTGAGGAACTATGCCACAACTCTTCGAATGGTCATCAAACTCGTGGCTCATGTACTCTCCTCCTTGGTCCTACTAAAGAAACTTTATTTTCGTGTCAAGTTAATTCTTTACTTCATTATGGAATGCTTTGAAGTTTTCAAAGGCTTCCGAATTATGTTTCATTAAGTAGATATATCCATATATACTCAAATCATCAATGAAGGTAATGAAGTACTCATAAGGACCCCTGGCTATTGTTCTCATTGGACCACATACATCACTATGTATTAGTCCCAATAAATCAGACGCGCTTTGACAACTCTTTGCAAAAGGTGTCTTGGTCATTTTGCCGAGTATGCAAGATTCACATGTCTCAAACGACTCCAAGTCGAACAAAGTTAGGAGTCCGTCATCATGGAGCTTCTTCATACATTTCCAACTTATATGACCAAGGAGATAGTGCCAAAAGTAAGTCATATTCAGGTCATTTGGTTTCAACCTTTTAACATTTATGTTATAGACCGACTCACCATCAAGTTCAAAATAAATAACCCGTCATAGCCATGAAACATATCATTCAAATATAAAGAACAACCATTATTATTAATATTTGACTCGTAGCCTTGTCTCATCAAACACAAGGTAGGAATAATGTTTCTACTAACACTAAAACATAATAACAATTATTCAGTTCCATTAAGAATCCTAAAGCTAAATGAAGTTGCATCGTGCCGACTTCCGATGCATCGACTCTCGCCTTATTGCCGACTCAAATGTCAACCTCGCCTATTTCCACACTCCTAGTTCTTACCAGTCCTTGCAATGAATTACAGATGTGAATAACTAATCTGGCATCATATACCCAAGAACTATTAGGTGCATCAGCAAGATAAATGTCTATAACATTGCAAACAAGTGTACATGAGCCGAAAGTCACAGCTCCACTCTTGACTTTATCAGCCTGATACTTGCTACAATTTCTCTTCCAGTGGCCATCTGCCTTACAATAGATGCAAGTGGATCCAGCTAAAGTAGCTTAGTCCCCGAGGAAGCGCTTGGGACCGGGTCCTGAGCCTTGCCTCCTGACTTATTCTGAAGCAAGAACTTTTCCTGAATATTCTTATTCTGAACCATCAACACTTAACTGGCGCCTTTCTTGAGATCCGCCTCTGCCTGCTTGAGCATACCATTTAATTTAGTGAGCTTCTTATCCATACCATGCGTGTGGTAGTTCGATATGAACTAACCATATGCACTAGGAAGAGAGTTCAGAATTATATCCGTAGCCAACTCTTCTCTATTGGGGTAGCCAAGTATTTCCAGAGACTTCACGTAACCAACCATCTTGATCACATGTAGACTCAGTGGATCACCATCATTAAGCTTGCAACTGAACAAACCTTGAGAGACTTGATACCTCTTGGTCTTTTCCTGAACCTCGAACATACTTTTGGGGCTTTCGATCATATCATAGGACTCAACATTCTCGAACTGCTACTGCAAGTCCGGTTCCATGTGAGAAAGCATAAGATAGCTAATTTTTGTGGACTCATCCTTGTTCAAATGGCAGGCGTTGGTTGCAGTGATGCTCGCATTCTTATTCGGCTCTTCTAGAAGTGGGTTATCTAGAACATGGTCCTTCTTTTCTTGTTTGAGAGGAATTCTCAGATTACGATACTAGTTGGTGAAATTAGTTCCATTAAGCTTATCTTTCTCTAGGATTGTTCTAAATGCAAAAGTGGACATCTGAGGGAGACTGTTACTAGGTGCCATCGATCTACAACAGAAAATATGCAAGACACTTAAGACATGTATCCATAAAAGAGCAAGCATATTACACATTTTAATACTTATGCTTCTACTATAGCCAACACCTCTACCATGGTTACTAAGTGATTTAGGATGCTAAATAAGCAAGCCAACTAGTGAGCTTTAGCATCACCACTAGCCGTCAAGTTATCTAGGTAGGCAACTCCTTGCCAATTGCATCTCATGTGACTCTAGTTGGTCGGGTGGCATCACATGCCTCGGCTCCGGACCAACCTCTCCCTGAGTCCCACAATCGTTGTGATAGACCCATATATCTTACCAAGTGCTTTCGCTATAAGAGTCCGACTCAAACCCACCTAGTCTTACTTCATGTAGCCGGCTTGTACATCGACTTGCATGCCATCTGATTATCCAAAAGCTACATTAGCTTAGTAAATGAAAAATTACATGGAGAATCTGACATGCAGGTCGTTATATAATAAAATGACAGCATCTAGGCTCTAGCCGGCTGACAAAACCCATTATTTGCAGATCACATATGGATTACACACATACATCAAATGCACATGAACCATACCTTTCACAACTTCTTGCAAAAACAAGTCATGCATAGATACGATATCTATCGGTGTTGTGAAACTCGCAATGACATCTAAGGCGCTACGACAGGGCGAAGCTGGCGGTCCCGACGATTTTTCAAAAAACATAGATCTCATCTACATTCCAAAAATGGATTTCTTCATCAGATAAAATAGTTTTACCCAAATCATATCCGTACTTCGATTCGATCAACTTCCTTTGATCTTCGATCACCGCATCTGGATTAATGTGTCATAGCCTAAACCGATGGCAGAAACCGACCGGTAGGGGTATGTTGTTCCACGACCTCAGTAGTATGATCATAGAAACCAGATTATCCATTTCCCCAGTACAGTTGATCTAATCAACCTCATACAAAACCGATCTATCTCATAGGTTGACCAATCTAATGCTAATTGCACATCACATATGCACGATATTGAGCCTAAAAGCACAAGCTATCGCTCAAATACCACTGTTGGGCCACACAGAGATAAACAAAAACTATTTCCCGACATGGTGATTCCTAGATCTAGTTGAGGTAGAAGGCCACAAGGATTACCACTAGACGCGCGATTGCGAATTACTGATGAAGCACATTAGTTGATGCACTGCATTCCTCATGATACGATCCAATCGTACGATCGTCGAAGTGCTGAACATATAACACCTCTACCAGTATCCACACGTATGAGGAGGAGCTCCGACTGTGGACTACTAGGTCCGATGCAGCGGCTAGACTGCATGGGGCTAGGTTTTCCAACACAAGGAGTGGTCTAATCGGGCCCTTTGGGCATCATGAGCCCTAGTATACATAGGGAGTGATAGTGGGCTCCACTAACTTTTGGCCCATCCACTAAAGCTTTTATGAGTCACTACGAGTCCAACACACTGACTAAGCCTATATCTGATTCGGGTCCAACTCAAATTACTTGCTTCTGTTCTTAAGTGTGTCACCCCGCAGGCTCATGGAAACTTGGACACAATTGGAGTTCGACTCACAATCGATCAATCGTTAGCGGATACTAGGAGAATGTGCCGATTCCCAAGTACCAAAGAGTCATGACGACATACCTTCCAATGTGACTTACGGCCAAGTCCCTTTTGCCTCACGATATACCTTGTCGAGCTATAGGATAATTATTGTCATCCCTTAAATAACTCAACTCTCTTCTTGATCCATGATATGTGATTCATCTGACTAACTCTTAGTCGATCGCCTCGGTTAACACTTAACCAAGTCGTGCATGTCCATGCTTTCATAATCATATCGCATGAGAGGGCCCAGAGAATATCTCTCTAGTCAGAGGGGAAAAATCCCATCTTGGTTTTCCACATCACGCATCTTGATTCTCAGTCGACCCGAACTCTTCCTTTATAACTTTCCAATCATGGAACAACATTTGACATAACCTAAGTCGGTGATCCTCAACTCGGATTGTGCAAGAACGTCGGGTCTAAGGATTACATTGATTGAGATATAAATTGATGACTTGTTCATTTTTTCTTAATATGGGTCAATCCGACTTGCTAAACTCTTTTGCTGAATCCGTCTAAGCTGGAATAGCATCAGCATGTCGATGACAACTTGAACCGAGTCATCAACCGACTTTCAAATTAGTATAAGTTGTATGTCTAGCGTAACCACAACGACTAAGGACATGTAATATGAACAAAATGAATATATAGTTCCAAAATTAAATCACATATTGAATGATACATATCATATGTTCATACAAGGACAACTTAATAACTTTATGAATACATTGGGAATTACATCATACATCATTTCCTCTAGGACATATTACCAACATGGGTACCCTCTTAAAATCTTGGGAGTGAGCTGAATGAACTGAGGTGGTGTCATGAGACGAATCTACAGAGGAAGCTTCTTCGTCTTCGGCGGCAATAGCAGCTTCAGTATAGCCTTCATATGTTGTAGCACTGTCTGGCAACTCACCATTTTCAAGGAGAGGACGAAGAGTAAAAGATGATCATGGCCCTGTATCACAACATAGAAGTCAGGCGATGAAGCTCTTAGCATAGCAAAGATGAATATCAGAGAGATAATAACAATAAGGGATTTCTATTTTCGTGCCCTTGATTCCTTAGTTGTTCTCACTTTTCCCCAGTCGCTTAGCTTTTCCTCACTTTTTGCCCATATCGTTTTATGCAACTCTCACATGGTCTGAAACTCGTTGTCCGTCAGCCTTGCCGTTAGATGCTGACAAGTGGGGCCGAATTCAGTCGGGTCCCATAGTGGACCCTCACCCTTACGTGCTAACAAATGGGGCCGCAGTATGTCAGGTCCCGTTGTGGACCCTTGTTATTACATGCTGACAAGTGGGGCCGCATTTAGTTTTTTCCCGTAGTGGACACCTCTATCCACTTATCCAGATCAATATGGGACCCATACCTTATCCACGTGAGCGTCAGACCCACAACTTATCCACGTGAGCCAGCCCCGTGCCCGCACCCATGTTGTTGCCTCCCCTTTCTTCTTCTTCTCCCGCGACGACGACCCTTCTCTAGCGATGGCGTCCCTTTGTCGAGCTTCATTTCGGCCTCCCGTTCGTCCTGGTCGCAGTATGGTGCCGTCCCATTGACCTGTACAAAGGATGACACTGAAAACCGTGCGCAGAGAAGGTTAGATCTCGCACCAAAATCTCGAACCAAAATGGCAACAGGGGCGCTTGTTGTGGACAATGCGGCCAGCGAGACGTTCCAATGATTTAATTGGTTTATCGAGTTAATATCTCGGTTGCAATCAAGTGAAAGAGTGTTTATAATTAAAAATTAGGGGCATGGAGGTATAATAAATAAGAAAATGACACAACTCTTGAACACTTTCAAATTAAAAAAATTATACAACTCTTAAAGTAAAAGAGTGCTTATAAATGACACAACTCTTGAAGACTTTAAAATTTAAAAAGTATAAAACTCTTAATGTAAAATATTGTTTATAATTTGCACAACTCTTGAACACTTTCAAATTAAAAAAATCATACAACTCTTAATGTAAAAGAGTGTTTATAATTGACACAACTCTTGAACACTTTCAAATTGAAAAAATTATACAACTCTTCATGTAAAAGAGTGTTTATAATTGACACAACTCTTGAACACTTTCAAATTTAAAAAAATTATACAACACTTAATGTAAAAGAGTTTTTATAATTCACACAACTCTTGAACACTTTCAAATTAAAAAATCATACAACTCTTAATGTAAAAGAGTGTTTATAATTGACACAACTCTTGAACACTTTCAAACTGAAAAGATTATACAACTCTTAATGTAAAAGTGTGTTTATAATTGACATAACTCTTGAACACTTCCAAATTAAAAAAAATTATACAACTCTTAATGTAAAAGAGTGTTTATAATTGAGAAAACTCTTGAACCCTTTCAAATTGAAATAAATTATACAAATCTTAATGTAAAGGAGTGTTTATAATTGACATAACTCTTGAACGGTTTCAGTTTAAAAAAATTATACAACTATTAATGTAAAAGGGTGTTTACAATCGACACATGTCTTGAACACTTTCAAATTGAAAAAATTATACAACACCTAATGTAAAAGAGTGTTTATAATTGACATAACTCTTGAACACTTCCAAATTTAAACAAATTATAGAACTCTTAATGTAAAAGAGTGTTTACCATTTTTAGAGTGTGAAAAGTGATCCCTAAACTTGCGTATACGAAAATTATAAACCTTTGAACACTATGAAATCACACTTAATACGTGATAATGATGTGCTAAGAAAATCTCAAGAGATTATCATTTTCATAGAATGTAATGCATAAACTTGCATATGGAAAAACTTATACACCTTTCAACTATTTGAAATCGTGCTTAAGACATGATAATGTTATGCTAATAAAATCCTGATCATTTATCATTTTCATGGAGTGAAATATAATGCAAAAATTATACACCTTTGAACACTTTCCCTTCAAATTATATTCAAAATCAATTTTTATGGAGTTAAAGCATTGGTGGCAAACTCGTTATTTTGCATGGATAGAGAGTGCCTCCCGACAGATACAGGGGTTATCATGTCCGCTAGATCACAGAGGATCAACAGTTGGTGGGTACGATCTGCGTGACAACTGTCTCGACCGATCAGTGCGTAGTAGCCAAGATGAGAACATGTGTGATAGTTTGTAACTAAGAGAGAGGGAAAAACTGAGTAAAACTTAAAAACCAAGGGAAAAACTGAGTATAACTTAAAAACCAAGAGCAAAACTGACTAGGGGGTTCAAATATAAAACAAAAATAAATTTAAAAAATGGAAAATGCTTATTTTATACAATAAAATACATTTAATATTGGCATCCATCAAACTATATGCAATTCAAATATATATCAGTTTGACAATTATTACCTCATTCAGACAAAATTATGTTTTGGGGAGTTATGTTTTGGGAAGAGGCTTGATTACAAAGCCGTGAACCTTCATAGATAGTAGGTGATTTGAGAAGTGGTGATTTAGGTTAAAACTTGATATATATATACATTTATTATGGTGGTAGGTCACATAATAAGACTCCCTGGGTAGATGCCACTATGTTTTGATCTTTTTGAATTTGTTGTGCATAAAATGACTCAATTAGCTAGCTAAAACCCATTCGTTGACTCTCTGCTGACCAACAACCGGAGGGTAAAAGTGAGTATAGTGCACACGACAGTGTTAGTACTGGAGGGAAAAACTGAGTACAACCAAACTGCCAGTGCTACACTCGAGGGTATAACTGAGCACAACTAAGTGGCCAAGATTAGACACGAGGAGGAAAAAGTGATGCATGGTATGCGTGTTGCGGTGCACGGGGTGGTAGCGGATGCGTGTGGCCGTGCACAGTGTAGTAGCGTATGCCGTTACACGGTGCATGGTGGTGCAACGAAATGTCTCCTTCCTTCACCTTTATACAGGCCTCTTCATTCTCACTCATCAGTTGCTCACTAACTCACGCATCCATCTCCATTGTCCCATCACCTTCTTCAAACCCCCAAGAAAAACCCAGCCACGCCAGCGATGGAGAAGAACGGCGGGGTGGCAATCGTCGCTTCCAAGGCGGCCGACGAGGAGGCCCCAATCCCCGTACAGGCCCCCGTCGAGGCATCAAAGGCAGCTACCATACCCGTCCAGACCCTCGTCCCCGCTTCCGCCGTAGCCGCCAGCAAGGAGGCCCCTATCCCCGTACAGGCCCCCGCCGTTCTCCGGTAGATCTCGCATGCATGGGACCCCTACGGGGACAACGATTACATCAGGCTAGAGAACCCCTTCGACACCAGCTTAGCTGACCCATGGTCGGAGGTAACTAGGGTTTTATACCTTTCCTTTGTTGTTCACCCATTCCCATTGTTGGATGCTAGATCATGTGTTAGTAGAGCTCGGCTGTTCGTATTTTCAATCGTTGGATGCTAGGTATTTTTACAGTAGATAATCCTCTTGTGTTAGATCTCGTCATTTGATAAATGCCCCTAGTTGGGATCAGTACTAGCGCCGATCTGTATTTGAGATCTGTACTAGCACCGATCTGTAGTTGGGATCAGTACTAGCACCGATATGTAGTTGAGATCAGTATTCTATTTGGTTTGAAATTTGGGGATTGGGGAATAATCAGGGGATCTCAATCGGTTAATTTATGCAAGTAATCCATCCCGATAATCAAAGTATCTCAATCATGTTCTTATTGCATGCTATTGTTTTTTTAATAGGTGGATAGCAGCGACGTCTGTAGCGACGACGAGTCCACGGACACCAAGACTCGTCAGGTGCTGAGGAAGCTGAAGCTAGGTCAATGACTTCTTCGCCGGCTACGTCTATAGGTGCCCCTTCTGCACCAGGGGCCTCGCCACCGACTTCAACTCCCTAGTGAGGCATGCCGAGGACGTGAAGTCTGGTGGCCTGTCAAAGAACGTCCATGCCTTCAGAGCCAAGCACCAGGCACTCGATTTTCACCTTCGCAACTTCTAGAAGGTGGCCATCGAGGAGGTTCGCATGCCGTCGATCAAGCCCAAGGCGTGCAAGTTCACGGGACTGGGCAGCAAGAAGTGGAGGAAGCACCAGAGGGAGGAGGCGGAGGCCCTCCTAGCGGAGGCCATGGGGGCCACTGATCTTGTGCTGATGCTGCTTCTATAAAGCAGCTTCTTTTGTTTTGTTGTCTCTGTTGGAATTGTCCGCTGTTGCTGCTGAGCAGCCTAATTGTCGAACCTCATTTAAATATCGTACTATATAATCCTATATTAGCTTCTTTATCTACATCTGCTTTGTTTATATACATATTTATGGTGCTTGTTAGATTTGCTGCTCTATATTTGCTACCAGATTGGGAAAATACAAGGGCCAAAAGGAACCATGAATGAAGAGAGAAGCTGCTCTAGATTCGTTGCCTTTTTGGGTAAAAATTAACACAACTGTTAGCGACATAAAGGGGAAAAGTCGGTCTTAAAAAGGCCAATTTTAAAAATAACAAGAAAGAAATATTCCAATTTAGGCGACAGGGATCATGTAACTAAAAAATGCACCCCACATGGTGCCACACCACATCCCCCAAAACGCGTTCCCAACAAGCCAGCCCCACACAATCTAACATGGGGGGTCCTACTACAGGACCCAACTGAAAGTGGCCCTACTTGTCAGCACGTAACGGGGGGGGGGGGTGTCCTACTTGTTACCACGTAACGGCGAGGTTCCACTACGGTACCCACCTGAATGCGACCACACTTGTCAGCACGTAATAGCGAGGTTCCACTAACAGGACCCGGCGGAGAGCGAGTTTCAAACCGAAGCGAGAGTTTCGGACAAGGAGCTAGGCAAAAGCGAGGAAAAGTTAAGAGGCTAGGGATAAGTGAGTACACCTAACGAACCAGGGGCATGAAAATAGAAATCCCTAACAAAAAAGGAGATAGTAGACTTACGATGGGCACAAGATTCTTCTTGCTGAAGGTCTCAAACCAACATTTTGATAGGACTGGACTTTTCATTGTTAGGGTGGTAAAATACCACAATCTTTTTTCCAGAAGGTCAAGAGGAAAATTCTCGTGGGAAATCATCATAAAGTCCTTCTTGCCAGAGTAGGCCTACATGCCAGATGGCCTAGCTAGGAGAGGCTGGATGCACACCCGAAGGAAATAAGTCATCATCTGCAATCCTGTTGGATCGTGTCCAGCTTCAGTGCATAGCTTCTCAATCTAATCTAGGAGAGGCTGGATCTCTTTCATCTCTTTGGCACTTGGGTGCTTTTACCACAAGTTAAGCCCATGGAAAGTTTTCTTTGGGTCAAAAGGAGCTAACCTAGATTTTTGTCCTTTGACTTATTGGTCCTTGGTGTAAAACCGCTTCATCTTCCAACATTGGACAGAGCCCGCAATTTTGAGGTCGAAGTAATTTACTTCAGAATGGACAGAAATAATTGCGCCTCCAAAATCATGGACAATAGTGTTGGTGGTCTTGCGGCGAACACAAAAGAAGTATTTCCATAGGCCCCAGTGGAGATGGATCCCGAGGAAACACTGGCAACGAGTGATGAAACAAGTGATGTGGAGAATGGAGTTGGGCGTGAGCTGGTAGAGCTGCAAAACATACACGAAGAGAAGGCTACGGAGAAGCTTGTTGCTCCAAAAGGGAGAGTCCATGATAGAGGAAATAGAGGAACATTACTCTCAATCCAGCTTCGGGTGCTGGAACAACTTCATGTCCTGGAAGCTTGAAGGACTCCTCCTCCAGGAGGCAGCCCTTGTGAGCATCGCGTAGTTACCATGCGTTGCACTTTGACGGAGCCGATTTGAAGGCCCTCTTCTTCATTGCTATGGCATCAGCGATGGAGGAGCATCCCTTGGTCTTGCCCATGGTGGTTCCGTGGACTAAGAACTAAATGCATGAGGAAGGAGGATGAACAGGAAGCAAGGAGCACAGATGTGGCGAGAGGAAGAAGACGAAGTGTTCTATGGAGGGGAAAAGTGAGCAATTATTTTCCTAGTGAAGCTTATAAAGAAAGGAAGATAGAATCTAGCCCTTCGATCCTGGTGATGAAACGACAAAGTGTAGAGGATGACGACGCGTGGCAAGCACCGCTGAAGGAAGAAAATCCTAGGCAGTAATTATCGAGGTAAATCCGGTAATAAACGCACGGCGCCTCGATATTCCTGCATGAGTAGGGTCATGTGGTCAAATTTTCTGCTCACGCGTCATCATTACTATAACATGGGCCCACCATTGAAACGTCCCATTGGGTCTTGTTCTTCAAAACTACGACATGACATCTATGAAAGAATGCGGCCCGTGAAGAAACAAGGGGTCAAATGAGCCATGATTTCATGAGGGGCATGAACATGCGTTCTAAGCTTCTCAGTGACAGTGGTGATGACAAAGTACGTGAAGGACAAAGAGTGGCCATGGGGGTTTTTACCCAGGTTCGGGACCCTCGTGAGAAGGTAAAGCCCCTACTCCTGCTCATTCTATTCCTCGTGTGCCTCGTGAGTATACAATGATGCACGAATGTCTAGGGTTTTAGATCGCGGGGATCGACCTGGTCTATGATAAGGGTGCCTCTCCTTTTGTAGCATCGCCGGGCCTCTTCCCCCAAATATTTGGAGTGAAGGGTTACCGCATTCCCACCTAAGGAGCCCTAAAATCTCATCGGCTCCACATGGCTGCGACATGGCTCCACTATTGGATTCTGGCCCGCCGTTGAGGTTGCTGATGATGTCCTACCTGTGTCGCCGCGTCACACTGGGTCTTCTTGCAACAAATAAGAAATGTTGTGCTCTGCGGTCCTCTGGTGTCATCATCCTGCCTTTAGCACCGAGGCAGGCAGACATCATCATACTTTCCTGAGGGAGACCGGTTGTAGCTTGGACCAGCGGTTAGATCATCGTCTTGTGGGGGAGGTGGAGTTATGTTGTTCCCTCAGGTAGTGCCTTGCCAGTGATATCTAGCGAGGCTAGTCTTGACGCCTGCCCATGTCTGTAGCTCTCTCATGGCCTTTGGAGGGGTGAGTGCATCATGAGTCTCCGTAAGGGTGCAGTATGAGCGCCGACAACTTCACGTATGGTGGTACCCCTTGTTTCAAAATACTGACAGTATCCCCCGGTCGCTTGACTTGTACGCATTTGACGAAGGGGCAAGGAAGTCAAGAGACAAACTGGTTCCTGGACCCGCGTTCAATCATGTCAAAGCACGATCGCCCGAGGAGCTCGCCTGTGTCTTCCACGTGTCCCTTGAACTAGGCAGTGTCTGTCGGATGTGGGAACCGCTACCTCCACCTTACATCCTCAAGGACCGCTCCTTCCATAAAAACCCAAGCCCGGGCAGGGCCTATTCACTACATCTTCCTCCACCACCGGTCCCCTTGCAGTCTTCGCTCCGCCGCCACCTCTTTGCCTTTCGAAACTGTTGAGATGGCACAAAATAGAGTGCGCGACACCCCATCCTCATCGACCTTCTCTTTTTTCGAGCGTCTAGTCTTTGTGGGCTCTAATGATTTTCCAACAAGGAGGGCCTAGAGAATATCAAGCGGCCAATTCCCTCCGCCTTGAAGGAGTGGGGCACATCATGGTTATGGTGCTCCGGAGTTGGTGGGGGAGAGCAGCCCGCCACCGTGTTCCGTTCTTCAAGCATTCCATCGATGCCGGTCTTGTAGATCCATTTTCCCCTTCATTGTCGTCGTCCTAGATGTAACACCCCAGTTTTACTCAAATAGCATTCAGGGTTGTTTGTGCATTCATGAGCATCATACTTGAAAATGCATGCAATAAAGAAATAAAATGAAAAACCTAAAACCCTAACCTTCCCCTCTCTTTGAAATCAATTCAAAAGGTTTTGATAATTTTTAAAACCCTAAAATCATGTGGAGCCCAAACTGAATACAAGGGCCCCTGACTATTTTTTATATTTTACAAAAGCTTCTGCTATTTTCGAAACATCCAAAACAGATTTGAAAATGAATTGCCAAAGAAGAAATCAAAACATAAATTAGAAAAAGGGTTTCTAAAAAAATAGGGCCAGAAATCTTCCAGGCCGTAGCCCACTCCCTCTCTCCTCGCTGCAAGCCTTGCTGCAGCCCAACCATGGCCCAAGTTAGCCCGATGCGGCCCGGTACCCCTCTTTCGTCTTTTTCCTTTCTTCTTCATCCTCGCGCGAGCTGAAGCTACTCCGTGTCAGCGCCTCCGCCGTCGATCGTCATCGCACTATGATGCCTGCCACCACCGTTGGACGCCAGGTTAAGAATGCACTCGCCGAGCTGCCTCTCCCCATACCCGTTTCTCATTCTGTCGCTTCCTTTGCTGGTTTCCCCTTCTGCCTGAAACCCTAGCCGACGCTGTTGTCTCGTGCCCTCGGTAGAGGCCTCCCCGAAGCAAGATGAGCACGCCCCAAGCTTCCCCATATCGCTAGCATCCTCCCCAGCGTAGGAATGGCGCCTAGGAGACCCGAATCGCTACCGACAAGCTCGTCTTGCCCGCCTCTGACCACTGCTCGCCATCGATGTTGAGCTTGCCTCCGACCTCCCCTGGCCTCCCTGAGCCCTGCACCGCGTTCATGGTGAGCTACTGGTGCTCTGGCACCTCTCTGTTGTCTTCCTTTCTTCCTATGTCGAGGCGACGTCGTGTAGTTGTCGCCACCACCACTATCCGCCATAGCCGGTCGTGCTTCGATGGCCAATAAATGGCGGCACCACCACCTTTTGGTAGCCCGCGTCATGCTCTCTCCAACGCCCCTAACCACGCATGCGCGCGCGCCCCCAGTCTCCTTCCCCACGCTCGATCTGTGAGCAATGGTGAAGCTGACATCACGCTGACACCATAATCCATTTTCTTTTTTTATATATTTTCAGTAATTGTTTTCTAGAAATAATAAATTCTAGTGGGGCCTACCTGTCAGCATTTTAATAATTTCTATAATCATATTCTGAAATGGATAAAAACCTGACATGTGGGACCAAGTTGGAAAATAATTTTATATAATCAAAAAAATAAAATAGTTATTTCAAAATGATATAAAAATGGATTAAAATTGAGAAAAATCATAACTAATTCATTTGACTTGAGAAAATTATGTATAATATATCAAAATGTTCAGAAAAATGAGATCTATTTGTTAAGGCTATAATCATGCATTGTTCAATAACTTTCAAGACAAGTTTAAATAGAAGAACATAGTAACCCCTCACAGGTGATTTCAGAGTTTCCCCGAGTTAGGGTTTGCACCCCTCGGAACCCCGTTTAAATTATCGAGCATGCCTTCATCATACTTGCTTGAGCATTGCATAGATGCCATGTGTTTATTGTTCCCCTTTCTTTCTGGTGTTTGGTTCTTCTCGGTAGAATACTATATTGAGATCGAGATCGAAGACCAGGATCAACACGCTCGAAGATCGAAGATTGACGAATAATACTTGACCAACTGTAATCAAGTCAAGTACAAGGCTCTCGAAGATCTTCTTATTGGTTATCAACGGGAAAGGGCAAGCATAACCCCACCATGATATAAACCTATGTTTTCCAACGCATTTATATTCCTTCAATGATGCATATGATTCTACTTTGGTCTTTTATCGATAGATAGAGTATCCTATCTGTTTCATTACTTAATTTCATCTTATATTACCTGATCCACTGCTCCTAGCATAACTAGGTTTGCCTTGTGTGCATTTCTAGAGCTTCTACTAGTGTCTTGCTTAGCCATGCTTAGCTGTTGAGTCTGGTTCATCCAGATGATGTATCAGATTGCAGATAATATAGTATGAAAGGAGATCGAGATATACTGATGAAGTGAGATCAGTGGTTAAGGTTAAACATGCTAACGCTTGTATGGGAGCCCACGGTGGTATGTGGTTTTGGTAGTCCGATGCTCGCCACCATCAGGACCCGAAGTTCTTGCCTCTTGAACCAAGATGAGCATACAGCCACACGGGGTTTATGGGGACCCCTCGATTGACTAATTTTCCTAGTAGATTCCATCAATCACATAGTTTAGTCGTTCCATTCGACATATGTATAGAAAACCTTTTGGAAGATTTGTCGGGTGAAGGTTCATTCATAACAGGTAGTGAAGCGTGGAATGGGTTGCTTGGGGTAGATGGCGCCCCTGGTAAACCAACCTTGCCTCACATCTCTAGGGACTGGCTTTGGAATTTGACCCGTTATGGCAGAACCATCCTTAGGGCGTGACTCATGGTCTCGGCAAAAGCAAGATAAAGGTCATGTCTAACCACCCTTTGTCGGCCTTCCAAGGACGAGGGCTAATGATTCTAGCATTAAGAGTCGGTTACTATGTGTGGGTAAAGTTGTACACCCCTTCAGGGTAATAATCTTTTCGAAAATCCGTGTTCACATTTATGAATGACTTGGGAATGGACGTGATGATCATAGAGAACATGAACCTAATCGTTAAACTCGGCAGATCAACCTGTGCTTAAGGATGGTTCCTCATGGGTGCGAGCGGGTGATCCTAGATGAGGTTCGATGATGATTTGGCGGATATCAAGAGATGATGATGAATACTTCAGAGATTTCTCTCTCTTATCCCCTTTTCAAATATTCTAAATAGACGTTCTTCTTATCTCTCTTGTTTTATAAATAAAGATGGCTTTATGCAAAACAACTCCACCAGCCATAAGTCTTGCGGAGTAAACTCTGTACTCACCCTTTCTTTGTTGATACATTTGGTAGAGTGAGTGTTCCCCTGAAGACGAGTTCTGTACGATATCGACATCGACGAGTAGCTTGGGTTTCCCGGCCGGCAGCCTGGAATCTATGGGCTGGGACGTCATCATTATGCTTCAGGCCTCTTAGGCCATTTGTTAAGTTTGCTATACTTAATAGCATAATTTTCCTTCCGTTGTTTGATATTTGTGGTCAGTGACCTCTGCTTGTAATAATTTTGTTGCTTGCTCAGTTATGAGCTTGTTGTGATAAATTTTGTGTCGTAGGGTCACTGTTGTGTTACTGATTCTCTAGTGGATATCCTTGATCTTATGTCAGACGGAGGTCTGTGATTTGTTTAACCCCGATCCCGGGGGTGTCACAGTGGATCACTACTGTATCCAGCTGCTCCACCTCCACCCACGAAGCGTGACCCTCTTGGCCGCTTTCGCCTACTGGTGCGAAGCCTTTGTTGGCGTGATGCCTTCGTTGGCACTATTTCGACACTTCTTTCGTCTTTGCATTCTTGCGCCGGAGGAACGCCTTGGCGAAATCGGGTTCTTCACCGAAGACGATGAAGGTTCTCTACCTACCACCGTGTTAGGGGTGGTGTCTGAGTTCCACTAAGACTGGGCTCTTATGGACAACTTCAGGACGCTCCTGCAATTCTGGATGCCCATGTGGGCAGCGATGGAGAACCCATGATGGGCTTGGGAGGCTGCTGCCTCTATGAGCTCTGATCCTCTCATGAGGCGCGTGGAGGACTTGAGGAGCCAAGGATTTAATTGTGAGATGGTGGTTTGGGAATTCCTCCAGCGGAAAATCGTGCCCCTCCAAGAGCACCGGAAAGCCGTCTGGGCCATGTACTCGCGTCATGATGCGACCAAGCTGTCAGTGGGGCTTTGCACCAAATACATAGTGGCTATTCTCATGCAAGTGCTCCTTGTTGAGGGGGCATGCATGAGATTCCTTTAAGGGCACATCCCCTGTACCTGACAGGTGATGCAAGTTCCATACGCTCGGGACTCCCCTCCTTCGACAAGTGGGGTGAGAGCCTCCTGGTCTAGGAGCCTCAAGAGGTACCTCATGCCCCAAGCCCGGTGCAGAGCTTCGCGGCTGAGTTGGACAATGAGGACATCCCACGGGGTGGAGGCTCCAAGGCCTAGCATCATGTTCGACAATGTAGGATGATCAACAGCATATCTTCCTAGGAGGATGACACGGAGGACCCCTCTGGTATCGAATCTTAAGACATTGGCGGGAGCGAGGGCCACATGGTATGTGACTATTCCACGGATACTAGCATTACCGCTCCAGAGCGCTTTGCTAAGATGCGACATGTGCTAGGCGTTGGGATCGCCTTCCACCCGCTCGGCCGGAAGAGGGGGAACTGATCTCGGGCCGGCCGCGTGATTTACTTCCTTTTTCCTCTGCTCCCATTCTGATCGCAGGCATGAGAAGAAGAGGAGGAAGAAGCCGCAGCGATCGACGTCCGAAGGAGCTAATAAACGAGTGGGTTTCATCCCTAATCCCCTCTCCCTTAGGGGACGTATCTCACCTGGTGATGACTGCAGATACACAAATCATTTGTAGCTAGTTTTGAAATAAAGATATCGATCCCACAGGGAGCAGGAGTCTGAAGTCTAATAACTCTTGAAATAAATACTAAAAATAGAAATGCTAAATAAAGTTCTAAGTGACAAGATGAAATGCGATTGTTGTGTAAAAATGTGTTTTTGGGTATTTGGTATAAGAGAACAATGAGTAAAGTATACAAAACTGAATATAGAAAGTAAGTATCGCATATGTAAAAGGGATTTGAAACTTTAGTGGGGAAAGCGCTCTCAGGGATTAGCAGATACACCGTTGGCATTATAAAAGGCTAAGGTAAATATTATTATCATGAACATTCTCAACTATGTATGTGTGGGAGGAACGCCATATTTGGATGAACATGCAGCAACCACTACTCACATCATCATCATCATAACCACAACAGATAGCAATCAACATCAATTGAATTACTGCGCTATTAAGGGACTTAATCCCGCAGGACGTATCCCATGGCATGGATAGTGTTTCATGAGTTTCCACGATTCCCAAGTTGATACGTAAGGGGTGCCAACAACTTTATAGTCACTATAAGTGATAACACACCTCCGTCTACCAACAAGTAGTTCCCTCCATCAAGTCCCCACAAGTGGAAAATATTGAGAGGTCGACTTCTCCCAACATCAAGATGAAGACAATCTAACACATGGTCATAGCTATGAATATCATAATAAACTTTATCTTATTTCAATCTCATGCTAGGGTTTCTCCATCTCCCCAAGAACTAATGATCTACTCAGACATGGAGGTAATCAACATCATGGGAAAAGTAATGGAATCTATCATAGATGAATAATACTTGTATAAATCCACAACGAGTACGACAATTATAGCAAGATCTAGAAAAGATGTAGATGGGATGGATGGACATGGTGGTGATGCAGCGGTTGATGATGAAGAATATTGCCTTAGCCTCATGGATCTGCATAGGGAGAAGATGGATCCCCGGTGGATGAGTTCCCCCTCAAGATGCCTTCCGGAGGTGAGGTCTCGGCGATTTATGTGTGTTCTGTATGTCGTATTCCCGATACAGTTGCACGGGGTGAAACTATTCGAGGAGGCGGTGTCAGCGGGAACTATACGGCCGAAATATTAATTCCTGCCATATAGTTGGTCGTTCTACCTTCTGTATCCTCCAATTGCTTTGGGTTTTCTTCTGGTGTTATTAATATTTCGCAAATAAGCAATTTACGTTGTTTTTCGCTCCTTTTCACTACAATATAACTAGTCCAAGAATTTTGTCCATCGTATCCATCATCTGATCTAATCCTAGTGAAAATAAACATAAAAAGTGCACGCGAACACCGCAAAATACCAAGATCCTACCACTACAATGCAATAATAATAATGTAAACATGATGCAAATATGCACTCATCAACTTCCCCAAGCATAGACTCTTGCTAGTCCCGAGCAAGTTTATCTTAATGGATGTGATCCTCATATTCATGAAGCTCAGTCGATAAAATAAATGAGGCAGTTGCAGCATGTGTTTATCATTAAGGATATATATAAATAAGTTCATGAATAGCACCTTACTCGAACCATCCGAATAATATTAGTAGGCTGCCACACCTTAGCAATTAACAGTTCACAAAATATTACTCTCATCATGATGTAAAGTTATTCAGTTTGACCAAATGAGTTAGTGAGGTAGTCCCAAGTGTTTTAGCATTAAGATATTCACTTGGGATTCAAAATCTCGAACGTCTCTTTGTATTACTACAATACAGTGGTATATGCCTATTTGCTCTTTGCACATTAGCTCTTTTTATTCATCTTTCTTTTCTTCTTTATCTATATATATTCATGCTCACACTTTTGTTTAAGTGTTGTTCAAAGGAGCTAGTCATATATTCCACTTCAGGTAGGAGTCGAAATTTTAAAGATCTCAATTACCAAATTCCAAATATATGTGTAGCATCTTTATAACTTGAGTATTCTACATCAACTTGTTCTCACTATATTTGATAGCATTTTTATTTCTATTTTGTTCAAAGTTTTTCTTTTTCAACTTAACTAATTAGATAATTTCCTCTCTTGTAAATCAAACCATTTACCTACAACATATTGATCAAATTATATTTATATGTTCCATTAATACCAATGGTGTGGAAGACTTCTATTGCTATCATCGAGTGCAAGTAAAATTATACTCAAGCCATTCATATATCCAATAAGACAAACTCAAACTCAATAATGCTCCATATATTATAATAAACTCAGAATTTCATAAAAGCGATCGACTATTCCTGAAGGCAATTCTAATGATGATTTATGAGCTCGAACTGATGCAAAACTAGAATAGTAATAAAAACTTATAAGATATATTACACTGTCTTAAAGATATTCCCAAGCTTGGAATAAAGCTAGGTGAGATCAAATAATCCCTCGCGATTATTTGATACCGTGATTTATTCCCAGATCACTGTGGTGCCATGGCCCGTGGTATCTTTTCTACACTGGTGATGTCTATGCACTTCTATTCTTGTAGACAGTTGTTGGGACTCCAAGTGCAGAGGTTTGTAGAACAACAGCAAGTTTCCCTTAAGTGGATTACCCAAGGTTTATCGAACTCAGGGAGGAAGTGGTCAAAGGTATTCCCTCTCAAGCAACCCTACAATCAAGATATAAGAAGTCTCTTGTGTCCCCGACACACCAAATATAGGTGCACTACTTCGGCGAAGAGATAGTGAAATACAAGTGGTAACGGTGCCAGAAAAGAGCTTCTGACTTGTTATTGACATGGGGTAACGGTGCCAGAAAATAGCTGATGGCATGGAGGAACAGACTAAAGGCAAAGTGAAGGAAGCAAGCAACATTCAACATATCTAGTAGCAAACGGTGTTTCAATGCTTAGAAACAAGGCCTAGGGATCATACTTTCACTAGTGAACACTCTCTCATATAAATATCCCCTCTTCATGATACTACTCTTAACTACTCTCCGGTTGGACACTCTAATCCACGGTAGGGCCTTCCCCAATCTAGATAACCCCACACTGTCACCTTGAGCGCTAGATGGTACCAACAAACACCACAATTTCATAGAGACATCCAACTCCAAATATAAATCATAACAAATATTCAATCTAGCCAAAGTGCCACACACGGTATGCACGCTGTCACTTTCACACACGTGCGGAAAGCATAGATCTATTAAAGCACAAAGAGTATTTATGTAGACTCAAACCTAAGTGCCACCATGGGATGCACGCTGTCACTTTCACACATATGGGGAGAGCAGGGATCTAATGAAGCACTTGAGTAGCAAGGTAGATCTACTTGATTACAAAGCTCATGACCATAAGCTCATGCATAGAGAGAGATGAACACATAGCTACCGGTAGAGCCCTTAGCCTCGAGGAAGAACTACTCCCTCCTCATCATGGGAATCGGAAAAGGTGATGAAGATGGCGATGGAGATCGATGGAGATGGATCTAGGGGCACTTTCCCGTCCCGGCAGGGTGCATGAACAAGGACTTCCTGTCCCCGAATCTCCCTTTCGGTGGCGGCAGTGCTGTGGAAGTTTTCATGGATTTCTTCTGGATTCTTTATGGTTTTCCCATCGGAGGCTTATTATAGGCACAGGAATCAAGGTCGGTGGGAGTCCAGGGGGCCCACACCCCCTCCAGACGCCTCCAGGGCTTGCCCGAGCCTAGGGGGGTTTGGCCACCCTGTGGCCCCCTCCGTCTCTGCTTCGTGGTTCTGTGTTGCTCCGGGAAAAATAATAACTTTGGACTTTGTCCCGTCCAATTCCGAGAATATTAATTTTCTGCCTTTCTGGAACCAAAAAACAGAAGAAAACATGCAACTGGCACTGTGGCAACTTGTTAATAGGTTAGTTCAAGAAAAGATATAAAAACACCTCAAAGTATAGACAAAGCAAAGAAAAGTAGATACTAAACAAGCATGGAGCATAAAAAATTCTAGATACATTTTCGACGTATCAAGCATCCCCAAGCTTAACTCCTGCTCGTCCTCGATTAGGTAAGTGATAAAAATAATAATGTTTGAGGTGACATGCACCATCAAAACCAAGATCAAACCATTTGCAAGCATTGAAAGCTGGGATCAAAGAACTCTAAACATGTGAATGAAATATGGATTTCTAACAATAGGACATAGTAACTAAGCATGCAACATGAAAGGATACAAACAAAGATCATGAATAACATGCATTGAAAAACGTTTGTTTGTTTCACATACAGAAAACATTGCATAGTGGCATTCATCTTGTCCCTCATAGAGTAACAAGTAGATGCATAGGACACCTTCAAAGTTTACAAGGGTGACTAGAAACAAATAGCACAAGAACAAGTAATATCACAATATGCATCAATCAATAAGCTTTGGAACACTGCACACATAATGACACCTATGCTCTCTTAATGGTGAGTAAAGGTAGAAGGTGGAGACTCAATAATGGTGGAAGAAAGGCCTTTTATAAAGGAAGCAGGGATTTCAAGTTTCAAAAAGAGCTTCCAAAAATTATGGTAATTGTTAGCTTTCAGCCCTCATTGACCCTATCATAAGCATCTTGAATTGAATAAGGTGAAAGTGAACAAAGATGGAGTATATGCTTGATGAAGTATAAGTTGGCAATCTCAAGTCCCTTGAATATGAGGGCCACACCTCATGCATACTTAACTTTGGGTCCAGGTAAGTTCTTGTCATTGTAAGTATTTGCATATCATTGAGAACGACCAACGGGGTACCCTTTGCACATGGTACAAGAGCTTTCTCATAACCAAAATGACAAGGCAAGCAGACAATGAGCATCTCAGCAATCTTTTTATGTACCATGGGAATATGATGCTTTTTCTCTCTTTCCTCTTTTCTCAATGTGTCTCTTTTTTTATAAGAAGAATGCTTCATAGATGTCACTATGGTTATGCTGCAAGTTTCCACCATGATTAGACATGGCTTAGTCTAGCGGCCCAGACGTTTCTCTAACACAAGATATAAACTCCATGGACTTACAAGTTCCCTCTTTATTTCACACCGGTGACATCCATAGACAAAAGAGCATGATATCAACTGAGTACAAAGTACAAGTGCAATGTTGAAAACGTTCCCCGTGACAACACGGTTCTGCTAATTCCAACTTATAAGTGCAAGCATATACAACAAAGTTGTCACAATGGTTCATGTTTATTAGGGGCAAAGAATATAATGTGTGACATCAAGTTTGTGAGGGCTTTAATCACTAAGTTTTCACATAACAAAATAGTTTTTTATTGGAAGATAGATGAAAACAAGAATATACTTGGAACGGTGCAACACAACATGCATAGGAATTTATAGTGGACACTTTGGAATAACTTGGTTTCTTGGGACTTGGAAGCATGAGTAGAGCTTACTCATACAAGTGGATGCTAGAAAATACTGGGAGCAACCAACTAAGAGAGCAATAATGGCCATGATCATGCAGAGCAACAAAACATTACTAATCAAAGCATAGAGTGGTACTACAAGTCAAGGACTAAATGGTCATAGAGGCTATGGTGACTTGTTCATAGTCATAAAATGGTGTGAGCATGTGCGAAGTCAACCCAAACAAAGCATCAAAGGCGAATACCACAATACTATGCTTTTGTATGCTAAAACAACGCATGATTCCTTCAAGGCACATTAATAAATCCTAATTTTTTGGAACAAGTCATGCTATAGAAATTATCACTAAGCATAAGGTTAAAACAAGATCTAGCATGAAATGTTAAAGTCTAAGCCACAGTTAAAAGAAGCTCCCTTTGTACCACTATAAGCATGAAACTTTCTACTCTTTTCCAACACCAAACAACTTACTTGAAACAACTCACAAAGATAATAATCAATAAAGATCAATGATCTTGTCTCACAAATCCACAAAGAAGAACTAAAAAGTTCTAAGCTGAAAGCACAAGAAAACTAAGGCTAAACACAGTGCTAGCAAAAGAGAACACTCACAAAACAATAAGAGTGAAAACTAGAGTCTTCTAGGCAATGAAAACAGAGTGTGTATCTCTTCAAAAGAAGTGTGGTGTAACCAACCGACTTACTCAAGCAAACTAAGCAAACGAAAACCAAAAACGACTAAGACGCTCCAAGAACAACACAACAATGCATGAAACAATAAAAACGAAGTGTCTAGACAGACCTGAGCTTTTTATTGATGAAGAAGGGGATGCCTTGGGCATCCCCAAGCTTTGACGCTTGTACCTCTTGGATATTTCTTGGGGTGACACCGGGGTGGAATGCCCAAGCTTGAGCTTTTGTCCATTCTTAATTTCATTACATCATTCTCTCTCTACACCTGCAAATTTTCCTTCATACAAAACTTCACACAATCTTCATTAGCAACATTAGTGTATTCAAAAGATATTAGACCTCTGGCAAAGCTTTGTACCATCAAGTATTTTCACTAAAAACACTGTTATGGATATACCAAATGGGTATACCTGCGGCATAGTCTCATACCGACAAGCCCGGGTGGCCCACAGTTGGTGGTTAGGCCTATGGCATAACCGGGCGGCCCAGTTGCTGATAGACAAGACGGAGGTCTAGCAGGGATGAAGGAAGGCCACGTGCCACCGCCTAAGATGGAAGACGGAGCCTTGGAGGACACGAAGACTAGTTAGTATTAGTCTAGGACTCTGTAACCGTATCCGTCTGGGACTCTCCATGTAACCCTAGGTCCTGGCGCTCATATAAGCCGGCCTACGAGAGCCTTTAGGGCACAACAACACAATAGAACAACAAGTGCATAGCACTACCCGCACACAGCGAACCCTCAATCCTGTAACTCGGCGTATTGCCATTATAGTGATTTATAGCAGGAGTAGGATCTCGCCACCGTCGTGAGATCTAAACCTGGGTAAACTGTGTCACGCCGACCCGGACGCTCTCCGTCTTCCCCCCATGTCTCTAAACTCGCCGTTGGGATACCCCTATGGCATACGTGTCGACAAAACCACGACAGTTGGCGCCCACCGTGGGGCAAGAGGCGCTTAAAGCACGGATCCGGGCGGGATCCGTCACCATCTTCGAAGGCGACCAAATCGCATCTCCGTCAACGAGCCGTCTTTGTCATCGCTCTTGAGAGTCTTTGAATCTCGAGCGTGTGGCTAAGTCAACGGCGTCGCGGAAATCTTCATCAGCAAAACGATGATGGTTCTGTCTGGTTTTTCCTCGCCGACAGGCTGATGGAACCAACAAGCCTTACGTCGCACGGGAATTGACATCAGTCACCCACACGTGCAGCATACTGCGTGTCTCGATCAAATCACGATCAAAGACGATGCTGGGCGGAATTCCACATGGAGTCGTGCCCTGCTACATACATGTTTTTTCCGGCTTGGCTGGCTAAAGGACGGTGTTTGCGTGATTCGCTCATAATTCGCCGAGATATGTTCCCTTGCCGCAAGTTACGGCCAAACTTGTCAAGAATTCTTGCTAGACATTGTTTTTTGTTTCCGCAGAAGCTACTTCGATGTAGCTTCTAGACTGGATCGATTCAATCAAAAGCTTGCATGATTTGTTTGAGACGGAGACTTCAAGTTTCAAGAAAAAAAATTTAAGTAGCGAAGAATTAATAAGGCAAGGTCCCTCGTACGTACATGTATTGGTAGACAAAACTGATCAACCTCGCGCGTTTTGGCCTTGCCGACGCTGCAGATGGCATTGTTCTGATCGGATTTGTCTCTGATTCTGTTACGGCCGGCGTCGTCACTGCTGCGGATAGCTCCATCACAGAGAGTTTTCTGGACTGTTTTGCAGTCAGATTCATCTTCGTTACGCTACAACACCCTGACTCCGCTCAAACAGATAAGTTATATTTATTATTTTAATTGTTTATGATCATCAGATTAAGATTGGTTCACTCATATTACGAGTCTTTTATCGCTTTCTTTTTGGTCATACCTTTTCCACGATTTGCCTTGCGCTCGTGAGTATAATTTTTTACTGGCTTGCCGTTTTAAGGCCCCAGTACCATGCAAAAAAACCCGCCTTCGGGCGTTAGCTTATGTTTTCTGGATACACGTTTTCTGTTGTTTTTATGTGGATTTCGGAGTACTGACTTTTCGGCACTCAAAGCCGGCGTTTTGGCCTTGGGTTCTGGACGGTGCCATTAGGCATCATCGCCCAAGGACATAGTTCTGTGCTGCGAGTCTTCCGTCTCATGAAAGATCAAGCATAAAAACCAGAATAATGGATAGGCCAGCACTTGCTTAAACAAAATTTTACATAAACTACTCAAATTAGTTGAGTTTTTTCCTCCTAAATAGTTTTATGTGTTCAACTGCTGCATTGTTTCAGCTATAATGCATTTGTTTAAAGGCATGTTTGTTCCGCCTTACATTTGTTTGTTGGACACGATTAAAGGAACAATTTAATACATTTGTATTTTTATGTTTATTTTTTAGGTATGTAACACTTGGACATTGTCGCGTTCCTTGGATTAAGGTGTTTTAAGCCGGATTTTCACTAGGCTTGACACCTCGGGGGCTGCAATTGCAATTATTGACCAAGACTTGAGCCGTATTTGAGGAAGTCGGATCGACGCTTGGGGGCTTGACATATCTAATTTAAGAGCTTTGTCCCGCCTTGCGACCAAGCCGGAATAAATCTCGGGGGCTACAGTACGATGATCTCCAAGACACGGTGAAAGTTCTCTAAGAGCATCAAGCCGGAGTTTTTCCACCTTGACGCTCGGAGGGCTACACCGATGCTGAATTTTTGTGAAGTTCTCTTTGGAGCAACAAGCCGAAGTATTTCCGACTTGACGCTCGGGGGCTACACTATTGACATTTTTTCTTAAAGCTACTCTAAGAGCACCAAGACGATTTTCCTTTGGAACTCCGACTTGGAGCTCGGGGGCTACAATCGTGTGATGTACAACTATGTATGTTCTTTTGAGCATCAAGCTTCCTTCGATGAAGCCGACTCAATGCTCGGGGGCTACATATGGTTATATCAACAGAACTTTCAAGACGGTGAAAAATCCGGCTAGCGAAACCCGGGGGCTCGACATCAACTTTGCCTTCACGGAAGTTTCACTGGGTTACACGGCTCGATGGCCTAAACGTCCGTGATATGAGAGGCTCTAAGACATTAATTCGGCAAGCTCTTTTGTCTGTGACTTTGCTGGCTCTAAGTCGGTAGTTTGGCAGCCTTTACGACCGTGGCCCAGTAGCCGTGATTTTTTCCGGCTTGCATACCATCCCGCATGGATGATGATATTGAATACGTTCCTAGAGCTTGGCAGAATCACTAACGATTCGTTAGAGAGTTCTCCGCCTTGGATTCATTCGCAGAAGCATACAAGCAATTGTCTGGCTAGGGTTAGTCGGATGAGAATATGATATGGGAGCTCTCCAAAATTCTTCGCGAAGCACGCCTACAAATTGAAGACGATGTGATACTGACGCTCAAAGCTAGACGGAGGAACACGAGGATCTTGAAGAACTCCGGGGGCTACTGTTGTGGATATACCAAATGGGTATACCTACGGCATAGTCTCATACCGGCAAGCCCGGGTGGCCCACAGTTGGTGGTTAGGCCTATGGCATAACCGGGCGGCCCAGTTGCTGATAGACAAGACGGAGGTCTAGCAGGGATGAAGGAAGGCCACTTGCCACCGCCTAAGATGGAAGCTGGAGCCTTGGAGGACACGAAGACTAGTTAGTGTTAGTCTAGGACTCTGTAACCGTATCCGGCTGGGACTCTCCATGTAACCCTAGGTCGCTCATATAAGCCGGCCTACGGGATCCTTTAGGGCACAACAACACAATAGAACAACAAGTGCATAACACTACCCGCACACAGCGAACCCCCAATCCTGTAACTCGGTGTATTGCCATTATAGTGATTTATAGCAGGAGTAGGATCTCGCCACCGTCGTGAGATCTGAACCTGGGTAAACTGTGTCACGCCGACCCGGACGCTCTCCGTCTTCCCCCCACGTCTCTAAACTCGCCGTTGGGATACCCCTATGTCGTATGTGTCGACAAAACCACGACAAACACAAGCTACTATAGTAACTCCTTCAAAAAGCTCAATCACCTAAAGAGAACTCAAAAAGGAATCAATAAGAAGCAAATGCAAATAATGGCAGAAATCTGTCAAAACAGACCAGCAGGTAGAAACCGATTTTTTCGAAGACCTTTTGTTGCTCAAATCAAAAAGTGTTGAACTAACTAAAGTTATCTAACATACTAGGGGATTTATTCGTACATTTTCAGCTCAATCCGACTCATAGAGACTCCTCACTAATTTTTATGGTGGAGGACAAAAATCTGTTTCGGGATAGCAACTACCCAAATCTTACTTCCCACTCATTGGAGTTCATTATTGGCACAAAAAAGCAAACAAAAAGGATAAGAAGAGGTCATTACTGAAGTAATAACTTCCAAGACTCAAGGAAAACTCTTGGGTTATCTCCCAACAAGTACTTTTCTTTACCGCCTTTGAGTTAGGCTAGATAGTTTGAGAAGATGCTCTCATAAGAAATATGAATTGAAGTAAAAGAGAGCACCAAGAAGCAAATTCAAAGAAGATTTGAGTCTAACCCACTTCCTATGAATAGGAATCTTGTAAATAAACAAGTCATGAAGTCACAAAGCAACAAGCATAGGAAAGCAAAACAAGTACAACTTCAAGATTTTCAACATAAAGAGGGGAAACTTAGTATTGTTGAGATACATGAAACCATGTTTCCCTCTCTCATAATAACTTTTAGTAGCATCATGAATAAAATTAACAATATAACTATCACATAAAACATTCTTATCATGAGCCACATGCACAAAATTTTTACTCTCCACATAAGCATAGTCACTCTTATTAATTGTAGTTGGAGCAAATTCAACAAAATAGCTATCATTACCATTCCCATCACCATAATCATCAAATATAGGAGGCATAATGTAACAATTAATTTTCTCCTCAATAGTAGGTGGACTGAAAATATCACTCATTATTGTCGTCATCATATATGGGAGGTTTGGTATCATCATAAGAAATAGAATAGCTATCTTCCAAAGCTGGGGGACTAAAAATATCATTTTCATAAAAACTAGCTTCCCCAAGCTTAGACTTTTCCATAGAATTAGCAATAATGGTGTCCAAAGAGTTCATACTAATAACATTTCTATTAGCATGCAAATAAAGCTCCATAGGTTTTTTAATTTTCTATACAAACACTTCATGTCCTAACTCAAGATAAACACTATAAAGCTCTCTTATTTTTTTGTTGTTTTCCATTAAGCCTAACTAATGAAAACAAGAAACAAAAAGACAAAATTGCAGAGTCTAAAGGAAATAACTTCGAGCACTCACAACGAAGGATGTGAGTACCTTTTACCTTACCTCCCCGGCAACGGCGCTAGAAAAGAGCTTGATGTCTACACACTTCTATTCTTGTAGACAGTTGTTGGGCCTCCAAGTGCAGAGGTTTGTAGAACAGCAGCAAGTTTCCCTGAAGTGGATTACCCAAGGTTTATCGAACTCAGGTAGGAAGTGGTCAAAGGTATTCCTTCTCAAGAAACCCTGCAATCAAGATACAAGAAGTCTCTTGTGTCCCCAACACACCCAATATAGGTGCTCTAGTTAGGTGAAGAGATAGTGAAATACAAGGGGTAACGGTGCCTGAAAAGAGCTTCTGACTTGTTTTTGACGTGGGGTAATGGTGCCAAAAAATAGCTGATGGCGTGGAGGAACAGACTAAAGGCAAACTGAAGGAATCAAGCAACATGCAACAGATCTAGTAGCAAACGGTGTTTCAATGCTTAGAAACAAGGCCTAGGGATCATACTTTCACTAGTAAACACTCTCTCATATAAATATCCCCTCTTCATGAAACTACTCTTAACTACTCTCCGGTTGGACACTCTAATCCACGGTAGGGCCTTCCCCAATCTAGATAACCCCACACTGTCACCTTGAGCGCTAGATGGTTCCAACAAACACCACAATTTCATAGAGACATCCAAATCCAAATATAACTCATAACAAATATTCAATCTAGCCAAAGTGCCACACACGGTATGCACGCTGTTACTTTCACACACGTGTGGAAAAGCATAGATCTATTAAAGCGCAAAGAGTATTTATGTAGACTCAAACCTAAGTGCCACCATGGCGTGCACGCTGTCACTTTCACATACATGGGGAGAGTACAAATCTAATGAAGCACTTGAGTAGCAAGGTAGATCTACTTGATTACAAAGCTCATGACCACAACATCATGCATAGAGAGAGATATGAACACATAGCTACCGGTAGAGCCCTTAGCCTCGAGGAAGAACTACTCCCTCCTCATCATGGGAATCAGCAACGGTGATGAAGATGGCGATGGAGATCGATGGAGATGGCTCCGGGGGCACTTCCCCATATCGACATGGTGCCAGAACAGAGTCTTTGTATCCCCCGAATCTCCCTTTCGGTGGTGGCGGCGCTACGGAGGTTTTCGTGGATTTCTGCTGGATTCTTTAGGGTTTTCCCACTGGAGGATTCTTATAGGCGCAGGAATCAAGGTTAGTGGGGGTCCAGGGGGCCCACACCCCCTCAAGGCGCCTCCAGGGCTTGCCCGCGCCTAGGGGGGTTTGGCTACCCTGTGGCCCCCTCCGGCTCTGTCTTCGTGGTTCCGTGTTGCTCTGGGAAAAATAATAACTTTGGCTTTTGTCCCGTCCAATTCCGAGAATACTGATTTTCTGCCTTTCTGGAACCAAAAACAGAAGAAAACAGGCAACTGACACTGTGGCAACTTGTTAATAGGTTAGTTCCAAAAAAGATATAAAAACACCTCAAAGTATACACAAAGCAAAGCAAAGCAAAGTAGATACTAAACAAGCATGGAGCATAAAAAATATAGATACGTTTCCGACGTATCAACTGGCTAGCTTGAGACGGAGTGATTGATTGGCAGCTTCAAGTTCTTTAATATGCAGCTTGTATAGAAGATTATTGTGCTCCATCATTTTCACTTGTTCTTTAATGAGATCATTGTTGCTTTGGACGGTTTGTATCACCATAAGACTCATAGACAATCCTGCTTTAGTGGTCTGATTGATATCTTTATCGAGTTTATCAAGATAAAATCGCAGCCACCAAAGATTCCTGGGTGTCCCTGGCGCCTCCTTCTCCATTACTACGATCTTAAACTCTAGAGCTTTTAACTCTCTCTTCCAGCGTTCATGGTCGGCATAAAAAATATCCATAGGGACGCCCTTGATCTCCTTGTCCTGCTTGCTATTGCTCCCAACCTCCATAGGAACTTCTCTCTGTGGCTTCCTGGCGCTTTCCTCACGTGAGGACAAGAGGTGGATTGGTTCGTGGTGATTATGATTAGAGAGAGGCACAATGGCAGTATATAAGAGGGGCTAGAGGTCGGTATAACTAGCGAGAAACACCAATTCACACCCAAGAAAAGAATCCAAACATATTAGGAAAATAAATCACGATTTTGGAGGAGTCCTGCCGCGTAACGACCAACTATGTGGCCGCGACCCGTATAGTTGGTTTGGGGCAGATATTTCCAAATATCTCGATTCTAGGTCGGTTAGATTACCGACTAGGAATCGACAAAACATTTTTTAGATGAATATAAATAAGAACGGAAAAGGTTCGATGATACAGAAGCTTTAACGATCAACTGTACGGCGGGATATTTTTCTCTGGCCATGTAGTTGCGCCCGTATAGATACTGCACACCGAAAATTATTTCACGAAGGGGATACAATACCTTTAACGACCAACTATATGGCGGGAGATTTTCTCCGGCTGTATAGTTGCGCCTGCATAGTTACAAAAACCCCTCAAAAACTATAGAAAAACAAGAGTAATTCAAAGGTAAAAGTTCTTAGAAGTAAAAAATGTGAAGACACGACACTTATTAGAGTAAGAACACTTACTTTTCACTTACCGTTTATTTAGTCGGGAGTGACAAGCTCTTCCAACAACAAGGGATTCTTCTTTTTGGGAGGAATAGTTCATCTAATAATTCTTGAAAACAAAAATCACCAGGACTAAAGCTCCTCTCAATATGATTGGTGTCTTGCTGGGCAAATATAGATGTTGCATCCACTACATTTGCTTCTTGTCTCTGCATAATCTACAACTCAATTTCTTGAAGTAAAAGGATCCAACGGATCAGTCTTGGCTTATGAATCTTCCTCTCGTGTTCTTTTAAACCATCACAATCCGTATGAACTCTTAATTTTGCATCAACTATATAAGAACAAAATTTATCACAAGAGAAAAATACAACAAAGAGTTCTCTTTCTTCCTTAATATAATTCTTTTGAGCACTATTGATAGTTCTACTAGCATGATGTATAATATTAATTCTACGACCTATGTGTTGTCCTGGAGTTACTCCTACAACATCATCACTAGCTTCACATATTAAATCAAAATTCACATCCCAAATAGGTGGTTTAATGATAGGAGAATGATATAAATCATATTTTAGTTTATCAAAGGCAATAAGGCATTTAGCATAAAAATTTAATCTTACTCCCTTTTGCAACTGATTAGTTAAAGGTTTGGAAATTCCAGAGAAATTCCTAATGAACCTTCTATAAAAACCTACATGACCAAGAAAACTTCTTATACATTTTATGTGACTTGGTTGTGGCATTCTCTCTATTCTTCAACTTTAGCCCTATCTACTTCAATGCCCTTCCCTGATACCTTATGTCCAACGAATATGCCTTCTTTGACCATAAAATGGCACTTCTCCTAGCTTAGAACAAGATTGGTTTCTTCGCAACGCTACAAAATTCTTTTGAGATTATCCAAGCAACTAGTAAATGAAGTTCCATAGGCATAAAAATCATCCATAAATACTTCCATTATCAGTTCTATAAAGTCTGCAAAAATAGCAGTCATGCATCTTTGAAAAGTAGCTAGAGCATTACATAAACCAAAAGGCATGCGTCGGTAAGCATGTAAACCATAAGAACTAATGGAAGTTGTTTTAAGTTGGTCATCAGGATGAACAACTATTTTGTAAAAACCAGAGTATGCGTGCAAGTAGCAAAAATGAGCGTGATTTGCTAACCTCTCTAAACTTTGATCTATGAACGGTAAAGAATAGTGATCTTTCCTAGTTTATTTATTCAATTTTATGAAATCTATGAACATCCTATGTCCAACAATAGTTATAGTAGGTATCAATTCATTTTTTCAATAGGAACAATAGTAAAGCCTCCTTTCATAGGAACCCAATGAACGGGACTTACCCATTCACTTTCTATTACAGTATAGATTATACCTGCATCTAGCAGGCATACTATTTCTTTCTTACCACTTCCTTCATCTCGGGCTTCAGCCTTCTATTAACTTCTGCAACTGGTTTATCACCTTCTTCCATGAATATTCGATGGACAGTTATCACGGGACTAATTCCCTTCAAATCGTCCATTGAGTACCCAAAGGCCTTGCGATTCTCCTTTAGTACCTTCATGATTTCTTCTTCTTCATCCCCTCAAAGTTTAGCACTAATAATAACAGGGAATTTATTAGCATTATCCAAAAATCTATATTTAAGATTATCTGGTAAAGTTTTCAATTCTGGGGTTGGTAATTCTTCATCCCCTCTCTTTTCTGGTTCTTCAAAAGCCTCATCACTTGGAGGTTCTAGTTTGGGAAATGAATCAAATTCACTTTCTAATTCTTCTAGATACATGTCCTCCATAATTATTTCTTCACAATTTGAGTCTTCATTTATTCCATCTCCTCAAAAGTTTTATCTTTCTCTTCTTCTTGTATAAGTAGAGGTTTGTCTTTAAATTTGGAAAAGTGGATTTATTTTTCCGCTTTCTCAAGCTTAAGGGATACAACCTCCTTTTTGAAGTCGACTATGGCACCTACATCACTCAAAAAGTTTCTTCCAAATATGAATGGGCAAAGAGTGTCAGCTGGCATGTCAACAACTACAAAATCGATAGGGAAATTTTGATTTCTAACTGTGATAGTTGCATCTTCAACTAGTCCCATTGGAATTCTAAGATTTTTATTGGATAACATGATTGTCATATCAGTATTTTCTATTGTAGCTCGTGCTACCTCTTCTTTTATTTCTAAATAAAAATCATAAGATAGAACATTATCTTTGGTATAACGATCACATAAAACGTAATGCGAGGTTTCTTTAAATATGCATAGAAGAATAGGCTTACACACATCTTTTACTTTAGTTTTACCTTCAATCAATATGGAAGTCTCTTCATCAAGTTCAACTATGTTACAATGTGTATACATAGCCATAATTTCTTCCGTTGATACCTCTTCATCTTTTTTTTCATCCAGATGTTCTTGAATTTCTGGAACAGTTTCCTCTTCTATCTTCTTCTGTACTGCTTTAACCTGTTCATATTCCAAAATATGCTTCTCTACAGTGTTAGGGAAAGGCTTTAACTTCTCTTTTTCTCTCAGGTTTGTGTGGTGGATCATACTTGGCCGAACCCTCTTTTGGAGCGTTGATGTGTTCTGTAAAATCTTTAACAACCTGCAACACAAGATCTGAATCAAAATTAAGTTCTTTAGATAATTCATTGACATGGCCCTTCTTATTATAGTCATGAATAAAATCATAATCTATTTCTGTGCCTCCTTCACTTCCTAGACCAGAATTCCATGAAACTCTATGATCATGAATTCGGTTAAGTAAAGCCCAAGATTTAGTTATGGGTAAATCCATAAAAGATCCTCTCGCGCAAGAGTCTAGTTCAATTTTAATAGGTTCAATTAAACCTCCATAAAAGATATGCAATAAATACCATTCAGGCGAATCATGATGAGGAAATTGATTAACTAAATCTTTAAATCTTATATAAGCTCTTACTAGTCCTTCATTAGGACGGTTCCTCTAAGTCATTAAAAGAAGGCTGATTCTAAAAGATTTTGATAATGGATCATATTTGGATATAATTTCACAAGCTAAATTATCCCAGGTAGTAGTGGCTTATGAGGCTAAATATCTATACCATGAGAGAGTTGTACTTGTCAAAGTTTGACTAAAATGTTTCAGCCTTACCTCATTAGCAGTATACCCTGGTAATTGTAAAGTGCCACATATATCTTTGAAGCATGCTATGATCATATGGATAAGGATCTTCTTAATCTCCAGGAAATTGCTTCTTGTATAGAATACCAAGTAGTAGAGGATTTATTACAAACCCCCTTGTCTTCTCATTGGAGTTGTCCCTTTTATAAATATCATAGGGCTTCTCAAAGTGGCTGACTGGTTAGCACTAGTCATATGCTCCAACTCCATCATTTTGGTGGAAACCTGTAACACAAAAAAAAAACTTAGTAAATAAGAAAAAACTAAAAGACCTACAATGCTTATCTCCCTAGCAACGGCGCCGGAAAATAGCTTGATGACTGCAAGTGCAGAGATCGTTTGTAGCTAGTTTCAAAATCAACATATCGATCCCACATGGAGCAGGAGTTTGAAGTCTAATAACTCTTGAAATAAATACTAAAACTAGAAATGCTAAATAAAGTTCTAAGTGACAAGATAAATGTGAGTGTTGTGTAAAAAGGTGTTTTTGGGTTTGTGGTATAAGAGAACAACGAGTAAAGTAAACAAAACTGAATACGGAAAGGAAGTATCGCCTATGTAAAAGAGATTTGAAACTTTAGTGGTGAAAGCATTCTCAGGGATTCACAGATACACCACTGGCATTATAAAAGGCTAAGGTAAAGATTATTATCATGAACATTCTCAACTATGTATGTGTGGGAGAAACTCTATATTTGGACGAATAGGCAGCAACCACTGCTCACATCATCCTCATAACCACAACAGACAACAATCAACATCAATTGAATTACCGATCTATTAAGGGACTTAATCTCGCAGGATATATCCCATGGCAAGGATAGTGTTTCGTGAGTGTCCTCGATTCTCAAGTTGATACGTAAGGGGTGCAAACAGCTTTATAGTCACTGTAAGTGCTAACACACCTCCGTCTACCAACAAGTAGTTCCCTCCATCAAGTCCCCACAAGAGGCAAATATTGAGAGGTCGACTTATCCCAACATAAAGACGAAGATAATATAACACATGGTCAAAGCGATGAATATCATAATAAACTATATCTTATTTCAATCTCATGCTAGGGTTTATGCATCTCGATGGATGAAGACCAACCCGGGCAAGCTCCACCTACGGTGCTGGATAAGAGGAAGGGGCCACTTATTGCTGCTGACGATGATCGCGCAAGAGTCATGCCTCCCCCGCCTAATCCAGTGCAGCAGCCGCACGAACTCGGCACCGGTCCGAGCAACCACAACACCGCAAACTTGCCGCCTCCAGCATCAACGTCGGCAGCAGCCCATGTTACTCCAGCTGATAGAGTGATGTACGGAAATCTCCTCGTTGAGCCACTAACTGTTGATCATATCCGGAACGTGACTCAGCTTGATGAGAAGCGCCAGCAAATGCTGGAGGAAGCGCAAGCCATCGCGGAGCAAGGCGGTAAACTAGATCGAGATCTGGTCAACGCGCAGAAGTCCATAGAAAAAGCTAGAGCAATGGAGGTCGGGTACAAGACTCTGCTCCAGCAGCAGAAGGCTAAGAAGGCTCCGGCTCGCGTCATCAACGATCCTGGTGTACGGCGCAACCTAGGATGGGCTCCCTCGAAGCCGGCACAAGCCAAGCCATACATTGACAGTGAAGGCAAGCAGGTGATGCCCACCCCACTCCTTAACCTCGCTGTCGCCAAGACCCTTCTGGAGCATGATAGATCGCCTGAGGCAGTGGAACAGGTCTATGAACTAGTGGCCAAGGAGGTAAAGCAGCAGGAAAAGGCCACCTCTCAGAGGCTTGAGTCTGACCTAGCGCTCTGCCGATCTATCCAGTACAAACCGCCAAGGGACAGATCTCCTTAGGATGTCGGATCGCGGACGGGTTCATCAGAACGAAGACGGAGGGATGCGCGCAACAGGAAGGATGCTATCCCCATATCCTCCGAACAAGGAGAAAGAGCCCAACCTCGCCGCCCATCGCCACCGCCCTGACCCCCCCTGACGTCAGGAAGACTACAAGGCTCACCATCGTATGGATATGCCCCCACCAAAGCAGTGTAGCATAGTCATCCGCGACAACGTGGAGCAGACCCGTCATGACGGAAAGCCCAACGAAGGACATAAGAGCAGGTCGCGCCATGACCCTCCGCGTCCGACAAGCAACCGTGACAGGCATGAGGCGTCGCAGGAGGGTAACAACAAGAAGTCTAACCCACCGCCACCTTCGCCTCCGTCGCCGCCAAGCAGTCACCATGGCGGAGGAGGCCCGCATCATTCGCGCAGCCCATCCCCTGTTGACAAAAAGAAGAAGAACCCGGAGCCATACGATGCACGTCCGCGGATCAATAAGATCCACGAGGCCCGGGAAGGACCATACCTGGGACCACGTTGCTTTGGACCTGCAATACGGACCTCAACTTACCCCAAAGGTTTCCGGATTGACAAGACCATCAAGCCCTAGAATGGCACTGCCAAGCCTGCCACATGGTTGCAGGACTACGGCAACGCGGTGGAGATTGCCGGAGGCAACCCCAACGTCGCCGTCAAGTACCTCCCGTTAATGTTGGCGGGCATGGTACGTCAATGGATCGACGACTTTACGGAGAAATCCATCTACAACTGGTTGGACATGTAAGAAGCGTTCACCAAAAACTTTGAGGGTACATACAAGCGTCCCTGCACAGTGGGTGATCTACAGCGGTGCGTGCAAGAGAAAGACGAGACATCTCGCGCCTACCTCTCCCGCTGGCTGGATATGAAGAATTCCTGCATAGGAGTGCACGCCCAGACCTCCATGGCCGCCTTCATCGATGGGTTGGAAAGAGGCACGTTACTCCGACATAAGCTAAAGCGCTTGCAGGACAATCATTATCTTGACTTGAATCAGATGATTCAGTTAGCTAGTGAGTTCGCAGCTGCCGACGACGACGCTCGTGGCTCTTTGCCGGCAACGGCCGTTCCAACTCAAGCTCGGAGGAACAGCAGTACAAAGCGGAAAACCGCTCCAGAAGAAAAGCAATATACTGACATGGTCGCCATGACTTTTGCAGGACGAGGTGAAGGCGGACAACGTGGCCGAGGAAGGGGAGCGGGCCGTGGGAAGCAGCGAGGAAGTGAAACCAACTCGGCGCCGCTCCGCGTTCCCCAAACCTACGAAGAGTACCGCGATATGACGTGGCTTGTACACCTCGACGCCAACGGCAAAGCCACCCTGCAAATTCGTCAACGACCTCAAGGAAGACCAGACCGCGATGCAAGGGCAAGGGGAAGAAGAAGGAGGAGGAGTCCATGGATTCAAGTGACATGGACGAGGACGTTGACCCCAAGCACGCCGCCAAGAGAGACGACAAAGGCAAGAACCCCTTCGCAAAGAAGTCCCCAGTCTACCACACTTTCCTTGGCACCCCCACCGTCCGACAACAGAAGACCTCTCTAAGGATCCTGATGGCTACTCTCCCCCCAGTTCCCCAATACCTGCGCTGGTCGGAAGTTCCAATCACTTGGGAAAGGACGGACCACCCAGACCTTGTGCTCACGGAGAACCAGTACGCCATGGTCATCAACCCATTGATTGATGGCGTGGAGTTCACCAAGTGCATGGTGGATAGTGGAAGCAGCATCAACATCATGTACCTGGATACACTGCAGAAGATGAACTTGACGGAGGAAAACCTAAGGCGGACCAACACCGTGTTCCATGGCGTAGTTCCTGGACGGGAGGCTCGGTCCCTTGGGTGCATTACACTTTAGGTGGCCTTTGGCGACATTAATAATTACCGCCAAGAGCGCATGACCTTCGAGGTGGTCCCCTTCAAGAGCGTGTACCACGTCATATTCGGCTGCGACATATTCCACACGTTCATGGCCAAGCCATGCTTCGTCTACAACAAGCTCAAGATACCCGGACCGAACGGACTGCGAGATCAATGAAGCAGCCATTGCAGAAGCTGTCCTCTACAGCAAAGAATTCAAGGAGATCCAGAGCAAGTTCAATGACTCAGAGATGCCCGCGTCGAAGAAGCAGATCTCCGACTCCGCTCCTGCGTTCAAGGCCGCCATCGAGACCAAGCCGGTGGAACTTGTGGTAGGCGATGCCTCCAAGGTCACCGCCATTGGGACGAACCTGGATCCCAAATAGGAAAGCGCGCTCGTCGAGTTCCTCCATGAGAATAGGGACATCTTTGCCTGGCAACCTGCCGACATGAAAGGTGTACCTAGGGAACTTGCCGAGCACAGCTTAAACATAGATCCAAAATGTAAACCAGTGAAACAGCCTCTACGACGCTTCAGAGATGGGAAGAGACGCGCCATTGGCAAAGAGATAGCTAGGTTACTTAAGGCTGAGTTTATCCGAGAAGTCCTTCACACCCGATGGGTGGCCAATCCTGTACTTGTCCCCAAAAAGGGAACCAATGAATTAAGAATGTGCGTTGATTACACCAGCTTGAACAAAGCATGTCCCAAAGATCCGTTTGCTTTGCCTCGCATTGACCAAGTCATTGACTCGACGGCTGGCTCGGAATTGCTGTGTTTTCTTGATGCATACTCAGGATACCACCAAATCAAGATGAGGAAGTCGGACCAATTGGCCACTTCGTTCACTACCCCTTACGGTACTTTTTGCTATGTCACGATGCCCTTTGGGCTGAAAAACGCAGGTGCTACCTACCAGCGGACAATGCAACGTTGCCTTCACGATCAAATTGGTCGAAACTTTCATGCCTATGTGGACGATATCACGGTGATGTCTAAAAAGTCAAATGACTTAATCTCCGACTTAAAAGAAACCTTTGATAATCTCCGGAAATACAACATGATGCTCAACCCTAAGAAGTGCGTCTTCGGGGTTCCAGCTGGAAACTGTTGGGCTTCATCGTTTCCTAGCGCGGAATCGAGGTCAACCCGGATAAAATCAAAGACATCTTAAACATAAACCGTCCAACATGCCTAAAGGACATCCAACGACTAACAGGTTATGTTGCAGTAGTTAGTCGGTTCGTCAGCCGACTTGGAGAGAAGGCTCTGCCGCTGTACAAGTTGCTGAAGGAGGCGGACAAATTCACATGGATGGACGAAGCAGATGCAGCATTGAAGCAGCTCAAGGAGATTCTTTCCTCAGCGCCCATCCTTGCAGCACCCGAGCCTGGCGAGCCCCTGTTAATTTACATGGCGGCAACCAACCGGGTTATCAGCATCGTCGTCGTGGTAGAGCGGAAGGAACCAGGCTATGAGCACGGAGTTCAACGACCAGTTTAATATGTAAGAAAGGTCTTGGCGGAGTCCAAGCAGCGTTACCCGCACTACCAAAAGATAGCTTATGGAGTATTCCTCGCTTCGCGGAAGCTGAGGCATTACTTTCAGGAGCACCCAATCACAGTAGTGAGCAAGACTCCACTGTTCAACATTATCAACAATAGCGACGCTACAGGAAGGGTCGTGAAGTGGGGCATTGAACTTGCTGCCTTCAAGATCACCTACAAAAGACGCGACGCTATCAAATCACAAGCCTTGGTGGATTTTATTGCAGATTGGATGGAGATGCCAGATGCCACTCCGTTGCCGGAACCAGAGTACTGGGTGATGCACTTTGACGGATCAAAGTTGCTCAACGGGTCGGGGGCTGGTGTATTGCTACAGTCACCAAAAGGAGACAAGCTACACTACGTTCTGCAGATCCACTTCGAGGCTACAAACAACATGGAGGAGTATGAAGCGCTCATTCACGGACTGCGTGTAGCCAAGGATATTGGCATCAAGCGCATAGTTTGATGTGGAGATTCCGACTTGGTTGCCCAGCAGGTGGCTGGCACCTGGAATGCGCGGAACCCTATGATGGCGGCATATCGAGACGAAGTGGACGAGATAGCCAAGAGCTTCTTGGGCTACGAAGTCAAATATGTGCCTAGGGAGCAAAACGAGGCGGCTGATTTACTGTCTAAACTTAGATCAGGGCGCAAGCAAATTCCGCCAGGAGTTTTCCTAGAGCATCTGCGTACACCATCCATGAAAGGCGCCGACATCGATAACCCGGATAGAGCTGATTCTTTCGTCAACATGGTGACAAAGACCCCTCTGGCTTGGACAAAACCGTTCATGGAATATCTCGAACACGGAACTTTGCCCGACGACGAAGTCGAAAGACGGCAGATAGTACGACGAGCAAAGGGTTATACCATAATCAATGGGCAACTCTATAAAAGGAGCACTACTGGTGTATACCTAAAGTGTGTTTCCCAGCTAGAAGGTATGGAAATCCTACGCGAGATCCATCTCGGAGATTGCGGGCATCACGCCGCTCCTCGATCGTTGGTCGCAAAAGCCTTCCGGCAAGGATTCTACTGGCTGACCGCGAAGGCGGACGCCGACAAGCTGGTTGAGACATGCACTGGATGCCAGTATTATGCCCGACAACCACATGTTCCTGCTGAAGAACTGTGAACAATACCAATAACTTGGCCGTTTGCAGTCTGGGGGCTAGACATGGTGGGACCGTTACAAACGGCACCGTGTGGATTTACGCATCTGCTTGTAGCAGTTGACAAATTCACCAAATGGATAGAAGCTAAACCCATTAGAAAGCTTTATGGGGCAACTGCCCTCAGGTTTGTCCGGGATCTAGTGGTGAGATTTGGTCTCCCACATAGCATCACCACCGACAACGGAAGCAACTTGTCACTCGGAGAAGTGGAGGCCTATTGCTGGGACAAAGGCATCCGACTTGACCTTGCATCTGTGGCACACCCATAATCCAATGGTCAAGTTGAGCGAGCCAATGGATTAATTCTGCAGGGAATCAAGCCACGTCTTGAGGCACCGCTACATAGAGCAGATGGAGCCTAGGCGGAAGAATTGCCATCTGTGCTATGGAGTTTACGAACTACACCCAACAGATCCACCGGCTACACTCCCTATTTCATGGTATATGGAGAAGAAGCCATCCTACCTTCCGACATCCTCCACGACGCACCAAGATTTGCCGCCTACGACGAAGATGATGCTGAAGAATCCAGACGCCTAGATGTGGACCTTCTTGAGGAGGAGCGCGTTTTTGCATGCCAAAGATCCGCCATCTACCAGCAGAAGCTACGCGGATACCATAGTCGCTGCGTCCGGCATCGCTCGTTTAAAGACGGGGATTTGGTGCTCTGACTTAAGCATAAGAAGTCACACAAATTATCCCCGCCATGGGAAGGACCGTTCATCATAAGCAAGGCGCTGCTCAATGGGTCTTACTACCTTGTAGACAATCGTGAACTCAAGGATAGGCCCAATGAGGATCATAAGCGTAAGCGACGTGACCCGGATGATGACTACCCGGAGCTTGATCGGCCATGGAACATAGCACAGCTACGTCCTTTCTACACTTACCATTTTTTATCTAATCGTGTACCTCTTATATGATCAATGAAATAAAGCTCTTTGGTTCACTCATATTGCTGAGTCTTTTACCTCCTTTAGTGTTCATTTTTGGATCATATAAACCTTTATGCACAAGCTTTGCAGTTGCACTTGTGAAAATTCCGCCTACGGGCGTTAGCTTAAGTTTTCTGGTCTACACGTTCTTTGTTGTTTTTATGTGGATTCTGGAGTAGTGACTTTTGGCACTTATTGTCGGCGATTTTGTGCTAAGGTTATTGACATTGCCATTGGGCATCATCACCTAAGCGCATGGTTCCGACAATGACTCTTCCGACTAACGAAAAGTCAAGCATAAGAACCAGAGTAATGGATAAGACAGCACTTGCTTAAAAAATATATACATACTGGGCATTAATTCTTAAGTAGCAGGATACGACAAACATTGTTTTCCGCCTTAAGATTACATCATCAAGTTTTTTCTATGCACACTCCAGAGGTGAAACAAGAATTACAAAAGTGTTTTTCACTCGTTGGGTGCAGGGGAATTGGAGGCCGCATCATCACCAACCGGAGATTCACCCTCGGCGTCGCCACTGTGAGGAGACTCGGAGGATTCAAGGTCGGCATTGTCAAGAAAGTTCCTGGGCACGAAGACGTCGATGTCCACCAACTCGGCAACCCTGGTGTCATAGCCCAAGAGTGATGTCAGGATGGCTTCGTGATCAATCTCCTTGCCATCATCATCCACGTCGGGGATACCAGATGTCACCGTGTCGATGTCGGCACCTTCATAGTGTGCCTTCACCATGGATAATGCCATCCTTGCGCCAGCCCGTGCGCAAGAAGCTTTCCAGCTCGCGACACGCTGGGGGGCTCGGCGTAGAATCTCTGAGTACTTGACCATGGAGTCGGAGGCCTTGATATAAATCTGCAGGGGCGTGGCGATCTCCTTGGCATGGGTGATGGCGGTGTTGATGAAGTTGCCGGCAAGAATCATGCATTCCTTGTCCGAAGGAGGCGAGCGGGTTAAACCCAGGGGCGCTGAAAATTCTGACAACGATTGCATCAGTTTAAAAATTCTAAGTACGCAGACTACAGAACTACAAGGCGGAGGATACTTACTGAAGATGTTGGCCTTAGCCTGCCAGACGACGTCCTCCAAGGATTCTTTCTCTTGTTGGAGGAGCTTAAACGCCTCGCTATGGCGAAGGTTTTGCTCATCGGCAGCTTGCTTCTGATCCTTTAGGATCGCAAGCCCCTCCTTCAAGCGATTGATCTCAGCGGAGGCGGACTGCAGGGCTTTCATGGAATCCTCGTGCATCTTCAGCATTTGTTCCCTCTCCTTCTTAAGGATCTTGTTCTCACTGTCCAGCTGCTGGATGTGCTTGGACTGCTCAACAATATCCTTAGCCTTGGCGACATGCTCTGCAAGTCGGAGAAACAAAGTACACAGTGAGTACTCGAAGAAGGAAGGCACAAAAGTAAGACGGAAATGCGCAAAAAGAAAATAGACTCTTGTTTTTGATGATCTGTTCCTTCAAGATGGAGGTTTTACCCTTTTCAGCTTCAAGGTCCGCGCACATCTTCTGGTACTTATCATTGGCCATGCCCCTCCGAGCATTCTTGTTCTATGGAAACAAATACAAAGTCAAGTCGTTGTTCAGTCTACTTGGAGCCCCTAGTCGGAGATTTTTCCATCTAGGTGCTCGGGGGCTACAGCGAGAGTTTTTAACTTAGCAATATGCTTAGCTTTTTCTTTAAGCATCTAGTCGGAGCTAGTTCAGTTCTCAACTAAAAGCTTGGGGGCTACAATATAAAGTTTTAACTCGGAAAATGCTTAGCTTTTCTTTAATTATCTAGTCGGAACTAATTCAGTTACAACTAGAGGCTTGGGGGCTACAGCACTTAAAATTATGAACACTGTGTATGCTACTCTTAAAGCATCTAGTCGGAATAATTCATTCCATCTAAATGCTTGGGGGCTACAGTGATCGTTTTTTCTAACTTAGTCACTCTTAGAGCATATAGATGCAAAACCAATGGTTTTCTGTCTACATCGTCGGGGGCTACAGTGGGATACTCATACGAAATGCAAAAGGTAAAGTAAAACTTACAAGTGCGATGATCTTGAGGTTTGTAGCACTTTCGGCCAGCAGCTTGCCAAAGGAAACGCTGTTGCTTCGCAAGATGTCTGCTTGGCGGAGTAGCTCCTCAAGACCGCACGTCGGAGATGACGGCAGTCCTCCAGGAACCATAGTTTTGCTACCCGGCGTAAGCACCGGGAAGATAATCTTCGGCAATTCGAGGGGTTCTGGGGAGTAGAGGCGCCGCCTTCGGCAGAAGTACTAGCACCCACCACCGCCTTGCCGCTACCGATGGCATCCTTAGCCGGAGCTTCAGCCATTCGAAGAGCAGCACTCTCCTGCGTCGCCTATTCGCCGACAATTGCGAGTTCGGTAGAGGCACCAGAATCCACTTCCATGGCGGAAGGGCCTGGTGCCTCCTGGGCTTGGGAGCTTGTCGGAGCGGAGGAGGGCTTGACGGCAGGAGTAGCAGGGGCGATGGCGGGGGAAGAGTCGCGATGCAGCATATCCTTGATATTTTTAGAAGCCCCAAGAGTCTTGGAGGACTTCTTGAGGCTGGTTGTGGCTTTCTTCCTAAAACGTGCAACGGAGCATCATCGTCGGACACAGCCGTGACTTCCTTAATCTTGGGATCGTAGATTTGGGCGGCAAGGTTGCCCTCCTCTAGATCGCTAAGCTGTTAAGTGAGAAATCACCGTGTTAGACAAGATGGTATTAGCAAGACGGAAAAACTGGAGCAATGTCATACACGGAAAATAAATACCTACCTTTGGGCACTTTTCGTTTACGAACATGTCGTAGGTGAGGGTGAAGCCACGCTTCTTGTCCTTCACCTTGACGATGTCCTTAAGACGGAACTTGACATAGTCGCTCGAGAAGTTGTCCTCGAAGATCCGGAGGGTATCCCTTCGATCGCCGGTGTACTCGTGCATAAGCTTCGTACGATGCTGCAGAGGTTGGATCCGCCTGATGAACCTGCACATGGCTAGGTCCAAGCCGGTCAGACCCGTCTCTACAAACCACTCTATCCGCCTTATTGCGCGAGAAGCGTTGAGGTCGGAGGGAAGGGAGGCATGAGACCACCATGTGGAGACTTCAGCAGCGGCTCCATCCACGAAATCCGGGTACGTTGCTTCTTGGCCTGACAAAGGAATGTCGGGGCCGTAGAAGTACGTCCACTGCCATTTCTTACACGACTCGTGGCCGACAATGTCGGGGAACCGTCGGGCAGGTCGGATCTTGAAGCTTATGGTGCCGCAGTTTCAAAGATCCTCCTTGATGTGTCCGGCTTCACGTTTGACGGTAAAGAAGTACACAAACAAATCTAACCTAGGCCTAATCCCCAGGTAACCCTCACAAAGTGCCGCGAAGTTTCTAAGCACTAAGATACTATTGGGGGAGAGGTTGTGGGGTTGGACCTGGAAGTGATTCAAGACAGACAGGAAGAAGTGGGAGACGGGCAGAGAAACGCCGCGTACCAATTGCGCCTTGAGGTATACTTTCTCTCCGACTTGGAGAGAAGGGGTCACCTCGCCGGCCGGTGCCGCCCGCCAGGCGAGCCCCTCCATCGCAGGGAGATAACCCTCAGCGACCATCTCTTGGATGTCGCGGCCGGTGATATCTGAGCCACGCCAGTCGCCTTTGTGTGAATCTGGCTCCTCTTCCAGGGGCTCCAGCGCCGCCAGGATATGGTCGCCGCCGGTGGTTTCTATCACCGCTGATGCGGGAATAACCAGGCCCTCTGGCGGCACGATGACGGAGCTCGCCGGCTTCTCCGCGGCTTCGCTCGACGCCGCCATTGACGGGGATGAACTGCTGCTAGCCATGGAGGAGGAGAGGATGCGACTGGTGCAGAGAGCAAGGCTAGGATTTCTCGAGGTTTTCGCGGAGAGCTCGAGGAAGAAGACGATGACGCGAGAGAATGGGGTGAAAAAGTGGCAAGTGTCCCACGGTCGCTATTTATCTTACTCTGCGTCAAGATTCGTGCAGCTAATCGGACGGTTGCCGCGTAGACGACGTGTTCGTGAACGTGCGCGGTAATTTCGCCACGTCTCCAACCGTGGCCGCCAACGGTTCATATCGCTCGCGTGGGAAAAGCGGATATGATTACGTTCTCTTCATGTGTGAGTTACGAGGCGTCACTGGCCTACAGCCTACGTCGTCATAACTGACATGGTAGATGATCCGTCCCATCGAAGATTCCGGCATAGACGGGTTTAATCCGACAACGGGAGCGTACGATGGAAGATTCAGCATTGCTCCGACTTACCCATAGAATACGGAGAAAACCTTGCAGGGTTCTTTGGGAGAACTACAAGATATTGCTTGACGATTTGCCGACATCCATTTAGACGGAGCATTCCACGGGAAGAGGCAAGACGGCGCAAGATCTCGGAGTTCTCCGGGGGCTACTATTGGCGATATGCTATATGGGTATCCTCATAGCATGTCTCTTATCCGACTAACCCGTGTGGCCCATAGTCGGTAGCATGGCCTATGGCCTGCTGGGCGGCCCAGTTAGGTGGATCCAGAAGGGAGGCCCATGCCGGATAAAGGAAGGCTACGGTGGAGTCACCAGCGTACCCGGAGCCTTGGAGTGCAAGATACACAAGACTAGTAATAGACGGTGTAGAACTCTGTAACCTGTCTGGCTAGGACTTTTACCTGTAACCCTAGGATCTGACGACTATATAAGTCGGGCCTATGGGGGCCTTTAGGGCACAATCTCATACAACTTCACATAACCTCGCACAGCGAACCTAATCTCTGTAACTCGGCGTATTGCCATTATAGTGATTTATAGCAGGAGTAGGATTCTGCCACCGTTGTGGGATCTGAACCTGGGTAAGCTGTGTTACCTCGTACCCGTCAACCGTCCGCTTACCCCATGTCTCTAAACACGCACTGTGAGGACCCCTCCATGGCTTACTCGTCGGCAATACCATGGCAGGTGGTTCGCAAGGAACAGGCCGAGCGTGAAAAATTTCGCCTCGGGCAGGTGACGGCGCAGGAACTCTCGCGCTACCACCAGCTCCGCATTAGGTCGTGCCTGAACCCCACCGTTCAGGGCCGCGCCCTGAACTTCGATGATCAGAATGACCCGGCCCGCGTGGCCGATCGCGCGATCTGCGAGAACGCACCGCCAGGAGGAAGCTCCCGGCCACCACCAGGCGCGACGACCAATGGCGCTCCCCCACCACCCGGCAGATCCCCCCGGGGACCAACCAAGAATCATGGTCTCCTCGAGGGAGCGAGACGCGAATGGTCTCCCGTTGTTCTCCACCCCGATGGACAACGTCGTCGCGAGCCGAGCCGTGGTCGACAACATCAACGTGACCGGGGAAGGCGCCCTACAGATCCAGTACGCCAAGGCTATACTCGCCAAGGCTGTCGAGCAACAAAACGCGGGAGCCCACTCATAGGGACGCATTTACTCGCGTTCGTCAGGCAGCAGGGCGGCCTCGAGCGGCTGCCCAATGGCAGCAAACACCCTCAACTGCCCACCACCTGAGCCCGTGCTTCTCCAACACCGACCCGCACATGCGGCACTCTCCACCAATGACCCGCGACCGAAAACAACTTTGTTGCTGCCAATGGGCAGCCAGTCGACGCGCGAACCCACATCATCAACAACCAGAGCTGGCGCGCACACCAGCCCGACGACTTGAGGCATACCCTCACGAACCTCCGCGACGGCGAACAAAGGGGATCGCTAAGTCGAGTCAACCTTACTGCTTTGGACCGATGATCCGAGGAGAAATATACCCGGCGAACTTCAAGGCGCCGAAGGAGATCGAGAAGTACGACCCCTCCGTGTGGCTGGACACGTACCTCATGGCGATGGGAATCGCCGGCAACACCTACCTTCTCGCCGCTCTCTACCTCCCCCTGATGATGGAGGGAGCGTTCCAGCAATGGATCAACACCCTCCCCGCAGACAACATCGACTCCTGGGAGGAAATGCGCGACGCCTTCGTCAGGCACTTTGAGGGCTCCTACACCCGTTCCACCACCAACGAGGACCTGGAGCGATGCCTCCAGGGACCCCGCGAGTCGACCCACAGATTGGTGCAACGGTGGCAAGACCTGTGGTACAACACGGCTGGAATCCACCCGGACACCGCGATCCACTGCTTAAAGACCTCGTGCCGCTACGAGCCCTTGGTTGCCAAGCTCAAGCGGGTGTACAAAACACTCGACAACATACTGGACCTCCTCGAGATCGCCAAGCGGTATGCGGAGGAGGACCCTAACCAAGAAACAAATGACAAGTCGAGAGGGAATCGCCGCACGAGCGGCCACAACAACGGGAGACGACCCGAGCTACGCTACAGCAACACTCGCCTCACCAGCAAGCACCGCGGTGATGGGCGAGTCAACTTCGTCGCCAACGCCGGTTACGCTCCGCACGAACCCAAGAGCTTTCGCCGCGACGGAGGCCAGCGCCACTACGGCGTCAACTACAAGCCAAAGACGAGGTTCGACCCCGCGGCTCTCCTTAACCAGCCCTGTGTGTTCCACAGCAGGGAGGGGAAGCCCGCCACGCACACAACCACCAACTACCACTTCCTGAGGGAGATCGTGAAGGCACGACGCGCAAGGGAAGACCCCGACAACCACCCGCCAAACGGCGGGAAATTCGGCAACGACACCGGCTCGCTCCACACCTTCACCAGCTTCAACACGAAGCGCTAGAAGAAGGTCATCGCCCGTGTCGTAGCCGTCAACGCGGTGTCCCAGGTCGACATCCCGCAGTTCCTCAGCTGGTCCGAGCAACAAATCACCTGGAGCCGTGAAGACCACTCGCCACGGATCGAATATCCGGATCGAGTCGCCTTCGTGGTCAATCCCAAGGTGGGGGCTACTGGCTCCCCAAGACACTAATGGACGGCGGCAGCTCCATCAACATTCTGTACCTGGACACATTCAGGCGACTACGGCTCCTGCAGTCGATGATCGAGATGACCTACACCACCTTCCACGGCATTGTCCCCAGTCGAAAGGCGTACCAATCAGTAAGGTGACATTGCCAGTCACATTCGGCACACCAGCGAACTTCCGCACCAAGCGGATCGTCTTCGAGCTGGTGCCCTTCAACAGCCCCTACCACTGCGTCCTGGGGCGGCAGGTGTTTTCCAAATTCATGGCAGCGCCCCACTACGCGTACAACACGATGAAGCTCCCCGGGCCGTGCGGCATCATCACCGTCCAAGGCCACCCATACATGGCCGCAGAGTGCGAGGCCAAAGCCACCGAGCTCGCCGACGCCGTCATAACCGCAGAGGCGAACCATGTGGAGGAGCTTGCCAAGTACATGAGCGGGGTCAACAACAACGATCCCACCATACTCAAGAAGCCCAACTCGGAAGGCGGCGGATCCACCGCATTCGAGTCAACAACGCACACTCGTTCCGTCGAGATGGTCCCAGGCGACTCTAGCCAGACGGTGACGATCGGAACGGGCATAAGCCTAGCATAGGAAGGCGCGCTTATCAAGTTCCTACGTGATAATTGCAACATATTCGCATGGAAACCTTCTGAAATGCCTGGTGTCCCGAGGGAACTCATTGAGCACAAACACAACACCGATCCCAAAGCGCGACCCGTCAAGCAGTTGCTGCGGCCCTTCAATGAAGAGCGTCGCCGAGCAATCGCCGAGGAGGTATAGCGTCTACTCGCTGCAGGATTCATTCAGCCAATCAAATACTCCAAGTGGCTAGCAAACCCAGTCCCGGTCGAGAAGAAAAATGGGACCTGGAGAATGGGTATCGACTACACAAACCAAAATAGCGCCTGCCCGAAAGAGCAGTTCGTACTCCCGCGGATCGATCAAATCATCGATTAAACCGCGGGCTTGGAGTCATTGTGCTTCCTCGACGCCTACTCTGGTTACAACCAGATCAAAATGGCAGTCGAGGACGAGGAGAAGACGGTGTTCATCATGCCATTCGGAGACTTCTGCTACACCGCCATGACCTTCGGCCTCAGGAACGCCGGGGCGACCTACCAGAGGTGCCTCGCGAGCCAAATTGTCCGCAACATCCATGTCTACATCGACGATGTGGTGCTGAAGTCCACTCGCCAAGGCGATCTACTCGCTGACCTGGAGGAAACCTTCGCAAACATCCGGAGGTACAAGATAAAGCTAAACCTAGGAAAGTGCAACTTCGGTGTACCTACTGGGCAATTGCTGGGGTACGTCGTCTCCAAGCGCGGGACCGAGGCGAACCCTACCAAGATCACCACGATCTCCCGGCTCGGCAGACCCGAGTTCCTGCGCGACGTCTAGATGTTGGCCGGGCGAGTCGCGGCCCTCGGTCGCTTCATCCCCCGGCTAGGCGAGAAGGCGATGCCCCTCTATCGCCTAATGCGCAAGAACCCCACGTTCCAGTGGGACAAGGAGGCAGATGACGCGCTCCACGCTCTCAAGAAGGTGCTACTCGCAGCACCACTACTTGCCGCCCCCGTCGACAAGGAGCCCATGCTCGTCTACGTCGCGGCCTCCGAGCGAGTCGTCAGCGCCTTCATGGTCATCGAACGACCAGAGTAGGGCAAGGAGCGCCCGGTGCAGCGACCTGTATACTACATCAGCGAAGTCCTCACCGAATCGCGCCAGCTCTACCCGCAGTACCAAAAATAGGTATATGCGGTCTTCCGAGCCCAGCGGCGATTGCCGCACTACTTCTAGGAACACCCAATCACGGTCTTCTCCTCAGCACCATTGCAAGACATCATCTGCAACCGTGAGGCGACCGGGCGAGTCGCCAAGTGGGCCGTCGAGATCGGATTCCACAACATCAGATACGAGCCACGCAAGGCGATCAAGTCGTAGGCTCTAGCAGACTTTCTCGCCGACTGGGAGGAGGCCCAGCAGTCAGAGAAATTCCCGTACCTCCACTACTGGTCCCTACACTTCGATAGCTCCAAGAATGTAGATGGTGCAGGGGCAGGGATCATCCTCACATCTCCAAAGGGCGACACGCTACACTACGTCCTGTACCTTGACTTCACCCCCTACACCAACAACATGACCGAGTACGAGGCGCTCCTCCACGGCATGCGAGCAACCAAGGAAATGAACATCAATCGTCTACACTGCTACGGACACTCCGACCTCGTCGCCGGGCAAGTCGTCGGCACTTGCGATGCAGTCTCCCCAACCATGGCGGCATACCGCCAGGTAGTGGACCAGCTGGGAGGACACTTTGTGGGATACTCCGTCGAGTGGATCCACCGGTGGAAGAACGAGGAGGCTGACGCACTCTCCCGCATCGGCTCGGCCCAACTCACGCCGCCCGCCGGCGTCTTCCTCGACACCATCACCAAGCCTTCCGTCTCTCCCCCGAGGGAGATCGATATCGGAATTCCGCTGCAACCAGACGCGGCCCTGGTTGCAATGATCGCCGAGCCAAGTGACTAGACCGCGCCATACGTCGCCTACCTAGAGGGAGGCACCCTACCCGCTAATGAAACGGAGGCCCAGATGATAGCACGCTGCTACCAATCCTTCATCATCATCAACGGCGAGCTCCACAAGCGCAGCATGACCGGCGTGTTCCAACGCTGCCTCCAACCTATAGAAGGATGCAAGATCCTCCAGGACATCCACGCTGGCGACTGCGGCCACCATGCTGGCGCCCGATCCCTAGTCACCAAGGCCATGCGACATGGATTTTACTGGCTCACCGCACACGCCGACGTGGTCGACATCGTCGAATGCTGCGTCGAGTGCCAGAAGTACGCCAACTAGACTCACGTGCCGAGCTCGGCGCTCAATACCATCCCCATCACCTGGCCATTCTCCGTGTGGGGAATGGACATGGTAGGACCCTTCAAGAAGGCCCCCTTCTGGCTTCAGCCACCTCCTAGTCGCAGTCGACAAATTCACAAAGTGGGTGGAGGCCAAGCCAGTCCACAAGTGCGACGGGAAGACCGCCACAAAGTTCCTACGCGAGCTCATCTATCGCTACGGGTTCCCGCACAGCATCATCATGGACAACGGCACCAACTTCGCCAAAGGAGCCATGGCTAAATTCTGCGAGGAGCACAACATACGACTCGACCTCGCCTCATTCGTCCACCTGGAGTCCAACGGCCAGGCGCAACGCGCCAACCATAGCATCCTCCACGGCCTGAAGCTACGACTGCAAGTTCCACTAGAGCGAACTCCTGGGTGCTGGGTCGAAGAGCTCCCCTCCATCATTTGGGGCATCCGCACCTCCGTCAATAGGTCGAAGAGATTCACCCCCTTCTTCATGGTGTACGGTGCCGAGGCCTTCATGCCAACCGACCTCGAGCACCACTCGCCTCGGGTGGTCGACGCAGAGGCCGACAACTACCTTCTACCAACAAGGGCTTCACACGCCTGGACGGAGTCGACCACCTCGACGAAGGACGTGACCTAGCTCGCTCCCGCACCGCCATCTACCAGCAAGGGCTTCGCCGCTACCACAGCCGGCGAGTACGGACCCGCACCTTCCAGGAAGGCGACCTAGTACTGCGTCTGACCCAGGACAAGAAAGGCATGCACAAGCTCTCCCTCCTTGGGAGGGACCATTCGCCATCGGGCGCGTCCTGGGCCACGACGCCTACTACCTGACCGACGTACGAGGGAGAGGAAAACTCGACGTCAAGTGACCATGGAATGTAAACCTCTTACGAAAGTTCTACTCTTAGAACTCCAGACAAATCGTGTCCACTCTCCGTACCTCGTGCCACTCGCACTCGTAATAACAGCGCTATGCTACTCGCGTAAGTCAATCCTTGGTTACGCGACCGACACGGCCAAGTAGTGCGGTACGAGGGCACCGAAAAATTCAGGCCCCGCACCTTCCACAAAAAAAGCCAACCCGAAGCCCCATCGGAGTCGCCTCGCCCGACTGGATTTCCGAGCCACGACAACCGCATTCTCTTCCCACTGCGACCCAGTCCACCGCATCCTTGGCGCAGCAAATCGAACGGCTAAGTACCACACTCGGGGACTGACGCCAGTCCAATCATGAGCGACGACGGAAGACGCCAAGTATGAGAGCGCGTCGTGGACTCGCCACGCGACTGGTCCTATGGATCAGGTGGAGTGACACGCCAAAACAATGCGCCCCGTCCTCACCTACCTCGGGCATGCGACTCGAACCACCAAGTACCACGCTCGGGGACTTGGCCACCCGACCTTGTTCGCTCCTAGGAAAACGGATAAGTACAGAGCACCCCTTAGAGTCGCTATGAGACTGGCTTTCCAAGCCATGGCAAGTCGACCTTAACTTACTAACAGTTCAAACAACACACATAAAAACGAGGTCAACCCCATAAAAGGGTGGACGCGCTAGGGGACTCGCACAACCAATAAACAAATTGAAAAACATTGACAAAAGCACCCTCGCATTCCTTCAAGCAACAAAATTTGTTTGCTTACAAGGGAAGTTATATACATATTCTAATTAACGTCGATTGGAAAACTATTCTACTCCACAGGCTTCGACAACGAGGCGCCACCACTCCTGTGACGGTGGAAAAAATGAACCCATGGGTTTGACGGGTACGTCGTCAGTTCACCCGCCATGGACGCTCAGAATGGCTGCTCTACCTTGAAGTCGCGGTGCGCCGGTTAAGGGTCGTTCGGGGCAACGGCTGTTTCCTGTACGGAATGAGGTCGCCCATCGACCACACCGGGTCGGCGTAAACTGCAGCCCGCTCGGTCAGCTTCAGCACCTCGGCGATCTCGACTACGCCCGTCGACGAAGGGTACCCGCTCGTGACGTCGTTGAGGTCGAAATCTTCAGGGAAGTGCGCAAGCCCAAGGCTCAGCGCAGTCGCCGCACCACGATGAAAGGCCGACCGCGTCATGAATTCAACCATAGCCGGGGCCTTCTCCAAGTAGCACCAGACCTCGATGAGGTCACTGGGAATCACCTCCGTCGGCGAGATTTCCTGCAGATACGCCCGGATGCAAGTCGCTGACAGCGCGGCAGAATCAACCAGAGTGGTGACGCATTGCCGCGCGTCATACGACTGCGCCTCATCGGCATCATCAATAATTCTGCCTGCAATATACAAGCACACAATAAAGACGGATCCAGCAAAATAATGCAACCTGCATGATTGGGGACTCGCCAAAGAAAACTCAACAATCAACTGCGACAGCGCTCCGTGATGAAATCTTGAAGACCGGAGAGATCATTCTGCAGCCCGACGACGAGTGCATCTGACATCTTCCGCTCCGCAGAAGTAGAAGCAATAGCTTCCTTGTCCCTCCCATCCACCGAGGTGGCCTCCGCCTTCGCCTCCTTGAGTTCCCACTCCAGGTCGACGATTCACTTCTTCGTAGAGCTCAAGGACGACTGCGCAGCCGTCAGTTCACTCGCTGGGACCAGGACCTGACGAGCCTTTTCCACCGCGACCGCGTTATCATCTACATCAACAAAACTATGAATACAAGAAGAACAAGGTTCACGACCAGCATCAGGCATGACATCCACTCACCAATAGTCGCTTGAAGCTGCTCATTCATTTCCCTAACAACGAGGAGCTCCCTCTCCAGATGGTCCCTAACGACAAGTCACTCAGCCGATTCGTGCTCCAGACCCTACGCAACCATGGAAGAATCAGCAGCGAAAAATTCCTAAGTGCCTAGTCGCTGAAATTCAGCGACTAGCCACTCGGGGACTGGACAGTGAAAATTCCTAAGTGCCTAGCCGCTGAAATTCAGCGACTAGCCACTCGGGTATTGGACACTGAAAAATTCCTATGTGCCTAGCCCCTGAAATTCAGCGACTAGCCACTCGGGGACTGGACAACGAAAAAATCGTAAGTGCCTAGCCTCTGTAATTCAGCGACTAGCCACTCGAGGACTGGACAGTGAAAAATTCCCCAGTGCCTAGTCGTTGAAATTCAACGACTCGACACTCGAGGACTGGACTCCAAAAAACAATAAGGATCCGACCACTAAAATTCAGTGGCCCGATCCTCGGGGACTGGACATACCTGGATGGCGGCACCTAGCATGCCGTTAATCTCCAGTGCATCCAGCAATGCAAGCACGAACGGAGTACGTCCGCGACGCTGCTGGACCTCCGTGCCGACAAACTCAGGAAACTGGCTTGATGGCACCGATGCACTCGCCGCGGAGGCCCTCGCTACAAAGCGAGGAAACGTCGCTACCGCGGCTCCCGCACCACTCGAGGGTGGGCATGTTGCCTCGACCGAGGCCACAGGCTCCGCCCGCTGCGACTCCGTGTCCAGCGTGGCCTTCGACGCTGCATCCACTCCAATCGGAGCCTCGCTTAGGGCGACCGTCGGCTTGTCCGAAATCGTGACGACCTCGTCTCCCTTTGCCTTCTTTGCGCCATCAACAGACGCCTCGACCTCGTCACCCTTCCTCTTCTTCGAAGGGTCGACTAGTGCCTCTGCGGCACCCAATGGGACCTTGGCCACCGAAGGGTGACCTATTTTCTTCACCCCAGTCCTGCAGAACAATGCTGTCAGTAAACTCACCAGTAGGACATTAATCGACTGGACAAACGAAAGAATCAGAAATACTCACTTGGCGACTGGAATAAAACGTAGGCCAGTACGGATACTGGCCAGCTTCTCCAACTCTGGCCCTAACTTCCGACTGAGGCCCGTCTCGAACACACTCTATGCCCAAGACAACGACGTCTTCTTCGAGGACGAGGCCGCGGAAGGAGGATCAGCGGCGACCGCCGCGGGTTCTCCCCTCGGCGGCGAGGTCCCCGCGGCTGGAGCGTCCAAGAGCCTGGTGACTGGGACGAAAGGCGACGGCACTGACGCCAACGGCATCTCGCCTTCCACAATAGCTTCCTCGGCCGCGCTGGTAGCATCGGAGCTACTCGCGGACCAAGGTGGGGATACCGGCTTAGCCGGCTTCTTCTTCTTCGGTGGGGGTGGTTTCTTCTTTGATGGCGTAGATTCGCGTTGTGAGGCATGCTCGGGGAGCTCATCATCGTCTTTGTCGTGAGCCTCGAGGCTCTTGCTGGCCTCGATTTCGCGTTGATACTGCCCGCGGGTCTTGAGGACCGTGGGTGCGGCGACTTCCACGTCCTTGTCGCTGCTGTCATCATCGTCGTCGTCATCACCGCCCTCGTCACTTCTGACATCGCCCTTGTAGGACGAAGACTCGCTCTCATCCTTGGCGGACGAGTTCGAGTTCTCGTCGTCTACGGGTGGAAGCCAACCTTCCACCACTTGGAACAATTGCAATGACAAAACGAAATTAGCACGACCGCGAATGCAAAACTGCGACTGTGAGTGCACAAGAAATAAAGGACTCGCCGTCGGAGCTTGGCGTATTGCGGTGTAAGGGGCGACACCGGCCTTCGTGTCAAGATACTCTTCCTTGGTGATCTTCTTCAAGGCCAAGGTGTAGTCCTGGAGCCTCCACTCGGCTTTACAGGACTTCGTCAGGTCGTCCTTGCCCGTGTATTCGTATATAGACTGGGCGTGACTCGCCAGAGGCACCAGCCGCCGCCCAAACCAGCAATTGTACAAATTGATGGTTTGGAGGCCCATCTTCTTCAGGTTGCGGATCCTCTGCAACATCTCGTTGTTGACCATCCACTGGTCCAACGGGAGCTTGGTGACCTGAAGCCGACGCGGCTCAGGCCGGTTCGCGGAGTACATGGGAAGCGCCACCTCGTCGGCTGGCGGCGACTCGGTCACATAGAACCAACTCTTCTTCCATTTGTTGGTCGTCTTCTTCGGCAGCATCAGGTAAAAAAAGGATGCCTTCGAGTTCAGCTGAAAGGTCAAGCCGCCCGCGGCAAGCATCGTCCCGCCTGCCTCTTCTCGGTCGATCCTCCCGTGGAACAAATCTTGCCACAGGGGGGAAGTATGGCCGTCAGCCTATGTAGCACTTGCAAAACACCACGAGTATGGCGATTTGCTCGATTTTGTGTGGTCCTAGGTCCAACGGTTGGATGTCGTAGTAGGCGCTAAAAAATGGCGGAAGAAGAGGGAAGTGGGGAATCCATGCCCCCGCTCCAGGTGGCTGGCGAAGCAGATGAATTCTCCCTCGCGTGGCTCTGGGGTCACCTCTCCCACCGCAGGGATGTGCCATCTCCTGGCGAGGAGCATCCCCTCCTCCTCAAACGATTTCAACAGCACTTTTGTGCACTTGGATCTGCCCCATGACTCTATCGGAGGCGTCATCGATTGGAGGATCTAGGGCTATGGGTCGCTCTGGGTCGCTCTGGTTGCTGCGCGGAATGGAGGATTGGGAGTGCGCGAGATTGGAGGAAGTGTGGGAAATGTTCGTCCTTCACCCGTCACTTTCCTTATATAGCGGTTATTACCCGCCATCTTCGGGGAGCCGTTACCGCGCGGTAATTACGCTGATATTACCATTGGATTACCAAACAGCTAGTTTGACCAGCGCTGACGTTCCAACTTCATCTGCTCGACTCGCTGTCTTCAGCGACTTGACAATTCGCCGACCTGATCACCATAGCAGTGACTTGACTACTCGCCGACCCATTCGCCAAGCTGTGATTCGACTGGTTGCCGTTATTGCGACTAAAATGACTAGTTCCTTCTTTTATTCAGGGAGTCCACCGCCGATTCGACTGGGAGTCCGAATTGGATCCGCATACTCCGACTGCCAACAAACACCTGCGACGAATCAACAATGGCCTCAGGGACTACTGATGGGGATATGCCGACCGGGGTATACCTAGCAGGACGTTTCCTACTGGCCCGAACTATCAGCGAGTGGGCCTGTAGGACAGCGACTAGATCGAGACTTGGCAAGGACCCAGGCGGATGGAATCTAGAGGCCCAGACCCGTAGCTAGGCCAAGTTGGATTAGGTCAAGAACCCTCCGAATCCTTAACTAATTCGGTTGTAGATTTGTAAACCCTAGCGAGGTGAACCTATATAAACCTCCCTATGGTACGCATAGAGGACACGTTCCATCATACACCCCAGCGACTCGCCGCATAGTCGTCGAGCTCGCCCTTGTAGTCTCTCCATAATACAATCTAGTAGGAGTAGATCTTTACCCTCTGGGGGGCCGAACCTGGGTAAATCCTTGTGTCTCCGCCCTCATCTCGCACCGCAGATGGCTGGCCGCGCTTTCCCCTCGTTCTACTACTCACTGCCTATTGCAGCATCTGTCGTGCCATTCCCACGACATCTTGTGGTGTCATGTTTGCTGATTATATCTCGCAGGGGAGTAGTAATCACCACTGTGATCTTATGCTCTTGAAAGTAGTGTCGTAGTTTTCTTGCAGCAAAAGTACTCCATAGGATAGCTTTTGATAATGTGGATACCGTTGCTTTGACTCTATCAGGGCCTCACTCGGGTAGTATTTTGGACATTGCAGCTAGTTCTCATAGCCTTCTTCCTCGTGCTCCACTGATGTTATCATACTTATGACTTTGTTAGTCGTTGCGATGTAAAGTAACATAGGCTCCTGTGGCTCTGGTGCTGCGATAATTGGTGGATTCGAGAGTAGATCTTTCAAACTTTGTTGGGCAGCATCCTGAGTCCAGAAAAATATGTTGGTTTTCTTCAAAAGTTTGTACAAAGGCGTGGCTCTTTCTCTGAGTCGTCTAACGAACCGACTAACTGCTGCAATTCACCTAGTGAGACGTTGCACGTCCTTCAGGTGGGTCGGCCTAGTAATGTTGATTATAGCCTTGATTTTGTCTTGGTTCACCTCTATGCCTCTTTTAGACACGATAAAACCTAACAATTTTCCTGCTGGAATTCCAAAGAAACACTTCTTCGGATTTAACATTATGTTGAATTTTCGTAGGCTAGAAAATGTTTCCTCTAAGTCGAAAATAAGCGTCTCCCTCTTTTTGGACATCACTTCTATATCATCTATGTATACATGGATGTTGTGTCCGATTTGATCGTTAAGGCATAATTTTATAGCAGAAGGTTTCGAAAGGTGTGATGAAAGACGTCTTGAGTAGATCCGATTCTTTCATCGATATTTTGTGTTATCCGGAATATGCGTCTAGAAAAAAGAGTAATTCGACCTTTCCGTGGAGTTGATAACTTTACCGGTTCTTGGCAAAGGGAACGAATCTTTAGAACAAGCCTTATTCAAAGAGTTATAATCAATGCACATCCTTAAATAAATAGTGTCCTTTTTAGGGACGAGTACAGGATTTTCCACCCAATCAGCGTGGATGACCTCTGCGATAAATCCAGCTAATTCTAGTCGGGATAATTCCTTAGCTATAGCTTTGGGCTTCTCGTCACTAAACCATTGTAAGGACAGTTTGATGGGTTTAGCGTCAGGGTACGCATTAAGAGAGTGCTCGCCAAGTTCCCTAGGTACTCCAGTCATGTCAGAAGGCTGCCATGCGAAGATATCTTTATTAGCTTTGAGGAACTTGACGAGCGTGCTTTCCTATGCATGGTCTAATCCTTCCCCTACATTCGCCGTCTTGGAGGAATCTTCTTCCTTCAGCGAAGTCTTCTTCGTCTCTTCCGATGCCTTTAACTGTAGGTTTGGCTTCAACACCTCGTTCTCCGTGGCGGGCATCTCGGATGGGTCGATGGTTTTCTTGATCTCCTGGTACTCCTGGGATTGTAGCACGGCTTCAGCAAAGGCGGCAGATCCTTCCTCGTAGTCTCACACTTTCTTCGGGTTTCCCCGGATAGTGATAATTCCCTTTGGACCTAGAAGGTTTATCATGTTGTAGATGTAACAGGAGGGAGCCATGAACACCCAGTAATCCGGACGCCCAAAGATGGCGTGGTAAGAAATTTTTAACGGTACCACCTCGAAGGAGACTGGCTCGGTCCGGTAGTTGTCTCGGTTTCCGAATGTCACATCCAGAGTGATATCACCTAGAGAATTTGCATGTCTCCCTGGTACAATGCCATGAAAAGTCACGTTGCTGTGATTTAACTGGCTTTTATGGATCTTCATGCGGTGGAGTGTCTACATGTAGAGGATGTTGATGCTGATACTACCGTCCATGAGAGTTTTAGAGAACTCATATCCATCAATAAGAGGATTAGTGACCATAGGGTACTTTCCCCGACGATATGTTTTCCTCGGGTGATCTATGTGGTCAATGGTGATAGTTACATCCAACCAATCCAAGAATTGAGGGACAGCCGGAACCGTGGCAATGAGGTCATGGAGAACCACCTTTTTTGCCTTAGCCGGCTGAGTTCCAAGGAAGCAGACATATGTGTCTTTCTTAGTGGGATAATCCTTCTTTCCATATGACTTGGGTTGTGCGGCATCCGCTTATTCCATGTCAGAATCTTCCTTGGGCTCCTTAACTTTCTCAAAAAATTTCTTTCCTTTTTATCGCTTGCCTCTGTACCCAGCGGATTCGTCTTTCTTCATGTCATCATTGAAACGACACTCTGCATTGGTATGGGTAGAACCTCCATTCGCGTCTAGGTGATCAACACAAGGTTTGTTGGCGATGTCGGCCTAGGAATATGATTTTCTAGGCTATTGATCTAATCTAACCTGGACACGAGAATTTCCGTGACCTCGTCCCCAGCCACCTCTGCGCCCTCCTCGTCCTCCGGATTCGAACGTTGTGTTAATAACTTCGTTGTCCGGAGCCGGTTTATCTTCCGAGGTGTTCTTGCGCTTCTGAGTTTGTTGCTTCTGCTGCTTGGCTACATTCGAATTGGCCAGAATATTCAGCAGTTCATCTGAATCGTCATCGGCGTTAGCATACTTGCTCGCCATTTCTATCATCTCTCCCAGATCTTTGACATGGTCATGCTTCAGTCTATGATGCAAAAGTCTGACTAGGAGTCCTGCAATGAAAGCTTCAATCACGGTTTGCTTATTTACTCCTTCGCATGAGTTCTTTGTGTCGATCCAGCGTCCAAGGTAATCACAACAGCTTTATCCGGGTCTTTGAGTGCAACACTGCAAGTCTCTGACCGCGTAGGGCCTCCTATATGTTATGAATTGAATTCTCTAGTAGTTCATTGAGCCATGAATTGAATTCCCTAGTAGTTCATTGAGCCATGATCGAGCCCTCTTCCTCAACATGAGTGGGAGATATCAAACTGCAACTAGGCTATTTCCTCCTTTGGCGATGCAGTAAGCCTGGAAGAAATCTTGAAGCCAAGTATCTGCCTGAGCTGTGCCATCATAGGGTTGAATACGTTTGGCAATGCCGAAGTCAACCAAAAATATGGTTTGATGGGTATGTGGGCCAAAGCATTTGGGTCCCACATACATGTCCCCTTCCTCATACCCGCCATGCTGCCATCTTTGACTCGATGAGATGGAGATCATCGTTTGGGGAGAGAGACCTACGCCTTGGAGGCTCACGGATTCTTCGCGACGGAGTCTGATTCCTACTTCTCCTTCCATCGTTGCTGCCTCTACCCCTGCGGCTTCCATGGCTACGACGAGATCATTCATGGTGGCTACTAGGCGGTGCTGGTGGCTCTAGCGGGTTATTTTTTGCTGAGCGGCGTAGTCCTAGAGCCTCATTATGCTGACTCCGAGGTTGATTTCTTCGGGCTCCATCCCTACTTGATTAAGGACGATCCAGGCCGTTTATTCGTCCGGTGTTGCCAACCAGACGGCTAGGTTGTGGCATCCTTAGACGATCTTTTTCTCGCTGGCGATGCACCTTCGGGTCTTCCCTATGGCGGTTATTCTACCGACGATGGCCCTGGTGAGGCACCAATGCCTGGTGGCATCTTCGGATGCAATCGGAATAACTCCTGACCAGTCTCGCGCGGCCCTGCGATGATGACTGTTTGATCCGGTCCTTGAATTTTCTTGTTCCTGAGGACGATTACATTGATATATGTCCCTTCGGGGTCTTTCATCAATGCTTTGGCCTACACCAGTGTGGAAAAATTCCGACCACTAAATGGTGCGGTTGTATTTTGCTGTTTCAATGCTTTGCCGAGCAATGCTACGCGTTCCCGGACCTATTCCAGAGACGTATTATTGGCGAGGATCACTCGAGCTGCCGTAGCAATCTCCACTGGCGTGCTCTAGACTCGGATCTTCTCTCCGGTTTTACCGTCAAATAAATCTCTGTGGACATTCGGGTTCCTATTATCAAGAACCGGACCTACCCTTGTCTTGTTTGGCAGTCGCTTGAATTGTGACTGGTATTGGGCAGGATTGTTGTCTATCTACTATCAGAGCTCAACGATGTGGGCAGCCTCTTCGAGCAAAAACAAACGATGCTTTTACGGGTCTTCAGTCATTTCTCCAGCTCTTCCTGAGTAAGATCCGAAGCAGTTGGGATTGTTATCGTGAGAGTGTCTCCGTAGATTTCACGTGCACCCTTGGTGACAACGTGTCCATCCACAGGTGGGTCTATCGGTGTTGGATTAATCGGATCTCCGTCATGATTCTCCATCTCGATATTTTCATCAATTTCTTCTTCATTGGCTTCCTCTATTGCCTCTACCATTATCGGGTTCTTGTTCTTCTTCTTCTTTGACCGCCCGGTAGCCTTAACGTGCGTACCAGTGGAAAAGACCGCTTTTGGTCTAGTATCGAGAGATAAACTTTCGTTGGTACTTCCGGTCGTAGTTGGCTTTTGGACCTCGGGTGAATCTCTAGTGTCCATGTCATCTTGCATGGTGTAGTCTTCGTCCATGCTATCATATACTCGGAGGGTTCTTCGACTCACCTTGCGCTGGCTTGGAGGCATATTCTTATTCATACGCTTCCATCTCCTTCTCGAAGTCTCGGATCTCCTACGACATTAGTGATTCCTAAGGGGAAGCAGGTGAGTCATTATTTTCTCTGATAGCATCAAGAACTGAATCATTACTGGCTCTAGCATTGGCAAAGTCGGACCTAGACCCCACGTAGCGCATGAAGCAATGCTTCTTTTTCTTCATGGTCTCGAGTTGGCGGCATAGCTGGGTTTCCACCTCTGCCATCTCAAAGCTCTGCTTGATCTTAGTGATTGCTTTGTAATCGATACCTGGGTGCTTCATCATCTTCTTTATCCTGTGCCTCAAGAGTTTTTTCTGCTCCGTTGTCGGTAGAACTAGATGAAAAGCGAATATACTCATCATCCGTGTATCCGATCTCAATGGGGAGATCATATCCGTATTTTTCTTCCACCAATTCTTGCACTATAGGAGCGGGCTGGGTGGGTTCAGGTTTTTCTGGAAGCTTGAACTCTTCTGCCTCTACGGACAGAGCAGAACTCATCACCTCAGGGGTGGGTTGGGCAGGACCAGCAAAGTCGAGGTAGATGTCGATTGTTTTGACGATTCCTATACGCGCAGATTCCACCAGAAAAGATGCTCCCAAGGTCACCTGCCCCATGGTGGATGCCAACAGTCGTCAGATTATCGGCAAGTATGCCATAGTGGGTCCTAAAGGCGTTGACAAGATGTGGTGTGAGACATGCGGTGTTCCAGGAGAAGTGAGAAAAAGTTTACCTAGGTTCAGATCCGACTGCGGTGATCGGATTCTACTCCTGCTAGCAACCCAGTAATATAACGACGAGATCTGGATGTTACAACGGATTACAGGAGAGGTTCACCTGTGCGATTAGGTTGTGGTTGGTATATGATCTGGTGCCCTAAAGGCTCCCATAGGTCCAGGTTATATAGCCACCAGGTCCTAGGGTTACAGGAGAGACCTGTGCGGCTACGTTACAGAGTCGTTAACTAGATATAGCTTGGACTACAACTAATACTATAGGCCTAATTTAGTAACTCTTCTGGGCCTTATCGTAGCCGGAAGTGACTCCTCCTCTTTCTCTGACTGGGCCGCCCGTGAAGCAAAGCTCTAACCCGTAGGTGGTCCACCCTGGTCAGCGAGTCCTATGGGTATACGTGGAAAGTATATCCCCAACAGTAAGCTGTACAGTGTTCTAGTAGTGGTGAGCACAAGTTACCGAGGTTCAGATCCAACAATGGTTATCGGAATCTACTCCTGCTAGCAACCCAATAATATATCAGCGTGAGCCGGATATTACAATGGATTAGAAGAGGTTTGCCTGTGCGAGTTGGTTCTATGCCTTAAAGGCTCCCGTAGGTCTAGCTTATATATGCGCTAAGACCTAGGGTTAAAAGAGAGACCTGTTAGGCTATGTTATAGAGTTGGTTACTAGTAACAACTTGGACTATAAGTAATGCTATAGGCCTAATTCAGTAAGTCTCTTGGGCCTTGTCGTAGCCATAATTGATTCCATCCTCTTTCCCTGACTGGGCCGCCCATGTAGTAGAGCTCTAACCCGTTGGTGGGCCACCCTAGTCAGCAATTCATGTGGGTATACCCGAAATGTATATCCCGAACAATAGCCCCTAGAAGTCTCCAAGATCCAAAGTCGGATTAATCATCTAGCTTTATGGTTTCTTTGGCTTGAAGAAACTTGAAGGGTTCCTGTAAGCTTCATTCAAATATGTAGGATTCCGAGTCTCATTCAAATATCTAGGATTTCTATGCTCAGTTTAAAACTTGAGTCGGGTTTTGGATGTTGACGTGCCTGATAAATTTTCAAACCCCATCTTGTCACTGATAGAACATTTAATCAGCATGAACGTTGGTGGGTCCGTGTTTTTGCGGAACTGAGGCACCGTTATAGTGCATGCATAGAGATGGATGTGGCGGAGGCTTCACGAGGAAGCTTCCTCTCCCCTTCCGTGACACATGGCATAATCTTAGCATTTTCACAATAATCTTGGTGCATATGGGATATATAAAGGGTACAAAATATCCTCATTTTCTCTATCAGCACCAGTTTCTCCCTTCTTCTCTGCGAACTTGCATTCTCCTCGTCTTCCTCATTCTATCTCAACACCAAAGAGGTCCGCTAGCGCCACCAGATTAGTGTTAATCCACCCATAGGAAATGGTAAAGGCATCTAGCTCTGGCGTCGCCTGCGCTTCCACGGCGAAGGACAAGAAGTATAGGGGAGTTTGTATCATCTATTTCCTGGACAATGAAAAACTCCATGCGACGGAGGAGGATAGGCTTATCCTTGTCGGCGAGTGTCGTCGGATTGTCGACAAGTACGCCATAGGGGGTCCTAGTGGCATCAGAAGGATGGGGAGTGAGACATCGGATGTTCCAGGAGCGGTGAGCACAAATTTACACAGGTTCAGATCCGACTGCGGTGATCAGATTCGACTCCTGCTAGCAACCTAGTAATATATCAGCGTAAGCCAGATGTTACAATGGATTACAAGAGTGGTTCGCCTGTGCGAGTTGATTGTGGTGTATGATTGATTGGTTGCCCTAAAGTCTCCCATAGGGCCGGTTTATATAGTCACCAGGGCCTAGGGTTACAAGGAGAGACCTATCCGGCTACGTTACAGAGTCGGTAACTATGTACAGCTTGGACTACAAGTAATACTACATGCCTAAGTCGATAATTCTTCCGGGCCTTGTCATAGCCGGAATTGGATCCTCCTCTTTCTTTGACTGGGACGCCCGTGAAGCAAAGATCTAACCCGTTGTGGGGCCACCCTGGTCAGCGAGTCCTGTGGATATACCCGGAAAGTATATCCCCAATAGTAGCCCTCGGAAGTCTCCAAGATCTAAAGTCAGATAAATCGTCTAGCTTGATGGTTTCTTCGTCTTGAGAATCTTGAAGGGTTCCCGAAAACTTCTTTCACTAATGTAGGATTCCGAGTCAATCGAGTCGGATATATCTGTTGCTTGACTTAAGTATTTTCCTTGCTTGGTTTGAAACATAAGTCGGATTTTTCAACGGCGTGCGGACTGACAACTTTTCAGACCAGGTCCTTTCATTGACAGGATTTCCATCAGCACGAGCGTTGGTGGGTCCATTCCTTACAAAACAGAACACCGTTCCAACGTCTGCGTGAAAATCGAGGGGGCGGAAGAGTTGCGAGGAAGCTAACTCCCCCTCCTATACGCGTGGAGATAATGACGCGTGTCATCGCACGAATCTTGATGTAAAGGTAAATAAAGAGGGGATAAACCCCTTTCTCTCAGATTCACCTCTCCATCGATTCATTCATTGCTTCCTCGTACTCCTCGAGCGCTCCGCAACCGTTCCCATCTACACACCGTTGAGAAAAAATCTCTCCTTCCCCCACCAGCCCTTTTTCCTCCAAGATCTATGGCTTCTGCCTCGTCTTCAGGAACGATAGCGGCGGGTTCGTCGGCTGCAGAAGATAAGAAAATGCGAGGTCTTTGGATCCCTAGCGCCATGGATAACGCGGAGCTCCAAGTCAATGAAGATGAAGGGTTCATCGTTCTCGGTGCGTGGCGGACGGCCTTAGGACATGCCGTCCCCGCGCCGCTCGATGGCGAGGGGGTGCTGTTCGGCACTCACATCGACCGCGGCGTCAGACTACCACCGTCGGACTTCCTCGTCGAGGTCCTCAATCACTGCGGTGTGCAACTCGATAACCTTCCTCCCAATTCCCTGCTTGAGGTCAGTACTCACGCAGTTTTGTGCGAGGGTTTTCTTGGCATTAGGCCAAGTATCACCCTTTTCCGGTACTACTATGGTACTCGGAAGAATTCCATCAGTGTCGTTGTGCCTTATGTCAATCGGATCAATCCTAGGATTAACGCTAGTGAGTCCGTCAAATGCTGGACCGGAACTTTCTTTTATCATAAGGATATTCCGGCTCCTAGAAAGGCGGAAGGTCTTCAGGCGTTCATCAACGGCGCCGCTCCCCACCAAGTTTCATGGGACGCGGAGCCACCGGAGTCGACGGATATTTTGACCCTTTCCAAGAGGTGGATCGAGTATTTTATGGAGCATGAAGGACTCCGTGGAGCCGATTTGATCCACTGCTCGCTGGAGCGTCGGATTCAGCCTCTCCAGCACCATGGAGATTGCCTCATGCACCAAGTCACCGGCGGCAAGAAGGACAACATGAAGATCAGCTCGAGCCGACTTTCAACGAAGGACTACAATACCCTCATGTAATATTTGATCAAGGAAAGAGTGGAACGGAAAGTTCCGGAAGTTTCCATGAAGATGTATACGTCCAACCTTCCTCTGACTCCGGTAAATATTTCGACTCTGCTTTTGCGTTTCGTCTTTCTTTTCTTTTCTTTCTCCGACTCTATTTCCATTGATGCTTTTCGACTTTGTCAGCTCGAGAAACTCTCCGAGTCCGAGCTAGCTCCACTAAAGGTCCATGCTTCAGACAACCCGGAGGTGACGGAGGTTGATGAGGTGCAAGATGTTGTCGCCCCCGCCTCCAAGAAGCCTAAGGCAAAGGAAGTTGTTGTTGTTGGTAGCCAAGTGCTGCCAGTGGTTAAAAAGTAATCACCCTATATTTTGTTTTTAGTACTCCGTACCTTTATCTCCTTCCAGAGAACACCTAATATTTAGGATTTTCGTGTTCTAGAGTTAAATCAGCAATGAAGAGCAAGATAAAGCCGGACAGCAAGCCAGGCAAGCAGATGCGCCAACAAAAGCTTGTTATTTCCCCTTCTATGCCACCATCGACCCCATACAGTACTCCATCAGCATAGGGAGCTTCTGCATCCCCTGATGCTGGCAAAATCTCAAAAGCCCTGGTCATCGTTGATGACTAGGCAACTAACAAGGGTGAACCCATCAAGGGTAATGATCCCATGGTAATGCCTAGAGGAACGATGGATAAGGTGGTTGATTCTGTTGTCCCTGGCCTCAAGAGGAAAGAAAAGGAAGAGATCCTCAGACTGGCTCAATCCAGTCTTGAGAAGCAAACCTTGACTCCAGAGGCAGCGAGTCAAGAGGAGCAAGACGTCAAGCTGGTTAGCCTCCTGGACCAAATTTTGGTCCGGGATGCTAAAATCGCATCTGGCGAAATACCATCAACGGATGTTCCGTCCCTCACCCTTACTGAGAAGGTGTTTCTCAACAACAAACTCGGATTTGAAAAGATGCACCTGGAACACATTGTAAGTTTTCTACTCTCATATGCATTTATTATCATATCGTCTAACCCCCAAGCATATAGTCGGATAAACATCGTTGGATTCCGATTTGATGCTTTTAGGTTGCAAAAGAACGATGTAGTGTAGCCCCAAGGCTCGTTTTGTAATTTTACTTAGTTAAATTTGCAGCCCAAGTCTTAGTAGCCGTCTGACGGTATTCCGTCTCTAAACTTACAGAAAATTGCATCTTCCAACCAGGAATTGCTCAAGAATATTAGCAATAAGCACAAAGAAATCAAAGGTTTGCGCTTTGAGAATTCAAAGTTGAAAGTTGAAAAAGATGAAGCAGAAGGTAAACTTTATCCGATTTCTTCTTTTTCAATTATCTTCATAGTCTGATATTTTTGTCTTTGCAGAACTGTTATGTCGGTCTAGCAAGATGGTGGAGCAAGCCGAAAAATTCAAGGCCTTTCAAATAGAAAATGCTAAACTCCGGGATAAGCTTGAGAAGCTATCTTTGGAATAGGAGAAATCCGTAGCCGTAGTCCTGGAGCCAAGCAATCATGAGACCGTGAGGCTCGAGAAGCTCCTAGCCATCTGAAATAAAGAACTGGATGATCTCGAGAAGGATTTTGATATTCAGAGGGATCTTTCCCAAGCCTCAGCCAGTGAATTGACCAACTTCCGCAAGGAGCATGTGCAATGGAATCACTCTGTGCTAGGTAAGATTTCCGAATCTTTCTTTTACTTTTGGTGTTTGCTTTTTCGACTTTCTTTTTAGCCGAATTTTGACTTTTTGGTTCTTTCATAGCCCCCATGAATCTTTCCGACTCTCCTACCTCCGAACCTCGCCTCGAGCGCATTAAGCTCATTGGAGATGACTTGTATGACTTCCGCCAAACTCTAGAAGAGGCTGGCGAAGCCGTCAAGGTTTCTGACTTGCACACAATGTCACTGCACGAGGTGAGGGACAAGTCAAGGAGATTCCAAAATTGATCGAAGACTGGAAGATCTCCTATGCTCGGACAACTGCGCAAACAACTCTGACCATGGTGATGAGCCATCATAGCGAGATGGAAATCTGGCACGTCACCAAGGGCATTGCCGAGGAGGATGACGAGGGTAACCCCCGGGACATTAAGTCCATCCAAGAGTCTTGTGTAGGTTACGCTTGTCGGGTGGCGGAGATGACCAACTACACGACGCCATTCTTCGAATCTGTCGACGCGCCTCCTTCGCCTCAAGAGCTAGAAATCAGCAATGCTTCTGAGTCTAAGATCGAGGGCGACACTGCTGTTGACTCCGATGCTCCACCTGCTTCATCACCACCACCTGCAGCATAAACAATTGCTATGCATTATCTTAAATTTATGGCAATATAATGATGGATACAATGTTTATTTTGTGTTTTTTATGCCTATACTTATCGGTTTATCTGGCTCTCTGCCTCGTCCCTTTTATGGGTCGGCCAACCATTAGCACGGAAACTTTGCCGAGCAACGGAGCACAATTGCTAAACCAGTTTAAACTCAAAAACAAAGCCGGCTTCTAGTACAAACAACTCATTACTCGGAAAATGCCCGCGTCTAAGCAATCAGATAAAGAATCAAAGCATTGATAATAATTTAAACTTTGTACCCTAGGGTAACATTTTTAGATATTCAAAAATCATAACCAGAACAAATATGAGCATAAAGTACTTCCAAGCATTCTGGGATTTTTGAAAAAATTACATGCTCTTTTGGAAATAAGATGGCAAAAACGTCTCAAAGATAACAATATGAGGAAACCAATACTTTATTTCACTTTGAACATGTACATATATGATTACAAGGAAATATAACTAAGAATAGAAGGGACGTAGCTGTGCAATATTCCATGGACGATCTATTTCATCCGGGTCTATGCTGCCACCAGCTCTCTTCCTTTTCCGAGTATCAGGTCTTTCCTTGATTGGTATCATGTCGGTAAAATAATATGACCCATAATGCATAACTCTGCTAACCATCAAATGTCCTTCCCAAATTGGGGAAAGTTTGTGCTATCTCTTTTGCACAAGTCGGAGAACCAAATCGCCTTTTTCTAAAAGAATGGTTTTGCACTCTCTCATAGGCTTTAGATCTCTGCTCAGCAACGACGCGTACTTCTTCAATTATATCGAGATCATCTTGCCGAGAAACTTCTGCATCTTCTTCTATATACGCTTTAACTCGTGGAGCCCGATGAATCAAATCACTTGGAAGAACTGCTTCTACAGCGTAGACCAAGAAGGAGTATAGCCGATTGACCTGTTAGGAGTTGTACATAAGCTCCATATCACAGACGGTAATTCTTCCGCCCAAGCCACCGCGGCCCTACGAAGCGGTGCCTCGAGGCAAGGTCGGATTCCTTATAGAATAAGGCCATTAATTCTTTTAACTTGTCCATTGGCTTGTGGATGTGCGACTGATGCAATATCAAGTCAGATCCCTTATTCTTCACAGAATTCGGCAAGTTCACCCATGGAAAAGTTGCTCCGGCTGTCAGTAATTATACTGTGCGGATATCCGAATCTGATGATTACGTCCTCGACGAATCTTCTGGCTGTGGCTCCATCGCAACTTGTTACAAGTTTATCCTCAATACATTTTGTAAATTTATCCACCATCACTAGTAGGTGACTAAATACACATTTTGCCGTGCGAAATGGCCATGTAATAGGGATTGTTCGCAGCTGTTCAACAGGAACATGTGCCTAATGAGCATACTTTTGGCAGCCTTTACACTTTTTGACCAGTTTATCGGCATCCGCCTTAGCTGTATGCCAAAAGAATCTGTATCGCAAAGCTTTTGCCACTAAAGATCTGGCTGCAGCGTGGTGACCACACTCGCCTTCATGGATTTCTCTTAAGATTTCCACTCCTTCTTCCGAAGAAATACATCTCTCAAACACGCCATAAACACTCTGTTTATAGAGCTCCCCATTTATTATAGTGTAGGATTTTGCTCGTCAGACAATCTGCCGGCTCAAGACGTCGTCTTCGGGTAGTTTTCCATCTATCAGGAAATCCAGATAGGGTTTTGTCCAGCTGGGAATTAGAGCCAGAACTAATATTAAAGGTGAGTCAGATTTCGTCAGATAGTCCTCATCATCTCCGACTATGGAGGGGACCCTTAAATGCTCTAAAAAATCTCCATCCGGTACTTGTTTCCGCGCAGAGCCTATTCTTGATAGTGCATATGCATCCTTATTTTCTGCTCGAGGGATATGTTGAACCTCAAAACCCTCGAATGATTTGGATAGTTCATCAACGACAGCCTTGTATGCTACCATGTGCTTGTTTGCATTGCATATATCAGATACTTGCTAAGCAACTAAATCCGAGTCTCCGTAACACATGAGTCTTGATATGCTAATTTTTTGGCCATGCGTATTCCATGTAGTAGTGCTTCGTACTCGGCAATATTATTGGTTTCCGTGAAGTGTATTTGCAACACATAGAACAGCTTATCTTCTTGGGGTGATTTGAGCACCACGCCAGCCCCCGAGCCACCTGTGTTTTCTGCCGTTTCTGTCCAACCGACAACAAAGTCGGAGAGAATTTGGGACTTGATTGTTGTACATGGTTTGTACTCTATGTCGAAAGCTGCAAGCTCTATTCCCCACTTTGGTACACGTCCTGTGGCGTCGCGGTTGTTGATTATATCTCGCAGAGGATATGTTCTCTCTACTGTGACGTTGTGCTCTTGAAAATAGTGGCGTAGCTTTCTAGATGCAAAGAACACTCCATAAGCTAGCTTTTGATGATGTGGATACCGTTCCTTTGATTCTGTCAGTACCTCACTTATATAATAAGTTGGTCGCTGCACCTTATGCTCGTGGCCTTCTTCCTCGCGCTAAACTACTATTACCACGCTTATGACCTTGATGGTCGTTGCAATGTAGAGTAACATAGGTTCCTGAGGTTCTGGTGCTGCGAGAACTGGTGGGTTTGAAAGCAGATCTTTCAAACTTTGCAGGGCAGTTTCGGCTTCTGGGGTCTAGACAATTTTTTTGGTTTTCTTCAAAATTTTGTACAAAGGTGCGGCTCTTTCACCGTGCCGGCTGACGAAGCGACTCACCGCTGAAATGCAACCAGTGAGGCGTTGTACGTCCTTCAGGCGAGTTGGCCTGGTAATGTTTAAGATATCCTTGATTTTGTCCCGGTTCACCTCTATGCCTCGCTCAGAGACAATCAAACCTAACAATTTTTTGGCTGGAATTCCAAAGAAACACTTCTTCAGATTTAGCATCATATTGAATTTTCGTAGACTAGCAAATGTTTCATCCAAGTCTGAAATTAAAGTTTCCTTCTTTTTGGACATAACTGCTATGTCGTCTACGTATACATGAACGTTGTGTCTGATTTGGTCATTGAGACAATGTTGCATGGTATGTTGATATGTTTCTTCTACGTTCTTTAAGCCAAAAGGCATAGTTTTATAGCAGAAGGTTCTGAAAGGAGTGACGAAAGACGTTTTAATTTGATTCGACATTTTCATCGGTATTTGGTGATATCCGGAATATGCGTCAAGAAAACAGAGTAACTCCGACCCTGCCGTTGAGTCTATAACTGGATCGATTCTTGGCAAAGGAAACGGATCTTTTGGGCATGCCTTGTTCAAAGCGGTATAATCAACACACATCCTTAAATCAATGGTGTCCTTTTTAGGGACAAGTATAGTATTTTCCACCCAATTTGTATGTTGGAATTATGACCTAGAGGCAATAATAAAGATGTTATTATTATAATTCTTGTTCATGATAATGTTTATATTCCATGCTAGAATTGTATTAAGCGGAAACTTTAATACTTGTGTGGTTTGTGAACAACACCGTGTCCCTAGTATGCCTCTATGGACTAGCTCATTGATCAATGATGGTTAAGGTTTCCTAACCATAGACATGAGTTGTCAATTGATAATGAGATCATATCATTGGGAGAATGATATGATGGACAGACCCAAACTAAGCGAAGCAATTAGATCGTGTCATCGTGTTCGTCTTTGCGAAGCTTTTCTTATGTCAAATATTTTATTCCTTAGACCATGAGATAATACAACTCCCTGGTAACGGAAGAAAGCTTTGAGGTCATCAAACGTCATCCTATGAGAGGGTGATCATAAAGGTGTCTCTCAGGTGATCGGAAAGTATCTGTTGGGTTGTATGTATCGAGATGGGATTTGTCCCTCCCAAGTCGGAGAGATATACTTCGGGCCCACTCGGTAATCGATATCAACACCGCTTGCAAGCATGTGGTTAAGGAGTTAATCACAAAGTGATATCGGATTACGGAACGAGTAAAGTACTTGCTGTGAACGAGATTGAACTAGGTATGACCGTACCGACGATCGAATCTCGGGCAAGTTAAATATCGCGAGACGAAGGGAATATATATATGGGATTGATTGAATTCTGGCATCGTGGTTCATCCGATATGATCATCGATGAATGTGTGGGAGTCAATATGGGTTTCCAGACCCCGCTGTTGATTATTGATAGAAGATCATGTCTGCATATTCTCGAACCCGCAGGGTCACACACTTAACGTGTCTCGACGCTAGGATAGATTGGATAATTGGTTTATGAGTTTTTTTGGAGTCTCGGATGGGATCCGGGACATCACGAGAGGTTCCGGAGTGGTCCGGAGAATAAGATTCATATAAGGCAGTGCAGTTTTTGGAGTTCGGAATTGTTCCGGGTTAATCGGTATTGTACCGAAAGCATCTAGAACCTTCCGGAAGGGGACCAACGTGGCCCCACCTTCCGGGAGGGGGCATGGGCCTATGAGGGAGTGCCCTGGCTGCAGTGGGCCAGGGGCACAAGGCCCCATAGGGCCCAGCCGGCCAAGAGAGGTTTAAACTCTAGATAGAGCTTCTAGAAGGGGGGGTTTCCTTGCCCCCCCACTTTTCCTCCTTGGGGCCGCTGGCCTTCGCTTGGGGGAGGGGCTAGGGCTGCTCCCACCCCTCTATATATAGAGGGCTGGGGGCGCACCAACCCCCTACACCTTCCCCTCCAACCCTAGCAGCCCTGCTGCCCTCCTCTCTCCCTCCCGACTGCTTGTAGGCGAAGCCCTGCTGTAGAAATTCTCCACCAATTGCACCGCGTCGTCGCGTTGTAGATCCAACCCATATCTCCACCATACTTGCTGGACCAAGGAACGAGGAGACGTCAAGGTGCTGCACGTGTGCATCTCATGGAGGCACCGCCACTTGTGGTTCTAGATCAGATCGGATCGCGAGGAGGAGAAGCGAGTACGACTACATCACCCACGTTCCAACGAACGTTCCGCTGTGCGAATCTTCAAGGGTATGAAGATCTAATCCAATCTCTCTCGTTGTTTGCATCTCCTAGATTAGATCTTGGCTTCCCCTCTGTTCGCATCCGTAGAAAATTTTGATTTACTATGTCGTGAAACCTTTCATTGTATGGATGACCTCTGTTATAAAATCCGCTAACTCTAGGCGGGCTAATTTCTTTGCTACTGCTTTGCGCTTTTCATCACCAAACCGTCATATGGACTGTTTGACGGGTTTAGCATATGGGTACACATTAAGAGAGTGCTCGGAAAGTTTCCTAGGTACTCCGTTCATGTCAGATGGCTGCCATGCGAAGATCTCACTATTAGCTTTGAGGAACTCGACGAGCGCGCTTTCCTATGCATGGCCTAATCCTACCCCTATGTTGATCATCTTGGAGGGATCATCTTCCTTCAGCGACGTCTTCTTCGTCTCTTCCGATGCCTTGAACTACAAACTTTCCTTCAGCACCTCGTTCTTCGTAGCGGGCATCTCTGACGAATTGATGGTCTTCTTGATCTCCTGGTACTCCTGGGCGTGCGGCACGGCTTCGGCGAAGGCAGCAGATCCTTCGTCGCACTCTCGCACCTTCCTCAGATTCCCACATACCGTGATTATGCCCTTTGGACCTGGAAGTTTAATCATGTTGTAGATGTAACAGGGACGGGCCATGAATTCCCAGTAAGCCGGACGTTCGAAGATGGCCTGGTAAGAACTTTTGAACGGTACCACCTCAAAATAGAGTGTCTCGGTCCGGTAATTGTCTTGGGTAACGACACGTCCAGAGTAATCTCACCCAGAGTATCCGCCTGTCTCCCTAGTATAATGCCATGGAAAGTTACACTGTTGTAACTCAGCTGGCTCTCGTGTAGCTTCGTGCGGTGGAGTGTCTCAATGTAGAGGATGTTGATGCTGCTCCCACCGTCCATGAGTGTTTTTGAGAACTCATATCCATCAATAAGAGGATTGACAACTATATGGTACTTTACCCAACGATGTGTATTCCTCGGGTGATCTGAATGATCAAAGATGATGGTCACCTCTGACCAGTCCAGGAACTGTGGGAGAACCGGAACCGTGGCATTGAGCTCACGAAGAACTGCCTTTTTATCCTTAGCTGGTTGGGATCCAAGGAAGCATATGAAGGGATACGGGTAGGCTACACTAGCGCAAATCAAAATATTCTACCACGTAAACCAGGATTACTGTTTTCATAGATCACGGGATTACCCCTAGACGCGCAGTTGCGGAACTTGACGAAGAGCGTCGAGGCAGTGTAGACGATCTACGTCTCCTTGTTCTCGTCCCACGAGCAGCTCCCCTTGCGCGTCTCGTCCAAAGCACTACAGATGCAGCGCCTCCGAGGTATCCATACGTATAGGGTGGAAGCGTCAGACGCCGGAATGCTATGTCCGCGCGTGCAACACAAGCGTGAGGAGTGGCGGCGGGGTGGAATGGTCTAACCCTGTTCAGCACGCCCCACCCTCTCTTATATAGGCGTCCGGGCTTCTACATTAGCAGCCCATTACTAGCCTAAGCCTGGTCTAGTTCGGATCCAATCCTCATTAGGCTTCCAGCCCCTTAAGTGTGTGACCCTATAGGTTCAAATACGTATAGACATGACACGAATACACTTATTATGTTAATAGTTGGTAGCGGCCTCTAGCAAGACGTGCCAACTCCTAAACACATACAAAGGTCATATCGGACGAACCATCACAAGGTTTAGTACATGTCTCTCCCTTTTCCTGACGATATTTGGTCTAGCTCCAAGCTAACCTCCCTTTCTCGATACTATGATTCGGAATCCCTTTACTAGGTTAACTCTTAACCATATGTAGCACAACCATGCATTTCTGGATCCGGTCAGTCGAGGGGCCCAGAGATATCTCTCTCAAGTAGAGAGGGCCAAATCCCATCTTGATTGAACATGACTTGCATCATGCTTCAGGACAAACCCGAAAGCTACCTTTATAACTACCCAGTTACGGAGTAGCGTCTGATAGCCCCAAAGTATGTCGATCCACATCTCAAGTACATGCGACAATCTCAGGTCTAAGGAAAAAACGTACACGATGTGTAGAGAGAGAGCTGCAACTAATTACCAGTCTCAAGTTGGGTCAGTCCAACCTCATATTCATAACATGTGTCCACATCATTGGTTTGACATCTCCATTTCTATGACTTGCGAAATATAGTCATCAACCAATCGATGTTCTAGTCTAATATTCACATGTGTCTTAAATAACCATACGAGTAAAGAGTTTCACAAACAATTCACATAATTTCCAATCAATACAAGTTGCCTGATATGGATATTCTAGGAACAATACAATAACTCATGGATACATAAGAAATATGATCATCTCTATGATTGGCTCTAGGGCATATTTCCTTCAGTCTCCCACTTGCACTAGAGTCAATCTAGATTGTATCTATTACCTATTGCTCTTGCGTGCGCCTCATGCGCAGGATGTGGGAGTGGATTTGTAAAAGGATCAGCAACATTTGAGTCTGTATGTATTTTGCATATCACGACACTACCATCCTCAACGAACTCACGAATCTGATGGTAACGCATGCGAATATGTTTGTTCTTCTGGTGCTGTCTAGGTTCCTTGGCTTGTGCAATAGCACCATTGTTGTCACAATAAACGTCCATGGGATTGGACGCGCCCTGAACCACACCAAGAGCGATCAGGAAATTCCTAATCCAAACAGCTTCCTTTGCGGCCTCCGAGGCAGCAATATATTCAACTTCTGTTGAAGAGGAGGCCATGTATCTTTCTTGGAACTTTTCCAACTAACAGTACCACCATTCATGACAAACACATAACCAGATTGCGATCTAGAATCATCTGAGTCATTAAGGTAACTCGCATATGTGTAACCCCTTACACTGAGTTCATCCTCACCTCGATAAACTAGGAACACATCCTTAGTACTTCTCAAGTACTTAAGGATATTCTTTACCGCTGTCCAGTGACCTTCACCTGGATCAGCCTGATATCTGCTCGTAACACTAAGAGCATATGAAACATCTGGGCGAGTACATATCATTGCATACATGATGGATCCAATAGCCGAAGCATATGGAACCCTGCTCATGCACTCACGCTCATCAGTAGTCGAAGGACAGTAAGTCTTGCTGAGTTTTATGCCATGAGACATGGGAAAGAATCCCTTCTTAGCCTCTTCCATGCTGAACCGTTTCAACACTTTGTCAATGTATGTACTCTGGCTTAATCCAATTAGCCTCTTTGATCTATCTCTATAGATCTTGATGCCTAGGATATATGCCGCTTCTCCTAAGTTCTTCATCGAAAAACTATTTTTCAATGAGCTCTTAACAGACTCGAGCATAGGAATGTCATTTCCAATCAGCAATATGTCATCTACATATAAGATTAGAAATACAAGCTCTCTCCCACTTTCCTTCTTGTAAACAAAAGGTTCTTGTTCATTTTTGATGAAGCCAAACTCCTTTACAACTTCATCAAATCGAATGTTCCAACTCCGAGATGCTTGCTTCAGCCCATAAATGGACTTTAGAAGTTTGCATACCTTTCCAGCATTGTTTGGATCAACAAAACCTTCGGGCTGCATCATATACACGTCCTCAGTTAGGATTCCATTTAGGAAAGCCGTCTTGACATCCATCTGCCATATTTCATAGTCGAAATGAGCAGCAATGGCTAGAATGATCCGTATAGATTTAAGCATCGCTACAGGCAAGAAAGTCTCATCGTAGTCAACTCCTTGAACTTGTCGAAAACCTTTTGCAACAAGTCGAGCTTTATGGATGTGAACATTTCCATCCATATCAATCTTCTTCTTATAGATCCATTTGCACTCGATGGATTTAAAACCATCAGGCAAGTCAACCAAATTCCAAACTTGATTGTCACCCATGGACTCTATCTCGGATCTCATGGCGACCAGCTATTTCTCAGAGTTTGGGTCCACCATCGTTTCTGCATAGGTCGCAGGCTCATCATTGTCTAACAATAATAATTCCCGCGTTTCACGGAGCCTCGCCGACCTTCGTGGTTGTGGTGCTTCTATTGCCACGGGTTCCTCAACTTGTTCTGCTACAATAGCATCACTTGTAGAAGCATACCCAACTGGCTCATCTTGAACTTCTTCAAGTCGCACCGACCTTCCACTCGTTCCCTTTGTGAGAAACTCTTTCTCTAGGAAAACACCGCTGCGACCGACAAACACTTTGCCCTCTTCTCGGTTGTAGAAGTAATACCCTAAGGTTTCCCTCGGATATCCCAGGAAAATGCACTTATCTGATTTGGGTGTTAGCTTGTCCGACTAAAGTCGCTTGAAAAATGCATCACATCCCCAAATCTTTAGAAAAGACAAACTGGGATTCTTTCCAGTCCACATCTCATATGGTGTCTTAACTACGGATTTAGATGGTACCCTGTTAAGTGTGAAAGCTGACGTTTCTAGAGCATAACCCCAAAATGATAATGGTAAATCCAACTGGCTCATCATTGATGGAACCATGTCCAACAAAGTTCGATTGCGCCATTCAGAGACCCCATTTCTTTGAGGCCTTCCGGGCGGCGTGAGCTGTGGAACAATTCCGCAACTCTTAAGATGATTGCTAAATTCATGACTCAAATATTCACAACCGTGATCAGATTGCAAGGACTTTATTTTCTTGCCACATTGATTCTCTACCTCATTCTGAAACTCCTTGGACTTTTCAAAAGTTTTAGACTTATGCTTCATCAAATAGACATAACCATATGTACTGAAATCATCTGTGAAAGTAATGAAGTAGTGATATCCTCCTCTTGCTGTCGTGCTCATTGGTCCACACACATCAGTATGTATGAGTTCTAACAAGTCTGTCGCTCTCTCGGGTAAACCCGAAAAAGGCGATTTGGTCATCTTTCCGAGTAAACAAGTCTGACATGTCTCGTATGATTCAAAATCAAACGAAGTTAGAAGACCATCACCATGGAGATTCTTGATGAGCTTTTCACTTTTATGCCCCAAACGACAATGCCATAAATAGATAGGACTCAAATCATTAGGCCGAAGCCTTTTAGCACTAACATTGTAAACAAATGCATCATCAAGATTTAAAATAAATAACCCATTCACGATAGGAGAATCAGCCATAAACATATCATTCTTAGTGATTACACAACCATTGTTCATACCCGCAAATGAATATCCATCCCTCATCAAACATGAAGGTGATAAAATGTTTCGACCCATACTTGGAATGTAATAACAATTATTCAACTCCATAATAAATCCTGACGGAAGGTGAAGTTGCATGACGCCGACGAACAATGCAGCAACCCTTGCTTTATTTCCAACGCGAAAATCCACTTCGCCTTTCTGCACTTCTCTAGTCCTTATTAGCACCTGCATCGAATTGCAAATATGAGCAACCGATCCGGTATCAAATACCGAAGAGTTAACATCGGAATCAGCGAGAAGAATGTCCACAACATTTACAACAAGCATACCTAAGTGGGAAGTACCCTTACTTCCACTCTTGATCAAATAAGCCTGGTACTTGCTACAGTTTCTCTTCCCATGACCATGTTCATGACAAAATAAACACTCATTGTCTTCTACAGGTCTAGCCTTTTGCTTGGGTGCAGGCTTAGGTATCGTATCCTTAGCCTTACCCTTCTTCTTCCAAGAAGTACCCTTTTTCTTGAAGCTAGGCTTGTTCTGCACAACCATCACATGGCTATGCCCTGCACACTTCTTCATGTCACTTTCTGTTGTTTTTAGCATCACGCATAACTCATTAACGCCCTTCTCCACCCCATGCATATGGTAGTTTGAAATGAACTTCCCATAGCTGGAAGGAAGAGACGCCAAAATGAAGTCAGTGGCCAACTCTTGGCCTAGTGGAAAACCAAGATTTTCCAAAGTATGACTATAACCAACCATTTTGATCACATGGGGGCCTACTGCTGCTCCCTCTGCTAGCTTGCATTCCACAAAGGACTTGGCAACATTGTACCTCTCAGTCCTTGCCTGATCTTGGAACATGTCCCTGAGCGCAACGATCATATCGTACGCATCCTGATCCTCAAACTTATTTTGAAGTTTAGGTTACATGCATACAAGCATAAGACAACTAACCTCAAGAGAATCATCACATGCTCTCTTGTAGGCATTCTTTAGGGAAGCAGATGCATTATTAGCAGGTTCATCGGGGATTGGGGTATCCAGAACCGTTTCCTTTTTATCAGACCTGAGAACAATTCTCAGGTTACAGACCCAGTCTGAATAGTTTGTTCCATTTAGTTTACCTTTGTCAAGAATCGAACGCAAAGAAAAAGGTGACGCATTGTTCGGTGCCATTGCTCTACAACAGAAAACATGCAAAATACTAAGCCATGTAACCATGAAAGAGTAAAACATATTAAACAATTTAATAGCATATACTCCCACTTAAATCAATATCCCTCTATTGATACTAAGTGATTAAAGATCCACAATTAACAAGTCGACTAGTGAGCTTTAGAATCACTTCTAGAAGACAAGGTAAATCGGTAAGCAACACTTGCTAATCATATCACATATGACTCTTGTTGTTGGGTCATAGGCTTTATGTCCCAAGGTCATTAACTGTTAAGATGACCTTGTCAAGCACACCAACCCTTATGCATGTAGGTATCCGATACAAACCCATCCATCCAAGGAAAACCGCGACACTCTAATTTCATAGGCCCACCAACGATTGTACATGGCATAGGATGGTGCAAGGTTTGGTTGGGAGGGCATGGTTTAACTTAAACTTTGTGAGGATTCGTTCTACTTCTATCATATAAGGATGTATAGAGTAAAACGCATAAGAATAACATTCACATAGTTGTGACACAGTATGGCCCATTTTCTCATGGTGATCTCCATCGCCATAGAACATGTCCACCATGATGATCTCCATCTTCATCTTCCATGTGAGCCATCCTCCAAGTGATGAGTCCTCCAAGAACTAATACAAGTTATGTAACACCTCGATTCTGAAAAGACCGTGGCTTCTATGTGACATGCCAATCCCTGGATCGGTTCGTTGGCGCACAATAGAATAAGATGAATAACATAGCAAAATATCAGTGTATCATGAATAACGATGATCCAGAGTACCATTATTACAATAAAAGCTTAGCACAAAGCTAGCTCAAATTATTCAGGTAGCAACATAAGTAAAGCAAATCCTCCATTCTTCAAATTGCCCACAAGTGAACAAGTGCCGAGTGGAGTACCGTGGCCTATATCGATTAATCAGAATCGGAATATCCTGCAACATGAAACGTAGCAGCCCCGAAGGGTCAATACATGGAATGTATGGCAAGTAGAGCTAGTAATGGAGACAATAGTACTAACATCTACATGCATATTTGGCAATTGGAGCTGTGTCTGGCTTGCATTTGAAAATACATTTATCCTACTTTCATAAACAGTTTTGATTTTCTTTGAAAAGATCCCAATTAAGTTAACCCAACCGTATTAAAACAATTATGAAATTAGAATGAGCGAGAAACATGTCATGGAATCAATATCAAGCAACTCAGATGTCCATAACCGGGGACACGGCTAATCGATTAGATTATACACCCTGCAGGGGTTAGTACACTTTACCCATGTGACTTGGCCAGCCCAGCTCGTACCATCACTCTCATTTTGGGTGATGATAGGGAGAATACCAAGAAGAGACTGTTCGGGAAGTAGCTCCTCAATCCCGACGCGCACCGGTCCAACCTACCAAAATTCTACATCTCTGGATACGCGGGTTCGAGTTACCACAACCTACTAAGTCCAACCAACCGCCCATTCCATTATTGGCACATGGTTGTACACATAAGCTACACAATAAAGAAGCCAATCATTCTCTCTTGATACCTGGGTGCCTTTCCGCAATGAAACCACCAAAAATTATCAATACCATCACACCCAGGGGATTCATTGATTAAGTTGTTTTAGTTTTCACAAACCAATACTTTTAGAAACAAGTCTCAATGATGTAACCCAGCCCTCGTTCAACATATCATGGCTAAGCACATCTACCAACGGTCGTTCATCTACAAGGAAAGCCCTACCACATAATAGGACATAGCATAGCGATAATATCATCCTACATATGCATCTACAAAATACACGACAATGCATTGAAAATAGTAGGACGATATCATGAACAAAGTAGCATCTACTTGCCTTGGTTGTAGAGGTCGGAAGAACAATCCACACACGAGCAAGAGTTGCACTCGTCACAATCTACACGATACAATTGCAATCATAAACAAACAACCCACAAGCATATGCAACAAATATGATGCATGAATGCAAGAACGGCAGGTGAATTGGTGCTACAGCTGCACCACAACATCCTATACCATAATACTACCGAATGCATGCATGGAAAATAGTTTTAGCGCTAGGAAAACTATTAAGTAAAAGTAATGCTCATAACTAGAGCTAGAACTCAAATAATTCACTACCGGTAGTATACTGTTTGTAAAATCTTGGGAAAATTCTAACGCATAGGCATCGCTTATTAGAAACAGTACCAACTAGAATTACTCAAAAAGGAATTATAAAACTCCCCGAGTAATTAAAACACTGCAGAAAGCCACTAGACAGTTTCTGCAGAAGTTTTTACTGTAAGCCTATCTTTTTAATTCACGATGAGATTCCCCTCGTTCCACTGAATCCAGGGACATATCATACGCGATTTTTGGAGCTACGGATCTTTTTCTATGAATTTATTACTCCGAAAAGGCCACTAATTAGTTTGATTAAACTGTACTAAACCTTGCTGCAAAAGCCTGAACCAAAGGTACAGCAAGATTCTACACGACTCACTGAATCTACACATATTTTATTTGCAATTTTTGGCCAAGCGATTTAATTACTATGCAATTTACAAGATTCTACCGAAATCTATCAACTAAAAGGATTAACGAAATTAACCAGTCAACTGTGTCTGTTGACTGGTCAAAGCGTCTGCTGACTGGACGCTGACTGGTCGTCTGACTAGTCAACGCCTAAGTCTGACCGGTCAACGAACGATCTAAGCCGCCGATCTGAGATCTGACGGTGGCTGCAGTCTTACCGGAAATAAACGGCGAAACGGACGGCGGCGGCGATCGGTTCCGGCGTCGGGGTTTTTCCTGCACGGAGGGAGACGGTCAACGAGCAGTACAAGATCGTCAACGCGGCGCGTAAGACGGCGCGCGTGCGACGCGGTACGGACGAAACGACGCGACGCAAAACGGCGCGCGAGCGTGTACGTGCGTGCGTGCGCGTGCGCGCGCGCGAAGCGAGGCAGCGGCAGCGGCGCAGCAAGCAGCGCATGCAGCGGTGGCGCGCGCAGCAGCAGCGGCAGCGAGGCGGCGCGCTGCGGGCGAGGCGCGGCGCAGCGAGCGCTGCAGCGCGCGGCGGCGGTGGTGCGGGGTGCCGGCGGCGGGATGAGGGCGGCGAGGCCGGCGCGCAGGCCGAGGCGGCGCAGGCGGCGGGGATGAGGGCGGCTCGGTGGCGCGTACCTGGCGGCGGGGTCGGCGAGGGAGGGCGGCGAGGCGGGTGGCGCCGGCGGCGGTCGGCGACGAGGCGGCCAGGAGGCGGCGCGCGGGGGCGATCGGGGGAGGCGGCACGCGTCCCGAGGCGAGGCGGCGGGTGCGGTTATCGAGGAGGGCAGAGGCGGCGGCTGCCCTTTAAGTGGGGCCTGTGCGGTCCTACTCCGAATCGGCGCAGATTTAGACGCGGACTCGGAAATCGGTCCGGAATTTCGGTCCGAAATCGATTCTTGCTCCTACGGGTTCTTATAGTCGAGGGGAACAATCTAGCGTCAAGGTTCGAGCGAAACCGCTAGGCTACAAGGGTGGACAATGCTAGTCCTACTAAAGCCTCCCGCAGGAACCTCGTAGCAAAATAGAATAGGGTTTTGCAAATAGTGTTTCGCCGAACCTTTTTACTCGACGGTTTTGTATGGAAAAGCATGATGCAATGATATGAATGATATGCGAGGCAAAATCTAAAATTTGGGATGTGACAAGTTATTACCCCTAACAGCTAGTAATCAAAATTACATAGAATTGGGATCATCAGAAGTTGGCACACAAGCCATTTCAATAATTGACAACACACATGGCTCCAGCCATGTTTCCCTGCTCATGACATGAAGGTCATGATAAATTTCATACATGCATCACATACATATATGGGCCATACTGATCACATACATCCTGCAAAAACAAGTTATGCATAGAATCGCATTCTACCGGATCATGTGACCTCGCAGCACCTAGTTACCTTAACGAGATACAAAAATGTTCTACGACTAGGGGGGTCTAGGGGGTCTCCCCCTGTGGGGTTCGAAGGGGCTGCGTCCCTCGCAGTATCTACACGATTTTCTTTAAGGATTATGATTAGCAAATCAAATTTACCATAAACTGACTATTGTTCATGGTACATCAATTTTAGATCTAGGTTCTGATTCAATCAATCATATTGATCTTCGCGTGATTCAACAGGATTTATGTGTCACTGTCTACCCCGATGGCGGAAACCGACCGGTAGGGTTAAGTCGTTCGACTACCTCAGAATCATGATCATGGAAAGTAAGATGATAGATCAATCCTGAACCACCGTAATATAAACGATCACATCATTCATATCAATCTGCATACCACTGAAGGGATACCGGTAGGCTACACTAGCGCAAATCAAAATTTTCTACCACGTAAACCAGGATTACTGTTGTCATAGATCACAGGATTACCACTAGATGCGCAGTTGCGGAACTTGATGAAGCGCGTCGAGGCAGTGTAGACGATCTACGGCTCCTCCTCGTTCTCGTCCCAAGAGCAGCTCCCCTTGCACGCCTCGTCCAAAGCGCTACAGATGCAACGCCTCCGAGGTATCCACACGTACAGGGTGGAAGCTAGGTGTGTGAGGAGTGGCAGCTGGGTGGAATGGTCTAACCATGGTCAGCACGCCCCACCCTCTCTTATATAGGCGTCCCTAGTGGGCTTTTACATTAGCAGACCATTAGTAGCCTAAGCCTGGTCTAATTCGGATTCAATACTCATTAGGCTTCTAGCCCTTAAGTGTGTGACCCTATAGGTTCATATACGTATAGACATGACACGAATACACTTATTCTATCAATAGTTGGTAGTGGCCTCTAGCAAGACGTGCCAACTCCTAAACTCATACAAAGATCATATCGGACGAACCATCACAAGGTTCAGTACATGTATTTCCCTTTGCCTCACGATATTTGGTCTAGCTCCAAGCTAACCTCCCTTTCTCGATACTATGATTTAGAATCCCTTTACTAGGTTAACTCTTAACCATATGTAGCATGGCCATGCATTTTTGGATCCGATCACTCGAGGGGCCCAGAGATATCTCTCTCAAGTAGAGAGGGGCAAATCCCATCTTGATTGACCATGCCTTGCAGCATGCTTCAGGACAAACCCGAAAGCTACCTTTATAACTACCCAGTTACGGAGTAGCATCTGATAGCCCCAAAGTATGTCGATCCACATCTCAAGTACATGTGACAATCGCAGGTATATGGACAAAACATACACGATGTGTAAGAGAGATATGCAACTAATTTTCAGTCTCAAGTTGGGTTAGTCCAACCCCATGTTCATAACATGTGTCCACATCATTGGTTTGACATCTCCATGTCTATGACTTGCGAAACATAGTCATACACTAATCGACGTGCTAGTCCAATATTCACATGTGTCCTCACATGAAGTCCGACTAGGGACAACTATTAAATAACCATAAAAGTAAAGAGTTTCACAAACAATTCACATAATTGCCAATCAATACAAGTTGCCTGATATGGATATTCAAGGAACAATACAATAACTCATGGATACATAAGAAATATGATCATCTCTATGATTGCCTCTAGGGCATATTTTCTTCAGCAGACGTATGCGTCTTTCTTTTTCGGAAATTTTTTATTTCCATCCGGCTTGGGCTCTGAAGTGGCTTCCACTTCTTCCATGTCAGAATCTTCCTTGGGCTCCTTTCCTTTATTGGAATTTTTCTTTCCTTTTCGTCGCTTGGCTCTGTAGCCAGCGGATTCGTCTTTCTTGATGTCATCATTGGAACAACACTCCATTACTATCCAAGTGGTGGACACATGGATTATTGGCAATGTCAGCCCAGGTATAGGTTCTTCCGGGTTGCTGGTCTCCTCCTCCCTAGATTCGGGAAGTACCTCAGCCTCTACCATGGTCGCCTCTGCGCCCTCCTCATCCTCCGGATCCCAATGTTGTGTTGACGGCTGCGTTGTCCGGAGCCAGCTTTTTGTCCGAGGTGTTCTTGCGCTTCTGAGTTTGCTTTGGCTATTTGGCCGCATTGGGATTGGCCAGAATATTTAGCAGCCCTTCTGAATCATCATCGCGTCAGCGTATTTTCTTGGCGTCTCTGTCATTTCTCCCAAATCTGTGATGTGGTCACGCTTTAGCCTGTGACGTAGAAGCCCGACTGGAAATCTTTCAATAAAATCTTCCATCATAGTTTGCTCGTTTACTCCCTCGTAGGAGTTCTTCGTATCGATCAACCGTCTGAGGTAATCCCGATAGGTTTCTCCGGGTCTTTGGGTGCAATGGTGCAAGTCTCCAACTGTGTAGGGCCTCCTGTATGTTCCCTCGAAATTTGAAAAGAACGACTTTGCATATCATGCCAGTTATGGATTGAATTCTCTGGAAGTTCATTGAGACATGATCGAGCCGTCTTCCTCGGCATCAGTGGGAGATATCGGACTGCAACCAGGATGTTTCCTCCTTTGGCGATGCAGGAAGCCTGGAAAAAATCCTGGAGCCAGGTATCTGGCCGATCTGCACCGCCATAGGGCTGAATATGCCTTGCAATGCCAAAGTCAACCGGAAATTTGGTCTAACGTATACGTGGACCAAAGGACTTGGGTCCCAAGTACACATCTTATTCCTCATACCGCCGTGCTTCTAAGTTCGATTCGATGCGATGGCTAGCGTCATTTGGCGAAAGAGATCTCTGCCTTGGAGACTCACGGCTTCTGCGTGGTGGAGTCAGGTTTCTGCTTCTCCTCTCATGATTGTTGCCTCCGCCCCTGCGGCTCCCATGGATACGACGTGATCCTTCATGGTCGCTGCTGGGAGGCGATGGTGGCCCTAGTGGATTATTTCGGGATGGGTTACGTGGTGGTGGCGGTGGAGCCTCATTATGTTGAATTTGATGCCTATTTCTTTGGGCACCGTCCCTACTAGATTCGGGACGATCTGGAGCATCTCTTTGTCTGGCTTTACCATCCGGACGGCTCGGTGGTGGCATCCTTAGCCGATCGTGTTCCTCTCCCTGACGGCGTGTTTCCAGGTCTTCTCTATAGCGGTTGTTTTGCCGACGATGGTCCTGGTAAGGAACCATTGCCCTGATGGCATCTTCGGACGCAGCCGGAATAACTCTTGCCTAGTCACGTGCCGGCCTGCGAGAGTGGCCGTTTGAGCCGGTTCTTGAAGTTTCTTCTTCTCCATGGGAACGATAACGTTGAGTCGTATCCCTGCTAAGCCTTACGGCAGCCCTTTGGTCAGCTCTAGTGTGGCAAAACTCGGACTTTGAGGCCAGCCTCCCACTTAAGGACGCGGCCGTCTTCTGCTGCTTTAATCCTTTGTCCAGCAACACGATGCACTGCTGGACCTGCTGCGGAGACAGATTGTTGGCGAGGATGGCTCGAGCTGCAACAGCGTTTTCCACCGGCGTGTTGTAGACTAGGATCTCCTCTCTATATTTTCTGTCAAATAGATCTATGTGGATATCCGGGTTCTTTTTAGCATGAAACGGACCTCCCCTTGTTTCGTTTGGATGTCGCTTGAAATCTGACTGATATCTGGCAGGATCACTATCTAACTGTTGTCTCATCTCAATGTGGCGCACGGCCTCTTCCAGTAGAAACAAGCGGTGCTTTTCTAGGTCCTTAGCCCTTTTCTCCAGCGCCTCCGGCGTAAGATCCGAAGCCGTTGGGATTGGAATTGTGAGAGCATCTCCATAAATTTCATGTGCACCCTTGGTGACAACGTGTCCATCAACAGGAGGATCGATCGGGGTGGTATTAATCGGATCTCCGTCCTGATTCTCCATATCGATCTCTTCATCAACTTTTTATTCGTTGGTTTCCTCGACGTCCGGCTCCGCCGGTGTCGGATTCTTGTTCTTCTTCTTTGACCGCCCAGTAGCCTTAACGTGCGTACCGGCGGAAAAGACGGCTTTTGGTCCGGTACCACGGGATAAACTTCCATCGGTACTTTCTGTCATGATTGGTTTGTGGACCTGAAGGGAATATGCCCTGAGAGGCAATAATAAAGTGTTTATTATGTGTATTCCAAGTATATGATAGATGTTTATTTTGCATGCTATAATTGTATTAATACGGAAACGTTAATACATGTGTGTTTAATAAACAAACAGAAAGTTCCTAGTTATGCCTCTCTCATAAACTAGCTCGTTGATTAATAAGATGATCAAGGTTTCCTGATCATGGACATTGGATGTTGTTAATAACGGGATCACAACATTAGTGTAATGGTGTGATGAACATTCATCCGAAGTATAGCATTACGATCAAAGTCATTGAGTTTATATTGCTATAACAACTTACGAAGTGATCCTAATCCTTAGACCATGAGATCATGTCAATCACTAACACCGGAAGAGTTTCTTGATAACATCAAAATTCACACCGTAACAGGGTGATTAAAAAGATGGATTCAGAACTAATAAAGTGTTATGTTGAGGCTCATGGATCGAGAGTGGAATTTGTTCATCCCGATGACGGATAGATATACTCTGGGCCCTCTCGGTGATATCACATTGATTAGCTTGCAAGCAAGTGATTTGATCACTAGAATGTTATATCATAGGAACGAGAAAAGAGTGCATGTCGGTAACGAGATCAAACTAGGTATGGAGATACCGATGATCGAATATCGGACATGTAATATATCGTGAAACAAAGGGATTAAGATACTAGCGTAAAAGGTTCCGACGATCACAAGAAAGTCATCGTTGAATGTGTGGGAGTCAGTATGGGTCTCCAGATCCCGCTTCTGATTATTGATCCGAGAGGGGTCTCGATCATGTCCGCATTATTCATGAACCGTAGGGTGACACACTTAAGAGACACCGACATCCAATTGGAGCAAATGTTTCATGCCGAAAGAATGAACAAGTGCAGGAATTTATTTCACTAGATACCGAAACAGGTTTTCGGGTGAAATTGCATAAAGTGGTTATGCATGTGAAATAGAATTCTAGCAAGGGGTTATTTGTGAATGTTTGTCATTAAAGTAATTGACAAAATTCTGAATAAAATAAAAGAGTTTTATTTAATGAGAGTTTGCATTAAATTTGGTGGAAATTTAATGGGAATTTGAGTGGACTTTTGAGTGGAGGGATTTTAAAGGGCATTTTGTGAGTGGAGTGTCCACCCACATGAATGAAGGAGGGGAGGGGGCAGCCCCCATGGCCGGCGGCCACCCCCTTGGGTGCCCCCCCTCCTCCTATAAAAGGAGCCCCCCTCCTCACTTGTCTCTCACACCTCCTCGTGAAGGATCTCTCTCCCCCTCTAGAATTTATCCCCATGGTCTCGTACTAGCGAGATACATGTTCCCGGTGGCTATTCGGCAAGAAAGACTTGTGCTTCCGCTGCATCGCTGGAGCGAGGAGGCGGAGGTTGCTCGGTGCCTCGAACGTGTGTGCGAGCACGGATGCGCTGCTGATTTGCGGCGCTAGGACTTCCTCTCGATCTTGAGATCGGCAAGATATCGTCTACATCAACCACGAGTTGAACTCGTTAACCTTTGTCGGTCTTCAAGGGTATGTTCTCTAAGGATATACATCCGCCCGTTGTTTGTATCTAGTAGATAGATCTTGGTATATAGTTCACATCGTAGGAAAAATTTTGTTTTCTATGCTGCGAACCCTACAGTGGTATCAGAGACGGATCTATGCGTAGATACTTTACACGGGTAGTACACATATGAGTATGTGGGCGATGATGATCATGTTGTTTCTCCTTTGTTGTAATTTTGGATATTGGTGGCATAGTGGGATGAAGCGGCCCGGACAAACTTTACATGTCCTCGCACATGAGACCTGTTCCACGCTTGACATGCAACTAGTTTGCATAAGTGGCTAGCGGGTGTCTGTCTCTCCTACTATAGTCAATATCTATTTTGCAATCGAGTTGTCAACAATTTGATTATCCTCGTTGTGGTTCATGTTCGTAGGTAAGAACGGTTCTATCTCGAAAGCCCTAAGCCACGTAAAACTTGCAATGGATAAATTAGAGGCGTCTAGTTTAGATTGTTGCTGGGCTAGTGTTATGATATGGTAGTGTTGTAAGTAGAAGTATGAGATGATACTCTTACAACACACATAGCGTGTAAAATCCATAGACCTTGGATTTACACATATAGGTATGATAGTGATCATACCACGATGCACATGATAGAGATCATCTGCGGGAACCATATCATTTCACTAATAAACATATGATGTTTTGATAGCATCTTATATTGCTTGTTTAGCGCTTTGTTAGCATAATAAGATGATCCCTCATTTAAATATCAAGATAAGAATGTGTTCTTCCTTTAGTATGCACCGATTATGTTTTCATCGCTCCAAGACATCACGTGATGATCGGGTGTTCTTGGATCCACGACCATATTTCGGGTGTAAAACAGTTACACACGCGAATACTAAGGTTCTAACTTGGCGAGCCTAGCATGTACAAACATGGCCTCGGAACACGGACCGAAAGGTTAGCATGAGTCATATAGTTGATATGATGCCCATTTGATGCTCGCCTTTGAAGCTATACCGACTCACGTGATGATCGGACTTGGTGTAGTGGATTTGGTTCATGTAGTCACCAAAAAGACACGAGGGATGTCGTTTTTGAGTGGGAGTTCATTCGTAATATAGATTAGTTGAACTCAATCTATCATACACTTAGTCTAAACTTTACAAATTGTGTTGTAGATGGCACCACCTGCTTTTAATTTCAATGTGTTCATGGAGAAAGAGAAACTAGCAATGAACGGTAGCAACTTTACCGAATGGGCCATGAATTTGAGGATTCTCCTCTCTGCTGCACAAAAGCAATATGTGCTAGCAGCGTCGTTAGGCCCCCCACCTTTTGATGATGCCCCTGACGAGGAGAAGAATGTCTATCAGACTCGTCAGGAGGACCACAACTTAGTTCATTGCGGCATATTGTATGGGCTAGAGCCGGAACTTCGAAAGCGTTTCGAAAACGGCAATGCATTTTGATACAATGGGTGAGTTGAAAATGATTTTCGACACACATGCTGCTGTAGAGAGCTACAACGCTTCAGAAAAGTTCTTTAGCTGCATGATGGAAGAGCACAGCTCCGTTAGTGAGCATGTACTCAAGATGTCGGGTTACGCCGATAAGCTTGTGTCCTTGGGAATATCGATTCCCATTGACTTAGGCATCCATCGTGTTCTGCAGTCTCTGCCACCTAGCTATAAGAGCTTCGTGATGAACTATAATATGCAAGGCATGAAGAAGTCTCTCCCCGAGATTCTGTCAATGCTTAAAACTGCAGAAGTGGAGATCAAAAAGGAACATCAAGTGTTGATGATCAATAGGAACAATGGTTTCAAGAAAGACAAGAAGGGAAAATGGAAGGGAAGTAAGGGCGGCAAGCCTGTTGCCGCTCCTGAAAAGAAACCCCGAGTTGGACCTAAGTCTGATTCCGAGTGCTACTATTGTAAGGGGACTGGCCACTGGAAGCGCAACTGCCCCAAGTATCTGGCAGACAAGAAGGCCGGCAAGGCAAACAAAGGTATATATGATATACATGTTATTGATGTGTACTTGACTAGTGCTCGCAGTAGCACCTGGGTATTTGATACCGGTTCAGTTGCTAATATTTGTAACTCGAATCAGGGGCTACGGAACAAGCGACCGCTAGCAAGGGGTGAGGTCAAGATGCGTGTCGGCAATGGATCAAGCGTTGATGTGATCGCCTTCGGAACGCTGCCTCTCCACTTGCCGTCGGGATTAGTTATAAACTTGAATAAATGTTATCTGGTGCCTGCACTGAGCATGAACATTGTATCTGGATCGTGTTTGATGCGAAGTGGTTATTCATTTAAATCCGAGAACAATGGTTGTTTCATTTATATGAATGAAATCTTTTATGGTCATGCACCGATGATGAATGGTTTATTTCTATTAGATCTCGATGATAATGTTACACATATTCATAATGTTGATGCTAAAAGGATTAAACTTAATGATGATATATCCGCATATATGTGGCACTGCCGTCTAGGTCATATTGGGATTAAACGCATGAAGAAGCTCCATTTGGATGGACTTTTGGAATCACTTGATTATGAATCATTTGATACATGTGAGCCATGCCTTATGGGCAAGATGACTAGAATGCCGTTTTCCGGTTCAATGGAACGGGCGACAGATTTATTGGAAATCATACATTCTGATGTATGTGGTCCAATGAGTGTGTTGGCGCGAGGTGGATATCGTTATTTTGTTACTTTCACGGATGATTTGAGTAGATATGGTTATATCTACTTGATGAAACACAAGTCTGAAACCTTTGAAAAGTTCAAGGAATTTCAGAATGATGTGGAAAATCATCGTAATAGAAAGATCAAATTTCTACGGTCCGACCGTGGAGGTTAGTATCTAAGTTACGAGTTTAGCACTCACATGAAAGAGTGTGGAATTGTTTCACAACTCACACCTGCCGGAACACCACAGCGAAATGGTGTGTCGGAACGTCGTAATCGTACTTTATTAGATATGGTTCGATCTATGATGTCTCTGACGGACTTGCCGTTGTCATTTTGGGGTTATGCACTAGAAACTGCTGCATTCACTTTAAATCGGGCACCATCTAAATCCGTTGAAAAGACACCGTATGAATCGTGGTTTGGAAACAAACCTAAGCTGTCATTTCTTAAAGTTTGGGGATGCGATGTTTATGTGAAGAAACTTCAACCGGATAAACTCGAACCCAAAGTGGAAAAATGCATCTTCATAGGATACCCTAAAGAAACTATTGGGTATTCCTTCTATCACAGATCCGAGGGCAAGGTTTTTGTTGCCAAGAATGGATCCTTTCTAGAGAAAGAGTTTCTCGCGAAAGGTGTGAGTAGTCGGAAGGTAGAACTCGAAGAGGTTGTGGAACCTTCTCTTCAAAGTATGGCGAGTAGCGCAGCGCCGGAAGTTGTTCCGGAGTTGGCTCCACCTGTTGAAGAGGGAACTAATGATAATGATCATGAAACTCCAAAAGAGAGTACTACCGAACCTCGCAGGTCAAACAGGACGCGTGCAGCTCCCGAGCTGTACGGAAATCCTGTCATGAATTTCATGGTTGATGAAAATGATGACCCTGCGACGTATGAAGAAGCGATGATGAGCCCGGATTCCAACAAATGGTTAGAAGCCATGAAATCCGAGATGGAATCCATGTATGAAAATCAAGTTTGGAACTTGGTGGAATTACCTCATGACCGAAAGGCCGTGGAGAACAAATGGATTTTCAAAAGGAAAACTGATGCTGATGGTAATGTGACCGTCTATAAAGCTCGACTTGTCGCAAAGGGGTTTCGACAAATTCAAGGAGTTGACTACGATGAGACTTTCTCTCCCGTAGCGATGCTAAAGTCAGTTAGGATTATGTTAGCAATTGCTGCATATTTCGATTATGAGATATGGCAGATGGATGTCAAAACCGCGTTTCTCAATGGTAATATTGAAGAAGAGTTGTATATGATACAACCAAAGGGTTTTGTCGATCCTAAGGATGCTAACAGGGTGTGCAAGCTTCAGCGATCCATCTATGGATTGAAGCAAGCATCACGAAGTTGGAATCTCCGCTTTGATGAGGTGATCAAAGAGTTTGGAGTTGTCCAAACTTATGGAGAAGCTTGTATTTACAAGAAAGTGAGTGGGAGCAATGTGGCATTTCTGATATTATATGTGGATGACATATTATTGATCGGAAATGATATAGATCTTTTAAACAGCGTTAAAAGTTATCTAAACAGCAAATTTTCAATGAAGGACCTAGGTGAAGCGTCATACATATTAGGCATAAATATCTATAGAGATAGATCTAGGGGCCTAATAGGGCTATCGCAAAGTACATAACTTGATAAGATTTTAAAGAAGTTTAAAATGGACGGAAGTAAGAAGGGGTTCTTACCTATGTTGCAAGGCAAGACATTGAGTAAGACTCAAAGTACGGCTTCGGCGGAAGAAAGAGAGATAATGGACAAAGTCCCCTATGCTTCAGCCATAGGCTCTATAATGTACGCCATGCTATGTACAAGACCGGATGTGGCACATGCTATTAGTTTGACTAGTAGGTACCAATCGGATCCAGGTTCGGAACACTGGATAGCGGTCAAGAATATCCTTAAGTACTTACGAAGAACTAAGGATATGTTTCTTGTATACGGAGGTGAAGAAGAGCTCGTCGCTAAGTGTTATGTCGATGCTAGCTTTGACACCGATCCGGATGACTCTAAGTCTCAATCCGGATACGTATTTCTCATGAATGGCGGAGCGGTTAGTTGGAGGAGCTCCAAACAACCTGTGGTAGCGGGATCAACAACGGAGGCCGAACATGTTGCTGCTTCAGAAGCGGCTCAGGAAGCAGTTTGGATGAAGGAGTTCATATCCGAACTAGGAGTGGTGGCAAACGCGTTGGACCCAATGGTGATCTATTGTGACAACAATGGTGCCATTGCCAATGCCAAAGAGCCAAGGTCTCACAAGCATTCCAAGCATATTAAGCGCCGGTTTCACTCCATCCGCGAGCATGTCAAGGATGGAGGTATAAAGATTTATAAAGTACATACGGATCTCAATGTAGCAGATCCGTTGACTAAAACTCTCCCTAGAGCAAAACATGATCAACACCAGAACTCAATGGGTGTTAGATTTATCACTATGTAACTAGATTATTGTCTCTAGTGCAAGTGGGAGACTGAAGGGAATATGCCCTGAGAGGCAATAATAAAGTGTTTATTATGTGTATTCCAAGTATATGATAGATGTTTATTTTGCATGCTATAATTGTATTAATACGGAAACGTTAATACATGTGTGTTTAATAAACAAACAGAAAGTTCCTAGTTATGCCTCTCTCATAAACTAGCTCGTTGATTAACAAGATGATCAAGGTTTCCTGATCATGGACATTGGATGTTGTTAATAACGGGATCACAACATTAGTGTAATGGTGTGATGAACATTCATCCGAAGTATAGCATTACGATCAAAGTCATTGAGTTTATATTGCTATAACAACTTACGAAGTGATCCTAATCCTTAGACCATGAGATCATGTCAATCACTAACACCGGAAGAGTTTCTTGATAACATCAAACGTCACACCGTAACAGGGTGATTATAAAGATGGATTCAGAACTAATAAAGTGTTATGTTGAGGCTCATGGATCGAGAGTGGAATTTGTTCATCCCGATGACGGATAGATATACTCTGGGCCCTCTCGGTGATATCACATTGATTAGCTTGCAAGCAAGTGATTTGATCACTAGAATGTTATATCACAGGAACGAGAAAAGAGTGCATGTCGGTAACGAGATCAAACTAGGTATGGAGATACCGATGATCGAATCTCGGACATGTAATATATAGTTAAACAAAGGGATTAAGATACTAGCGTAAAAGGTTCCGACGATCACAAGAAAGTCATCGTTGAATGTGTGGGAGTCAGTATGGGTCTCCAGATCCCGCTTCTGATTATTGATCCGAGAGGGGTCTCGATCATGTCCGCATTATTCACGAACCGTAGGGTGACACACTTAAGAGACACCGACATCCAATTGGAGCAAATGTTTCATGCCGAAAGAATGAACAAGCGCAGGAATTTATTTCACTAGATACCGAAACAGTTTTTCAGGTGAAATTGCATAAAGTGGTTATGCATGTGAAATAGAATTCTAGCAAGGGGTTATTTGTGAATGTTTGTCATTAAAGTAATTGACAAAATTCTGAATAAAATAAAGAGTTGTGCTTCCGCTGCATCGCTGGAGCGAGGAGGCGGAGGTTGCTCGGTGCCTCGAACGTGTGTGCGAGCACGGATGCGCTGCTGATTTGCGGTGCTAGGACTTCCTCTCGATCTTGAGATCGGCAAGAGATCGTCTACATCAACCACGAGTTGAACTCGTTAAGCTTTGTCGGTCTTCAAGGGTATGTTCTCTACGGATATACATCCGCCCGTTGTTTGTATCTAGTAGATAGATCTTGGTATATAGTTCACATCGTAGGAAAATTTTTGTTTTCTATGTTGCGAACCCTACAGGACCTCGGAGGAATCTCCGGTGTCCATGTCATCCTGCGAGGTGTAGCTTTCATCCATGCTATCATATGGACTACGAGGAGTTTCCGGCTCACCTTGGATTTGCTTGGAGACGTGCTCTTGTCCGTATTCCTCCATCTATTTGTCAAAGTATCGAAGTTCCTGCGACGTGATTGACTCTGCCGGGGCGCCAGGTAAGTCGGCGTTTTCTTCGATTGTGTCTAGGATCGAGTCGCTACCAGCTCCAGCATCGACAAAGTAGGATCCAGTGCTTATGTGGTACACGAAACAGTGCTTCTTCTTGTTCATTTTCTTGAGGTACTTGTATAACTTGGTTTCCGCTTCGCCGTCAGCAAAGATGGATCTGTGTATCTGATCTCGCTAGAGAGATCGGATCTGGATTCTTCTTCTTCCACCTCTTCTTCCACTACAGGAGTGGGCTGGGTGGGTTTGATTTTCTCCTTGACCCTAAACTCTTCCGCCGCTACGGACAAAGTAGATCTGGATTTTTCTTCCGCCATGGTCATCACCTCTAGGGTGGGTTGGGCGGGTTCAGGGAAACCGAGATAGATATCGATCTCACCGATTTACACTATTGTGTAGGTCGTCACGGGTTTCGAAGCCGGAATCCATGTCTCATCGAGAAGGATGAGAGGGACATCACTGGCGCAGACCATGCGACCCATGGCGATTGTTTTGCCGATTCCTGCACACGCAGATTCCACCTGGAACGATGCTCCAAAGGTCACCTGCCCCACAATGGGCGCCAACTGTCGTCGTATTGTCGACAAGTATGCCATAGGGGGTGCTAGTGGAGTTGGAAGGATGGGGTGTGAGACGTCGGATGTTCCAGGAGCGGTGAGAACAAGTTTAGCTAGGTTGATTGTGCATCCATAAGCATCATCTTTTAAATTGCATGCATTGAATAAATGTAACAAAACCCTAAAAACCTAATACCTTTTCTCCCCTGCAAACTTCTTCAAAATGGTTTTGTATTTGAAAATCATTCAAATGGTTTTGAATTTGAAAAGTATCAAAATGTGTGGAGACGAATCTGAATATAAGGGCCCCCTCAATATTTTCTACACTTATATAAACCCCTCTGGTATTTTCAAACTACTCAAAATAGTTTTGAATTGGAAAAATGTTCTGATAAAAAAAAGAGCCAGCAAGCCATCTTAGGCCGCATCCCGGGCCAGCCCAACTTCCTCTCCTCTCACCCTGCCGCTCAGCACATAGCCGTAGCTCGCAGCCAGCCCATGCGTGGCCCACTCGGCCCATACCCCTTCATCGTCGTCGTCTTCAACAACGACGCGAAGCAGCTGCGTTCCCGCGCCGCTGCCGTTGATCGCTGTCTACCCCCACGATGCGCCCTGCCGCCCCCTGTTGAGGATAAGAACCCCGCGCTGTGACCGTCTCCTCCTCCCCTGTACTTATGCCCTTCTCTCTCTCTCTGGCTCTCTCCCCCTGTGAGCTTCTGGAACCCTAGCTCTGGCTGCCGCGTCGCCTCGCCGTTTCCAGCCACCCCTCGCCGTTATGAGGCCACCATCAGCTCCGCCTCGCCTCTGTGAGCCACCCCGTCAACGGAATCGACCCCGCGTGCCTCCAATCTTTGCCAAGGTCATCGTCTTCCCCGAGCCCGACGTGCACCGTCGTCTGCCTCGCCGTTGCTCCGGACTCCGCCTCGCCTCACCGTCTCCACCAACAGCCTCGTGGTGAGCATGTGGTGCTGGTGCACCTCGCCTCCATCTCCATCTTCCTCTGTATCCTTCTCCCCCATGAGATCGCGTGATCTGCCGCTTGCCATCGTGGGAGCCACTGTTCCGGCGACCATTTCTTGGCGGCGCCGCTGCTATTCGGTTCGCTTTGCTGCCCTCGTACGAACGCGCTAACCCTCGCAGTCCCGCTCGCTTGCAGTCGCCGGTGCCGTCGTCGTTCTGTAGTTCACCTTCGGCGTGACGTCGTGCTGATGTCATCATGACCCCAGCGTGCACGGTCAGCTCCTGGTCAAACCCCCCTCGGGTCCCACCTATCCACGTGGAGGCCGATGTGGCTCTGAGGCCCACCGGTCAGCCACTGTGGCTAGCCCAGCCCACTGTATAAAATGATTTAGGGCGAGCGCTGATGTCAGCATGATGCAGTAACACTAATAAAAGGTTTTAAATAATTCCAAAAAATGGTTTAAACTTGTAAATTCAATATATTATTATTTATAAGTCAGAAAAATACAAATAATATATCAAAATGTTCAGAAAAATGAAACCTATCTATTTAAGCTATAATCATGCATTGTTCAACAACTTTCATAGAAAGTTTAATTAGAAGAACAAACCGACCCCTCTCATATACATCCGGAGTTTTCCCGAGTTAGGGTTTCTACCCCTTGGAACCCCCTTTAATTTTCCAAGCATGCCTTAGGTTACATTTCAGTACAATTCAATTTGACATATCATCATACTTGCTTGAGAAATGCACCGATTCCATGTGTTGATTATTTCCCTTTGTTTTCGGTATTTGGTTCTTCCTCGGTAGAATAAGATATCGAGATCGAAGACCGAGATCAAGATTGTCGAATATGGATGAACAATACTTGACCAACTATAACCAAGACCAGTACAAGATTCCCGAAGATCTGCTAATCGGTTATCAACTGACAAAGGCAAGCATAGCCCCACCATGATATAATCCTATGATTTCGAAAGCATTTCAATTCCTGCCATGATGCATACGATTCTACTGTGGTCTTTTATCGATAGATAGAGTATCCTATCTGTTGCATACTTCCTTTGAGCTTATATTACCCGATCCCCTGCTCCTAGCATAACTAGGTTTGGCTTGTGTGCACTACTAGATCTTTTATATGTGTCCTGCTTAGCCATGCATAACTGTTAAGTATGATCGATCCAGATGATGTATCAGATGCAGAGAATCTAGTATGACAGGAGAACGTGATAAGAAGAGATCAGAGGTGATATGAGTTAAACATGCTAAGGCTTGTATGGGAGGCCATGGTGGGATGTGGTTTTTCTAGTCCCATGCTCGCCACCACTAGGACCCGAGTTCTTGCCTTTGGAATCAAGACGAGCATACAACCACACGGGGCCTGGACAACCTCACGAGAAACTAACTTTCCTAGTATATTCCATGAGTCACATAGTTTGGGCATTCCATTTGACATACGCATTGAAAATGTTTTTGAAAGAGGGGGTGAAGGAGGTGCATACATAACAGGTAGGGAAGCATGGACCGGGTTGCTTGGGGTTGATGACGCCCCTGGTAAACCAACCTCGTCTCACATCTTTAAGTACCGGCTTCGGGATTTGACCCGTTATGGAGGAATCATACTTATTGCGTGACTCATGGTCTCGGTGAAAGCAAGGTAAAGGTCGTGTCTAACCACCCTCTGTCGGCCTTCCAAGGAAGAGGGATTATCTAGTGGCATTAAGTGAAGGTTAGTACGTGTGGGTAAAGTTGTACACCCATGCAGGGTAATAATATTTTCGAAAAGCCGTGTTCACGGTTATGAACGACTTGGCGACCGGACTCAAGATCATAGATAACTTTAACCACTATAAAACTTGTTGATCAACGTGTGCTCAAGGATGCTTCCTCATGGGTACGAGGGGGTGATACTAGTTCAGGAGATGATGATGACTTGGTGGATATAAAAAGATGATGATCAATAATTCAGAGATATCGCTCTCTTATTCCCTTTTAAAATATTCTAATTAGACGAGATTCTTCTCTCTCTCTCTCTCTCTCTCTCTCTCTCTCTATCTCTCTCTTGTTTTATAAACAAAGATGGCATTATGGAAAACAACTCCACCAGCCATAAGTCTTGCGGAGTACACCTTGTACTCACCCTTTCTTTGTTGATACTTTTGGCAGAGTAAGTGCTCCATGAAGATCAGTTTGGTACTACATCGACATCGACGAGTAGCTTGGGGTTCCCGGCCGGCAGCCTGGAATCTATGGACTGGGACATCATCGTTATGCTCCAGGCCTCTCAGGCCATTTTTTAAGTTTGCTATACTTAATAGCATAATTTGCCTTCCGTTGTTTGATGTTTGTGGTCAGTGACCTCTGCTTGTAATATTTTGGTTCTCTGCTCAGTTATGATCTTGCTGTAATAAATTTTGTGTTGTAGGGTCACTACCGTGTTACCAATTCTTCACTGGATATTCTCGAGCTCAAGGTTAAGATTATATCAGAGAAGTACCGACCATAGGAAAACCTTTCTATTGGTCGATGTTGAGTCTAGTGTTTGTGAAAACTATTTTAAAAGATGAAAAGTGTTTGCGAAAACTCTAGTATGCTTCTGTTACTCCTTATCTAGTTTCGCTCTAACTCTGGGTTATCTTATCTGGTGTTGACTTTGAAAAGTTTTGATATCTCTTCCAGTCTTTCAAAGCTTAGGTGCCCTTTGGCATGTCGTTTCTCATCCAGTTGACGTTGTGTAGAGTTCTCTAGAGTTGTGTGTGTTGTGAATTCCTTGTTCCCTTTGCTCTTGTTCATTTGAGAGATTCCTTTCCATCATGATCTCTCTGTTTATGGATCCTACAATATAATGATCCATAGTGCTCTGTTCTAGGCTTCAAGAATTCCTTTCACCTCGAATGCCTGCTTTTATTTGTTTGGGTACTTCATAAGTTTTTTGTTCTTTTGGAAGCTACCTTGTGATTATTACTTTGGAGTGTACGCCAAGTCACTCAAGTAGTAATTACTCCTTTATTTGGGTTTTAACCCTTGGACTTGAACCTAAGCTCCCGGACTGTGCTGGATTCTAGTATTGTGAATCTTGTCCATGAAGCTGATCTTTAAACCAAGATCCATTCCTTTGACCCCTGTTGTTAATGTTCACACATTACCTCAGGATGGCTGGTACTACAATTCTAGCCTCCAAGCTTGTGGTTTTTGTCGCGATTGAATTGTGACAATAAAGGACTTCCCCTACCACATGCTTTGGCAGATGTTCTTTAATGGAACCAAATAGATCACGACAAGAGTACTCCTCGAGAGTCTCACATATACATTCGTGACTCTGCCACACTTTACCCCTTCTATGCATTGGTTTTCGGAAGGTTTTTGACTTATGCATCCACATCTCGGGATTCTATCCTGAGCATGTTCCTTTTTCCCTTGTTGTTTTCCGACCTTTGTTTATCGGTTGGTAGCCAAGTAGTAACTTGCATTGGTGTCTCCTGATGTAAGATACTCTTGTGGTCCATCCAGACAAACTATTTTGGAATTGTCAGGAGAAACAAACTCTAGTACCTTGTCATATCTAGGACCAGGTCAAAGTGTTGTAATCCGCAGATCAAGAGGAATTGATGAACTTCTATCTGTTATACCATAAGGTATCACACTCTTTTATAATAAGAGGTCGTGTGGAGTTCCATGACCCCTTAATGAAGTGATGCTTTTACACATCTTTACCCACCCTTACTCGAGCTTTCGCACTCATGAATGATGCGTGTGCGTAATAATGTGGTCATCTGAGATTCTTAGAAATTATCATTGTTTTGAACTCTAAGGACATTTGAGTCATTCTTAGCATAATTGGTTAACCCTGTCACCAAGCAAAAGATGATTTTGCTACCAAGTCCGTTAATCTGGTGCACTCTCTTCAGTCAAAGAGTTAGGCTCGTGCCGAAGTTCCGAGACTATGTGTTCTTGCCTTAGCAAGCAAGTCTCCTCTTGAGCTAAGTGACATATTGGTGGTTCGTGATATTCTAGTTGTCTACTAGAAGTGTTGCCTTGTTGCCACATGACCGTGTTATCAAATTCTTGAGAAAGTAAGTTCTCTGAACTGCTCCTTTTCTCCAAGGATCTATACTGGATACCCTAAATTAGTTGGTTGAGCTTAAACAACAACTTGGAGAGTTGTAAGACAAAAGTTCTATTCGACTCTGTTCCTTCTTAAAGGGATGTCTAGTTTTGTTTGTGTTGAAGAAAAATAGTATTTCCTTTTTGGATATGTTATTTTCCACACCTTTGATTTTATTGGGTTATCGTCAAATCAAACTCTGTTCGAAGGGCTATCTTGATGGTGTTTCTACTTGTGATGTCTCACTTTAGTACATCTTCATGTACTTTGGTCTGACCAATACATTTTCCTTGTTCAGGCAACATGTGAGTCTATCTTCTCGGAGTTGTTGGACAAGTTTGTCGTTGAGCCCATCTATGACATCCTTATCTTCTCTCTACTAGATTAGATTCATATGGAACAGTTGGCATTAATGATGGAAATTTTTGAGAACCATCCTCGATTCATCTCGAAGAATGTGTTCTGGATGCTAGAAGTGAACTTCTACAATTCACGTGCAATTGTTGAAAGATGCCATCGTGGATTCGAGTAGAGTTATCTCTGTTTCTTAAGGACACATGTGTGTTTTATTGTTAGTACTTTATGTATGTGCAGTTGTCCTCGACAAATTGCTAAATACATGGGTATAGCAATCTAGCTCAGTCTCTTGGTGCTTTACACTGTAGTTCCTATCTTGAGAATCTAGTAACTTTACCTTCACAGTAAATGTTGCAAACTTTCTATTCAGACATGCCGAGTCTGAAGTATCATTCCACCTAACACAAGCTGAATCTCAAGTAGAAATGATGGTTGCTGTTACTCAAGGTTTTGACATAGGTCTCTTTGTAAATTTGGCAAGATTGATGTAATGGTTGACACACTTAGCCAGAAATACCTAATGACATATTATCTTAAATCAGCAGTAACAACCACTCTTCATGAGGCTTCTTCTATAATTCATTATAGGAGTTGTGCTTATGGTTTCCTTTGTCTCCGAAGTCCGACCTTTACTAGATGTTTGAATTCTCGAACATCAAGGAGAACATTTAAAGTAGTGTTGCTAAATGTCTCTCGGTCGATCCTCCAGACCCTCTTATGTTGGCACACATCTTGTTGTGCCAAGTAATTGAAGTACGAGAATGAAGTTTCTTTCTTCTCGTGTCATCAGGAATATTCTTACCAGTTCGTCTAGTGGTGTAAAGTGACATCATGATCTTTGGCAAAGATCCCGATAGACCTGGATGAATAAAGAGTTTCCTTCATTTTATAACCATGTTTTAAGAGTGACTATGATTTTGGTAATCAAAAGTTTCTCTATATGCATGTTCCTTGTGACTCTTATGAGTCCTCTCCACCAAAACACTTTTCATGTCCTAGCCTTCTATTGAATGAAAGAGTGACCCTTGTGTGTCAAAAGTAGTTCAACAGCTTGGTTTTGTTGATCCATATCTATGCAACTGAATTCTCTACTTAATCCATTTAGTAGAGGTTCCCTATCGAAGTCTGTGGTCATATTCTTTCTGTTGAAACCTTCCTTCTCAGAAGTTTAACTCTTCTGTATGTTCCATGGTCTCAATCCTTATGAAGACCATATATCTAACAATCTAAAACCTTCTCCTCTTGTTTCCTCCGTTACCTCGACGTGTTTCATGTAGTCATCTCAGAGTTGTATTGAACACTCCATCCATGAGTTAACCATGAGATACTCTATGTGTTGTTTATTGTGTTTCCCTCTTTTCTTTAGAGTGGCCCTGTTTCTTCCTCTCCCCGTCTCTTTTCCTACCTTTGGAATCTCGGGTTGAGATTCTCGTAAGGGGGATAGAGCTATAACACTCCAGTTTTAGCTAATTACTATTTAGGATTGATTGTGCTTCCATAAGCATCATCTTTTAAATTGCATGCATTAAAGAAATGTAACAAAACCCTAAAACCCTAATACCTTTTATCCCTTGCAAACTTCTTCAAAATGGTTTTGTATTTGAAAAGAATTCAAATGGTTTTGAATTTGAAAAGTATAAAAATGTGTGGAGCCCAATCTGAATATAAGGGCCCCCTCAATATTTTCTACACTTATATAAACCCCTCTGGTATGTTCAAACTACTCAAAACAGTTTTGAATTGGAAAAATGTTCTGATAAAAAAAAGAGCCAGCAAGCCATCTCAGGCCGCAACCCAGGCCGGCCCAACTTCTTCTCCTCTCACCTTGCCGCTCAGCGCGCAGCCATAGCTCACAGCCAGCCCATGCGCGTCCCACTCCACCGCCGTCGATCACCGGCTATCGCCGCGATGCGCCCCGCTGCCCCCGGTTGAGGATATTAACCCCGCGCCGGGTTCGTCTCCTCCTCCCCTGTCCTTATGCCCTTCTATATCGCTCTGGCTCTCTCCTCCTGTGAGCTTCCAAAACACTAGCTCCGGTCGCCGTGTCGCCTCCCTGTTTCCGGCCACCCCTCGCCGTTCTGAGGCCATCATCAGCTCCGCCTCGCCTCTGTGAGCCACCCCCATCAACGGAATCGACCCCGCGTGCCTCCAATCGTCGCCAAGGTCATCGTTTTCCCCGAGCCCGACGTGCACCGCTGTCTGCCTCGCCGTCGCTCCGGGCTCTGCCTCGCCTCACCGTCTCCACCAACAGCCTCGTGGTGAGCATGCGGTGCTGGTGCACCTCGCCTCCGTCTCCCTCTTCCTTTGTATCCCGCTCCCACCATGAGTCCGCGTGCTCCGCCGCTTGCCGTCTTGGGAGCCACTGTTCCGGCGACCATTTCTTGGCGGCGCAGCTGCTATTCTGTTCGCTCTGCTGCCCTCGTTCGAACGCGCTAACCCTCGCAGTCCCGCGTGCTCGCAGCCGCCAGTGCCGTCGTCGTTCTGTAGGTCACCATCGGCGTGACGTCGTGCTGACGTCATCATGACGCCAGCGCGCACGGTCAACTCTTGGTCAAACCCCCCCTCGGGTCCCACCTGTTCACATGGAGGTCGATGTGGCTCTGAGGCCCACCGCTCAGCCACTATGGCTAGCCCAGCCCACTGTATAAAATGATTAGGGCGTGTGCTGATGTCAGCATGATGCAGTAAAACTAATAAAAGTTTTTAAATAATTCCAGAAAATTGTTTAAACTTGTAAATTTAATATCTTATTTTTTATAAGTTAGAAAAGTACAAATAATATATCAAAATGTTCAGAAAAATTAAACCTATCTATTTAAGCTATAATCATGCATTTTTCAACAACTTTCATAGCATGTTTAATTAGAAGAACAAACCAATCCCTCTCATATACATCTGGAGTTTTCCCGAGTTAGGGTTTGTACCCCTCGGAACCCCGTTTAATTTGCCAAGCATGCCTTAGGGTTACATTTCTTTACAATTCAATTTGTCATATCATCATACTTGCTTGTGCATTGCACCGATGTCATGCGTTGATTGTTTCCCTTTCTTTCAAGTATTTGGTTCTTCCTCGGTATAATACGATATCGAGATTGAGATCGAAGACCGATATCAAGATCATCGAAGATCCACAAACAATACTTGACCAACTATAACCAAGACAAGTACAAGATTCCTGAAGATCTGCTTATCGATTATCAACTGGCAAAGGCAAGCATAGCCCCACCATGAAATAATCCTATGATTTCGAAAGCATTTCAATTCCTGCCATGATGCATACGATTCTACTGTGGTATTTTATCGATAGATAGAGTATCATATCTGTTGCATACTTCCTTTGAGCTTATATTACCTGATCCCCTGCTCCTAGCATAACTAGGTTTGTCTTGTGTGCACTTCTAGAGCTTTTATATGTGTCCTTCTTAACCATGCATAGCTGTTAAGTCTGGTCCATCTAGATGATGTATCAGATGCAGAGAATCTAGTATGACCGGAGAACATGATAAGAATGATCAGAGGTGATATGAGTTAAACATGATAATGCTTGTATGGGAGGCCACAACGGGATGTGGTTTTTCTAGTCCCATGTTTGCCAACACTAGGACCCGAGTTCTTCCCTCCGGAACCGAGACAAGCATACAACTACATGGGGCTTGGACAACCTCACGAGCAACTAACTTCCCTAATAGATTCCATGAGTAACATTGTTCGGGTGTTCCATTCGACGTACGCATTGAAAATGTTTTCGAAAGAAGAGGTGAAGAAGGTGCATTCATAACAGGTAGGGAAGCATGGACCGGGTTGCTTGGTGTTGATGGCGCCCCTGGTAAACCAACCTCTCCTCACATCTTTAAGTACCGGCTTCGGTATTTGACCCATTACGGCAGAACCATACTAATTGCGTGACTCATGGTCTCAGCGAAAGGAAGGTAAAGGTCGTGTCTAACCACCCTCTGCCGGCCTTCCAAGGAAGAGGGCTTATCTAGTGGCATTAAGAGAAGGTTAGTACGTGTGGGTAAAGTTGTACACCCCTGCAAGGTAATAATCTTTTCGAAAATCCGTGTTCATGGTTATGAATGACTTGGCGATCAGACTCAAGATCATAGATAACTTTAACCACTATAAAACTTGTTGATCAACGCGTGCTCAAGGATGCTTCCTCATGGGTACGAGGGGGTGATCCTAGTTCAGGATATGATGATGACTTAGTGGATATAAAAAGATGATGATCAATAATTCTTAGATGTCGCTCTCTTATTCCCTTTTAAAATATTCTGATTAGACGAGAGCCTTCTCTCTCTCTCTTGTTTTATAAAAAAATATGGCATTATGCAAAACAACTCCAACAGCCATAAGTCTTGCGGAGTACACCCTGTACTCACCCTTGCTTTGTTGATACTTTTGGCAGAGTAAGTGCTCCATGAAGAACAGTTTGGTACTACATCGACATCGACGAGTAGCTTGGGTTTCCCGGCCGGAAGCCTGGAATCTATGGGCTAGGACGTCATCGTTATGCTCCAGGCCTCTTAGGACATTTGTTAAGTTTGCTATATTTAATAGCATAATTTTCCTTCCGTTGTTTGATGTTTGTGGTCAGTGACCTCTGCTTGTAATATTTTGCTTCTCTGCTCAGTTATGAGCTTGCTGTAATAAATTCTGCGTCGTAGGATCACTGTCGTGTTACCAATTCTTCACTTGATATTCTTGAGCTCAAGGTTATGCTTATGTCAGACGGAGGTCTGGGATTTGTTTATCCCTGATCCCGGGGGTGTCACAAGATCCGACTGTGGTGATCGGATCCTACGCCTGCTAGCAACCCAGAAATATATCGGCGTAAGCCGGATGTTACAATGGATTACAAGAGAGGTCCGCCTGTGCGAGTTGACTGTGGTGTACGATTGATTGGTTGCCCTAAATGCTCCCATAGGGACGGTTTATATACTCACAGGGGCCTAGGGTTACAGGGAGATACCTATCCGGCTACATTACAGAGTCGGTAAATATGTACATCTTGGACTACAAGTAATACTACAAGCCTAAGTCGGTATCTCTTCCGAGCCTTGTCGTAGCCGGAACTGGCTCCTCCTCTTTCTCTGACTGGGCCGCCCATGAAGCAAAGCTCTAACCCGTTGGTGGGCCACCCTGGTCAGCGAGTCCTGTGGGTCTACCCGGAAAGTATATCCCCAACTGCGAGTGGTGGAGCGACTTTGGCGAGTATGTTTCGGCACCTCGCACCATCGAACGATTCCACTTTGACACTCACGTGGACCGAGGTTTGAGCTTTCTGCCGTCAAAGTTCTTTACCGAGGTAATCCTCTACTACAGCATCCAACTCCATAATCTTCCTCCAAACTCTATGTTTGATCTTAGTTCATACGCATATATTTGCAAGGATTTTCTCGGCATTATATCGAATCTTCTCTTGTTCCGGTACTACTTTGGTACCCATAAAAACTTCATCACAGCCAGTATTCCTTACAATACTGGCACACTTATCTTAGTCCTTAGGAGAGATCGATTCTATCCCAAGATCATAGCGAGTGAGTCGGTTAAAAGGTGGCCAGCCAATTTCTCTCTCACAAGGATAAGTCGCTCCTGGCTAGACGGAAAGCTTGCCAGTCTTTGTCGATGGTGTCGCCGGTCACCAAGAATCGTGGGGCATGGAGGCTACGGCTGTTGCCGTGGTGGCATGGCAGATGACATGGGAGGGATAATGTAGTAGTTGCTACACACAAGAATACACGAACCGGATATTTACTCAACTCAATAGTAGTTACACTTGCTCCTCGAGCTGGATAAGCCAGAGGAAGAAGAAGCTATATGTATGCTCTGAGTAAAAAAATGAATCGATCGCTTTACTAGGAGGCCCTAGGTCACCTTATAAAGGGGTGGACATGTTACAACTACGGCTGACGTGGACAGCATATTCGTGGTATATGCTTGTACCAAAATAGTCATTCGGTGGCAGCCTTTCCATGTCTCCATTATATCGACGTAAATAGCTTAGAGTCCACGACATGTGAGAGTCGGGCTCTAGGACTGTCACCTCCGTGATGCTCTTATGCCCCTTTGTCCATTGTCTGTAGCACGTGGCACTGTATAGATTCCTAAGGGAGAGACAATATGTAGTGTTGACTTCGAGGTTCGCCCTCTCCTTCTCGAGCAAGCTTCCCCATGACTCGGCCTCACCTTGCATGATTCGGCCAAGCCCAAACCTATAGATACAAACATAGTAGATGGTACACCGACTTATCCCGTATGTCGGCCGAGTTAGGCCTTAGTTACCTAACTCAGAATAACCTGGTCCTTATTCAGTTGGCATTGATAAAACTCGGCCGGCTCATATTTGACGCGGTCAACATATGCGTTGGATTTGACCTTTTACCTTAGCTTGACCCTACCTAGGGTCATCCCCCCAACATTAGTCCCTGCTGGTGCGGTCTTGTTGAATTTTAGTTGGCAAGGCTACAACAGGTTCAAGATACTCGGGTAATATACTTCAGCTTGCCAACATATCCTTTAGTCGGCCTTCTTTTGAGTTACCGCTCGATTCACATGTTATCACTTTCCGACTTATTCTGTTATTCTCTGGGATTGGAATCATCTTTGCCGAATCTACTTTATTTTTTCGGGTCATGTCCTTAGCTTCTCTTGTAAGTTTCATCCAACATGTCGTAATCATTGCACTTTGCCTCATTTATTGGTCTTTTACAGTGATCGCTGACATGGGAATAGTGATCACTACGGGCGGTCAAGTCTGTGTAGTGCATCTTCGATTACCACAATCGTTACTACGGACGAATCATCTCCCGCGCCGTGTAACCCGCGGTGTGGCTCCACTCGGCGGTTGACAGCGCATGATACACGCGTGTACGCGTCAACCGCCACTCACCCACGATCCCACTACCTCTAGCGGTTTGTTGTTATAAATGGGGGCGGGGGAAACCCTTTGTCACTTTCCCCGATCCCCACTCCCTCATCTTCCTTCTTGTGCCGCCGCCATAGATCTCTACTTCACACGACCGCGCCGCTACTTTTTAGTGCTCCTCCGTCGTGCCGCGCGGTAGCCTCGAGCTTCTACTCCGGTCAATTTCCTCTGCAGCCGCGCTCTTTATTGTCGCGAAGGGGCCATGGCAATTGAGACCTCTCCTCGCTGCTAGCATTTCTTCCTATTTTCCCTCCGACGACGACCTTATATCGAGCTCTCATAGCGCCACCATCACCGGAGAAGAACTTGCAGCCTCCATCCCGGAGTGCGGTTCCTGGCAAGGATCCTCGGTGACTCGGCAGGAGATCGAATGGCTTCTCAAGATTCGTCGTATCCCTGCCATGGTAAAATGCCGATTACCCGGCCTGGAGCTCACCTCCATTGCTGATCCCAGTGAATATGTAGTTTTCATGTCTCATTTCTCTAGAGGGTTTGGTCTTCCCCTTAGCGATTTTGCTAAGGAGTTTTTTGAGTTCTTTGGTCTCCAACCTCAACACCTGTCAGCTAATGCCGTTTCCTCTCTTTCGGAATTTATCTCAGCCACCGAAGGATACTTCGGCCTCTAGCCCTCTATAGTTATTTGGTCTAAGTTCTTATAGATCTGAGCCAATTTCGTGTCGGATAAGAGCCTGCCTCCTTCCGAAAAGTGTCTAACCTAGTGCAGTGCTGCTTCCATCACGCCTAAGAAGAAATCCGTGTTTTCCCACGTCACTGGCCTCGAATCATGCAAGAAATGGCACTGATCATTCTTCTACGTGAAGAAACACGGTGATGAAGATAAGATTCGGATGCCATCTTTCTCCATTGGCACTCCCTCCAGGAAGAACTGGAATTACAATCTGAGGAAGACTGATGCCCTTTCCGAGGCATTTGAGCTCCGACTCAAGGATTTGACTCGGACTGGCCTACATGGTGAAGACTTGATGGCTGCTTTTGTTAGCATCCACATATGCCCCTTCTAATGGCAATCTCACAAGCTCTACTACATGAGCGTCCCTCTCCACCCGAACCGAGTCTCAACCGTTGAGCTCAATGATGAGAAGATTCGAAAGCGCGTTCAGGCTATATTTATGACGAACATGGCCGAGGATTGGATGTGGGGCATGAAGTCCTTCACTCGCAACAACCCCCCTCCCAAGGTAATTCGACACCGAATCAGTACATCCGAATCATGCACCATTTTGACTTTATTGAATACTCAATTTTCCTTTGTAATTTCCTTCTCGAAAATTAGATGAGCAAGCCGTAGAGGACGACGATATCCTGTCTATTCCTTGGAGAGAAGATCATAGTACCCCAGACATTGGCGAGCCTAATTCGGAAGATTTCATTCTGAAACCTGTCTCGGCTCCCATCCGAACTCTGGGTAAGGCTCCCAAACAAACCGAGGATGATGACTCGGACAAAGTCCATGTTCTTGAGGTAGTCGATGCGGTCCCCAACTAACCCAGCTGGTCAGGTGAATGAGCTGGACCCCCTTGCTGCAAAAGATACAGTCCCGGTAAGGAAGCGAGTTGCCTCAAAAGATACTTCGGCTGGAGCTCCCAAGAAGCAAATCAACAGATCCGCTCAGAAGACACCTAGGCCCAAGGCTATGCCTACACATTCTGCGTAAGTTGCTTCATCCGAACTAAACTTGTATTTCTTGTTTCTCTCTTTCTTTTTCTGACTTTATTTTGCTTTTATCTTTATCTCGGAAGTGATCCGCTTTCTGCCAACCTGTGTGGTCCTTATATGGGATCCCTTGTGGGATTGTCCCTAGGGTGGCCCGTTCTTCATGGATTTGAGGCAGGGGGTGAGGGGAAACCCGATGAACACAATGAATGCAACACAAACACAAAGTAAAGATACAAACGCACGCAAAAACAACCCAATTCGATTTGGTCTTGTTGGTTCGAACAACCAATCCAATAGAATCCTGGCGAGAGACCGTTAGGTAGAATCACCAAAGGAGAGATCGACAAGCGGATGATAGAATCCAAATCAAAGGAGAGAGTAGCAACCAAGTATAATCCCAAAGGGGAGAGACCTAGCACTACTAGAGTCCTTGATGAGGAGAGATCAAACACTTGAGGAGTGTCTTGACGACTTGGAGATGAACAGTGAACTCCAAGGACTTGTACAACTCATAGATTAACTATAGAGAGGGGTTCCCATCTAGGGTTAGGACAAAGGCCTTCATTCATCATCAACTCCAACTAGATTTGAGCCGCAAGGGGGTATTTATAGTACTAGGGGCGAAGGGGTAGGTGGGAGGGAATATTATGGGCATCAAACCCTTTACAGCATGCAGACTGGGCATTTTGGCGCCGATATTTCCGGCGGTAACCGGTTTTCTCGGTCGTCAGCCGGAAGGGCTTACAGTATCCTGTTTCGGCGGGGAGGCCGGTTTGCCGGGAGATCCGACGAAGATTCCGGTTCGCCGGGCTGGGCGCCAGAAGTTCCGACGGTGCTTCCGGTGGCGCCGGTCCTAGCGTCGGAAGTCCTCTTTCGCCTTCTCTTAAATGCGTCTTGCTTGGGGGACTTGGTTCCTGGGGTCTTCTTGTCGTCTCCTATTGGTGTCATGGTGATGGGCCTGGTCATAGCATTGTCACTTGTCTCAAGTAGGATCCCATTCACATGATAACCAAAGGTGGGCGAAATATGGAGTGAATTCACCTTTGTGGGTTTGGTTGATGTAGCATGATGTGTACCAATGGTGAATTCCATGTGTTGGGCTGCATCATCTCCCCCCGCTTGACAACGAGTCATCTTTGACGAAGTTCCATCATCATGTAAGGAGAGAGTTGTACCCATTGTCTTGAGCTCGTATGCGGTTGGATCTTCGGTGTCGTAGCCTTGTGAAACTTGGTTGAAGATCGTAAAGATGAGCTTGTCATCAATGTTTGGTTGGAGATCTTGTAGCATGTTCCTCAGAGGTGGTGGATGAGTTTGTGTACCCTGCAAAAACCAACAACAAAGAAAGAGAGTTGTATGATGGATTGTTAGTATGGGTCACACTCAAATCACTCTTCTCACATTTGGTAGTATGAGATGTGGCACTCATGATTTTTCCACTCATTTGAGGCTTGTGGCACTCACTCACGTGTTTGTGGATCACTCTCTCACCACTCATCTCACAAGGGTCCTTAGCTTGCTTTATCTTGGGCAACGACGTAATGTTGGAAGCGATAATTTGGCTTGGCGTCATAGGTTGCAACACAAACGTCTTGTCATTCCACTTAAAGGAGTATTGGTTGGAGGTACCATCATGTACGGCGCTCTTATCATATTGCCATGATCTTTCGAGAAGCATGTGACACACGGTCATTGGCACGACATCACATTCGACGGTGTCTTGATATTGACCAATCTTGAAGGAGACATTGACCTTGTGTTTGATTTGAATGGTGCCATTGTCATCAAGCCACTTGACATGATATGAATGAGGGTGCTCCATGTAAGGTAACTTGAGTTTCTCACAAATATCGATGCTCGCAAGGTTGTGACAACTTCCTCCATCAATGAGCATTGAGGCATCCTTTGAGATAGCGACTCGGGTTTGGAAGATGTTGAGGCGTTGGTCCTCTCTAGGGATGGAGTTGGTCGTCAAGACTTGGTCGATGACAAGTGAGGGACTTGGATCATGTTTACATATAAGCGTGTCCTCATCTTGCATTGAGGCATCCTTTGAGATAGCAGCTTGAGTCAAGGCTTCATATTCATCTTCACTCACAGAGTATGTTGCGCTGTTCTCATCCGTTAGCATGACTCTTGTGTTGATGCACTTATAAGACTTGTGTCTCGTTCCTCCACACTTGTAGCAAAGTAATTGATTATCTATTGTTGTCTTGGAGGTGGATGCCAAATTTGTCTTGGAATGCTTGTAGGAGCTTGGTTCTTGGTTTGTTGGCTTGGAGGGGTCATTCGCGTTGATTGAAGTGAAGTACACCCTTTGCTTCTCATAAGCATTTTCCTTTTGCAAGTGGTGCTCGGCCTTGGTTTCTTGGTGAAGAATGTTCACGAGAGTCTTATAAGGTTGGAACTCGACTATTTTGCGTATTGGACGGCTCAAACCATTGAGGAACCATGCTATCGTTTGCTCCTCGAGCTCCTTCACATCGGCTCACATCATAGTCATCTCCATTTACTTATAGAACTCTTCATTTGTCTTTGTGCCTTTCTTCAAGTTTTGTATCTTGTCAAAGAGATCTTGGCGATAGTGCTCGGCGACAAATCTTGCATACATCACGTTCTTCATCTCGGTCCAAGTGGTGATCGATGGTTCTTCTAGCTTCTCATGATTGCTTTAGTAGAATTCTCACCAAACATTGGCATAGTCCTAAAACTCAAGAGAATCCATTGCAACCTTCTTCTTTTCGGAAAAGTCGTGGACACGGAAGATCTTGTCAACTTTGAGCTCCCATTAAAGATATGCATCGGCATTTTCTTCTCCTTTGAACTTGGGCATAACGAACTTGAGCTTCCCAAACTTTCCATCATCATGCTCATGGTGGTTGTTGTGACATTCATGGTGCATACTTGCGTCACTTGGAGGGCGTGGAGGCGGAATAGGAGGATCTTGATTTTCTTGAGGTTGTTGTGAGGCATTAGCTTGGTAATGCTCGAAGTCTCTTCTTCCCCGTTGCTCGGCATCATTGACATTCATCGCTTGTCGGCGTTGGTGGTGGTGTTGTGCATGCCGGTTGTTGGATCGAGCTTGGCATGCATCCTCATCATCATCGCTTGTATACCATGCCAGTGCTTGATTGTGTTGAAGTTGCACATGGTGGTCATGAGAAGGATGGCGACGCCTATCATTGTGGTTTGATTCATAATGGTCTTCCTGAGGGCGTTGCACGTCGATGATTGCTTGGTGTGGTGGTGGAACCTGCTCTTGGCGTTGTTGTTGAGGTTGAGGAGCCTTTGGTTCCACCGCTTGAGCATGACAATGAAGAGCTTGTTGTTCCCCACTATGGTGGTGGGGTTCTCCGTGGCGGGAGTTTGACCTTGAAGACTCGCCATGTCGACTTGAGGAGTGCATGCGGGAGGGACTTGACGAGCTTGAACGGTGACCATGTCGGTTTCCAAAGTTGGCAATAGCTTGGTTAAGATCTTTTAATTGCGCGTGGTGCTCCTCTTGACGTTGCTGCTCACAGTACTCAAATTCTCGAAAAGTATCATCGAGACGGTGCTCAAGTCGCTCAAATTGAGTATTGAATTCTTGGCGTTGCGCCCATAAGTTGTGGCACGTGGCAAAACCGTCTTTGTTGTCGAAGGTGCTATCTCCACTAGCTCCACTTGCCCTAGACATGGTGCACCAACACACTTGATAGATAGGGTGAGATTGGTGGAATGGTACTTGCTACCTTTCCTCACCAGAGTCAAAAATTGGAAAGATTGTTCTTGCCGAGAGCAAAGCGAATAGCGAGTACACAAGACACACACACACAAAGTCCTATGGTGGTAGGTTAGAAAGGTGGATAGCAAATGGAACAACCAAAGGAAAAGGTTATTGTCAAAAGTGGTAACGGACCGAAGATCAAAAGAAAAAACGATACGATCTACAAAAACAGGGGTAAAACACACATGTGGATATAAATGGGGTTATCACGACTACGAAAAAAGAGCACAAAATGTCCTAACGATGACTAAGCTCGGTGTCGTGCCAACACAAGGAGAGACCATAGCTCGTTTGCAACAAGATTGAGAAGCAACGGATTTTGCACGCTTGCCTTGCTCTAACTCGCACTCTGGCTTAGAAGCTTTGGACTCTCTTTTGTATTGGAATCTTTCTTTTTATTTTTCTTTTTTCTCTTTTTTTGATATCTCTTTTATTTCTATGATATGGAGTCAATTTTTCTACTACCTATGCACTATCACTTTGCAAGAGCAAGTGCACAATGCTTCCCCAAACACAAAATTAGCCACTCTCAATAGGTTAGGTATCACACGAAGGAAGAAGGGGCTATACAAGGGTGGTGCAAGTTATACCTTTGGTATTGTTGACGACTTGCGACCGGTGTTGGTAAAGATGTTCGGATGTCGTGCTGTCGAAGAGTGCGATATGTACAGATGTTGCAAAATCTTGAAGTTAGTTTTGGTGACACGCATGCGAAACACGAACAAACTCAAATGGAAACGGTCAAAATTTGGGGTATGATAGTTTTTCGGAAAACAGCCGGCAGACCAGTGCTAGCGCCAGAAATTCCGGTCGTGATTTCGGCGTCGCCGGAATTCTCTCCGGAATTTTTGGTGACAGAACCGGTTTGCCGGGGTCCTCGCCGAAATTTGTTCTGGACGAACTTCCAAAAGTCAAATTGTGAAATTTGACAAAAATTAGTGGAATTTGGGCTAGGGGATAGGGCAAGGAAGGTAGATCGACTCCCAAAGCAACACATCCGTGGACCAAGACCACGAAAAACTCACCAAATCGAGAGATCGATCAAAAAGATATTTGGGAAATATTTTTGGTGGATATGGAGGAACGAATTGAAATCCGTGGCAACCAAAAGCTGTTGATACCAGTTGATATGGGATCCCTTGTGGGATTGTCCCTAGGGTGGCCCGATATTCACGGATTTGAGGCGGGGGTGAGGGGAAACCCGATGAACACGATGAACGCAACACAAAGTAAAGATACAAACACACGCAAACACAACCTGATTCGATTTGCTCCCGTTGGTTCGAAAAACCAATCCAATAGAATCCTCGGCAAGAGACCATTAGGTAGAATCACCAAAGGAGAGATCGGCAAGCGGATGATAGAATCCAAATTAAAGGAGAGAGTAGCAACCAATTAGAATCCCAAAGTGGAGAGACATAGCACTACTAGAATCCTTGATGAGGAGACACCAAACACTTGAGGAGGGTCTAGACGACTTGGAGACGAACACCGAACTCGAAGGCCTTGTATAACACATATATTAACTATAGAGAGGGTTTGCCATCTAGGGTTAGGCACAAGCCTTCATTCATCATCAACTCCAACTAGATCTGAGCCACAAGGGGGCTATTTATAGTACTAGGGGCGAAGGGGTAGGTGGGAGGGAACATTCTGGGCATCAAAACCTTTACAGCACGCAGACTGGACATTTCGGCGATAAGTTTCACACTGCTGGAGTTGGCGCCGATATTTTCGGCAGTAACCGGTTTTCTCGGTCGTCAGCCGGAAGGGCTTATAGTACCTTGTTTTGACAGGGAGGCCGTTCCTCCTGTTGTGTCGCCTGGAGGTCCGGTGAAGATTCTCGTTCGCCGGGCTGGGCGCCGGATGTTCCGGCGGTGCTTCCGGTGGCGCCGGTCCTGGCGCCGGAAGTCCTCTTTCCCCTTCTCTTCCACGCCTCTTATTTGGGAGACTTGGTTCCTGGGGTCTTCTTGTCGTCTCCTCTTGGTGTCATGGTCATGGGCCTGGTCATAGCATTGGCACTTGTCTCAAGTAGGATCCCATTCACAAGATAACCCAAGGAGGGCGAAATATGGAGTGAATTCACCTTTGTGGGTTTGGTTGATGTAGAATTATGTGGACCAATGGTGAATGACATGTGTTGGGCTTCATCAGGTCTGAGTATGGCCTCTCCCATTATTTGGCCATCATCATCACCACCTTAGGTGGGAGATGATTCACATCCTGTGTCGACTAATAGTCCACCTCGGCAGGAGGAGTTTGCGGCTAAGGCTGGTGGCGACGCTGACAATATTATGCCGGATTAACCAAATTATCCGGCGACACCTATTGATATTCCCAACGATCATCCACCGAGCCAACGCCAACTAGAGCACCTGTTATCTTGGCTCATGTTCACGATCCAGCTCCTTTGGCTCCAGCAACCGCATCTACGACTACCGTTCCCTCCAAGACTTCGCAAGAAGTCCAAGTTCAATAGAGCGCATGCTCTCAATCTCCTTCTCCTTCTGCAGCTCCAATGGCCACTCCGGCCGTAGCCCGGCCTACTAAATCTCAACCAATTGCCGAGGCATCTACTAAGGCCAAGAAAAGTGGAACTTCCAAGCCTGTTCAGTGAAATCTGGGACAACTTATTCTCAACCTAGTATTGTCGAGATACTCCAGAAGAGTGCCCCCGCTTCTCCTTCTGCTGTTGGTACTCAAATGGTGCTTCACAAGAGCCCAGCAGCCGAGGCATCTGCCCAGCAAGATCGAGAAGCCAAGGGCAAGGTGCTAGCACGCACTATGAGCGGTGGGAGTCTCGGATCCTTGGAGGAGTATGCTAAAAAATCGAATGCTGTCGATCAGGTCGAAGCTAGCTTGGCGAGAAATCCAGGGAGAAAGCCCTTTCGTCTTCCCGAGATTAGCAACCATTTGCACCTTGCAGCCAAAGTCATTCTTGAATCTATTACCATGAATGAGGTAAACACTTTGGTCTGCACTTGTAACTTTCTTCATAATGTAGTGTATGTCCATTAGTTCCCGAGCCTCCGACCGAATGATTTATCATTCAGTCAGATGCTCTCTTTATTTAGTGTAACCGGGGTGCATAAAATGAATCATAGTAACTTAGAAAACATTTGCCCTAGCTTCGAATACCCAGCCATCTAGATGTGTTCAACTTTTACTTGGTTCAGATCTTTATATTTTAAATTTGAATATGCAGCCACCTATATCTGGATTAAATTTTACTTGGTTCGGATGTTTAGGTTTAGATTCGAATATCCAACCACCTATATCCGAGTCAAGTTTACTTGATTTGGATCTTTACAGTTTAGCTTAGAATATCTAGCCACGTAGATACGAGTCAAGTTCTACTTGGCTTGGATTTTTATGTTTAGCTTTGAATATCCAGCCACGTAGATCCGAGTCAATTTTTACTTGGCTTGGATCTCTAGATTTAGCTTCGAATATCCAGACACCTAGATCCGAGTCAAGTTTTACTTGTCTTGGATCTTTAGGTTTAGCTTCGAATATCCATCCACCTAGATCCGTGTCAATTTCTACTTGGCTTGGATCTTTATGTTTAGCTTCGAATATCCAACCGCCTAGATCCGATTCAAGTTCTACTTGGCTTGTATCGTTCGGTTTAGCTTCGAATATCTAGTCACCTAGATACGAGTCAAGTTTTACTTGGTTTGGATCTTTATGTTTGGCTTCAAATATCCAGCCACCTAGATCTATGTCAAATTTTACATGGCTTAGATCTTTATGTTGGACTTTTTTGCTGACACATTACTAACTCGGCCCAAGAGTAAGAAATATAAGCCAAAAAACATACAAAAAATGAATATGAAAAGAACAAGTAAACTAAGGCAGTTCCCGAGTTACGGCTCGAGGTGACGAGATTTCATTCATTAGCTCATTGCCGACATATAATCCAACATATGATAGTTCGAGATACATACACTTCTACAATGTCTAAAAGGGATGAAGTAAAGCTACATTTCATGGCCTCGTTGACTCGTCTCCTGAAATGTCTGCCTTATTATTCTCTTGTTCTTGAGCATATATAAGATAGTATACATCATTGTGCAATGCTTTTCTCACAATAAATGGACCCTCCCATGGAGGTGATAATTTATGCATGTTGGCTGTGCGCTGCACAAGCCGAAGCACAAGATATCCCTCTCGAAAGACTCGGGGATTTACTTTTTTGCTATGATAGCATCTAAGATCTTGCTGATATATGGCAGATATGGACAATGCCAATTCTCTTGCATCTTCTAATAAATCAACATTATCTTGTCATGGTATCTCATTTACTTCAGTGTATGTGTATGTGTGACTCTAGGAGAATCATGCACTATGTCGGCTGGTAATACAGCTTCTACCCCATATACCAGAAAGAATGGCTTATAGCCTATTGATCTATTTGGAGTTTTCCTCAGGCTCCATAACACGTCCGGGAGCTCCTCAATCCAACAGACCGCTTATCTTTTTAGTGGCTCCATGAGCCAGGGTTTTATCCCGGAAAATTTAACTCCATTGGATCATTCAACTTGTCTGTTTAATACGTGATGGGCGACTGATGCCACATCAAGTCTTATGTGCTTATCTTGGCAGAAGCGAGCAAAATCTCCCTTGGCAAAAAATTGTCGTTATCAGTGATTATACTGTGTGTACCCATATCTCGGGATAATATCTTATTGGCTTTACCTCAACCCGCTTTGTAAATTTGTCTACCATGACCAAGATATGGGTTATGCCACCACGAGCTGGCTTAAATGGGCCGACCATGTCCAAGCACCATACAACAAATGGCTAAGTGATGGGTCTTGTCTTTAATTCAGACGAAGGCATATGAATTTTGCTGGCATACCTCTGGCAGCCATTGCATTTCTTCACCAATTCTAGTGCATCTGTTAACGCACTGGGCCAATAAAATCCATGCCGAAATTCTTTGGCTACTAAAGCCCTGGATGAGGCATGATGCCGAATTCACCTTGATCTATATCTAAAAGCATCTCTTTTCCTTCTGTCGGGTTAACACATCTTTGAAGCACACTTGTGACACTTCTTTTTTACAACTCTTTGTTTATTATAGTGTAGGCTTTTATCCATCTCACAATTTTCCTAGTGAGGACTTATTCATTCGGCAAGATCTCATCTTTGAGGAAGATATATATTGGTCGTGCCCATCCTGGTATCTCATGTGCCGAGGTAACTGTTTCATCAATTTCCATTGCCTCTGCCGACATGACTTCTGACGGATTATCCTGACCAGTCCCCGGGTCCTACGAGGCAGTCCCCGGGTTTTTCGTGTCAGTCCCCGACTTACTTGGTTTACTCCTCTCTTCTATGTCCACTAGGACTACATCTGATCCTAGATCTGCCGTGAGACGGATTGTCTCGGATTCTGGTGAGGGTGTAATTGAAGGTTTTCTTAAATGCTCAAGGGCAATGCCAGGTGGAATTGATTGCCTATTCAAGATGAGTTTCGACGAGATATCTTCCTCATAATTCCTCACCAGGGTTATATGATGAAATTCACACACATAAAAATAACCACTAATCTTTTGCACATGAAATCTGTATAAGGCCATCTTTGCATCCGGTGCATCCCAATGACCCGACACTTGTTGGACCACTAGGTCCGAATCACTGAAGCATAGAATCTGACGTATCCCAATATCCTTTGCCATTTTTAGGCCGTGAACAGGTGCTTCATATTCGGCTACGTTTTTCAACGTAGCAAAATGTATTTGCAGTATGTACTTCAGTTGGTTATTTTTGGTTGAGGTTAGCACGATCCCGACTCCTAGAGCATTTCTTAATTTGGATCCATCAAAATGCATTATCCAAAAATTCGGATCAGGCAATGGTGGTTCATATTGCATTTTGGACCAGTTGACAAAAAAGTCAGCCATTGCCTAAGATTTGATTGCATCTCGTCTATCGAACTGAGGGGCATAAGGGGATAATTCAATCGCTCATTTGGCTATTCGGCCACTGGCATCTTTATTGCCCATTATCTTGGATATTGGTTCCTCACAAATCACCATGATAGGGTGTTCTTCAAAATAATGTTTTAGCTTTTTAGCCGACATGTATACACTATATGCCATTTTTTTATAGTATGGGTAATTTTGCTTCGAGGCTGATAACACCTCATTAGGTAATAAACTGGCCTCTGCTCCTAATTTCCATCTTCCTCACATTCCACCACTATCACTACACTTATTACTCGATTAGTCAAGATTTTAATATGCGGCCCAAAAGTTCAGACGCCAAGGCAACGCGGGGTAAGAGTTGCGTGTAATCTCGCATAGGTGTTGTAGTAGCTTCGCCAATTGTCGAGAGGGGCCAAATGGGGGTAAATACAAATCTAACCGCCAAACAATCGTTTGAACCAATCAAAAAATGGTTGAACTCAAATCCCATCGTCATCCTTTGCGGTCGTGGACTGGTTTACCCCTACGAGGCCTAGATCTTCTTCTCTATTCTGCTCTTCTCCCCTATTATTCCACCCTCCATTACCTTGCTTAGCTCCGGCTACTGGTCTCTAGATCGGAGATCATCGTTGCTCTCCTTGCGTCCCCTCCATGGTCGATCAACCTCCCACGCCCTTAAACGAAGCTCGTCGCTGTCGCCCTCGCCTCGTTTTTCCTCGCCAGCATGTTAGAGCTTCGTGTCCTTAGCCTAGCCTCTCGCCGCTGCCAAGACCTTCTCGCACGGCGCGGTGCGTCCGGCCAGGTAATCCGGACCGGCGATCGGCCTCGGGCGGTTGCTGGTAGAGGAGTTTGATGATAACGCTCTCATGGCCACCGTGCTAGGCACGCGTCCCGCCGTGTCGCTGGTAGACTTGATGTCGGCTTTCAGGTCTCGTTTTGTGATCAGACGAAAAGTGGTCAATATTGAGGTATGCGCGACGCCATTCGATTTGTTCGTTAGGTTTGCCCATAGCTCAGACAGCAGGCGCGTTCTGCATTCTTCCCGTTCTTTTTAGTGTTGTGGGGAGAAATGAGCTTCATGTGTTGGCATCGCTCCTATGGACAAGACGATCGCTTGGGGCAGCTTCGTTTCTTCTCTAAACTCAGCTTTGATGGCCTCCCTTTGCATGCTTGGGAACCGGAGGCCCTCAAGCAGGTCATCAGTAGCCTTGGTGGCGAAGTGTTGGGGATATACTTTCCGGGTATACCCACAGGACTCGCTGACCAGGGTGGCCCACCAACGGGTTAGAGCTTTACTTCATGGGCGGCCCAGTCAGAGAAAGAGGAGGAGCCAGCTCCGTATATGACAAGGCCCAGAAGAGTTACCGACTTAGGCCCGTAGTATTATTGTAGTCCAAGTTGTATCTAGTTACCGACTTTTTAATGTAGCCGGATAGGTCTCTCCTGTAACCCTAGGCCCTGGTGACTATATAAACCGGCCCTATGGGAACCTTTAAGGAGTAACGCAACAACCACCACAATCAACTCGCATAGGCGAACCTCTATTTTAATCTATTGTAACATCCGGCTTACGCCGATATATTACTGGGTTGCTAGCAGGAGTAGGATCTGATCCCCGCAGTCGGGTCTGAACCTGGGTAAACTTGTGCTCACCGCTCCTGAAACATCCGACGTCTCACACCCCATATTTACAACACCACTAGGACCATCTATGGAGTACTTGTTGATAATCCGACGACAGTTGGCGCCCACCATGGGGAAGGTGACCTTTGGAGCTTCGTTTCAGGCAGAATTTGCGCGTGCAGGAATCGGCAAAACTATTGCCATGGGTCGCGTGGTCTACGCCAGTGATGTCCCTCTCATCCTTCTCAACGAGACCTGGATTCCGGCTTTGAAACCCGTGACGACCTACACGATCATGTCCATCAGCGAGATCGATATCTATCTCGGTTTCGCTGAACCCCCCAACCCACCCTTGAGGTGATGACCATGGCGGATGAAAAATCTGGATCTATTTTGTTCGCAGAGGCGGAAGAGTTCAAGATCCTGGAAGAAATCAAATACCGCCCAGCCCACTACTGCAATGGAAGAAAAGTTGGAATAAGTATCTGGATCTGATCTCCCTACTGGGATCGGATACACGAACGAGGAATATATCTGCTATGGATCCGTCCTCCTGGATGTCGTAGTAGAAAAACTACCCTTGAAGCACAAGATAAAGGAGATGATGAAATGCCCCTACATCGATTACGAAGCAATCGCCGACATCAAGGAGGCGAAAACCCAGTTGTGCCACTACCTCAAGAACATGAACAAGAAGAAGCACTATTTCGTGTACCACATAAGCTCTGGATCCGACTCTATCGATGCTGAGCCAGTAGCGATTCGTTCCTAGACTCAATCGAAGAAAACCCGACCTACCTTGCTCTGCTCAGGAGTCAATAACATCGTAGGAACTTCAAGAGTTCGACAAAGAGATGGAGGAGTATGAACAAGAGCATGTCTCCAAGCAAACGCAAGGTGAGCCGGGAAATTCTCCTAGTCCATATGATAGCATGGATGAAAGCTACACCTCACAGGATGATATGGACACCGGAGATTTGTCCGAAGTCCACAAGCCAACCATGACGGAAAGTACCGACGATAGTTTATCCCCTTGTGCCGGACCGAAAGCCTTCATTGCCACCGGTACGCATGTTAATGCTACTGGGTGGTCAAAGAAGAATAAAAATAAAACCCGACACCGGCAGAGCCGGACTTCGAGGAAACCAACAAACAAAAAGTTGACGAAGAGATCGATATGGAGAATCAGGACGGAGATCCGATTAATACCACCCCGATCGACCTTCCTGTGGATGGACACGACGTCACCAAGGGTGCATGTGAAATTCATGGAGATGCTCTCACAATTCCAATCCCAACGGCTTCGGATCTTACACCGGAGGCGCTGGAGAAAAGGGCTGAGGACCTGGAAAAGCACTGTCTTTTTCTACTCGAAGAGGACGCGCGCATCATTGATATGAGGCAGCAGTTAGACAGTGATCCTGCCAAGTATCAGTCAGACTTCAAGCGACACCCAAACAAGACAAGGGGAGGTCCGTTTCTTGCGAACAATAACCCAAATATCCACAAAGATCTATTTGACAGAAAGGACGGATATACAGCTCGAGCCATCCTCGCCAATAATCCGTCTCCACAGCAAGTCTAGCAGTGTGTCGTGTTGCTGGACAAAGGATTAAAGCAGCAGAAAATGGCCGCATCAATTAGTGGCAAGCTGGCCTCAAAATCAGAGTTTTGCCACACTGGCGCTGACCAAAGCGCTGATATAAGGCTTCATAGGGATACGAATCAATGCTATCATCCCCATGGAGAAGAAGAGAATTTAAGAACAGGCTCAAACGACCACTCTCGCCGTCCGGCGCGTGACTGAGCAAGATTTATTCCGGCTGCAACCAAAGACGCCATCAGGGAAATGGTTCCTCATCAGGACCATCGTCGTCAAAACAACCGCTATGGAGAAGACCCGGAAACACGCAACCAGCAAGAAGAAAAATATCGGCTAAGGATGCCACCACCGAGACGTCCAGCTAGCAATGACGGACGAAGAGATGACCCGGATCATCCTGAATCAAGTAGGGACGATGCCTGAAGAAACAGGCATCCAAGTCAGCATAATGAGGCTCCACCGCCACCACCACGTAACTCAGCTGGAAATAATCCACCAGGGCCACCATCGCCTCCTTGCAGAGACCATGTAGGATCTCGACGTAGCCATGGAAGCCGTAGGGGGAGGCGGCAATGGTGAAAGGAGAAGCAGAAATCTGACTCCGCCACGCAGAAGCCGTGAGCCTTAAAGGCGCAGATCTCTCTCACCAAATGATGCTCGCCATCGCATTGAATCAAACATTGAGGCGCGGTGGTACAAGGAGTAAGACGTGTATGTGGGACCCAAGTGCTTTGGACCACGCGTACGTCAGACCAAATTTCCGGTTGACTTTGGTATTGCCAAACACATTCAGCCCTATGACGGCGCAGCTCAGCAAGATACTTTGGACCATGCATACGTCAGACCAAATTTCCGGTTTACTTTTTTCCAGGTCTGCTAGATCGCTAAAGGAGGAAATGCCCTGGTCGTAGTCTGATATATCCCACTCATTTTGAGGAAGATGGCTCGATCATGGCTCAATTAACTGCCAGAGAATTCAATTCATAACTGGGATGATATGCAAAGTAAGTTTTTTTCAAACTTCGAGGGAACATACAGGAGGCCCTGCAAAATCGGAGACCTGCACCATTCCACACAAAGACCCAGAGAAATATGCCGGGACTACCTCGGATGCTGGATTGACATGAAGAACTCCTGCGAACGAGTAAATGAACAAACTGCGATAGAAGCATTCATTGCAGGACTCCCAGTCGGACTTTTGCGTCATAGACTGAAGCGTGAACACGTCACAGATTTGGGAGAGACTATATAGACGGAAAGCAAATACGCTGATGCCGATGATGATTCAGAAGGGCTGCTAAACATTTTGGACAATCCCAATGCAGCCAAACAGCCAAAACAACAAGCTCAGAAGCGCAAGAATACCTTGGAAGATAAAACAACTCCGTACAACGCAGCTGTCAGTGCAATGTTTGGATCCGGAGGACGAGAAGGGCGTGGAGGCGGGCGTGGTAGAGGTCGTGGAACTTCCCGAATCCAGGTCAGAGGAGATCAGCAACACGGAAGAACTTATACCTGGGCCAACAATCCCTGTGTCCATCACCTGGATAGTAACGGAGGATCTACCCACACAAATGCCGAGTGTCATTTCAATGACGACATCAAGAAAGACGAATCCACTAGCTATAGAGCCAAGCGACAAAAAGGAAAGAAAAATTCCGAGAAAGGAAAGGAGCCCAAGGAAGATTCCGATATGGAAGAAGCGGAAACCGCTGTGTCGTGGTTTGTCGACGAGTACGCCATGGAGGGGTCCTCACAGTGCGTGTTTAGAGATGTGGGGGAAGGTGGACGGTTGATGGGTATGAGGTAACACAGCTTACCCAGGTTTAAATCCCACAACGGTGGCGGAATCCTACTCTTGCTATAAATCACTATAATGGCATTACTCCAAGTTATAGGGATTGGTTCGTTGTGCGAGGTGACTATAGATTCTAAGTTATTGTCTAAGGTTGTGCCCTAAAGGCTCCAATAGGCCCGACTTATATAGTCGCCAGGTCCTAGGGTTACAGGGAAAAGTCCTAGCCAGACAGGTTACAGACTCCTACACTGCTTACAACTAGTCTAGCATGTCTTGCACTCCAAGGCTTCGGGTACGTCGGTGACTCCTCCGTAGCCTTCCTTTATCCTGCATGGGCCTCCCTTCTGGATCCATCTAACTGGGCCGCCCAGCAGGCCATGGGCCATGCTACCAACTGTGGGCAACCCAGGTTATCTGGATAGGAGACATGCTATGAGGATACCCATATAGCATATCCCCAATAGTATCCCCCGGAGAACTCCGAGATCTTGCGTCGTCTTGCCTCTTCAGGGTGAATGCTCCGTCTAGATGGATGTCGGCAAATCGTCAAGAAATATCTTGTAGTCCTCCCAAAGAACCCTGCAAGGTTTTCTCCATCTTAAATTTTTAAGTCGGCGAATTGCTGAATCTTCTGTCATACTCTTCCTAGCCGGACTTGCTCCGTCCATGCCGGAATATTCTGAAGTGATGGTTCATCTACTAGTGACAGCTAGGGCGACGTAGACATAGGTTAACAATGCCTCGTAACTCACCCATGCAGAGAACACAACCATGTCCATTTTCCCGCGCGAGCGATTCGAACCGTTGGCAGCGACCGTTGGTAACGTGGCCAAATTTCCGCGCACGCTCCCGCACACGTCGCCCACGCGTCAACCATTCGATCGTCTTGCACGAATCTTGACGCCAGAGGTTATAAATTGTAACAGCGGTAGAATTTTTAATGTTCACCTCATTCTCCTCCGGCGTCATCTTCTTCCTCCATCGAGCGCCTCCTCGGGCTCTCCTTGCGTTCTACGATAAACACTAGCCCTTTAACCTTCGCAGTCACCATCTCAATCTCCCCAATGGCTAGCAGCAGCTCTGCCCCCTCCATGGAGGCGTCAGGTGATGCCGCGGTGAAGACGGCGAGCACCATCCTCATGCCCCCATATGGCATGGTGATCCCCAAGTCCGCGGTGGTCGAATCCACCGGCGGCGACCACAATCCAGCGGCTCTAGAGCTACTGGAAGAGGAAAATGACTCCCACAAGGGGATTGGTGCAGTTCGAACATCACGGACCGCGCCATCAAGGAGTTGCTCGTCGAGGCCTACCTCCCTTCGATGGAAGGGCTCGCCTGGCGGGCGGCGCCGGCCGGTGAGGTCACCCCTTCTTCCCAAGCCGAAGGGAAGGTGTACCTCAAAGCCCAACTGGTATGTGGCGTTTCCCTGCCCATCTCCAATTTCTTTCTAGCTATCCTCAACCATTACCGAGTACAGCCTCCGAACGTCTCCCCCAATAGCATCCTCGCGCTTAGCAACTACGTGGCGCTCTATGAGGGTAACTTAGGGATTAAGCCTAGGCTAGATCTCTTTATTTATTTTTTCACCGTCAAGCGGGAAGCAGGAGCCGACAAGGAAGATCTCAGGAACTGTGGCACAATTAGTTTTAAGGTTTGTCCTGGCCGGCGGTTCCCTGACATCGTCGGCCATGAGTCTTGTAAGAACTGGCAACGAACGTACTTCTATAGCCCAGATATCCCTCTGGCTGGCTGAGAAGCAACGTATCCGTAGTTCATCCATGGAACCACCACCGAAGCCTCAACATGGAGATCCCAGGCCTCCCTTCCCTCTGACATCGACACTTCCCACGCTATAAGGCAGATAGATTGGTTCATAGAGACGGGTTTGACTGGATTGGAATTGGCCATGTGCTGGTTCGTCAGGCGGATCCAGCCTCTGTAGCACCGCTCAAAGTTGATGCATGAGTATACCAAGGAGAGGAAGGATAGCCTTCGCATCTCCGAGGACAACTTCTCCAGCGACTCCATCAAGCTCCGCCTCAAGGACATCGTCAAGGTGAAGGATAGGAAGCATGGCTTCACCATCACCTATGACATGTTCCAGGAGGGCAAATTCCCAAAGGTACCTGTTTGTTTTCCGTGTATGACATGTACTCCAATTCTTCCGTCTAGCCATTACCATCTATTCTAACACTTTCGGTTTTCACTTAACAGCTCACAGTCTAGAGGAGGATATCATGGCTATCCAAATATATGACCCCAAAATGAAGGAAGTCACTATTCTGTCCGACGATGATGTCCCGCTGGCGCGAAAGGGGAAGAGCTCCAACACTGACGCTGCCAACGGAGGCAAGAAGAAGAAGACGGAGGGTGGAGCCTCCAAGAAGACTACCGCCGCCCTAGAGGCGGAGAAAAGAAAGGTCACAGGGATCCCTTTTTCCAAAGCACCCCCAATTGTGTAAGCCTCTTTATCTCCGACATTGTCCATTGCTTGTCTTATTCCTGTCCTTATACTCTTTGTACGTTTCAGGAAGAAGGCCACTACCAGTTTGAAGAAGACCTCAAAAACTTTGGGGGCTTCTAGAAATATCAAGGATAAGTTGCATCGTGACGTGTCTCCCCACGCATATCCCGCCATCGCCCATGTTACTCCTAGTGTCTAGCCTACGCCTGCTCCTACAAGATCACAGGCCAAATATGCATCTAGCCCTTCCGCCATGGAAGTGAACTAAGGTGCCTCCGTGGTGCTTGCCATTGTCGGGAACAGGCAACGCAAGAAAGTACCGTGGCTCAAATGGCTGAAGCTCCGGCTAAGGATGCCATCGGTAGCAGTAAGGCGGTGGTAGAGAGTGGTATGTCTACTGAAGGCGACGCCTCCGCACCCAGGAAAACCGTAGAATTCCCGAAGATAGTCTACCCGGCACTTACGCCTAGTAGCTCCGCCTTGGTTGCTGGTGCAGCGCCGAAATCTCCAACATGCGGTCTTGAAGAGATTCTCCGGCAAGCAGAAATCTTGCAAGGAAACAGCCTTTCCTTTGGCAAGTTGCTTGCTGAGAGCGCTACCAACCTCAAGATCATTGCACTTGTAAGTTTTATTTTCATTTTGTATTTCATATGAGTATCCCACTATAGCCCCCGAGGATTTATACGGAAAACCATAGGTCTTTGCATCTAAATGCTCTAAGAGTGACTAAGCTAGAAAACTTCTCATTGTAGACCCTAAGCATATAGTTTGAATGAATTATTCTAACTAGATGCTTTTAGAGTAGCATACGCTGTGTTTGTAAATTTCAATACTGTAGCCCCCAGTCTTCTAGTTGTAACTGAATTAGTTCCGACTAGATGCTTAAAGAAAGACCAAGTATATAACTGAGTTAAAAACTTTATGCTTTAGCCCCTAAGCTTCTAGTTGAAAACTGAATTAGTTCTGACTAGATGCTTAAAGAAAGACCAAGCACATTGCCAAGTTAAAAACTCTCACTGTATCCCTCAAGCCTCTAGGTAGATAGTTATCCGGCTAGCTGCTCCAAGTACACTAACAACGTTCAACTTTCTTTCCACAAAATGAGAATGCTCGGAGAGGCGTAGCCAACGAGAAGTACCAGAAGATGCGTGCGGACTTGGAAGCCGAAAAGGGTAAAACTGCCTTCTTGAAGGAACAAATCAACAAAAGCAAGCGTCTGTTTTTCTTTTCTTTTTCATATTCCAACTTGGTCTTGTGCCAACATTCTCCGAGTAATCACTATGCACTGTTGTTTCTCCGACTTGCAGAAGCCATTTCCAAGGCTAAGGATATTGTTGAACAATCTAAGCATATTCAGCAGCTGGATAGTGAAAACAAGATCCTTAAGCAGGAGAGGAATGATATGCTGAAGATGCCTGAGGACTCCATGAAAGTCCTGCAGGAGTCCGCCAATACGGAGATGAACCACTTGAAGGAGGAGATCGCGATCCTGAAAGAGCATAAGAAAGATGCCGATGAGCAAAATCAGCGCAATCTCGACGCATACAAGATCCTCCGACAAGAACGGGATTCTCCATCTTCAGTAAGTGATTCTCCGCCTTGTACTTCTGTAAGCTAGATAATCTGAACTTTTTGTGTTATTGAACTCATGCGTTCCTTTGTAGGAACTCAAGAACTGGTTCCAGCAGGCTCCTATTGGGTTGACGCAGTCGCCTCCTCCGCCAAAGGAATGCATAGTCCTTGCCGGCAACTTCATTAATACCGCCATCAAGCAGACCAAGGAGATAGCCAAGCCTCTCCAGATTAACATCAAAGTGGTGGATTCCGTGGCGAATTTCTCGGAGATTTTGCGCCGAGCCCCCAAGCGTATTGTAAGCTGAAAAGATTGATGTACCCGGGCCGGCGCGAGGATGGCGCTGTAAATGGTCAAGGCGCACTACAAAAATGTCGACATCGACACGGTGATCTCCGGTATCCCCGATGTGGACGACGAAGGCCAAATGATAGATCACGAGGCTATCTTGGCGTCGTTCACGGGTTTTGACACCAGAGTTGCCGAGTTGGTCGACCCTAACGTCTTCGTGCCCATGAAAACCATTGACGGTGGCAGCCAAAGCTCCTCCGAGCCCCTCAACACCGCCGAGTTCGAGGAGGATGACTCTCCTGCTGCTGATGATGCTTCATCCAAGTCTCATGTGCCAGAGCAATGAAAAAAAAAATGTAATATTTGTTTCCTCTGGAATTTGTATGCAGAAAAAACTACTTGTTAACTAAAGGCGGAAAACAATGGTTGTTATTTCCTGCCACTCAAGAACTGGTTCCAGCATGTATATATTTTTTAAGCAAGTGTTGGCTTATCCATTACTTTGGTTTTTATGCTTGACTTTTCGTGATTCGAAAGACTCGTTGTTGGAACTATGCGCTTAGGCGATGATTCCCAATGGCACCATCAATAACCTAAGCACAAAATCGCCAACAACAAGCTTGAGTTGGAACGGCCATTGCCGGTAGGGAGCCGCGAGCATCGTCGTCGACAGCTGCGAACTCACTGGCCAACTAAATCATCTGGTTCAAGTATAGATGGTGATTGTCCTCTAGGCACTTTGGCTTATGTCGGAGCAACGTGCCCCTTTCCAAACCATCGATGAAGGCGGATGACATGGTTATACCCTACGGTTACACGACATTAGCATACCTAGTCAAGCCCAAGGAAGGCCCACAAGAATATACGTGGCCCATGAAGATTTTCGGGTGGCCCAAGCCCATGACATCTTCGGATCCTTGGAGAGCAAGACTAGAACAGATAGAATATTCAAAGGGGAAAACCCTAAACCTGTAACCAACTCGATCTATGCCTGGGACCTGCCTACCTCTATATAAAGGCTAGGATGGCACGACGAGGAGGATATCTCTCACCTCACCGCATACACAACTCCACGCCAGATTGCATATACGCACCCCTGTAAGTTTCGGTTCCGCCGTAATCAAGAATAAACAAGCAGGAGTAGGGTTTTCCCTCTAAGGTCCTGAACCTGGGTAAATCTCGTGTCCCCTGGTTGCTTGTCTGTTAACCGTTATGCGATCTCTAGCACCCCCATCTTCTCCAAAACCAGGTTTGGGTGCTCACGTACCGCCACCCAACCCGCAGGGTAGAAATGGCGAAAACAGGATGCAACCATCCCCCTCGCGCCCAACGGGGATGACCCTGAAGCCAATCGAGTAATCCACCTCAGTGAGGAAGGATGGAACAAAGCATACGGAGCCGTGGCGGGCAACAAGATCCGGCCTATGGGTGCCTCACGGGAACTACTTATGGCATACCACCTGCTCCTCATCGAAGAGCACAAAAATCAGGTCAATATGCAAGAAGTACTTGACAAACGCAAACAAGCGGCCTTAGAGTCCAGCGCGCGGTGAGCTGCGCTATTCGCCGTTGGCGGCTCCAGCTCGCAGGGCAACAATGCCAACACGCATCGCTCTCGTGTAGAGAACATGGATCCTGCTGCACGACGCGAGGTGACCCGAACCCTCAACACGTCTTTCATGGAGATGGACGCCAACGGCAACGTCATCCCGAAGACGCCGCAAGCTGCGATCATAGCAGCCACCACATATCTCGTGTTCCATCCACCTCAGGTGGGGGACCCAAAGAGGGCCATGCACAATTCCGCACTAGCTGGACTTGGACTCATTGGAGCTGCGCTCCACAAAGAAGCTCCTACGGAGCCAAAAAGAAAGCTGCGGTTAGATTCAACCGCAGTCCCACACCCTCATCCGATGAGGAGGAACACGATCTACCTCGACGACGCAAGATTCCACGACATCACATCCGCGACTACGATGCTCGAAGAAAACTCGCTCAGCGCAAGATCGACAAGGCACGCGCCAAGCGCGTGTGCTCATCCAAATCCGAAGAGGATAACAACAAAGGAGAACTCTGCGGAGGCCGATGCTTCAGCAGATCTGTTCGGCGGACACGAATACCGAGAAACTTCAAGCTTCCTTCGGACACTCCGAAGTTCGACGGCACGCAGGAGCCTAAGGCATGGCTCAGCGACCACCTATCGTCCGTCAAGCTGCACGGCGGAAACAAAAACACCGCCCTGCAATGCCTTCAGCTACAGTTGTCATGCGGAGCCCGGATCATGCTCAGCAGGTTATCCTCGGGATCCATCTGAAGCTGGGAGGAACTGGCATACAGTTTCATCCGAAACCTCAAGGGTACCAGCAAGAGGCCAGCCTCGATTGAAGAGCTGCGGGCCTGCACTGAACGAACAGGCGAATCCATTCGCTCGTACATACCATGCTGGTCCAACATCAACAACTCCGCGGCACACATCTCTGAGGAGAGAACAATCTACACCTTCAAAGATGGCGTCAAACGCCAGGACTTCAAGGAAGACCTTGGGAGCGTCAAGCCCAAGACACTCGACCACCTCATGGACATCGCCAACAGGTGGGCAGATGGCGAGGACTCCGTCCAACGAGCACACTCGGATGAGGAGGACGACTATGGCCGCCGACGCGAGCACCGTAGCAAACGAAGATCGCGCGTCTACGACGATCGCTACGGACCCGACATGATCACGGCTGGCTACACCGACCGCCGAAATGAAAGGAACCGCAGCAGTGGCGGATACCGTGGAAACAACTTCCGCGATGGAGGACACCCAACGCAAACGTGGAAACACCGCGGCCGCGATGATGATCCCTTGGCATAGGACAAATTGTCGGTCCCATGCACCATCTACTTCTACATCGACAAGAAGGATGGCAAAAAGAAGGCCAGCCATATGCTCAAGGACTGCCGCGAGTTCTAGAAACTCAGCGAGAGCCTGTCCCAGATGAGACAGCAGGTCCCCAACAATGGGTTTGGACACGCGCTCGCACCAGGCGACATCGCCCACGGAGCTCCTCCGCTACCACCTGTGGGACCTTCGAATCACCAGGTCGCACCAACGCAGAACAAAGGCATAAACGGGTACCCCGCACCGAAAGGGTCACTGATGATCCAATAGGGGCGGCCAACAAACAGGGTGAAAAAGAAGATCACCCGCCAAGTCAGCTTGGTCATGACCGCTCCACCCGCCATTCCCGAGTACCTCAGCGGTTCGGAGTCCTGCATCACATTCAGTCGTTCGGATCACCCCTACCAAATACCTCGCCTAGGTCATGCTGCCCTGGTGCTCGAGGCACAGATCGGAGGATTTGAGATGAGTCGCGTCTTTATGGACGGCGGCAGCGACATCAACCTGATGTTCGCTAGCACCTTAGCAGCAATGCGGATCCCGTTGTGTATCCTGGAACAATCCGACACAACGTTCCACGACATCATCCCACTGAAAGGCATATTTCCCCTTGGAAAGATATGGCTCAACGTCATCTTCGGAAAGCTCGACAACTTTTGGTGCGAGTGACTCGAGTTCGAAGTGGTGGACTGGCCATCACAATACCACGCAGTCCTCAAGTGCGTGGCTCTCGCAAGGCTCCTGGCAGTACCGCACTATGTGTACCTGCTACTCAAGATGCCAGGACCTAGGGTCGTGATCACGGTCCACGGGTGATTCACCCTGTTCGATCACTGCAACAGGGACTTGAACAGAATCTCCTAGTCATTCGGCATGCAGGAGGAGCTCACAAGTCTTCGAGAGGTGCCAGACAATGGGGCACCCCCAGTAGGCAAAACACACCTGACATGTCATTCGACTCAACAGTCAACACGAAAAAGTTGTAGGTCCACCCAACGGTCGCCTCCAAGATGGCGTTGATCGCTAAGGACCTCAGCCCCGCATAGGAAAGCACGCTCATAGAATTCCTCTATGAGTGCTGGGAAATCTTCGCCTGGTGTCCTATGGACATGCCAGGAGTTCACAGTGAATTCGCCGAGAACGCACTCAATGTGTTCCCAGATACCAAGCCCGTCAAACAGTCCATCCGAAAATTGTCCGAGCCATGAGCCAAAGTCATCGGAGTCGAAGTCAACAGACTGCTCGATGCTAATTTCATCCGGGAGATCAAGGAAAGCGAGTGGCTGGCCAACACCGTGATGGTCCCTAAAAAGGACACGGACATCCTGCGGATGTGCGTGGACTTCACATTGCTGAACAAGCACTGCCCGAAGGATCACTTCCCTCTCCCTCGGATCGATCAGATCATCAATTCGACAGCAGGATGCAAGAAACTCTCCTTCCTCGACGCCTACTCAGGCTACAATCAGATTCGACTAAATGTTGAAGACCAGGAGAAAACGACGTTCATCACACCATTCAGAGTGTTCTGCTACAGCACAATGCCCTTCAGGCTGAAGAACGTAGGTGCCATGTACCAGCGGTGCATGCATGCATGCCTGAAGAGCCAGATCGGCCGCAACATACAGGTCTATGTCGATGACATAGTAGTCAAAACAAGGGAGCCCAAGACATTGATCGACGATCTCCGCGAGACGTTCGACAACCTTGACCACTACAAGATCAAACTGAACCCAGAAAAGTGCGCCTTCAGCGTCCCATCTGGCCAACTTCTTGGCTACTACATCTCCCAACGAGGAATTGAGGCGAACCCGAAGAAAATCTGGGCCATATTGGCCATGGAGAAACCAAAGAACCTCAAAGGTGTCCAGCAGCTAGCTGGATGCATCGTGGCACTGAGTAGATTCATCGGCCGTATGGGTGAGAATGCTCTGCCTTTCTACTAGCTGCTACGCAAAGCAGACAAATTCGAGTGGACACCTGAAGCCGACGACGCATTCGAAGATCTAAAGCGGCTGCTCTCAACCACACCCGTCCTGGTCACGCAAAAGGAATGCGAGCCTCTGCTGCTATACATAGCAACCACACATCAGGTGGTAAGCACCATGCTCGTGGTTGAATGACCCGAAGATGGCAATACCCATGGGGTCCAACGCCTAATCTATTACCTCAGCGAGGTATTGACGCCAACAAAATAGAGGTACCCACACTACCAAACACTCGCCTACGGCGTGTTCATGACCGCTCGTCGGCGGAGCCACTACTTCCAGTAGCATCTGGTGATGGTCGTCAACGAGGCACCCCTGAACAACATCCTGAACAACCCCGAAGCCACAGGACGCGTGGCCTTGTGGGGCATCGAGCTATCCCCTATAGACATAGTCTATGAGAAGCATCATGCGATCAAGTCTCAGGTCCTACAGGACTTACTCGTCCACTGGATGGAGCTGCAGCTACCGGACACCCTGGATATGACACAGTCATGGATGATGCACTTTGATGGCTCCAAGCGCGAGGCTGGAGCAGGAGCCGGGGTCATACGGACATCCCCGCAGGGAGACAAGATGAAGTACGTCCTCCGAATGAAATTTCGAGCTTCCAACAACGAAGCCGAATACGAGGCCCTTATCCACGAGATGATCGAGCTTCCAAGATCAGTGGCGCAACGCGCCTGGTCATCTACGGTGACTCGAACCTCGTCGTCTAGCAGACGATGAATGAGTGCGACGCACACGTCGCCAACATGGTCGCATACCGTGCGCTATACAACTCACTCGAAGGAGACTTTGATGGCTGCGAGCTTCATCACGTTGGAAGAGAAAGCAATGAAGAAGCCGACAGACTCGCCAATATCGGCTCTACCTGCGTACGGGTGCCACCAGGTGCGTTCCTCAAACAAATCTGCCTGCCATCCATCAAAAGGAAATTCCCCAAGGGATCACTCGAAGAGGTAGAGCACTCGGGGGCTGCGCTATCCGAAGGACAGGAAGGACCCGAAAGGCTCGACACAGAGGTCGCAGTGGTCACCTGATGCAGGTCATTGCTATCGAACAAACATGGACGCAGTCGTACCTGTGGTACCTGATAAACAGGGAACTGCCTAATGACCCGACAGATGCCCGGCGCATATCTCGCCGGTCCAAGGCCTTCACCATCATCAATGGCGAGCTGTGCAAGAACAGCGTTTTGGGTGTGCTCCAAAGGTGTGTCACCATCGGTGACGGCAAAACCATCCTCCAGGACATCCACGAGGGCATCTGCGGCCATCACGCAGGCAGTCGCGCCCTTGTCGCCAAAGCTCTACTAGCTGGGTTCTACTGGCCAATGGCCATGAACGATGCCAAGGACATTGTCCGAAGGTCCAACGGGTGCTAGAGGTTTGTAGACAAACTGCACGCACCAGGATCAGAGCTCAGGCTCATACCTCTTTCCTGTCCCTTCACCCAATGGGGCCTCGACATGATCGGCAAACTGCCCAAGTCCTTGAAAGGAGGCCACGTCTACCTCCTGGTCGCAGTCAACAAGTTCACCAAGTGGATCGAAGCCATGCCCGTTACAAACCAAAAGGGTAAGATGCCTGTGAAGTTTTTCGAATCCATAGACTACAGGTTCGATGTGCCGCACAGTATCATCACGGACAACAGGTCAAACTTCATCTCCAAAGAATTCCAGGACTTCTACGAAGGCCTCGGGATCAACATATTATATGCCTCTGTGGCACACCCGCAAACCAACGGGCAGGTCGAAAAGACCAACGGTCTCGTAGGCGGCGGCATCAAGAAGCGCCTACTCAGCCCACTCGAGCGGCTTGCAGGAGCATGGGAAGAAGAGCTACCCTTCGTCCTCTGGAGCTTGCGCACAACGCCGAACAGCTCAACTAGCTACACGCCCTTCTTCATTGTGCACGGAGCCAAAGCCGTGTTACCTGTGGAAGTACGCCATAAGGCCCCACGGGTCGTCGCCTACAGCGAAGCCGAATCGACAGCAGCACTCGAAGACGCCATCGACAGACTCGATGAGGCGCACGACATCGCCGCGGCTCGCTCGGCGGTCTACCAGCAGAGCCTCCGCAACTATCACAGCCGACGGCTGCGCCCAAGGTCCTTCGTCGAAGGATATCTTGTCTTACGACTCAAGCAAGAGTGGCCGAAAAAGCTCGAGTCACCCTGGGAAGGACCATACGTTGTCACCGAAGTCATCCCAGGTGGCGCCTATCGCCTCAAGTACTTGGAGTATGGAGTCGCATTCTCCAATCCATGGAATGTCACACAATCGCAATGCTTCTACCCCTAGCTATCCCTTTTTGCTTACAATAAGGCTACTCAGTCGAAAAATGTACCTCCTCATTACGATATGAATAAATCTAAGTGTCTCGCCAATTTTTTTATCTTTTTCTCACATTTCTTTATGCTACAACTCACTCGGGGGCTCCCCCCTCACCTCACGACTCCATCGACTGAGGATAACGCATGTACACCTGAGTAGCTGATCACGTCAGGCTAACGAAAATGGCATGCATACAACCAAGCACCATGTGCTAATACAATGAACCTTTACAACAAAAGGCACAACACTCCCAGTCGAAATACATACAAGTTTTACATCTATCTTTTTAATAGGAACTACCTATCCTGAATGATCACCTGCGCATGATGCTCAAAGAGATCTACAACTTCTTCGGCATACTTCCTAACAGCCGCATAGTGAGGGCGCATGTCCCATAGGCCACCATCTGGTGGAGGGGGCGGCCCAGCAGCCACAGCCGCAAGATTCACATCAGGGCGATGCAGCCGCATGAGGGAAAGGGCGGCCTTCACCCCCACAACTAACTGGTGCCGCACCAACTCCCTAACGTGACGCACGTCTCGAAACTTCGCTAGCAAGCCTCAGAGAGTCTAAGACGCTTCATCAAGGGGAAACATGACGTGCAAAATCGATGCCAGGGAAGTCTTCACCTGCCGCAGCACTCGCGACACCTGGTGAGCACGACCCTACACAGTCACATGAACCGTGGCACGGTCGCGATCCATCCAGAAAAATCCACCGGCTTCCACATCTTGCTGGGACAAGCAGTTGATCCCAACCGCAACGCGCTCCTTCTCGTCCCTTGGAACAAGATTGGCACATGCAAAAACTACCCGCAAAACAGGCGCATCCGGAAATGAGCAGCAGCTCGAAGAAACTTACACTGGAGCTGCTCGGCCAACTGCCGTAGCTCCCCCATCAGATATTCCTCTCTACCGGTACCTCGCTCCGCCTTCGATTTCCAAACGTCTGCATGGCCTTGGATGCCAAGCAACTCCTTCTCAATAATGCAGACGCGGTCACCAAGAAAAACAAGTTGCGACGCATCATCCAAAGATGGTCGCGGCTGTGGAGCAGACAAAGTATCGATGGGGTCATCACCCGAAGGTCCCTAAGGAAAACAGAAAGAATATAAACAACACATGATTGGGCAACAGCTTGAAGGATCATTATATACAATAAAAAGCACTGCGTGGCACAGGAAGTTGTTCATCAAGACATTACAACAAAAGTAGAAGACACCTACCCTACAACTAGAACGAAAGAGCCTAAGCAACTGCATCCTGAGTGGCCTCGAAGCCATAATGCCTGCCCTTGACATCCTCCTGCTGCTTCGCCGCATACTCCGCCAGAAGGTCAATAAGCTTCGGCCCATAGCACTTACAAAAAGAAGCGAAGAGAGCGAAGGCTACCTCGGAACCGTCGGGGGCCGTTGGCATCTAGGAGGTGACCTGGTGAAGATCCAGCTCCACCACGGATGCCATGGCCATGGCTAGGCCCATGGAATCACCGATCCCCTTTTGCTTGCGCTTGAAAGCCGCAGGTGCATCCACAGACAAGGCATCCGCCAAGGAATTGACATCCTCAAGGGCAACGCCCTTGGGAATGAGCTCCTTGTAGAAGCGCCCGAGGACCTCGTTGGCTTTGGCAAGAGAGCCAACCACAGTACTGCAGCGGTATTCGACCGCCACATCATCATCATCCAAAGCACTACCGTGCTCCAGGGAACTTCGATTGAACTCAATGCTTGCGACATCTAGAGAAACAGAAAATTACAGTAAGAATCGAACAAAGGCAAAGGGACGCGGCAGCCGAAAAACCAAAGAAAGGCAAAAATACTCACTAGAGACAACCTTGGCAGCTGCCATTAGTTTTTCGGCCACCTCCTTCTCGCGCGAAGCCGCAGCGGTGGCGAGCTGCTTCTCGCGATCAGTGGCTTCCTGCTGCAGACGCTCCTTGGCCGCACTGCGTCAGCCAGCTCCTGTTCGAGGCGCTCCTTCGCCCCAACGTCATCCTCGACCTTTTTCTCCGCTCGCCCAAGGCTCTTTTTGAGAGCATCAAGCTCGCGGAGGGCAGTATTATTATCATATGCAAAAGTAACAAGAACGTACGTGATCTCAACATGCCAGCAAGCACACAAAAAAGTAGATGATTAGTTAAGGATGTACCTTGAAGCTGCCGCAGGCTGGCCTCCAACGCCAGGTGCTGCTTCACCAGCTGTTTGCACCTTGCACAAAGGGCTGGAAAAAGAAACAACTTGTTAGGAAAAAGGGCTCGGGGGCTGCGCCCAAGAAACGAGCAAAAGATCAAACGCAAGAAAAACGCTCAGGGGCTCCCCCCAATACACGCAAAAAAGAAGCAAAGATCAACAGATCATATGAAAATATGGCACGGGGGCTCCCCCCCCCCACAGCAAGAAAGAAAACACTTACATGCTCAGTCGGAGACTCCGAAGGTCGCAGTGCAGTCCTCTGGGAGACGATCACCCGAGCCTCCTGTGGAGAAGGGTTCGGAGCAGCGGCCCCAGAGGTGGCCACCGTCTTAGAGGGAGGAGGCGTCATCTTTGACTCCCCTACTGCCTCCTGAGTGGCATCACTAAAAGAACAAGACAAGAAAGGTAGCAAAAGGCATCTGAAAGCCCTTATGAGTCCATGTCACTCAAGTTAAAAACAGGCAAGGACCTCTTGCCTTTCTTCTCTTATTTCTTCCTCTTCGCCGGCGGCTGCAGCGCTACAGCCCGCACAAGAACAGCCGGAATGGGAGAGGAAGAGGCACCGTCACCTCCACTGTGGTGGACAAGGAACGGCGGGTCCCTAGGTGTTGGCGGAGTCGAGGCATCCGAAGATTCACTCGATCTCTGTGCTCGCTTTCGGGTCTGCCCCTCGCTCGCCTCGGGGGCTTCCTCAGTGGGTGACTGCGCCGGGGGAAGCTCGGACACGGAGTCCACTACCTCGTTGTCCAGCGCATCCGGAAATCGTTCGGGTAGTGGAGGCACCATGTGGGGTACCTTGAACTCCTGCACAATGAAAACAAACTTTCAGAACAGGAAAGTACAAGAAAACACACTCGAAAAAGCGCTATGCGCACGTTGCAGATCTACACCTACGGAACCGGTCGAGAAGCACAGAACGGGGGCGTCAGTGACTTCCCCGGAAGGTCCTCGTCGGATTTGTAGTTCAGAAGCAGCCAAAGGACTCCGTCGAGGTCCCCCTTGGATAGATCCTCATCCTCAACTCTCGTTGGGTCGTGGCGGCCAGAATAAAGGAACATTGGATGCGCCCTAGCCTGAAGTGGATGCACCCGATGTTTGAGGAAGGTGCAGATGATATCCACACCATTCACCTCCTTCTCCGGAATCACCTAGAGGTCCTGCACCCGACGGTAGAGCTCCTCTATCTCCTCCACCTCACCCTCCAGGATATGGTTCTTCCAGGATCTCTTTGGCATGATTTTCTGGGTAGAATCGAAAGGGGCAAGGCCAAAGTCTTGCCCTTCCACTGTGGAATCGCGGATATAAAACCACCTCTTCCGCCAGTACTGGACGACATTAGACATAGAATAAGATAAGAAAACAAAAATGGATCGAAGGGAAATGATGCAGCCTCCAATCAGATAAACTCCATCGGAGCCGGACTGCCTCTTCACGAAATAGAATTTCCGAAAGAGGCCAAAGTGCGGCTTGATACCGAGCCAGCACTCGCAAAACATGATGAAACATGCGATGTGGAGAAGAGAATTGGGCGAACTATGGTGGAGTTGGATGCCATAAAAAAAACAGCCCACGGAGAAAATCGTGGACTGGGAGCGACAGGCCACGAAGAACAAAAGCAATGAACATCACCCGAAACCCTGCGGGTGGACAGGGAATTACCTCATCGCCGAGGACCCTGACAGCGTCCCTGTCCTGCGGGATGAAACCCGCCTCACGCAACTTGCGCAGGTCTCCCTCGCGCGTCTCCGAGGGCCACCACCCACCATCGGTGACACGAGTGGCGGCGGTGCCTTTCTTGCCGCCGGCAGCAGCACTGGTTCCCACTATGGTGGAGGCTTTCTTCGATTTCCCCATTGAAGCGCGACGATGGCGGCGGTGTGAGCGCAGGAAAGAGGAAGGGAATGATCGTAGAACTTCCAGCGCGCAGCGAGAAAAGCTCAAGAAAATGGAAGAAGTAGAAAGCAAGTGGCTACGGTGAAAACAAACCACAAATTTTCCCCGTAGTTATAAGGACGAAGACGATGAACAAGGACCATTCATCTGGAAGCCCTAGTGCCAGCATCAAATCCAACCATCCACATGTCAGCACAGCAGCGAACCGTCGCTCGCATGCCGTCCACTACGCATGGAAACCGAGGAGACGCCGTAATTCTCGCCATGTTGCGCATGACCAGTCACCTCCAAGTCAGAAAGTGGGACCCCCGTTCATCCAGTCACGTCACCTCTGGCGCCACAGACGATTGAGGTCACCGATCGTCAGCACTGGCGTCATCAAATCCACACTAGCAACGGTTACAAAACTTTGGCTAAATAGCTAAAGTACTCATTCGAATCTACGATTCGAGCAACTACTCGGGGGCTACTCCTATCAGGAGCGCTGGCCGCGCACCCGACGATGACTAAGATACTACGCCAATGACCTTACTCTTCGAGTCCTACGTCGAGTCTACGACTCCAATACTGACTCGGGGCTACTCCCATAGGGAGGATTTATTCAAGCATCCGAAAAAATTGTGTCCTACAGACCTGAAGCCAACAATGGCTGAATTAAAGTCTCTGCTCGAGTCTACGACTCAAACAGACACCCGGGGGCTACTCCCATAGGGAGCGCTGGTCGCGCACCCTATGAATTCTTCGACTGCGATCCTTCGGATCAGAATGCAATTTTTTTTTTGGAAACTTTGCCCCAACAAACGCTAAGTGAGTAACATCCTCCTTGGCCACCCGAAACACCTCCGCGGTGATAAAATTTCGGATGATGTGTCTGCGACGCAAAGATAAGACCTACAGATACCATTTGATGGCCTGGTAACGCACCCAACTGCGCTCTGCTTGTAAAAATCCGTGCCAACAGGCGCAATGAAAATCCCAAAAAACGCGTTGGGTACATCATTTGAAAACTACTGGGATTCGATTCCTAGAAGACCTCAACGGCCTGAGTCGAATTACGCCAGCATCTGTTCTAGGTTGGAGTCGAGAGACTCGAATCTGAAGAAGATCGTGTTCTTTTGTCCTAAGACAGTTAACTGACCCTGATCCGTCAGGAGAGTCCGGCACACTTATCAACAATCCCTACACACTAAAATCATTCTTTTCCTGATGAACAGAAATAGCCGCACCCAAAAGATTGGAGAGTCCTCAGCCAAATCTACAATTCGACTGAACAATCGGGGGCTACTGACATGGTTATACCCTACGGGTACACGAGATTAGCATACCTGGTCCAGCGCAAGGAAGGCCCACAAGAATATATGCGGCCCATGAAGATTTTCGGGTGGCCCAAGCCCATGACATCTTTGGATCCTTGTAGAGCAAGACTAGAACAGATAGAATATTCAAAGGGGCAAACCCTAAACCTGTAACTGACTCGATCTGTGCCCGGGACCTTCCTACCTCTATATAAAGGCTAGGAGGGAACGACGAGGAGGATATCTCTCACCTCACCGCATACACACCTCCACGCCAGATTGCATCTACGCACCCCTGTAACTTTCGGTTCCGCTGTAATCAAGAACGAACAAGAAGGAGTAGGGTTTTCTCTCCGGGGGCCTGAACCTGGGTAAATCTCGTGTTCCCTGGTTGCTTGTCTGTTAACTATTCCATGATCTCCAGCACCCCCATCTTCTCCAAAACCCAAGATCATAACAATGGGCATTGATGAGATTAAACCTTGTTAGCGGCCATGGCGGTCTAAGCATGCACTCCTACGAAGGAATTCTTCATATCCAGCTAGCAGGAGAGGTAGCCACGAGATGTCTCATCTTTGTCTTGCACGCACCGCTGTAGATCGCCAACAGTGCAAGGACGTTTATATGTACCCTCGAAGTTCTCGGTGAACGCTTCTTGCATGTCCAACCAATTGCAGATGGATCTTTCCGGCAATTCATCAATCCATTGATGGTCCGTGCCCGCCAACATCAATGGGAGGTACTTGACAATGACATTGGGGTTACCCCCGGCGATCTCCACCGTGTTGCCGTGGTCCTGCATCCATGTAGCGGGATTGGCGGTGCCGTCATAGGGCTCGATGGTATTGTCAATCCGGAAACCTTTGGGGTAAGTTGCGGACCGTAGCACAGGTACAAAGCAACGTTGTCCCAAGTATGGTCCTTCCCGGGCCTCGTGGATGTTGTCCAAACGCGAACATGCATCGTATGGCTTTGATCTGCTTTTCTTCTTGCCATCAGGGGATGGGCTGCGTGAATGACGCGTGCCTCCTTCGCCAGGGTGGTTGTTTGGTGGCGACAGAGGCGGAGGTGGCGCTGGGTTAGCCTTCTTGCTGTTACCATCCTGCAACGCCTCACGCTTGTCGTGGTTGCTTGTCGGACACAGAGGGTCATGGCGAGACCTGCTCTTGTTTCCTTGGTTGTGTTCTCCATCATGACGGGTCTGCTCCGTGTTGTCGCAGATGACGATGCCGCTCTGCCTTTGCGGAGGCATATACGTAATACGGTGAGCCTTGGTTTCTTCGCGATGTCGGGGGGAACGGGGAGGTGGCGATGGGCGACGGGGTTGGGCCTTTCCTCCATGGTCGGAGAATATGGGGATAACATCCTTCCTATTGCGTGCATCCCTCCATCTTCGTTCTGACGAACCCGTTTGAGACCCGACATCAAGAGAAGATTTGTCCCTTGGAGCCTTATGCTACCTAGACTGGCAAACTGCTGGGTCAGACTCAAGCCTCTAAGAAGTGGCCTTTTCCTGCTGTTTCACCGCCTTGGCCACTAGGTCATAGACCTGGTTCACCGCTTCGGGTGATCTATCCTGCTCCAGAAGGGTCTTGGCAACGGCGATGTTGAGGATAGGAGTGGGCATCACCTGCCTGCCTTCACTGTAAATGTATGGCTTGGCCTGTGCCAGCTTTGAGGGAGCCCATCCTAGGTTTCGCCGCACACCAGGATCTTTGATGACGCAAGTCGGAGCTTTCTTCGCCTTATGCTGCTGCAGCAAAGTCTTGTACTCGGCCTCCATTGCTCTAGATTTCTCTATTGACTTTTGCGCATTAGCCAGATCTCGATCTATCTTTGTGCCTTGCTCCGCGATTGCCTGTGCTTCCTCCAGTAGCTCCTGGCGCTTCTCGTCAAGCTGGACTAGATTGCGAATATGATCCATGGTCATAGGCTCAATGAGGAGATTGTCGTACATCACTCTATCAGCTGGAGTGACTTGGGCAGCAGCAGACATAGATGTCGTAGGCGGCGGGTTTGCGGTGTTGTTGTTGCTTGGAAAGGTGCCGAGTTCCTGCGGCTGCTGCACTGGGTTAGGCGGAGGGGGCATGTCCTTTGCACGATCATTGTCGGCATCAACTGGTGGTCCCTTCCCTTTGTCCAGCGCTGTAGGCGGAGCTCATCCGAGCTGATCTTCATCCATCGTCGTCCCAATGGTGACGAACACCTCTCGGGACGTGATGGCGTTGTTGGCGCTCGTCGCGCTTGTAATCTTCCTCCATCTCCTGCATAGCAGAGTCTAGCTCCTCTGGGCTGAAGTCTATCTCCTCTGAATCTACACTGAAGTCGGCGTAGAGCGCGTCAATCACGGAGTCGAAGGGTGCCGAGTCTTCTTTGATGATGGGGGGTGGAGGTGCAACATAAGCGACGATGACTGGGGGTGGTGGCGCAGCTGCGGTGATGACGACTAGAGGCGGTGGTGGTGGTTGAGGCGGAGGCACTCCATCAATGAGCGCAAGGGCTGTCTGATCTGCCTCCTCAGCCTCCGCATAGTTGTTGATGGTGTTCACCATGCTTTCGAAGGTGAGGCGTCCTGAAGCCTGCTGCCGCCTTAGCGAATGCCAGAGAAGCGTACCTTGGTCCAGTCCTTCCACAAAGTGATACATGACATCATCATTGGGGTAATGCGCCAGATCGGCCCGTATACGGAGCCACCTGGCTAGGTAATCGCGGGGGTTTTCGCCCTCTCTCTGAATGAAACACGCCAGATCGAAGATGGTCACCACTCTGATGAACTTGGATCTCTGCTATCCAGATGCATGGACGAAGCCGGCGGACTTGCAGCGATCTTCCACCGTTATATCCTGCACAGGGGCGGTTTTGGTGGGCCTTGAATTTTACCGATATTTGCCGGCAAACTCCGAGGAGAGATCCGACATTGATTCTTCCGCGAATGTATCCTGTCCATAGGCGGTCCGTGCGGGTCTTGACGCTCCTCCGACTTCCAGGGAACTAGTGCCCGAGTCGGTTTCGCTGATGAAGAGGTGGATATCTCTGATGGGGAAGATCGAGCACCGCGTAGGGTTTGTCTTTGCCGGGATCCAGAACTCGTCGGGAGGGACGATCGGAATGTTGCCGGAGAAGAGAACATGACCGATGGCTACGATTTCGCCGATTCCCGCGAAGATCTTGGTCCTCGCCCGCTGAAGAGCCTGAAGCGCCTCTTGCCCCACGGTGGGCGCCAACTGTCATGGTATTGCTAACGAGTACGCCATGGAGGGGTCCTCACAGTGCTTGTTTAGAGACATGGGGGAAGGCGGACGGTTGACGGGTATAAGGTAACACAACTTACCCAGGTTCAAATACCACAACGGTGGCGGAATCCTACTCCTTCTATAAATCACTATAATGGCAATACGCCGAGTTACAGGGATTGGTTCGCTGTGCGAGGTGACTAGAGAGTCTAAGTTATCGTCTAAGGTTGTGCCCTAAAGGCTCCCATAGGCCCGACTTATATAGTGGCCAGGTCCTAAGGTGACATGGTTATACCCTACGGGTACACGACATTAGCATACCTGGTCCATCCCAAGGAAGTCCCACAAGAATATACGCAACCCATGAAGATTTTCGGGTGGTCCAAACCATGACATCTTCGGATCCTTGGAGAGCAAGACTAGAACATATAGAATATTCAAAGGGGCAAACCTAACCGACTCGATCTATGCCCGAGACCTGCCTACCTCTATATAAAGGCTAGGAGGGCACAACGAGGAGGATATCTCTCACCTCACCGCATACACACCTCCACGCCAGATTGCATCTGCGCACCCCTATAACTTTCGGTTCCGCCATAATCAGGAACAGACAAGAAGGACTAGGGTTTTCCCTCCAGGGCCTGAACCTGGGTAAATCTCGTGTCCCCTGGTTGCTTGTCTGTTAACCGTTCCGCAATCTCCAGCACCCCCATCTTCTCCAAAACCCAAGCTCGTAACAATGGGCATTGATGAGATTAAACCTCATCAATTGGCGACTTCTGTGGGAACTAGGGGTGCTAATTGTGCGATCGTGACGGTCCCGACCAAAGCGATCTACAACTCCTCAGCGACAGAGAGCCATCTCCTCCTTGGTGCTTTCGACTTCACCTCCCACTCGCCAGCCAACCTGAAGGACTTCGAGCCCGTTGGCGACGGGCTCGAGATCCTGTTTGGAAGCTTCTGCTTCCAGGTGGGACAAACTGGCACTCTCCGCCTCCCAGAGCGGGTGCCTCTGCCATCAATCAGGCCTCCCTCATGGGGCACCACACCCCAATGTGCTACGCATGACAACATCGACAGCAGCGGCAGCAGCGATCCGACCTACCGACGCTACCAATGCGCCGTAGTCATCCAAAGCGACGTGGAGCAACAACCACCAGTTTCGGGTGCTCACGTACCGCCACCCAACCCGCGGGGTAGAAACGGCAAAAACAGGAGGCAACCATCTCCCCGCCCAACGGGGACGACCCTAAAGCCAATCGAGTAATCCACCTCAGCGAGGAAGGATGGAACCAAGCACGCGAAGTCGTGGCGGGCAACAAGATACTACCTGTGGGTGCCTCACGGGACCTACTGATGGCATACCACCTGCTCCTCATCGAAGAACACAAAAAGCAGATGAAGATGCAAGAAGTACTTAACAAATGCAAACAAGCGGCCTTGCAGTCTAGCGCGTGGCGAGATGCGCTCTCCGCCGTTGGCGGCTCCAGATCGCATGGCAACAATGCCAACAAGCATCACTCTCACGTAGAGAACATGGATCCTGTTGCAGGACGCGAGGTGACCCGAACCCTCAACACGTCCTTCATGGAGATGGACGCCAACGGCAACGTCATCCCGAAGACGCCACAAGTTGCGATCACGACAGCCACCACATATCTCGCGTCCCATCCACCTCTGGTGGGGGACCCGAAGAGGGCCATGCACAATTCCGCACTAGCAGGACTCGGACTCGTTGGAGCTGCGCTCCACGAAGAAGGTCCTGCAGAGCCGAAAAAGAAAGCTGCGGTCAGATTCAACCACAGTCCCACACCCTCATCCGACATGGAGAAACACGATCTACCTCGACGACGCAAGAGTCCACGATGTCACAGCTGCGACTACGACGCTCGAAGTGACCTCGCTCAGCACAAGATCGACAAGACAAGGCAAGATCGACAAGGCAGGCGCATGTGCTCATCTGAATCCGAAGAGGATGACGATGAAGGAGAACTCTGCGGAGCCCGATGCTTCATCAGATCTGTTCGGCAGATATGGATGCCGAGAAACTTCAAGCTTACTTTGGACATTCCGAAGTTCGACGACACGCATGACCCTAAGGCGTGGCTCAGGGACCACCTGTCGTCCGTCAAGCTGCACGTCGGAAACAAAAACACCGCCCAGCAATGCCTTCAGCTACAGCTGACAGGCATAGCCCGGATCTGGATCAACAGCTTATCCTCGGGATCCATCCGAAGCTAGGAGCAACTAGCGTACAGTTTCATCCGAAACTTCAAGGGTACCAGCAAGAGGCCAGCCTCGATCGAAGAGCTGCGGGCATGCACCCAACGAACGGGCGAATCCATTCGCTCGTACATACTATGCTGGTCCAACATCAAGAACTCCACGGCACACATCTCTGAGGAGAGAACAATCGACTCCTTCAAAGATGGCGTCAAATGCCAGGACTTCAAGGAAGAACTTGGGTGCGTCAAGCCAAAGACACTCGACCACCTCATGGACATCGCCAACAGGTTGGCAGATGGCGAGGACTCCGTCCACCGAGCACACTCGGATGAGGAGGATGACTATGGCCGCCGACATGAGCACCGTAGCAAACGAAGATCATGCGTCTACGACGATCGCGACGGACCTGACATGGTCGCGGCTGGCCACGCGGACCGCTGCAACGAAAGCAACAGCAGCAGCGGCGGATATCGTGGAAACAACTTCTGCGGCGGATATCGTGGAAACAACTTCCACGATAAATTGTCGGGCCCATGCACCATCCACTTCTACATCGACAAGCAGGATGACAAAAAGAAGGCCAGCCATATGCTCAAGGACTGCCGCGAGTTCCAGAAACTCAGCGAGAACCTGTCCTAGATGAGACAGCAGGTCCCGACCAATGGGTTCGTGTAACACCCCAGTTCTAGCTAATCTCTTATTTGGGGATTGATTGTGCATTGCATGCGAATCATATTTTAAATTGTGCATTAGAGAAATAAATCAAGGACTCAAACCCTAATATTTCCTCCCTCTTTGTAAATATTTCAAATGGTTTCAAATAATATGAAAATGGTCAAAAAGTTGTGAAGCCCAAAATGTTACAAGGGCCTCACATTATTTAAAATGTTTTACAAATTCTAAGGAATTTTTAAATGCCCAAAATAGTTTTGTATATGAAAATACAAAAGGGAAATGAAAAACAAAAATTGAAAAAGTTTTGCTAAAAAAAGAGAGGAGCAGAGCAACCAGGCCGAGCAGCCTAGCAACCTTCTCCTCTTTTCCTTTCCCACGGTCCACCCCGGGGCCCAAGCCAGCCCAGACGCAGCCCAGCCCAGCCGCGTACCCCTTCGATCCTTCTGTCAGCCTGTCGTCTTCGTCACCGATGATGGAGCAGCTGCGTGGCGCCGCCGCCATCACCCTCCTGCATCACGATTCCTGTCGGCGCCACGATGCATGCTACCGTCCTAGACGATGTCTACAAGTACTCCTTCGCCGCCAAGATGAACCCTAATCCCCTCTTTTGCCCCAATTTGTATCTGGCCGGAACCCTAGACCGCAGGTGCCGTGGTGTCCCCGACGCCTCCGACCTCCCCGAGCCATGCCGTGACGCCCAGGAGCTTCGTCTTGCCGCCATGCCCTCCCTTGTCCAAGGAATCGGCCTCACGCGACCAGAATCGACTGCAACGACCTCGTCTTCTCGAGCTCCGGCCGCCGCCTATGCCATTGTCTCCATCCTCCCCGAGCTTTTCTGACCCCATCAACGTGTTCCTGAGAGCCTCTGAGAACGTCCGTGCTCTTCTCCCTCTCCCTCTCGCCTTCTTCCATGCCCGCGCCGTGCGTCTGCCGCCGCTGCCGCTGTCCGCCGTCGCCGGCCATGTTCCGGTGGTCATCCCGCAGCGTTGCCGCCAGTTTTTGGTCCACCCCGTTGAGCCGCATCGAACGAGACCAACCTCGAGCCCAGGCGCGCAGCCAATCCCCCGATCTATGCTCAACCTGGGAGCAATCCCCGCGGTGATGTCATGTTGACGTCATCGTGACATCAGCCAACGCGGGTATGACCCAGTCAAACCCAGCCATGGACCCACTTTGCATTCATGGAGGCTGAGGTGGCTAGTGTCCCACCTGTCTATCTCTACGGCTAGCCCAGCCCTCTGTGTAAAAAGTATATCCAATTTTATTTAAATTAAGAAATTGTTTAATAATTTCTGAAATTGGTATAAAACTTGTAATTCAATAAGTAATAATTTATAAATCAGAAAATTACAAATAATATATCAAAATGTTCAAAAAATGAGAGCTATCTCTTTAAGATATAATCATGCATTGTTCAACAACTTTGAAGACAAGTTTAATTAGAGAACTAACCAACCCCTCTCGTATGACTCTGGAATTTCCCCGAGTTAGGGTTTGCACCCCTCGGAACCCCGTTTAAACTGTTGAGCATGCTTTAGGGTTTTAGTTCAATACAATTCAACTTTCCATATCATCATCATTGCTTGAGCATTGCATCAATGCCATGTGTTGATTGTTTCCCTCTCTTTCTGGTGTTTGGTTCTTCTTCGATAGAATACGATATCAAGATCGAGATCGAAGCCCGAGGACAACACCATCAAAGATCGAAGACCAAAGATCGACGAACAATATTTGACCAACTGTAACCAAGTCAAGTACAAGGTTCTCGAAAATCTGCGTATCGGTTATCAACGGTCAAAGGCAATCATAGCCCCACCATGATATAATCCTATGATTTCTAAAGCATTTCAATTCAGCCATGTTGCATACGATTCTACTGTGGTCTTTTATTGATTGATAGATTATCCTATCTATTGTGTACTCCCTTTGAGCTTATATTACCTGATCCACTGCTCCTATCATAACTAGGTTTGGCTCATGTGCACTGCTAGAGCTATCATCTGTGTTCTGCCAAGTAATGCATAGATGTCAGTTCTGGTCCATCTAGATGATGTATCAGATGCAGAGAATCTAGTATGACAGGAGAACGAGATGAGATGATATCAGAGGTGATATGAGATTAAACATGCTAAGGCTTGTATGGGAGGCCACGGTGGGATGTGGTTTTTCTAGTCCCATGCTCGCCACCACTAGGACCCGAGTTCTTGCCTTTGGAACCAAGACGAGCGTGCAACCACACGGGGCCTGGAAAACCTCACGAGAAACTAACTTGCCTAGTAGATTCCATGAGTCACATAGTTCCGGCGTTCCATTCGACATATGCATAGAAAACCTTTTGAATGATTTGTCGGGTGCAGGTGCATTCATAACAGGTAGGGAAGCGTGGACCCCGTTGCTTGGGGTAGATAGAGCCCCTGGTAAACCAACCTCGCCTCACATCTTTAAATACCGGCTTCGGGATTTGACCCGTTACGGCGGAACCATACTTATTGCATGACTCATGGTCTCGGCGAAAGCAAGGTAAAGGTCGTGTCTAACCACCCTCTGCCGGCCTTCCAAGGAAGAGGGCTAACCATGTGGCATTAAGAGAAGGTTAGTACATGTGGGTAAAGTTGTACACTCCTGCAGGGTAATAATCTTTTTGAAAAGTTGTGTTCACGGTTATGAACGACTTGGCGATCGGACTCAAGATCATAGAGAACATGAACCTAATCATAAAACTTGATAGATCAATGTGTTCTTAAGGATGCTTCCTCATGGGTACGAAGGGGTGATCCAAGTTCAGATGATGATGATTTGGTGGATATCAAAAGAGGATGATCAATACTTTGGAGATGTCGCTCTCTTATCCCCTTTAAAATATTATGATTAGACAAGCTTCGTCTCTCTTTTGTTTATAAACAAAGATGGATTTATGCAAAACAACTCCACCAGCCATAAGTCTTGCAGAGTACACCCTCTACTCACCCTTGATTTGTTGATACTTTTGGCAGAGTAAGTGTTCACCTGAAGTCGAGTTCTATACTATATCGACATCGACGAGTAGCTTGGGGTTCCCGACCAGCAGCCTGGAATCTATGGGCTAGGATGTCATTGTTATGCTTCAGGCCTCTTAGGCCATTTTTTAAGTTTGTTATAATTAATAGCATAATTTGCCTTCTGTTGTTTGGTGTTTATGGTGAGTGGCCTCTGCTTGTAATAATTTGGTTCTTTGCTTAGAAATGAGCTAGCTGTAATAAATTTTGTGTCGTAGGGTCACTATCGTGTTACCGGTTCTTCACTGGTTATTCTCGAGATCAAGGTTAATCTTATTTCAGACAGAGATTTGGAATTTGTTTAGCCCTGATCCCGGGGGTGTCACAGTTCTTGGTATCAGAGCAGTATCGACCATAGGAAAACCTTGCTATTGGTCGATGTTGAGTCTAGTGTTTGTAAGAAAAACTATTTTAAGGATGAAAAGTATTTGCGAAAAACTCTAGTATGCTTATTTTTCTCCTTATCCAGTTTCGCTCTAACTCTGGGTTATCTTATCTGGTGTTGATTTTGGAAAAGTTTTGATACCTTTTCTAGTCTTTATACTTAGGTGCCTTCTTGGCATGTCGTTTCTCAACCAGTTGACCTGGTGTTGAGTTCTCTAGAGTTGTGTGTATTGTGAATTCCTTATTCCCCCTTTGCTCTTGTTTATCTGAGAGATTCCTTTCCATCATGATCTCTCTCTTTTGGACCCACAATATTATATTGTTGGATCTTCAGTGTTCTGTTCTCGGCTTCGAGGTTTCCTTTCGCCTCGTGTGCCTCCTTTTTGTTTGTTGGGTACTTCAGAAGTCTTATCTTCTTTTGGAAGATACCTTGTGGTTACTACCTTGAAGTGTACGCTACGTCACTCAAGCAGTAGTTACTCTTTTCTCGGGTTTTAACCATTGGACTTGAACTTAAGATCCCTGATTGTGCTGGATTCTGGTGTTGTGAATCTTGTACATGAAGCTGCCCTTTTACCCAAGATCCAATCCTTTGACCCCTGTCGTTAATGTTCACACATTACCTCAGGAAGGCTGGTATTACAATTCTAGCCTTCAAGCTCGTGGTCTTTGTTGCGATTGAATTGTGACAATGAAGAACTTCCGTACCACTAGCTATGGTAGATGTTCTTAAATGGAACCAAATAAATCATGACAGGAGAACTCCTCGTGAGTCTCGCATCTATACTCGTGACTCTGCCACACCTTTCCTTCTCTGCATTGGTTTTCAGAAGATTGTTGACTTATGCATCCACATTTTGGGATTCTATCCTGAGCATGTTCTTCTTCCCTTGTCGTTTTCTGAACTTTGTCTACCAGTTGGTATCCAAGTAGTAAATATGCATTGGTGTCTTCTGATGCAAGATACTCTTGTGGTCCGTCATGACAAACCGTTTCGGGATGTCTAGGAGAAACAAACTCCAGTACCTCGTCATTTCTAGGACCAGGTCAAAGTGTTGTAATCCGCAGATCAAGAGGCATTGATTGTCTTCCATCTGTTCTACCTTGAAGTATCACACTCTTTCATACTAAGAAGTCGTGCTGAGTTTCATGACCCTTAATGAAGTGATGCTCTTACACATATTTACCCACCCTTCCTCGAGCTTTCGCGCTCGTGAGTGATGCATGTGTGTAATAATGTGGCCATCCGAGATTCTTAGCAACTATTATTTCTTAGAACTCAAAGGACATTTGAGTCATTCTTAGTGTGATTGGTTAATCCTCTCACTAAGAGAGGTTTGATTGTGCCACCAAGTCCGTTATTTTGGTACACTCTCTTTGGTCAAAGATTTATTCTTGTGCCGAAACTCTGAGACTATGTCTTCTTGCCTTACCAAGAAAGTTTTCCTCTCGAACTAAGTGACATATCGGTGGTTCGTGGTATTCTAGATGTCTAATAGAAGTATCGCCATGTTGCCACATGACCATGTTGTCAAGTTCTTGAGCAAGCAAGTTCTCTGAATTGCTCTTTTCTCCAAGGATTCATACTGGATACCCCTGAACTAGTTGGTTGAGCTTAAACAACAACTTGGAGAATTGTAAGACAAAAGTTCTATCCTACTCAGTTCTTTCTAAAAGGGATGTCTAGTTTTGGTTCGCGCTGAAGAAAGATAGTATCTCCTCTCTGGAAATGTTATCTTCCCCTCTTTTGATTTGATTTGGGTTATCGTCAAATGAAACTCAGTTCCAAGGACTATCTTGATGGTGTTGCTACTTGTGATATTTCACTTTAGGACATCTTCGTCTCCTTTGATCCGACCAATATTCTTGCCTTGTTCACACAACATATGGGCCCGTCTTAATGGATTTTCTTGATAAGTTCGTTGTTGAGCCCATCAATGACATTCTTATCTTCTCCATGCTAGATTTGATTCATATGGAACATTTGGCATTAATGTTGGAAAAATTCGAGAACCATCTTCGAGTCATCTCGAAATATGTGTTCTGGATGTTAGAAGTGACTTCTATAGTTCACGTGCAAACGTTGAAGGATGTCACCGTGGATTCGAGTAGAGTTAGCTCTGTTCCCTAAGGACACATGTGTGTTTTGTTGTTAGCACCTTATGTGTGTGCAGTTGTCTCTCGACAAGTTGTAAATACATGGGTCTAGCAATTTAGCTCTGTCTTTTGGAGCTTTACACTATAGTACCTGTTTTGAGAATCTAGTAACTTTACCTTCGCGGTAAATGTTGCAAATTTTCTATTCAGACATACTGAGTCTGAAGTATCATCTCACCTAACCAAATCTGAATCTCAAGCAGATATGATGGTTGGTGTTCCTCAAGGTTTCAACATAGGTCTCTTTGTAAATTCAGCAATATTGATGTAATGGTTGACATACTTAGCCAATAAGACCCTTCGTCATAATCTCTCTTTTCAGCAATATCAACCACTCTTCATGAAGCTTCTTCTATAATTGATTATAGGAGTTATGTTTATGGTTTCCTCGTATCCGAAGTCCGACCTTTACTTGGTGTCTGATTTCTCGAACATCAAGGAGAACATTTAAAGTAGTGTTGCTAAATGTCTCTCGCTATATCCTCCAGACCCTTTATGTTGGCAAGCGTCTTGTTGTGCCAAGTAATTGAAGTCCGAGAATGAAGTTTATTTCTTCTTGTGTCATCAGGAATCTTCTTAACGATTCATCCTAGTGGTGTAAAGTAATATCATGATCTTGGAAAGGATTTTGGTATACCTGGATGAATAAAGAGTTTCCTTCGTTTTCTTAGCCATGTTTTAAGAGTGACTATGATTTTAGTAATCAATAGTTTCTTTTGATACATGTTTCCTGAGACTATTACGAGTCCTCTCCACAAAACACTTTTCTGTCTTGGCCTTCTGTTGAACGAAAAAGTGACCCTTCGGTGTCAAGAGTAGTTCAACAGCTTGGTTTTATTGATCCATATCTCTGGAACCTGAAATCTCTACTTAAGTTGTTTAGTAGAGGTTCATTTATCAAAGTCTGTGGTCATGTTCTTTCTGTTGAAACCTTCTTTCTTAGAAGTTTAACCCTTATGAGCTCCATGGTCTCAATACTTATGAAGACCAGCTATCTAACAATTTGAAACCATCTCCTTTTGTTTCCTCTTTTACCTTGATGTGTTTCATGTCGTCACCTCAGAGTTGTTTCTAAACACTCCATCATGAGTTGACCATGAGATACTCTGTGTGTTGTTTAGTGTGTTTCTCTCTTATCTTTAGAATGTCCCTGTTTCTTTCTCTCCGTCTCTTTTCTACCTTTGGAATCTCGGGTCGAGATTCTCGTAAGGGGGGTAGAGATATAACACCCCAGTTCTAGCTAATCTCTTATTTAGGGTTTGATTGTGCATTGCATGAGCATCATATTTTAAATTGTGCATCAAAGAAATAAATCAAAGCCTCAAACCCTAATATTACCCCCTCTTTGTAAATATTTCAAATGGATTCAAATAGTTTGAAAATGGTCAAAAAGTTGTGAAGCCCAAAATGTTACAAGGGCCTCACATTAATTTTAAATGTTTTACAAAATCTAAGGCATTTTGAAATGCCCAAAATAGTTTTGTATATGAAAATACAAAAGGGAAATGAAAAACAGAAATTGAAAAAGTTTTGCTAAAAAAAGAGAGGAGCAGAGCAACCAGGATGAGCAGCCCAACAACCTTCTCCTCTTTTCCTTTCCCACGGCCACCCCGGGGCCCAAGCCAGCCCAGATGCAACCCACCCTGGCCGCGTACCCCTTCGATCCTTCTGTCCGCATGTCGTCTTCGTCACCAACGACGGAGCAGCTGCGTGGCGATGCTGCCGTCGCCGGCGTGCATCACTATTCCCGCCAGCACCACGATGCACGCTACCGTCCTAGATGACTTCTACAAGTACTCCTTCGCCGCCAAGATGAACCCTAATCCCCTCTTTTGCCCCAATTTCAATCCGGCCGGAACCCTAGCCCGCAGGTGTCGTGGTGTCCCCGACGCCTCCGGCCTCCCCGAACCATGTTGTGACGCCCAGGAGGTCCGTCTCGTTCCCATGCCCTCCCTCTTCCAAGGAATTGGCCTCACGCAACCAGAATCGACTGCAACGACCTCGTCTTCCCGAGCTCTGGCCGCCGCCTACGCCACTGTTTCCGGCCTCCCCGAGCTTTTCTGACCCCATCAACGTGTTCCTGGTGACCCTCTGAGAACCCGTGCTCTTCTCCCTCTCCCTCTCGCCTTCTTCCATGCCCGTGCCGTGCGTCTGCCGCGGCTGCCGCTGTCCGCCGTCACCGGCCATGTTCCGGTGGTCATCCCGCAGCGTCGCCGCTAGTTTTTGGTCCACCCCGTTGAGCCGCGTCGAACGATACCAACCTCGAGCCCAGGCGCGCAGCCAATCCCCCGATCCATGATCAACCTAGGAGCAATCCCCGTAGTGACGTCATGCTGACGTCATCGTGACATCAGCCAATGCGGGTCTGACCCAGTCTGTAACACCGCGGTTCTGAAAAGACCATGGCTTCTATGTGACATGCCAATCCCTGGATTGGTTCATTGGCCCACAATAGAATAAGATGAATAACATAGCAAAATATCCGTGTATCAGATAACGAAGATCTAGAGTACCATTATTACAATAAAAGCTTAGCCCAAGGCTAGCTCAAATTATTCAGGTAGCAACATAAATAAAGTAAATCCTCCATTCTTCAAATTGCCCACAAGTGAACAAGTGCCGAGTGGAGTACCGTGGCCTAAATCGATTACTCAGAATCGGAATAACCTGCAACATGAAACGTAGCAGCCCCGAAGGGTCAATACATGGAATGTATGGCAAGTAGAGCTAGTAATGGAGACAATAGTACTAATAACTACATGCATATTTGGCAAGTGGAGCTTTGTCTGGCTTGCATTTGCAAATAACTTTGTCCTACTTTCATAAACAGTTTTTGATTTTCTTTGAAAAGGACCCAATTAAGTTAACCCAACAATATTAAAACAATTATGAAATTAGAATGAGCGAGAAACATGTCATGGAATCAATATCAAGCAACTCAGATGTCCATAACCGGGGACACGGCTAATCGATTAGATTATACACCCTGCAGGGGTTAGTACACTTTACCCATGTGACTTGGCCAGCCCAGCTCGTACCATCACTCTCATTTTGAGTGGTGATAGGGAGAAGTCCAAGAAGAGACTGTTCGGGAAGTAGCTCCTCAATCCCGACGCGCACCGGTCCAACCTACCAAAATTCTACATCTCTGGATACGCGGGTTCGAGTTACCACAACCTACTAAGCCTAACCAACCGCCCATTCCATTATTGGCACATGGTTGCACACGTAAGCTACACAATAAATAAGCCAATCATTCTCTCTTGATACCTGGGTGCCTTTCCGCAATGAAACCACCAAAAATTATCAATACCATCACACCCAGGGGATTCATTGATTAAGTTGTTTTAGTTTTCACAAACCAATACTTTTAGAAACAAGTCTCAATGATGTAACCCAGCCCTCGTTCAACATAGCATGGCTAAGCACATCTACCAACGGTGGTTCATCTACAAGGAAAGCCCTACCACATAATAGGACATAGCATAGCGATAGTATCATCCTACACATGCATCTACAAAATACACGACAATGCATTGAAAATAGTAGGACGATATCATGAACAAAGTAGCATCTACTTGCCTTGGTTATAGCGGTCGGAAGAACAATCCACACACGAGCAAGCGTTGCACTCGTCACAATCTACACGATACAATTGCAATCATAAACAAACAATCCACAAGCATATGCAACAAAGATGATGCATGAAGGTATGCAAGGCAAGTGAATTGGTGCTACAGCTGCACCACATAATCCTATTCAATAATACTACTGATTGCATGCATGGAAAATAGTTTTAGCGCAAGGAAAACTATTAGACAAAAAGGTAATGCTCGAAACTATAGCTAGAACTCAAATAATTCACTACCGGTAGTATACTGTTTGTAAAATATTGGGAAAATTCTACCTCATAGGTATCGCTGATTAAAAACAGTACCAATTGGAATTACTCAAAAAGGAATTATAAAACTCCCCGAGTAATTAGAACACTGCAGAAAGCCACTAGACAGTTTCTGCAGAAGTTCTTACTGTAAGCCTATCTTTTTAATTCACGATGAGATTCCCCTCGTTCCACTGAATCCAGGGACATATCATACGCGATTTTTGGAGCTACGGATCTTTTTCTACGAATTTATTACTCCGAAAAGGCCACTAACTAGTTTGATTAAACTATACTAAACCTTGCTGCAAAAGTCTGAACCAAAGGTACAGCGAGATTCTACACGACTAACTGAATCTACACATATTTTATTTGCAATTTTTGGCCAAGCGGTTTAATTTCTACGCAATTTACAAGTTTCTACCGAAATTTGTCAACTAAAAGGATTAACGAAATTAACCAGTCAACTGTGTCTGTTGACTGCTCAACGCGTCTGCTGACTGGGCGTCTGACTAGTCAACGCCTGAGTCTGACCAGTCAACTACCGATCTGAACCGTTGATCTAAAATCTGACGGTGGCTACAGGCTTACCGGGAACGAACGGCGAAACGGACGGCGGCGAGTTCCGGACGGTGCGGCGATCGACTCCGGCGACGGTGTTACCTGCGCGGTAGGAGAACGATCAGCGCGCGGTTCAAGATTGTCAACGCGGCGCGCAAGACGGCGCGTGCGGGCGTGCGTAGGCGTGCGAGGGCGTGCTAGCGCGCGGCAGCGAGGCGGCGCAGTGCTGCAGCGGCGCAGCAGCAGCGCACGCAAGCAGCAGCGCGGAAGCGGCTGGCGCAGCGCGCGCAGGCGGCGCAAGCGGCGCAGCAGCGGGCCAGCTGTGGCAGCAGCAGCGGCTGCAGAGGCGGCGCTGCAGCGGGTCGGCGGCGAGCGGAGCACTGCGGCGGGAGGCGGGTGGCGCGGCGCTGCGAAGCGGCGGTGGCGGCGAGTGGCCGGCGGCGGGGCGGGACGTGGCGCCGGGGGCGGGGCAGCGGCCGAGGCGGCGCGGCGGCGAGGTGGAGGCGGCGGCATGGTGGCGTTACCTGGCCGGCGGGGAGAAGGGCGGCGGCGGCGGAACCGGGTGGCGGCGGCGATCGCGGGACCCGAGGCGCGGGGCGATCGAGGCGGGCTGGGAGGCGGCGTGCGGGTGCGGATCCCGAGGCCGGGGTGGCCTCTTATGTGGGGCCCTCTCGCGGGGTCCCACTCCGATTCGGCGCGGAGTTGGTTTCGGACTCGGAAATCGGCCCGAAATTCGGACCGTTTTTCCGACGTTTAATAAAACGGCGATAACTTCTCCGTACGAGCTCCGAATCGAGCGATTCTTGCTCCTATGGTTTTGTAAAGTCGAGGGGAACAATCTAGGTTCAAGGTTCGGGCGAAACCACTAGGCTACAAAGGTGGACAACGCTAGTCCTACTAAAGCCTCCCGCAGGAGCCTCGTAGTAGAATAGGATAGGGTTTCGAAAATAGCGTTTCGCCGATTCATTTCGATCGACGGTTTTGTAAGGAAAAGCATGATGCAATGATATGAATGATATGCAAGGCCAAATCTAAAATTTGGGATGTGACAAGACTAACCCCCATAAGATGAATCTCGTCCTCAAGATTCGGTGCGGCTAGCAAATAGGTGTGGGTAGTCCTCTCGGATGTCATCCTCACGCTCCCAAGTGGCTTCCTCTTCGGTGTGGTGGCTCCATTGTACCTTGCAAAACCTGATCGTCTTGGTACGGGTAATCCTCTCTGCTGTCTCCAGAATCTTGACCGGTTTCTCCTCATAGGTCAAGTTGTTCTCAAGTTGAACCTCCTCTAGCGGTACAGTGTCTCTCAATGGTGTATCCATCATCTCCGGATGGCACTTCTTCAGCTGGGATACGTGGAACACGTTGTGAACAGCGGACAGAGCCTCTGGCAACTCCAACTGATAAGCAACTTCTCCTTTGCGTGCTAAGACCCGATACGGTCCAATAAATCGAGGTGCTAGCTTACCCTTAATTCCAAATCTCTTGATTCCACGAAGTGGCGACACTCTGAGGTATGCTCTATCACCTACCTCATACACCACTTCCTTGCTCTTGGAGTCAGCGTAGCTCTTTTGCCTTGATTGTGCTACCTTCAGCCTGTCCCTAATCAAGGCGACCTTCTCCTCAGCGTCCTTGATCAAATCAGGTCCAAACAACTGACGTTCTCCTACTCCATCCCATAGCAATGGTGTTCGGCACCGTTTCCCATACAGCACATCGAACGGTGACGTCTTGATGCTGGTTTGATAGCTGTTATTGTAGGAAAACTCAGCATACGGCAAATTCTCATCCCAACTAGAACCATGAGCCAAAGCGCAAGCTCTCAGCATGTCTTCCAAAATCTGATTCACCCTCTCGGTCTGTCCATCAGTCTGTTGGTGAAACGCTGTGCTAAACTCCAATCTAGTACCAAGTGACTCGTGCAGCTAGCGCCAGAAGTGTGAGGTAAATTGGGTGCCTCTATCAGATACGATACTCTTGGGAACTCCATGTAGGCACACAATCCTGTCCATATAAATATTTGCCAACTTTGCACTCTATAGGTCGTCTTTACCGGTATAAAGTGGGCTACCTTGGTCAAATGGTCGACCACTACCCAAATGGAGTCATATCCTGACCTGGTCCTGGGCAACCCTGTGATAAAGTCCATTCCCACTCTATCCCACTTCCAATCCGGCACGGGCAAGGGCTGTAGTAGTCCTGCTGGCTTCTGGTGTTCTGCCTTCACTCGGCTGCACACATCGCATAGGGCAATATGCTTGGCGATATCTCCCTTCATGTTGTTCCACCAAAATCTGCTCTTCAAATCCATATACATCTTTGTGTTGCCCGGATGTATGGAGTATGGCGAGTTATTAGCCTCCTGAAGAATCAACTCCCTTATCTCCGGGTCGCTGGGCACACACAAACGATCTCCGTACCACAAGGTACCATGCTCATCCTCGCAAATATCCTTTTCTCGATTCTCCTTCATCTTTTCCTTTATCTCCTCTATTTCCTTGTCTCCTACCTGAGCCTTTATGATCCTGTCCTGTAGCGTTGGTTGGACTTCCATTGTTGCCAAGTATCCTTCAGATACTACCTCCAGTCTAAGGTCCTTGAATTTCTTGCACAAATCCTCAGGCAATTCACCAATTGTCAAACCATTGGCATAAACCTTCCGGCTCAGAGCATCTGCTACTACATTGGCCTTTCCTGGGTGGTATTGTAGATTCATATCATAATCCTTGATAAGCTCCAACCATATCCTTTGTCTCATGTTCAATTCCTTCTGTGTAAATATGTATTTCAGGCTCTTGTGGTCAGTGTACACATCATAGTGTTTTCCCATTAAGTAATGCCTCCATACCTTGAGCACATGGACCACTGACGCTAACTCCAAGTCGTGTGTGGGGTAATTCCGCTCATGGTGCTTGAGTTGTCGCGAGGCATATGATACTACTCTCTCATCCTGCATCAGCACACTCCCAAGTCCCTGTCGAGAAGCATCGCAGTACACTTGGAAATCCTTCTGAAGATCTGGTAAACACAGAACAGGCGTAGTCACTAGTCGACGCTTCAGTTCCTGAAAGCTGGCTTCACATACGTCTGACCACTCAAACTTTCTCTCCTTCTTTAGAAGTTCAGTCATCGGCTTAGCAATCTTGGAAAAGTTTTCAATGAACCTCCGGTAATATCCAGCAAGTCCCAAAAAGCTTCGAATCTCTCCCGCATTCTTGGGTGCTTCCCACTCCGTCACTGCAGTCACTTTTCTTGGATCAACAGCGACTCCTTCTCCTGACACTACGTGTCCAAGAAACCCAACGGTGTTAAGCCAGAATTCACACTTGCTGAATTTGGCATACAGCTTGTGTTCCCTCAGCTTCTCCATAATCAGTCTCAGATGCTTCTCATGCTCAGCATCATCCTTGGAATATATCAGTATGTCATCAATAAACACCACCACGAACTTGTCCAAATACTCCATAAATACCTTGTTCATCATGGTCATGAAGTATGCCGGGGCATTCGTTAGTCCAAAAGACATAACTATATACTCATATAAACCATACCTAGTGGTGAAGGCGGTTTTTGGTACGTCCTGCTCCCGGATCTTCAATTGAAAGTAGCCTGATCTCAGATCAATCTTGCTGAACACCTTCGCTCCTTCCAGTTGATCAAACAAATCATTAATGTTCGGCAGAGGGTACTTGTTCTTGATGGTTACTTCATTCAGCGAGCGATAGTCCACTACTAATCTCTTGCTGCTGTCTTTCTTCTCCACAAACAGAACAGGTGCACCCCATGACGACGAACTAGGCTGAATGAATCCCTTTTCCAGCCGCTCTTTCAACTGCTTCTTCAATTCCTTCAGCTCATCCACATCCATCTTATATGGTTTCTTTGCTATTGGTCCTGTTCCCGGCATCAGGTCGATAAGAAACTCTACTTCCCTGTCAGGTGGCATCCCTGGCAGCTCTTCCGGAAACACGTCGGGGTAATCCCTAATCACTGGCATAGTATCCATGCTAACCCCCTTAAGAGAATTCAACTTACACCTTCTCGGTCGTACAGCCGACTTGAATCTAATCCTCTTACCATCCGAGGTTTTGAGTGAAACAGCTCGCTGTGCACAATCTATGTGTCCCCCATGCATAGACATCCAATCCATGCCCATTATAACATCTAATCCTTGTGAATCCAATACTACCAAATGTGCCATGAAGTTGTGTGTTCCAATCCTCACAGTTAAATCGCGGCATCCCGCGCTAGCTATCATATCTCCTCCAGGCGAACTCACTCTAATAGACCTTTTCATAGAATCAGTAGGTAACTTATACTTATCCATAAATGCCCTTGATATGAATGAATGCGATGCACCAGTATCGAAAAGTATAAGTGTAGGGTAAGTGTTGATTGGAAACTTACCAATCACAAGGTCAGGCTCATCTGGAATCTCCTCCACATTTATGTGGTTCACTGTGGCCTTCTCGTTGTTGGTTGACTTCAGTCCTTTCCTCTCCGGACAGTTTTTAGCATAGTGTCGCTTCTGCTTACACTTGAAGCACGTCACCTCACTCAGATCCTTCTTCACAAAGCTGCGATCATGGTTGCAGTCATGTCCACCGTGTCCTCCAGAGTGGTGAGAGTGTCCTCCCTTGTGGTTGTGGTGGTTGCTCCTATGGTTGTCATGACGATGCCCATCGCCTCCATGGTGGTGGCGGTCATGGCTCCCATGGTCACTCCCTCCATGCTTGGAGTATCCATCATATGAAGTGCGAGACTTGTGGTGAGAACCAGAGTGATGATTGTTGCTCTTTCTCTTGCGGCTTTCTACCTGCTTGTGCTTCCCTTCCAAGATCCTGGCCTTGTCCATTAGCTCTTGGAAAGTGGGGCAATAAACCACCAGTAACTGTACTGAAAGCTCATCACTGAGGCCATCCAGAAATCTCTCCCTCCTTTTTGCATCAATGTCAACATCCTCAGGTGCATAACGGGACAAGTTGTTGAACTCCTAAATGTACTCGGCCACGGTGCGATTGGTTTGGCGCAAGTTGCGGAACTCCTTCCTCTTCAGGCTCAGAACTCCTGAAGACACGTGGTTGGTCCTGAAACCTTCCTCAAACATTGCCCAAGTCACAGTATCCAGCGGGTGGGTGATCTGAAAAGTGTCCCACCAAGAAGCGGCTGGTCCCTCAAGTAAGTGAGCGGCAAACCTCACCTTCTCAGCATCAGTGCATACGACAGTTACCAGATCCTTGTTGACTGAACGCAACCAGTCGAGAGCAACCATTGGTTCCGTTGCAGTAGAGAACTTAGCTGGCCTTAGCCTCAGAAATCTGGTGAGAGCATCTCCCTGAGGCTGATTGTTTCCATTGTTGTTGTTCTGATTTGCCATGAACTGAGTCATCACTTGGGTCAGCTGTGCCTGAGCTGCCATGAGCTGCTCCAACTCAGTGGGGTGACGGCGAGGAGGCATCTGCGGTTCAGCACAGGTAAGTTTAGAAAGAATCAACTACGACAATAGGATTCTACCCATGCATATGATCAATCAACAACAAACAATAGCAGACAATCACAAGCAAGCAACACATCAACAAACAAGTGATCCAGCAACATCCCAGGGTTATCCTAGCAGTATATACCTACTGAAATAGTTTTACAAGAGTTGGCAATGGTTAACTAAACAGTTGATCAACTAAACAGCAAAAACAGCAATCTGCCAGAACAGTCCAGCAGCGTTCACGAATTTTTCTGCCTGACTTAAACTCGTCAGAAAATTTAGATGATTTTTGCACATATAGTACAGAGAGTTTTGCATCAGCCCAATGTTTTTCAGATTTTTCCGAGTTACCAGAAAAATATGAAAATTCATGCAGTACTGCTGTATCAGCAGAAAAACTACAGCGAAAATAACACAGATAGTAACCAAACTTGCCATAACTCTTTCATAAAATTCGCACAATTAATTCCTGGGATATTGGAGTACACAAATAAGCAACTAATCACTCTTAAACTAACACGAACTAAGCTTCACATCGATCGAGACTAATCCTAACGAATTTTCCTAACGTGGACTAATTGGTGGACTTCTATCTACTTCTTGAAGAGGTTGCAGTAGGTCCTTGCTGTCATGCGTTGGCGCTTCGGTTCGCGGTACAACCATGGCGGCGGAGTGTACACCTCTCCTGAGTCATCACTTGAAATCTCAAACTCCACCTCTTCTGGATCCTCCTCTTCTTCTTCACTCTCAGCTGCAACTGCAACAGCTTCATCTCCTCCACCATCATCGTCTCCATCATCATCATCCTCGTCCTCATCATCATCATCGTCTCCACTGTCATCATCATCCCCATTGTTGCCATCATCTCCATTGTCATCATCAGAGGGTGGATTCAGCTGCGCTTGGAGAGCGGCAATCTGGGTTGTCATAGCTTCAATAGTTTGATCCCTTTCCTGGACGGTCCCTTGCAACTGTTGTATGTTCTGGGTGTTCTTCTGCACAGTACCATGAAGATGAGCTATGGTTGCATCTCTGGCTATCAGGGCATTCTCCAGAACTCCCATAGCTTCATGCAAAGTGTCAATCTCCTGTCCTTGGACCACCATACCATTGCTAGCAAAGTCTGCAATCTCCTTTATCATCATCACCTTCTCAGCTAGAGCTCCATTCTCCTTTTCCATGTCCTCTATGTGCCTCCGACGGGGCGGCATGTTGTTCCTGTCGCCCGGGGTAACCACAATGTGCCCATCTTCATCACTCCTCCCATAGTCACGGTAGGGTGAATTTGCTGGCAGTAGGTGTCGGACATTATGGCACTGGCGAGACAGGGCTTCATGTATGGACAAGTTGATTCCAAGTTCCCAGTTGCAGTATGTCTTGGTGTAGATCAGATGCACTGGATTTGGCAAGGCGGCATCCCTGAATATGAAGGTAGTGATCTCCCATGCATCCTCTCCATATCCATAGGTGTACAGCCTTCTTCCCTTGAACATGGGAAGTGGCAATCCCAATGACTGCAAGAGCTGAGCCAACTGCCTTGCAAAGGGCCTTGGTGACTCCATGGTGGCATACTCAGTCCTGACTTCTCCCATCTACCAAGTAAAAGAGGAAAGTGTGAGAATAGCATATGGTAAGAATTTACGAGGGTGAAAGGCATAAGATGAAAGACAGAGTTAATATAGGCTTTAATAATTCTATGGCTTCCTAATCCAATCCTAGGTCACGATCCTAGAGTCGACACACGGGCTCTGATACCATCCTGTAACACCGCGGTTCTGAAAAGATCGTGGCTTCTATGTGACATGCCAATCCCTGGATTGGTTCATTGGCCCACAATAGAATAAGATGAATAACATAGCAAAATATCGGTGTATCATAGATAACGAAGATCCAGAGTACCATTATTACAATAAAAGCTTAGCCCAAGGCTAGCTCAAATTATTCAGGTAGCAACATAAATAAAGTAAATCCTCCATTCTTCAAATTGCCCACAAGTGAACAAGTGCCGAGTGGAGTACCGTGGCCTATATCGATTACTCAGAATCGGAATAACCTGTAACATGAAACGTAGCAGCCCCGAAGGGTCAATACATGGAATGTATGGCAAGTAGAGCTAGTAATGGAGACAATAGTACTAACAACTACATGCATATTTGGCAAGTGGAGCTGTGTCTGGCTTGCATTTGCAAATAACTTTGTCCTACTTTCATAAACAGTTTTGATTTTCTTTGAAAAGAACCCAATTAAGTTAACCCAACAATATTAAAACAATTATGAAATTAGAATGAGCGAGAAACATGTCATGGAATCAATATCAAGCAACTCAGATGTCCATAACCGGGGACACGGCTAATCGATTAGATTATACACCCTGCAGGGGTTAGTACACTTTACCCATGTGACTTGGCCAGCCCAGCTCGTACCATCACTCTCATTTTGAGTGGTGATAGGGAGAAGTCCAAGAAGAGACTGTTCGGGAAGTAGCTCCTCAATCCCGACGCGCACCGGTCCAACCTACCAAAATTCTACATCTCTGGATACGCGGGTTCGAGTTACCACAACCTACTAAGTCCAACCAACCTCCCATTCCATTATTGGCACATGGTTGTACACGTAAACTACACAATAAAGAAGCCAATCATTCTCTCTTGATACCTGGGTGCCTTTCCGCAATGAAACCACCAAAAATTATCAATACCATCACACCCAGGGGATTCATTGATTAAGTTGTTTTAGTTTTCACAAACCAATACTTTTAGAAACAAGTCTCAATGATGTAACCTAGCCCTCGTTCAACATAGCATGGCTAAGCACATCTACCAACGGTGGTTCATCTACAAGGAAAGCCCTACCACATAATAGGACATAACATAGCGATAGTATCATCCTACACATGCATCTACAAAATACACGATAATGCATTGAAAATAGTAGGACTATATCATGAACAAAGTAGCATCTACTTGCCTTGGTTGTAGCGGTCGGAAGAACAATCCACACACGAGCAAGCGTTGCATTCGTCACAATCTACACCATACAATTGCAATCATAAACAAACAATCCACAAGCATATGCAACAAAGATGATGCATGAAGGTATGCAAGGAAAGTGAATTGGTGCTACAGCTGCACCACATAAACCTATTCAATAATACTATTGATTGCATGCATGGAAAATAGTTTTAGCGCAAGGAAAACTATTAGACAAAAAGGTAATGCTCGAAACTAGAGATAGAACTCAAATAATTCACTACCGGTAGTATATTCTTTTTAAAATCTTGGGAAATTTCTACCGCATAGGCATCGCTGATTAGAAACAGTACCAATTGGAATTACTCAAAAAGGAATTATAAAACTCCCCGTGTAATTAAAACACTGCAGAAAGCCACTAGACAGTTTCTGCAGAAGTTTTTACTGCAAGCCTATCTTTTTAATTCACTATGAGATTCCCCTCGTTCCACTGAATCCAAGGACATATCATACGCGATTTTTGGAGCTACGGATCTATTTCTACGAATTTATTACTCCGAAAAGTCCACTAACTAGTTTGATTAAACTGTACTAAACCTTGCAGCAAAAGTCTGAACCAAAGGTACAGCGAGATTCTACACGACTCACTAAATCTACACATATTTTATTTGCAATTTTTGGACAAGCGGTTTAATTTCTTCGAAATTTACAAGTTTCTACCAAAATCTGTCAACTAAAAGGATTAACGAAATTAACCAGTCAACTATGTCTGTTGACTGGTCAATGCGTCTGCTGACTGGGCGCTGACTGGGCGTCTGACTAGTCAACGCCTGAGTCTGACCAGTCAACTACCGATCTGAACCGTTGATCTGAAATCTGACGGTGGCTGCAGGCGTACCGGGAACGAACGGCGAAACGGACGGCGCCGAGTTCCGGACGGTGCGGCGATCAACTCCGGCGACGGTGTTACCTGCGCGGTAGGGGAACGATCAGCGCACGGTTCAAGATCGTCAACGCGGCGCGCAAGACGGCGCGTGCGTGCGCGCGTGCGTAGGCGCGCGGGACAGCACGCGCGCGAGGGCGTGCTAGCCGCAGCAGCGAGGCAGCGCGGCAGCGGCGCAAGCGGCGCAGCGCAGGTGGCACAGCAGTGGGCCAGCTGCGGCAGCAGCAACGGCTGCAGAGGCGGCGCTGCAGCGGATCGGCGGCGAGCAGAGCGCTGCGGCGGGAGGCGGGTTGCGCGGCGCTGCGGAGCGGCGGTGGCGGCGAGTGGACGGCGGCGGGGCGGGACGTGGCGCCGGCGACGGGGCAGCGGCCGAGGCGGCGCGGCGGCGTGGTGGAGGCGGCGGCGCGGTGGAGAGAAAAGGAGGCGGCGGCACGGTGGCGTTACCTGGCCGGCGGGGAGAAGGGCGGCGGCGGCGGAACCGGGTGGCGGCGGCGATCGCGGGACCCGAGGCGCGGGGCGATCGAGGCGGGCTAGGAGGCGGCATGCGGGTGCGGATCCCGAGGCCGGGGTGGCCTCTTATGTGGGGCCCTCTCGCGGGATCCCACTCCGATTCGGCGCGGAGTTGGTTTCGGACTCGGAAATCGGCCCGAAATTCGGACCGTTTTTCCGACGTTTAATAAAACGGCGATAACTTCTCCGTACGAGCTCCGAATCGAGCGATTCTTGCTCCTACGGTTTTGTAAAGTCGAGGGGAACAATCTAGGGTCAAGGTTCGAGCGAAACCACTAGGCTACAAAGGTGGACAACGCTAGTCCTACTAAAGCCTCCCGCAGGAGCCTCGTAGTAGAATAGGATAGGGTTTCGAAAATAGCGTTTCGCCGATTCATTTCGATCGACGGTTTTGTAAGGAAAAGCATGATGCAATGATATGAATGATATGCAAGGCCAAATCTAAAATTTGGGATGTGACACAGTCAAACCCAGACAGGGACCCACTTTGCCTGCGTGGAGGATGAGGTGGCTAGTGCCCCACCTGTCTGTCTCTAGGGCTAGCCCAGCCCTCTGTGTAAAAAGTATATCCAGTTTTATTTAAATTAAGAAATGGTTTAATAATTTCTAAAATTGGTATAAAACATGTAAATTCAATAAGTAATTATTTATAAATCAGAAAAATACAAATAATATATCAAAATGTTCAGAAAAATGAGTTATATCTCTTTAAGATATAATCATGCATTGTTCAACAACTTTGAAGACAAGTTCAATTAAAGAACTAACCAACCCCTCTCATATGACTCCGGAGTTTCCCCGAGATAGGGTTTTCACCCCTCGGAACCCTGTTTAAACAGTCAAGCATGCTTTAGGGTTTTAATTCAATACAATTCAACTTGCCATATCATCATCATTGCTTGAGAATTCCATCGATGCCATGTGTTGATTATTTCCCTCTCTTTCCGGGGTTTGGTTCTTCTTCGGTAGAATACGATATCAAGATCGAGATCGAAGCCCGAGGAAAACACCATCAAAGATCAAAGACCATAGATCGACGAACAATATTTGACCAATTGTAACCAAGTCATGTACAAGGTTCCCGAAGATCTGCGTATCGGTTATGAACGGGCAAAGGCAAGCATATCCCCACCATGATATAATCCTATGATTTCTAAAGCATTTCAATTCTGCCATGTTGCATACGATTCTACTGTGTTCTTTTATCAATATATAGAGTATCCTATCTATTTCATACTCCCTTTGAGCTTATATTACCTGATCCACTTCTCCTAGCATAACTCGGTTTGGCTCGTGTGCACTGCTAGAGCTATCATCCAGATAATGTATCAGATGCAGAGAATCTAGTATGACAGGAGAATGAGATGAGATGATATCATAGGTGATATAAGATTAAACATGCTAAGGCTTGTATGGGAGGTCACGGTGGGATGTGGTTTTTCTAGTCCCATGCTCACCACCACTAGGACCTGAGTTCTTGCCTTTGGAAACAAGACGAGCGTGCACCACACGGGGCCTGGAAAACCTCACGAGCAACTAACTTGCCTAGTAGATTCCAGGAGTCACATAGTTCGGGCGTTCCATTCGACATATGCATAGAAAACATTTTGAAAGATTTGTCGGGTGCAGGTGCATTCATAACAGGTAGGGAAGCGTGGACCGGGTTGCTTGGGGTAGATAGCGCCCCTGGTAAACCAACCTCGCCTCACATCTTTAAGTACCGGCTTCGGGATTTGACCTGTTACGGCGGAACCATACTTATTGCGTGACTCATGGTCTCGGCGAAAGCAAGGTAAAGGTCGTGTCTAACCACCCTCTGTCGACCTTCCAAGGAAGAGGGTAATCATGTGGCATTATGAGAAGGTTAGTAAGTGTGGGTAAAGTTGTACACCCCTACAGGGTAATAATCTTTTCGAAAATCCGTGTTCACGGTTATGGATGACTTGGCGATCGGACTCAAGATCATAGAGAACATGAACCTAATCGTAAAACTTGACAGGTGAACGTGTGCTTAAGGATGCTTCCTCATGGGTACAAGGGGGTGATCCAAGTTCAGCTGATGATGATTTGGTGGATATCAAAAGATGATGATCAATACTTTGGAGATGTCGCTCTCTTATCCCCTTTAAAATATTTTTATTAGACGAGCTTCTTCTCTCTCTTGTTTATAAACAAAGATGGCTTTATGCAAAACAACTCCACCAGCCATAAGTATTGCGGAGTACACCCTGTACTCACCCTTGCTTTGTTGATACTTTTGGTAGAGTAAGTGTTCACCTGAAGACGAGTTCTGTACTACATCGACATCGACAAGTAGCTTGGGGTTCCCGGCCGGTAGCCTAGAATCTATGGGCTGGGACGTCATCGTTATGCTTCAGGCCTCTTAGGCCATTTGTTAAGTTTTCTATACTTAATAGCATAATTTGCCTTCTGTTGTTTGGTGTTTGTGGTCAGTGACCTCTGCTTGTAATAATTTGGTTATCTGCTCACACATGAGCTTGCTATAATAAATTTTGTGTCGTAGGGTCACTGTTGTGTTACCGATTCTTCACTGGATATTCTTGAGCTCAAGGTTAAGGTTATTTCAGACAGAGATCTGGAATTTGTTTAGCCCTTATCCCGGGGGTGTCACAGTTCGGACACACGCCCGCACCAGGCGACATCGCCCACGGATCTCCTCCACCACCACCGCTGGGACCTTCGAATCACCCGGTCGCACCAACACAGAACAACGGCATAAACGGGTACCCCGCACCGAAATGGTCACTGATGATCTAAAAGGGGTGCCCAACAAACAGGGTGCAAAAGAAGATCATCCGCCAGGTCAGCTTGGTCTGGACCGCTCCACCCGCCATCCCCGAGTACCTCAGCGGTTCGGAGTTCTGCATCACATTCAGTCGTTCTGATCACCCCCGCCAGATCCCTCGCACAGGTCATGCTACCCTAGTGCTCGAGGCGCAGATTGGAGGATTCGAGATGAGCCACGTCTTTATGAACGGTGGAAGCGGCATCAACCTGATGTTCGCTAGCACCTTAGCAGCAATGCGGATCCCGCTGTCCAGACTGAAACAATCCGACACAACATTCCACGGCATCATCCCAGGGAAAGGCATATTTCCCCTGGGAAAGATATGGCTCGATGTCATCTTCGGCAAGCCCGACAAGTTTCGGTGCGAGTGACTCGAGTTCGAAGTGGTGGACTAGCCACTGCGTGGCACAACAAAAAGCAACTGCATGGCACAGGAAGTTGTTCATCAAGAGATTACAACAAAAGTAGAAGACAACTACCCTACATCTAGAACAACAAAGCCTAATAAGCTGCATCCTGAGCGGCCTTGGAGCCAGAATGCCTGCCCTTGACCTCCTCCTGCTGCTTCACCGCATACTCCGCCAGAAGGTCAATAAGCTTCGGCCCATAGCGCTTAGAATGATTAGCGAAGAGAGCGAAGGCTACCTGGGAACCGTCGGGGGCCGTTGGCATCTGGGAGGTGACCTGGTGAAGATCCAACTCCGCCGTGGACGCCATGGCCATGGCTAGGCCCATGGAAGCACCGATCCCCTTTTGTTTGCACTTGTAAGCCGCAGGTGCATCCACGGAGAACCCATACGCCAAGGAATCGACATCCTCAAGGGCAACGTCATTGGGAACGAGCTCCTTCTAGAAGCGCCCGAGGACCTCCTTGGCTTTGGCAAGAGAGCCAACCATAGTACTTTAGCGGTCTTTGACCGCCGCAGTGGCATCATCCAAAGCAATACCGTGCTCCAGGGAACTGCGATTGAACTCAATGCCTCCGGCATCTAGTGAAACGAAAAATTATAGTAAGAATCGAACAAAGGCACAGGGACGCAGCAGCCGAAAAAACCAAAGAAAGGCGAAAATACTCACCAGAGACAGCCTTGGCAGCGGCCATTAGTTTTCGGCCACCTCCTTCTCACACGAAGCCACAACGGTGGTGAGTTGCTCCTCCCGATCCGTGGCTTCCTGCTCCAGATGCCCCTTAGCCGCGGCTACGTCAGCCAGCTCCTGTTCGAGCTTCTCCCCAACCGCATCCTCGACCTTTTTCCCCGCTCGCCCAAGGATCTTTTTTAGAGCATCAAGCTCGCGGAGGGCAGTATTATTATCATCTGCAAAAGCAACAAGAACGTACGTGAGCTCAACAAGCCAGCAAGCATACGGAAAAGTAGAGGATTGGTTAAGGATGTACCTTGAAGCAGCCTTAGGCTAGCCTCCAATGCCAGGTACTACTTCACCAGCTGGGTTGCACCTTGCACAAAGGGCTGCAAAAAGAAACAACTTGTCAGGAAAAAGGGTTCGTGGGTTGTTCCCAATAAACTAGCAAAAGATCAAACACATGAAAAACACTCGGGGGCTCCCCCCGAGACACGCAAAAAAGAAGCAAAGATCAGCAGATCATACGAAAATATGGCTCGGGGGCTCCCCCCCCAAGCAAGAAAGAAAACACTTACATGATCAGACGGAGACTCCGAAGGTCCCGGTGCAGTCTTCTGGGAGACGATCACCCGAGCCTCATGTGGAGAAGGGTTCGGAGCAGCGTCCCCAGAGGTGGCCAACGTCTGAGAGGGAGGAGGCGTCATCTTTGACTCGCCTACTGCCTCCTGAGTGGCATCGCTAAAAGAGCCCTCGGAGGAGTGGCTGGAAAGGAAAACACCAGTCAAAAGACAATAAAACAACAAGACAAGAAAGGTAGCAAAAGGCATCCGAAAAAACTTACGAGTCCATGTCACTCAAGTTAAAAACAGGCAGGGACCTCTTGACTTTCTTCTCTTCCTTCTTCCTCTTCGTCGGCGGCTGCGGCGATACAGCCCGCACAGGAACGGCCGGGATAGGAGAGGAAGAGGCACCGTCACCTCCACTGTGGCGAACAAGGAACGGCGGGTCCCTAGGCTTTGGCGGAGTCGAGGCATCCTAAGATTCGCTCGAGCTCCGTGCCCGCTTTCGGGTCTGTCCCTCGCTCGCCTCGAGGGCTTCCTCAGTCGGTGACTGCGCCAGGGGAAGCTCGGACACGGAGTCCACTACCTCGTTGTTCGGGTAGTGGAGGCACCATGCCGGGTACCTTGAACTCCTGCACAATGAAAACAAACTTTCATAACAGGAAAGCACAAGAAAACACACTCGAAAAAGCGCTATGCGCACATCGCAGATCTAGACATGCGGAACCAGTCGAGAAGCTGAACGGGGGCGTCAGTGACTTCCCCGGAAGGTCCTCATCGGATTTGTACTTCAGAAGCAGCTGAAGGACTCTGTCAAGGTCCCCCTTGGAGAGCTCCTCAGCCGCAACTCTCGTTGGGTCGTGGCAGCGAGAATAAAGGAACATCGGATGCGCCCTAGCCTGAGGTGGCTACACCCGATGTTTGAGGAAGGTGCGTATGATATCCACACCATTCACCTCCTTATCCGGAATCACCTGGAGGTCCTCCACCCGACAGTAGAGCTCCTCTATCTCCTCGACCTCACCCTCCAGGATATGGTTCTTCCAGATTTCTTTGGCAGGATTTTCTGGGTAGAGTCGAAAGGGGCAAGGCCAAAGTCTTGCCCATCCACTGTGGAATCGCGGATATAAAACCACCTCTTTCGCCAGTACTGGACGGACTCAGACATAGAAAAAGAGAAGAAAATAAAATTGGATCAAAGGGAAATGATGCATCCTCCAATCGGATAAACTCCGTCGGATCCGGACTGCCTCTTCATGGAATAGAGTTTCCGAAAGAGGCCAAAGTGTGTCTCGATACCGAGCCAGCACTCACAAAAAGTGACGAAACAGGCGATGTGGAGAAGAGAATTGGGCGAAAGATGATGGAGTTGGATGCCATAGAAAAACAACAGTCCAAAGAGAAAATCATGGACTGGGAGCGACAAGCCTTGAAGAACAAAAGCAATGAACATCACCCGAAACCCTACGGTGGGACGGGGAATTACCTCATCGCCAGGGATCAAACCCGCCTCACGCAACTTGCGCAGGTTTCCCTCGCACGTCTCCGAGCGCCGCCACCCACCATCGGTAACACGAGTGGCGGCGGTGCCTTTCTTGCCACCGGAAGCAGCGCTGGTGCCCACTATGGTGGAGGCTTTCTTCGATTTCCCCATTGCAGCGCAACTACGACGGCGGTGCGAGCGCAGGATAGAGGAAGGGAATGATCGGAGAACTTCCAACGCGCAGCAAGAAAAGCTCAAGAAAATGGAAGCAGTAGAAAGCAAGTGGCTACGGTGAAAACAAACCACAATTTTCCCCACAATTATAAGGACGAAGACGATGAACAAGGACCGTTGATCTGGAAGCCCTTGCTGCAGCATCAAATCCAACCATCCACATGTCAGCACAGCAGCGAACCGTCGCTCGCACGCCGTCCACTACGCACGGAAACCGAGGAGACGCTGTAATTCTCGCCACGTTGCGCATGACCAGTCAACTCCAAGTCAGAAAGTGGGACCCACGTTCGTCCAGTCACGTCACCTCTGGCTCTGCAGATGATTGAGGTCACCGATCATCAGCACTGACGTCATCAAAGCCACACTAGCAATGGTTACAAAACTTCGACTAAATAGCTAAAGTACTCACTCGAATCTACGATTCGAGCAACTACTCGGGGGCTAATCCTATCAGGAGCGCTGGCCGCGCAGCCGACGATGACTAAGATACTACACCAATGACCTTACTCTTCGAGTCCTACGTCGAGTCTACAACTCCTATACGGACTTGGGGGATACTCCCATAGGGAGGATTGATTCAAGCATCTGAAAAAATTGTGTCCTACAGACCTGAAGCCAACAATGGCTGAATTAAAGTCTCTGCTCGAGTCTACGACTCGAACTGACACTCGGGGGCTACTCCCATAGGGAGCACTGGTCGCGCACCCTATGAATTCTTCTACTGCGATCCTTCGGATCAGAATGCAAAAACTTTTTGGCAACTCTTCCCCAACAAATGCTAAGTGAGTAACATCCTCCTTGGCCACCGGAAACACCTCCGCGGTGATAAAATTTCGGATGCTGTGTCTGCGACGCAAACATAAGACCTACAGATACCATCTGATTGCCTAGTAACGCAACTGACTACGCTCTGCTGATAAAAATCCGTGCCAACAGGCGCGATGAAAATCCTGACAGACGCATTGGGTACATCATTTGAAAACTACTGGGATTCGATTCATATAAGACCTCAACGGCATGAGTCGAATTACGCCAGCATCTGTTCCGGGTTCGAGTCGACGGACTCGAATCTGAAGAAGATCGTGTTGTTTTTTCCTAAGACAGTTAACTGACCCTGATCCGTCAGGAGAGTAAAGCACATGTATCAACAATCCCTACACACTAAAATCATTCTTTTCATGATGAACAGAAATAGCCACACCCGAAAGATTGGAGAGTCCTCAGCCGAATCTACGATTCGACTGAACACTCGGGGGCTACTGACATGATTATACCCTACGGGTACACGACATTAGCATACTTGGTCAAGACCAAGGAAGTACCACAAGAATATACACGGGCCATGAAGATTTTAGGGTGGCCCAAGCCGATGACATCTTCGGATCCTTGGATAGGAAGACTAGAACAGATAGAATATTCAAAGGGGCAAACCCTAAACCTGTAACAGAATTGATCTGTGCCCGGGACCTGCCTACCTCTATATAAAGGATAGGAGGGAATGGCGAGGATGATATATCTCACCTCACCGCATACACACCTCCATGCCAGATTGCATCTGCGCAGCCCTGTAACTTTAGGTTCCGCCGTAATCCAGAATAGACAAGCAGGAGTAGGGTTTTCCATCCGAGGGCCTGAACCTGGGTAAATCTCGTGTCCCCTGGTTGCTTGTCTATTAACCGTTCCGTGATCTCCAGCACCCCCATCTTCTCCAACACCCAAGCTCATAACAATGGGCATTGATAATATTAAACCTCGTCATAGGGTTATAGGGAAAAGCCCTAGCCGGACAGGTTACAGAGTCCTACACTGCTTACAACTAGTCTAGCGTGTCTTGCACTCCAAGGCTCCGGGTACGTTGGTGACTCTTCTGTAGCCTTCCTTTATCCGGAATGGGCCTCCCTTCTGGATCCATCTAACTGGGCCGCCCAGTAGTCCATGGGCCATGCTACCAACTGTGGGCCACCCGGGTTATCCGGATAGGAGACATGCTATGAGGATACCAATATAGCATATCCCCAACATGCTTTAGATCCCAAGTCAGATGGAAATAAGACTTTTCTGACTAAAAAATACGCATACGTCTACTTCCTTGAATCCCAACCTGCCAAGGAAAATAAGGCGGTTCTCCATGAGCTCAATGTCACGGTTCCGGCTGATCCACAGTTTCTAGACTGGTCGGATGTAACCATCACCTATGATCGCTCAGATCACCTGAGGAAGACACATCATCAGGGAAAGTACCCTCTGGTCGTCAATCCTCTTATCATGGCTATGAGTTTTCTAAAACACTCATGGATGGTGGAAGCAGCATTAAAATCATCTACATTGAGACGCTCCATCGCATGAAGCTACACGATAGCTAGTTGAGTTACAGCAGTGTAACTTTCCATGGCATTGTACCAGGGAGACAGGCGGATTCTCTGGATGATATTACTCTGGACGTGACATTTGAAACCTGAGACAATTACCGAACCAAGCCACTCTCTTTTGAGGTGCTACCGTTCAAAAGTCCTTACCACACCATCTTCGGACGTCCAGCTTACTGGGCGTTCATGGCTTGTCCCTGTTACATCTACAAAATGATTATACTTCCAGGTCCAAAGGGCGTAATCACTGTACGGAGAAATCCGAGGAAGGCGCGAGAGTGCGACGAAGGATCTGCTGCCTTCGCCGAAGCCGTGATACACGCCCAGGAGTACCAGGAGATCAAGAAGACCATCAAACCGTCTGAAATGCCCACCATGAAGAACGAGGTGCTAAAGCCTTGTTTGTAGTTCAAGGCATCGGAAGAGACGAAGAAAACATCGCTGAAGGAAGATGATCCCTCCAAGACGACGAACATAGGGGTAGGCTTAGGCCACGAATAGGAAAGCGCTCTCGTCGAGTTCCTCAAAGCTAATAGTGATATCTTTGCATGATAGCCTTCTGACATGAACGGAGTACCTAGGGAACTTGCCGAGCACTATCTTAATGTGTACCCTGACACTAAACCTGTCAAACAGTCCTTATGACGGTTTGGTGATGAAATGCGCAAAGCAATAGCCAAGGAATTAGCCCGACTAGAATTAGCGGATTTTATAATAGAGGTCATCCATACAGATTGTGTGTTGATTATACCGCTTTGAACAAGGCATGCCCAAAATATACGTTCCCTTTACCAAGAATCCATCAAGTTATCGACTTAACAGCAGGGTTGGAACTACTCTGTTTTCTCGAAGCATATTCCGGATATCACCAAATACCGATGAAAAAGTCTTTCGTCACTCCTTTTGGAACCTTCTGCTACAAAACTATGCCTTTTGGCTTAAAGAACACAGGAGCAACATATCAATGTACTATGCAATGTTGTCTAAACGACCAAATCAGATGTAACGTCCATGTATACATAGACGATATAGCAGTTATGTCCAAAAAGAAGGGAAAATTAATTTCCGACTTGGATGAAACATTTGCTAGTCTATGAAAATTCAATATGATGCTAAATCCGAAGAAGTGTTTCTTTGGAATTCCAGTCGGAAAATGTTAGGTTTCATCGTCTCTAAGCGAGGCATAGAGGTGAACCGGGACAAAATCAAGGCTATACTAAACATTACCAGGCCAACTCGCCTGAAGGATGTGTAGCGTCTCACTGGTTGCATTGTAGTAGTGAGTCGGTTCGTCAGTCGGCTCGGCGAAAGAGCTACCCCTTTTTACAAACTCTTGAAGAAAACCGACAAATTTGTCTGGACCCAGGAAGCCGAAACTGCCCTACAAAGTTTGAAAGAACTACTTTCAAATCCACGAGTTCTCGTAGTGCCAGAACCTCAGGAACCTATGTTACTTTACATTGCAGCGACCAACAAGGTATAAGTGTAGTAAAAGTAGTCGAGCGCGAGGAAGAAGGCCACGAGCATAAGGTGCAACAGCCAACTTATTACCTGAGCAAGGTCCTGACAGAATCAAAACAACGGTACCCACATCATCAAAAGCTAGCCTATGGAGTGTTTTTTGCATCCAGAAAGCTATGCCACTATTTTAAAAGAGCACAAGATCACAGTGGTGAGCATCGCTCCCCCGCGAGATATAATTGATAACCGTGATGCCACATGACGTGCCGCAAAGTGGGGAATAGAGCTTGCAGCTTTCGACATTGAGTACAAACCATGTACAGCAATCAAGTCCCAAATACTTGCCGACTTTGTTGTTGATTGGACAGAGATGGCAGAAAACACAAGTCCTCCAGACTCAGAATTTTGGACCCTTCACTTTGACAGATCAAAATCACGAGGAGGTTCAAGGGTTTTGAGGTTCAACACATCCCTCGAGCAGAAAATGAGGAAGCAGATGCTCTATCGAGGATAGCCTCTACACGGAAACAAGTACTGGATGGCGCTTTCTTAGAGCATTTAAGGGTCCCCTCCATAGTCGGAGTTGATGAGGACTATCCGACAAAATCCGACTCACCTTTAATAATAGTTCTGGCTGTAATCCCTAGCTGGACAAAACCCTATCTGGATTTCCTGATAGACGGAAAACTACCCGAAGACAAAGTCTTGAGCCGACAGATTGTCCTACGAGCAAAATCCTATACTATAATAAATGTTGAGCTTTATAAACGGAGTGTTTCTAGCGTGTTCCATCGATGTATTTCTTTGGAAGAATGAGTGGAAATATTAAGAGAAATCCACGAAGGAGAGTGTGGTCACCATGATGCAGCCAGATCCTTAGTGGCAAAATATTTTCGGCATGGATTATTTTGTCTTAAAACTAAGGCGGATGCCGATAAACTGGTCAAAACATGCAGAGGCTGCCAAAAGTACGCCCATCAGGCACACGTTCCGGTTGAACAGCTGTGAACAATCCCTATTACATGGCCGTTTGCGGTCTGGGGGCTTGATATGTTAGGGTTGTTTTTCATGGTAAAATGTGCATTTACTCACCTACTAGTGATGGTGGATAAATTACAAAGTGGATTGAGGCGAAACTCGTAACAAGTTGCGATGGAGCCACAGCTAGAAAGTTCTCGAGGACCTAATCATCCGATTCGGATATCCGCACAGTATAATTACTAACAATGGGAGCAATTTTTCCATGGGGGAACTTGCTGAATTCTACGAAAAACAAGGGATCCGACTTGATATTGCATCAGTCGCACACCCATAAGATAATGGACGAGTCGAAAGAACTAATGGCCTCATGGAATCCGACCTTGTCTCGAGGCACCGCTTCGTCGTGCTATGGGGGCTTGGGCGGCAGAATTACCGTCTCTCATATGGAGCTTATGTACAACTCCTAACAGGTCAACCGGCTATACCCCTTTCTTCTTGGTCTATGGTGCAGAAGCAGTTCTTCCAAGCGATCTAATTCATCAGTCTCCACGAGTCAAAGCGTATAATGAAGAAAATGCAGAAGTTTCTCGACAATATGATCTCGATATAATTGAAGAAGTATGCGTCGTTGCTGAGCAGATATCTATAGCCTATCAGCAAAAGTTGCGCAAGTATCATAGTCAGAGAGTTCAAAATCGTTCTTTTAGAAAAGGTGATTTGGTTCTCCGACTTGTGCAAAAGAGAAAGCACAAACTTTCCCCGATTTGGGAAGGACCTTTTATGCTTATCATAGTTCTGCATAATGGATCGTATTATTTAACTGATATGAGACCAGTCAAGGAAAGACCGGATACTCGGAAGAGAAAGAGCTAGCGGTAGCACAGACCCGGATGAAATAGACCGGCCATGGAATATTGCACAGCTACGTCCCTTCTATTCTTAGTTATATTTCCTAGTAATCATATATGCACATGTTCAAAGTGAAATAAAGTATTGGTTTCCTCATATGTTATCATTGAGAAGTTTTTGCCATCTTATTTCTAAAAGAGCATGTCATTTTCAAAAATCCTAGAATGCTTGAAAGTACTTTATGCTCATGTTCATTCTGGTTATGATTTTTGAGTATCTAAAAATGTTACCATAGGGTAAAAAATTCAATTTATTGACTGTACTTTGGTTTTTTATCTTATTACTTAGACGCGGACATTTTCCGAGTAATGAGTTGTTGGTAGTGGAAGCCGACTTTGTTTCCGAGTTTAAACTGGTTTAGCAATTGCGCTCCATTGCTCGGCAAAGTTTCCATGCTAAAGGTTGGCCGGCCCATGAAAGGGACGAGGTAGAGAGCCAGATAAAACGACAAGTATATGCATAAAATAAAAAGTTCTTTAGAAATTTTCAAGAACATGCATAAAAATATAAGCACAAGTGCTATGATAGTAAAATCATTAGTTTTTTACAAACCAGCACAACCAAAATAATTGTTTCGTTCATTACATTTCCATAAGTTCAGTATAATGCATAAAAATTGTTTATTATGCAGAGCCAGGTGGTGGTGATGAAGAAGGTGGAGCGCTGGAGACGACAACATTGTCACCCTGGATCTTAGACTCGGAAGCTACAATGCTGCCTTCTGGATCTTGGGGCGAGGGAGGCACGGCGACGGATCCAAAGAACGGCGTTGTATAATTGGTCATCTCCGCCACACGACAAGCATAACCTGCACAGGACTCTTGGATTTCCTTGATGTCCTATGGGTTTCCCTCATCTTCCTCCTAGGTGATACCTTTGGTGACATGCCAGATTTACATCTCGCTGTGGTGGCCATCACCATGGTAAGCGCAATCTGAGAAGGAGTCCGAGCATAGGAGATCTTCCAGTCCTTGATAAGCTTCGAAATATCCTTGGCCTTGTCCCTCACCTCTTGCACTGACATTTTGTGCATGTCGGAAAGCTTGACCGACTCACCAGCCTCTTCAAGAGTCTGGCAGAAGTCATAAAAGATATCTCCGACGAGCTTTATGCGCTCGAGGCGAGGTTCGTAGGTAGGAGAGTCGTAAAGATTCAGGGGGGCTGGGAAAGAACCAAAAAGTCAAAATTTGACACAAAAGAAAGTCGAAAAAACAACAAAAAGTAAAAGTCAGAAATATTACCTAGCACAGAGCGATTCCATTGAGCATGCTCCTCACGGAGGATGTTAAGTTCACTCTCTGCGGCCTGGGCCAGATCTTTCTGACTATTGAAGTCCTTCTTGAGATCATGTAGCTGTTTATCTTGGAGGGCTAGCGGCTTCTCAAGCCTCTCGGTCTCCATATTGCTTGACTCCAGGATAGCAGCCTCGGATTTCTCCGACACAATAGTGAGCTTCTGATGCTTGTCCCGGAGCTCAGCATTCTCCAATTCTAAGACCTTGAAGTTCTCGGATTGCTCCACCATCTTGTTGGGCTGGCACAACAGTTTTGCAAAGGAAATATATCAGTCGGACAAAACTAGTTTAACTATGGCAAAAGTTAACTGACAAAGAGGAAGTTGGAAAAGTTTACCTTCTTCTTCATTTTTCTCAATTTTAAACTTCGAATTCTCAAGGCGCAAGGCTTTGATCTCCTTGCGTTTATTACAAATATTCTTGATCAATTACTGGTTGGAAGATGCAATTTTCTGTAAGTTTAGAGACGGAATACCGTCAGACGGCTACTAAGACTCGAACTTCAAATTTAACTAAGTAAAATTATAGAACGAGCCTTGGGGGCTACACTAAATCGTTGTTTTGCAACCTAAAAGCCTCAACTCGGATTCAACGGTGTTTATCCGGCTTTATGCTTGGCGGCTAGAGGATATGATAATAAATGCAAATAAGAATCGGAAACTTACAATGTGTTCCAAGTGCAACTTTTCAAATCCGAGTTTGGTACTGTGAAACACCTTCTCGGTAAGGGAGAGGTAAAGAACATCCGTCGCTGGGAGTTCACCAGAATCTATCTTAGCATCCCGGACCAAAATTTGGTCCAGGAGGCTGACCATCTGTAACTACCTCGGTGAATTACGCTCCTAGATACAAGCCTGGATGAGCGGTAGTGGTTGAAATAGTACGGTGGGGCCCCAAAAGCCACTCACGGGTAGACCTTTCGGCCGTCCCAACCACTTCCAACTCATCGGGACCTGTACGGGCGGCGTAATCGCCAGGCGAAGGGATCAACTACATACACAAGTGAGTATGTATGCAAGCCACCATACAAAAGTACATCAGAGCCATTCCATCTAGAAATAAAGGAAATATAGCAACGCCATACGGCAAGATTCAAATGACCTAGATAGATATAATATTTTAGGATAATTCCTCATACATCACACATCAGAGTATCAAGCGGAAGCGGCAAAACAAAGTCCGAGTACGGATAAGAAGCAAATCGGCATAAGATGCCATGGAAATAAGCACATCCCGCCCATAGATCTCACGGATCCCCGTCCCCGGAATCTCTACACCGAACGATCGTTGCCCAGGTCATCAGCCTCTTCCACCTAGTATCCGTCCTGCGAGGGTACCTGTTCATCTGAACCAATAATTTATCGTGTGAGACCCTAAGGGTACTCAGCAAGTCTTAATGCCTCTAAAGGGGACACAACCTGGGGTGACGCAATTGCAGCAAAAGATAAACCCTAGCAGTTCTATAGATAAACGCTAACCATCCGTCTAACCAATGATAGACAGATGTCCGTGAATTAATGACAACAGTTATAACAGTAATTTCATCAGATCCATCCTCCTAATCGCTTACCAACGAGGAGGCGGACGAACAACCCCCCCATCCGTTGGCAATTTTATTAACCATTCCATGAGTGTTGCACTATTTACTAGTCAATTACTTAGTCAGATTAAAACGGTACTTTAGTTATGCTTGTCTATGATCGAGAAACTGTGCTCCAAGTCGTCCATAACCGCGGACACGGCTTTCAGAAAGTTTTACCCTGCAGGGGTGCACAAATAGCAACACACACTCGATCAACCTCGGAAAAACCAAATCAAAACCCAACGAGGCCTTCACGACAAAGCAATCACAGGATTCAGAAATATTTCAGGGGGCCACCCCTTGGAGTACACCCGCAACGAAACTGGCCGGCTCCGAGACGGACTCAAGGTTTGTGGGGCCGGCTGTAAACGACTGGGAACCTGAAAACTCGGGTTGTCGATACCGCGAAAACGGGTCACCATCCTAAACAGTACAGGTGCTCCTCGCACAATCGTAATTAAGCAGTAAAGCATGGCATAAGTACAGGATAGTAAATAAAACCTCAAACTAGTTTGTGGCCCCAAGAAATAAGAATGAATCAAGCTCTGGCTCAGGGGGGTCCCATAAGCCTCCCGGATGTGGATAGCGCGAATATTCAAGGAACAGGTTTCAAGTACTCGGGGTCCTACGGGACACAAGTGAGCAGGAAAAACCAAATAGCAGATATTGCCCACCGGTGCCACTTTCATTAGTTATCCCATTACTACTCAGGTTAAGTTGTTTAGGTACCTCGTTATCCATCAGACTCTCACAAACTCTACACATGCTGTTCTACGACTCGCATGGCTCAAACAACTCCTGTGGTAATGGCTCATGGGATGGAGGTACAAGCTTGGTGGGGTTTAAAAGTAAAGGCTATGCAATACTTGGGATTCAGTTTAATGCAATCGCGACTCAATGATGCAAGAATAAGGTAGAGGCAATAGGTACTGTATGTATGCAAGCATGTGGTAGTGCTTGCCTGGCAACTCAGTTGAAGCGAGAGACGGATCTGGGTAGTGCTCCTGGTTCTCTTGATATATCCCCCGCTCAGTGTCTATTCGAAGAAGAACCAAACAAACAAGGGCCAACATAAATAAAGAGCGCAAGCATATGAATAAAAATGCGACAAGCAAAACAATCATGCCATGATGAATGATGCACAATTTGCATGGCAATAAGTAGCATGGCATGGGTGAGGTGTGGAGTACAAGAATAAATCATTTTATTAAGATTTGGCCACATTTTATTGTCATATTAGTTGTTGTATACTATATATTTATATGATGCATGCTGCAATAGAAGTCATGGATAGCATAAATGGAAAGGTCTCGTCGAGCTGATCATTTTAGACATATCATTTGTTAAATTTGGAATTATAAATCAAAAGTTATTAAATATTTAAGAAAGGATGGCATTTGTTGTAATTTAATTCAACTTGGAATTTTAAATGTGCAAAAGGTAATTTGAATAGCATATTTGAAATCCTCACATTTTTGTGATCTCAAAACATATATTATTTATATTATTTGGGTTTATATTTTTAAATTTATATTAAAACAGATTTAGATTTGAATTTTAGATAATTTGAAAAGATTTGAATTTAAAACAGGAAACAGACAAACTTTTCCTACCCAGACAGACTCAGCCACGCTCCATGACGGGTGGGCCACGGCACTGACTGGGTGCCACGCGCGTGAAAAACTTTCTGCCACCGCGGCTGCTGCTAGCCCTGGTCGCTGACCGGTGGGTCCATCGGTGGGGCCGGGCCCACACGACAGCGAGGGGGAAAGGTCAGCCCCACGGCACAGTGGGGGGACTGCGGGTTGGTTGAACAAAACTAGGGGACCCTTTTTATAAAACGCACGCAGAGGCTGACAGTGGGCTTAGGGGGAGCGCGGGTTGATGCAGCAAAAAGCGTAGGGGGTTATGTGCAAAACAGCGCCCGTGCACTGTTTTTCTTCCGCGCGTGTGGCCGAACGATGCGCGGCCGACGCAGGCGCGACGCGGGGGGGGGGGGGGGTCGAACCCGCGACCTAGCGGGCGCGAGCGGAGGCGGCTGCCGCTGCGGGGGGCTTGGCGTTGATGGAAGGTTGCTGTGACGCGGCTAGGAATAGTTTCCGCGGCGCGCAGCGAGCAGACAAGCGTGCACGCCGACGCACAGAGGTGCTTGAAGAAACGAACGGCGGCCCTAGACGACGAAAGCGAGGGGGAGCATGTCCAGGATGGAGAAGAGCTCACCGCGAGGGCGTCGGTGAAGGTGGTTCGGGCTGGGAAGCAGTTGATCGGCAACGAGGAAGACGGCCAGAGGATCTAGGGTTTTCGTCGGGCGGCGATGGTGTGCAGCGGCCTGGGGCTTCTCCTCCTCGACGGCACGGACAGGGCGATGCAGGGGAACGTCCTCGACTCCCTCGGCTCCTTCCACGACGAGCTTGACGACCGGCACGACAAGGCGACGGTGTGCAGACGGCGGACGACGTCGGCTACCGGTGGCGTCGTCGGGAGAGAAAAGGGGAGGAAGGCAGCAACCCTGGGGGATGGATCTGGCGAGGCAGAGAGGTGGTGAGGAAGGTAGATAAGGACGGGGCAGGTGGGGGCTTGCGTGGGGGAGGGGAAGATGGAAAAGGTGGCCTCGGTGCCACCTTTCCTCCTTCACGTGATCAGCCAGGGCAGGCACATGGGGAGCTGGCAGGTGGGGTAGGGTGGTCTGGGAGGCAGGGGCAGGCTCGGGCTAGGGCCCCAAGGTAGAGAGGGAGGGAGCTGGAGAGAGAGGGGGTAGCCTCGGGTGGTTAGAGCTAGGCTCGGGTAGAGCTAGGTTTGGAGCTAGGTTAGGGTTTGGGGTTGGTAGCTAGGGCAGGGAGAGGTGGCCAGGGAGAGAGGGTGGCCGGTGGGGCTAGCTAGGTGAGAGAGGGAGGGAAGGCCGAGAGAGAGGGGGACATGTTAGCTAGGGTTTGGTTATGGTGGGTTTTAAGGAGAGAGGGGGTGGCTTAGGGTTTAGGTTTAGAGAGGGGGGAAAGTTAGATGCTAGGGTGTTCTTTTGTTAAGATCAAACCAAGCACCAACCAAACCCCAACAAGACCAAGACTAGAAAAGGGAGGAAAAGGTGATGATGGTAAGGATGGTTATGGTGATGAGGTTTGGGCATGATCAAACAAGACCAAGCTTAAGGGGTAGAGAGAGATGATCCATTTTAAAATCAAATAAAATCAAATGTCAAGCTAAAGGGGTACTTGCATGGGCCATGCATAATTAATTAATACCATGTTTATCTTTGTGAAAACAAGATTATTTACATGGCATTTTCTTATGCATTCCAAAGTGTGGAGTAAGGCCCAAGCAAAAGAATTTAGAAAGAATTCCAAGTGGAGTATAGGGAGATGATCACATTGGATTATATTTGGGGACTTGCTAGTGTGTATATGCCAATAGGTATTTAATAAGCCCACAAAAATATCCCAACATGATGATAACCCCAAAGTCACACATATGGAAGCTAGGAAAAAGGGGTCCCACTCACAAGGCATGCAAAGGTGGCCATGTGGCTCTCATGTATCAATAATGTGAAAACAAAATGATGCCAAGATGAGAACATGTGGAAAAGAATTGGATCCATCCCAACCCACATGAGCTAGAAGTAAAACCCATAAATGCCAAGCTCATATTTAGTTGGATGGTGGAATTATAAGGTGGTGAAAGAAAGGTGGTGGAGTTAACAAGAGATATGCCCCCAACTCAACCTGGGCATTAAACAATATATCAAGAACCAAATACAATATCAAGAGGCAAATACAATTAATAATGCATATGAGATAAGAACCAAATGAAAAGGGTTTTATATGATGCTCAAATGCAAGGAGGCATGATGACATGAGCATGACATGATGATGATGCAACAATTATATGTAGGAAGTAGCCCTTTTATTACTAGATCAAGTAGCATTACAGGTGTTAGACAACTGGGATGCTACAACTCTCCCCCACTAAACAGGAATCTCGCCTCGAGATTCTAGGAAGAAGAAGACACAAAGAGGGTAGGATAGTTGGCTCGGAGTTCATATTCACGCTCCCAAGTGGCTTCATCAACAGAATGGTGTGACCACTGCACCTTGCAGAACTTGATGGACTTGTTGCGAGTCCTTCTTTCTGCGGTCTCAAGGATTTTGGTGGGGTGTTCTTGATAAGACATGTCTTCTTGGAGATCGATTAGCTCATGATCCACGGTCCTGCCGGGATCTTTGAAGCACTTCTTGAGCTGAGAGATGTGGAAAACATCATGGACTTTGAGTTTTTCCGGGAGCTCCAGGGCATAAGCAACTTCTCCTCTTCTACCACGAATCTTGAAAGGACCGATGTGTCTAGGAGCCAACTTTCCTTTGATACCGAAGCGGTGTGTACCTCTCATGGGAGTGACACGAAGGTAGACGAGATCACCAGGGGCATACACCATGTCCGTGTGCTTCCTGTCATAATTGCTCTTCTGGCGACTTTGAGCAATCTTCAGGTTTTCAAGAATGATATGCACCTTCTCCTCCGCTTGAGTTACAATGTCAGGGCCAAACCAAATTCTTTCTCTTGCACCTGACCAACCAATCGGAGTTCTACACTTGTGACCATAGAGAGCCTCGAATGGTGCCATCTTCAGACTCTTCTGGAAGCTGTTGTTGTAAGAGAATTCAGCATAAGGAAGACATTCCTCCCACTTCATGCCAAAAGAGATGACGCAAGCACGAAGCATATCCTCCAGAATCTGATTGATCCTTTCAACTTGTCCTTGCTACTGAGGGTGGTAAGCTGTGCTGAAGTTCAACTTTGTTCCCAAAGCATTTTGGAAACTTTCCCAGAACTTTGAAGTGAAGATGCTTCCACGGTCTGAACTGATTTCAAGCGGAACCCCATACAGAGAGACAATTCTGTTGATATAGAGCTCAGCCAACTGAATTCCAGAAATTGTTTCCTTGACGGGGAAGAAATGAGCCACTTTAGAAAGCCTGTCGATGACAACAAAGATTGCATTGTTGCCCTTCTGTGACCTTGGAAAGCCAGTGATGAAGTCCATCTCTACTTTCTCCCATTTCCATTCCGGAGGTTTCAATGGCTGTAGAAGACCGAAAGGTTTCTGATGGACAGCTTTCACTCTGCGGCAGACATCACATTCTGAGACATACTTGGCACAATACCGTTTCAAACCAGGCCACCAATATTGTGTTTTCAAGTACATGTACATCTTTGTGCTGCCAGGATGGATAGAAAGAACCGAATCATGCGCCTCCTTGAGAACTTGCTCTCTCAAACCCGAGTAGTTCGGAACAAACATCCGGTGTTAAAAGAAAAGCGTGCCTTGATCATCCACGTGGAAGGACTCATACTTCGGAAGCTGAAGCTGGGAGGTGATCTTTCTGGTGTGTGGATCACCACGCTGACGAAAACGAATCTTTTCTTCCAAGAGAGGAGTAGCCAGAAGGTTCAGGAGATGCCCTTGTTCCACAACTTCCAGGTTGAGCTGGCGGAATTCCTCGCACAAGAGAGGCTGCTGCTCTTCCATCATGAGGTTATTGACATAAGCTTTGCGGCTGAGAGCATCTGCCATGACATTAGCTTTGCCCGGTGTGTAGTTGATGGTCAAATCAAAATCATTGATTGCTTCAATCCATCTCCTCTGCCGAAGGTTGAGATCAGGCTATGTAAAGATATACTTCAAACTCTTGTGATCAGAAAAGATCTCACATCGGTTGCCAAGCAAGTAGTGCCTCCATAGCTTCAAAGCAAAGACAACTGCTGCGAGCTCGAGGTCATGTGTGGGATAGTTGATCTCATGCGTCTTCAACTGTCGAGAGGCATAAGCAACAACTTGTCTTTCTTGCATAAGGACCGCACCCAATCCTTGCAAAGAGGCGTCGCAGAATATCTGGAAAGGCTTAGATGTATCCGGAGGAACCAAGACTGGTGTGGAAGTGAGATTCTCTTTGAGTGTCTCAAAGCTTTCTTGACATGCCGGAGTCCAAAGGTATTTCTTGCCTTTCTTGAGAAGGTCGGTGAGAGGCTTCGCTATCTTTGAGAAGTTCTGAACAAAGCGACGACAATAACTAGCCAAACCCAGGAAGCTCCGCACTTCTTTGACATTAACAGGAGGAAGCCATTCAACAATTGTCTTTACCGTTTCCGAGTTGACTGCAATGCCCTTGGCAGAGATGACGTGACCAAGATAGGTTACTTGAGGCAGCCAAAACTCACACTTTGAGAACTTTGCATACAAGCGGTTCTCGCGAAACTTGTTTAGGACACAACGAAGGTGTTCTTCATGCTCTTCCTTCGACTTGGAATAGACCAGAATGTCATCCAGATAGACCACAACGAACTTATCAAGATACTCCATGAAGACCGAGTTCATAAGCCTCGAGAAGGTAGCCGGTGCGTTGGTGAGACCGAAAGACATCACCGTGTACTCATACAGGCCATAGCGGGTGGTGAAAGCTGTTTTGGGCACATCTTCCTTGCGAATTTTTATTTGGTGATAACCACTTCTCAAGTCCAGCTTAGAGAATACCACAGCTCCAGCTAGCTGGTCAAAGAGATCATTAATCCGCGGAAGGGGATATTTGTTTTTGATGGTTTTAGCATTGAGAGCCCGATAGTCAACACAAAGTCTATAAGTTCTGTCACGCTTCTTCACAAAGATTGTTGGGCTACCCCAAGAAGAAGTACTGTGTTGAATGAAACCCAACTTCTCTTGTTCATCAAGCTGTCGTTTGAGTTCAGCCAACTCAGCAGGACCCATTTTATAAGGCCGCTTGGAGATAGGAGCCGTTCGAGGTTCAAGCTCAATTACAAACTCAACCTCACGATCCGGAGGCATACCCGGCAACTCTTCAGGAAAGACATCTGGGAACTCACAGACCACTGGTACACTCTGAATAGCTTCCATAGCATCATCATTCAGAGCTGCCACAGAGAAAAGCTGTACAGCAGGAGTCAGACTTGGAGAAAAGACTATATGGCCTTCAGGAATCTTCAGAGAAACCGAGCGTTCAGCACAATCAATCACAGCTGCATTTGCCGTCAACCAATCCATGCCCAAGATGACATCAATGTCAGAATTTCCCAGAAGAATTAAGGACGCCGAGAACGAAGAGCCACCAATCTCAATTTGATTGCCATGGCTGATATGAGCAGCCCTCATGTTTGAACCAGGAGATAGAACCACCAGACGACGTGATAAAGGAACCCTATCCAGATCCTGCTCTTGTGCAAACTTATGCGAAACAAAAGAATGCGAAGCACCAGAATCAAACAAAACTCTTGCAGGGACTGAGTTTATGGGAAGCATACCCATCACGACTCCAGGTGTATGCTCAGCTTGAGCGGCGTTGACGCAATTGGCACGAGCAACAGTAGACCCGGGCTTGGTGTTGATGTTGAGAGCCCGAGGTGGTGGTGCACGAACCATAGGAGAGCTTGCCGCGGATCTTGGAGGGGGTGGAGGGAGAGCTTTGTTCTTCAACGGACAGTTCCAGTTCAGATGTCCAGGATCTCCACCTGTGAAACAAGCACCAGGTGGACGTGGAGCAACGTAGCCAGGGACTCCGCCAGGCGCTCCAGGGTAGTTGTGGATGTAGCCCCTGGGAGCCGCAGTGATGGAGTTTAGTGGCCTTGACGCGTAGCTTGCAGGTCTTGGTGAAGCCGGGAGCGATGGTGGGGTGTTAGGAACCTAGACACGCCGCTTAGAAGGAGCTGCCATAACTGAAGAGCTTGATGCATCCCTGTTGTGTTTCTTGGACTCCTCAAACACTTGCCTGCTTGCTTCCTCTTGCAGAGCTGTGTGCTGTAGTTCCAGGAAAGATGCCGGCCTTGCATGTGTGATTGCATATTTGATCGATGCATTGAGCCCTTGCCTGAACCTCTTTTGTTTCTTCTTGTCATCAGATACCTCATCGCCACCATAACGAGAAAGATTCATGAAGTTCCTGATGTAGGTGTTGACGTTATCATTTCCTTGCTTAAGGTTGAGAAAAGCTTCCTTCATCCTTTCCATAACAATCTCTGACAGAAACTGCTCTTTAAACGCTCCAGTGAACCTTTCCCAAGTAGGCTGAAAACCAGTGCAGCTTGCCTTCAAGTAATTCTCCCACCAAAGAGCTGCATCTCCCTTCAGAAGGTGAGTAACACACTTGACCCACTCCTGCTCAGGAACATCAGCAGTCTCGAGCAACCTTGACATCTCACGCAGCCAATCATCCGCGTCCAGTGGTCGATCAGAAACATCAAACTGGCGAGGGTTGAATTTCAGGAAGCTTTTGATGTCTCCTCGCTTGGGGGGTGGAGGGAGTGGAGCAAACTCATTTCTCCTGACGCTTTCTTCCAAACGCTGCTGGTTCTGCTGCATTGCTGCCAAGGCATTGGCTATGTTTGACAACGCGGCCCCCAATTCCGGTGGTATGTCCTCATCAGAACGGCGTGGTGGAGCCATCCTGTGATTGATATAAAACACAAGTCAGTACTATAATGGAGAATAATAATAATCCAAAATAGTACCAAGATGGAATTAACCAAGATTAAAGGATACAATTTACTAAGATGATATTAAAATATCAACAAAATTCAAAGCACCTAGAAGATATTAAGCATATCGCACACGACTGAAAAAGGAGTGTGGTACACAAATATATCAAAGAAAAAATTTCCACAAATTTCGGCATTAAAATACCAATAGATGCGCAAAATTACTTAACGAATCAAAATTAGTGACTCTACCGATTCAATATACAAAAGCGAATGATAAGAGTAGTGGTATGGTCGCGACTCCATCCCGCACTCAAATCATTACTCTGCACATGAACAAGTGGAACACATATCCTAACCCCTTCTTCTCACGTTGAACCTAAGATTAGCACTACGGAAACGAACACCCCAAACAGATAACGTCGGATACAAAGAGTAAGACAGATTGCGTCGGTTTGCAAAAGCCTGTCGGTATGGAATGTACCAACAGTTGATAACCAAAAGGCTGATTAGATAACAACTTGGATGAAACAGATAGACAAGGGATTACACTCACACACACACAACCTATGGTACTACGGAAACCCAGAACACGTGAATCCTAGTTTGAATTTTAAGAAGAGGATTGAAAACGTTGCACTTCCTTACCAGAAAAGGGTGGGTGGGTGGGTAAGAAGAAAAAGTGGAAGCAGTCCTACTCTCGCGTTTTGTTTTTCCCTAGTATACATAACTACCAAAATATTTGCTAGACTGACAACGACCGTTTGGCTGAGACCCTGAAGGTCGGGATGGCTCTGATACCAATTGTAACTACCTCGGTGAATTACGCTCCTAGATACAAGCCTGGATGAGCGGTAGTGGTTGAAATAGTACGGTGGGGCCCCAAAAGCCACTCACGGGTAGACCTTTCGGCCGTCCCAACCACTTCCAACTCATCGGGACCTGTACGGGCGGCGTAATCGGCAGGCGAAGGGATCAACTACATACACAAGTGAGTATGTATGCAAGCCACCATACAAAAGTACATCAGAGCCATTCCATCTAGAAAGAAAGGAAATATAGCAACGCCATACGGCAAGATTCAAATGACCTAGATAGATATAATATTTTAGGATAATTCCTCATACATCACACATCAGAGTATCAAGCGGAAGCGGCAAAACAAAGTCCGAGTACGGATAAGAAGCAAATCGGCATAAGATGCCATGGAAATAAGCACATCCCGCCCACAGATCTCACGGATCCCCGTCCCCGGAATCTCTACACCGAACGATCGTTGCCCAGGTCATCAGCCTCTTCCACCTAGTATCCGTCCTGCGAGGGTACCTGTTCATCTGAACCAATAATTTATCGTGTGAGACCCTAAGGGTACTCAGCAAGTCTTAGTGCCTCTAAAGGGGACACAACCTGGGGTGACGCAATTGCAGCAAAAGATAAACCCTAGCAGTTCTATAGATAAACGCTAACCATCCGTCTAACCAATGATAGACGGATGTCCGTGAATTAATGACAACAGTTATAACAGTAATTTCATCAGATCCATCCTCCTACTCGCTTACCAACGAGGAGGCGGACGAACAACCCCCCCATCCGTTGGCAATTTTATTAACCATTCCATGAGTGTTGCACTATTTACTAGTCAATTACTTAGTCAGATTAAAGCGGTACTTTAGTTATGCTTGTCTATGATCGAGAAACTGTGCTCCAAGTCGTCCATAACCGCGGACACGGCTTTCAGAAAGTTTTACCCTGCAGGGGTGCACAAATAGCAACACACACTCGATCAACCTCGGAAAAACCAAATCAAAACCCAACGAGGCCTTCACGACAAAGCAATCACAGGATTCAGAAATATTTCAGGGGGCCACCCCTTGGAGTACACCCGCAACAAAACTGGCCGGCTCCGAGACGGACTCAAGGTTTGTGGGGCCGGCTGTAAACGACTGGGAACCCGAAAACTCGGGTTGTCGATACCGCGAAAACGGGTCACCATCCTAAACAGTACAGGTGCTCCTCGCACAATCGTAATTAAGCAGTAAAGCATGGCATAAGTACAGGATAGTAAATAAAACCTCAAACTAGTTTGTGGCCCCAAGAAATAAGAATGAATCAAGCTCTGGCTCAGGGGGGTCCCATAAGCCTCCCGGATGTGGATAGCGCGAATATTCAAGGAACAGGTTTCAAGTACTCGGGGTCCTACGGGACACAAGTGAGCAGGAAAAACCAAATAGCAGATATTGCCCACCGGTGCCACTTTCATTAGTTATCCCATTACTACTCAGGTTAAGTTGTTTAGGTACCTCGTTATCCATCAGACTCTCACAAACCCTACACATGCTGTTCTACGACTCGCATGGCTCAAACAACTCCTGTGGTAATGGCTCATGGGATGGAGGTACAAGCTTGGTGGGGTTTAAAAGTAAAGGCTATGCAATACTTGGGATTCAGTTTAATGCAATCGCGACTCAATGATGAAAGAATAAGGTAGAGGCAATAGGTACTGTATGTATGCAAGCATGTGGTAGTGCTTGCCTGGCAACTCAGTTGAAGCGAGAGACGGATCTGGGTAGTGCTCCTGGTTCTCTTGATATATCCCCTGCTCAATGTCTATTCGAAGAAGAACCAAACAAACAAGGGCCAACATAAATAAAGAGCGCAAGCATATGAATAAAAATGCGACAAGCAAAACAATCATGCCATGATGAATGATGCACAATTTGCATGGCAATAAGTAGCATGGCATGGGTGAGGTGTGGAGTACAAGAATAAATCATTTTATTAAGGTTTGGCCACATTTTATTGTCATATTAGTTGCTGTATACTATATATTTATATGATGCATGCTGCAATAGAAGTCATGGATAGCATAAACGGAAAGGTCTCGTCGAGCTGATCATTTTAGACATATCATTTGTTAAATTTGGAATTATAAATCAAAAGTTATTAAATATTTAAGAAAGGATGGCATTTGTTGTAATTTAATTCAACTTGGAATTTTAAATGTGCAAAAGGTAATTTTAATAGCATATTTGAAATCCTCACATTTTTCTGATCTCAAAACATATATTATTTATATTATTTAGGTTTATATTTTTAAATTTATATTAAAACAGATTTAGATTTGAATTTTAGATAATTTGAAAAGATTTGAATTTAAAACAGGAAACAGACAAACTTTTCCTACCCAGACAGACTCAGCCACGCTCCATGACGGATGGGCCACGACACTGACTGGGTGCCACGCGCGTGAAAAACTTTCTGCCACCGCGGCTGCTGCTAGCCCTGGTCGCTGACCGGTGGGTCCATCGGTGGGGCCGAGCCCACACGACAGCGAGGGGGAAAGGTCAGCCCCGCGGCACAGTGGGGGGACTGCGGGTTGGTTGAACAAAACTAGGGGACCCATTTTATAAAACGCACACAGAGGCTGACAGTGGGCTTAGGGGGAGCGCGGGTTGATGCAGCAAAAAGCGTAGGGGGTTATGTGCAAAACAGCGCCCGTGCACTGTTTTTCTTCCGCGCGTGTGGCCGAATGATGCGCGGCCGACGCAGGCGCGGCGTGCGGGGGGGGGGGGGACGAACCCGCGACCTAGCGGGCACGAGCGGAGGCGGCTGCCGCTGCGGGGGGCTTGGCGTTGATGGAAGGTTGCTGTGACGCGGCTAGGAATAGTTTCCGCGGCGCGCAGCGAGCAGACAAGCGTGCACGCCGACGCACAGAGGGTGCTTGAAGAAACGAACGGCGGCCCTAGACGACGACAGCCAGGGGGAGCATGTCCAGGATGGAGAAGAGCTCACCGCGAGGGCGTCGGTGAAGGTGGTTCGGGCTGGGAAGCAGTTGATCGGCGACGAGGCAGACGGCCAGAGGATCTAGGGTTTTCGTCGGGCGGCGATGGTGTGCAGCGGCCTGGGGCTTCTCCTCCTCGACGGCACGGACAGGGCGATGCAGGGGAACGTCCTCGACTCCCTCGGCTCCTTCCACGACGAGCTTGACCACCGGCACGACGAGGCGACGGTGTGCAGACGGCGGACGACGTCGGCTACCGGTGGCGTCGTCGGGATAGAAAAGGGGAGGAAGGCAGCAACCCTGGGGGATGGATCTGGCGAGGCAGAGAGGTGGTGAGGAAGGTAGATAAGGACGGGGCAGGTGGGGGCTTGCGTGGGGGAGGGGAAGATGGAAAAGGTGGCCTCGGTGCCACCTTTCCTCCTTCATGTGATCAGCCAGGGCAGGCACATGGGGAGCTGGCAGGTGGGGTAGGGTGGTCTGGGAGGCACGGGCAGGCTCGGGCTAGGGCCCCAAGGCAGAGAGGGAGGGAGCTGGAGAGAGAGGGGGTAGCCTCGGGTGGTTAGAGCTAGGCTCGGGTAGAGCTAGGTTTGGAGCTAGGTTAGGGTTTGGGGTTGGTAGCTAGGGCAGGGAGAGGTGGCCAGGGAGAGAGGGTGGCCGGTGGGGCTAGCTAGGTGAGAGAGGGAGGGAAGGCCGAGAGAGAGGGGGACATGTTAGCTAGGGTTTGGTTATGGTGGGTTTTAAGGAGAGAGGGGGTGGCTTAGGGTTTAGGTTTAGAGAGGGGGGAAAGTTAGATGCTAGGGTGTTCTTTTGTTAAGATCAAACCAAGCACCAACCAAACCCCAACAAGACCAAGACTAGAAAAGGGAGGAAAAGGTGATGATGGTAAGGATGGTTATGGTGATGAGGTTTGGGCATGATCAAACAAGACCAAGCTTAAGGGGTAGAGAGAGATGATCCATTTTAAAATCAAATAAAATCAAATGTCAAGCTAAAGGGGTACTTGCATGGGCCATGCATAATTAATTAATACCATGTTTATCTTTGTGAAAACAAGATTATTTACATGTCATTTTCTTATGCATTCCAAAGTGTGGAGTAAGGCCCAAGCAAAAGAATTTAGAAAGAATTCCAAGTGGAGTATAGGGAGATGATCACATTGGATTATATTTGGGGACTTGCTAGTGTGTATATGCCAATAGGTATTTAATAAGCCCACAAAAATATCCCAACATGATGATAACCCCAAAGTCACACATATGGAAGCTAGGAAAAAGGGGTCCCACTCACAAGGCATGCAAAGGTGGCCATGTGGCTCTCATGTATCAATAATGTGAAAACAAAATGATGCCAAGATGAGAACATGTGGAAAAGAATTGGATCCATCCCAACCCACATGAGCTAGAAGTAAAACCCATAAATGCCAAGCTCATATTTAGTTGGATGGTGGAATTATAAGGTGGTGAAAGAAAGGTGGTGGAGTTAACAAGAGATATGCCCCCAACTCAACCTGGGCATTAAACAATATATCAAGAACCAAATACAATATCAAGAGGCAAATACAATTAATAATGCATATGAGATAAGAACCAAATGAAAAGGGTTTTATATGATGCTCAAATGCAAGGAGGCATGATGACATGAGCATGACATGATGATGATGCAACAATTATATGTAGGAAGTAGCCCTTTTATTACTAGATCAAGTAGCATTACAGGTGTTAGACAACTGGGATGCTACACCATCTTAACGTCCTCCTGCTCCTGGCTCGCTGCCTTTGGGGTCAAGGTTTGCTTCTCAAGGCGGGATTGATCCATCCTAAGGATCTCTTCTTTCTCTTTCCAATTCAAGCCAGAGACAGCGGAGACGACCACTTTATCTAACGTTCCTTTAGATGTTACCATGGGATCATTACCCTTGACGGGTTTGATACGTCAGAAACGTATCTATAATTTGTTATGCTCCATGCTTGCTTAGTATCTACTTTGCTTTACTTGTCTACACTTCGAGGTGATTTTTACATGTTTTCTGGTACTAACCTATTAACAAGTTGCAACCGTGCCAGATGCATGTTTTCTGGTGTTTTTGGTTTCAGAAAAGATAGTAAAGAAATATTCACGGAATTGGACGGGACAAATGTCAAAGTCAATTACTTTCCGTGGGGAACAAGAAGTCTAGAGGAGACGAGGAAGCGAGCCAGAGCAGCCAGACCCCCCACCCCCTAGGAGCGGCTAGGGGTGGGCCCACACCTAGCTAGGGTTTGCCCCCTGGTCCCCTCCTCGGCTTTCCCCTTCGCCTATAAGAAGCCCCCAATGTAGAAACCGTAAGCACTCGATCAAATCTCCACGAAACCGTCTGTAGCCGATGCCACTGTCATCCCTAGATTGGGGGGATCTGAAGTTCTTCCCGACACCCTGCCGGAAGGGAGATCATCCCGGAGGCCTTCTCTCCGTTATGATGCGTGAGTAGTTCCACCTTGGACTATGGGTCCATGTAGTAGCTAGATGTTTGTATCTCCTCCTTTGTGTTTTCATGTATATTACTTGTGAGTTCTGTTCATGATCAAGATCTAATCTATTTGTAATCATGCATGTTGTGTTTGCGGGGATCCGATGGATATTGAGATTATTATGTTGGTTTGATTACTGGTTTTGTCTTTATGATTCTATCATGTCTGTGTTGTTTGTGATCTTGCATGCTCTCCGTTGTTAGTATCTATCTTGGCCAAGTAGTTGCTAGTGACTCCAAGAGGGGGTATTTATGCTCGATAGTGGGTTCATGCCTCTAGTTTCCAAGGGAAGTGATAGAAATCTCTTCGGTTGTATATGTGCTATTGCCACTAGGGAGAAAACAACGGTGTCTTGTTCATGGAACATGTGGACTGTTTACCTTACACACTTTGCTTAAAGCAGTTGTCTGTTGCTTGCAACTTAATACTCGAGGGGGTTCGGATGATAACCTGAAGGTGGACTTCTAGTCATAGATGCAGTTGGATGGCGGTATATGTATCTTGTTGTATTGCCCAATCGAATCTCATAGGATCTTTCTGACTAGTAATTGCATTGTTATGCCTTGCTCAGTTCCTGTCAATTGCCCTGTTGTAATTTGTCTACCATTCATGTCATGTTGTTTATATAAGGAGAGCACCTCTAGTAAACTATGGACCCCCGTGCAATATTCCTCGAAACAGGCATACGCCCAGCTTTATAAATAAAGCAACAACCATACAATATCCAGACTACAGGATGAAGTAGCAACAAACACAAAGTCCACAACACACACTCAGCACAACACAAAGGCTAGCACACACAGATACAGACACACCCGAAGACATGCTCAAGGACCGGAGAGGGAAGCAAGTTGGCGCGCCGCCACGATAAGGTGCTCTATCATCCCGTTTAGTCGCGCTCTGTCTCGCTGCCTACTCAACGGGTACCACTGCTGCAAAAAAGCCAGAAATTTGAAGGTCGAGTCAGAGGCACGGCGAAGAAAGACATGCTCAATGACCATCTTATTGTGGATGTTCCGTAGAGTCCAGGTCATCCCTGCAAACATGAACCAAAAGAGGCGCCTCCTCCTACCGGTCCGGTTTGCATTGGCTTCCAGGAACTCCCCCAGGTCCACGGCTTGCCATGACGGCCCAGAGCCTCATGGGTGAAGTTCCACAGGAAGCGAGCAGCGTGACAGGATAAAAAAATGTGGTGCCCTGTTTCCGGGACCGCACAAAGAGGGCATAGGACATTCCCAGGGCCCTGCCGCTTGGCTACCTCCACCCCTGAGGGAAGCCGATCGCGTAACAACTGCCAAAGGAAGATCTTAATCTTCAGAGGAAGGGGGGCCTTCCACAGATGGGAAGTCCACGGAATGGACGGCCCACCAAATAGGGCCCGATACATGGACCCCATCGAGAAGATGCCCGAAGGCGAAAGTTGCCAAGACATACTATCTGGGGATAGGGAATGGGGCAGCGGGAGGCTGTCCCGAAGTCCCTCCCAGGACGCCCGCTCGGCACCCCCCAGGTTGCGGCGAAACGTAAATTGCTAGAACCCTTCCTAGAGAGCATCAACCACCAAGAGCAGGGGGTTCGTGCAAATCGCGAACAGCTCGGGGACCTCAAGGCGTAGGGGGCGCCCACCGACCCACGGGTCGAGCAAGAATATGGTATTTCTCCTATTTCCGACGGAAATAGGAAGCCCCTTCCAGATCGCTGGCTTAATGTCCTGGATGGCTCTCCAAAACTGAGAGCCCTCCCGACGTTCACAGGCCAGCAGCGGCCGCCCACGCAAATACTTAGCTTTGATCAGCTGCAGCCACAGGCCCCCATCGTCCGTCAAGATCCGCCAGACCCAACGTAGCATGAGGGCCACATTCATATGGCAAGAGGAAATGATCCCAATGCCCCCCAGATCCTTGGGGGCGCAAATGTCCGCCCACTTAACCATATGGTACTTTTGGTGGCCATCAATCGCCATCCAAAAGAACCGAGAAAGCTCCTTGTCAAAGTTGGCGTGTACGCCTTCCTGCAGGATATACAACCCCATGATATACATGGGGAGGTTGGATAAGTAGGCATCAATGAGGATGGTCTTGATCCCTTTGGAGGTAAAACTGCTTTGCCATGGTTCAGATTTTGCCTTAACCCGACTCATAAGGGGCTCCAGATCTCTAGAGAGAATCCTGGTGTCCCTGACTGGCATCCCCAGGTAGTTCATGGGGAAGGTTGCCAGCCGACAATTCAAGTTATCCGCGATCCTCTGCTGACAGTCCAAGGGATAGCCCAACACCATCACTTCGCTCTTACCGAAATTAATTTTGAGGCCCGACATGTCCTCAAAGCAAAGGAGCAGGAATTTCAGGTTGATGATATCCTGCTCCGATCCCTCCACCATAAGCATGGTGTCATCCGCATACTGGAGGTGGGTGACACCCCCTCCCGGGATAAGATGCCCCCCCACACCTGAGATGTGGCCGGAAATCTTGGCTTTCTCCATGATTTCCGCCAGGGCACCCACCGCGGCATTAAACAAGATTGGGGAGATCGGGTCCCCTTGTCTAACCCCACACGTAGGTTTGAAATAGGGGCCAACCTCCCCATTGATGTTTATTGCCGTGTTCCCGCTCATGACGATCTGCATGATCCACCCGATCATGCGATCATCGAGGCCCTGTGTTGGAGGACTTGGCGAAGGAAGGACCAGTCTAGCCTATCATACACCTTCTCGAAGTCAAGCTTCAGAAAAACACCCCGCTGGCGCCTCACCTTAACTTCGTGAATAATCTTGTGGAGAGCCAGGATCCCATCGTGGATGAATCTGCCTTTAAGGAAGGCGAACTGGTATGGGTGGGTCAGGCGCTCCATGAGCGGCGCCAACCGACGTGCACACACCTTGGACATAATCCGTTGGATTACATTGATTACCGTGATCGGCCTAAACTGCCGAATGTTCGTGGCTCCCATCACCTTGGGAATCAAGGTAATCACGCCAAAGTTTAAACGCGACATCACGAGAGTACCGACGTAGAGCTCCTGAAACATAGGCATGACAACCCCTTGTAAACAGCCCCAGAATTTCTGAAAGAACAGTACAGAAAGGCCATCCGGGCCCGGGGCCGAGTTAGCCTTCATCTCCATGATGGCCATCTCCACCTCTGCTGACGAGAACGGGAGCGAGAGCTCCAAGTTCTCCGCGTCGGATACCCTGGCCCTCTCTGGCCAGAAGTCTCCGGCTAACACGACCCCAGACCGGGGACCAGCAGAGAAAAGCTCCTTATAGAAAGAGTAGATATGGGAGGTGATATCTCTCGCATCCTCCAAGAGACGACCACCCTCCCAGAGGCAGGGGATGGAACATTTCCTACGCCTGCCATTAGCAATGGCATGGAAGTAAGCCGTGTTCGCATCCCCTTTGAGGAGGCAGTTTTGACGGCTCCGCTGCCGCCAAAACGTCTCCTCCCCCCGAAAAATCTCAATTGGGAATCCTCCAATGCATAGCGTTGGAGCCATTCCTCCATAGAGAGGGAAACCGTGTCGGCAGTCCGATCTAAGTCCTAGATGGACGTGAGGAGTTCCCCTTTCCTGCGACGCAGCTCGGCACCAAGGTTAGCTCCCCACCCACGCATGAACTGACGGGCCATCAGAGCACAGAAGTGCCAAACATCCACCGCCGTGCGCGCCCTCGGGACCGACCCAGCCGCGGCATTCCACTGGCCTGGACCATCTCCCCAAACCCCGGCTGCTGGAGCCAGAAGTTCTCGAAGTGGAACCGGCTGAGCTTCGGCGGGGGGCCTCCACCCGTCGAAAGAAGGAGCGGGCAATGGTCCGAACCAACCCTCGTGACCGCCCGCAAGGAGCACAGGGGGTAGGCCATTTCCCACTCAACCGATACTAGAACCCGATCCAACACACTCCTGATCGGGTCCACCCGGTTGTTAGACCAGGTATACCGGCCCCCCACACGGGGTATCTCCCGCAACGCGAGGTCAGCTATGTAGTCATTGAACATACGCATCCACGTGTTCAATCCACGTGTTCCGAGCTCTTTTCTTCTGGGGAGCGAATAAGGTTAAAGTCCCCAGCCACCGCCACTGGACTAGTGCATCTCCCCACCTTGGCTGAGAATTCAGCCAAGAAACCAGGGGAGCGGCGATGGTCCGTAGGGCCATAGACAATGATCACCTCCCAACTGAGGTTAGATTGTCTATGGGTGAGTAGCATACTCACAAAGAATTCCCCACGGTCCATGTCATCCACCTCTAAAGTATCCTCCTTTGCGCCTAAGAGGATACCTCCCGAGTGGCCGTTGGCCGGCAACCAGTGCCAGGCAAACTTGTGGCGGCTCAGACCCTGCAGCTCAGGAATCGTGAAGTCTTGACGAATCATCTCCTGGAGGCCCACAATGTCAACATCCTCTTGTCTCAAGTAGTCACGCAGCTGTTGCCTGCAGCCAACATTCTCAAAGCCCCGGATGTTCCAATCTAATAGGAATATCGGGCGGCTCATTGGGGAACACTATCAGGGGTGGTCCCCTTACGGGGGACAGATCGGGCCCTACCTCTAGTCGAGGGCCTAGACACTGGTTTGGGAGGTCTTCCTCTCTTCCCCCCCCCGCCTGGGGAGTCTGGAGAGGGGCCTCCACAATCGATAGGCGAGGTGGGCTGCCTCCCCTAGTCACCGGGCCTTGCAGCCCTGTGCTAGAGGTGGCACGGAGACTGGCCTGTTTCTCTTGCTCCGCCTCAGCACGAGAAGCCGCCAGCACACTGTCATAGACCTCCTTCGCCTTTAGTGCCGCAATCTGCTCCAAGCATGGGCCGCGCTCCCCGCGGAACATGATCCCACTATCCCTGGCCACAATAGCTAATTGCTCCTCGGGAAAATCTGCCAAAACCGAAAACCTAGACCCGGAAGGTGGGGAAGGAAAAGTAGGGGGGATCACGGGGGGCAAGACGTACCTGGGTCAAGGTTGCGAGACGCCGCCAGCGCCTCTTCCTGCTCCAGGACCGTCGGCTCCCGCCCCTCCCCACCAGACCTGGCTCGCGCAGTGGAAATCCTGGCACTAGCGCGGGAGGGAGGAGGAGGAGGTGAACACGGGCGCTGAGAGGGGTGCACCTTAAACGTCGCCTCAGGCGTGTCGGGGAAGACCGAGAGAGAAGCACGTGTCGAAGGGGCCGGGGTAGCAGGTCCTCGGCCAGCATCTTCCTTGGCGAGTCGGGGAGGGAGCCCGGGGAGAGTGTGTAGCACACCGCCCCGGAGACCGCGGGGACGACGGCGGAGCCACCACCATCCCCTCACTAGAAGAGGCCCGAGGCGCCGTGGAGCTGCGGAGAGGTGAAGACTGCACCGCGGCCCAGCCCGAGAGCCCCAGGTACTCCAGCCCCGCGCCCAAGTTCGATCCGTAAGGGGCGACGTCCATCTCCTCTGAGATCAGAGGGTTAGGGCGACGGCACCTGGGGACGTCCACCGGGGGTAGGGCCAGAGTGAGGACCGGCCCCAGGGTCAGAGTAGCCGCAGGTGGGGCCGTACCTCCCGCAGCAGCCGGAGGAGGGGCGCCCCCAGGGAAGACGGCGCTGGCGCGGAGGGGTCCTGGTCCCGCTCCGAGTCCTCCTCACTGGATCGGCCAGCGCCTCCCTCTCCAGGCTCGTGCCGGTGGTCGGAGGGGTCAGGAGAAGGGGACCGAGATCCCACCTCCTCCCGCTCCAGCTCCACAGTGAGGGTCCTGCCCGAAGTGCCAAAGTAGAAGGGCGGGAGGGTACAGTCCAGTTTGGCCGGATTCGCATCTGGTTGCCTGACCTGGACCCGCACCGGACCCAGACCGCGGAGAGAATCCACGTCAACACTCACAAACTTGCCAATGGCCTGAGATATTATCTTGATGTATTTCTCCTTCCTTGCCTCCTCTGGGATGCCGTGGATGCGAACCCAGATGGTAGAGAGCGCCGCTGTAGTGTCAGCGTGCACACAAGACTCACGGATCGACACCTTGATGTTGTGGATGGGGAGGAACATCGACTGGCTCCAAGACAGAGCCCGCAACGCCACCCTGGATGGGAAGATTACCGAGAACACCATGGGGGCAGTCTCCCTCACGTTCCACACAAAGTCGGAGTCATATGACCTCAAATCCGCGCGGATGATGTCCTCAGTAACCTCCACCGAGAGGGGTGGGTCCTGGTCTGGCAGCACACGGATCTCAGCGAGTTTCTGCGGAATAGAGAGGGCCACCTTGACCAGATCAATGTAGTAGAATCCCAGGTCGATCCCGTGGCCAAGGAGCTCCAGGGTGCTGCGCTCGCGGTGTGGAGAGCGGGTCGTGCAGTCAAGAACCCGGTGAGAAGGGTTACCACAAAAGAGGCAGTGCTCCGGCTCTTGACAGTCAGAGCGAAAGTGGCCGACCTCCCCGCAGTTGAAGCATCGGTTGCGCGTGGGGGACTTCGGGATCACCGTGGCATCGGCCGCCGAGGACGTCGCGCCGGTAGGTGGCGGCACGAGTGGTTGCCTAATCTGGCCCCCTCCCGTGCGCACACCACCCTGCTGCACCCCGGAACTATTCCCCTGCGTCTTCCGGCGCTTCTTGTTCTTCTTCTTTTTAGGCCCAGATGCCGCGGCCGGGACCGAGCCAGCCAAGGGTGCAACCTGTCGAGCACGCTGAGTGCGTGCGAGCTCACTGTCCCTGGAAGCCCCAATCCCCTGGCAGTAGCTGTCCCGCCTAGGTGCAGGCGCCCGGTGCTCTAGCTCGCGCCGCTGTGCAGCAGGAGAAGGCACCCGTCGGGATGGGGACCGGCCATGCGCCGGCGACCGGCCCCGAGGCGACGAAGGTCACGGAGACTTCGCCCGTTGCTGTCCATCACGCGGTGAGCCCCGGTGACCCCCAGAGTAACCCTCCCAGCCGTCGCGTCGGTGCTTAGAAGCGCCATGGCGCAGGGGGGATCGCCGAGCCGGAGGCCAGTATGGAGGTGCTGGCGGCGGGCGGGAGGCCGGGGACGGCATGCGGATGCGCCGGTGATGGTGAGGAGAGGGAGACTCGCTGGGAAGGAGGAGAGCCGGTGACGTTTCATCACAACGGCCGCGAACGACTCTGAGAGCGGTGGCGGGGGAGAGAGCTGGCGGATGCGACGGGCTCCAGGAGAAGTAGAGAACCTTAGATCGAGGCTGGTAGCCCCCTTGTGAAGCCATAGCCAGGCTCCCACGGGCCACCCCCGACCCTGCTACTTTGCCCCGGCCCGTTGGGCCCCCGTAACTAAGGCGCAGACGTCCTGGCATCGCCACGCAGGGATGGGCCCCTTAAGGACGCAGGCCGCAGTCCTGAGCCCCGCCTGGGCTGGCCCAAACAGCCTCGCGCTGGCCGGTATGTCGAGGGAGGGATCACCTTCCTCTGCTACCGCGGCCGGCGGCGGCGGAGGGCGCGCCAGCGAGTCCAAGGCATATAGGGTGCACGCCGGAGGACACGAGACCTCAGGGCTGCTCCCCTTGGCCATTTGTCCCCCCGCCGCCGCCCTCGCTGCGCTTAGAAACGCGGAACGCCCCGCCGCGCCATCAGCACCCATTCGCGCCGGTGCCGAGCGGAGCGCCGGGCCAGGGAGGTACACCAGAAGAAGGGGGCCTCACCGCGCTATCAGGGCGCTGTCGCCGTCGACATCGCCAAATCCCTCACCTTTCGGTCGCCCCATTTTCGACCTAGCAAGTATTGGAATACGAACAAGAACAAGAGGTTAAGTTGTTGCCCCCCGTGCAATATTTACCGTTGATAAATCTTCCACTCTTACTTCTTTACTTGCATCAAACCATTACCTTCCACACCATACGTTTAATCCTTTGTTACAGCAAACCGGTGAGCTTGATAACCTCACTGATTCGTTGGGGCAAAGTCTTGAGTTTGTGTTGTGCAGGTCTCCGCTTTGCTTGCAACACCTGTGTGACGTTTCCTTCCTCCTTCTAGTTCGATAACATCGGTCTCTACTGAGGGAAGACTGGCTGTTGTGCTCATCACACCTTGCTCTTGGGGTTTCCAATGAAGTGCTCCACGTCAGCACCATCAACAAGGTTCGCCCTTGTTAGTTGCCTGATCATCAATGGTGACCATGGCTTGCGAGATGTTGCCAGCATCAGGAGAGGAAGAAGCTTACTATGCTAATGGAGTACTGGATGGAGTTGGTGGCGGCATGGCAGGGGAAATAAGAAGCTTCTGCTAACGCATCTGCTTGCCCGGCTTGCTGTCCGGCTTGATCTTACTCTGCAAAACTAATTTAGCTTTAGATCACGAAAATATCAGTTGTGCTCTGGAAAGAAAGGAAGGTATAAAGTACTGAAAATAAAAAGAGAAGGTGCTTACTTTTTAACTACTGGAAGCACCTGGCTACTAGCAGTAGCAACAACTTCTTTCGCCTTGTGCTTCTTGGAGGAGGGAGCGGCAACTTCTTGCAGCTCATCATCCTCCGTCGCCTCCGGATCGTCTGATAGATAGCCCTCTAGTGGAGCTATCTCAGACTCGGAGAGTTTATCGATCTAATAAAGTCGAAAAGCATCGATGAAAATAGAGTCATAGGAAGAACAGAAAAGAACGACGAAACGCAAAAGCAGAGTCGAAATATTTACTGGAGTCAGAGGATGGTTGGACGAAACATCTCCATGGAGACATACAGAACTTTTCATTCCACTCTCTCCTTGATTAAGTACTGCATGAGGGTTCTGTAATTCTTCGCCGGAATCCCGTTCGGGCTGACCCGCATGTTGTCCTTCTTGTCGCTGGTGAAGGTGTGCATGAGGTGATCTCCATGGTGTTGTACAGGATGCATCCGGCGCTCCAACCAGTAGTGGCTCAAGTCGGATCCACGGAGGCCCTCATTCTTCATCAGAAACTCAATCCGCCTTTTGGCGAGGATCAAGATATCCGACAGTTCCGGCGCTTCCGCATCCATGAATTCTGGAAGACCTTCCGCCTTTCCAGGAGCCAAAATATCCTTATGATAAAAGAAGGTTGCGGCCCAGCGTTTGACGGATTCACTAGTGTTAATCCTAGGATCAACTCGGTTTCTCCTAAGGACTAAGCTAAGGGTGCCGGTGGTATAAGGCACACCGGCACTGATAGAGTTCTTCCTGGTACCATAGTAGTATCGTAAAAGGGTGAGACTTGGCCTAATGCCAAGAAACCCCTGGCACAGAGCTGCATGAGTGCTAAGCTCGAGAAGAGAGTTGGGAGGGAGATTATGGATTTGCACACCGTAGTAGTTGAGGACCTCGACGAAGTCAGACGGTGGCAAGCTGAGGCCGCGTTAGATGTGCGTGCTGAACAACACCCACTCGGCCTCACGCTGGGCAGGAACAGCGTGCCTGAGGCGCACTACAAGGAATCAGGCTATATATGACCCTTCATTTTTGTCACAAAATCGTCATAGTAGTCCGTTTATGACCATTCTATGACGATTTTGAGATCGTCGAAAGCTGGGCGTCACAAATGAACTATAACGACGTTTTTGTAAAATCCCTCATAGTACTCTATGATGATAATGGATCGTCATAAGCGTTATGACGATCTAAAATCGTCATGAGTAAACTGGCCTGGCCAGGTCAGATCCCACATGGCCGATCCAACGTGGCAAAGAATCAGCCCGGTCCATTTCAAAATTTATATGGGCCAAGCCCAACAATTCAGCCCATTAAAATTTTCCTATCAATTCTCGTTGCTGCATGGGCCAAGCCTAACATTTTGGCCTTTTATTTTTAGGGCCATGGCCTTTTTACTATCCAGCTCTTTTTTATTTTGAACCATTTTTTCCAGAAATTGTAAACTGCTCCAGACCAATATTTTTTTAGGAAGTGGCCTTTTAACAGCCCAAGAGTAGTATTTGGATGAACACAGAATCATTACACAAATAATATTTTAGTAAGCATAGCTCAAATCACATTCAATAATGGTAACCAAAATTGTAACATATATTACAATCAGAGACATAATTCACATAACATATATTACAATCAGAGACATATTCACATATTACAAACATTGCATAGTCCAAATCACCCATGGCCACAAAAATATGAATTTCAAATCTTGGCTAAGTATGAAGCCTTCAGTTCTTCCATCTTCAGCCTGGAGCTCATGTAAAAGAGAGGAAATGTTCATTATGCCTATGGCTATCGGTTAACTTTCTTTACCTATTCATGGAAAGGGAGGGATGCCATTGCAGTTCATATCTGACTTCAAGAATATGATAACAGGAGTCTCGGAACGGATACAAAATGAACAAGAGGACATGGCACAATATCAGTACATCTGCCAACAGCCACTAAATCTCTATATCCTGAAGTGCATGTTTGATATTAACAGCTCATAGGTGTTCTGGAGAAGACAATTCAATGGAAACCTATTTTTCTTACACTATATTGAGAAATGAACAAAAATTTACCTCTCTAATCTGGCTAACAAACAATAGAGTAAGAAAAAATAATGATGGACAATGCACCTAGATAATCAGGCTAGCCATGGATAAACTTGAATGTGTACAATAGGAGAGCTACCACACACAGATTCAAGATTATTGTTGACTTTTTTACAACGTACTTGTTGCAAACCTAACTACTCTTTGTCAACAGCATAATGATAATTGACATGATGCAGTAAACTATGAATGTGCTTCATGCACAAACAGCACCCAGCAAGAAAGCACTATTGGATAAAAATACATGAATATATGGACTATGTATGGTATTCAATTGTATTTTATCATAGAAAATTTCAACAGAGATCAATACATATAGTAAGCTTATATTTCAAGAATTTCATCAAGAGAGATCATGCTAAATATAGGTTCTGATCTAGCAGCAAATTAGTACTCCTCAAAATTAATTTACCAAGATGGGAGCCGACCACACATACCAAGTTTGCATATCATATTCCTCAAGATTCCCAACCCTGGGAGCATGTTTTCCCGAGCCTCCAATTCCAGTGGTGAAAACATGGATGGATAGCTCCTGCAGGCTTCAAGCAAATAGCTAGATGAAATTTTGTAGAGATTTACATGCAACAACACATTCTTGGATTCTGTCAGGTTAGAATTCTTGGACAATCCTAAGCAGGTCAGCGTGAACATGTATCTAGAATCACAAAGGGAACGCAACAGAATAAAAATAATGCATGCAACACAACATAGATAATGTTCCCTGCTCTTGTCACTGCAACACAACAGGTCAGCAATGCTGCTTACTATGCTCCTTCTGGGATTATTGGTGCTGCTACCGGTCCTATACAGAGAGGTTGGTGCGACATTGGGCGCCTCCCCAGCCGCTCTAGGCTTCCTCAAGGTGTGTCACGCGCTAGTGCAGCCTAGGCGAGGGAGGACAAAAGACGAGCTCAGGAGGAGCGGCGTCGGTGGGAGGCGGCCTACGCAACAAGGATCTCCAGCAGGTCGGAGAGGAGGCGAGGGAGGACGAAGGCGGCCTACGCAACAAGGATCTCGAGCAGGTCGGAGAGGAGGCGCGCGACAGCAGCCCTATCAGGTGACGGGGCTTCAGCGGATGACGGGGAGAGGCGGGGTGACCTGGGATCCTGGCGATAGACAAATAAATCCTTCTCGTGGTACTTGCAAAATAAATCATATACTACCATTAGAATTTGGGAGTGACATAGTCACATAACACATAACCATGCAAAATTTTAAGAATCATCAAACAAGTCATAGAAAAAGCTAAGTATAAGAAGGGTCAATTTAGAATAGGCAAGTGCTAAATGACAGTGCTGCTAGTTATTGGTTGTGTAGGATTGAAACATTGCAAACCATAAACACAACAGCCAAAACTAAACAAGGTTCATGAAGAAAAGTAACCAGAATCATACATGATAGCTACTCTATATAAGAGGGCCAATGGTCTAGACTTAGAGGAGACCCCCTAATAAACCAAAATGCTACACTACCCTAAACACACGAACATCAACTCCAGAAATGGTTGTTTGTGTGAGATTCTTCAAGACTTAATTCTAGTTCATCTCACCTTCACTAACCCTAGTTCTATTGTTCTACTGTGAATGGAAGGAAGACCAACTTAATTTTACCAAGTTACTAACATTCGCTAACCCTAGATTGATTGATGTCAATATTGTTCACAAATATAAATATCCTATAGTTGTTTGTCGATAAACATGAAAAATATAAATATATGTCTGCATCCACTACAGATGGCAATAGTCACAAAAATGAATATAAATCACATGCACATGAAGCAACTCAGGACTAATAACTATTCACGATCACAACAAATGGTATTTGTCACGAACATGAATAAAAATCACATGCACAGAAGCAACTCAGGACTAAAAACTGAATGACAAGTAGTCATCGTCACGGGCGCAGGATCTATCCGCATCCATGACAAACAGGTCTAGGGCACGAAAAGGGGGCTTACCTTCCGCTCGAGTTCATGGAATGAGTTGACCAAGATGTCGTCTTCGTCCTCCAACCCACTGAACTGCCCCACCACGATGAGCACCTCCAGGCAGTCCACGACGGGCACCTCCACGCTCCCACGGATGTCCAGGTACCGGTTCACCGCCTGCAAGCACATCCAGGCAATAAGAGCTCCAAGAGTACACCAATTTCTTGGACTGTTATGGGTACTGAATTTTGTAGCTGCCACGCTCAAATGCCCAATACCTTCCACCAACTTCACAGTATTTTTTCAAATTAATGTCATTTTTAGTTATACTTACGAGATTGCATCGATTATCATCAAACCAAATCTATGATAGTATATGATGCTTCACAGAAGTAGTCTCTCGAAGTCAAGCAGTGTAGGAGGACAATGTAATCAGCATCCAACACTCCAGAGATGTACTAGTACTACTAGTTCAGAGGTGCGGTAACAGTAGCGTGTAACAGAGAAGACACATCTCTCTGCTAAAATATTCTATCCTACTATCTATGCATCTGCATGATTTACTTCTTCACATACCTGAATCTTGCACCACACTCAAATATTTCACCTCCATTTTGAGTAGAAAAACCGTAGTATTTTTCTGAACATTCTCAAATTTTGCGTTGCTATTCTCGTGCGCAGTATACTTTGTGTTTATAATGATGGGAGCTTACCATACTTTTGCTGGCAGGAGTTCGACACTGCTTACGGTTCAGTTACGAGATTGGCTTGGTGGTGGTATACCTCCTCGGCCTCTATCGGTGGTTGATCCCCATCAAACACCTTGCGGATGTCCTTGATGGCGCCATCGAACTTCTTGAGACTGATAAATTGGTAATCACTGTCAGATTTGACGTCCCGGTGGATTAGCCACAAATTTGTGTATGTACCCAAGGCGAGAAATCCAATTTACCTTCAAGGCTGAGGGATACACGCCGTCCTTGACAGAAACGACGGCGACGTCGCCATCGCCAACGACACGCCTAGCTCCGAACCCCTCACCTCCACGGATCTGGAGTAGTCTGGCGCAACCTTGTTGTATGCGAGCAGGCCCTCCTCAAGACGGATCTGGGATGGAAACTCTAGGGTTGCGGGAGAAGGGAGGGATCTGGAGTGGCTACGAGGGAGCCCGCGGTGAGCGCCATGACACAAGATCCCGTGGTGGATGAGACGAGAGGGATCCTGCAGCCCAGACAATGATGTTAACGATGCCATGGGTAGGGGAGGCGTCCCCTTGAACTGGTCCATCCCAAAACACGTGTCGCCGCTAGCGCCGACGACGTACAACTCGGCATATTGGGTCACGAGGGAGAGGTGGTAGTAGGAGAAGGTTTGAGGATGGATCACATCGATGCGGGATCGAGAGAGTGAGGGTGGCTTGTAATAAGGATCTAACGCCGGAGGAAGAGAGTCGGGAAGAGAGTGCCGGCAGCCTCGATTAAGCTTACCGCGTTGAGATCTGGGAACAAGGAAGAAGGTCGGGGTGGAGAAGGGGGCGAGCGAAGATGGGCGCAGTGTGGCGGCGGGGGAGAGATAAGGGTTAGGGTTAGAGAAGGATGCCAGGTGTGCACGCAATGGATGCCAGGTCATCGATCCATAAAAGATTTCTGCAAATCATCATCTCATCCGTTCATTCTATTTACATCCAACGGTTGATATTGTCCTTTCCTTATATCTCGATCTGCGTAACGATTATGATGATTTCATCCATAGAAATTACGACGTGTTTGAGTGATATCGTCATAGTTTAATAAGGTTTTGGCCCTTCCAAATGGCTTGCGACGATTTGGTGCGAAATTGTCATAACTCTATGACGATTTTGTCCACAGTCGCTATCAAAAGGTCATAGGTTGACACATTTCTTGTAGTGGCGCTCCGCCACGCGCCGGCGACGATGAGTCCTTCGTCCTCCATGACCTGGAGTTCGGAGTCATCCATGGCGCTAGGGATCCAGAGGCCCCACATCTTATTTTCATCCGCCACCGACGAACCCGCCGCCGCTCCAGAGGTCGAGGCAGACGCCATTGATCTTGGAGGAAAAGGACTGGTGGGGGAGAGAGATTTTTATTGAGAGGGACAGATGGGAACGACTGTGGAGTGCTCGTGGAGTATGAGGAGGAAATAAATGAATCGATAGACAGATAAATACGAGAGAAAGGGTTTTATCCTCTCTTTTATTTGTCTATGCTTCAAGATTCGTGCGTTAATGCACGCGATTAGCGCCAAACGTATACGGGAGAGGGAGGTAGCTTCCTTGCTACTCTTCCGCCCCCTCGATTTTCTAGTAGGGATTGAAACGGTGTACTGTTCTGTAAGGAGAGGACCGCACAAATGGTCGTGTTGAATAGGGCACCTGTCAGTGACAGGACCTGGTCTGAAAATTTGTCATCCCTCACGCCGCTGTAAAATCCGGCTCATGTTTCAAAATGAGCAAGGAAAAGACTAAAGTCAAAACAAAATATATCCGACTCAACTGACTCCGAATCCTACATTACTAGAAGAAGTTATCGGCAACCCTTCAAGATTCTCAAGACGAAGAAACCATCAAGCTAGACGATTTATTCGACTTTGGACCTTGGAGACTTCCGGGGGCTACTGTTGGGGATATACTTTCCGGGTATACCCACAGGACTCGCTAACCAGGGTGGCCCACCAATGGGTTAGAGCTTTGCTTCACGGGCGGCCCAGTTAGAGATAGAGGAGGAGCCAGTTCCGGTTATGACAAGGCCCATAAGAGTTACCGAGTTAGGCCTGTATTATTACTTGTAGTCCAAGCTGTATCTAGTTACCGACTCTGTAACGTTGCTAGATAGGTCTCTCCTGTAACCCTAGGTCCTGGTGACTATGTAAGCCGGCCCTATGGGAGCCTTTAGGGCATAATACAACAACATTTAGATCGAGCTGGTGGAGATTGTGCCACCGAGCGACAGATGGATCATCGAGGTAAAGGCATGGCTGAAAGATCTGGACACCGTTCCTAAGATGTACGAGGTGGTGATTCCAAGAAGGGAAAGACGACATCTTTTCTGGAAGCACCCGCTGATCATCCACCTGCAGGAGGTTCTGGATTAGATACATGGCATTCAGGACCCTGACGAGGTGGCCAGAAAGAGTCCTCGTCTCCTCTTCTTCCTTGCCTCACCCACGAGAAGAAGGAGAATTTGCCTCATGGACATTACTCAAAGAATGAGCACCACCCCTTCTCCCCTACACCTCTCCTCCTGCATGTATCCTCCAGGAGACCCCCAACCCCTGATCTAACCTTCCCAGCTCCCCACCTTCTCCCCTACTCTCCTTAACCCCGTAGCAAGATTTTCGAGCTTGGGAGGCTGCCGGTATTCAAGGGACGGTGTGCCCGCCATACTCCACCTCTCCCTCCAATTTTTGTTCTGACGTGATCCCCTCCTTAATCCCTATCTAACCCTGAACTTTTTCTTACGCATGAACCCCTTTAGCGTTGCCCCCGGTGAGCTCCCTAAGGTGTACCATGGCCTCCTTCGCGTGAGACCCTCCCCGACGACAAACCCCATAGTGCCGCCCCTCCCCCTGCTCGCCGGCGTGCACCGCGTCGCCCAGCACCCTCCCTGTCTCCTCCCCTCCACAAGGTGAGCTCCTCCCCCTAGTCTATTTGGATACAACGACTGAAAGTCGTCGATCTCCCATAGATCTGACGGTCGCAGGCCGCCATAACCCTTCACGTCCCACCGCCTATAACGACTGGGACCCTACGTAAGGCCGCTAACCCCCTTTCAGTGTGCTGCCCTCGCCTCGTGTTGGGCCGGTTGGGTGCCTCACGGCCTAGCGCGGCTCAGATCCGGCCCAGTAGCCTCCTCCCCTTTTTATCCTTTCCCTAGATCTATAAATTAGGCATTTTATTTAAATCTTTCCAAATATGTAAAACAAATGGAAATACACAGAAGTAAATTATATCATGAACCTCTGAGTTTTCTTTAACATGCAAAACCAGTTTAAAAACAAAACATTATTCAATTATTTTCCTATAAATAAAATGCCATCATGAGTACATTTAACTAAGTAATTATTTTTGGAAGCTTGGCAAACACAAATGGGGTGAACCCAACTTCCACTGGATTATATTTGAAACACACAACCAATACAATGGGTCCCATGTCAAGGTGAACAATGGTTTGCCAGGAATAAAAATAACAAAAATAGACCAAATATGACTTTAGGAATTTTACTAGGTCAAACCAAAAATGGTTTTAAACTATTTCCAACTCTTAGTACTTCTACATCATCATATCTAGCAACATCTAGGAGCTCATGATTTATTGAGCTTTCAATTAATTTTAATGATTTAAATCTCTTTGCCTAGGGTGTTTTCACCAATAAATTCTTCACAATAGTTCTGCTTACCCAAAAAAGGTGATTCCAATTTATACAGAAAGGTATTCAAAGTATCTATCATGTGTCTTTTGAATCACCTAAAAATCCCCTATAGTTTTAATCTGGTGAAAAAGTATTCAAGGTATTCAAACTACTTAATAACCCAAGGAAATAATATTTGGAGCTCCAAACTATACTAGTGAATTATTTTCTAAAACTATATATTATCTCATTAGAAAATCCATTATAAACCAATGGTAATTGATAACATAGCGAAACCACTTTTTTTGGTTTCAATTTATCAATACCTTTTTGATGATATCATTTTTGTATATTGATATCTTACAGAAAGATGCCTTGATCTAAAAACACTTCCCTACCTAGTTTGTAGACTCTAAAATCCTTATGGATTTCCTTCAAATGTTCCAAGACAATCTCCGAATCCTTCTAAACCATTTCCTCAACCTCCTACTGATTTGTATATTGTATATCTTGTTTCTTTGCTGTATGTCATGATACTTGTATGCTTGTATTGATTGTGGTAGTTGTTTTATTTCTTGTTTGCTCGATAACGGCGATAGTTGCGATTCGATGACAACAAAGAGACATGCTCTTTTTATATTGGTAATTTTGGTATTCTAAGAGGAAGTACAGGGACCTTACCATATTGCTACCAATTAGGCACGCCTTGTTCCTTCTATTTTAATTATGCATGTTTTATATATTGGTTTATATAAATTGCATTTCTTTACTTATTATTTTTTATATGTGTAAATGTTTGGCTCCTCCAAACTATTACCACTTTGGAACCATTAGGTACAACCTATTTGATGACACCTACTAGCCCCTAGCATGATAGATGGTGTTTAACAAAATAACCTTTTGGAGACCCTCTTTTGGCCTAGCTAGAAGTATAGGATGGGAAGTACCTAGGAAACTATTTTCTAAAATGTTTTATAAGAAAACCTTGGCGAGGTTTGGCCTGCCAAGAGAGGTTTGAAAAACAAGAAAGGTTTTGTTTTACAAAAATGATGGGACAAAGGACGAAGAAAAAAGATTTTATAGAAAGGCACCTGGTTCTTTGCAGTTTTGCCAGAACAATTAACCCGTGCAACCACATTACTCTGGAATGGGAACAGGGTTGGATTTGGTGGTTGCTACTCTGGTGTGGGAATTCTCGCAACTACTTATAAGGGATCATCTCCCTCAAACCCCGGGCCTCCTTTATCGAAAAGGGTCATCTGCTAGGCAGACACCTGGAGGAGGCAGTCCCACCAACGTGAGTGGCCGGGAGATAATATGAGCCTTTCATTGAAAGTGCAGACTCTGGAGGAGTTGGGAGCACTCTGCTTGGTATGGAGATCCCGACATCCCCGTCTTGAGAGGAACAACTCATAGGGTAGGGCCCATGCTGGAGTGGCATCCAGAGAGTCTTGATCGGATACTCGACCCACGATCGGTGAAGATCAGGGCAGGGTATCCGTTTGGTATGGGTAAAGTGTACAACCTCTGCAGAGTGTAGATGTATTCGAATATCCGAGTCCTCAATCATGGACGGTTGGGAAGGTTGTTGTAGAGCAGCGCCAGATTTATTTTAAAAACTGTTTTCATAGAACAAGTGTTTTATAAAACCTGGTGGTCCGTGGGACAGGAGAGAGGGAAGAGATAACCCGTTTAGTTAAAGACCTTGGCGATGATATATGGTGACCCAATCCTAGTATTTCCAAAAAGTTTTTCCAAATGTCTTACAAAAGTATTCAACAAAACCTTGTAGATGATATATCTACAAGAGAACTATTTTAGAAAAGCAACACTCTTGGAGCCCTCCTACCAGTATAGCCACACTACATATCTCCATGTTATTACTATTATCTTAAGGTGGTTTGCGAGTACATTCAAAGTACTGAACGGCATTGTCCCTAGCTATTAACTTGGCCAGATGCCCAAAAGAGTGAGGAGCAAGAAAGAAGCTGGCATCTATGCGATCTAGGGCGTATCTCTGAGTCGGGCACACTGTTGGGTTATGGCTTGGCTCGGGTCCTCCGCTATTAGAAGATTCACTGCTTTTATGTATTTGAGACCTTAGTGGCATTATGTATGTCCATTGTGTAAACATTCATGTATTTCATATCGAAATGGATGAGCATTTTAATATCTGTTGGTTATGCGCCACGATGCACTGATCATGGGCTCGTGGTGGTATGCATAAACGCTATTACCGGACCATAAATCCGGGGTGCCACAGACTTGGTATCAGAACCATCCTGAATGTAGGAGACCTTAATTAGCATGGACGTTAGACAGGACAACCACTATTTTGGAAAAACACCCCGCTTTCAAAAACTATTTTTCTCAACAGCTTTTCGAAAGACTTCTTATCTTATCTTCTCTGACTTAAACTATTTGAAACGAGTTTACTCTATATCTCGTTTACTCTATATCTCGTTTACTTCCAACCTTCCGTTTTCAAAACTAAGTCCGACTCAAAAACCACGAAGACTGATATCCCGAGAAGATAATACCTTGAGGCAAGCGAACCAAAGGACCGACCAACAACGAAAGACACTACAATACTGCCCCACCAAAGGAGTCTTGCATCAATGGATCAACGACACTGACGACCCCGATGGCAGGACAAAAATCAATACCCCCGTAACGTTTGTACTTAGGATAGGTATCCCCAATATAGGATTCCCATTATGGCGCATAGTCATTCCTTAGAGCCCATGGTAGTCTTTTCTTGCTTGCCTGGTGGTTGTATGGTGTTTGTACCGTGTTGATTGTCTGTCTCGGATCACTCGATCCAATTGTATGACCATCGTCCTTGGGTATCCTGGCGCTAACCCTATTAAAATAATACAATGAACTCTGTCCTCATCAGGATGGCTACCTACTAAGTTCTTCCCCTACTCATCCATATTACCCAAATAACCCCCTTATAAATCTATTTCTCTATGCCTACCCTCACTCCTAACCCACAACTCCTTTAGATGCATCCTACCCGCTCGGAGAGCATCCTTGTCGGAGAGAGTTTATGGCCTTTTGAAGGGCAGCTGCACGATCTACTAAAGATCATCCATCATCCCCCACCCAAGATCGAAGGTACAGATCTTCCTCGCAGTAACACCGACATAGCTCAGTGGTCCATGAAGGCCACCATTCCAGCTGTCGTGGGAATGACCATGGCAGACGCTGCAATCGGCGGCGAGTAGTAGAACGAAGGGCAAGGGCGGCCAGACATATGCGGTGCGAGATGAGCACACGGTGTACCCAGGTTCACGTCCCCTCGGTGGAGGATCGCTACTTCCTGCTATCAATCCAGTATATGATCATAGATTGGTTTACAATGGAGCCGCCGTAGGCGGAGGGAGAGACTAGATCTAATCTATTGTGGGAGAATATGTAATATGATATGGGAGAGCATGCCCCGTGGGGGCGCCCCTGGTGGCTTTATATATGCAGCCAGTTAGGGTTTACAAGGGTTTTGGTGGGCTACGTATTGTAGTCGCCGTCTTGGGCCTCCAGTTGTGTTAGTCGTCTGGTCCAGATTGCACCAGTCACCGTAGTGGGCGAGTCGACCCGCTTAGGGCTAGGTTTCAGTCGGCTCCAACCAGCGACTCCGCTTCGTGGGTATACCCCGATTGGTATTCCCCCATCAGTAGTCCCCGAGCGCATTGTCGATTCGACGTGGGCTTGAGGCAGGGCGCGGAGAGTATTGACGATGGGTCGTGGCGAATCAGCGACGAGCTCCTGAACAGAGAAAAGAACCGTGAAGCGGGAGGCGGTCGGCGTGAGCCAGTCGGTGATGGCCAGTTGGCGAAAGATGTAGGGTGTTGGTGAATCTGCCAGTTGCGGCGAGTCCCCGAACGTGGAGCGTGCCGAGTCCCCGAGCGCATCGAGTGGCGAGGTCGAGCGACCGGCGAGTGCCGAGTCCCCGAGCGCGCCGAGTGGCGAGGTTGGGCGACGGCGAGTCTGCGGTGGCGAGTCCCCGAGGGCGTTCAGTACGCGAAGGCGAGTCCGTGGCGGCGAGTCCACGAGGGCGTTGAGTACGCGAGGGCAAGTCCGCGTCGGCGAATCCCCGAGCATGGAGAGTACGCGAGTGGATAGTCCGCGTCGGCGAGTCCCCGAGGGCGTTGAGTACGCGAGGGCGAGTCCGCATCGGCGAGTCCCTGAGCATGGAGAGTACGCGAGTGGAGAGTCCACGGTGGAGATTCGACGAGTGTGTTGAGTACGCGAGGGCGAGTACACGGTGGCGACTCCCCGAGCGTGTTGAGTATGTGAGGGCGAGTCCGCGGTGGCGAGTCCCCGAGCGCGTTGAGTACGCGAGGGCGAGTGTCCGCGGCGGCGAGTCCCCGAATGTGGAGAGTACGCGAGTGGAGAGTCCATGATGGCGAGTCGACGAGGGCGATCCGTGGTCGCAGAACCACGCGTACACGCAGCATGCCTAGTAGTAGTCCCCGAGGCTCGAGTAGGCTTGTAGAGACGACTTGAGGCTCTTTAGAGATGCATAATCTGAAAATAGTAGTGGTTGCTGACGAGCATGGCGAGTGGCGAGGTCGGACGACCGGCGAGCGCCGAGCCCCCAAGCGCGGCGAGTGGCAAGGTAAAGCGACCGGCGAGCGCCGAGTCCCTGAGCGCGGCGAGTGGCGAGGTTGAGCGATCGGAGAGCGCCGAGTCCCCCCAACATGGCGAGCGGCGAGGCCGAGCGACCGGTGAGCGCCGAGTCCCCGAGCACGGCGAGTGGCGAGGTCGAGCGACCGGCGAGCGCCGAGTCCCCGAACGTGGCGAGCGGAGAGGCCGAGCGACCGGTGAGCGTCGAGTCCCCGAGCGCGGCGAGTGGCGAGGTCGAGCGATCGGCGAGCGCCGAGTCCCCGAACGTGGCGAGCGGAGAGGCCGAGTGACCGGTGAGGGCCGAGTCCCCGAGCGTGGCGAGTGGCGAGGTCGAGTGACCGACGAGCGCCGAGTCCCCGAACATGGCGAGCGGAGAGGCCGAGTGACCGGTGAGCGCCGAGTCCCCGAGCGCGGCGAGTGGCGAGAAAGACACCGTTTTGCTGAGAAGGAGGAAAAAGTACGATTGCAATAAGTATTTATGAAATATATTGGAAAATTGTAAGACGTGCAAATTGTAGATGTTGAAGCAAATGCACTTTGGTTATGTGGATGGACGGCCAGTATGTAAGGTTCATGCGTGTCTTTTCATGAGTAGGCAGAACTCCAGCATCAAACGCTTGCCGGGTAACAGGGACGCGATGCTAGACTGTTGAACCCGGAGACAAGGTCGGCCTTTTGGTACCCAGCCTCACTACTTCGATGAACGCGGATAAACAACAGACAAAACTGAAACCGATCTCAAATATGGTTTTATAAATTGAACGAAAGGATGAATAAGTTTTGGACTTATAGCATGTACGGATAAAAAAGAACCTAGCTGTCAAATGCGGACAGAGTCGACCCGGTGGGGGAGTCGCCGAGCATTGCGAGCCGACGTGGGCGCGGTGATCCGGCGATGGGAGAGTCGCTGAACATGGTGAGTACGCGGCTATGGCGAGTTCAGGTGACCGGCGAGTGCCGAGCATGGCGATTCGATGTCGGCGTGGCGAGCCGGCGATGGGCGTGTCGCCAAACAAGGCGAGTCCGTGATGACGAGTTCATGGCGAGCGAGTTCGCGCCGGACGAGCATGCGTGCGGGCGAGTCCCCGAGTCTAGCGGGTCCGCGTTTAAGCGTGTCCGCGTTTAGATGAGTTCCGGAACATGATGAATCTGCGAGGGGAGAATCCCGAGCATGAGTCCGTGGCCGAGGAAACGCATCACGACGACCTATGCTGATGTGCGCACCCGTCTCAGCGAGTCAACTCGACCTCCAATTCACGCCATGACTCACGGCCATGTGCGATCAAATAAAGCGTGAAATATTAGACCAAATAAAATATTAGTAATTGATAGACAGAATAGTCAGTATGTGAGAGATTGGATTGGATAGAAATAACCCATAAGTCATGGCCATATGCGTTTTGTTTTTTGATGGCTTCACATTCTTGATTGTTGATCTTCACGTATGTCGCTACTTCTAGATCGCTTTTTCCCGACGTGTGAACTGTATGGACCTTCTGATTCTACGCACCAGCGTCTTGTACATGTTCCGATCTGGATCCAATTCTTCAAACAATTCGTACATATGCAATATATTAGATCCAAGTAAAATAATAAAAGCAATGAAAGAGAATTAAAGAATCAAATAGAAAATTCAGCAGCTATGCAGCCGATCGTGTGTTTCCATGTGCACTCGGTTATTTCTCCAGGACGGCACGCGCCTTTGCCGATGTCACCATGGGCAGCGATTGGACGGCGCGCCATATGCGATTTGGCTATTTCTTGACGGTTTGGGATCCCGCCCAGATTATCACCCTCCAAGCATCGCTAGCCCCACGGTGGGCGCCACTGTCGTGGGAATGACCACGGCAGACGCTGCAATCGACAACGAGTAGTAGAACGAAGGGCAAGGGCGGCCAGCCATCTGCGGTGCGAGATTAGCACACGATGTACCCAGGTTCATGTCCCCTCGGTGGAGGATCGCTACTTCCTGTTATCAATCCAGTATATGATCATAGATTGGTTTACAATGGAGCCGCCGTAGGCGGAGAGAGAGACTATATCTAATCTATTGTGGGAGAAGATGTCATATGATATGGGAGAGCATGTCCCGTGGGGGTGCCCCTGGTGGCTTTATATATGCAGCCAGTTAGGGTTTACAAGGGTTTTGGTGGGCTACGTATTGTAGTCGCCGTCTTGGGCCTCCAGTCGCATTAGTCGTCTGGTCCAGATTGCACCAGTCACCGCGTATTGGGCGAGTCGACCCGCTTAGGGCTAGGTTTCAGTCAGCTCGATCCAACCAGCGACTCCGCTTCGTGGGTATATCCCGATTGGTATTCCCCCATCACCAGCTCATGAAGCCGATCCCGGACCCATCATCTTCACCTTCATCAAACACAGTTTGGTAGACGGTGTCGTACGAGTGATTCAATAAATCATGGCACGCCTCTACAAGATCCATGAAGATGAGCTAAAGGACACCCCCATTCCACTTGTTTGGAAAGCGCGACAAGGATGGACTCACCACCGAGTAGTTTTCTCACTTGTTGCATTGGAAACCAGTTAGAAAACATGGAGTACTTACTACAGCGCCATCAAGAAGACCTCGACAGGACTCGTCACCAAGATATCCTCATGCTCATGGATCTTGCCATCCTCCTTACCCAGGAACAGAGTCTGCGAGCCGCTAATGCCCATTTGGAAAGAAGGGTAGCCGCTCTAGAATCTTCAACTTCTGGTGCTACTATCTCCGTGATGGAGAATGAAGATCTATCCTCCTACGAGTATCAATCCATTCTTCATCTACCACCTCCGGAAGATCCCCCTGCCGAATCAGCCACCGGAGAAGGGATGACTCTAACTTTTACCAATGGAGAACTAAATGTCCCTGAAACCCACGAGGATCTGCAGTAACAAAATGGAGTATACACCCCAACTACGGAAAAAAGAGTCTAGAATTCCCCCAGGAACAACCGTTGTATCCCTCACTCATCCCACCAGGCTAGGGTAGAACAACATATCCCCAGGGCATGTTTTGTAACACTCTAAGTGCTCAGACGCTCTGTAGCACCGACCCGTTCTGTAATACCTTAAATATCATCGCGGATAGCTGACACAGACCTACTAAGTTATGTATGAACCCTGTTTGACGATATGCAAGTATGATATCCTTCTTGGTGTGTTTTACCCACGATGTTGCATCTGACCCAACCAGCAATGACCATACCCCATGAAAACCGCATCCCGAGACCACCAACCAAAAACCGGCATTGTCCCAGCTTTTTGCAACGTTAGTTGGCTCAAACATTCTTCAAAAAGAAGAATCCCCAGGATCGACTGAAGATAACCACTTCTCGACGATAGATGTTGCACCTCTTCAATAGGCACCGCAGATCCAACACAGAAGGTCGACAACTCCACCCAACCCCATAGTCTCTCTTTAAGGGGGAAAGACTGCGTCTTTCCCACAAAACCCGAATAACCCAAGAGAATCGACCCTAGTCGACGTTAGGGATGACCCTCCCCTACACCGAGAGTGTGGACCTGACAAATAAGAACAACATCACGACACTTCTCCAAAGTCAGAAGATACTCCAAGAAAGCGCTCCATTGCAAAGTCAACCGTCCAGCCAGCACTCCCGGCATTTCACGACCTAGAAAGCCGACAAGCTAACTCCAGCGATGAAGATTGAAGAAGGCTCAACTCGTCGTCTCGCTTTTAGAAGAAAGGATCCAACCAATGTCAAACCTACCTATAGTCATCCTAAGGGGAAAAGACCACATCTTTTCCACTATATTAATCTAAACCCCTCTAACAGCAGCCACGCAGCCTCGACTCGTAGCTGACCCAACCCATTTGTAATGAAACTTCTTACCTTCTAGATATTCCACTGCTTAAACTTGTTATGCCGATGTTCTAATCCAACACAACTCATACCTAATCTCGGGACGAGATTATTTTAAGGGGGAAAGATCTGTAACATCGCAATTTCAGCAACCCTGACCTTTTGTCAAAAAAGGCAAAAATCAGGGGGGGGACAAAAAAAAATCTGGTTGAAGTGTTACAATGCTTGATTACTGGTTTGCTCGTGTTCATGCTGTTGATTGAGTACCTGATGATCTACTCTTTACCTCAAGCTAGGCTTGATGGTCACCTTAGTAGTAGTTTGCTGAGTTCGATAAGATGACTTACCTCGATCTGCTGTTTGAGGACTTGCTCTTATCTCCTGATTTGACTTGATTGCATAGGAAGTAGCATGAGCCACCCTAGGACCTCATACCTTAGGATAAAGATAAATGAAGAAAGCAACCCCAAAGCAAACCTCCCAAGCTTGATCTCATTTATAGCTCCTAAAATGACCATCTCATCTCCTAATCAACTCAATCTAGGATAATCCCTTTTGATAGCTTCCAAAATCCATGAAGACCAAATCTAAGAATGAATCCTCTACTCAATCAACCAATCAAAATCATCTACTTGATCATTAGTTTGGAGCCTAGCATCACCTCAAAATCTTCCAAAATGGGTAAGTATGGAATCCTTAACTAGATTGAATCATTCGGACTCTACCTATTCCAACCTATCTGCACTCTTAAAAATGTACTTGAACAATCTTGTAGTACATTATTAGTACTACCAAATCCCACCCTTCTACATGGATGAACTCCTCTTACTCCCACTCATCCTTGATGGTTCTATAGTCAAGATAATAATCTTTTCTACAAAACTTATCATCTTGCCTACTTTGGTACAAGCTCACATCCGTGTGTTATCGTCCTTGGACGAACTCTTTGCATGGTTATGATCTACAAACCATGGAATATCACCCCAACCCTCACTGGTTTCCATTGGAGCCCTATGCTTCTTAAACCCTCGTGGTTTTTGAGGCATCATGACAATCCTGCTATGGCAGCCTTGTTTTCAACAAAGTTTGCCATCTCTTATATATCACCTCAAATACATCTAATCAACACTCTTGCTGCCATGGTTACCAAGGTGAGCTCTGAGCTCACCAACAAACCTTGTTTAGGTGGTATAAAAATATCAGACCCCTAGATCATCCAAATCTAGCTTCCTCCCCTTTTTCAAGGTATAAACCCAAAACACAATGTTTCCAATGATGGATACTTGAAGTGTACATCATCCAACTTGGATATAATCATCCCCAAATAATTCACTAAATTAATTGGATTATTAAACCATTTACATTCCATTATTTACAAAATCCTCAGAACCATCTCTATAAGTACAACTTTGTTTTTCTCCAAACCACCTTGCTAACTCAATGAACATTTAATGCCTATATATCAAAACCTATATTCCCATATCAAAAATAAATATTTTTGAGATGCTCTATTATTTATTTTTGACATTTCTCTTAAATGGCAGAAACAAGAAATAATTGCTTATAAATAATTTTCCTTCTAAATAAATTCAAATAAAATCACCCAAGGTGTATTATGGTATTTAGAACCACCTCACACCAAAAACTCACCTTGCACAATGTAAAATAATCGCATTAGCTTCTCTAAATCATTTCTGCACTTTTTGTATAAATGATTTTTAGTAAACTAAAAAAACCTCCAGTAAACCCCAAATAAATCATAGGGAGGTATATGGACCATATCTATCTCCCAGTACCATTTCCTCACTTTGCCTAATGAAAAATATGCCACTTCCTTCACATGTCTCAAATTGATCAATATTTGCAAGATCCATCAAACCTTGATCAAAACCACCAAAACCATCATCAAACCTGGTCCAGCAAACTTTCTTAACTCACCCCATCCCCTCCAGGTCGTGCACTGTGGAAAAGCTATTGTATCACCCCCCTCATCTTGTCTTGTATGCTTGGAAAGGGAGGATACATCACTTAAAAACAACTCTTGCCCCCCTCTAAATATCTTGGCTACTACCACCCTCTCTCTTCTCAGCATGACTAGAAAACCATTTCCCCTGCCGACAACATCTAGTCGCTGGTTTCCCCTTCTCCACATGCCCTTCCATGTACCATGACCACCATGAGCCATGTGCTCTCAAATAAATAGGGCAGAGGCTACCCCTGACCTCCATTTGCCTTCATTCGCCCTCACTCCCACCATCTAACTACCCTGGCCACCCCTCTCCTCTTGTTCCTTGCCTCACCCACGAGAAGAAGGAGAAATGGCCTCACGACCATTACTCAAAAACTGAGCACCACCCCTTCTCCCCTGCACCTCTCCCCCTGCATGTGGCCTCCAGGAGACCACCAACCCCTGATCTACCCTTCCATAGCTCCCCACCTTCTCCTCTTCTCTCCTTAACCCTATACCAAGCTTTTCGAGCTCGAGAGGCTGCCAGTATTCCAGGGACGGTGTGCCCGCCATACTCCACCTCTCCCTCCAATTTTCGTTTTGACATGATCCTCTCCTCAAGCCATATCTAACCCCGCCCTTTTTCTTACGCAGGAACCCCTCCAGCGTTGCCCCCGGTGAGCTCCCTAAGGTGTATCGTGGCCTCCTTCATGCGAGACCCTCCACGAATATGAACCCCATCGTGCTGCCCCTCCCCCTGCTCACCGATGTGCACTGCCTCACCCAGCACCGTCCCCGTCGCCTCCCCTCCACTAGGTGAGCTCCTCCATGCCACCCGAACTTAGCTAGGGTTCTGGCTTCCCACCCCTGGTCTATTTGGAGATGACGACCGACAGTCGTCGATCTCCCATAGATCGGACGGTCGTAGGCCGCCCATACCCCTTCGCGTCCCTCCGCCTATGACGACTAGGCCTCACCGCGCGGCCGCTAACCCCCTCTGGTGCGCTACCCTCGCCTCGCATTGGGTCGGCCAAGCGCCTCGCGGCCCAGATCGACTCGGATCCTGCCCAGTAGCCTCCTCCCATTTTTATCTTTTCCCTAGATCTATAAATTAGCCATTTCATTTAAATATTTTCAAAAATGTAAAACAAATGGAAATACAAAGAGAAAATTTATATCATGTACCTGTGAGTTTTATTTAACATGCACAACCAGTTTTGCAACAAAACATTGTTCAATTATTTTCCTATAAATAAAATGCCATCATGAGTCCATTCAACTAAGTAATTATGTTTGGAAGCTTGGCAAACACAAATGGGGTGAACCCAACTTCCCCGGTATTATATTTTAAATACACAACCAATACAATGGGTCCCATATCAAGGTGAACAATGGTTTGCCAGGAATAAACAAAACAAAACAGACCAAATATGACTTTAGGTATTTTCCTGGGTCAAACCAAAAATGGTTATGAACTATTTCAAACTCTCGGTACTTCTGTATCATCATATCTAGCAACACCTAGGAGCTCATGATTTATTTAGCTTTGAATTAATTTTAATGATTTAAACCTCTCTGCCTAGGGTGTTTTCACCAATAAATTCTTCAAAATAGTTCTTCTTACCCCAAAAGGGTGATTCCAATTTATACATAAAGTTATTAAAAGTATCTAGTATTTGTATTTGGAATCACGTAAAAATCCCCTATAGTTTTAATCTGGTGAAAAAGACAAATCTCATCTTCGGGAATTTCCTAAGGGCAATATGATAACTATTTTGGGGTGATTCCAACTCCCCTTGATTCAGTCCACCAAACACTACTTAATAACCCAAGGAAATAATTTTTGTAACTCCAAAAATATTCTGGTGAATTATTTCCTTAAACTAGACTTTATCTCATTAGAAAATCCACTATTCTAGTGAAGCAACGGATTTTTCACGCTTGCCTTGCTCTAACTCGCACTCTTTCTTAGAATCTTTGGACTCTCTTTTGTATTGGTATCTTTCTTTTTCTTTTGTTTTTTCTATTTTTTTGATATCTCTTTTATTTCTATGCGGAAGCTTGAAGTTAGTTTTGGTTACACGCACGCGAACCACGAACAAACTCAAAAGGGAACATTCAAAATTTGGGGTCTGATAGTTTTTCGGCAAAATAGCCGGCGGACCGGTGATGGCGCCGGAAATTCCGGTCGTGATTTCGGTGTCACCGGAATTCTTTTGACAAACTTCCAAAAGTCAAATTGAGAAAATTGTCAAAAATTAGTGGAATTTTGACTAGGGGATAGGGCAAGGAAGGTAGATCGACACCCAAAGCAACAGATCTATGGACCAAAAACACGAAATACTCACCAAATCAAGAGATCTATCCATAAGAAATTTGGGCAATATTTTTTGTATTTTCGAATTTATGGTGGATATGGAGGAATGAATTCAAATCCGTGCAACCAAAAGCTGATGATACCAGTTGATATGGGATCCCTTGTGGGATTGTCCCTAGGGTGGCCCGATCTTCACGGATTTGAGGCGGGGGGTGAGGGTAAACCTGATGAACACGATGAATGCAACACAAACACAAAGTAAAGATACAAATGCACACAAACACAACTTGATCCAATTTTCTCCCGTTTGTTTAAACAACCAATCGAATAGAATCCTCGGCGAGAGACCGTTAGGTAGAATCACCGAATGAAAGATCGGCAAGCGGATGATAGAATACAAATCAAAGGAGAGAGTAGCAACCAAGTAGAATCCCAAAGGGGAGAGACCTAGCACTACTAGAATCCTTGATGAGGAGAGACCAAACACTTGAGTTGGGTCTTGATGACTTGGAGAAAACACCAAACTCCAAGGCCTTGTACAACTCATAGATTAACTATAGAGAGGGGTTCCCATCTAGGGTTAGGCACAAGCCTTCATTCATCATCAACTCCAACTAGATTAGATCCATAAGGAGGATATTTATAGTACTAGGGAGAAGGGGTAGGTGGGAGGGAGTATTCTGGGCATCAAACCCTTTACAGCACGCAGGCTGGACATTTTGGCGATAAGTCCGGCACCACCGGAGTTGGTGCCGATATTTTCGGCGGTTACCGGTTTTCTCGGGCGTCAGCCAGAAGGGCTTACAGTACCCTGTTTCGGCAGGGAGGCTGGTCTGCCGGTTGTGTCGCCGGGAGTTCCGGCGAAGATTCTGGTTAGCCGGGCTGAGCACCAGAAGTTCTGGCGGTGCTTCCACGGTGGCGCCAGTCCTGGAGCTGGAAGTCCACTTTCACCTTCTCTTCCACGCCTCTTGTTTGGGGGACTTGGTTCCTGGGGTCTTCTTGTCGTCTCCTCTTGGTTTCATGGTCATGGGTCTGGTCATAGCATTGGCACTTGTCTCGAGTAGGATCCCATTCACATGATAACCAAAGGATGATGAAATATGGAGTGAATTCACCTTTGTGGGTTTGGTTGATGTAGCATGATGTGGACCAATGGTGAATGCCATGTGTTCGGCTGCATCAGGTCTAAGTATGGCCTTGCCCATTATTTGGCCATCATCATGACCACCTCAGGACGACATCCGGGTTCCCATCCCAACTCGAGATGATTCACATCCTGTGCTAACTAATAGTCCACCTCGGTAGGAGGAGGTTGCGGCTGAGGCTGGTGGCGTCGCCGACACTGTTATGCCGGATGAACCAAATTATCCGGCGGCACCTATTGAGATTCCCAAGGATCAATCCACCAAGCCAACTCCAACAAGAGCGCCTGTAATCTCGGCTCATGTTCACGATCTAGCTCCTTTGGCTCCAGCAACCGCATCTATGCCTACTGTTCCCTCCAAGACTTGGCAAGAAGGACAAGTTCAACAGAGCGCATGCTCTCAATCCGCTTCTCCTTCTGCATCTCCAATGGCCACTCCGGCCGTAGCCCGGCCTACTAAATCTCAACCAATTGCCAAGGCATCTGCTAAGGCCAAGAAAAGTGGAACTTCCAAGCATGTTCAGAAGAAAGCTAGGCCAACTTCTTCTCAGCCCAGTATTGTCGAGATACTCCAGAAGGGTGCCCCCGCTTCTACTTCTGCTTCTGCTGCCGGCACTCAAATGTTTCTTCACAAGAGCCCAGTAGAGAAGGCAGCTTCCCAGCAAGCTCGAGAAGCCAAGGTCAAGGTGCTAACACGCACTCTGAGCGGTGGGAGTCTCGGCTCCTTGGAGGAGTATGCTAACAATTCGAATACTCCGATCAGGTCGAAGCTAGCTTGGCGAGCAATCTAGGGAGAAAGCCCTTTCGTCTTCCCGAGATTAGCAACCATTTGAACCTTGCATCCAAATTCATTCTTGAAATAGTTACCATGAATGTGGTAAACACTTTGGTCTACAATTGTACCTTTTTGCATAATGTAGTGTATGTCCATTAGTTCCCAAGCCTCCGACCGAATGATTTATCATTCGGTCGGATGCTCTCTTTATTTAGTGTAACCGGGGTGCATAAAATGAATCATAGTAACTTAGACAATATTTTCCCTAGATCCAAATATCCAGCCATCTATATCTGGTCAAATTTTACTTGGTTCGGATCTTTATATTTTAACTTCGAATATGTAGCCACCTAGATCTGGATTAAGTTTTACTTGGTTCGGATGTTTAGGTTTAGATTCGAATATCCAGCCACCTAGATACGAGTCAAGTTTACTTGATTTGGATCTTTATAGTTTAGCTTAGAATATCTAGCCACCTAGATCCGAGTCAAGTTCTACTTGGCTTGGATTTATATGTTTAGCTTCGAATATCCAGCCACGTAGATCCGAGTCAAGTTTTACTTGGCTTGGATCTCTAGGTTTAGCTTCGAATATCCAGACACCTAGATCCGAGTAAAGTTTTACTTGGCTTGGATCTTTTGGTTTAGCTTTGAATATCCATCCACCTAGATCCGAGTAAAGTTTTACTTGGCTTGGATCTTTATGTTTATCTTCTAATATCCAGCCACCTAGATCCGAGTCAAGTTCTACTTGGCTTGGATCTTTCCGTTTTGCTTCTAATATCTAGCCATCTAGATCCTGGTCAATTTCTACTTGTCTTGGATCTTTATGTTTGGCTTCAAATATCCAGCCACCTATATCCGAGTCAATTTTTACTTGTCTTGGATCTTTATGTTTAGCTTCAAATATCCAGCCACCTAGATCTGGATCAATTTTACTTGATTCAGATCTTTACAGTTTAGCTTCGAATATCCAGCCACATATATCCGGATCAAGTTTAGTTGATTCAGATATTTATAGTTTAGCTTCAAATATCCTTCTTAATGTGAAGTTTTGCATTTGTAGGTTTCTCATAATTCATGCACCGCCGAGTTCCAGATGCTCCTCTTCTCTCACAGGATGTTGCAGACAAAGTATCATACGATGTTGCCCATTTTGCGCAAAACTTGTGAGTTTGCTAACTTCTCATTTTTTGAATTTTCCTCTGGCCTACACATCCGAAATAACTCCTTTCCTGCCTTTTTTCTCAGCCAACCTATACGGAGATGACTAAACATGTTGCCAAGCTTAAAGGTAACTCGGACGATTCTACCTTGACGTTTTCTTCCAATATCTTTGCTTTCCTGAAGTATCTCATGACTTTTGCCTCGGCTTAGCCGAATTAAAAGGTCTTGCAGCATCGCATCAAGAGTGCATTTATGTGCCTGATGTGATGCTGCATTTTCTTGAAATTATGAACAATAACTCACAATAAATTCATAGAATAATAAAGTACATAAAGTACAAGGGTTAGTAAGAAACAAAACATAAGTCGGATCACACACTATTTTTCCCTTGGTCATTTTTCATGTCTTCGACATTCGCCATCTTTTCTCTTTCTTAACATGAAGCCTATTTTTTGGATAACAATAAGTCGAAGAGTTGGCCTTTTTTGCTGACACATTACTAACTCGTCCCAAGAGTAAGAAATATAAACCAGACGACATACAAAAAATTCATATTAAAAGAACAAGTAAATTAAGGAAGTCCCCGAGTTACAGCTCGAGGTGCCGAGATTTCATTCATTAGCTCATTGCTGACATATAATCCGACATATGAGAGTTCGAGATACATACACTTCTTCTAAGTGTAAAAGGGATGAAGTAAAGCTACATTTCATGGCCTCTTTGACTCGTCTCCTGACCTGTCCGCCTTATTCTTCTCTGGTGCTTGCGCATATATAAGATAATATGCATCATTGTGCAGTCATTTGCTTACAATAAATGGACCCTCCCATGGAGGTGATAATTTATGCATGCTGGCTGTGCGCTGCACAAGCCGAAGCACTAGATATCCCTCTCGAAAGACTCGAGGATTTACTTTTGGCTATGATAGCGTCTATCTTTCTGATATATGCCAGATCTGGACAATTCCAATTCTCTTGCCTCTTCTGATAAATCAACATCATCTTGTGATGGTATCTCATTTACTTCAGCGTATGTGTATTGGGTGACTCTAGGCGAATCATGAACTATATCGGCTGGTAATACAGCTTCTACCCCATATACTAGAAAGAATGGCGTATAGCCTGTTGATCTATTTGGAGTTGTCCTAAGGATCCATAACACGGACGGGAGCTCCTCAATCCAACACCCCGCTGATCTTTGCAGTGGCTCCATGAGCCGGGGTTTTATCCCGGACAATACAAGTCCATTGGATCTTTCAACTTGTCCATTCGATACGGGATGGGTGACTGATGCCACATCAAGTCTTATGTGTTTATCTTGGCAGAAGCGAGCAAAAGCTCCCTTGGCAAAAAAATTGTCGTTATTAGTGATTATACTGTGTGGATACCCATATCTTGGGATAATATCTTTGAGAAATTTCATAGCCGTGGGCCCGTCACATTTTCTTAATAGCTTTACCTCGACCCGCTTTGTAAATTTGTCTACCATGACCAAGATATGGGTCATGGCACCACGAGCCTGCTTAAATAGGCCGACCATGTCCAAGCACCATACAACAAATGGCCAAGTGATGGGAATTGTCTTCAATTCGGATGAAGGCATATGAAATTTGCTGGCATACCTCTCGCAGCCATTGCATTTCTTCACCAATTCTAGTGCATCTGTTAACGCACTGGGCCAATAAAATCCATGACGAAATTCTTTGGCTACTAAAGCCTGGATGAGGCATGATGCTGCATTCACCTTGATGTATATCTTAAAGCATCTCTTTTCCTTCTGCCGGGTTCACACATCTTTGAAGCACACTTGTGACAATTATTTTGTACAACTCTTTGTTTATTATAGTGTAGGCTTTTATCCTTCTCACAATTTTCCTAGTGAGGACTTCTTCATTTGGCAAGATCTGATCTTTGAGGAACATATATATTGGTCGTGCTAATTCTGGTATCTCATGTGCCAGGGTAACTATTTAATCAATTTCCATTGCCTCTGCCGACATGACTTTTGCCGGATTATCCTGACCAGTCCCCGGGTGCTACGAGGCAGTCCCCGGGTTTCCCGAGTTAGTCCCCGGGTTACTTGGTTTACTCCTCTCTTCTATGTCCACTGGGACTACCTCTAATCCTATATCTGCCGAGAGACGGATTGACTCGGATTCTAGTGAGGGTGTAATTGATGGCTTTCTTAAATGCTCAAGGGCAATGCCAGGTAGAATTGATTGCCTATTCAAGTCGAGTTTCGACAAGGTATTTGCCGCATAATTCTCCGCCCGGGGTATATGATGAAATTTACACCCATCAAAATAACCACTAATCTTTTGCACATGAAATCTTCATAAGGCCATGTTTGCATCCAGTGCATCCCAATGACCCGACACTTGTTGGACCTCTAGGTCCGAATCACTGAAGCATAGAATCCGACGTATCCCAATATCATTTGCCATTTTTAGGCCGTGAACAAGTGCTTCATATTCGGCTACGTTGTTTCATGCAGCAAAATGTATTTGCAGTATTTACTTCAGTTGGTCCTTTTTGGGTGAGGTTAGCATGATCCTGGATCCTAGCCCATTTGTTAATTTGGATCCATCAAAATGCATTGTCCAATAATTTGGATCAGGAAACGGTGGCTCATATTGCATTTCGGCCCAGTTGACAAAAAAGTAAACCACTTCCTGAGATTTGACTGCATCTCGTCTATCGAACTGAGGGGCATAAGGGGATAATCCAATCGCCCATTTGGCTATTCGGCCACTGGCATCTTTATTGCCCATTATCTTGTTTATTGGTTCCTCACAAATCACCTTGATGGGGTGTTCTTCAAAATAATGTTTTAGCTTTTTAGCCAACATGTATACACCATATGCCATTTTTTGAAATCTCGCGGAGGTGCTGTAGTAGCTTCGCCAATTGTTGAGAGGGGCCAAACATTCTCTCCATCCTTTCCGTTGAATAGATCTTTATGGATATCCGGGTTCTTGTTAGCAAGAAATAGACCTCCCCTTGTCTTGTTTGGGTGTTTCTTGAAATTTGGATGATATTTGGCAGGATCACTGTCTAACTGTTGCCTTATCTCGATGATGCGCGCGGCCTCTTCGAGTGGAAACAGACGATGCTTTTCCATGTCCTCGGCCCTTTTCTCCAGCACCTCCTGTGTAAGATCCGAAGTCATTGGGACTATGAGAGCATCTCCGTAAATTTCACATGCACCCTTGGTTATGACGTGTCCATTCACAGGAGGTTCGATCGGGGTGGTATTAATCGGATCTCCGTCCCGATTCTCCATCTCGATCTCTTCATCAACTTTTTCTTCGTTGGTTTCCTTGATGTACGGCTCTGCCCGTGTTGGATTTTTGTTTTTCTTCTTCTTCTTTGACCGCCCAGTAGCCTTAACGTGCGTACTAGCGGCAAAGACAGCTTGCGGTCAGGTACCAGGTGATAAACTTCAGTCGGTACTTTCCGTCATGGTTGGCTTGTGGACCTCGGAGGAATCTTCGGTGTCCATGTCATCCTGCGAGGTGTAGCTTTCATCCATGCTATAATATGGACTAGGAGAATTTTCTTGCCCACCTTGCGTTTGCTTGGAGATGTGTTCTTGTTCATACTCCTCCATCTCTTTGTTGAATCTCGAAGTTCCTGCGACGTTATTGACTCCTGAGGGGAGCCAGGTAAGTCGGCTTTTTCTTTGATTACGTCTAGGACCGAGTCGCTACCGGCTCCAACATCGACAGAGTCGTATCCAGATCTTATGTGGTACATCAAATAGTGCTTCTTCTTGTTCATGTTCTTGAAGTAGTGGCACGGTTGGGTTTCCGCCTCCTCCATCTCAAAGTTCTCCTTTATGTCGGCGATTGCTTCGTAATCGATGTAGGAGCATTTCACCATCTCCTTTATCCTATGCTTCAAGGGTAGTTTTTCTTCTACGACATCCAGGAGGACGAATCCGTAGCGGATATATTCTTCGTCCGTGTATCCAATCTCAACAGGGAGATCAGATCCGGATTCTTCTTCCATCTCTTTTTCCACTACGGTAGTGGGCTGGGTGGGTTTGATTTTCTACGGGACCTTGAACTCTTCTGCCTCTACGGACAAAGTAGATCCAAATTTTTCTTCCGCCATGGTCATCACCTCAAGGGTGGGTTGGGCGGGTTCAGCAAAACCGAGATAAATATCGATCTCACCGATGGACCTGATCGTGTAGGTCGTCATGGGTTTCGCAGCCGGAATCCAAGTCTCGTCGAGAAGGACAAGAGGGACATCACTAGAATAGACCATGCGACCCATGGCAATAGTTTTGCCGATTCCTGCACGCGCAGATTCCGCCTATAACGAAGATCCAAAGGTCACCTGCCCCACGGTGGGCGCCAACTGTCATCGGATTGTCAACAAGTACGCCATAGGTGGTCCTAGTGGCGTTGGAAATATGGGGTGTGATACGTCGGATGTTCCAAGAGCGATGAGCACAAGTTTACCCAGGTTCAGATCCGACTGCGGTGATCGGATCCTACTACTACTAGCAACCCAGTAATATATCGGCGTAAGATGGATGTTACAATGGATTACAAGAGAGCTTCGCCTATGCGAGTTGATTGTGGTGTTACGATTGGTTGTGCTCCCTAAAGGCTCCCATAGGGCTGGTTTATATAGTTATTGGGGCCTAGGGTTACACGAGAGACCTATCCGGCTAAGTTATAGAGTCGGTAACTAGATACATCTTGGACTACAAGTAATACTACAGGCCTAAGTCGGTAACTCTTCTGGGCCTTGTCGTAGCCGGAACTAGCTCCTCCTCTTTATCTGACTGGGCCGTCCGTGAAGCAAATCTCTAACCCGTTGGTGGGCCACGCTGGTTAGCGAGTCCTGTGGGTATACCGGAAAGTATATCCACAATAGGGGTAAATACAAATCTAACGGCCAAACAATCGTTTGAACCAGTCAAAAAGGTTGAACTCAAATCCCATCGTCAGGTAAACTCTTCTTTCCCCGCCCTGTTTGTATTTCCCATTATCCTTTGCGGTCGTGGACTGGTTTACCCCTATGAGGACTAGATCTTCTTCTCTATTTTGCTCTTCTCCCCTATTATTCCCCCCTCCATTACCTTGTTTAGGTCCAGCTATTGGTCTCTATATCGGAGCTCGCCGTTGCTCTCCTTGCGTCCCCTCCATGGCTGGTCAACCTCCCATGCCCTTAAACGAAGCTCGCCGCCATCGCCATCGCCTTGTTTTTCCTAGTCAGCATGTCAGAGCTTCACGTCCTCAGCCTAGCCTCTCACCGCTGCCTAGACCTTCAAGCACGGCGCGGCGCGTCCGACCAGGTAATCCGGACCGGCGATCTCCCTCGGGCGGTTGCGTGATGTCGCGCACCCTAGGCATGGTAGCCCTGGCAGAGGAATTTGACGACAACGCTCTCATGGCCACCGTGCTAGGCACGTGTCCTGCTGTGTCGATGGTAGACTTGCTGTTGGGTTTCAGATCTCGTTTTTTTATCAGATGAAAAGTGGTCAATATTGAGGTATGCACGACGCCATTCGATTTTTTTGTCCGGTTTGCCCACAACACAGACATCAAGCGCATTCTTCATTCTTCCCTTTCTGAGTGTTATGGGGAGAAATGAGCTTCATGTGTTGGCATCGCTCCTGTGGATGGGACGATCGCTAAACTCGGCTTTGACGGCCTCCCTTTGGATGCTCGGGAACCGGAGTCCCTCAAGCAGGTCATTAATAGCCTTGGAAGCGAAGTGTTGGGGATATACTTTCCAGGTATACCCACAGGACTCGCTGACCAGGGTGGCCCACCAACGGGTTAGAGCTTTGCTTCACGGGCGGCCCAATCAGAGAAAGAGGAGGAGCCAGTCTATGACAAGGCCCAGAAGATTTACTGACTTAGGCATGTAGTATTACTTGTAGTCCAAGATGTATCTAGTTACCGACTCTGTAACGTAGCCGGATAGGTCTCTCCTATAACGCTAGGCCCCGATGACTATATAAACCGACCCTATGGGAGCTTTTAGGGCATAACGCAACAACCACCACAATTATGTGGACGGGATGATCGCTTGGGGCAGCTTCATTTCTTTTCTAAACTCGGCTTTGACGGCCTCCCTTTGCATGCTTGGGAATCGGAGGCCCTCAAGAAGGTCATCAGTACCCTTAGCGGCGAGCTGGTGGAGATTATGCCACTGAGCGACAGATGGATCATCGAGGTAAAGGTGTCGTGGTATTGCCGACGAGTACGCCATGGAGGGGTCTTCACAGTACGTGTTTAGAGACGTGGGGGAAGGCGGACGGTTGATGGGTACGAGGTAACACAGCTTACCCAGGTTTAGATCCCACGACGGTGGCGGAATCCTACTCCTGCTATAAATCACTATAAGGGAAATACGCTGAGTTAAAGAGATAGGTTCGCTATGCGAGGTTGTCTGAGATTGTAAGTTATCGTGCCCTAAAGGCTCCCATAGGCCCGACTTATATAGTCGCCAGGTCCTAGGGTTACAGGTAAAAGTCCTAGCTGGATAGCTCACAGAGTCCTACACCGTCTATTACTAGTCTTGTGTATCTTGCACTCCAAGACTCCGGGTACGTCGGTGACTCCAACCATAGCCTTCCTTTATCCGGCATGGCCTCCCTTCTGGATCCATCTAACTGGGCTGCCCAACAAGCCATAGTCCATGCTACCAACTGTAGGCCACCCGGGTTATCCGGATAGGAGACATGCTATGAGGATACCCATATAGCATATCCCCAACAGTAGCCCCCGGAGAACTCCGAGATCTTGCGCCGTCTTGCCTCTTCGTGTGGAATGCTCTGTCTAGATGGATGTCGACAAATTGTCAAGCAATATGTTGTAGTCCTCCCAAATAACCCTGCAAGGTTTTCTCCGTCTTCAACACGTAAGTCAGAGAAATGCTGAATCTTCCATCGTACTCTTCTGTAGCCGGACTGGATCCGTCCATGCCGGAATCTTCTAATGTGACGGCTCATCTGCCTATGTCATTTAGGACGGCGTAGGCTTAGGTCAGCGACGCCTCCTAACTCACACATGCAGAGAACGCAATCATGTCCGATTTTCCCGCGCGAGCGATACGAACGTTGGCGGCGACGGTTGGAGACGTGGCAAAATTTCCGCGCACGTTCGCAAACACGTCGTCTATGTGGCAACCGTCCGATCAAGCTGCACGAATCTTGAAGCTGGAGATGATAAATAGTAACCGTGGTGGAATTTCTACCTTTTACCTCATTCTCTCCTCGCGTCATCTTCTTCCTCCAGCGTGTGACTCCTCGAGCTCTAGGCGCCTAACTCGCAAAAAACCCTAGCCTCAATCTGCACCAGTCACATCCAACCTCTCTCAATGGCCAGCAGCAGCACCTCTCCTTCCATGGCGGCACCGAGGGAAGCCACAACGAAGCCGGCGAGCTCTATCGTCGTGCCCCCAGAGGGCCTGGTCATCTCTGCATCGACGGTGATTGAGTCCACCGGCGGCAACCACAATCTGGCGGCTCTGGAGCCGTTGGAGGAGGAGGTAGACTCGCACAAGGGAGACTGGCGTGGCTCAGATATCATGGATCGTGATATCCAGGAGCTGATCTCCGAGGGCTACCTCCCTGCGACGGAGGGGCTCGCCTGGCGGGCGGCGCCGGTCGGCGAGGTGACACCTTCTCCCCAAGCCGGAGAAAAGGTTTACCTCAAAGCCCAACTGGTACGCAGTGTCTCCCTGCCCATCTCCAACTTCTTCCTCTCTGTCTTAAACCACTATAGAATCCAACCCAGAATCTTTCTCCCAACAGTATCTTAGCGCTTACCAACTACGCGGCGCTCTGCGAGGGTTACTTAGGGATAAAGCCTAGGTTAGACCTCTTCGTGTACTTCTTCACCATCAAACGTGAAGCCGGAGCTAGTAAGGAAGAACTTAGGAACTGCGGCACCATAATATTCAAGATTCGACCTGGCCGGCGGTTCCCCGACATCGTCGTCCACGAGTCCTGCAAAAATTGGCAACGGACGTACTTCTACGGCCCAGAAATTCCTCTGGCTATACAAGAAGTAACGTACCCAGACTTCGTTGACGGATCCGCTGCTGAAGCCTCGTCATGGATATCCCAGGCCTCCCTTCCCTCTGACCTCGATGCTTCCCGCGCCATAAGGCGGATAGAATGGTTCGTAGAGACGGGTTTGACCGTATTGGACCTAGCCATGTGCTGGTTCATCAGGTAAATCCAACCTCTGCAGCACCGCGCGAAGCTCATGCACGAGTATACCAGCAATAGAAGGTATAGCCTCCGCATCTCCATGGACAACTTCTTGAGCGACTCCGTCAAGCTCCGCCTTAAGGACATCGTCAAGGTGAAGGACAAGAAGCGTGGCTTCACCATCACCTACAACATGTTCGTAGATAGCAAGTGCCCAAAGGTAGGTATTTATTTTCCGTGTATGACATATACTCCAGTTCTTCTGTCTTGCAAATGTCATCTCATGTAACACGGTGACTTCTCACTTAACAACTTAGCGATCTAGAGGAGGAAAACCTAGCTGCCCAAATCTACGATCCAAAGATGAAGGAAGTCACGGTCGGGTCCGACGACGATGCTCCGTTGGCGCGAAAGCAGAAGAGCTCCACCTCGGGCGCTGCCGATGAAGGAAACAAGAAGAAGACGGAGGGTGGTGCCTCCAAGAAGACTACCGCCGCCCTGGAGGCGGAAAAGAGAAAAGTTACCGGGATCCCCTTTGCCAAAGCACCCCCACTTGTGTAAGCTTCTCTTCCTCCGACATTATCTATTTATCTGTCTTGCTCCTGTACTTATGCATTTTGCACGTTTCAGGAAGAAAGCCTTGACCAGCCTCAAGAAACCTCCAAATTGGGGGCTTCTAGAACCATCAAGGACATGCTGCATCGCGATGCATCTCCCGCCATTTCCCCTACCACCCCCTCCGTCAAACCTTCGTCTGCCCCGACAAGCTCACAAGCTAAGGAGGCATCTAGCCCTTGTGCCATGGAAGTGGACTCAGGTGCCTCTACCGAGGTTGCTGTCGTCAGCGAGCAGGCAACGCAGGAAAGTGCCGCCCACCAAATGGCTGAAGCTCCGGCTAAGGATGCCATCAGTGGCAGTAAGGCGGTGGTGGAAGCAGGTACCTCTGTCATTGGCGGCGCCCCCGCACCCAAGAAAACCATAGCCTATCCAAAGATAGTCTATCTAGTACTTACACCGGGTAGTACTGCTTTGTTCCCTGGTGCGGCACCGACATCTCCGACGTGCGTTCTAGAGGAGCTCCGCCGACAAGCAGAAATCTTGCAAGGAAACAGCGAATCCTTTGGCAAGCTGCTGGCCGAGACTGCTACAAACCTCAAGATCATTGCACTTGTAAGTTTTATTTGCCTTTTGCATTTCATATGAGTATCCCACTGTAGCCCCCGAGGATGTAGCTGGAAAAACCATAGGTCTTTTCATCTATATGCTCTAAGAGTGACCAAGTTAGAAAACCTCTCACTGTAGCCCCCAAGCATATAGGTGAAATGAAATATTCCGACTAGATGCTTTAAGAGTAGAATACGCAATGTTTATAAATTTCCATATTGTAGCCCCCAAGCTTCTAGTTGTAACTGAATTAGTTCCGACTAGATGCTTAAAGAAAAGCTAAGCATATATATGAGTTAAAAACTTTATGCTGTAGCCCCCAAGCCTCTAATCGAAAACTGAATAAGTTTCTATTAGATTCTTAAAGAAAAGCTAAGCATATTGCTAAGTAAAAAACTCTCGCTGTAGCCCCCGAGCGTCTAGGTGGAAATTTTCCGGCTAGATGCTCCAAGCAGACCAAACAACGTTTGAACTTTGACCTTTTTTCCACAGAATGAGAGTGCTCGGAGGGGCATGGCCAATGACAAGTACTAGAAGATGCGCGCATACCTGGAAGCTGAAAAGGGTAAAACTGCCTTCTTGAAGGAACAAATAACCAAGAGCACGCGTCTGTTTTCTTTTTCGCATTCCGACTTGGTTTTGTGCCCATATTCTCCTAGTACTCAATGTGTACTTTACTTTCTCCGACTTGCAGAAACCATCGCCAAGGCCAAGAATATTGTCGAGCAATCCAAGCACATTCAAGAGCTGGATAGAGAGAACAAAATTCTTAAGCAGGAGAGGAATGACATGCTGAAAATGCATGAGGAGTCGATGAAGGCCCTGCAGGACTCCGCCACCGAGGAAATCAATCGCTTGAAGGAGGAGATTGCATCTTAAAAGATTAGAAGCAAGCTGCCAATGAGCAGAATCAACGCCATAGCGAGGCATATAAGCTCCTCCAACAAGAGAAAGAATCCTTGGCGGACACCCTCTGGCAAGCTGAGGCCAGCATTTTCAGTAAGTTTTCTCCGTCTTGGATTTCTGTAGTCTGGGTACTCTGAATTTCTGAACTCATGCGCTTCTTGTCGGAACTTGCAGCCCCTATGGGTTTAACCCGATCGCCTCCTCCAGCCAAGGAATGCATGGTTCTTGCCGGCAACTTCATCAACACCGCCATCACGCAAGCCAAGGAGATCGCCAAGCCCCTCCAGATAAACATCAAGGCATCAGACTCCGTGACGAAGTACCCAGAGATTCTACGCCGAGCCCCCGAGCATATCACAAGCTGGAAAGCTTCATGTGCATGAGCTAGCGCAAGGATGGCGATGTCAATGGTGAAGGAACACTACGAAGATGCCGACATCGACATGGTGACCTCTAGCATTCCCGATGTAGACAACGATGGCAAAGATATTAACCATGAATCCATCTTGTCGTCGCTCGCGGGCTATGACACCAGAGTTTCCGAGTTGGTGGACATCAACGTCTTTGTGCCAATTAACACCATCGACAGCGGCAACCAAGGTTCCTCTGAGTCCCTCCACAGCGCCGAATTCGAGGGTGGTTCTCCGGCTGGTGATGATGCTGCTTCCAAGTCACGTGCGCCAAAGGAATGAAGAACAACTTTGTAATATTTGTTTCACCTTTGGTGCATATGTGGAAAAAACTTGTTTATGTAACTTAACGCGGAAAACAATGGTTGTTATTTCCTGCTGCTCAAGAACTAGTTTCCGACATGTATATATTTTTAAGCAAGTGCTAGCTTATCCATTACTTTGGTTCTTATGGTTGACCTTTCGTTAGTCGGAAGACTCGTTGTCGGAACCATGCACTCAAGTGATGATGCCCAAAGGCACCGTCAATAACCTAAGCACAAAAGCGCCGACAATAAAAACGACAAAGAACGTGTAGACCAGAAAACTTAAGCTAACGCCTGTAGGCGGAATTTTCACAAGTGCAATTGCAAATCTTGTGCATAAAGGTTTTACATGATCCAAAAATGAACACTAAAGGAGGTAAAAGACTCAGAAATATGAGTGAACCAAAGAGCTTTATTTCATTTATCATATAAGAGGTACACAATTAGATAAAAAATGCTAAGTATAAAAAGGACGTAGCTGTGCTATGTTCCATGGCCGGTCAAGCTCCGGGTAGTCATCATCCGGGTCACGTCGCTTACGCTTATGATCCTCGTTGGATCGATCCTTCAGTTCACGATTGTCAACGAGGTAGTAAGACCCATTGAGTAGCGCCTTTCTTATGATGAACGGTCCTTCCCATGGCGGGGATAATTTTTGTGACTTCTTCTGCTTAAGTCGGAACACCAAATCCCCCTCTTTAAACGAGCGATGCCGAACATGGTGACTATGGTAGATGCATAGCTTCTGCTAGTAGATGGCGGATCTTTGGCATGCCAAAACGCGCTCCTTCTCGAGAAGGTCCACATCCAGGCGTCTGGATTCTTTAGCGTCATCTTCGTCGTAGGCAGCAACCCTTGGTGCATCGTGAAGGATGTCGGAAGGTAGGATGGCTTCTGCTCCATATACCATGAAGTAAGGGGTGTAGCCGGTGGATCTGTTTGGTGTAGTTTGTAAACTCCACAGTACAGATGGCAATTCTTCTGCCCAGGCTCCAGCTGCTCTATGTAGCGGTGCCTCAAGATGTGGCTTGATTCCCTGCAGAATTAATCCATTGGCTCGCTCAACCTGACCATTGGACTGTGGGTGTGCCACAGATGCAAGGTCAAGTCGGATGCCTTTCTCCCAACAATAAGCTTCCACTTCTCCGAGTGACCTAATCTCACCACTAGATCACAGACAAACTTGAGGGCAGTTGCCCCATCAAGCTTTCTAATGGGTTTAGATTCTATCCATTTAGTGAATTTATCAACTGCTACAAGCAGATGCGTAAACCCACAAGGTGCCGTCTGTAACGGTCCCACCATGTCTAGCCCCCAGACTGCAAACGGCCAAGTTATTGGTATTGTTCGCAATTCTTTAGCAGGAACATGTGGTTGTCGGGCATAATACTGGCATCCCATGCATGTCTCAACCATCTTGTCGGCGTCTACCTTCGTGGTTAGCCAGTAGAATCCTTGCCGGAAGGCTTTCGCAACCAACGATCGAGGAGCGGCGTGATGCCCGCAATCTCCGAGCTGGATTTCGCGTAGGATTTCGATACCTTCTAGCTGGGAAACACATTTTAGGTATACACCAGTAGTGCTCCTTTTGTAGAGTTTCCCATTGATTATGGTATAACCCTTTGCTCGTCATACTATTTGTCGTCTTTCGACTTCGTCGTCGGGCAAAGTTCCGTGTTCGAGATATTCCATGAACGGTTTTGTCCAAGCCGGAGGGACCTTGGTCACCATGTTGACGGAAGAGTCAGCTCTATCCGGGTTGTCGATGTCGGCTCCCTTCACAGATGGTGTGCGCAGGTGCTCTAGGAAAACTCCTGGCGGAATTTGCTTACGTCCTGATCCAAGTTTAGACAGCAGATCAGCCGCCTCATTTTGCTCCCTAGGCACATACTTGACATGGTAGCCCAAGAAGCTCTTGGCTATCTCGTCCACTTCGTCTCGATATGCCGCCATCATAGGTTTCCATGCATTCCAGGTGCCAGCCACCTGCTGGGCAACCAAGTCGGAATCTCCACAGCAAACTATGCGCTTGATGCCAATATCCTTGGCTACACGCAGTCCGTGAATGCGTGCTTCATACTCCGCCATGTTGTTTGTAGCCTCGAAGTGGATCTGCAGAACGTAGTGTGTCTTGTCTCCTGTTGGTGACTATAGCAATACACCAGCCCCCGAGCCGTTGAGCAGCTTTGATCCGTCAAAGTTCATCACCCAGTACTCTGGTTCCGGCAACGGAGTAGCATCTGGCATCTCCGTCCAATCTGCAACAAAATCCGCCAAGGCTTGAGACTTGATAGCGTCGCGTCTCTTGTAACTGATCTCGAAGGCGGAAAGTTCAATGCCCCACTTCGCGACCCTTCCTATAGCGTCGCTGTTGTTGATTATGTCGGACAGTGGAGTCTTGCTCACCACTGTGATTGGCTGCTCCTGAAAGTAATGCCTCATCTTTTGATAAGCAAGGAATACTCCATAAGCTATCTTCTGGTAGTGCGGGTAATGCTGCTTGGACTCCGTCAAGACCTCGCTCACATAGTAAACTGGTCATTGAACTCCATGTTCATAGCCTGGTTCCTTCCGCTCTACCACGACGACGATGCTGATTACCCGGTTAGTTGCCGCCATGTAGATTAACAGGGTCTCTCCAGGCTCGGGTGCTACAAGGATAGGCACCGAGGAAAGAATCTCCTTGAGCTGCTTCAATGTTGCATCTGCTTCGTCCGTCCACGTGAATTTGTTCGCCTTCTTCAGCAACTTGTATAGTGGCAGAGCCTTCTCTCCAAGTCGGCTGACGAACCGACTAACTGCTGCAACACAACCTGTTAGTCGTTGAATGTCCTTTAGGCATGTCGGACGGTTTATGTTCAAGAAGCCCTTGATTTTCTCAGGGTTGACCTCGATTCCGCGCTGGGAAACGATGAAACCCAACAATTTGTCGGCTGGAAACCCGAAGACGCACTTCTTAGGGTTAAGCATCATGTTGTATTTCCGGAGATTATCAAAGGTTTCTTTTAAGTCGGAGATTAAGTCGTTTTACTTTTTAGACATCACCGCGATATCGTCCACATAGGCGTGAACGTTTCGACCAATTTGGTCGTGAAGGCAACGTTGCATTGTCCGTTGGTACGTAGCACCTGCGTTTTTCAGCCCAAAGGGCATCGTAACATAGCAAAACGTGTCGTATGGGGTAGTGAACGAAGTGGCCAATTGGTCCGACTTCCTCATCTTGATCTAGTGGTATCCTGAGTATGCATCGAGAAAACACAAAAGCTTCGAGCCAGTCGTCGAGTCAATGACTTGGTCAATGCGAGGCAAAGCAAACGGATCTTTGGAACATGCTTTGTTCAAGCCGGTGTAATCATCGCACGTTCTTAATTCATTGGTTCCCTTTTTTGGGACAAGTACAGGATTGACCACCCATTGGGTGTGAAGGACTTCTCGGATAAATCTAGCCTTAAGTAACCTAGCTATCTCTTTGCCAATGGCGCGTCTCTTGTCATCTCCAAAGCTTCGTAGAGGTTGTTTCACTGGTTTGGATTTTGGATCAATGTTTAGGCTGTGCTCGGCAAGTTCCCTAGGTAAACCTTTCATGTCGGCAGGTTGCCAGGAAAATATGTCCCTATTCTCACGGAGGAACTCGACGAGCGCGCTTTCCTATTTGGGATCCAGGTTCGTCCCAATGGCGGTGACCTTGGAGGCATCGCCTACCACAAGTTCCACCGGCTTGGTCTCGATGGCGGCCTTGAACGCAGGAGCGGAGTCGGAGATCTGCTTCTTCCACGCGGGCATCTGTGAGTCAACGACCTTGCTCTAGATCTCCTTGAATTCTTCGCTGGAGAGGACAGCTTCTGCAACGGCTGCTTCATTGATCTCGCAGTCCCTTGCCTTGGTAAATCTTCCGGATACAGTGATGACACTGTTTGGTCCGGGTATCTTGAGTTTGTTGTAGACGAAGCATGGCTTGGCCATGAACGTGTGGAATACGTCGCGGCCGAATATCACGTGGTACACGCTCTTGAAGGGGACCACCTCAAAGGTCATGCGCTCTTGGCAGTAATTGTTAACATCGCCAAAGGAAACCTGAAGTGTAATGCACCCAAGGGACCGAGCCTCCCGACCAGGAACTACGCCGTGGAAGATGGTGTTGGTCCGCCTTAGGTTTTCCTCCGTCAAGTTAATCTTCTGCAGTGTATCCAGGTACATGATGTTGATGCTGCTTCCACTATCCACCATACACTTGGTGAACTCCACGCCGTCAATCAGGAGGTTGATGACCATGGCGTACTGGTTCTCCATAGGTATAAGGTCTGGGTGGTCCGTCCTGTCCCAAATAATTGGAACCTCTGACCAGCGCAGGTATTGGGGAACTGGGGGGAGAGTGGCCATCAGGATCCTCGGAGAGGTCCTCTGTTGTCAGACGGTAGGGGTGCCAAGGAAAGTGTGGTAGACTGGCGCCTTCTTCGCGAAGGGGTTCTTGCCCTTGTCGTCGCTCTTGGCGGCGTGCTTGGGGTCAACGTCCTCGTCCATGTCACTTGAACCCTTGGACTCCTCCTCCTTCTTCTTCCCCTTGCCCTTGCCTCGCGGTCTATTCTTTCGACTTTGCTTGTAGCCAGACTCTAGGTCTTCCTTGAGGTCGTTGAAGAACTTGCTGTGTCGATTGGTATGGGTGTCCTTGTTGTTGACGTCGAGGTGTAAGAGGCATGGAATATCGCGGTACTCATCGTAAGTTTGGGGAACGCGGAGCGGCACCGAGGTAGTTTCACTTCCGTTGCTGCCCACGACCAGCTCCCCTCCCTCAGCCAAGTTGGCCGCCATCACCTCGTCCTGCAAAAGTCATAGCGACCATGTCGGTAGATTGCTTTTCTTCTGGAGCGGTTTTTCGCTTTGTACTACTGTTCCTCCGACCTTGAGTTGGAACGGCCGTTGTCGTCAAGGAGCTGCGAGCATCGTCGTCGGCAGCTGCGAACTCACTAGACAACTGAATCATCTGGTTCAAGTCAAGCTGGTGATTTTCCTGCAAGTGCTTCAGCTTATGTCGGAGCAAGGTGCCCCTTTCCAACCCATCGATGAAGGCGGCCATGGTGGTTTGAGCATGCACTCCTGTGCATGAATTATTCATGTCCAGCCAGCGGGAGAGGTACGCGCGAGATGTCTCGTCTTTCTCTTGCACGCACCGCTGTAGATCGCCCACAGTGCGGGGACGCTTGTATGTACCCTCAAAGTTCTTGGTGAACGCTTCTTGCATGTCCAACCAGTTGTAGATAGACTTCTCCGGCAAGTCGTCAATCCATTGATGGGCCGCCAACATTAATGGGAGGTACTTGACGGCGATGTTGGGGTTGCCTCCGGCAATCCCCACTGCGTTGTCGTAGTCCTGCAACCATGTGGCTGGCTTGGCGGTGCCGTCATAGGGCTTGATGGTCTTGTTAACCGGAAACCTTTGGCGTAAGATGCGGACCGTATTGCAGGTCCAAAGCAACGTTGTCCCATGTATGGTCCTTCCCAGGCCTCGTGGATCTTATCGATCCGCGAACGTGCATCGTACGGCTCCGGGTTCATCTTCTTCTTGTCAACAGGGGATGGGCTGCGTGAACGACGCGGGACTCCTCCGCCATGGTGACTTCTTTGCGGTGACGGAGGTGGAGGTGGCGGTGGGTTAGCCTTCTTGTTGTTACCCTCCTGCGATGCCTCACGCCTGTCACGGTTGCTTGTCGGACGCGGAGGGTCATGGTGTGACCTGCTCCTGTTTCCTTGGTTGCGCTCTCCGTCATGACGGGTCTGCTCCGTGTTGTCGCGGATGATGATGCCGCACTGCTTTGGTGGGGGCATATCCGTATGATGGTGAGCCTTGTAATCTTCGCGATGTTGAGGGGATCAGGGCGGTGGCGATGGCGTCGAGGTCGGTCCTTTTCTCCGTGGTCGGAGGATATGGGGATAGCATCCTTCCTGTTGCGCGCATCCCTCCGTCTTCGTTCTGATGAACCCGTCTGGGACCCGACATCAAAAGGAGATCTGTCCCTTGGCGGCTTATACTGGCTAGACTGGCAAAGCGCTAGGTCAGACTCAAGCCTCTGAGAGGTGGCCTTTTCCTGCTGCTTCACTGCCTTGGCTACTAGGTCATAGACCTGTTCCACTGCCTCGGGCGATCTATCCTGCTCCAGACGGGTCTTGGTGACGGTGAGGTTAAGGAGTGTGGTGGGCATCACCTGCTTGCCTTCACTCTCAATGTATGGCTTGGCTTGTGCCGCCTTCGAGGGAGACCATCCTAGGTTGCGCCGTACACCAGGATCGTTGATGACGTGAGCCAGAGCTTTCTTGGCCTTCTGCTGCTGCAGCAAAGTCTTGTACTCGGCCTCCAATGCTCTAGCTTTCTCTATGGACTTCTGCACATTGACCAGATCTCGATCTAGCTTAGCGGCTTGCTCCGCGATGGCCTGGGCTTCCTCCAGCAGCTGCTGGCGCTTCTCGTCAAGCTGGGTAAAGTTACAGATATGAGCGACGGTCAGTAGCTCGACGAGGAGATTGTCGTACATCAATCTATCAGCTGGGGTAACTTGGGATGCTGCAGACGTAGATGCCAGAGGCGGAAAGTTTGCGGTGTTGTTGTTGCTCGGGCCGGTGCCGAGTTCGTGCGGCTGCTGCACTGGGTTAGGCGGAGGAGGCATGACCTTTGCGCGATCATCGTCAGCAGCAATAAGTGGCCCCTTCCCCTTCTCCAGCGCTGTAGGCGGAGATCGTCTGGGTTGATCTTCATCCATCGCCGTCCCAATGGTGACGAACACCCCTCGAGACATGACGACATTGTTGGCTTGCTCGTCGCACGTGTACTCCTCCTCCATCTCCTGCATGGAGGAGTCTAGTTCTTCTGGACTGAAATCTGTCTCCTCTGAATCTGCACTGAAGTTAGCATAAAGCGCGTCAATGACAGAGTCGGAGGGTGCCAGGACTTCCTCGATGACGGCCAGTGGAGGTGCAACAGCAGCGACGATGACTGTATGTGGCGGCTGCGTCGGCCTCCGCGTAGTTGTTGATGGTGCTCACCATCTCTTCAAGGGTAAGGCGTCCTGTTGCCTGCTGTCGTCTTAGAGAATGCCGGAGAAGCGTGCCATGGTCCAGTCCTTCCACGAAGTGATACAAAGCATTATCATCAGGGTAGTGGGCCAGATCGGCTCATATATGGAGCCACCTGGCCAGGTAATCACGGGGGTTTTCGCCCTCTCTCCGAACGCAACGCGCCAGTTCGAAGATGGTAACCACTCCGACGAACTTGGATCTCTGCTGTCCAGACGCACGGGCGAAGCCGGCGGATTTGCAGCGATCTTCCACCTTTATATCCTGCACAGGGGCAGTTTGGGTAGGCCTTGAATATTTCCGATCTTTGCCAGCAAACTCCGAAGAGAGATCCGACATCGATCCTTCCGCGAACATATCCTGCCTGTAGGCGTTCCATGCGGGCCTTGATTCTCCTCCGACTCCCAGGGAACTAGTGCCCGAGTCGGTTTCGCCGATGAAGAGGTGGATGTCTCCGATAGGAACAATCGAACACCGCATAGGGTTCGTCTTCGCTGGGATCCAGAACTCATCGGGAGGGACGATCGGAACGTTGCCGGAGAAGAGAACGCGACCAATGGCTACGGTTTTGCTGATTCCCGCGAAGATCTTGGTCCTCGCCCACTGAAGAGCCTGAAGCGCCTCTTTCCCCACGGTGGGCGCCAACTGTCGTGGTATTGCCGACAAGTATGCCATGGAGGGGTCCTCATAGTGCGTGTTTAGAGACATGGGGGAAGGCGTACGGTTGACGGGTACGAGGTAACACAGCTTACCCAGGTTCAGATCCCACGACGGTGGCGGAATCCTACTCCTGCTATAAATCACTATAAGGGCAATACACCAAGTTATAGAGATAGGTTTGTTGTGCGAGGTTGTCTGATATTGTATGTTATCGTGCCCTAAAGGCTCCCATAGGCCCGACTTATATAGTCGCTAGGTCCTAGGATTACAGGGAAAAGTCCTAGCCGAACAGGTCACAGAGTCCTACACCGTCTATTACTAGTCTTGTGTATCTTGCACTCCAAGACTTCGGGTACGTCGGTGACTCCAACCATAGCCTTCCTTTATCTGGCATGGGCCTCCCTTCTGGATCCATCTAACTGGGCCGCCCAGCAGGCCATAGGCCATGCTACCAACTGTGGGCCATCCGGGTTATCCGGATAGGAGACATACTATGAGGAGATACCCATATAGCATATCCCAAAAAAAGGCGTGGCTAAAAGATCTAGACACTGTTCCTAAGATGTACGAGGTGGATATTACAAGAAGGGCAAGACGACAGCTTCGTTGGAAGCACCCGGTGATCATCCACCTGCAGGAGGTTCTATATTCGGTACATGGCATTCAGGACCCTGGCGAGGCTGCCAGAAAGAGTCCTCTTCGCCTGCAGTGTTGGCCTGGAAGGATTGATGGTGCAGGACCACCACTATTCCGCGATGGAGCGCACAGTTTCGGTGGGGGGACCGGGCGTGGACAGGCCGGTGGTTCTGATTTTGCTCGAGTGAAGACATAGGTTTAGTGAATCTGAAAGCTTGCTGACTTGAGAGTCGAGTATGTAGTATGCCTAATGTAATTGTTTGAACTGTTGTAGTATGTGTGGCTACTGAATTTTTAATGTGTGGCTACTGAATTTGTAGTATGTGTGGCTAATGATTTGTAGTTTGTGTGGCTTCCGAATTCGTGTTATCTGTGGCTAATGATTTGTACTTTGTGTGGCTAATGAATTTTTAGTATGTGTGGCTAATGAATTTGTTTGAATAACCAAGGTTAGCCTACTGAAAAGAGGGTGGGCTAGAAATGATCAATGTCACCATTGCAGGCAAAACGCCGCTGGTGAGCGATCCGAAATGCACGAAATGCTGGTGGTTTGTATGCCTCAAACAATTTTTACATAGATTTTTCCTAGCTAGTGCGTGATTTTGTATGGAACTTGCTGAATATACCACCCAAGATCAGTTCATAAAATTCTGTCTGAATCTTGTCTGCCTCGGATAAGTTTGACAATAAACTGAATTCAACCGTCGGTAGTTATTGATTAAATAGATACATCTTGATAGTATTTGGTTACTTACGAACTAATTACGTACTACAGTATGGGATAGCTGCGCAAAAGGGGGCTATTGCCTCTACAAAAGGCATTCTACAGAGTTAGTCTGAACTTAACCGTTCTACACTGAAGAAACTGCAGATCTCCACCAGAAAAGTTGGCTAGCCAATTGACAAGATAGGGCGTAAGTTCTGGGATCGTTCAACCGCAACTGATATTTTCCTTCCCGCCAAAGTTCAAGATATCTGCAATGTCCATGTACTAGTTGATGCGCTTGAACCATTCCCTGTTTAGTACGAATAGCCGCGCTGCCGCAACGATTTTTTCGAAAGTGAACTTCGCCTTCTCATGGTAGGGATCGTAGGTCCCTGTGAATCTGAATCTCAATTCCAGCGCTGAGCTGTTGCCCGTTGTCGGCTCCAGCTGTCGAACACTCCAACAAGCTGAGTGTAGATAGGTGCACACGCCACGGTGTGGCCGCCGACGGTGTGTAGGATGGATCGTCTTTGGCATTGACGACGTGCGCCCAAATTTCCCCACGGTAAGGTCACCCGCGCCGAGGCATGGATGCGAGAGTTTGTTGACCTTGGCGTTGCCCTGTTCAGGGTTTTGTTTCCTTGGTGGCAAGCTCGCAGGAACACTTCTGAACGTACCTTCATTCTCGTGCGCAGAGCACACGAAAATGCCGCCGTGCGCATTCTCCATGACGCTCGGTTGGCCCTTGTCAATGCCGCCGCGACCTTCGCCATTGCCGCCACCGCCTTAGATGCAGCACATTCTACGAAATCAACCGTCTCGAATGGAAATGGACAAACCCCCGCCTCAGATGTAGTACAGCCACATGACCTGCCTTAGAAAGGCCAAATAGCCAAGCTTCGGCGGCTTCCGCGGCGGCGGCCACCGGGGCAGCGTCTTATGCTTAGGCGGGGCCATAGCTAAGCTAAGAGTGTATCTTATTTATTCAAAACTAGTTTGACTAACTGCTGAATCTTTATTTCCCTTCTCAGCATAAGAGTGCTAAGATATAAAAAATACAATTCGTGGCTAGCAACCGGATCGGGAAGTGTACCATGTTAGTGTTCCATTTAAATATATTTACGACTGTGTCCTTAGTTTTGCTCAGAAAGAGGGGAAGAGGACATGGCGTTTTACTGACTGGTGGGCCCCACAACCTCGACCGTCGATGGCGTGCATCCCAGGTTCGAGGATTAGTGCTCCCCATTATTCTGTGATTTTCCATTTTATGTCGCTTGCTCGTAGCTCCGTTCTGTTCCACTGCTCTAGTCTTGCATGCCGCCACTCTGTCCCATCCGGAAACACTCTCATCACCCCCCGCCCCCCGTACTATCGTCCTCCCGTCATACCCTACCCGCCCTACCCATTGTAACATCCCAATTTCAGCAACGCTGACCTTTTGTCAAAAAGGCCAAAATCAGGGGGATCAAAAAAAAATCTGGTTGAAGTGTTGCAATGCTTGCTTACTGGTTAGCTCATGTTAATGGAGTTGATTGACTACCTGATGATCTAATCTTTACCTCAATCTAGGCTTGATGGTCACCTTAGTAGTAGTTTGTTGAGTTCAATAAGATGACTTACCTCGATCTGCTGTTTGAGGACTTGCTCTTATCTCCTGATTGAGTTGATTTCTTAGGTAGTAGCATGAGCCACCCTAGGACCTCATACCTTAGGATAAAGATAAATCAAGAAAGCAACCCCTAAGCAAACCTCCCAAGCTTGATCTCATTTATAGCTCCTAAAATGACCATCTCATCTCCTAATCAACTCAATCTAGGGATAATCCTTTTTGATAGTTTCCAAAGTCCATGAAGACCAAATCTAAGAATGGATCCTCTCTACTCAATTAACCAATAAACATAATCTACTTGATCATTAGTTTGGAGCCTAGCATCACCTCAAAATACTTTCCACTTGTATCTAGTCTAAAACCCTAAATATGCCAAAATGGCTAAGTATGGAGTCCTTAACTAGATTCAATATTTGGGACTCTACCTATTCCAACCTATGTGCACTCTTCGAAATGTACCTGAACAATCTTGTAGTACATCATTAGTACTACCAAAGCCCACCATTGTCCTTGGATGAACTCCTCTTACTCCCACTCATCCTTGATGGTTTTGTAGTCAAGATAATAATCTTTTCTACAAAACTTATCATCTTGCCTACTTTGGTAGAAGCTCACATCCTTGTGCTATCCTCCCTGGACCAACTCTTGGCATGGTTATGATCTACTAACAATGGACTATCACCCCAACCTTCACTTGTTTCCATTGTAGCCTTGTGCTTCTTAAACCCTCGTGGTTTTTGAGGGATCATGACAATCCTCCTATGGCAGCCTTGTTTTCAACAAAGTTTGCCATCTCTCCTAATCACCTCAAACACATCTAAGCCCAACTCTTGCTCCCATGGTTATATATATGTAACCCTTGTACCAAGGTGAGCTCTGAGCTCACCAATCAAACCATGTTTAGGTGGTATAAAAATATGAAACCCCTAGATCATCCAAATCTAGGTTCCCCCCTTTTTTAAAGGTATAAACCCAAAAAACAAGCTTGCCAATGATGGATACTTCAAGTGTACATCATCCAACTTGGATATAATCATCCCCAAATAATTCCCATAATTAATTGGATCATTAAACCATTTACATTCCATTATTTACAAAGTCTTCAAAACCATCTCTATAAGTACAACTTAGTTTTTCTCCAAACCACCTTGCTAACTCAAGGAACATTTAATGCCTATATATCAAAACCTATCTTCCCATCTCAAAAATAAATATTTCTTTTTGCCATTTCTCTTAAATGGAAGAAACAAGAAATAATTGCTTATAAATAATTTTCCTTCTAAATAAATTCCAATAAAATCACCCAAGGTGTATTATGGTTTTTAGAACCACCTCACACCAAAAACTCACCTTTCCCGATGTAAAATAGTCACATTAGCTTCTCTAAATCATTTCTGCACTTTTTGTATAATTGATTTTTAGTAAACTAAAAAACCTCCAATAAATCCCAAATAAATCATAGGGAGGTATATTGTGGCATCCCGCAAAACCACTACTAGAAAATCGCGTTGTTTTTGTGCATTGCATCGTCATCATCATGCATTGTTTGTCTGAACTATTTCGAAAAGCCTAGTTTTGCTTTGTACAAATACCCCTCTTTATTTCAAATGCAAAACCCCGATCGTATCGGATATTTTATTTCCCTAAAAACTAATTGCAAAGTGGCCTTGTTTTAAAATAAACAAAACCAAACAAACACATATTTACAAAACCTAAACTCTAAATCCTAGTCCCACCAAATCCTATCCTACCCACCAACCGCAGCGTGCCACCTCGCCCTCCCCCAATTTTCCTACCCACCCCGCCACCTCATCGATCCTAGACTTTTTCCCCCACTCCCTCTCTCACCCCAGCCCTTCCTACCCCCCCCCCTCACTTACCCCCCGGACCCCACCGCCCCTGGGCCCCGCCCTGCAGGCCCGCAGCCCCCTCTCTCCCTCACCCACCACTCAGCACACCACCCCCACCCCCCTGGCCACTCCCCTGGACCGGTCCACCCCCACCCCAGGCCCCACTCGCCGGCCCCACTCACCTGCCCCGCTGCCCAACCTCTCTCTCTCCCCACCTTTCTTCCTCCTCTAGCCACCCGACGCGCGCTCCTCTCCCCGTCCCTCTCCTCGATCTTCCCCTTCTCTCCATCCGACGCCGCCCCGCCGACGCCCATCTCCGCCCCGCCAGCAGCCTCCGTCCCCGTCGGCCGCCTGCAACCCCTCCGTCCGCCGCCGTCCCAGAGCTCCGCCGTCTCTCCTCCCCGTCTCCGGACCTCCTCCTCCCCTGCGGCTCCGGCGAGCGCCGCCCTCCCGCCGTCTCCTCCGCCCCGCCCTCCTCTCCGGCGCCGGCCCGCGCACGCTCCGCCCTGCCACCTCTCTCCCTCCGCCCCCCCGCGCGTCCTCCCGCCGGCCCTGCCTCGCCGGGCCGCGAGCGCGCCGCCCCGAGCATCCCCGTCGCCTGCGCGTGGCCTCCTCCAGCCGCCGGCGTTCGAGGATGATCCGCCCCCTGCGCCTCCCGTCGATCCCCTCCGTCCCTCCTCGAACCGACCCCGCGCCCCACGGGCCTTGCAGCGCCGCCGCCACCAGGGACAGCGGGCCCCATCTCCAACCTCCGCCGTGGACCTCGCCGCCCGGTGCTCGCCCTCGGCCAGCGTGCCGTTCGCGCCCGCCTCGCGGTCCCCTGATGGCCACCCCGTGCGTCGCCAATGCTCGTGTAGGATCATAGTAACCGCCAAGATCGACACCGACCCGACAGAGACCCAAGCGAGCCGATGAACCATCGAGGAACCTCGAAGAACCACCGACAAGGGTATCAAACGCCATGCTCGGCTTCATGGATCCTCATGAACTCCGACGCGGAACCAAGTTCACTACGATCAACCAAAGCCGGAGCCTTCAAGGTTGTCGGTGGAAACCTAGAGGATCCCCGGACGCCAAGACCGTCGACATGGATATCGAAGGACGCCGAGCGCCAAGTACTTTCCTCGGACGCCAAAACCCGAACCGGAAGGACGCCAAGATCGCTGCAAGGACGACAAGTTCTACTTCCGAACTACAAGACCGGTCGATCCGTGGACCCGACAAGATCGACCGCTTGGAACCAAGATCTCCGGCACGTCACGACAAGTTCTCCGTCTTGTATCTGATGGTCGAGACCCCGAAGCCCCGACGCCCCGGACCCCGAAGACCGATCCCCGAGACCGAAGCCTCGGCACGACAAGATCTTCTCCTCGGAACGCCATGACCGCCGACAACATGGACCGACCACCGCGAATGCGCCAAGATCTACCCCGTTACCCGAGAACGATCCCGCCGAGACCGAACCCGTCGAACCCTGGACCCTGTCGAACCCCGAACCCCGGAACCCCAAGATCGTCGAACCCAGATGTGTGAACCCCTCATCCGAGAACCCTATTTTATAAATGGTCAACTATATGAATTGTTGCATATTTAATTGTTCATCTCGCATGCATCTTGTCTGGTTTGGGGGCCTTATGCCGATTCACCTCATAATTAAATATGGGGCCCATATGCGGGCAAATCTAGTCTCATATTGGCCTCATTTAAATTTGTGTAGCGAACCAGTGCTGTCTTTTGCCATGTTAAGACAACATTTAAATTGCGGGGTTTCTAAACAACATGAACCACCTAACTAATTGTCGGGACCCCGGTTCCGCTTAATATGATCTAATTGCATCGCATCTTTGCCTTGTCTTACATCATACATGCATCATGCCCGATTTTCTACCGTAGTATTAAATATTGCATCCGTTGCTTATTCTAGTGTTTTGGTTCTTCGCGGATAAGGCCATTGAGTTGATGCGAGTGTCGACCCGACCTTCGGTTGAACCTTCGGCAATGTTTCCAGGCGAGCACCTCCCCCTTTCTACCTATCTTACTTTATAGTAATTATTCCCTCCTGTTGATCTATTGCTATCTGTGTTGCGATGCTCTAGTTTCCGTACCCGTGATATCCCCTTGCAGCCCTATATTGCCTTGGACACATCCTATTACCTGTTGTTTGGTAGATAGTTGGACTTGCGCGTCGTAGTCGCTTGCTCAAATGCTGTTGCGTGTCGTCAAGTACCACAGTTGTTGGAGTATTGCCGCATGTTCAATGTTGGAGATGATCATGGCTTTAATTATTGTTCACTTCAATTACTGTTTAACAACTAAAATTGAAGTAGGTAAGCAGAGGCACCGGTGGGTGATAGATAATATCTGGTTTCCGACCGCCCACTTGTGTCCCGTAGGACCCCGAGTTCTTGACACCTGTTCCGAGATCGAGCGTGCTAACCACATGTGGGGAGATATGGGCCCCCATCGATTTAGTACCTGATTTCAAAGTATTGTACCGGGGTCCACAAGTAGTTTGGGGCTTTATTTACTATCCTGTACTTATGCCATGCTTTACTGCTTTATTTACGATTGTGTGAGGAGCACGCTGTACTGTTTTGGAAGCGGAGTGTTTTCGCGGTATCGACAGTCCCAGTTTTGGGATTCGCTGTCATTTACAGCCACTGTCGCAAACCCTGAGTCCGTCTCGGAGACCGGCCGACTTTGTTGCGGGTGTACTTAGTGGGGTGGCCCCCCGTGCTTGCTTTGGGTCTGGGAAACGTCATGACTTAGGCCCCGCCGACATACCGATGGGTGTATGTTAACTGATCTGGCAAAAAGGGTCGAAGTGCGTGTGGATACTTTGGTGCACCCCTGCAGGGTTTAATCTTTTCGAGAAGCCGTGTCCGCGGTTATGGACGACTTGGAGCATAGTGCTTGATTATAGACAACTATAACTAAAGTTTACTGTTATAATGTGACGTGTATCCGATATGACTAGTAATCAGCTTCACTGCAACGGAATGGCTAAATAAAAATACCTGGGTTTAGGGATATCTCATGCTAATTGTATCTGACTAGTAAGTGTCGCAACTACAATGGAATGGTTAACTAAAACGGCCCACTGCTTATTTTATCAGGATGATTACCTATACCTGACTAGTAATTGCTGCAACGATAACTGAATAAATAAAACTGCCAACTGTGTGAGTTCCTTGGTTGACTTCCTCGTTTGGTCTCGAGGGGGAAATACCAGGATGGGATTGTTTGGTGTTAGTATCAGGTCGGTTCCGGATAGGACTTTCTTACCCCTCCCTGATAGCCGTCAGTTGTATCGAGTCTCTATAGGTTGTTTAGTGCATGCTGCCGCTGCCGCTCAGTCCACCATACCTATGTAGGCGAGGACCGCCGAATTCTAGTCTCGCCGTGTACTGGCCTCAGTACTGACGCTCCCTCTTTTTCCTTTGCCCTTTGTCGGCACCCCTTTTGTTTAAGCAGGTTTTGAGATCGACGTCGTTAGCAGGGTTACCCTTCCGGCTTGGCCTGGGCAGGGTTTTGGACGCCATTGGTTATTCTTCAGGGCTCTTAGCCCCATTTGCATCTTGTCCGTAGCTGGACGTTGTATCGTTTTCAAGGTGATTTGGATCTTTGTTCTGTATATCTGTATTCTTGACTCATGGAGTCGTGTTGTATATATATATCTGTTCTGTGGGTCCCATCGAGGACTGTTGTGTAATGTTATTACTTCGTTTTCCACCCGCACGAAAGTGCCTGGTGGGCACCTTTGAATCGTTTCTATGCGGGTTTGGCGGGTTTCGCTAAAACTTGCATAGGGCCGATTCTGAGGGTGTTACATATATGGACCATATCTATCTCCCGGTACCATTTCCTCACATTTCCTAATGAAAAATATGCCACTTCCTTCACATGTCTCAAATTGAACAATCTTTGCAAGATCCATAAAACCTTGATCAAAACCACCCAAACCATCATCAAACCTAGTCCAACAAAGTTGCTTAACACACGCCATACCCTCCAGGTCATGCACTATAGCAAAGCTACTGTATCACCCCCCTCATCTTGTGTTTTATGCTTAGAAGAGGCAGGATACATCACTTAAAACCATATCTTGTCCTCCTCTTAATATCTTGGCTACCACCACCCTTTCTCTGCCCAGCACGACCAGAAAACCATTTCCCCTGCCCATAACATCTAGCCGCTGGTTTCCCCTTCTCCCCATACCCTTCTATGGACCATTCCCACCATGAGCCATGTCCTCTCAAATAAATAGGGAAGATACTACCCATGCCCTCCATTTGCCTTCATTCGTCCTCACTCCCTCAATCTACCTACCCCGGCCACCCCTCTCGTCTTCTTCCTTGCCTCACCCACGAGAAGAAGGAGAAATGGCCTCACGGCCATTACTCAAAAACTGAGCACCACCACTTCTCCCCTGCACCTATCCCCCTGCATGTGGCCTCCAGGAGACCCCCAACTCCTGATCTACCCTTCCCCAGCTCCCCACCTTCTCCCCTGCTCTCCTTAACCCTGTACCAAGATTTTCGAGCTCGGGAAGCCGCCAGTATTCCAGGGACAGTGTGCCCGCCATACTCCACCTCTCCCTCCAATTTTCGTTTTGACGTGATCCCCTCCTCAAGCCCTATCTAACCCCGCACTTTTTCTTATGCAAGAACCCCTGCAGCGTCGCCCCGGGTGATCTCCCTAAGGTGTACCGTGGCCTCCTTCGTGCGAGACCCTCCCCGACAAAGAACCCCATCGTGCAGCACCTCCTCCTGCTCGCCGGCATGCACCGCGTCACCCAGCACCCTCCTCGTCAACTCCCCTCCACTAGGTGAGCTCCTCCGTGCCTCCCGAACTCAGCTACGGTTCCAGTTGCCCGCCCTTGGTCTATTTGCAGATGACGATCGACCGTCGTCGATCTCCCATAGATCTGACGGTCGTAGGCCGCCCATACCCCTTCGTGTCCCACCGCCTATGACGATTGGGCCTCTCCACGCAGCGTCTAACCCCATCCAGTGCTCTGCCCTCGCCTTGCATTGGGCCGGACCGGCGCCTCGTGGCCCAGCTCGGCTCAGATCCGGCCTAGTAGCCTCCTCCCATTTTTATATTTTCCCTAGATCTATAAATTAGAAATTTGATTTAAATATTTTCAAAAAATGTAAAACAAATGGAAATACATAGAGATAAATTATATCATGTCCTGTGAGTTTTCTTTAACATGCAGAACCAGTTTTGCAACAAAACATTGTTCAATTATTTTCCTATAAATAAAATGCCATCATGAGTCCATTCAACTAAGTAATTATTTCAAGAAGCTTGGCAAACCCAAATGGGGTGAACCCAATTTCCCCTGGATTATATTTGAAATACACAACCAATACAATGGGTGCCATGTCAAGGCTAACAATGGTTTTCCAGGAATAAAAAACAAAAACATACCAAATATGACTTTAGGAATTTTCCTAGGTTAAACCAAAAATGGTTCTAAACTATTTCCAACTCTCAGTACTTCTATATCATCATATCTAGCAACACCTAGGAGCTCTTGATTTATTGAGCTTTGAATTAATTTTAATGATTTAAAACTCTCTACCTAGGGTGTTTTCACCAATAAATCATTCACAATAGTTCTTCTCTCCCCAAAAGGGTGATTCCAATTTATAAATAAAGGTATTAAAAGTATCTAGCATATGTATTTGGAATCATGTAAAAATCCCATATAGTTTTAATCTGGTGAAAAAGACAAATCTCATCCAAAGCTGCCTTCGGGAATTTCCTGAGGGCAATCTATTGAATATTTTGGGGTGATTCCAACTCCCCATTGTCAAGTCCACCAAACAGTACTTAATAACCCAAGGAAATAATTTTTTTAACTCCAAACCTATTCTAGTGAATTATTTCTTAAAACTAGACTTTATCACATTAGAAAATCCATTATAAACAAATGGTAATTGATAAAATAGCGAAATCACTTTTGTTGGTTTCATTTTATCAATCTCTTTCTCATGATCTCATTTTTGTATATTGATATCATACAGTAAGGTGCCTTGATCTAAAAAGACTTCCCTACCTAGTTTCTAGAGTCTAAAATCCTTATGGATTTCCTTCAAATGCTCCAAGACAATCTCCCAATCCTTCTAAACCATTTCATCAACCTCCTACAGATTTGTATACTATATATCTTGTTTTTTTGTTGTATGTCATTATACTTGTATGCTTGTATTGATTGTGGTACTTGTTTGATTTCTTGTTTGCTCGATAACGGCGATAGTTGCGATTCGATGACAACGAAGAGACGAGATCTTTTTATATTGGATATTATGGTATTCTAAGAGGAAGTCCAGGGACATTACCATATTTCTACCAATCAGGTAAGCCACCTTCTTTCTCATACGCCTTGGTCCCTCTATTTTAATTATGCATGTTTTATATATTGGTTTATATAAACTACATTGCTTTACTTCTTATGTTTTATATGTGGAAATGTTTGGCTCCTCCAAACTATTACCACTTTGGAACCATTAGGTACAAACTATTTGTTGACACCTACTTTCCCCTATCATGATAGATGTTTTTGACATCATAACCCTTTGGAGGCCCTATTTTGGCCTAACTAAAAGTATAGGATGGGATGACCCCGGGAAACTATTTTATAAAATATTTTATGAGAAAACCTTGGCGAGGTTTGGACTGCCAAGAGAGGTTTGAAAAACAAGAAAGGTTTTGTTTTACAAAATTATGGGACAAAGGACAGAAAAAAGGGGTTTACAAAAAGGCACCTTGTTCTTTGCAGTTTTGCTAGAACAATTAACGTGTGCAACCACATTACTCTGGATTGGGAAAAGGGTTAGATTTTATGGTTGCTACTCTCGCGTGGGAATTCTCGCAACTACTTATAAGGGATCATCTCCCTCGAACCATGGGCCTCCTTTATCGAAAAGGGTCATCTTCTAGGCAATCTCCTGGAGGAGGTAGTCCCACCCACGTGAGTGGCCTGGAGATACTATGAGCCTTTCATTGAAAGTGTCGACTCTGGAGGAGTTAGGAGCACTCCGGTTGGTCTATGGATACCGACGTACCGGTGTTGAGAGGACCAACTGGAGTGGCATCCGGAGAGTCTTGATCGGATACTCGACCCACGATCGGTGAAGATCCGGGTAGGGTATCCGTTCGGTGTGGGTAAAGTGTACATCCTCTGGAAAGTGTAAATCTATTCTAATAGCCGAGTCCTCGGTCATGGACGGTTGGGAAGGTTGCTGTAGACCGGTGCCGGATTTGTTTTCAAACCTGTTTTCATAAAACAAGTGTTTTCTAAAACCTGGTGGTCCATGGGACACCAGAGAAGGAAGAGGATAACCCGGTCAGTTGATGACCGTGGATATGATATAGGGTGACCCAATCCTAGTATTTCCAAAAAGGTTTTCAAAATGTTTTACAAAATTATTCAACAAAACCTTGTAGATGCTATATCTACAAGAGAACTATTTTAGAAAAGAAACACTCTTGGAGCCCTCCTACCAATATAGCCATACTGCATATCTCCTTGTTATTAATATTATATTAAGGTGGTCTGCGAGTATATTAAAATTACTCACAGGCATTGTCCCTGGCTATTAACTTGGCCAGATTCCCAAAAGAGCGAGGAGTAAGCAAGAAGCTAAAGTCTATGCGAGCTAGGGCGTATCTCCGAGTTGAGCACCCTGTTGGGTTATGGCTTGGCACGGGTCCTCCGCGATTAGAAGATCTGCTGCTTTTATGTATTTGAGCCCTTAGTGGAATTATATAAGTCTATTTGTGTAAACATTCATGTATTTGATATTGAAATGGATGAGCACTTTGATATTTGTCGGTTATGCGCCATGATGCACTGATCATGGGATCGTGATGGTATGCATAAATGGTATTCTCGGACCATATATTTGGGGGTTCCACACCCACCCTGCCTTTCCCCCTTGCCCTGACTCCTTGCCTCCTTCACCGCCCAAGCGCGCCTGGGAATGAAAATCGTTAGGTGGGCGCTAGGTTCTCATGCAACGACGGTGGCTTTGATCTGGATCCCGCACGGAAATGGATCCCGCGTGGCCGGAGAACATAGAGATGGGTCCTTCCCGGGCGGAGAGCGTGGAGATGAATCCTTCAAGGCTGGAGAACATGGAGGAGAACGACACAGGGGAAGAGTATGCTGGGTGCAAATCTTTGGTGCTCTGGAGCCCATTGAACGTGCCATGCATCCTTCCTGAAGTGTAAGAACTGTGATTTTATCTCTGCATCTCCCAAATAGAGTTTCTAGTCCCGTGTTGATGGATAGGATCTGTTTTGGTGACCGTAGGACGTCTGCTTCATCCAGATTTATTTGGAAAATTCGGCATGGGTGTCGGACTGAAATATTGTCCGATGGTAGAATCACAGTTACTCATGGATTTGATTATCAGTTGATAGTAGACGCAAAGGACATAACTCTAAGTGACTTGCACATGCAATTTGTCAAGTTCCCCATTGGCCAGCATGAGGAATTCGTAATCAGGTAGTAGGACACAAATTCGCAAACTTTCTGCGATGTTAGAACTGAGGAGGATCTGGCCATGATGTGGGTTAAACACCTTGGCATGAGAACTCTGCTGATGTTTGTGCAAATCGTAACAAAGATACTAGGGAAGAGACTGTCCTGAATTATACCGGACCGTGTGGAACGCGAACAGAGCAGTTTCAGTTTTCGATCCCGAGCACGACCGACCAGCATGCTGTTGAGCATGAAGACATCGAAATGTGTGGCGGTCAGGGTGATTTTCTGCTCGAAGTTGATGATGATGATGATGATGATGAGAAATCATATCCAGATGTATCTGCTGACCCTCATAGGACGGAGAGTAGGGAATATTCGGTTGATTCGAACTATGAGCCTGACTATGGGACTGATGAGGAAGAGGAATGTGAGGATAGGGAAATGGGATGAAGATACGATGACGAAGATGAGGACAGGCCAGTGATACACTTTGACAGGGACAATGTAACATCCCAAAAATGATGATTTATAAATTTTGCACATCATTCATGCATCCTCATGCATTTTGATTATTTTCAAATAATATTGCAAAATAGAAGCCAATTGTTTGCCTATTATTTTATGTAAGAAAGGCAATGGCTTTATTTCCACTTTCAAATCATGTGAATACTTTGTTACAACCAGAAAAGGTTTGAATGTTGAGTTCAAAGCTTGCTCATGTTTCAAAACAAAGAATCTAAATTAAAACCATTTTTAATGCCTAATATGAATAAATAGACAAGGCATGGTTTTATTTTATTTTCAATAGGCCAAGGTATTTGTGAGCAAATAGCAATGTTTTATATACAAAAATAATCATGGTTCACTTTACAAAAATCCATAAGTGGTTTGAATTCAAACTTATTTGGAATTCATTTGAATTTGATTTCTAAAAATCAAAATAGAAATAGAAAAGGAGAAAAGAAAATAGAAAAGGCCAGCGCTTCCAATCTGGCCCAGCATAGGATCCAGCCCACTAAGCCCACCCGGGCCAATTTCCCTCTGCTTCTCTCTCACGCGCACAACCCCACCCACAGTCGCTGACCCGCGGACCCCACTGCCACCTCAGCCTTTCTTTCCCAAATCTCGCCCGCGGACCATGTCGCCACTGTCGTTGCTGCCGATAATGGCGCGGCGTAATTAGCTTTGAATCTGCAAGCGCTTCCTGTCGCGCTGCTACCTACTTAAGCCCTTACACCCCACGGTCATTTCCCCCCACATAGCACACTCGCTCCGCTACCAGTATTTTGAATCGCACCTCCGCTGCCTGACGAACTCTGGCGTGTGATTACGGTGAGCTCCAACCTCCCCTTTGCTTCTGGTTCAAATGAGCATGACCCTCGTGTCCTTGTGCACCTCCTGATGCCTCTAGTTTGCCTGCTCGTGAACCAGGTCGCCGTCCCCGTCCACCCCCGCAAACGACTGAGCCGCCGCTCAACTCCGTCGAGCAATCATGGTAATTATCGAGCGCCCCTTGACCCCTCTTGCATACGACTAGGTTCACCATGTCCTTGTGCAGCAATTGATGCTCCTGGTTTGTGCTAGGGCGGTCCAGAACGTCGTCAACGTCGCCGTCCGCACGAACCCGACGCCGCCCGCAACTCCGACGGGCGCTAGCCACCGCTACAACACGCCCCCGCCCCAACTGCGACCACTTTGAGCTTCCTCGCAACCATGCGACGCTGGTAATACCAACCGCAACCCCCAGCCCACTCTGAATTCGCCGGACCATCGCCTCCAGTAGCGTCGCCGCCGCTGAAACCTCGCGCGCCGCCAGTTCTTGGCCAAGCCGTCGTGGGCCGTTAGATCTAGATCCAGCGCGTCAGATTAGATCACTTAATGAAGGGGTATGGTTAGATCTGGCCCGTGCGCTGTCACTTAAATCCAACGGCTCTGTATGATCGATCCAACCGAACCGGTACGGGCCTATCAGATGCGTCCACGTGTCTGCAGTTTTGTTTTAAAATCTGATTTTAAATCTATTAGTTATTCAAATTGTAAAATTCATAACTTTTGTTCTATTTATCCAAAAAATACAAATAATATACCATTGGAATCACAAAAATAAATCCTACACATATGTATGCTTGTTTTTGTGATTTGCTTCTGTTAAAATAGAATTGTATGCAGGGACATTTGCCGGCCTATTTTGTGTATAAAAATTATTTGGGAAATGTTTTAAAAGCCAAATTAAGTTTATTTAGTGCTTAATTGTTTAATTTAGTGTTTCAGTACTGTTTTAGTTGTCTTTTAGTTTAGAAAAATCATCACATGGCATTTGCATGCATTCATACATTTTTGCTTGATATTTGAAATATGAATTTGGTGCTATCATTTTATGTGTAGATTCTGGTGCTAGTGGTGATTGTGATTGTGAGGATTGTTGCTACTCCCCTAACTACCAATGTAAGTGGTGCTTCATAATTTTGTCCCAATATTTTGACTATGCATTAGTGGTATTTTGTATAGGGCTTGCACGATGTTTTTGCTAAGTATCTATATGCTATGCTTGGGAAATCCTATTAGTTGTAGACTTGTTAGAATTTCCTCTAAGTTAAGATACTTGCTATATTGCCATGCTTAGCCTAGATAGTAGCAAACAAGGGTGGATTATATACATGCTATGGAAATTATTGCTAAGTCTTTGACTTGTGTTTTTTCTTAATAAAAACAACTAAGTGAATGAATCACCTGGGTGGAATGGTATGTTTGGGTTATGTTGAGTGGTCACGCAAGGCCCATATCTATGGTCTACCTTGTGTATGACACTTGTGGAAAGCCACCCAGGAACAAAGGGATTTGAGATGCCAAATGTTAAGAAGTTTCTATTGTAGCCACATGGCAATATGGGCTCTGTCTGGATCATATAGGTTGCAATAACTTAGCCAAATGGACAATTGGTGGTAGGGAGTGATAGGTTTGGAGCGCGTCCATTTTGTTCTAAGGGAAGGCTTCTGAAAAGTCTTGTCTTGATGCACGTCGAGTCTTGAGGGGAAAATGCACCACCTCTCGAGAAGGAAGAATCTAAGTACTTAGCCGTGTCCCCGACAATGGACTATTTGAGAATCAATACATGGAAGCTGCCAAGAATCTCCTCATCCCAATTTATAAGTTAAAAACTTGTGGTAGAACAAGGGTAAAGGTTCACCAATGTCTATTGGTGGTTCCTTGGGAGTTTTTGTCAAACAAAAACTTAGTGTTTTCAACTGATAGGTAAAACCTATTTTGAGCAAAGCAAGCCTAAACTACACTTAGACAAATTCATGTACAAGCTAGAAACTATTATTCTACTAAGGTATCACTTGCCAATACTATTCCAATGTATTGACCCACTGTGGCTGTAACTTATGATGTTGCAGGTTACTCTGATGAGGATTAGGGTTATGAGTCTACACTCAACATGCTTGCTGTGGCACATGAAGATGAAGACTTTATTTTATTTTTTTATGTTGAACTCTTGTACTAGCCTATGGCTATGGAGTTGTAAAAGACTATGTTATCTCTGGAATGACGATGTAATAATGACCTTTGTTTCTGTGTACTTCATCTTAAATTGTTGATGCTAGCATTGATCCAGGGACTAGAATTGCAATCACAGGGACCTTTACCTTTATAAAGGTGGGGTCTTACAGATGGTATCAGAGCACTGTGTTGCTTGTAGGATTATGACCCTAGGTTGGATTAGACTAAGAAACCACCAAGGAAAAATTTCCACACTTGTCTTTTTCTTCTCGTAAACTTTTCTAATCTTCTTTCTCATCTCAATTTTATCATCTCAACGAAGCCATGAGGAAGGGACCACTCATGACCATGACCTTGGAGTGTGAGACTGAATTTCCTAAGGCACTCAAGAACCTTATGGTTACCATGGGGATACATGGTGCAGCTGTGTACAAGGTATTCCCTGTGATGGATGAAGGAGAAGAGTATTGGTGGGTGCAACTTCACTTGTACAAAAACAAGGAAGACAACCACAAGGAGTCAGGATTCTGCATGATCACCAACTGAGACATGCACAAGTCATTCTTTGACTCTGCAAGGAATGCAGCTTGGAATGCCATCAAGGAGCTTGGTGATAGACTCAAGTGTAGAATGCTCAACACTCAAAATGACCTTAGAGAAGAGAAGAAGCGTACCCAGGACTTAGAGGCTGCTAACCAACGTTTAAGAGAACACATCATAGGCTTAGCAATGGAACCATGTGATCAAGATCGACAGATTGCCTCTATGGATGCCCTGATAGCTAACTTGGCAAGTGAGTGGGGATTGTAATGTACTCCGTTAGTTGGACCACTACACTTATCGTTTATTTTACTTCAAAATTTGTCTAAGTTATGTTGAACCTTGGTGTTTGTAATGGATTGGTGTATGCCATGATTTGTGTGATTGGTTGTTAAAAAAATGTGCTTGTATTATTTTTGTCTTGTGAATTTTTTTCTCTACTTGTGTTGATTCTAAATTTTCTCTATATTATAAAAATAGATGCCTAATTTTGTTATCAGCACTGCCGAGGAGTTCAAGGGAACTCGTTTTGGTACTCGTCTCATTGAGCTCACTAGCGTGCTCAACCTTCCACTACCTAGCATCACGACACTTCAGCTCACCAAGTTTGAGAGGAAGGACCTTTGGGGCTTCAGAGTCACACAGCCGGGACGCCACGCAGAGCCACCCACGGAGGCTATCACTTTCAAGATGATGCATGATGACAAGGAGAGACGCTTAGATGTAGTCATGCAGGAGTTACTTGGACGCCTGGTTGGGAGGCACTCCACCGAGCTTAGAGGTCTCTACTTTCACCCGTTAGGGAGACGCAACGAGGAGGGTGAGGCTATAGAGTACGATGATGCTACTAGAGAGAGGATGGAGCCGATTCGTCTATATCTTCAGGAGCTAGAGGGTCTTATTAGACACCTTGATACTGATAGGACCAACATCGTGCTTAGCAATGACGAGCTCCAGGTTCAGCTATGGGAGAAGGACAAGATCTTCGCGGAGCAAGACGAGATCGTCAAAGAGATGGAGGCCAAATTTGAAAGCCAGGACAAGAAGTTCAAGAGCCAGGAGAAAAGAGTCCAAGACGGGAACAAGAAGATCAGGGAGATGAAGGAAGAGTTATAGGCCAAGGACTTCGAGCTTGAGCACCAGCAGGGGGGTGATTGAGAGCCTTCGCTCACAGAAGAGGGCTCTTAGGGCCAAGATTGAGGCCTTGACCACTAGTGTTGATGAGTATAAGACCGCCATGGAGAATGCAGGTCTTACCCTTGTTGAGGTGGAGGCCGATGCGGAGGAGTAGTGTAGACTACTCGACTATCTTTCATCTACCATACTTTGATTATTGAGTCGCAATGACCATCCAACATGTGGAAGGCTTGGTATGGTGTGTTTGCATTTTTCAAAACCTGTTGTTATGTCGTTCAAACCTAATGTTATTTTGAGCTTGGTTATTGGGATTATTACTATGTGATGTATTGTGCATGTTAAGCATCTATGGGTATCTCATTATTATCCTTACTGAAACCACAGATGCCTCCCCGTCGTGCCAACCCCAACCAAAACAACAACAACAACAACAACAACAACAACAACAACAACAACAACAACAACAACAACAACAACAACAACAACAACAACAACAACAACAACAACAACAACAACAACAACAACAACAACAACAACAACAACAACAACAACAACAACAACAAGAACAACAACAACAACAACAACAACAACAACAACGACAACCACAACGACAACGACAACCACAACGACAACCACAACGACAACCACAACGACAACCACAACGACAACCACAACGATAAAGACAACGACAACGACAACGACAACAACAACAACAACAACAACAACAACAACAACAACAACAACAACAACAACAACAACAACAACAACAACAACAACAACAACAACAACAACAACAACAACAACAACAACAACAACAACAACAACAACAACAACAACAACAACAACAACAACGACAACGACAACCACAACCACAACAACGACAACGACAACAACAACGACAACGACAACGACAACGACAACGACAACGACAACGACAACGACAACGACAACGACAACGACAACCACAACGACAACCACAACGACAACCACAACGACAACGACAACGACAACGACAACGACAACAACAACAACAACAACAACAACAACAACAACAACAACAACAACAACAACAACAACAACAACAACAACAACAACAACAACAACAACAACAACAACAACAACAACAACAACAACAACAACAACAACAACAACAACAACAACAACAACAACGACAACCACAATGACAACGACAACCACAACGACAACCACAACGACAACCACAACGACAACCACAACGACAACCACAACGACAACGACAACGACAACAACAACAACAACAACAACAACAACAACAACAACAACAACAACAACAACAACAACAACAACAACAACAACAACAACAACAACAACAACAACAACAACAACAACAACAACAACAACAACAACAACAACAACAACAACAACAACAACCACAACAACAACCACAACAACAACCACAACAACAACCACAACAACAACAACAACAACAACAACAACAACAACAACAACAACAACAACAACAACAACAACAACAACAACAACAACAACAACAACAACAACAACAACAACAACAACAACAACAACAACAACAACAACAACAACAACAATGTCACTCCCGAGATGCAGCAGTTGATGACAGCACAATCTCAACTGATGCAAATGATGACGCAGTTCAGGCAGAACCAGAATCAGAATAACAACAACAACAACAACAACAACAACAACAATAACAACAATTAGAATAATCCTCCGGGATTTGACATGCTCACCATATTTCTGAGACTAAGGCCTGCAAAGTTCTGGGAACCACTGATCCAATGATAGCCAATGACTGGTTACGTTCAGTGAACAAGGACTTAGTGTCGTTGGCTGCACCGATGAGGAAAAGGTCAGATTAGCAGCACATCTTCTTAAAGGGCCAGCAGCAACATGGTGGGATAACTTTTAGATCACCACTCCCCTTGAGGATGTGACTTGGGCTATCTTTGAGGATGGATTCCGTACATCTCACATCTCATCCGAAGTGATGAATTTGAAGAAGAAGGGGTTCCACAATCTGAAGCAGCGTCACCGCAGTGTGGCTGAGTACATTGAGGAATTCAATAATCTGGCGCGCTATGCACCGGATGAAGTTGATACAGATGCAAAGAGGAAGGAGAAATTCCTCGAAGGACTTAATGATGAGTTAAACCTGCAGCTGTCTGTTGCCTATGTTCCAACCTACCAATCACTGTGTGACAAGGCTACCATCTTGGAAAACAAGATGAACGGGTTGAGAGCAGAAATAGGAAGCATAGCTCGGTATCGTCTCACAATCATTCCCATCATGATGATAGTGGGAGTTCTGGATCCCACAAACATGGAAAGTACAACAACCACCACAACCACAACCGTCATCATGACAACGAGCACCATCGCAGTCATGATAATGACAAGTATAAGAACCACAAGAGTGGACACAAGAGCCACCATAGTGGAGGTGGAAGTGGAAGTGGAAGTCAGCCTGTAGAGAAAGATCTCAGTCAGGTTGAATGCTTCAAGTGTAAGAAGATGGGACACTATGCTAATGAGTGCCCAGACAAGACAGTTGAAGGTGCCAACAAGCCCAATCCCTTCCAAAAGGGACAAGTAAACCACATCAATGTGGAAGAAATATATGAAGAGTCTGATGCCGTGGCTGGTAAGTTCAAACTCAATTGTATTCCAAAACTTGTTCTTTTTTATACTGGCGCATCGCATTCATTCATATCAAGAGCATTTGTTGATAAAAATGGATTTCCAACTGAAAATATTGGGTGTCCTATAAAAGTAAGTTCTCCCAGTGGAGATATGATAGTAAGTCTTGGATGTCGTGATCTAGTAATAGAATTTGGAAAGCATAAGTTTTGAGTTAGTCTGATAATTCTAGATTCCCAAGGATTGGATGTAATTCTAGGAATGGATTGTATGACTAAGTATGGAGGAGTACTGGATTGTGCCAATCGTACGGTCACACTCACAACCCCGGATAATAGAAGGATTAGATTCAAGTTAACTTTGAATCAAAAGGGAGTAAGGTAAATTCTCTTAAGGGGGTTAGCATAGACAGTGTGTTAATTGTGAGAGACTATCCAGATGTGTTTCCGGAGGAATTGCCTGGAATGCCCCCAGATAGGGATGTTGTGTTTCTGATTGACTTGCTGGCATTATCAGGACTAATAGCAAAGAGACCCTACAAGATGTCAGTTGATAAGTTGAAAGAACTCCAGAAACAGCTTGGGGAACACTTGTAGAAAGGATTTATTCAACCAAGTTCTTCATCTTGGGGTGCACCAGTTTTGTTTGTTGAAAAGAAAGATAGAAGTCAAAGGTTATGAATAGATTACCGTTCACTCAATGAAGTAACTATCAAGATCAAATACCCTTTGCCGAGAATCAATGATTTGTTTGATCAGTTAGAAGGATCCCGTGTGTTCTCAAAGATTGATCTTCGATCAGGTTACTTTCAGCTAAAGATAAGGGAACACGACATACCTAAGACTGCTTTCACCACTAGGTATGGATTATATGAGTACATCGTGATGCTATTTGGTTTGACAAATGCACCATCCTACTTCATGAATATGATGAACAAGGTGTTCTTGGAATTTATTGACAAGTTCGTTGTCATTTTCATCGATGACATTTTGATCTACTCCAAGAGCAATGCAGAGCAAGAAGGACATTTGCGATTGATACTTGAGAAGCTTAGGGAGCATAAGCTATATGCCAAATTCAGCAAGTGTGAATTCTGGCTAAATGAAGTCGGATTTCTCAGACATATTGTGTTAGGAGATGGTGTAGTAGTTGATCCCGCAAAAGTGTCAGCTATAACTGAGTGGGAATATCCTAAGTCAGTGAAGGAAGTACATAGTTTCCTTGGCTTGGCAGGATACTATAGAAGATTCATTGATAATTTCTCAAAGGTAGCTAAGCCAATGGCGGAGTTACTTAAGAAAGACAAGAAATTTGATTGGACTGAAGGATGTGAACTCAGTTTCCAAGAATTGAAGAAGAGACTAGTGACAACACCAGTCTTATGTCTGCCAGATTTGAGAAAGATTTCCGTGTATATTGTGATGCATCTCACCAGGGATTAGGTGCAGTTCTGATGCAAGAAGGGAAAGTTGTGCCTTACGCCTTGAGACAACTCAAAACTCATGAAGTGAATTATCCTACTCATGATGTGGAGTTAGCCTCTGTTTCCCATGCACTCAAAACATGGAGACATTAACTTTTGGGAAAGCATTGCGAAGTGTTCACATATCACAAAAGTTTGAAGTATATCTTCACTCAGAAAGAAATCAACATGAGACAAAGAAGATGGCTAGAACTCATAAAGGACTATGACTTGAGTTTGCAATACCACCCCGGTAAAGCAAATATTGTAGCGGATGCATTAAGCCATAAGGTTTATGTGAATGGCCTTACTAAGGGAGAATTGCCAAATGATCTGTGTGCCCAATTCAAAGATCTCAGATTGGAGATAGTGCCTGAAGGACGTCTCATGTCATTGGATGTTCAACCCACCTTGTTGGAAAAAATCAAGGAAGCCCAAAAGATGGACAAGGAAATTGAAGACATTAAGGGAAAAATTAGCAAAGGGAAAGTCAAAGGATTCCATGAAGACGAACAGGGTAATTTATGGTATGGAAAACGTATCTGCATTCCACAAGATCCGGAACTTCGGAAACTGATTCTACAAGAGGCACACAACTCACTGTATTCCATTCATCCGGGTAATACCAAAGTGTACATGGATGTGAAGGACCGATTTTGGTGGAATAATCTCAAGAAGGACATCGTCGAACATATTGCTTTGTGTGATGTATGTAGTAGAGTGAAAGAGGAACATCAGAAACAAGCAGGACTGTTACAACAACTACCTATTCCTGATTGTAAGTGGGATATGATTGGTATGTATTTCATCACTGGACTGCCAAGGACTAGATCGGGATATGATTCTATTTGGGTCGTGGTAGATTTCCTATTTAAAGTGGCTCATTTCATACCCGTGAAGACAACCTATACAAGTGTTAAGTTATCCAAGATATATATATGAATAGAATTGTGTGTCTGCATGGGGTACCCAAGAGTATTGTATCTGATAGGGGAACTCAGTTTACTTCACATTTTTGGAGGCAACTGCATGAGTCATTGGGAACAAGACTAGAATTCAGCACTGCTTTTCATCCCTAGACTGATGGGCAGACAGAAAGGACCAACCAGATTCTACAGGATATGTTGAGGGCATGTGCCCTAGACTATGGTGCTAGTTGGGATGAAAGTCTGCCTTACGCAAAATTCTCTAACAACAACAGCTATCAAGCCAGTATTGAGATGGCACCGTTTGAATTTCTCTATGGGAGGAAGTGTACTACACGATTACTATGGAGTGGTGTTGGAGAAAGAAATTTGTTCGGGCCGGAACTAATCAAGGAAGCTGAAGAGTAAGTCAAGTTGGTAAAAGGACAGATTGAAGATAGCACAGTCCCGACAGAAGAGCTACGCAGATCCAAAGCGTAGGGAAGTCACCTATGAGGTGGGTGATAGAGCCTATCTTAGAGTGTCACCACTTCGTGGAGTGAAGATATTTGGAGTCAAAGGAAAATTGGCACCAAGGAATATTGGACCATTCAAGAATCTACGTCGTAAAGGAGAAGTGGCATATGAGATTGAATTGCCTGAATCACTGTCTGCCGTTCACAATGTGTTTCACGTAAGTCAGCTAAAGTAATGTCATCCGGAGATGGAAGAGACTTCTTTGAAGGATACTATACCTTTGGAAGAGGTCCAGTTGGAAAGTGATCTCACTTATGAAGAGAAACCTATCAAGATTCTTGAGACTGCAGAAAGAGTTACTCGGACAAAGACTATCAAATTCTGCAAAGTTCAGTTGAATCATCATTCCGCAGAAGAAGCAACTTGGGAAAGAGAAGACGACCTTCAGAAAGACCACCCTCACATATTTGCTAGCCAATCCGAATCTCGAGGGCGAGATTCACCTTAAGGGGGTTAGATTTGTAACATCCCAAAAATCATGATTTATAAAGTTTGCACATCATTCATGCATCCTAATGCATTTTGATTATTTTCAAATAAGATTGCAAAACAGAAGCCAATTGTTTGCCTATTATTTGATGTAAGAAAGGCGATGGCTCTATTTCCACTTTCAAATCATGTGAATACTTTGTTACAACCAGAAAATGTTTGAATGTTGAGTTCAAAGCTTTCTCAAGTTTCAAAACAAAGAATCTAAATTAAAACCATTTTTAATGCCTAAAATGAATAAATAGACAAGGCATGGTTTTATTTTATTTTCAATGGGCCAAGGTATTTGTGAGCAAACATCAATGTTTTATACACAAAAATAAGCATGGTTCACTTTACAAAAATCCATAAGTGGTTTGAATTCAAACTCATTTGGAATTCATTTGAATTTGATTTCTGAAAATCAAAATAGAAATAGAAAAGGAGAAAAGAAAATAGAAAAGGCCAGCGCTGACAATCTGGCCCAGCACAGCATCCAGCCCACTAAGCCCACCCGGGCCAATTTCCCTCTGCTTCTCTCTCACGCGCACAACCCCACCCACAGTCGCTGACTCGCCGACCCCACTGCCACCTCAGCCTTTCTTTCCCAAATCTCGCCCGCGGACAACGTCGCCGCTGCCGTTGTTGCCGATAATGGCGGCGTAATTAGCCTTGAATCTGCAAGCGTTTCCTGTCGCGCTGCTACCAACTTCAGCCCCTACACCCCACGGTCATTTCCCCCCACACAACACACTCGCTCCACCACCAGGCTACCAGTATTTCGAATCGCACCGCCGCTGCCGGACGAACTCTGGCGTGTGATTACGGTAAACTCCGACCGCCCCTTTGCTTCTGGTTCAAATGAGTGTGACCCTCGTGTCCTTGTAAACCTTCTGATGCCTCTAGTTTGCCTGCTCGTGACCCAGGTGGCCGTCCCCGTCCACCCCCGCAAACGACCGAGCCACCAATCAACTCCGACGAGCAATCACGGTAATTATCGAGCGCCCCTTGACCCCTCTTGCATACGACTAGGTTCACCATGTCCTTGTACAGCTACTGAAGCTCCTGGTTTGTGCTAGGGCGATCCAGAACATCGTCAACATCGCCGTCCGCACGAACCCGACGCTTCCCGCAACTCCGACGAGCGCTAGCCACCGCTACAGCACGCCCCCACCCCAACCACGACCACGTTGATATTCCTCGCAACCGTGCAACGCTGGTAAGACCAACCGCAACCCCCAGCCCCCTTTGAATTCGCCGGAACATCGCCACCAGTAGCACCGCCGCCGCTGAAACCTCACACGCCGCCAGTTCTTGGCCAAGCCGTCGTGGGCCGTTAGATCTAGATCCAGCGTGTCAGATTAGATCACTTAACGAAGGGTTATAGTTAGATAAGGACCGTGCACTGTCACTTAAATCCAATGGCTCTGGATGATCAATCCAACCGCCTATCAGATGCGTCCACGTGTCTGGAGTTTTGTTTTAAAATCTGATTTTGAATCTATTAGTTATTCAAACTTGTAAAATTCATAACTTTGGTTCTGTTTATCCACAAAATACAAATAATATACCATTGGAATCACAAAAATAAATCCTACACATCTATAGGCTTGGTTTTGTGATTTGCGTCTATTAAAATAGAATTCTATGTCGGGACATTTGTAGGCCTATTTTGTGTATAAAAAGTATTTGGGAAATGTTTTAAAGGCCAAATTAAGTTTATTTAGTGTTTAATTGTTTAGTTTAGTGTTTCAGTACTGTTTTAGTTGTCTTTTAGTTTAGAAAAATCATCACATGGCATTTGCATGCATTCATATATTTTTTCTTGATATTTGAAATATGAATTTGGTGCTATCATTTTATGTGTAGATTTTGGTGCTAGTGGTGATTGTGATTGTGAGGATTGTTGCTACTCCCCCAACTACCAAGGCAAGTGGTGCTTCATTTTTTCCCAATATTTTGATTATGCATTAGTGGTATTTTGTATAGGGCTTGCTTGATGTTTTTGCTAAGTATCTATATGATATGCTTGGGAAATCCTAGTAGTTGTAGACTTGTTAGAATTTCCACTAAGTTAAGATACTTGCTATATTTCCATGCTTAGCCTAGCTAGTAGGAAACAAGGGTGGATTATATACATGCTATGGAATTTATTGCTAAGTCTTTGACTAGTGTTTTTGCTTAATAAAAACAACTAAGTGAATGAATCACCTGGGTGGAATGGTATGTTTGGGTTATGTTGAGTGGTTACACAAGGCCCATATCTATGGTCTGCCTTGTCTATCACACTTGTGTAAAGCCACCCAGGAACAAAGGGATTTGAGATGCCAAATGTTAAGAAGCTTTTAGTGCAGCCACATGGCAATATGGGCTCTGCCTGGATCATATAGGTTGCAATAACTTAGCAAATGGACAGTTGGTGGTAGGGGGTGATAGGTTTGGAGCGCGTCCATTTTGGTCTTAGGGAAGGCTTATGAAAGGTCTTGTCTTGATGCATGTCGAGTCTTGTGGGGAAAGTGCACGACCTCTCGAGAAGGAAGAATCTAAGTACTTAGCCGTGTCCCCGGCAATGGACAATTTGAGCATCAAGACATGGAAGCTATCAGGAATCTCCTCATCATAATTTATAAGTTAAAAACTTGTGGTTGAACAAGGGTAAAGGTTCACCAATGTCTATTGGTGGTTCCTTGGGAGTTTTTGTCAAACAAAAACTTAGTGTTTTCAACTGATAGGTAAAACCTATTTTGAGCAAAGCAAGCCTAAGCTACACTTAGCCAAATTCATGTAGTAGCAAGAAAGTATTATTCTACTAAGGTATCACTTGCCAATACTATTCCAATGTATTGACCCACTGTGGTTATAACTTGTGATGTTGCAGGTTACTCTGATGAGGATTAGGGTTATGAGTCTACACTCAACATGCTTGCCTGTGGCACATGAAGATGAAGACTTTATTTTATTTTGTAATGTTGAACTCTTGTACTAGCCTATGGCTATGGAGTTGTAAAAGAGTATGTTATCTCTGGAATGACGATGTAATAATTACCTTTGTTTCTGTGTACTTCATCTTAAACTGTGGATAGCATTGATCCAGGAACTAGCATTGCAATCACAGGGACCTTTACCTTTATAAAGGTGGGATCTTACAGACAAACATACAATTGATGAGGGGACTATCTTTGATACTATGGAGGACTACCTAAGCAATAAGAGTTGGGTTCGAATTTATCATTGAAAAGAGCGACCAAAAGAGATTTAGGGTGCATTGTAGGGAAAGTAAGGTGTGTAAATGGAGATTGCATGCATCTCCAATGCAGGGTGGACACCCATTTCAGGTTGCAATAGCTACATTTAGTTTCAGTCTTTCTCATATTTGTTCTGCTGATGAGTCCTCTAATTTATTTTTATTCCCATTGAATGTATATCAAGATAAACACGAAGAAACACAACTGCCCTAATACTTATTTAAGTAATAAAATTATACCAACGACAACCAAGTGGATTGTTTCTAAGGTACTTGACTTGGTGAGGAAGGATCATAGAATTGGACCTGGTGAACTCAGAACCAAGCTTAGCGAAAAGTTTAACATTCTGATTCCTTACCATAGAGTCTTTGATGGGAAGGAGATGGCTCTAGACTTCATTCAGGGCAAGTTGACTGACAGTTTTCACATGTTGTATAGTTTCAAAGCTGAGGTAGAGAAGACATCACCTGGTAGTGTTGTGGACATTGATTACGAGGATTGAAAGGAATAGAAAAGGTCTCAAGGGGGTTCAAGCATAAGTAGGCAGATAAGAAATGCTTCAGGAGATGTTTTGTCTTCCTGAAGGCATGCTGGAAGGGGTTCCTAGACGGCTGCGGGCCATACTTGGCAATAGAGGGAACTTCTTTAACAGGGAAGTTCAGGGGACAGATTGCTATCGCTTGTGCTATGGACGCGCATAATTGGCTTTTTCACGTAGCCAATGCTATTGTTGAGGGTGAATCAACTAAAAGCTGGACATGGTTCATGTAGAGACTTTGTGCAGTAATTGGTCACCCTGAAGGCTTGGTGATACACACTGGTGCATGCAAGGGGTTTCAGAATGCTGTTGATGATGTGTTTCCTAGGGTTGAGCATAGGGAATGCATGCGGCACCTTGCTACTATATTCATGAAGAAGTTCAAAGGAAAGACCTTTGAAGACAACTTGTGGAGATCAGCATACACGTACACACCAAGAACACATGCTACTTACATGCAGAACTTCTATACCGTGCTGAAGCTGAGAGAATACCTCAAAGAACATCATAACAAGTTATGGGCCAGAAGCAAGTTTGATGAGTTAAGAAAAGTGGATTTTTTTGCAATAATCTGACAGAAAGGTTCAACGCTAAGATTAGGAGCATGAAGTCACTTGCAATTGTTATTTTGTTAGATACAATAAGACAGTGTATAATGGTGAAGATAGATTTTAGGTAGAGAATTTTTGCGAGAAAATTTGTAGGCCACCAAATAGTTCCAAAGCTGGTTTTATTACTGAATGCAAGAACCAGGGCAATGAGAATGATAAAGATGAGGATGGTCAGAAGTTTCAATATATTGGCTGAGGTTTATGCACAAGACAAGCATCGAACTGAATGGAGGTTTACTGTAGACATTGGTAACAAGAATTGTTCATGCAGGAAGTGGCAGGTAACTATTTTTCCATGCCACCATGCACTGCACTTCATCTTAAAGCTGAGAGGTAGAGGTGCTGAAATAGAGAACTATGTTCATAACTATTTCTCCGTTGACAAGTTTGCTGCAACTTATGCAGAAAACGTACCACCTATTGCTAATGAAAATAATTGGGAGATAGTCGATCCAGGGTTCAAACTCGAACCACGAGTTCTTAGGAGGCCACCTGGGAGGCCTAGAAAGGAAAGGACCGAAGCCTTCACCGCAAAAGGTTCAAGACTAGGAGCAAGGAAGTAGAAGTAGAAACGGTTTGGAGGGTTGGGCCATATCAAGAGGCTATGCAAAAACCCAGTTCCATGTGATTTTGGAGATGTTGACCTTGTTCCTGTTCACATCACGGAGGAAAAAGATGAGGCTTCTCAGGCAGAACTGGAGGAAGCCCAGCGAGATGATGTAGAGGAAGTTATGCATGTGAAGGAAAACGATGATATGCTTGTCGAGGGAAAAGTTGGCAAGCAACAATTTGTTGAAGACATGGACATGTCGGTGGGGATAGGGGTGAAAAGAAACAAAAGGGTAAGCGGGAGCAGAAGGGAAACGATAATAATGGAGTTTAGTTTGAATATGAAGAACTTGCTTGGGTGATTGAGGATGTTCTTGAGGATCTTTCAGCTAACTGCAGGAGAAACAATAAATCCCTGTCAAATTCGTCTTTGTACGATTCTCCGAACGAAAGGTAAGCTTGAAACTAAATTTACATGGCATTTTGATCATTTTTTTAGTCCTCACCAACTTTTGCTTAGTGCAGCACAGGACTGAACAGTAATAAGGGGAGAAGAGAGAAGGTGGCACAGTAACGTCGTTTCTTGAATTTTCATTGAAATTTATTTATATCTGGTACTTGTAATGGGTATGTAATGTGTGGTGTCGACCAGATTCTAGGTCGTTAGATAGTACACTAATTTTTAAACTGATTATCCATAAATAATACTCATGGATTTGTAAAAGTTCAATGACCAAAATTATGGTCGTGCCATGGAGTTGGTGAGGCTCACCATCCTTGTATTCTAATCTCAAACACTAGGACACACGCGTCTCCTTCTCCTCTCACGCACTCCAAAATTATGAATGTGCCATCAAGTGATCGGAGCAGAGACAGCATAATGTCCCATCATCCTTGCCTCTTCTTTGTCAGCGACGTCTGATGCTCGCATCGGTTACGTCATGGTATTGATGCTCTAAGAGGAAAAAATCTTTGGCAAGAAAAAATCATAATAAAAGAGTCTTTACAAATAGGTTTTTTATTCCACTTGAGGGGACTACCAGTGTGTCTAAACGCTGGAGCATACTTGCTTTTTCTAGATTCGTGTCTAATATTTTATTTAGACTCAACCGACGTTGTACAACAAAAGACCTTTGACAAGAAGAAAAGAATTGGAAAAGATCCCTTTTAAATATGTTTTTTATTCTAACAGTGGGGCCAATCAGTGTTTCTAAACGCTGGAGCATACTTCTCTCTACTAGACTCGTGTCAAAGATTTTTTTTCTAGACTCAAACAACGCTATACACGCTCTTACAACTTGGTCATTCTATCTGAAGAGGTCATTAAATATATTGTACATAGATTAAATTTAGGCTCAAGTGACCCTAATCGACTATGCCTCTCCCACTGTCTTTGTCGTGCACAACGTCCTCCGCATCACCATCCACCTCTTCTGAGTCTAAATCGATGAGGATGAGCCTGGCGGCGTTCTTATTCACGAGTTCTGCATGCCGCGCAACATCGATAACAGTGGAGGGCGTACGCCCAGGCACTGCCCAGAAGCGTGGCATCCCTTCAGGGTTGCGCAGATCCGGGTGGATCTCCGTATGGTGAGCTCTACAAAGCCAAAGCAACGCCTGCCACTCCTTATTGAAGCAACTTGGCCAATACGCATTGGTGCGCGTGTATCTGTCCACTGCCCTCTTCCGCTCTGGCAGCTGGCGGCAGTGCTCCTCGATCTTCCTCGACAGTGCGATGCCACGCAAGAAAGGTGCCACGGGCACCCCGGGGTAGCCTCACTAGCGGCGGCGCGAGTATACTGTAGTGTGCGAACAATTCGGCCTTGTGCAAGCTGAGACGGGGCCTCTCCATGGTGAGGAGCCATTTCTTCAGGTAGGATTGAACGGTTGTGCTGACACGAGTTGCAGGGAACGAATGGGGTTTGAGCTTCTTCCACATGGTCGCGTTCATAAAGTAAAGCAGGTAGGCCCCCTGGTGGTTGCAAGGGCCAATAGGGACACAAAAATGCCTACTCGTGAATCACAATTTTAAAGGACGATCCTTATTGTCCATTCTCCCCAATCCAATGGTGCCTAACAATTGGGACGCAGAATCAACCTGGCCCCTTGGGGGGCTTTTAGAAGACCCTATCAATAGGCGGGTCTCACAATAGGCATAGTTTATACAAGGTTAACGAGCTAGTTAACGTGGTTGATCCTGGGTTTGACCAGATTTCAAAACATCATAAGTCTTTCACAAGCATCCGTGGAAATTTCCTCGGGCCCATGGGCATGCCCTAATATTGCACTTCCTTGGGGAAAACACTTGTTTTTCAGGTTCAGAAAATTCAAAGTCGAGATTTATCCAAATGACCACGAAATCTCTAGTTAGGGAAGTCGCTTGCGATGCCAAGAGGGAGCTAGGTGCCGGGTTTGGGCTCAATCCATGGAGTTGTTCCATGTTCTAGGCAGCGATCCGGGGGAATCTAGGGTTGGAAGCCATGTTAACTCACACTCGACAGACATCCTGGTGTTGCCTTGGGTGCCAAAGGATCGGGTATTCCTTGCCTATGATTTTATGAGGGAAGTGGTCACATGCAAGGGCTCTAGGAGCTATTTTCACATTTTTTATTTTTTTAGATTTTTTTTGGTGCTGCCCAAGAAAACAGAGAAACCCGCCGGTGGCCATGGCAATACGACGGTCGGTGCAATCTTGGACCTACGCATGCATCCAGCCCAGGTACCCCATGGGGCACCCCAAACCATTTTTCCCTGAAAATTGAGAGTGTCTTATAGGATACATACAGTTAAAAACCATATTTACTGGGCCGTATCTCAAAAAAAATACAGTATATGCTTGCACCACGAGATAAAAGCCCACCTCCCAGGAATGTCCATGCACCATCGTGTAGCATGCGTGGAAATTTCATCGGTCCCATGGGCGCACCCTAATCTTGCACCACCTTTGGGAAAACACCGGTTTTCGGGTTCAGAAAATGGAAAGTCGACATTTCTCCAAATGACCGTGAAATCTCTAGTTGGAGAAGTCGCTTGCGATACTCAGAGGGATCTAGGTGCCATGTTTGGGCTCAATCCATGGAGTGGTTCCATGTTCTGGGCAGCCAGCGGGGGAATATAAGGTTGGAAGCCATGTTAACTCACACTCGATAGACATCATGGTGGTGCCTTGGGTGACAAAGGACCTGGTATGTCTTGCCTATGATTTTATGAGGGCAGTGGGTCACATGCAAGGGCTCCAGAAGTTGTTTTTACATTTTTTTATTTTTTATATATTTTGTTTGGTGCTGCCCAAGAAAATGGCGAAACAAGTCGGCGGCAGTGGCAACACGACGGTCGGTGAAATCTTGGACCCAGGCATGCATCCAGCCTAGGTACCCCATGGGGCACCCCAAACCATTTTTCCCAGAAAATTGAGAGTGTCTTATAGGGTACATACAGTTAGAAAACGCATTTACCCGGACGTAAATCAAAAAAATACAATATACGCTTGCACCACGAGATAAATACCCACCTCTGGGGAATGTCCATGTACCATGGTGTAGCATGCCTGGAAAGTGCCTTAGCCCCATGGGGGCGCCCTAATCTTGCACCTCCTTTGGGAAAACACCAGTTTTTCAGATTCAGAGAATGGAAAGTCGAGATTGCTCCAAATGACCATGAAATCTCTAGTTGGATAAGTCCCTTGCGATCCCAAGAGGGAGCTAGGTGCCGGGTTTGGGCTCAATCCATGGAGTGGTTCCATGTTCTGGGCAGAGAGGGGGGGAATCTATGGTTGGAGCCATGTTAACTCACACTCGATAGACATCATGGTGGTGTCTTGGGTGCCAATGGACCTGGTATGCCTTTCCTATGATTTTATGACGGAAGTGGGTCACATGCAAGGGATCCAGGAGCTGTTTTCACATTTATTTAATTTTTTTACATTTTGTTTGGTGCTGCCCAAGAAAACGGCGAAACCCGCCGGCGGCCGCGGCAACACAATGGTCTGTGCAATCTTGGACCTAGGCATGCATCCAGCCTAGGTACCCCATGGTGCACCCCAAACCATTTTTCCCTGGAAATTCAGTGTCTTATAGGGTACATACAGTTAAAACTGCATTTACCCGGACGTAAATCAAAAAAATACAATATATGCTTGCACCATGAGATAAATATCCACCTCCCGGGAATGGCCATGCAACATGGGATAGCGTGCGTGGAAAGTGCCTCGGGCCAATAGGAGCGCCCTATCTTGCACCTGCTTTGGGAAAATATCGGTTTTTCGGGTTCAGAAAATTGAAAGTCGATATTTCTCCAAATGACCATGAAATCTCTATTTGGATAAGTCACTTGCGATGCCTAGAGGGAGCAAGGTTCCAGGTTTGGGCTCAATCCATGGAGTGGTTCCATGTTCTGGGAAGCGAGGGGGGAATCTAGGGTTGGAAACCATGTTAACTCACACTCGATAGACATCATGGTGGTGCCTTGGGTGCCAAAGGACATGGTATGCCTTTCCTATGATTTTATGAGGGCAGTGGGTCACATGCAAGGGCTCCAGGAGCTGCTTTCACTTTTCTTAGTTTTTTAGATTTTGTTTGGTGTTGCCCAAGAAAATGGAAAAACCCGCCGGCGACCACGACAACATGACGGTTTGTGCAATCTTGGAACCAGGCATACATCTAGCCTAGGTTCCCCATGGGGCACCCCAAACCATTTTCCCTGAAAATTGAGAGTGTCTTATAGGGAACATACAGTTAGAAACCGCATTTACCGGGCCGTAAATCAAAAAAATACAATATATGCTTGCACCACGAGATAAATACCCACCTCCCGGGAATGGCCATTCACCATGGTGTAGCATGCGTGGAAATTTCCTCGGGCCCATAGGCGTGCCCTAATCTTGCACCTCCTTGGGGAAAACACCAGTTTTTCTGGTTTAGAAAATGGAAAGTCGAGATTTCTCCAAATGACCATGAAATATCTAGTTGGAGAAGTCTCTTGCGATGCCGAGATGGAGATAGGTGTCGGGTTTGGGCTCAATCCATTGAGTGGTTCGATGTTCTGGGCAGCGAGGGGGGAATCTAGGGTTGGAAGCTGATGTCCCACAAGTATGGGGGGTGTATTGTAGTACTTTAGATAAATAGGAGTGTCGATCCCAACGAGGAGCAGAAGGTGCTGACTACTGGTACTAGCGCAAGAGTTCTCTGTAAATACTTAGCAAACGGATTTTTAGGGTTTTTTGATAAAAGCAAGGAAATAAAGTGCAAGTAAATAAAGACAGCAAAAAATTGCAGCAAGTGGCCCAATCCTTTCTTAGCAAAGGACAAGCCAAAGGAAATACTTATAAGGAACAAACGTTCTCGAGGACACATGGGAATACTGTCAAGAGCTTTCGTTTCATATAGATGATTAATTTTCTTTGGTTTTATAAGTGTTGTGTGGGTGAACATGTGCTAATGTACCGACCTTACCTAGACTAATACATACTTGTGATTAAACCCCTTGCAAGCATCCGCAACTACAAGAAAACAATTAAATTAAAAACCTAACCAAAGCCTTAAACTCTGAGATCCTACACTCCCTTGTGCAATGGTTTCCTAACGGTGGTACAGTTCTCTATCACTCCGGAACCCCACAATTAGTAGCCAAATACACAATACATTCCCCTAGGACCATAAATATTAAACCATTGAATAAGACCTCATGTAGTCGACGTTCACATGACACCACTAGAAGAATAGCACCACAACTTAAATATTAAACCATTGAATAAGACCTCAACACAATTCCACTAATAACAATATGAATTCTCGCATGTCCTCAAGAAATAAACGAACTACTCACGAGACATCATATGGATCAAGATCAGAGATGATATAATGATGGATAACAATTTGAATATAACAATAATTCAATGTTTCCACTTGCAAGCATCAACTACAATAGTAATCAACACTGGGAAAGTTTCCCCTAAGAACTATGCAAGATTCAGCACGATTGTTACAGCGGGATGGAGTGGTGATGATGGTGCTGGTGAAGACGATGGTGTGGATGATGATGATGATCCCGATGAAGTCTAGCTTAATGATGGTGTTGATGGCGACGATCTCCCCTCTCCGGGAAGGAATTTCCCTGGCAGAAATTTGTCTGCCGGAGAGCAATTTCTCTCTCGGTAATTTCCGCCCCGCAGAGGCGGAGGAATCTTTATGTACTCACTCCCTTGAATTTAGGGTTTCGAGGAGAAAATATAGGCGAGAGGGCAGAGCCAGAGGTGGGCCAGGGTGGCCACACCCCCTGTAGGCGTGGCCCAGGGTGGCCCGCGCCTGTGGGGTGTGGGCTCCCTGTGGCCCAACTCCGCCTCCCCTTCTGGCATCCTTCATCTTCTAGGAAAATATAATTTTTTGTAGTATTTCTGGTATTTCTCTAAGCTTCGCGAAATTGCATCAAAACGCCGCTTTTTCCATCAGAATCCTGACTGCGGCAGTTCATCCTCCAAGAATCATCCAACATGCAAAAACAGATGAAAAGACATAAGTATCACTTCTTAATATGAAATATATCAATGAATAAAAGCAAATTATGATATAGAATGGTGATGCAAATTGGACATATCAACTCCCCCAAGCTTAGACCTCTATTGTCCCCAAGCAAAAACTGAGCTCAGTAAACATGTCCACTATAGGGTTCGCAGCATAGAAAACAAAAATTTTCCTACGATGTGAACTATGTACCAAGATCTATCTACTAGATAAAAACAATGGGCGGATGTATATCCGTAGAGAACATACCCTTGAAGACCGACAAAGCTTAACGAGTTCGACTCGTGGTTGATGTAGACGATCTCTTGCCAATCTCAAGATCGAGAGGAAGTCCTAGTGCCGCAAATCAGCAGCGCATCCGTGCTCACACACACGTTCGAGGCACCGAGAAACCTCCGCCTCCTCGCTCCAGCGATGCAGCGGAAGCACAACTCTTTCTTTCCGAATAGCCACCGGGAACATGTATCTCGCTAGTCCGAGACCATGGGGGATCAATTCTAGAGGGGGAGAGAGATCCTTCACGAGGAGGTGTGAGTGAGAAGTGAGGAGAGGGGTGCCTTTTATAGGAGGAGGGGGACTCCAAGGGGGTGGACACCGGCCATGGGGCTGCCCCCTCCCCACCTTCATTCATGTGGGTGGACACTCCACTCACAAAAACCTCTTCAATTCCCTTCACTCAAAATCCCACTCAAAATTGCTATTAAATTTCCACCAAATTTAATGCAAACTCTCATTAAATAAAACTCCTTTTATTTATTCAGAATTTTGTCAATTACTTTAATGACAAACATTCACAAATAACCCCTTGCTAGAATTCTATTTCACATGCATAACCACTTTATGCAATTTCACCCGAAAACCTGTTTCGGTATCTAGTGAAATAAATTCCTGCGCTTGTTCATTCTTTCGGCATGAAACTTTTTCTCCAATTGGATGTCGGTGTCTCTTAAGTGTGTCACCCTACAGTTCGTGAATAATGCGGACATGATCGAGACCCCTCTCGGATCAATAGTCAGAAGCGGTATCTAGAGACCCATACTGACTCCCACACATTCAACGATGACTTTCTTGTGATCGTCGGAACCTTTAACGCTAGTATCTTAATCCCTTTGTTTCAAGATATATTACATGTCCGAGATTCGATCATCGGTATTTCCATACCTAGTTTGATCTCGTTACTGACATACACTCTTTTCTCGTTCCCGTGATATAACATTCTAGTGATCAAATCACTTGCTTGCAAGCTAACCAATGCGATATCACCGAGAGGGCCTAGAGTATATCTATCCGTCATCGGGATGAACAAATTCCACTCTCGATCCATGGGCCTCAACATAACACTTTATTAGTTTTGAATCCATCTTTATAATCACCTTGTTATGGTGTGACGTTTGATGTTATCAAGAAACTCTTCCGGTGTTAGTGATTGACATGATCTCATGGTCTAAGGATTAGGATCACTTCGTAAGTTGTTATAGCAATATAAACTCAATGACTTTGATCATAAAACTATACTTCGGATGAATGTTCATCACACCATTACACTAATGTTGTGATCCCGTTATTAACAACATCCAATGTCCATGATCAGGAAACCTTGATCATCTTGTTAATCAACGAGCTAGTTTATGAGAGAGGCATAACTAGGAACTTTCTGTTTGTTTATTAAACACACATGTATTAACGTTTCCGTATTAATACAATTATAGCATGCAAAATAAACATTATCATATACTTGGAATACACAAATAAACACTTTATTATTGCCTCTCAGGACATATTCCCTTCAGTCTCCCACTTGCACTAGAGACAATAATCTAGTTACATAGTGATAAATCTAACACCCATTGAGTTCTGGTGTTGATCATGTTTTTCTCTAGGGAGAGTTTTAGTCAACGGATCTGCTACATTGAGATTCGTTTGTACTTTACAAATCTTTATATCTCCATCCTTGACATGCTCGCGGATGGAGTGAAACCGGCGCTTAATATGCTTGGAATGCTTGTGAGACCTTGGCTCTTTGGCATTGGCAATGGCACCATTGTTGTCACAATAGATCACCATTGGGTCCAACGCGTTTGCAACCACTCCTAGTTCGGATATGAACTCCTTCATCCAAACTACTTCCTGAGCTTCTTCCGAAGCAGCAACATATTCGGCCTCCGTTGTTGATCCCGCCACCACAGGTTGTTTGGAGCTCCTCCAACTAACCGCTCCGCCATTCATGAGAAATACGTATCCGGATTGAGACTTAGAGTCATCCGGATCGGTGTCAAAGCTAGCGTCAACATAACACTTAGCGACGAGCTCTTCTTCACCTCCGTATACAAGAAACATATCCTTAGTTCTTCGTAAGTACTTAAGGATATTCTTGACCGCTATCCAGTGTTCCGAACCTAGATCCGATTGGTACCTACTAGTCAAACTAATAGCATGTGACACATCCGGTCTTGTACATAGCATGGCGTACATTATAGAGCCTATGGCTGAAGCATAGGGGACTTTGTCCATTATCTCTCTTTCTTCCGCCGAAGCCGGACTTTGAGTCTTACTCAATGTCTTGCCTTGTGACATAGGTAAGAACCCCTTCTTACTTCCGTCCATTTTAAACTTCATTAAAATCTTATCAAGGTATGTACTTTGTGATAGCCCTATTAGGCGCTTAGATCTATCTCTATAGATCTTTATGCCTAATATGTATGACTCTTCACCTAGCTCCTTCATTGAAAATTTGCTGTTTAGAAAACTTTTAACACTGTTTAAAAGATCTATATCATTTCCGATCAATAATATGTCATCCACATATAATATCAGAAATGCCACATTGCTCCCACTCACTTTCTTGTAAATACAAGCTTCTCCATAAGTTTGGACAAATCCAAACTCTTTGATCACCTCATCAAAGCGGAGATTCCAACTTCGTGATGCTTGCTTCAATCCATAGATGGATCGTTGAATGTTGCACACCTTTTTAGCATCCTTAGGATCGACAAAACCCTTTGGTTGTATCATATACAACTCTTCTTCAATATTACCATTGAGAAACGCGGTTTTGACATCCATCTGCCATATCTCATAATCGAAATATGCAGCAATTGCTAACATAATCCTAACTGACTATAGCATCGCTACGGGAGAGAATGTCTCATCGTAGTCAACTCCTTGAATTTGTCGAAACCCCTTTGCGACAAGTCAAGCTTTATAGACGGTCACATTACCATCATCATCAGTTTTCCTTTTGAAAATCCATTTGTTCTCCACGGCCTTTCGGTCATGAGGCAATTCCTCCAAGTTCCAAACTTGATTTTCATACATGGATTCCATCTCGGATTTCATGGCATCTAACCATTTGTTGGAATCTGTGCTCATCATCGCTTCTTCATACGTCGCAGGGTCATCATTTTCATCAACCATGAAATTCATGACAGGATATCCATATAGCACGGGAGCTGCACGCGTCCTGCTAGACCTGCGAGGTTCGGTAGTACTCTCTTTCGGAGTTTCATGATCATTATCATTAGTTCCCTCTTCCACAGGTGAAGCCAACTCCGGAACAACTTCCGACGCTGCGCTACTCGCCATACTTTGAAGAGAAGGTTCAATAACCTCTTCGAGTTCTACCTTCCGACTAGTCACACCTTTCGCAAGAAACTATTTCTCTAGAAAGGATCCATTCTTGGCAACAAAAACCTTGCCTTCGGATCTATGATAGAAGGAATATCCAATAGTTTCCTTAGGGTATCCTATGAAGACGCATTTTTCCGCTTTGGGTTCGAGTTTATCCGGTTGAAGTTTCTTCACATAAACATCGCATCCCCAAACTTTAAGAAATGACAGCTTAGGTTTGTTTCCAAACCACAATTCATACGGTGTCTTTTCAACGGATTTAGATGGTGCCCGATTTAAAGTGAATGCGGCAGTTTCTAGTGCATAACCCCAAAATGACAACGGCAAGTCCGTCAGAGACATCATAGATCGAACCATATCTAATAAAGTACGATTACGACGTTCCGACACACCATTTCGCTGTGGTGTTCCGGCAGGTGTGAGTTGTGAAACAATTCCACACTCTTTCATGTGAGTGCTAAACTCGTAACTTAGATACTCACCTCCACGGTCGGACCGTAGAAATTTGATCATTCTATTACGATGATTTTCCACTTCATTCTGAAATTCCTTGAACTTTTCAAAGGTTCCAGACTTGTGTTTCATCAAGTAGATATAACCGTATCTACTTAAATCATCCGTGAAAGTAACAAAATAACGATATCCACCTCGCGCCGACACACTCATTGGACCACATACATCAGAATGTATGATTTCCAATAAATCTGTCGCCTGTTCCATTGAACCGGAAAACGGCGTTCTAGTCATCTTGCCCATAAGGCATGGCTCACATGTATCAAATGATTCAAAATCAAGTGATTCCAAAAGTCCATCCGAATGGAGATTCTTCATGCGTTTAACACCAATATGACCTAGACGACAGTGCCACATATATGCGGATATATCATCATTAAGTTTAATCCTTTTAGCATCAACATTATGAATATGTGTAACATTATCATCGAGATATAATAGAAATAAACCATTCATCATCGGTGCATGACCATAAAAGATTTCATTCATATAAATAGAACAACCATTGTTCTCGGATTTAAATGAAAAACCACTTCGCATCAAACACGATCCAGATACAATGTTCTTGCTCAGTGCAGGCACCAGATAACAATTATTCAAGTTTATAACTAATCCCGACGGCAAATGGAGAGGTAGCGTTCCGACGGCGATCACATCAATGCTTGATCCATTGCCGACACGCATCTTGACCTTACCCCTTGCTAGGGGTCGCTTGTTCCATAGCCCCTGATTCGAGTTACAAATATTAGCAACTGAACCGGTATCAAATACCCAGGTGCTACTGCGAGCACTAGTTAAGTACACATCAATAACATGTATATCATATATACCTTTGTTTGCTTTGTCGGCCTTCTTGTCTGCCAAATACTTGGGGCAGTTGCGCTTCCAGTGGCCAGTCCCCTTACAATAGTAGCACTCGGTATCAGACTTAGGTCCAACTCGGGGTTTCTTTTCAGGCACGGCAACCGGCTTGCCGCCCTTACTTCCCTTCCGTTTTCCCTTCTTGTCTTTCTTGAAACCAGTGTTCCTATTGATCATCAACACTTGATGTTCCTTTTTGATCTCCACTTCTGCAGTTTTAAGCATTGACGGAAGCTCGGGGAGAGACTTCTTCATGCCTTGCATATTATAGTTCCTCATGAAGCTCTTATAGCTAGGTGGCAGAGACTGCAGAACACGATGTATGCCTAAGTCAATGGGAATCGATATTCCCAAGGACACAAGCTTATCGGCGTAACCCGACATCTTGAGTACATGCTCACTAACGGAGTTGTGCTCTTCCATCATGCAGCTAAAGAACTTTTCTGAAGCGTTGTAGCTCTCTACAGCAGCATGTGTGTCGAAAATCATTTTTAACTCACCCATTGTATCAAATGCATTACCGTTTTCGAAGTTCCGGCTCTAGCCCATACAATATGCCGCAATGAACTAAGTTGTGGTCCTCCTGAAGAGTCTGATAGACATTCTTCTCCTCGTTAGGGGCATCCTCAAAGGGTGGGGGGCCTAGCGGCGCTTCTAGCACATATTGCTTTTGCGCAGCAGAGAGGAGAATCCTCAAATTCATGGCCCATTCGGTAAAGTTGCTACCGTTCGTTGCAAGTTTCTCTTTCTCCATGCACACATTGAAATTAAAAGCAGGTGGTGCCATCTACAACAGAATTTGTAAAGTTTAGACTAAGTTTATGATATATTGAGTTCAACTAATCCATATTACGATTGAACTCCCACTCAAAAACGACATCCCTCGTGCCTTTTTGGTGATTACATGAACCAAATCCACTATACCAAGTCTGATCATCACGTGAGTCCGTATAGCTTCAAAGGCGAGCATCAAATGGGCATCATATCTACTATATGACTCATGCTTAACCTTTCGGTCCGTGTTCCGAGGCCATGTCTGTACATGCTAGGCTCGCCAAGTTAGAACCTTAGTATTCGCGTGTGTAACTGTTTTACACCCGAAATATGGTCGTGGATCCAAGAACACCCGATCATCACGTGATGTCTTGGAGCGACGAAAACATAATCGGTGCATACTAAAGGAAGAACACATTCTTATCTTTATATTTAAATGAGGGATCATCTTATTATGCTAACAAAGCGCTAAACAAGCAATATAAGATGCTATCAAACATCACATGTTTATTAGTGAAATGATATGGTTCCCACATATGATATCTATCATGTGCATCGTGGTATGATCACTATCATACCTATATGTGTAAGTCCAAGGTCTATGGAAATTACACGTTATGTATGTTGTAAGAATAACATCTCATACTTCTACTTACAACATCACCATATCATAACACTAGCCCAGCAACAATCTAAACTAGACGCCTCTAATTTATCCATTGCAAGTGTCACGTGGCTTAGGGCTTTCGAGATAGAACCGTTCTTACCTACGAACATGAACCACAACGAGGATAACCAAATTGTTGACAACTCGTTGCAAAATAGATATTGACTATAGTAGGAGAGACAGACACCCGCTAGGCACTTATGCAAACTAGTTGCATGTCAATCGTGGAACAGGTCTCATGTGCGAGGACATGTAAAGTTTGTCCAGGCCGCTTCATCCCACTATGTCACCAATATCCAAAATTACAACTAAGGAGCAACAACATGATCATCATCGCCCACATACTCATATGTGTACTACCCGTGTAAAGCATCTACGCATAGATCCGGCTCTGATACCACTGTAGGGTTCGCAGCATAGAAAACAAAAAATTTCCTACGATGTGAACTATGTACCAAGATCTATCTACTAGATACAAGCAACCGGCGGATGTATATCCTTAGAGAACATACCCTTGATGACTGACAAAGCTTAACGAGTTCGACTCGTGGTTGATGTACACGATCTCTTGCAGATCTCAAGATCGAGAGGAAGTCCTAGCGCCACAAATCAGCAGCGCATCCGTGCTCGCACACACGTTCGAGGCACCGAGCAACCTCCGCCTCCTAGCTCCAGTGATGGAGCGGAAGCACAACTCTTTCTTGCCGAATAGCCACCGGGAACATGTATCTCGCTAGTCCGAGACCATGGGGGATAAATTCTAGAGGGGGAGAGAGATCCTTCACGAGGAGGTGTGAGTGAAGTGTGAGGAGAGGGGTGCCTTTTATATGAGGAGGGGGAATCCAAAGGGGATGTCCGACGCATGGGGGCTGCCCCCTTGCCCTCCCCTCTTCATTTGGGTGGACACTCCACTCACAAAATTCCTTTAAATTCCCTCCACTCAAAATCCCACTCAAACTTGCCATTAAATTTCCACCAAATTTAATGCAAACTCTCATTAAATAAAACTCTTTTATTTTATTCAGAATTTTGTCAATTACTTTAATGACAAACATTCACAAATAACCCCTTGCTAGAATTCTATTTCACATGCATAACCACTTTATGCAATTTCACCCGAAAACCTGTTTCGGTATCTAGTGAATAAATTCTTGCGCTTGTTCATTCTTTCGGCATGAAACTTTTGCTCCAATTGGATGTCGGTGTCTCTTAAGTGTGTCACCCTACGGTTTCTGAATAATGCGGACATGATCGAGACCCCTCTCGGATCAATAATCAGAAGCGGGATCTGGAGACCCATACTGACTCCCACACATTCAACGATGACTTTCTTGTGATCGTCAGAACCTTTTACGCTAGTATCTTAATCCCTTTGTTTCACGATATATTACATGTCCGAGATTCGATCATTGGTATCTCCATAACTAGTTTGATCTCGTTACTGACATGCACTCTTTTCTTGTTCCCGTGATATAACATTCTAGTGATCAAATCACTTGCTTGCAAGCTAACCAATGTGATATCACCGAGAGGGCCCAGAGTATATCTATCCGTCATCGGGATGAACAAATTCCACTCTAGATCCATAGGCCTCAACATAACACTTTATTAGTTCTGAATCCATCTTTATAATCACCCTATTACGGTGTGACATTTGATGTTATCAAGAAACTCTTCCGGTGTTAGTGATTGACATGATCTCATGGTCTAAGGATTAGGATCAATTCGTAAGTTTTTATAGCAATATAAAATCAATGACTTTGATCGTAATGCTATACTTCGGATGAATGTTCATCACACCATTACACTAATGTTGTGATCCCGTTATTAACAACATCCAATGTCCATGATCAGGAAACCTTGATCATCTTGTTAATCAACGAGCTAGTTTATGAGAGAGGCATAACTAGGAACTTTCTGTTTGTTTATTAAACACACATGTATTAACGTTTCCGTATTAATACAATTATAGCATGCAAAATAAACATTATCATATACTTGGAATACACATAATAAACACTTTATTATTGCCTCTCAGGACATATTCCCTTCATCCACAGGTTTATGGATTGAAGTGTCGATAAAAAGAATACGTACAAGAAGCATCACACTCGATAGACATCCTGGTGGTGCCATGGGTGACAAAGGACCTCGTATGTTGTTCCTATGATGTTATGAGGGAAGTGGGTGACATGCAAGGGCTCCAGGAGCTGTTTTCACTTTTTTTTGGTGCTTCCCAAGAAAACAGCGAAACCCGCAGGCGGCCGTGGAAACGCGAAGGTTGGTGCAATCTTGGACCCAGGCATGCATCCAGCCTAGGTACCCCATGGGGCACCCCAAAGCATTTTCCCTGAAAATTGAGAGTGTCTTATAGGGTACATACAGTTAGAAATCGCATTTACCGGCCCGTAACTCAACAAAAATACAATATATGCTTGCACCACGAGATAAATACCAACCTCCTGGGAATAGCCATGCACCATGGTGTAGCATGCGTGGAAATTGGCTCGGGCCCATGGTGGCGCCCTAGTCTTGCACCTCCTTCGGGAAACACCGGTTTTTGGGGTTCAGAAAATGGAAAATCGAGAATTCTCTAAATGACCATGAAATCTCTATTTGGAGAAGTCGCTTGTGATGCCGAGAGGGAGATAGGTGCCAGGTTTGGGCTCAATCCATGGAGTGGTTCCATGTTCTGGGCAGCGAGGGGGGAATCTAGGGTTGGAAGCCATGTTAACTCACACTCGATAGACATCATGGTGGTTCCTTGGGTGCCAAAGAACCTGGTATGCCTTGCCTATGATTTTATGAGGGCAGTGGGTCACATGCAAGGGCTCCAGGAGCTGTTTTCACTTTTTTTTTTAGATTTTGTTTGGTGCTGCCCAAGAAAATGGCAAAACCCGTCGGCGGCCGGGGCAACATGACGGTCGGTGCAATCTTGAACTTAGGCACGCATTCAGCCTAGGTACCCCGTGGAGCACCCCAAAATGTTGGGGATATACTTTCCGGGTATACCCAAAGGACTCGCGTACCAGGGTGGCCCACCAATGGGTTAGATCTTTGCTTCACGGGCGGCCCAGTCAGAGAAAGAGGAGGAGCCAGTTCCGTCTACAACAAGGCCCGGAAGAGTTACTGACTTAGGCCTGTAGTATTACTTGTAGTCCAAGCTGTATATAGTTATCTACTCTGTAACGTAGCCGGATAGGTCTCTCCCTGTAACCCTAGGCCCCCGTGACTATATAAACCGTCCCTATGGGAGCCTTTAGGGCAACCAATCAATCGTACACCATAATCAACTCGCACAGGCGAACTTCTCTTGTAATCCATTGTAACATCTGGCTTACGCTGATATATTACTGGGTTGCTAGCAGGAGTAGGATCTGATCACCGTAGTCGGATCTGAACCTGGGTAAACTTGTGCTCACCGCTCCTGGAACATCCGACTTCTCACACCCCATCCTTCCAACGCAACTAAGACCCCCTATGGCGTACTTGTCGACAATCCAATGACATTTGGCTCCCACCGTGGGGCTGGTGACCTTTGGAGCATCGTTCCAGGCGGAATCTGCAAGTGCAGAAATCGGCGAAACAATCGCCATGGGTCGTGTGGTCTACGCCAGTGATGTCCCTATCATCCTTCTCGATGGGACTTGGATTCCGGCTTCAAAACCCGTGACGACCTACACGACCGTGTCAATCGGCGAGATCGATATCTATCTCGGTTTCGCTGAACCCGCCCAACCCGCCCTAGAGGTGATTACCATGGCGGAAGAAAAATCCAGATCTACTTTGTTCGCAGAGGCGGAAGAGTACAGGGTCCCAGAGAAAATCAAACCCACCCAGCCCACTCCTATAGTGGAAGAAGAGGTGGAAGAAGAAGAATCCAGATCCGATCTCTCTAGCGAGATCGGATACACAGACGAGGAATACATCCGCTATGGATCCAGCTTTGCTGACGTCGAAGCGGAAACCAAGTTATACAAGTACCTCAATAACATGAACAAGAAGAAGCACTGTTTCGTGTACCACATAAGGACTGGATCTGACTTTGTCGATGCTAGAGCTGGTAGCGAGTCGGTCCTAGATGCAATCGAAGAAAACACCGACTTACCTGGCTCCCCAGCGGAGTCAATCACGTTGCAGGAACTTCGAGACTTCGACAAAGAGATGGAGGAGTACGAACAAGAGCATGTCTCCAAGCAAACGCAAGGTGAGCCAGAAACTCCTCCTAGTCCATATGATAGCATGGATAAAAGCTACACCTCGCAGGATGACATGGACACCGGATATTCCTCTGAGGTCCACAAACCAACCATGACGGAAAGTACCGACGGAATTTTATCCCCGATACCGGACCAAAATCCGTCTTTGCCATTGGTACGCACGTTAAGGCTACTGGGTGGTCAAAGAAGAAGAACAAGAACAAGAATCCGACACCGGCGGAGCCATACGTCGAGGAAACCAACAAATAAAAAGTTGATGAAGAGATCGAGATGGAGAATCATGATGGAGATCCGATTAATACCACCCCGGTCAATCCTCCTGTAGATGGACACGTTGTCACCAAGGGTGCACGTGAAATTTACGGAGATTATCTCACAATTCCAATCCCAACGGCTTCGGATCTTACGCCGTAGGCGCTGGAGAAACGGGCCGAGGACCTAGAAAAGCATCGCTTGTTTCTACTTGAAGAGGCCGCGCGCCTCATCGAGGTGAGACAGCAGTTAGATAGTGATCCTGCCTGATATCAGTCAGATTTCAAGCGACATCCAAACAAAACAGGGGTAGGTCCGTTTAGTGCTAACAAGAACCCGGATATCCACAAAGATCTATTTGAAGGAAAAGTTGGAGAGAAGATCCGAGTCTACAGCACGCCGGTGGAAAACGCTGCTGCAGCTCGAGCCATCCTTGCCAACAATTCGTCTCTGCAGCAGGTCCAACAGTGCGTCGTGTTTTTCCACACTGGCGCCATCCTTTAGTGGCACACCGGTGGACAAAGGATTAAGGAAGCAGAAGACGGCCACATCCTTTAGTGGCAAGCTGGCCTCAAAGTCCGAGTTTTTCCACACTGGCGCCGACCAAAGCGCTGACTCGTAAGGCTTCGCAGGATATGACTCAACGTTGTCGTTCCCGTGGAGAAGAAGAGAATTTAAGAACCGGCTCAAACGGCCACTCTCGTCGGCCGGCACGTGACTGGGCAAAAGTTATTCCGGCTGCATCCGAAGATGCCATCAGGGCAATGGTTCCTCATCAGGACCATCGTCGGCGAAACAACCGCTATAGAGAAGACCCGGAAACACGCCGCCAGCGAGAGGAACAAGATCGGCTAAGGATGCCACCACCGAGCCGTCCGACTGGTAACGCCGGATGAAGAGATGATCCGGATTGTCCTGAATCTAGTAGGGACGGTGCCCGAAGAAACAGACATCGGAGTTAACATAATGAGGCTCCACTGCCACCACCATGTAACCCAGCCGGAAACAATCCACCAGGACCACCATCGCCTCCCAGCAACGACCATGAAGGATCATGTCGTAGGCATGGGAGCCGCAGGGGCGGAGGCGGCAATGGTGAGAGGAGAAGCAGAAACCCGACTCCACCGCACAGAAGCCGTGAGCCTCAAAGCCGCAGATCTCTCTTGCCAACCGACGCTCGCCATCGCATCGAATCGAACATAGAAGCGCGGCAGTACGAGAAAGAAGATGTGTACATGGGACCCAAATGCTTCGTTCCACGTAAACATCCCTAATACTAATAAAAGATCAAACATCATCTTTTCTAGACGTCCCTCTAAAATATACACCAACTTATAAGTCAATCTAACAGCTAGGATTAATCTAATTGTTGTCCTGTATGCATTTAGCAATTTACTTTGTCTGACCAAACTTCACCGGCAGAGGAAATATCCTAGCCCCGTTACCGGTTCCGGAAATAGTAGTATACTGATCGATTGATTGCCCACTAATTACACGTCATATTGCAACTAATTACTCGCCATATTTCCCACTTTCCTTTTATCTCTTGCTTCCATCTACATGTCGGTGCCACGACGCATTTTTTTCCAACCGCGCCGCCGCCTGCCCGCTCGAGCCTGTCGCACTGCCTTGGCTGCCGCAACTAGGGGTTGACCATCGGTACTGCTAGCTTGGCTCCCCGCGTGATTCGCCGACCTCCTAGGCCTCCTACAACTCGTCCTTTGCGCAACGTGAGGATGCCGCAGCTCTTCCTATGCCGCGAGTCGTCGCCGTTTTCCCTTGCCATACATCTTTTGCGCTTCTCCTCTCTCCATTCGTCACCGTCTACATCAGGTCATCCTCCACTCCCACCTACTATCCCCTTCAGTCGCGAGGCTAGCAGGGCAGATAGGCGATGTTGCGCGAAAGCCGGAGACACACCCGACTATCTCTTCCCTTCAACACTGGCACTAGCAGCCCTTCAGTCGCCCGACCAGCAGGACATTTGCCTCATCCCGTCATCACGGCTAGCGGGACAAATCATTAGTGTACAGGCTACAGCACACAGTCCTAGTTAGTGAACCTCTGTAACATGAAATTGCTCCCCGTTCTGTTAGAACATCTTGATTTACATGCATTGCATGTAATTCTTGTTCTCAATTTTACGTGTATTGTCACAAGAAAACTAAAGGTCATGACTTAACTCACGTATCTTTGGTTCTCAATCTAAGATGTATTTTTTTCTCTAATTATGCAAGGAAAGTCATTGGGAAAGGATGAATCTGAACTGAATTTTTTCTGCCATCTTGGATGTATGTGTGGGTACTATTTAGTAGATTTCTAACTTGGCCCTCACATAGCATCAATTACTGGTAGCCCAGTTAGTTCAGTTTTGAATGAGTAGTGTTAAACCTGCAAATTATGCAAAATGTTTAGGAGACTAAACATGTAGATGATATCTTTTATAAATTGTCCAAAGAAATTGAATTTTTATTCTAGAATGGAGAATTTCATATTAAAAAAATACTCTTGATGTTGATTTCCTTACTTATGGTGATGGCACTGATTTTTTATCAAAGGTTCGTTGATTGGAGTATGTCAGCAGCCTCAGTGATGCTAATGGTGGATGTGGTGCCGGAAATTGAGTTTTGCTTATCAATGATCATACATACTATCGTGTGCTGATTGGGCATGTGTTGTAGGTGGACCGGAAAGCAACAAAGAATTCAAAGAATTCAATTACAGTATGTAGTACATATATCAACAACATTATAGGACGATTTCCTGTTTGGTCTATTTTTAAAACTAGAAAACCCAGCCAATCTGAAAAAATAGTCAACAGAAAACGACACATGTGCTTATTAGTACAGAGGTAATTTTGTTTATAATGTCGACTGATCTGAAATTTCCTTTCGCACATCATACCATCGTGCCACCGTCTGTACGGGCCTCCGGGCTGCGACACATATACCTAGCGATGATGCATAAGACGACGAGCGCGAAGATGAGGAGGCGTGGCAGGGCATAGAGGGAGCGGAGAATGCTGGTGGATTGATCCGACGGATCCGGTGCTGGCGGCGGGCTGGGGGGCTGAGTTGAAGGCGGATCCGTGCTCGCGGCGGTCGACAGTTGCTGCGCTGCCACAGGGACTTGGCCAAAGTAGGGACATGGGAGGATAGCGTTGGCGGCGGGTGGAGATTGGAGGCAGAGCAGAATTGGTGGCGATAGCCGACTTGCCGTAGATCCACGGGAGGAAGAAGGGATGCGGGAGAGGGCATGCCACGTGTGTGGGGGAAGGAAATGTAGGAGGACAAGGAATCAACGTTGTGATGGAATACACTTTCTAGAATACATATCGGTGGATTAATTTTTGGTGGAGTGATCTGCAGGAAGGTTAATTGCTAACTGCACACCGGTTAGATGAGAAAGTTGATAAGGACGCTCAGATCTTCTTTTCCCGGGTAATCGATGGTAATAATAAGCCCGTATACATTTAGCTGTGTGATCTTAGAAAAGAAAACGTTGGCTTTTTTATAAGTAGTATAGATCAGGATTCTATCAAATGTTCAAAACAGTTCTTAATAAAAAAATTACATGGCATTATCAATAGTTTTATAGAAATAGGAGTATCAGTATCAGTTTTTTGGGCGTCTACTGTATTACTGTTGAATTATTTGTGTCCAAGAGGCCAAACCATTGACATGCACATATATTTTGCTCTTATTTATTATATTGAATAGCTACAACTTGACTTTATGAAATTTTCTGTATAGAAAACAAAGAGGTCCACTATTTTTATATCGGAAAGATGTGAGTATTGGAAAAGCTGATAAACATGCTCTGAAGTTTGTCGAACAGTACAAGGTTAGTCCTTGCTGTGTTGCTAGGTGTCTTCCTGTGTCTAATCATGAAAGAAAAAAAGGCTGGTACTAAGTAGCAAGAAGCTTGGAAGCTGCTGACAGATTATTATACATCGGTGATAATTTTGTTATATTATGATAGTAAGATAACTCTTCACTAATTTGTTTAATTAATTTAACTACAAACTAGGATCAAAGAGATTTATAAGATTACATGTGCATTGCACGTCCACGATTACTAGTCAAACCAAATTTCCGGTTGACTTTGGCATTGCCAAGCATATTCAGCCAGATGACGGTGCAGCTCGGCCAGATACTTGGCTCCAGGATTTTTTCCAGGCATGCTGCATCGCCAAAGGAGAAAACAGCCTGGTTGTAGTCCGATATCTCCCACTGATGCTGAGGAAGACGGCTCGATCAGGACTCAATGAACTGCCAGAGAATTCAATCCATAACTGGTATGATATGCAAAGTGCGTTCTTTTTAAACTTCGAGGGAACATACAGGAGGCCTGCACATTCGGAGACTTCCAGCGTTGCACCCAAAGACCCGGAGAAACCTGCCGGGATTACCTCGGACGCTGGATCGATACGAAGAACTCCTGCGAAGGAGTAAACGAGCAAACTGTGATAGAAGCTTTTATTGCAGGACTTCTAGTCGGACTTCTACGTCACAGGCTGAAGCGTGACCACGTCACAGATTTGGGAGAAATGATAGAGACGACAAGCAAATACGCTGACGCCGATGATGATTCAGAAGGGCTGCTAAATATTCTGGCTAATCCCAATGCGGCCAAAAAGCCAAAGCAAACTCAGAAGCGCAAGAACACCTTGGACGAAAAGCCGGCTCCAGACAACGCAGCTGTCAACGCAATGTTCGGATCCGGAGGACGAGGAGGGCGCGGAGGCGGCCGTGGTAGAGGCCGAGGAACTTCCCGAATCCAGGTCAGAGGAGACCAGCAACCCAGAAGAACCTATACCTGGTATGACATTGCCAATAATTCCTGTGTCCACCACTTGGATAGTAATGGAGGATCTACCCACACAAATGCCGAGTGTCGTTTCAATGATGACATCAAGAAAGACGAATCCGCTGGCTACAGAGCCAAGCGACGAAAAGGAAAGAAAATTCCGAGAAAGGAAAAGAGCCCAAGGAAGATTACGACATGGAAGAAGCGGAAGCCACTATAGAGCCCAAGATGGATGGAAAGAAAACTTTTCCAACAAAGAAAGACGCATACGTCTGCTTCCTTGGATCCCAACCAGCTAAGGACAAAAAGGCGGTTCTTCATGAGCTAAATGCCACGGTTCCGGCTGTCCCACAATTCCTGGATTGGTCAGAGGTGATCATCACCTTTGATCGTTCAGATCATCCGAGGAAAAAACACATCATCGGGGAAAGTACCCTCTAGTTTTCAATCCTCTTATTGATGGCTATGAGTTCTCAAAAACACTCATGGACGGTGGTAGCAGCATCAACATCCTCTACATTGAGACACTCCACCGCATGAAGCTACACGAGAGTTAGCTGAGTTACAATAGTGTAACTTTCCATGGCATTGTACCAGGAAGACAGGCGGATTCTCTGGGTGAGATAACTCTGGACGTGACATTCGGAACCCGAGACAATTACCGGACCGAGACGCTCTCTTTTGAGGTGGTACCGTTCAAAAGTGCTTACCACGCCATCTTCGGAGGTCCGGCTTACTGGGCGTTCATGACCCGTACCTATTACATCTACAACATGATTAAACTTTCAGGTCCAAATGGCGTAATCACCGTACGAGGAAATCCGAGGAAGGCGCGAGAGTGCGACGAAGGATCTTCTGCCTTCGCTGAAGCTTTGCTGCACGCCCAGGAGTACCAGGAGATAAAGAAGACCATCAAACCGTCCGAGATGCCCGCTTCCAAGAACAAGGTGCTGAAGCCAAGTTTGCAGTTCAAGGCGTCGGAACAGACGAAGAAGACGTTGCTGAAGGAAGATGATCTCTCCAATACGATGAACATAGGGGTAAGCTTAGGCCACGCATAGGAAAGCGCGCTCGTCGAGTTCCTCAAAGCTAATAGTGATATCTTCGCATGGCAGCCATCTGACATGACGAGTACCTAGGGAACTTGCCGAGCACTCTCTTAATGTGTACCCAGACGCTAAACCCGTCAAATAGTCCTTAAGACGGTTTGGTGATGAAAAACGCAAAGCAATAGCCAATGAATTAGCCCGCCTAGAGTTAGCGTATTTTATAATAGAGGTCATCCATATAGATTGGGTGGCAAATCCTGTACTCGTCCCTAAAAAGGACACCATTGATTTAAGGATGTGTGTTGATTATACCGCTTTGAACAAGGCATGCCCAAAAGAACCGTTTCCTTTGCCAAGAATCGATCAAGTTATCGACTCAACGACAGGGTCGGAATTACTCTGTTTTCTCGACACATATTCCGGATATCACCAAATACCGATAAAAAAGTCGGATCAAATTAAAATGTCTTTCGTCACTCCTTTCGGAATCTTCTGCTATAAAACTATGCCTTTTGGCTTAAAGAACGCAGGAGCAACATATCAATGTACCATGCAACATTGTCCAACGACCAAATCGGACGCAACGTCCATGTATAAGTAGACGACATAGCAGTTATGTCCAAAAAGAAGGAAACTTTAATTTCCGACTTGGATGAAACTTGCTAGTCTACGAAAATTCAATATGATGCTAAATCCGAAGAAGTGTTTCTTTGGAATTCCAGCCGGAAAATTGTTAGGTTTCATTGTCTCTGAGCGAGGCATAGAGGTGAACTGGGACAAAATCAAGGCTATCTTAAACATTACCAGGCCGTCTCGCCTGAAGGTGTACAGCGCCTCACTGGTTGCATTGCAACGGTGAGTTGGTTCGTCAGCCAGCTCGGTGAAAGAGCCGCACCTTTGTACAAACTCTTGAACAAAACTGACAAATTTGTATGGACCCTAGAAGCCGAAACTGCCTTGCAAAGTTTGAAAGACACTACTAGGAAAAGGACTGTTCGTGGCGCACCTAAAACGCCCATCAGTGGCGCACTAGTGGTGCGCCACTAAGCGTACGTTGTGGCTAAAAAGTGCCCGTAGCGCACTACCCTGGTGCGCTACGGTTATACGAGGATAGGCGTAGCGCACTACCACATGCGCCATGGGTAGTGGTACAGGTGGCCACGGATGTTTTTTTGAAAAAAAAAGCAAAAAACCCTCGCTTTGAATTGCAAAAGCAATCGGGTCCGCATCGCCGCCGTCGTGTCGCCTCGCTGGAGCATGGTGGTCGTGGCCACGACCTACCACCGCAGGGAGGTGCGGGAGGCCGTGGCCGTGCTACTCCTCGCCGGCATCGAGGAAGAGAGGGCGAAGGAGGTGTGGCTGGAGAAGGAGGTCGTCGGCGGTCGTCGACGCTTGTCGTGACTGCAAGGAGGAGGAGGCCGCAAGGAGAAGGAGGTCGTTGCCGTCGTGACTGCAAGGAGGAGGAGAAGGTCGCCGTCGCCAGCGTCACTGCAAGGGAAGGAGGAGAAGGAAAGGAGGAGGAGGAGAAGAGAGAAGGAAAAGGAGGAGGAGAAGAGAGAAGGAAAAGGAGGAGGGAGGAGAATGAAAAGGAGAAGAGGGAGGGAATAGGGGTAGGTGGGCGGGGTGGGGATTCAAATTTTGAATCCCGCCCAACTTACTCATAGCACACTAGGTGGTCGTGCGCTACGGGTAAGTTGCCCTGCATTTTTTTTCTGCAGGAAAAAAACGGTCTTTTGACCGTAACATTTTACTCTTTTAGAATTTTGAAAATCTAAATAATCGATAAACGACCGGAGCTCATTGCGAGCGGATGCGAAATCTTGTTCTCGTCATTTTGGTATATTATACGCTTTTTTCGACATCGTATGCAAAAGTTATGTCCATCTTTCCATGGCGTGACTTTTTTTTGCAGAAAAAGTCGAAACTCATGTTTGTTAATTTTCCTAGAAACTAGACCACATTATCTATATAAATATGAAAGGATTTTATTTATTGAAGTGTTTTTCATTTTACTTTATTTTTGCAAATCCTAAAAAGACGATCCGGGGGGAGGGGGGGTGGAGTTGGTGCAGTCCACTTTGCCGTAGGGCACTAAGGCAGAGTGCCCTACGGCTAAGTTGACCCAACAGCTGCAGCACACATACCCGTAGGGCACTAGGCCAGGGTGCGCTACGGCTAAGTTTCACATCCGTAGCGCACCTTGACCTAGTGTGCTACGGGTATGTGTACTGTGGCCACATGTACCCTGGATCACACATAGCCGTGGCGCACCACCCCCATGTGAGCCACGCTTATGGCAGTTAGTCGTAGGGCACCTGTGGGCAGTGCGCCACGCCTATTTTACCCGTGGGGCACCACTAGCACGTGCGCCACGGATGTGTGGATTACCTATAGCCGTTTTCCTAGTAGTGAGATCTTCTTTCAAACCCACCAGTTCTCGCAGCACCAGAACCTCATGAACCTATGTTACTCTATATTTCAGCGACTAACAAGGTCATAAGCGTGGTAACAGTAGTTGAGTGCGACCAAGAAGGCCATGAGCATAAGGTGCAGTGGCCAACTTATTATATAAGTGAGGTCCTGACGGAATCAAAGAAACGATATCCACATCATCAAAAGCTAGCCTATGGAGTGTTCTTTGCATCCAGAAATCTACACCACTATTTTCAAGAGAACAAGATCACAGTAGTGACCACAGCTCCTCTGCGAGATATAATCAACAACCGCGACGCCACAGGACGTGTCGCAAAGTGGGGAATAGAGCTTGCAACTTTCGACATTGAGTACAAACCACGTACAGCAATCAAGTCCCAAATTCTTTCCGACTTAGTTGTCGATTGGACAGAAATGGCATAAAACATAGGACCTCCAGACTCTAAATTTTGGACCCTTCACTTCGACGGATCAAAAGCACGAGGTGGCTCGGGGGCTGGCGTAGTGCTCAAATCACCCTAAGAAGATAAGTTGTTCCATGTGTTGCAAATACACTTCACAGCAACCAATAATATTGCCGAGTACGAAGCACTGCTACATGGAATATGCATGGCCAAAAACATTGGCATATCAAGACTCATGTGTTACGGAGACTCGGATTTAGTTGCTCAGCAAGTATCCGATATCTGCAACGCAAACAAGCACATGGCAGCATACAAGTGCTGTCTTGGATGAACTATCCAAATCGTTCAAGGGTTTTGAGGTTCAACACATCCCTCGAGTAGAAAATGAGGTAGCATATGCACTATCAAGATTGGGCTCTGCACGGAAAAAAGTACCGAATGGAGCTTTTTTTAGAGCATTTAAGGGTCCCCTCCATAGTCGGAGTTGATGAGGACTATCCGACAAAATCCGACTTGCCTTTAATAGCAGTTCTGGCTGTAATTCCCAGCTGGAAAAACCCTATATGGATTTCCTGATAGACGGAAAACTACCCGAAGACGAAGTCTTGACCTAGAAGATTGTCCGGTGAGCAAAAGCCGACACTATAATAAATGCTGAGCTCTATAAACGGAGTGTTTCTGGCATGTTTCAGAGATGTATTTCTTCGGAAGAAGGAGTGAAAATCTTAAGAGAAATCCACGAAGGCGAGTGTGGTCACCACGCTGCAGCCAGATCCTTAGTGGCAAAAGCTTTTCGACACGGATTCTTTTGGTCAAAACGTGCAAAGGCTACCAAAAGTACGCTCATCAGGCACATGTTCCGGTTGAACAGCTGCGAACGATCCCTATTACATGGTCGTTCGCGATCTGGGCTTGATATGGTAGGGTCGTTTCGCACGGAAAAATGTGGATTTACTCACCTACTAATGATGGTGGATAAATTTACAAAATGGATTGAGGCAAACCCGTAACAAATTGCGATGGACCACAGCCAGAATATTTGTCAAGGATGTAATCATCAGATTAGGATATCCGCACAATATAATTACTGACAACGGGAGCAACTTTTCCATGGGTGAAATTGCCGAATTCTGTGAAGAACAAGGGATCCGACTTGATATTGCATTAGTCGCACATCCACAAGCCAATGGACAAGTCGAAAGAACTAATGGCCTTATTCATCATATCTACTATATGATTCATGCTTTACCTTTCGGTGATTCGTGTTCCGAGACCATGTCTATACATGCTAGGCTAGTCAAGATCAAACCTTAGCTTCCACATGAGAAAATCTGGCTTGCTCACGTTGTATACACTCGCAGAATCTAACACATCCGATCATCACGTGGTGCTTCGAAACAACGAGCTTTAGCAACGGTGCTTACTAAGGATGAACACTTTAAAACTTGAATTTTTTGTGCTTGAGGGATCATCTTATAATGCTACCATCGTGAACTAAGCAATACAAGATGCATAAAAGGATTAACATCACATGCAATTCATAATATGTGATATGATATGGCCTTTCTTCTTGTGCTTTCGATCTCCATCTTCAAGCACGAACATTATCTCCATCATCACGGGTATGGCGTCAAGGTCAATGGCGCCGCTTCATGGTTGTCGTCCACCAGCATCAAATATTACAACTACTTTGAATAGACATGCATGTATTAATGGAATTTAAAAGACAACCATATGGCTCCTGCCGGTTGCCAACTTACAATAAGGATCATTGCATACATCATATATAATCACAATCATGGCCATATCACATCACAGCGCACCCCTGCAAAACAAAGTTAGACGACTCTAATTTTCTTGCATATTTTACGTGGTTTGGGGCTTTCAATAAGTGTCGTTTTATCTTATGAACAAGAACCACAACGTTGATGCTTGAACTATCAAGTGCCCGTTGTAAATTGAATCTATACTATGATGGGAGAGACAAACACTCGCAAAGCCACTTATGCAATACAAGTTGCATGTTAAGCGTGGAGCATGTCTCATGAACGATGTCATGTAAGGTTAGCCCGGGCCGCTTCATCCCATCATACCGCAAGATGCAAAGTACACAAAAATCAATTGATAATAAAAGCACCACCGCCCATAATGACCATTGTGTTCTACTCGTGCAACAGATCTACATATAGACACGGATCTGATACAACTGTAGGGGTTCGTAGCATGGAAAACAAAAAATTTCTACCGCATGCACACAAACAAGCCAAGATCTATCTACTAGATTGTAGCAATGAGTCGATAGAAGCACTCACCCTCGAAGATTCCACAGCGGTTAACGAGAGCAGATTCTCGTGGGTGGTGTAGTCGTACACTTGCCGATCTCAAGATCGCGTAGACGATCCTTCCGGCGCTGCGATCCGGCAGCGCTTCCGCAGTCGGTCACACGTTCGGTACTTGATGAAGACCTTCCTCTCCCTTGTTCCAGCAGGTAGCGAAGGTTGTAGTTCTCCCCTCGTGATTCCGACAACACGACGGCGTGGTGTCGGAAGTAGAAGGAACATCCCGCAGGGCTTCGCCTAAGCCGGTGAGAGTTATGGTGGATTAGGGTTTCCCGGAGATCTAGGTTTTAGAAGTCCGGGAGGAGGAGGTGTCGGCGGTGGCTAGGGCGGCTGGGACGAGGCGGCGACGGCGGCAGTGGCTGGCGGCGGCGAGCGGCGGCGGCAGCTTGGGCGCGGCGGCGGCGGCGCGGGTGTGGGGAGGGCTTGGCTCTTGTGTGCTTTGGGGCAAGCCTCCCCCTCTATTTATGAGAGGGGGTCAGCCTTGGGAGGGGTGGGTTTGAATCCAAACCCAAACCCAAGTTGGATTGAGAGAAGGACTTGTTTCTTCTCCCACTAGGAAACCATTGTTCCAGTTTGACTTTTCAAACTTCCCGTTTGACTTTCAATTTAGAGCTTTAATTCTCTCTTGAAAATGCCCACACCAAGTGACCTAGGATATGATCCAATCATTCCACTTACTCATGACACATTCATGGTCCATTCCCCTTCCGGTTCGGTGAACCTTCTAGAACCTTCTAGAACCTCTTCGATGAAAACATCGGAATCTTTCCCGAACTCCGGAATCGGACTTTCCTTATATGAATCTTATTCTCCGGACCATTCTGGATCTCCTCGTGATATCCCGGATCCCATCCGAGACTCCGAACAACATTCGGTGTCCCTACTAACATTACATATCTACTAAACAACATCGAATCCTTAAGTGTGTCTCCCTACGGTTCGTGAATTATGCGGACATGACCGAGACACTTCTCCGATCAATAACCAATAGAGGAATCTGGAAATTCATATGGCTCCCACATATTTCTATGATTACTTTGTGATCGAATGAACCACTTACATACGATACCAATTTCCTCTTGTCTCACGATAGTTTACTTATCCGAGGTTTTGAGCGTCGGTATCTCTGCATACCTAGTTCAACCTTGTTACCGATAAGTACTCTTTTCTCGTTCCCGTGATATGTGATCCCTTGTGAGCCTGTCACATTCTTGCAATCCAATTGGATGACATTCCACCGAGAGGGCCCAGAGTATATCTATCCGTCATATGGATGGACAAATCCCACTCTTGATCCATGTGCTTCAACCCATACTTTCCAAACACTCAATACCACCTTTATAGCCACCCAGTTGCGGTGTGGTGTTTGATGTCATCAAAGCATCCTTCCAGTGATGGTGATTAGCATGATCTCATGGTCGAAGGAGTTAGGTTACTATGTATCAGAAAGCTTATAGCAAACGAACTATTAAAATGACTTGATCTGTATGCCACGGTTATCTATAGGAGTATGTCCATCACACCATTCTCCTAATGATATGATCTTGTTGTTAATAACATCTCAATGTTCATGATAGAGAAACCACGATCATCTATTAACCAACAAGCTAGTATTATAAAGAGGCTTTTATAGGGACTCTAATTTAGTTTACAAATCAAACAAGTATTAATGTTTCCTGTTAATACTATTATAGCATGAATGTAAACATTTATCATAAACACAAAGATATAAGAATAACCACTTTTATTATTGCCTCAAGGGCATATCTCCAACAGACTTTAGGGTCTCGAGGAGAAAATATAGGCGAGAGGGCGGAGCCAGAGGTGGGCCACGGTGGCCACACCCCTATAGGCGTGGCCCATGGTGGCTCGCGCCTGGGGGTGTGGGCCACCTGTGGCACGACTCCGCCTCCCCTTCTAGCATCCTTCGTATTCTGGGAAAATATAATTTTCTAAATTATTTCTGGTATTTTTCTGATCTTTGCGAAATTACGTCAAAACAACGCTTTTTCCATCAGAATCCTGACTCCGGCAGTTCATCCTCCAAGATCATCCAACATGCAAAAACAGATGAAAAGACATAAGTATCTCCTCTTAATATGAAATATATCAATGCATATAAGAAAATTAGATATAGAATTGTGATGCAAATTTGACGTATCAACTCCTCCCAAGCTTAGACCTCTCTTGTCCCCAAGCAAAAACTGAGCTCAGTAAATATGTCCACAAGTTTATGGAGTGAAGTGTAGATAAAAAGAATATGGACAAGAAGCATCACACTCGATAGACATCCTGGTGGTGCCTTGGGTGCCAAAGGACCTAGTATGCCTTGCCTATGATTTTATGAGGGAAGTGGGTGACATGCAAGGGCTCCAGGAGATGTTTTCACTTTTTTTTTAGATTTTGTTTGGTGCTTCCCAAGAAAACAGCAAAACCCGCAGGTGGTCGCGACAACGCGACGGTCGGTGCAACCTTGGACCTAGGCATGCATCCATCCTAGATACCCCATGGGGCACCCCAAACCATTTTCCCTGAAAATTGAGAGTGTCTTATAGGGTACATACAGTTAGAAATCGCATTTACCAGATCGTAACTCAATAACAATACAGTATATGCTTGCACCACGAGATAAATACCCACCTCCCGGGAATATCCATGCACCATGGTGTAGCATGCGTGGAAATTTCCTCGAGCCCATGGTGGAGCCCTAGTCTTGCACCTCCTTCTGGAAATAGCGGTTTTTGGGTTCAGAAAATGGAAAGTCGAGATTTCTCCAAATGACCACGAAATCTCTAGTTGGAGAAGTCGCTTGCGATGCCGAGAGGGAGCTAGGTTCCGGGTTTGGGCTCAATACATGTAGTGGTTCCATGTTCTGGGAAGCGGGGGGGGGGGGGGAATCTAGGGTTGGCAGCTGATGACCCACAAGTATAAGGGGTGTATCATATTAATTTCGATAAATAGGAGTGTCGATCACAATGAGGAGCAGAAGGTGCTGACTACTGGGACTGGCTCAAGAGTTATGTGTAAATACTTAGCAAACGGATTTTTAGGGTTTTTTTGATAAATCAAGGAAATAAAGTGCAAGTAAATAAAGACAACAAATAATTGCATAAAGTGGCCCAATCCTTTCTTAGCAAAGGACAAGCCGGAGGAAATACTTATGAGGACCAAACGTTCTCGAGGACACATGGGAATACTGTCAAGTGCTTTCGTTTCATATAGATGATTAATTTTCTTTGGTTTTATAAGTGTTGGGTGGGTGAACCTGTGCTAATGCACCGACCTTATTTGAACGAATACATACTTGTGCTTATACCCCTTGCAAGCATCCGCAACTCCAAGAAAGCAATTAAGATAAAAACCTAACCACAGCCTTAAACTCTGAGATCCTACACTCCCTTGTGCAATGGTTTCCTAACGGGGGTCCAGGTTTCTGTCACTCCGGAACCCCACAATTAGTAGCCAAATACACAATGCATTCCCCTAGGCCCATAAATGGTGAAGTATCATGTAGTCTAAGTTCACATGACACCACTAGAAGAATAGCACCAAACTTAAATATTAAACCATTGAATAAGACCTCAACAGAATTCCACTACTAACAACATGACTTCTCGCATGTCCTTAAAAACTAAACGAAATACTCACGGGACATCATATGGATAAGATCAGAGATGATATAATGATGGATAACAATCTGAACATAAACAATAATTCAATGCTTCCACTCACAAGCATCAACTACAACAGTAATCAATACTAGGAAAGTTTCCCCTAAGAACTTTGCAAGATTCAACACGATTGTTATAGCGGGATGGAGTGGTGATGATGGTGCTGGTGGAGATGATGGTGTGGATGATGATGATGATCCCGATGAAGTCTAGCTTGATGACAGTGTTGATGGCGACGATCTCCCCTCTCCGGGAAGGAATTTCCCTGGCAGAAATCTGTCTGCCGGAGAGCTCTTTCTCTCTCGGTAGTTTCTCTCCCGCAGAGGCGGCGGAATCTTTTTGTGGCTGCTCCCTTGACTTTAGGGTTTCGAGAAGAACATATAGGCGAGAGGGCGGAGCCAGAGGTGGGCCAGGGTGGCCACACCCCTGTAGGCGTGGCCCAGGGTGGCCCGCGCCTAGGGGGTGTGGGCCACCTATGGCACAATTCCGCCTCCCCTTCTGGCATCCTTCGTCTTTTGGGAAAATATAATTTTCTAAAGAATTTCTGGTATTTTTCTGATCTTCGTGAAATTACATCAAAACAACGCTTTTTCCATCAGAATCCTGACTCCGACAGTTCATCCTCCAAGAATCATCCAACATGCAAAAACAGATGAAAATACATAAGTATCACCTCTTAATGTGAAATATATCAATGAATTGAAGCAAATTATGATATAGAATGGTGATGCAAATTGTACATATCAACTCCTCCAAAGCTTAGACCTCTCTTGTCCCCAAGGAAAAATTGAGCTCAGTAAACATGTCCATAGGCTTATGGAGTGAAGTGTGGATAAAAAGAATACGGACAAGAAGCATCACACTCGATAGACATCCTGGTGGTGCCTTGGGTGCCAAAGGACCTGGTATGCCTTGCCTATGATTTTATGATGGAAGTGGGTGACATGCAAGGGCTCAGGAACTGTTTTCACTTTTTTTAGATTTTGTTTGGTGCTTCCCAAGAAAACAGCGAAACCCGTAGGCTGCCGCGGCAACGCGACGATCGGTGCAATCTTAGACACAGGCATGCATCCAGCCTAGGTACCCCATGGGGCACCCCAAACCTTTTTTCCCTAAAAATTGAGAGTGTCTTATAGGGTACATATAGTTATAAACCGCATTTACCGGGCCCTAAATAAAAAAAAGTACATTATATGCTTGAACCAAGAGTTAAATACCCACCTCCGGGAATGGCCATGCACCATGGTGTAGCATGCGCGGAAATTGCCTCGGTCCCATGGGCGCGCCCTAATCTTGCACCTCCTTGGGGAAAACACCGGTTTTTCGGGTTCAGAAAATGGAAAGTCGAGATTTCTCCAAATGACCACGAAATCTCTAGTTGGAGAAGTCTCTTGCGATGCCGAGAGGGAGCTAGGTGCCGGGTTTGGTCTCAATCCGTGGAGTGGTTCCATTTTCTGGGCAGCGAGGGGGGAATCTAGGGTTGGAAGCTGATGACCCACAAGTATAGGGGGTGTATCGTAGTACTTTCGATAACTAGGAGTGTCGATTCCAACGAGGAGCAGAAGTTGCTGACTACTGGTACTGGCTCAAGAGTTCTCTGTAAATACTTAGGAAACGGTTTTTTAGGGGTTTTTGATAAAATAAGGAAATAAAGTGCAAGTAAATAAAGACAACAAATAATTGTAGCAAGTGGCCCAATCCTTTCTTAGCAATGGACAAGCCGTCGGAAATACTTATGAGGATCAAACGTTCTCGAGGACACATGGGAATACTGTCAAGTGCTTTCGTTTCATATAGATGATTAATTTTCTTTGGTTTTATAAGTGTTGTGTGGGTGAACCTGTGCTAATGTACCGACCTTACTTGGACTAATACATACTTGTGATTAAACCCCTTGCAAGCATTCGCAACTACAAGAAAGCAATTAATATAGAAACCTAACCACAGCCTTAAACTCTGAGATCCTACACTCCCTTGTGCAATGGTTTCCTAACGGGGGTCCAGGTTTCTGTCAATCCGGAACCCCACAATTAGTAGCCAAATACACAGTGCATTCCCCTAGGACCATGAATGGTGAAGTATCATATAGTCGACATTCACATGACACCACTATAAAAATAGCACAAAACTTAAAATATTAAACCATTGAATAAGACCTCAACACAATTCCACTACTAACAACATGACTTCTCGCATGCCCTCAAGAACTAAACGAACTACTCACAAGACATCATATGGATGAAGATCAGAGATGATATAATGATGGATAACAATCTGAACATAAACAATAATTCAATGCTTCCACTCACAAGCATCAACTACAATAGTAATATACACCGGGAAAGTTTCCCCTAAGAACTATGCAAGATTCAACACGATTGTTACAGTAGGATGGAGTGGTGATGATGGTGCTGGTGGAGATGATGGTGTGGATGATGATGATGATCCCGATGAAGTCTAGATTGATGATGGTGTTGATGGCGACGATCTCCCCTCTTCGGGATGGAATTTCCCCGGCAGAAATCTGTCTGCCGGAGAGCTCTTTCTCTCTCTATAGTTTTCGTCCCGCAGAGGCGGCGAAATCTTTCTGTGGTCGCTCCCTTGACTTTAGGGTTTCGAGGAGAAAATATAGGCGATAGGGAGGAGCCATAGGTGGGCCAGGGTGGCCACACGCCCTGTATGCGTGGCACAGGGTGGCCCGCGCCTAGGGGTGTGGGCCCCGTGTGGCCCAAATCCACCTCCCCTTCTGGCATCCTTCGTCTTTTGGGAAAATATAATTTTCTGAAGTATTTATGGTATTTTTGTGATCTTTGTGAAATTACATCAAAACAACGCTTTTTCCATCATAATCCTAACTCCGGCAGTTCATCCTCCAAGAATCATCCAACATGCAAAAACAGATGAAAAGACATAAGTATCACCTCTTAATATGAAATATATCAATGAATAGAAGCAAATTATGATATATAATGGTGGTGCAAATTGGACGTATCAACTCCCCCAAATCTTAGACCTCTCTTGTCCCCAAGCAAAACCTGAGCTCAGTAACATGTCCACAGGTTTATGGAGTGAAGTGTCGATAAAAAGAATATGGACAAGAAGCATCACACTCGATAGACATCCTGGTGGTGCCTTGGGTGCCAAAGGACCTGGTATGCCTTGCCTATGATTTTATGAGGGAAGTGGGTGACATGCAAGGGCTCTAGGAGCTGTTTTCGCTTTTTTAGATTTTGTTTGGTGCTTCCTAAGAAAACAGCAAAACCCGCAGGTGGCCACGGCAACGCGACGATCGGTGCAATCTTTGACTCAGGCAGGCATCTAGCCTAGGTACCCCATGGGGCACCCCAAACCATTTTCCCTGAAAATGAAAGTGTCTTATAGGGTACAAAAATACAGTACATTCTTGCACCACGAGATAAATACCCACCTCTCAGGAATATTCATGCACCACGGTGTAGCATGCGTGGAAATTGCATCCGACCCATGGTGGCGCCCTATTCTTGCACCTCCTTCGGGAAACACTGTTTTTCGCGTTCAGAAAATGGAAAGTCGAAATTTCTCCAAATGACCACGAAATCTCTAGTTGGAGATGTCGCTTGCAACTCCGATAGGGAGCTAGGTGTCGGGTTTGGGCTCAATCCATGGAGTGGTTCCATGTTCTGGGCAGCGAGGGGGGAATCTAGGGTTCGAAACTGATTTTACGAGGGAAGTGGGTCACATGCAAGGGCTCTAGGAGCTATTTTCACATTTTTTTATTTTTTTAGATTTTGTTTAGTGCTGCCCAAGAAAATGGAAAAACCCGTCGCTGGCCGCGGCAATATGACGGTCGGTGCAATCTTGAACTCAGGCATGCATCGAGCCTAGGTACTCCATGGTGTACCCCAAACCATTTTCCCCGAAAATTAAGAGTGTCTTATAGGGTACATACAGATAGAAACCACATTTACTGGGCCCTAAATCAAAAAATACAGTATATGCTTGCACCACGAGTTAAATACCCACCTCCCGGGAATGGCCATGCACCATGGTGTAGCATGTGTGGACATTGCCTCGGGCCCATGGGCGCGCCCTAATCTTGCACCTCCTAGGGGAAAACACCAGTTTTTTGGATTCAGAAAATGGAAAGTCGAGATTTCTCCAAATGATCATGAAATCTCTAGTTGGAGAAGTCGCTTGTGATGCCGAGAGGGAGCTAGGTGCCGGGTTTGGGCACAATCCATGGAGTGGTTCCATGTTCTGGGCTTCGAGGAGGGGAATCTAGGGTTGGAAGCTGATGACCCACAAGTATAAGGGGTGTATCATAGTACTTTCGATAAATAGGAGTGTCGATCACAACGTGGAGCAGAAGGTGCTGACTACTGGTACTGGCTCAAGAGTTCGCTGTAAATACTTAGCTAACGGATTTTTAGGGGTTTTTGATAAAGCAAGGAAATAAAGTGCAAGTAAATAAAGACAACAAATAATTGAAGCAAGTGCCCAATCCTTTATTAGCAAAGGACAAGCCGGAGGAAATACTTATGAGGACCAAACGTTCTCGAGGACACATGGGAATACTGTCAAGTGCTTTTGTTTCATATAGATGATTAATTTTCTTTGGTTTTATAAGTGTTGCATGGGTGAACCTGTGCTAATGTACCGACCTTACTTGGGCTAATACATACTTGTGATTAAACCCCTTGAAAGCATCTGCAACTACAGGAAAATAATTAAGATAAAAACCTAACCACAGCCTTAAACTCTGAGATCCTACACTCCCTTGTGCAATGGTTTCCTAACGGGGGGGAGGGGGGTCCAGGTTTCTGTCACTCCAGAACCCCACAATTAGTAGCCAAATACACAATGCATCCCTCTAGGCGCATAAATGGTGAAGTAGCATGTAGTCGACGTACACATGACACCACTAGAAGAATAGCACCAAACTTAAATATTAAACCATTGAATAAGACCTCAACACAATTCCACTACTAACATGACTTCTCGCATGCCCTCCAGAACTAAACAAACTACTCACGAGACATCATATGGATCAAGATCAGAGATGATATAATGATGGATAACAATATGAACATAAACAATAGTTCAATGCTTCCACTCACAAGAATCAACTATAATAGTAATCAACACCAGGAAAGTTTCCCCTAAGAACAATGCAAAATTCAACACGATTTTTACAGCTGGATGGAGTGGTGATGATGGTGCTGGTGGAGATGATGTTGTGTATGATGATGATCCTGATGAAGTCTAGATTGATGATGGTGTTGATGGCGACGATCTCCCCTTTCCGGGAAGGAATTTCCCCGGCAGAAATATGTCTGCCGGAGACCTCTTTCTCTCTCGGTAGTTTCCGCCCAGCAGAGGCAGCGGAATCTTTCTGTGGTCGCTCCCTTGACTTTAGGGTTTCAAGGACAAAATATAGGAAATGACGCGGAGCCAGAGGTGGGCCAGGGTGGCCTCAACCCCTTTAGGCGTGGCCCAGGATGGCCCCCGCCTGGTGGTGTGGGCCCTGTGTGGACCAACTCCGCCTCCCCTTCTGGCATCCTTCGTCTTCTGGAAAATATAATTTTCTGTAGTATTTTTCTGATCTTCGCGCAGTTGCATCAAAAAACCACTCTTTCCATCAGAATCCTGACTCCGACAGTTCATCCTCCAAGAATCATCCAACATGCACAAACAGATGAAGAGACATAAGTATCACCTCTTAATATGAAATATATCAATGAAAAGAAGCAAATTATGATATAGAATGGTGATGCAAATTGGACGTATCAACTCCCCCCAAGCTTAGACTTCTCTTGTCCCCAAGCTAAAACTAAGCTCATTAAACATGTCCACATGTTTATGGAGTGATGTGTCGATAAAATAATACAGACAAGAAGCATCACACTCGATAGACTTCATGGTGGTGCCTTGGGTGCCAAAGGACCTGGTATGCCTTGCCTATGATTTTATGAGGGAAGTGGGTGACATGCAAGGGCTCCAAGAGTTGTTTTCACTTTTTTAGATTTTGTTTGGTGCTTCCCAAGAAAACAGCGAAACCCGCAGGCGGCCGCGGCAATGCGACAGTCGGTGCAATCTTGACCCAGGCATGCATCCAGCCTAGGTACCCCATGGGGCACCCCAAACTATTTGCCCTAAAAATTGAAAGTGTCTTATAGGGTACATATAGTTATAAATCGCATTTACCGGGCTGTAGCTCAAAAAAAATACAGTATATGCTTGCACCACAAGATAAATACCCACCTCCCGGGAATAGCCATTCACCATGGTGTTGCATGCGTGGAAATAGCCTCGGGCCCATGGTGGCGCCCTAGTCTTGCACCTCCTTCGGGAAACACTGGTTTTTCGGGTTCAAAAAATGGAAAGTCAAGATTTCTCCAAATGACCACAAAATCTCTAGTTGGAGAAGTCGCTTGCAATGCCGAGAGGGAGCAAGGTGCCGGGTTTGGGCTCAATCCATGGAGTGATTCCATGTTCTGGGAAGCGAGAGGGGGGGATCCAGGGTTCGAAGCCGTGTTAACTTAGACTCAATATACATCATGGTGGTGCCTTGGGTGCCAAAGGACCTTGTATGCCTTGCCTATGATTTTATAAGGGCAGTGGGTCACATGCAAGGGCTCCAGGAGCTGTTTTCACATATTTTTTATTTGTTTAGATTTTGTTTGGTGTTGCCCAAGAAAATGGCAAAACCCACGGGCGGCCGCGGCAACATGACGGTCGGTGCAATCTTGAACTCAGGCATGCATCCAGCCTAGGTACCCCAAGGGGCACTCCAAACCATTTTTCCCTGAAAATTGAGAGTGTCTTATAGGGTACATACAGTTACAAACCGCATTACCGGGCTATAAATCAAAAAAATACAGTATATTCTTGCACCACGAGTTAAATACCCACCTCCCTGGAATGGCCATGCACCATGGTGTAGCATGCGTGGAAATTGCCTCAGGACCATGGGAGCGCCCTAATCTTGCACTTCCTTGGGGAAAACACTTGTTTTTCAGGTTCAGAAAATGGAAAGTCGAGATTTCTCCAAATGACAACAAAATCTCTAGTCGGAGAAGTCGCTTGCGATGCCGAGAGGGAGCTAGGTGCTGGGTTTGGGCTCAATTCATGGAGTGGTTCCATGTTCTGGGCAGAGAGGGGGGAATCTAGGATTGGAAGCCATGTTAACTCACACTTGATAGACATCCTGGTGGTGCCTTGGGTGCCAAAGGAGATGGTATGCCTTGTCTATGATTTTATGAGGGAAGTGGGTGACATTCAAGGGCTCTAGGAGCTGTTTTCACTTTTTTTAGATTTTTTTGGGTGCTTCCCAAGAAAACGGCAAAACCCGCCGGCGGCCATGGCAAAGCGATTGTCGGTGCAGTAGTGGACCCAGGCATGCATCCAGCCAAGGTACCCCATGGGGCACCCCAAACCATTTTCTCTGAAAATTGAGAGTGTCTTATAGGGTACATATTTTTAGAAACCGAATTTATCGGGCCGTAACTCAAAAAATACAGTATATGCTTGCACCACGAGATAAATACCCAACTCCTGGGGAATCACCCTGCACCATGGTGTAGCATGCATGGAAATTTCCTCGGGCCCATGGCGGAGCCCTAATCTTGCACCTCCTTCGGGGAACACCGGTTTTTCGGGTTCAGAAAATGGAAAGTTGAGATTTCTGACCACGAAATCTCTAGTTTGAGGAGTCGCTTGCTATGCCGAGAGGGAGCTAGGTGCCTGGTTGGGGCTCAGTCCATGGAATGGTTACTTGTTCTGGGCAATGAGGGGGGAATCTATGGTTGGAAGCCATGTTAACTCACACTCGATAGACATCATTGTGGTGCCTTGGGTGCCAAAGGACATGGTATGCCTTGCCTATGATTTTAGGACGGCAGTGGGTCACATGCAAGGGCTCCAAGAGCTGTTTTCATATTTTTTATTTTTTTAGATTTCGTTTGGTGCTTCCCAATAAAATATCAAAACCCGCTGGAGGCCGCGTCAACACGACGGTCGGTGCAATCTTGGACCCAGGCATGCATCTAGCCTATGTAAACCATGGGGCACGCCAAACCATTTTTCCCTGAAAATTGAGAGTATCTTATAGGGTACATACAGTTAGAAACCGCATTTTTCGGGCCGTAAATCAAAAAATACAGTCTATGCTTGCACTACGAGATAAATACCACCTCCTAGGAATGTCCATGCAACATGGTGTGGCATGCGTGGAAATTGCCTCGGGCCCATGGGCGCTCCCTAATATTGCACCTCCTTGGGGAAAACACCGGTTATTCGGGTTCAGAAAATGGAAAGTCGAGATTTCTTCAAATGACCACGAAATCTCTAGTTGGTGAAGTCACTTGCGATGCCGAGAGGGAGCTAGGTGCCGGGTTTGGGCTCAATCCATGGAGTGGTTCCAAGTTCTGGGCAGCGAGGGGGAATCTATGGTTGGAAGCCATGTTAGCTCACACTCTATAGACATCCTGGTGGTGCCTTGGGTGCCAAAGGACATGGTATTCCTTGCCTATGATTTTATGAGGGCAGTGGGTGACATGCAAGGGCTCTAGGAGATGTTTTCACTTTTTTAGATTTTGTTTGGTGCTGCCCAAGAAAACGGCAAAACCCACGGCGGCCATGGCAACGCGATGGTCGGTGCATTCTTGGACCCAGGAATGCATCTAGCCTAGGTACCACATGGGCCACCCCAACCCATTTTTCTATGAAAATTGAGAGTGTCTTATAGGGTACATACAGTTAGAAACCGGATTTACCGGGCTGTAACTCAAAAAATATAGTATATGCTTGCACCACGAGATAAATACCCACCTCCCGGGAACCTCCATGCACCATGGTGTAGCATGTGTGGAAATTTCCTCGGGCCCATGGGGGTGGCCTAATCTTGCACCTCCTTTGGGAAACATCGGTTTTTCGGGTTCATAAAATGAAAAGTCGAGATTTCTTCAAATGACCATGAAATCTCTAGTTGGAGAAGTTGCTTACGATGCCGATACGGAGCTAGGTGCCAGTTTGGGCTCAATCCATGGAGTGGTTCCATGTTCTGGGCAGCGAGGGGGGGGATCTAGGGTTGGAAGCCATGTTAACTCACACTCGATAGACACCATGGTAGTACCTTGGGTGCCAATGGACCTGGTATGCCTTGTCTCTCTTATTTTATGTGGGTAGTCGGTCACATGCAAGGGCTCCAGGATCTATATTCACATGTTTTATTTTTTAGATTTTGTTGGGTGCTGCCCAAGAAAACGGCGAAACCCGCCGCCGGCTGCGGCAACGCGACGGTCGGTGCAATTTTGGACCTAGGCATGCATCCATCCTAGGTACCCCATGGGGCACCCCAAACCATTTTTCCCTGAAAATTTAGAGTGTCTTATAGGGTACATATAGTTAGAAACCGCATTTACCGGGCCATAACTTAAAAAATACAGTATATGCTTGCACCACGAGATAAATACTCACCTCCCGGGAATGGCCATGCACCATGGTGTAGCATGTGTGGAAATTGCCTCGGGCCCATGGGGGTGCCCTAATCTTGCACCTCCTTTGGGAAACATCGGTTTTTCGGGTTCAGAAAATGGAAAGTCGAGATTTCTTCAAATGACCACAAAATCTCTAGTTGGAGAAGTCACTTGCGATGCCGAGACGGAGCTAGGTACTAGCTTGGGCTCAATCCATTGAGTGGTTCTATATTCTGGGCAGCGAGATAGGGGGAATCTAGGATTGGAAGCCATGTTAACTCACACTCGATAGACATCCTGGTGGTGCCAAAGGACCTGGTATGCCTTGCCTATGATTTTATGAGGGCAGTGAGTCACTTGCAAGGGCTCCAGGAGTTGTTTTCATATTTTTTTATTTTTTTAGATTTTGTTTGGTGTTGCCCTAGAAAATGGTGAAACCCGCCGGTGGTCGCGGCAACACGACAGTCTAGGCAATCTTGGACCCAAGAATGCATCCATCCTAGGTACCCGATGGGGCACCCCATATCATTTTTCCCTGAAATTGAGAGTGTCTAATAGGGTACATATAGTTAGAAACCGCATTTACTAGGCCGTAACTCAAAAATATACAGTATATACTTGCACCACGAGATAAATATCCACCTCCCGGGAATAGCCATGCACCATGGTGTAGCATGCATGGAAATTTCCTCGGGCCCATGGTGGAGCCCTAATGTTGCGCCTCGTTCGGGAAATACCGGTTTTTGGGGTTGAGAAAATGGAAAGTCGAGATTTCTCCAAATGACCATGAAATCTCTAGTTGGATAAGTCGCTTGCTATGCCGAGAGGGATCTAGGTGCCGGGTTTGGGCTCAATCCATGGAGTGGTTACATTTTCTACGCAACAAGGGGAATCTAGGGTTTGGAAGCCATGTTAACTCTCACTCAATAGACATTATTGTGGTGCCTTGGGTGCCAAAGGACCTGGTATGCCTCGCCTATGATTTTATGAGGGTAGTGGGTCGCATCCAAGGGTTCCAGGAGCTATTTTCACATTTTTTATTTTTTTACTTTGTTTGGTCCTGCCCAAGAAAACAGTGAAACGCGCCGGCGGTCGTGCCAACACGACGGTCGGTGCAATCTTGGACCTAGGCATGCATCCAGCCTAGGTATCCCATGGGGCACCCCAAACCATTTTTCCCTAAAAATTGAGAGTGTATTATAGGGTACATACAGTTAGAAACCGCATTTACCGGGCCATAAATCAAAAAAATATAGTATATGCTTGCACCACGAGTTAAATACCCACCTCCCAGGAATGGCCATGACCATGGTGTAGCATGCATGGAAATTGCCTCGGGCCCATGGGCGCGCCCTAAACTTGCACCTCCTTGGGGAAAACACCGGTTTTTTAGGTTCATAAAATGGAATTTCAAGATTTCTCCAAATGACCACGAAATATCTAGTTGGATAAGTCTCTTGCGATGCCAAGAGGGATCTAGGTGCCGGGTTTGTGTTTAATACATGGAGTGGTTCCATTTTCTGGGCAGCGAGGGGGGAATATAGGGTTGGAAGCCATGTTAACTCTCACTCGATAGACATCCTGGTGGTGACTTGGGTGCCAAAGGACCGGGTATGCCTTGCCTATGATTTTATGAGGAAAGTGGGTGACATGCAAGGGCTGTAGGAGTTGTTTTCACTTGTTTAGATTTTTTTGGTGCTGCCGAAGAAAATGGCGAAACCCGCCGGCGGCCACGGCAATGCGACGGTTGGTGCAATCTTGGACCCAGGCATGCATCCATCCTAGGTACCCCATGGGGCACCCCAAAGCATTTTCCCTGAAAATTAAGAGTGTCGTATAGGGTATATACAGTTAAAAACTGCATTTATCGGGCCGTAATTAAAACAAATACAGTATATGCTTGCACCACGAGATAAATACCCACCACCCGGGAATGGCATGCACCAAGGGTGTAGCATGCGTGGAAATTGCCTCGGGCCCATGGGGGCTCCCTAATCTTGCACCTACTTTGGTAAAACACCGGTTTTTCGGGTTTACATAATGGAAAGTCGAGATTTCTCCAAATGACCATGAAATCTCTAGTTGGAGAAGTCGCTTGCGATTTCGAGAGGGAGCTAGGTGCCGTGTTTTGGCTCAATCCATGCAGTTGTTCCATGTTCTGGGAAGCGAGGGGGTAATCTAGGGTTGGAAGCCATGTTAACTGTGAACACTAGGATTTTTAAGTCCAGATGACTGTTATGCCGTACATCGCAATCACAGGATTACCATTTTTGCAAGACATAACAGAATTTGTAGCACAGTACATCATCCATTACAAACCATAATAGTCTTACAAATAGTTGATCACATGATCAAGTCTTAATACTCATCAAAGCACCGAAAAATAACGTAGTAGAGGCTCGAGCTTCATTGTCACAGGCAATGCTGACAATGGGAGATGATCCTAGTTATCGTAGATATCCTTCTGTCTGTCCTCCCGATAGTCCTCTTCATAGTATGGCCATGGGAATAGCCAGGGACAAAGCCATGAGTACTTTTAAAGTACTCACAAACTATCACTTAAAGCAAGTAATACAATTCTAATAGGGATCCTAATCTCTAGGTTTGTTTGCAATAAGCCAGTTTTATTTCATAAGTACTTAGTAGTAAAGACCTATTTTAGTTATCTAGATTACTCTAGAGGGAACCTAGTTTCCTGTTCACAACCCTGTGTGGTCAAGTCCAGGTCATATTTCAAGTCATAAGTGATTTTGAAAATGTCTGAAAACAGAACAGTATGGTCATCCAACTGTCCATGACCGTGGACTCGGCTATTCGAATAGTTTGACACTCTGCAGAGGTGTTACACTTTCACCACTACATTCGATACATCTGCAGGGATAACCTTGAATTATCATACTTGGTATGCAGATAATCAATCCTACCCTTTCATTACTCACCCTAGTATAGGCACCTCCCCTATTAGTTTTGCCTCCTAGCCATGGCCATCCGCCATCCCGGGAACTGCATAGGTGGAAATTCATATTCACGAGGTAGCCTCAACTCAACCTATTTTCCCGAGGGAACCCATACTAAGTCACATAAACTTCTAGTTAAGCCCTACCCAGCTCAGGTATTGTAGTTGTACGGTAAAGTTGGAATGGTATCGTATCCGAACCCAACCATCAATTTTTATCAAAGTCAGGGCACATGCTTCAGTCAATATCATCTTCAACTCATTGTGTTCCATAACACATGTCAAAAAAATTCAATAGAATGACTCATTATCCCAAGGTTTTAATAATCATTTTCTCCAAGTGTTCCCATCTATAGTGATCAAGATTAGTTTAGCACTAGCATCTATCAATGAGGGTGTCACTATTGAGGGGTACTAATCAAGTGTAACTACCTACACCTAGTTCTATGATCTTGATGGCATCTTTCCTATTTCTCCACTAATCACCAATTAATTAACTATTTGAGCAACTCTGATAAAAGGAAGAAAAGATAAAGCTTGAAGGTAAAACTTGGGATTGGTATAATCATGGTTGCATCACCATAGCATGCATAATATATCTTGCATATGCTAGCTTGCATATGACTAGCTTGCATAGTTTAGCTTTCCTTGTTTGGTGCAGTTGTCGACGTTCTCCTCTTCTTCGTCGTACAACTCCTCTTCCTTGTACCCCGGGTTGATACTAGCATCTATAAATAAATACGAGGTACACAATGCCTTGCAGGAGCCTATGAAAGAAGAAATTATTGAAACTGAAAGCTCAATAGATGAAAAAGAGGAGGAGAGTGATGAACAAAAGGAGGAAGAATGGATTAGCTACCCATGCCTACCTTCTAATGAGAGTAACTCTTATCCCTTACATTATTTGATTTTCCACCTTTCTTACCAAAGGAGGATGAATGTTATGTTCATGTGGATTATTTTGAAATATCTACTATGGGTAAAATTTGTGATAATAATTATGCTCCTGTTATCTATGATAATCCTTTATTTGTGCCTAACTTCAAATTTCATGGTACTAAAGAGTTATTCTTAGAAAATACATGATAAATCTCTAGATGATGGTCCTATATTGAATGATCAATCATCTTGTTATAAAATTGTTAAAAGTGGGTTTGAAGGTTTTAATCCCACTATTTTGAGGTTGATAAAAATTATGTGTTTGTAGATCATGAAAAGCATGCTTTATGTGATAGTTATATTGTTGAGTTTATTCATGAGGCAACTAAAAATCATTATGAGAGGGGAAAATATGTTGTAGAAGTTTTCATAGTACGGAAACACCTCTCTATGTGCTGAAAGTTTTGAAGTTACTTTTGTTTTATCTTCCTATGCTTGTCACTTTGTTCTTTGTGAATTTATTTCTGTACAAGATTCCTATGCATAGGAAGTGGGTTAGACTTAAATTTGTTGTGAATTTTCTTCTTGATGCTCTCTTTTACTTCAATTCATATTTCTTATGTGAGCATCTTCTCAAACTATCGTGCCTAACTTAAAGGCGTTAAAGAAAATTACTTCTTGGGAGATAACCCAATAGTTTTCTTGAGTCTTGGAAGTTATTACTTCTGTAATAACCTCTCCTTATCCACTTTATTTGATTTTTGTGCCAAGAATAACCTCTAATGTGAGGGAAGTCAGATTTGGGGAGTTGTTGTCCCAAAACAGATTTTTGTGCTCCATTGTAAAAATCCTTGAAAAATATCTGTATGTTGGTTTGAGCTCTAATTTTCTGAAAAAATCCCCCAGGTTGTTAGCTCACCTTTGTTAGTTCAACACTTTTTGATTTGCTTAATAGAAGGTCTTCCAAAATATCGGTTACTATCTCGTGGTCTGTTTTGACAGATTTCTGCCATTATTTGCATTTGCTTCTTTATTGATTTCTTTTTGGGTTCTTTTTGGTAAACTGAGCTTTTTTAAGGAATTGATACAGTACCTCGTGTCTTTAGAGAAAGTTTTGCTGCTTTGAAACTAAACCCAAAGGTATATTATCTTTTGAATGCACTAATGTTGCTAATGAAGATTGTGTGAAGTTTTGTATGAAGGAAAATTTCCAGGTGTAAGGAAAGAATGATGTAATGAGATGAAGAATGGAAAAATCTCAAGCTTGGGGATGCCACCCCATGTCACCACAAGAAATATTCAAGAAGTACAAGAATCAAAGCTTGGGGATTCCCAAGGCATCCCCTTCTTCATCAATAAAAATCTAAGGTCTTTCTAGACACTTCGTTTTTACTGTTTCATGCACTGTTGTGTTGTTCTTGGAGCGTCTTAGTTTTTGTTTTTGGTTTTGGTTTGTTTAGTTTTATTGAATAAACTAGTTGGAACCCTGTTCTCGCTGTGTTGTTTAAAATAAGTTGATTGGTGTTGGAGAGGAGTAGGAAATTATTGCTTAGTAGTACAAGAGGTGCTTCCTTTGACTGTGACTTAGACATTAACATGTCATACTAGATGTTGTTTCGACCTTATGCTTAGTGATTATTGCTATAGCACGACTTGTTCCAAAAAAATAGGATTGCTTAATGTGCCTTGAAAGAATCTTGTGTTGTTTTAGCATACAAATGCATAGTATTGTGGTATTCTCCTTTGATGCTTTGTTTGGGTTGACTTGGCACATGCTCGCATCATGTTATGACTATGAACAAGTCACCTTAGCCTCTATGATCATTTAGTTTTTTACTTGTGGTACCACTTTATGCTTTGATTAGTAATGTTTTTCGCTCTACATGATTATGTCCATTATTGCTCTCTTAGTTGGTCGCTCCGTCTTTTGCTAGCCTCCACTTGTATTGAGTAAGCTCTACTCATGCATACAACTCCCAAAAAACTAAGTTATTCCAAAGTGTCCACTATAAATTCCTATGCATGGTGTATTACACCATTCCAAGTAAATTCTTGTTTTATCTACCTTCCAATTAAAAAGTCACTTTGTTATTGATACGTCCAATTTGAATCACCATTCGATATCATAATTTGCTTCTATTCATTGATATATGTCTTATTATGAGGTTTTCCTTATGTGTTTTCCTATGTTTTTGCATGTTGGATGATTCTTGGAGGATGAACTGTTGGAGTCAGGTTTCTGATGGAAAAAGAGGTAATTTGATGCAATTTCGCGTTGATCAGAAAAATACCAGAAAAACATTGGAAATTATATTTTCCTAGAAGATGGAGGAAGCCAGAAGGGGAGGCGTAGCTGGGCCACAGGGGGCCCACACCCCCTAGGCGCGGGTCCCCCTAGGCCGCGCCTAGGGAAGGTGTGGCCAACCTCGCCAGCCTCTGACTCCGCCCTCTCGCCTATATCTTCCTCACGGAACGCTAATACCAGGAGGGCGACCACAGAAAGATTTCCGCCACCTCTCCGGGCGGAAAACACTGAGAGAGAAAGAGCTCTCCGATAGACAGATTTCTGCCGTGGAAATTCCTTCCTGGAGAGGGGAGATTGTCGCCAATAACACCATTATCAAGCTAGGCTTCATCGGGATGATCATCATCATCCACACCATCATTTCCACCAGCTCCATCATCACCACTTCATCCCGTTGTAACAATTGTGTTGGATCTTGCATTAGTTCTTAGGGGAAACTTTCCCAGTGTTGATTACTATTGTAGTTGATTCTTGTGAGTGGAACCATTGGATTATTTTTTATGTTCAGATTGTTATCCATTACCATATCATCTTTTATCTTGATCCATATGATGTCTTGTGAGTAGTTCGTCTAGTTCTTGAGGACATGGGAGAAGTCATGTTGTTAGTAGTGAATTTGTGTTGAGTTATTATCCAATGGTTTAGTATTTAAGTTGTGGTGCTATTCTTCTAGTGGTGTCATGTGAACATGGACTACACGATACTTCACCATTTATGGGACTAGGGTAATGCATTGTGTATTTGGCTACTAATCGTGGGGTTACCGGAGTGATAGAAACCTGAACCCCCGTTAGGACACCTTTGCCCAAGGGAGTGTAGGATCTACGAGTTTAAGGATGTGGTTAGGTTTATATCTTAATTACTTTCCTGTAGTTGCGGATGCTTGCAGGGGGTTTAATCACAAGTATGTATTAGTCCAAGTAAGGTCGGTACATTAGCACAGGTTCATCCACACAACACTTACAACACCAAAGAAGAGTACTTAGCTATTTGAAGCGAAAGCACTTGACAGAATTCCCATGTGTCCTCGAGAACGTTTGGTCCTTATAAGTATTTCCACCGGCTTATCCTTTGCTAAGAAAGGATTGGGCCACTTGCTGCAGTTGTTTGCTGTCCTTATTGCTTGCACTTTGTTTTGTTGCTTTATCAGAAAACCCCTAAAAATACGTTTGCTAAGTATTTACAGACATTTCTTGCTCCATACCACTAGTCAACACCTTCTGCTCCTCGTTGGGATCGACACTCCTATTTATAGAAAGTACTACGATACCCCCCTATACTTGTGGGTCATCAAGACTATTTTCTGGCACCATTGTCGGAGAGTGAAGAGCTATTGAAGAGTGGATCTGGTAAAGGAAACTTATACTATGAGTATTTCTTTTTGTTTCTATTTGTTACTTTGTTTCCAATATGGATAACCCACTTGGTTTTCTGTTTGGGAAAACTACTACCACTGTTAGGGTAGTGGACGAACAACCACCTGTTGAGATAGATCCTTTTAAGATACCTACAAGTATTGTTGATCGTGTTATGGATAATTATTATTTAGGCTATGGAACTGTTCATCCTGGTGATCACTTGCTTTTTATCCATGAATTATGCGGGTTATTTAAGTGTGCAGGTATCACAACGGAACAGATAAAGAAGAAGTTAATCTCCATATCCTTGAAAGGGAGAGCTGAAGAATGGTATAAGCTGATGAAGAATGGACAATCCATGGAATAGGAGGAAATTGCATCTCTCTTTTATTCTAAATTCTATCCTCCTAGTGAGATTCATAAGGATAGAAATCTGATATATAACTTTTGGCCTCGTGATGGAGAGAGTACAACTCAAGCTTGGGGGTTTATGACCTTGGATCTCTTTTTGGTGATAGTAAGTATGCTCATTCTTATGATAAAGTTGTTCCCAGTGAAAGTTATATTGTCAAGTTTGTCCAAAGTCCTATTGAAAGTTATTATGAGAGAGGGAAACATGGTTTTATGCATCTCAATAATGTTAAGTTTCCCCGTTTTATGTCTAAAGCTTTCAAGTTGCATTTGTTTTGTCTTCCTATGCCGATGGCTTTTTGTTTCAACAATTTTTTTCTCATGATACCCCCATGCATAGGAAATGGGTTAGACTCAAATGTGTTGGTTATTTTCTTCTTGATGCTCTCTTTCAATTCAGATATTTATCTCCTATGTGAGCATCTTTGAACTTTTCAAGCCTAACTTAAAGGCATTAAAGAAAAGTACTTGTTGGGAGATAACCCAAGAGTTTGGTTGAGTATTGGAAGTTATTACCTCAGTAATAAACGCTCCTTATCCTTTTTGTTTTGGTTTTTGTGTCAAGTTCAACTACTTTTGAGAAGTGGAGGAGTTGTGAAAAGTGGCTGTCCTGGGACAGATTTTTGTGCTGCATTATAAAAATTCGTGAGGGAGCTCAGTAAGTCGGATGGATCTGTATTTTATGAGATTGTTCTCCAGGTTGTTAACCAACTTTAATTAGTTTTGAACTTTTTGATTTGAGCAACCGAAGGTTTTCGAAAAAATCAATCTTTACCTGATGGTCTATTTTGACAGATTTCTGCCATCGTTTGCATTTTGCTCTTACAGAAGCCTTTGTTTTGATGGATTTCAGTTGAACTATGAACATAAAGGTTTTTTGTTTTTGCTTATACTAATGTTTCCATTGAGGTTTGTGTGAGAAAGTGTAGGAAAGGAATTTCCAGGTGAAGGAGAAAAGGAGTCTGCAGAGTTTGTCTTTGAATAGGTAGAAGTGGTGAACACAAAAGGTTCGTGAAAACCCAATATTTTTATATTTTTGATATTTTTATTACATAAGGAAACTTATGAGACGGAACAGAGGACGAAACGGAGGCCGGGGTGGCCAAACACACCCTAGGAGCGGGCCCCGGCTGGCCACGCCTAGAGGGGGTGTGAGCACCCTGATCTCCGTCTCCGCCTAGTTTTCGTATCAGAACCTTCCTTATGCTTTGAAACTTCGTAATATATAACCCCCGAATCTCCCGAGGTTCGTGCATCATGTTCTCGCCGTGTTTTCGTTTCAATCTGTTTCTCTCAGGAAATCTTCTCAAGTTTAGAGCACCATGGTCTCCGCCAACGACAAAGGCAAGAAGCCCGAGGAAGATGATCCTCAAGATCCCAAGGAGGAGGAGATTTTTGTAGGGGAAGAAGAAGACATGGAGGAGGAAAAGCATCCGGACACCCGCGCTACCTTCGCAAGCATTGGAGTGGTGGAAAAAGCTACCAACCTTAGGAGGACAGCATGGATGTCTACAGGAGGGAAACCTCCACGCCTTATCTACAATCCATGGTCATCTCGTCCACGAACCAAGAGACCCTTCCATACTCTTATACATGAGCATCAACACCAACATGTTCCCAAAGGGAATTTGTCCTCGATGTGGGATATGCCTTGTTCTAACCATGCAGGGGAGGAACACACTAAGAAGGAAGAATGGGGAAAGAATAGTAAGGACTGGGGCTCTCGATCCGACATGATCATGAACCGCACTGAACAGAATTCGGAGTTGATTCGTACTCTGACCTTTGAGATTGAGGATTTGAAGAAACTTATTGAGGAGCTTATCAAGAGAACACCACCACCACTGAAGGAGTAATTTGTCATCAGGTTTGGCATCCCTTTGGCTTGTTCCAAGCTTGGGGGAGTGCCGCGCTATCACCATCATTATCTTTTATCTTTTATATTTTTAGTGGATTCATATCTTTGGTAGAGATTTTATCTTATAGTTTGGTTTGCATGTGGAAGTATCTCTACTTTAGTTGATTATCTATGTATCCCTTGGTGTGAGTGCCTTTATGGAATATTAATGAGAAGTTTAATCTTTTACTTTTTGCTCTTCTTATTTTAGTTTGCAATCTCTATTATATGATTGATCTTGTTGATCAGTATTGGCATCACTTTGGGAGCATCAAGTAAATCTATATTGGTTTTGGCAAACTGAGCTCTAGTCAGTAGCAACACTTTTTTGAGGTTTTAAAGGAAAAGAGAAAAAACTTACAGGTATTTTGTATCATTTATTTTCTTTCTTGATTGGCTCATAAGCTTAGTATTCTTTATTTAAGATCTTTTGTGTCTTCAAGGAAGATTGCATGTTTGGCTTTATCACTTGTAGGTTTGCTTGTTTCTTTCAACTCTTTTGCTTGCTACCCACCCTTGCTAGCCAAAAACATGTTTTGAGAAGGCATACTTCTCATGTTTCCAACCCCTTTGAACCAAAACCTGTGCCATCTGTGTCCACCATATCTACCTAGTAGCATTATTGCTATTCCAAGAAAATTCTCAAGCTTCATCTATCTTTCAAATTAAAAAGTATTTTGTTATGTGAAAACTAGTTAGTAAAGATCTCACGAACTTGATGGCACACCTTATTTTCTTGCCCCTAATAGACTTGAACCATTGTGTCATCGAAGTTGTATATGCTTGCATCTATATGTTGGAATTAGCAGAACCGTGCTGTCATAGGGAACGCTTTCAACATTGCACATAGACGTTGTACACAATTGATATCATGCTCTTTTGTTTGCGTATGTCGATGGTGTGAAATAAAGAGGGAACTTGTAAGTCCATGGAGTGATGTATGTGTGTTAGAGAAACGCCTGGGCCTCTAGCCTAATCCATGCCTAATCATGGTGGAAACTTGCATCATCACCATAATGAGCATTCTATGAAGCATCCTCAATAAAAAGCTATGCACATAGTAAATAAAAAGATCGCTGAGATGCTCATTGTCTGCTTGCCTTGTCATTTTGGTTATGGGATAGCTCCTGTACCATGTGCAAGGGGTACCCCATTGGCGGTTCTTTATGATACACATGTACTTACAATGACAAGAACTTACCGGTGACTAAAGTTGAGTAGCATGAGGTGTGGCCCTCGTACTCAAGGGACATGAGATTGCCAACTTTTATTTCGTCAGGCTACTCCATCCTTGTTCACTTTAACCTTAATCATCTCAAGATTCCTATGATAGGGGCAATGAGGGCTCAAAGCTAGTAAGTACCATAATCTTTTGGAAGCTATTTATGACTTGAAATCCCTGCTTCCCTCTATGAAGGGACCTTTCTCCTATTTCTGAGTTGAGTTAGTAAACCTATTTCCTCTCTATGTCCACCAAGCATTTGAGTTGTTGTGTTGCAAGCATTCATATGGTGATTTATTCACTCATGTTCTTTATCTTCCTTGTTTGCACAAAACTCTTATCTATTGATAATTATTTTGAAAGCCTTCATTTTGAAAAACCTTTTTGAGAAAAGAGTGCTCCTGTTGTAAAACTTCTTCAAAAAGCTTATTGCGAAACTGTTTGCCAGTTGTTCTATGATCAAGAACAAAGTTTGCCAATTCCAATTATGATTTATCTTTATGCATCTCTATTGTGACTCATGTACTTGTTGCAAGCTAAGTTATATAATTGTCAGTTGCTTTCTTCTATGAGTTGTGTAATGGTAAGTGTGATGCTTCTTGTTTGTATTCTTTTATCGACACTTCACTCCATAAACCTGTGGACATGTTTACTAAGCTCAATTTTTGCATGGGGACAAGCGAAGGTCTAAGCTTGGGGGGAGTTGATATGTCCAATTTGCATCACCATTCTATATCATAATTTGCCTATATTCATTGATATACTTCTTATTTTGAGGTGTTCCTTATGTCTTTTCCTCTGTTTTTGCATGTTGGATGATTCTTGGAGGATGAACTGCCGGAGTTAGGTATCTGATGGAAAAAAGGTGTTTTGATGCAATTTCACGAAGATCTTTAAAATACCATAAAAATATTGGAAATTCTATTTTCCCAGAAGATGGAGGAAGCCAGAATGGGAGCCGTAGCTGGGCCATAGGGGCCCCACGCCCCCTAGGCGCGGGTCCCTCCTAGGATGCGCCTAGGGCAGGTGTGGCCCACCTGGCCGGCCTCCGACTCCACCCTCTCTACTATATCTTCCTCATGAAACCCTAATACCAGGAGGGCGACCATAGAAATATTTCCGCCGCCTTTGCTGGGCGGAAAACACCGAGAGAGAAAGAGCTCTCTGGCAGACAGATTTCTGCCAGGGAAATTCCTTAGGGGAGATCGTCACCATCAACACCATCATCAAGCTAGGCTTCATCGGGATCATCATCCACACCATCATCTCTACCAGCACCATCACCATCACTTCATCCTGCTGTAACAATTATGTTGGATCTTGCATTAGTTATTAGGGGAAACTTTCCTGGTTGCTGGTATCCTCTACACTGGACTCGGGAAGTTCCGCCGACTCTTCCCCGGCCACCTTCGTGCACTCCTCGTCCTCTAGATCCGAATGTGGCATTGAGTGTTGCATTGTCCGGATTGGGTTTGTCTTTTGAGGTTTTATTATGCTTATGGTTATGTTGTTGCCTAGGCTGCTTAGCCGACTGTGGCATGGCCAGAGTGTTCAGTAGTCCCTCTGAATCATCGTCGGCATCAATATATTTGCTTGCCATCTCTATCATTTCTCCAAAGTATGTGACTTTGTCGCACTTAAGGCGATGACGAAACAATCCGATTGGGAGCCCTGTGATGAAAGCTTCGATCGCGGTTTGATCATTTACTCCTTCACAGGAGTTCTTCATGTCGATCCATTGGTCAAGGTAATCCAGAAAACTTTCTCTAGGTTTCTGAGTGCAACATTGCAGGTCTCCGACCATGCAGGTCCTCCTGTATGTACACGCAAAATTCTGAAAGAATGCACTTTGCATATCATACCAGTTGTTTATCGAGTTTTATGGCAACTCATTGAGCCATGATCGATCCGTCTTCCTTAGCATAAGTGGGAGATATCAGACATCGACTAGCTAGACTATTTCCTTCTTTAGCGATGCACCGTGCCTAGAAAAAGTCTTGAAGCCAAGTATCTAGCCGAGACACACCATTTTAGGGTTGAATTTGTTTTGTGATATCGAAGTCAACCTGAAATTTTGTTCTGTGGATGCATGGACCAAAGTAGTTGAGTTCGACATATATGTCTTCCTCCTCCTAGCGCCGCACGTGAATATTAGATTCAATGCGATGGCGAACATCATTTGGCGAGAGTGATCTCTGCCTTGGTTTCTCACTATTCCTACGGGGCGCTGGTGTCGGATTTCGACTTCTTCTCCTCACATTGGTCAATATTAGATTCAACCGTACGGCTACCACGGCTATGATGAGAACCATCATGGTCACTGATAGGTGGGGACGGTTGCTCTGGTGGATTATTTCCGGCTGAACAAAGGCTGCCTTACGGAGCATTCTTGTGATGGCTCCGAGGTGGATCTTCATGAAATCGGTCGCTATGCCGGCTTGGTCCGGCGCGGTCTTTGTTTTTTCATTGTCTGGCTTTATCTTCATTGCGACGTGGCTCAGGCGGACGGCTGGAGTGCCTGGGAGGCGGCATTTGCTGCATGTCCCGCTCTCGCCGGTGTTGCGTTGCTGCTTCGTCCTCGTGGTCTCTATTTTTTCGATGATGGGATTTGGGTGGTACTAGTACCTTCATGGCATCACGCGACACCACTGGAAGAACTTCTTTCCAACCTCGCACAGGACTGTGGTTGTGGCATGAAGAGCTAGTTCTTGAATGGTGATCATCCCTAGGCTTGGAGCGATAATGTTATTTTGCATTCCTTCAGGGCCTTATATCAGCATCATGGTTCACATCAGTGTAGCATTGTTCAGATTTCGAGGAGAGCTTCCCAATGAAATATGTGGCTGTCTTTTGTTTCTCCAATCCTTTGTCGAGTAACACAACGCAATATTGGACCTATTCAGGGGAAAAATTGTTGGCGTGGATAGCTCTGGCGGCTACTATGTTTTCCACCGAAGTGCTGTAGACTCGGTTTCCATTGCCATCTAGACAGAACTGACCCCCCGTGTTTCCGTCAAAGAGAGATTTGTCGAATTCCAGATTTCTGTTGGCTAGAACCGGACCACATCGTGTTTTGTTTTACGGTAGTTGCTTATAATATGACTTGTACTCGGCAGGTTCACTGTCGATGCGTTGTTTGAATGCCATAATGCAAGCAGCCTCTTCGAGCAAGAACAAACACTGCTCCTCCAGCTCCTCAACACTTTTCTCCAGCTCCTTCGGGGTAAGATCTGAAGCAGTTGGGATTGGCGTAGTTAAAGCTTCTTCGTAAAGTTAACGAGCGCCTTTAGTGACTATTTGGCCATCAAGAAGAGGTTCATTCAAGTTGGGATTAGCCGGATATCCAAACAATTTCTCCATCTCGAGTTCTTCGTCGACTTCTTTGTCAATAGCTTCCTCTACTGGTTCTACCTGTGTCAGGGTTTTTTTGTTCTTCTTCTTCATCCGCCCAGTAGCTTTGACGCGCATACCAGTGGAAAAGACAGCTTTGGGTCCGGTAACAGGAGATAGACTACTGTTAGTACTTTCATCCATGATTGGCTCAGATTTTTGGACCTCGGAAGAATCGCCGGTGTCCATATCATCTTCGAGGTATTGTCTTCATCCATGCTATCGTACGGACTTGGAGGTGTCTCCTCTTCTTAAAATGGCAATGCTTTGGAGCTTTATTCTTCTTCATACGCCTCCATCTCCTTCTCGAACTCTCGGAGTTCCAGCGACATTAGTGAATCCTGAGGGGAAGCAGGTAGCAGTATTTTCTCTGATCACATCAAGAACTAAGTCGTTTTTTGGATCCAGCATTGACAGAGTCGGATCCAGAGCCAACGTAGCCCATGAAGCATTGCTTCTTATTCTTTATAGACTTGAGGTAGGCACGCCTCTTAGCATCGACTTCCTAGAAACTCCGGATTGTCTCAGAGATTCCCGGAAAATCAATGTAAGGGTGCTTCATCATCTGATTGATCATGTTCTTTAGTAGAGATTTTCCTGCTCCAACGTCAGTAAAAACTGATCCAGAGCGAAAGTAATCTTCATCTGTATATCCGATCTCATTAGAGAGAACAAATTCAGATGTCCCGTCCACCACTTCTTCCACTACAAGAGTGGGCTGGGCGGGTTTAGGGTTTTCTAGGACCTTGAACTCTTCCACCTCCATAGACAAAGTAGATCTGGATTGTTCTTCCTCCATGGTCATCACCCCAGGGGTGGGTTGGGCGGGTTTAGCAAAATCGAGATAGATATCGATCTCGCCGATTGAAATGATGGTGTAGGTCGTCACGGTCTACTTAACCAGAATCCAAATCTCGTCGAGAAGAATGAGAGGGACATCAGTGGCATAGAGAACGATACCGATGGCGATTACTTCACCACCCAAAACAAAGGTCCAAAGTTCACCTGTCCCACGGTGGGTGCCAACTGTCATCGGATCGATGAAAAGTATGCCATAGGGGGTCCTAAGAGAATTGAGAATATGGGGTGTGAGCTGTAAGGTGTTCTGGGAGCGGTGAGCACAAGTTTACCTAGGTTCAAATCCGACTGCGATGATCAGATCCTGATCCTGCTAGCAACCCAGTAATATATCAGCAAGATCTGTATGTTACTACAGATTACAATAGAGGTTCGCCTGTGTGAGTTAGTTGTATGCCCTAAAGTCTCCCATAGGTCCGACTTATATATGCGCCAAGACCTAGGGTTACAGGAGAGACCTATCTGGCTACGTTATAGAGTCGGTTACTAGTTACATCTTGGACTAACAAGTAATAGTATAGGCCTAAGTCGGTAAGTTTCTTGGGCCTTGTCGTAGCCGGAATTGACTCCATCCTTTTTCCCTGACTGGGCTGCCCGTGAAGTAGAGCTCTAACCCGTTGGTGGGCTACCCTAGTTAGCGAATCATGTGAATATATTCGGAAAGTATATCCCGAACATGTGATGAGCATGGGGAAAGAATGGAACACTTATGCAAACCAAACTAACTCACGAAGAGGCAAAAAAGTAATGGCGGTTTTTGATTGCTTCCCTTTCCCGTGCTAGTGTGCTCTCACGTGGCCTAAAAACCATCTTGCAAAGGAAGAGGGACAAGTTGGAAGTCACCATAGGAGGGTGTTTCTCGGAGTGTGATGCATGTGCTCCACTTGTGTGGCGTGGCCTTGGCTCCGGATTCCTCGGCGCCGACAAGCAATCGGACCCTTTGCTGTCGGGCGCCAGGGCTTCCCAAAGCCGCCGACACCCTCTCGGCCGGAGTGCGCTGCTTTCCTCCCAGGTTATTTTTTAGGAGAAATAGTTGGAAAGGCTCCCACTGCAATTTTTATATTAAATAAATAGTGTTTTTCATATGTATAGAATAAAAAGTTACAAGCTCTACAAAAAAGCCAAAGGAAACAAAGTGACTAAGTATTTATGTTTGGGACTGAAGCCATTCCTTAAAAATTTATGCATGCTTCTTTTTCATTCTATGACTCAGCATTTTGACTTCATTTAGGAAGATTATTTTCTAGTTCTGAAATATCGACCTCTGGTTCTTAAAGATCTTGTTATTTATGATCATCTAAATGCTCCAGGCTCCCAGAATTATTACGTCCATCAAAAAGGGTAGCTTCAACTTTGATTTAATATCACCAATAGCTTCCATTTTAGTTAACTGTCTCGTTCTTGAAGGGAAATTTTTGATTCCAACAATGTTCAACAAAAGGGAAGGTCTAGAAAATATGATCCAACGTTTCTTCTTGTAAATAGTTCAGTGTAGCACAGTATAATCTGGCAGATGGAAATTCTTCCTTTTTAGGAGATTTCTAGTATTTAGTCTGTCCAATAATAACCAGAAGAAAAATTTGTGTTTGGATTGGCATGAAGTTTCCAAAGCCATGTGAATTGAGGTGGAGCTGTCTGAATTCCAGTGAGATCTTTGTATGCTTTCTGAGATAAGAATTGGTTATCTCCCCAAAAATATGACCATTCATCCATTTCACCTTCTTGTATCCTATTGCTGGTATGTTGACATATGTTCAAGGATTTGATATTATGTATATGCTTGTTGAGAGTGGGGTAAGTGGAACTTGTCTTCCAAGTATTCAGAATTAGTCATTTGTAGAATAGTGGAGTTTGTTGTTTTAGCATATGACATCAAGTGAGGAAGTTGATGCTGAAGACAAGAATCTTGCCAAAGATCTACCCAAAAGTAAAGTGTATATCCACTACCAACCTTGCATTTATATATACCTTTCTATAAGTCAATCAATTTGATATGGGTTTTCCACCAGAATGATCCTTCCAAACTTTTCCCAGGGATATTTCCAGTACTGTAATAATTTTGCCAAACCAACTAAACCCAGGGAATATCATGCTTATTGTAATTGTGAAGATTCTTGAGTATCAAAGCTTTCTTTTGGATGTCCAGGTTCAGAACAACCTTGATTATTTGGTATACAAATCTTATTCTAGGCAACCAGAGCAATACCTTTTGTTGGATCCATGGCAACCAGGGTTCCATGTCCCCGCTATGAACAAGCCCCATGCCGAGGGAATCTTCTCCCTCGAGAGGTGGCATGCCTCTAGAGGGCACCAAAACGGGTAGGCATCATGAGGAACCCGCCTCGAGGAGAGCGAACCTCCAGAGGTAATGCCTCTCGAGGGATACTACTACGGCATCATTTAACACCTTTGAACCTCGGATACCTCCGAGTGTGTCCGAGGCAGAATAGTAAATTCTTCGGAAGGAGTATGAACTATGGCCCCGACAGGAAGTGTAGTGCTTCCATGGTGCCAGCCTCCTCAATAAAGAAGACTCGGTCTACCGTCCTTTCGTAGGGAAGGGACATGTGATCTCGTGGTGGAAGGCTCCCCTAGTTGCCATTTTGGTGCAAGGGGGAAAAAGTAGAGAGCGCCGGATTAAGACAAGTGGCATCGACAAAGGACGCTTTACAGGGGGACGGAGTGGAGCACGGCGAGCTGGAATAATTCCACGTAAAGTACTCTCCTAGACCGGTATCTCTAGGAGCGGCACTATGGACGCCCTTTCCGCCTAAGGTCTAGGGGAAGAGGCCCGACGCCCTATATAAGGGACCCATTTCCTACATTAGAAAGAATCGATCCCCAGTGATCTAAACCCTATACATCTGAACACCATTGTACCCTCGCGAAGCCGAGCGAGCAATACAACAAAGCTGGAGTAGGGGCTTTACCTCTTCATGAGGGTCCCAAACTTGGGTAAAAAAACCTATGTCATCTCTATGTCGTGGTTCTTGCTCTGCCGTCTCGACCTTTGCTGAGGTTCCTTGGGAAAGTGCGTTCAGCCCCCTCTCGAACAAAGGGATCATTGGACGCTAGTTCCTTCGCAGGAAAAATCTCCGACATTTGGCGCGCCAGGTAGGGGGTTGAGGCGTGCTTCCAAGACCTTCACCAACCTCAGCCGCATGTCGACCCGCATTGAGACCCGCGTCGAGCATGCGCTCCATTGCCCAGAGAGCAAGGCCCAGACCAACCCGACTCCACGATGCGCCCCCTCCGAGCAGGACCCATGGACCGAGGAAGACGGAGGCTCTACCTACTGTCCATCGAGGGAATCCCCATACTGCTCGCACGGTGCCATCTAGATCTCCTGCACCACGTCCTCGCATGGCCACAACGAGCGTCTCACGCCTGAGGATGCCAAGTGCATGGTTCAGGAGCTCCTGGATCACCCACCAACCGAGCCAGGGAAGTATAGGTGGTATGACCGAATTGCCGGGCTCCTCGATGTTTCCACACTCTCCCTGTAGGAGCAGGGGCTACTGGGGAGGATCAGACGCTGGGGGTTGGGGGTTAGCGGCCGGGACAATGTATCGACAAGTCCTCCACGCCCGACCAGGTGACCCCGCCGGTGCCAAACAGCTGCTAGATCGTCTCGCGCCCCGTGGTCGCCGCACTACCGCGCAGGCGCGAGGACCGTCTCGCCAAATAAATTGCCACAGCGGGCCAGCATAACTGTGCGGCCCTCGCCAAAGGCAAGGCAGTTCATGCCAATGGCTGCCTCTACCTCATGAAGGCGCTCCGCTATGTGGTCTGGCCGCACAAGTTCCTTCCGAAGACGCATGCATGCTACAATGTAATGGCCAATGCCTGTGAGTTCTTGTAGCTCTACACCATGGGCATCGAGGCCGTGGGAGGCGACGACTACATCATGTCGAACTAGCTTCTCTGTGCCTGAAGGAGATGGCCAGCACTTGGCTTGAACCTTCCAGAGGAATCCATCGACTCGTGGGCCGAGCTTAGCTCCTTGTTCATCACAAACTTTAAGGGGAGATACGAACACCTGCTCATGTACTTCAACCTCTGCTAGGTGTGCTAGCAACCTGGAGAGACCCTCTTCAAGTTCCTACAGAGGTTCATCCGAGTCTGCAACAAGATCCCCAAGATCTCGGACTCCAACATCATCACCGCCTTCTCCGAGGTCATCAAGGACGTCAAGAAGAGGGAGAAGATCGGAATACAAGGTGAGAACCTCACCACAACTGCCGAGATCTTTGTCATTGCTGAGAATTGCACCAAGGGGGAGGTGGGGCGGATGTTCGGCCTCATCGAGGCAGAAATCACCCCCAAGGCCTCAAGCTCATCCAAGAGCAAGGATAAAGACTCCAAGCGCAAGACCATCGTTGTCCTGGCTGCAGAACCCGAACAAAATAGCCCTCGTGAGGAGTGTGGCGAGGGGAAGTGGGATGACAACACGTACTGTCACTTCCACAAGAGAAGTGGGCACCCCATCGATGACTGCTACGAGCTCAAGATGCTTCGTGACATGCGCAACAACCAGAGGAGGGGAAGGCCATGTGGCGAGTGCGGTGGGAAAAGAGGCAGACACCATGGAGGCCAGCGCTAGAACAACAACCCTAGAGTCCACGACGCGCCCCAGGAGGGCCACCGGGACATATCCATGCAACATCCCCCGTAAGTATTAGAAGGGACATGCTGAGGACCCTAGGGGTTACCAACTGCCACAGGGGGTTGTCGACTGCACCCTTGGCGGCTCCCAGGCCCTGGTGTCTAACCGAAACTTCAAGATGATCAGTCGCGAGGTTGCCACTGTCCCCCGAAGCTCAAGTGGTCTCAGTACCCCATCACCTTTGACGCTCATGACTGATGCGCTCAGATCAATGTAGAGCTTCGTTGGGAGACCCCAAGAGGAAGGTATGATGAGCATAGCAGCAAGTCATCCCTCAGAAAGAAACCAAGGTTATCTAACCAGTAGGAGGAAGGAAACGACCCAAAGGTGTTGCTAGCAACTTGGAAACCTGCACAACACAAACTCAAGACTTTGTCCCAACGAACAATGAGGTTGTCAATCTCACCGGTTTGCTAAAAACAAATGATTAACTGTATGGTGTTGTAGCCTGTCACATCCCAAAATTTTCCAAATCTTGAAATGTGAAAAATAAATAAACAAAAGAAATAATTGTTGAAATTTAGGGTAAAAAGAAACTTTTTGATTCCAAATGGAAACATCAAAACCCAACTAGAACAAATTGGAATAAAATGGAATCCAAAAAAAAATTCAATCAAGTGAAATTCATTCATCAATGAATGAATCTTGAAATTTAAACACTTGGAAAGTTAAACCAAAACCCTAAAACCCTAGAGGAAGAAAATCATTTCCAAGATCTCTCTAAGACTATTGATTTGATCCATATAAAAATTTGACAACAAACATTTATAAGTGATCAAAATGATAAATAAAAATATTTTAAAACCATAGAAATTGGTTTTACTTAATTTGGAACCATAGATAAAAACTTATGAATTTAATAAGTTAAAAGGAATTAATTTTCAAAAGATAATAAAGCTCCTATCTAAAATCCATACCAAACTGTGTGTAAAATAATCCTAAAAGGATTTAAAAGGATAAACAAATATTAAATAAAATTGTACAAATTGGAATCACCAAGTTTGGATCTTTAAATAAAAAGATATGGATTTTATAAGATAAAGAAAGAAAGAAATAAAGGATATTTAAAAGGCAAATTAAATCTTGGCCAAATCCATAAACAAATGGAGGTTATTGAATAATAAAAAGGATTAAAATATTATTTAAATAAAATCATAAGGATTGAACAATATCCAATTTTATTTAAATAAAAACAATTTGCCTAAATAATAAATCCCAAGAAGATTATTTGCAAGATAATTTAAATCACAAGTTAAATCCATAAGAAAATGAAATAAAGATAATCCAAATAAAATAAAGGGATAAAGATAATTCCAATAAAATTTTATGGATAAAACCATATTCAAATTATATTTAATGAAGACAAAATACCTTAGATAAATGATTAATTAAATCATGAGAAAATAATAAATGGGAACTTACCAAAGTGGATTAAAAAGTTATCTAAATAACTTAAAAGAGTCATTTGAATAAAATTTATATGGATTTAAAACCATATTGGATTTTATTTGAATAAAGACAATTGCCCAATTTAAATGATTAATAAATCATATTAAAATGCTTTAAATAATTCAAAGTGAATTATTTGCACTAATGAATAAATTAAACCTAGTGAAAAAGGTTTGGTGAAAATTAGAATTTAAATAAGAGTTTTAAAATATATTTAAAATCCTATTTAAATAAAGACAAGTGCCTAATTTAAATAAATAATAAACCATAAATGAATAAAACAATTATTCTAAAATTGTATTTAAAACACATGTTTAAACAGAATAGAAACTTACTGAAAGTTTCGTAAAGATATGAATTTAAATGGTTGTCTGAATTGTTTGAACAAATTCAAAATAGAAAATGAAAATAAAAAAATAAAAAGGAATCAGAAGAAAAAAATAAAAACAAACCAAAGCCCAACCCAGGCCCAACTAGCCAGCCCACCTGGCAGCCTCCTGCGAATCGTTTTCTCACCACAAACCGCACCCACTCAATCACTGACTTGCTGACAGGCTTTGATTCCGCAGCTTAATTCATCTTAATGCAGAGAGTAAACCGCCAGCGATCATGCCCTATTTAGTCGCCCCTCTTCCCTCTTCCTTTCCCATCAACCTCCCGCACATCTATGCCCCCAGGCCGCCTCAAATTTTGCTTGCACCGCCGCGGCCTCCGACGCACTCCGGCGGCAAATCCGGTGAGTACACGCCACCCCATCCTCTCTGGTTCACGCTCATTTGATCTCCATTGTTGTGCGCATCCATTGAGCCCAGCCACACGTCTTCTTGTGACCCAGAGCATCGGCAACAACCTCGACTGAGCGCCGCCATGATTTGCCTCAACTCCGACGAGCAGTAGCCAACAAACCAGCGCGCCCCTTTCCCTCTGGTGAGTTCCTTCACATCCTATGCAAACTTGCGCACCCTCCTGATGCATGTCCTTGATCACTTGCGACCCAGATGCCCGTCTTCGACTACGGCCATGCGTACCCAAGCCAGTGAGTAACTACGGTGAGCAATACCCGTCGACACCGTGCGTCCCTCGAGTAACGGAGACCACCTTGAGCTTCACTACGACCCTGCGAACTCGGTGAGCTTCTCCCCTCGCTCTCTCGCTTCCTGTATCGCCGGCACGGTTACCGTCTGAGCGCTCCATTGCCAGCCACCGTCGCCGCGCCGCCCATCTGTGGTCAACTCATTTAGGCCGTTAGATCATGATCTGTTGGCTAGGATAGATGACTTAAGTGAAGGGGAACGAATCCATCTGAGACGCACAGATCTCTTTAGATCCAACGCTCTGTAACGCTTGATCCAGCCGAATCGGTACCAGCAAATCAGAACAAGACGTGTGGCACAGTTTTGATTTAAATAGACAGTAACATTTCTATTAGATGTTTAAACTTGCAAAATTCATAACTTTTAATCTACACATTCAAATTTTACAAATTTTATATCAATGGAATCATCAAAAAGAATAATTTCCATCCACGCACTTTGTTTAGTATTTTGCTTCTATAAAGTTGATTGTTTTTGCCGAAACTTGTTTAGACTTATTTTGTGTATAAAATTTATTCTAAAATAGTTTTTAGGGTGAAATATTTTGTAAATGGATTGTTTTGAACCCACTGACCATAGAAACCAAATTTTGTATTTAAAATATATTTTGTGACACTTAGGAATTATTCCTTTGAATAAAATCATTTCTAGCTAAATAAAAATATTGATTATGGTTTAAAAATATTTTTTGAGTGAAAACTTTTCAAAATGACTTGAATTAAACTCTCTGATCCTAACACCATGTTTTGAGAATTAAAAATATATTTGGTTAACCCTATAAAATTATTACCTTGTTTAAAGGCATTTCCAACAAAATAAAATATTGCTTTGATTTGAAAATGGTTTATAGGTAAAACCTATTGCAAATGGTTTTAATATTAAACACTTGACCTTAAAACACTAACATTTGTGTTTAAAAAATATATATTTGGCAAACACTAGAAAATATTCCTTTGATTTAAATCATTCCTAGCAAAACAAAAATGATTTAAAGTGGCCATTTTCACTAACTTGTTTTCAAATGACCTTGACACTTTTATAAATGACCAGAAGGTATTTTAAAATGTTTATAGACAATTATAAAACACCTTACCAAATAAAACAATCTTTTGCGTGCATGCATGCATTGTTTGATTTCCTTTATTTTATGTGATGAATTGTTTGAATGCTAGATTGAATTTGTGCCTTGATTGAATTGTAGTGAAATTAGAAGAGTGTGACTATTGCAAGATCAAGGAGTTAATCTATATTCTCTACTAAAAAGGCAAGTGATGCTTCATACTTTTGTCCCATTATTTTCACTATGCATTAGTGATATTTTGAGTAGGACTTGCATGGAATTTTCTAAGTATAAGCTATGCCTTGGGTAATCCTAGTAGATGATGCCTTAGTAGAATTTTCCCTAAGTTAAGACTCTTTCTACTATTATGCTTAGCCTAGCTAGTAGAAAACAAGGGTGGATTATACTCATCCTATGAAATATTTCTAAGTCTATGACTTGTGTTTTGTTTAATAAAACAAATATGTGAATGAATCACCTAGGTGGAATGGTATTGCTTGGATGGATTTTTGTTGAGTGGCTACACAAGGCTAGGGGACTGGTGAACCTTGTGTATCACACTTGTGGAAAGCCACCTAGGAACAAAGATATTTGAGATGTCAAATGTTGAGAAGCTTCAAGTGCACCCACTTGGCATTATGCGCTCTGCCTGGATCATATAGGTTGCAATAACTTAGCCAAATGGACAGTTGGTGGTAGGGGATGATAGGTTTGGAGCGCGTCCATTTTGGTATAAGGGAAGGCTTCTGAAAGATCTTGTCTCGATGCATGTCCAGTCTTGTTGGGAAAGTGCACCACCTCTCTCGAGAGTAAAATCTAAGTACTTAGTCGTGTCCCCGGCAATGGAAAATTTGAGCATCGAGACATGCAAGTTATCAAGGATCTCCTCATCCCAATTTCTAAGTTAAAAACTTGTGGTTGAACAAGGGTTAAAGGACTTTCAATCTTTGATTGGTAGATGCCTTGGGTGATTTTTTGCCAAACAAAAACTTAGTGTTTTCAAATGATAAGGAAAATCTATTTTGAGCATAGCAAGCCTATGCTCCACTTAGCCAAATGCATATAGATGATAGATACCACTATTCTACCATAGTATCACTTGCCAATACAACTCAAATGTATTAACCCTTGTGGCTGTAACTTATTATGTTGCAGGTTTGTTTGATGTTAGTGAAGTGTGTTGATTAGGATTACAAGTCTACAACCAACATGATTGCCTGTGGCACTCTGAAGATGTAGGACTCCATGCTATTAATATTTCTGTTGTATTGTAATGAGATAGAAAAATGATCTATGTAAGTTGTAATGAATTATTTTATTCCTAGTTATAAAGTTGTATTATGACCTTTGTTTCTTGATATTACATCTTAACTGTGGATGCTAGCTATTGATCTAGGGACTAGCATTGTAAACACAGGATCTCTACCTTATTCAAGGTTGGGACCTCTACAGATGGTATCCGAGCATTGTGTTGCCTGTAGGATTGTAACCCTAGGATTGGACAAAACCCCTTAGAAAAATAGGAGTTGTATTTGTTCGAAAACTTATTTACAAACAATCTTGTAAACTCTTTCCTCAACCTTTTTGGTTTTGATTCTACATCTCTTCTATTTCAACTTGATGGACAAAACCTCAACATGAACAAAGACTTCAACATGAGCAAAGGACTTCACCAACTCAAATGACTTCTACTACAACATCACCAATGATTTCAACTTTAGCTTCATCAAGGACTTCAACTTGGACATCACTAAGGACTACAAGTGAGACAAGAAATATTACTCAAGACTTGAAGACTAAAGAAACACAACATAGAAGGAACCATCAACACCTTTGAAGTTTGTGACCAAGATACAAGAATTTTTCCAAGGAGTCCATGATCTCATTTATGAAGAAAAAACTAAGAAGAATGGAATGATCTCAAGAAAACCATGTAGTTGGACCACCATACTAGTGATTAGTTAAACCCACCAACTTATGTGGTGTAGAAAAAAAATATTTTGTTGCCTAAAAATGTGCGTGAACTTGTTGTTTGAGTGGAATGTTTGTTTGTGATTGCTTGCACATTGTTCGTGTGAATTGTTGTGTGTGAATAGAATTCTTCCTTTATAAATCTTTTGACTATTCTAATCCCAATCCAAACCAAACAGATGACTTATCCAAGAGACTCGAACATCAAGAATGGTGACAACAAAAACTAAGAGATACTTCTATCAACCCAAGCCCATCTGAATCAAGTGACAACTCAGTTTTTAGCTAACAACAATGAGTTAGACCCAACCATGCAAAAAAATTTGAAATCCAATCCCAATTTTTGTAAAGGATGACCAATCAAATGATCAACATGATAAGCAACTCTTCCCAAGGATATTGTGACAACAACGATGTCAAGGATGATATTATAGAAGGAACTCAAGCTTGAAATATTTGTGGAGACATGGAACACACTTCCAAAGAGCATGAGGATCAATGCCCTAATTGTGAAGAGAAACATCCAACTAAACAATGCCCCACATCTCAAGTGACTTGTTTCCTATGTGAAGGAAATGATCATGTCCCTATCCAATGCCCCATCTATCCTATAGTTCAACAAATGAAACAAGGTGGAATGCATCAAAATTTTGGGAACCCCATGAGGAAACAACTTCTATCAAGAAGGATGAAGACAAAGGAAAACCTCAGATTGCACCTCCATACAATGGGAATCACCTTGATGGACAAAAGAGGAAACATAGGTATTACCCAAGGAATCATTCAAGAGACCGAGGTAGTTTTCCCACCTTTGTGGTGAAATATGAAGACCATGAACTAGAAGAACTCCTAGCTTTGGAGAAACCCAAGAAGAAGAAGAAGAAGAACCAAGGAAACAATCAAGAGGAAATGAAATCAAAGATAAAGAAGGATATTAGCCAAGTAATGTGCAACAACTGCAAAAAGCTAGGTCATTATGCATCACATTGTCCAGAAAAGAAGAAGTACAAGACAAGCAAGCCTATGAAGGATCTCAGCCTTGTCACATGTTTCAAGTGTGGAAACAAGGGACACTATGCAGATGTTTGTCTAGAGAAATTTCATCAAGACCTCAAGTGAGCCAAGATGTAATCTAGTTGAGAACCTTTTTAAGGGTGGTAGTACCCTAGTTGTTTTGAAGCCAACTTATAACCTCTAGACTTCCCAAATCTCTGGACGAGATTTATTTTAAGGGTGGTAGCCTGTCACATCCCAAAATTTTACAAATCTTGAAATGTGAAAAATAAATAAACAAAATAAATAATTGTTGAAATTTAGGGTAAAAAGAAACTTTTTGATTCCAAATGGAAACATCAAAACCCAACTTTAACAAATTTGAATAAAATGGAATCCAACAAAAATTTCAATCAAGTGAAATGCATTCATCAATGAATGAATCTTGAAATTTAAACACTTGGAAAAGTTAAACCAAAACCCTAAAACCCTAGTGGAAGAAAATGATTTCCAAGATCTCTCTAAGACTATGGATTTGATCCATATAAAATTTGACAACAAACATTTATAAGTGATCAAAATGACAAATAAAGATATTATAAAACCATAGAAATTGGTTTTACTTAATTTGGAACCATAGATAAAAACTTATGAATTTAATAAGTTAAAAGGAATTAATTTTCAAAAGCTAATAAAGCCCCTGTCTAAAATCCATACCAAATTGTGAGTAAAATAATCCTAAAAGGATTTAAAAGGATAAACAAATATTAAATAAAATTGTACAAATTGGAATCACCAAGTTTGGATCTTTAAATAAAAAGATATGGATTTTATAAGATAAAGAAATAAATAAAGGATATTTAAAAGCCAAATTAAATCTTAGCCAAATCCATAAACAAATGGAGTTTATTGAATAATAAAAAGGATTAAAATATTATTTAAATAAAATCATAAGGATTGAACAATATCCAATTTTATTTAAGTAAAGAAAATTTGCCTGAATAATAAATCCCAAGAAGATTATTTGGAAGATAATTTAAATCTCAAGTTAAATCCATAAGCAAATGAAATAAAGATAATCCAAATAAAATAAAGGGATAAAGATTATTCCAATAAGATTTTATGGATAAAACCATATTCAAATTATATTTAATGAAGACAAAATCCCTTAGGTAAATGATTAATTAAATCATGACAAAATAATAAATGGGAATTTACCAAAGTGGATTAAAAAGTTATCTAAATAACATAAAAGAGTCATTTGAATAAAATTTATATGGATTTAAAACCATATTGGATTTTATTTGAATAAAGACAATTGCCCAATTTAAATGATTAATAAATAAAATTAAAATGCTTTAAATAATTCAAAGTGAATTATTTGCACTAATGAATAAATAAAACCTACTGAAAAAGGTTTGGTGAAAATTAGAATTTAAATAAGAGTTTTAAAATATATTTAAAATCCTATTTAAATAAAGACAAGTGCCTAATTTAAATAAATAATAAACCATAAATGAATAAAATAATTATTCTAAAATGGTATTTAAAACACATGTTTAAACAGAATAGAAACTTACTGAAAGTTTGGTAAAGATATGAATTTAAATCGTTGTTTGAATTGTTTGAACAAATTCAAAACAAAAAATGAAAATAGAAAAAAAAAGGAATTAGAAGAAAAAAAAGAAAACAAACCCTAGCCCAACCCAGGCCCAACTAGCCAGCACACCCGGCAGCCTCCTGCGAATCGTTTTCTCACCGCAAACCGCACCCACTCAATCAATGACTTGCTGACCACACCGCATAACCCTACTCACTCGCTGTCGCCCAGGTCCCACCTGCCAGTCGTCATCTCCACCACCGCGACTCGTTCCTCCCCCTCACCACGTTGTTTCAGGATTTGATTCCGCAGCTTAATTCATCTTAATGCAGAGAGTAAACCGCCAGCGATCATCCCCTATTTAGTCGACCCTCTTCCCTCTTACTTTCCCCAGGCTACCTCAAATTTTGCTTGCACCGTTGCGGCCTTCGACGCACTCCGGCGGCAAATCCGGTGAGTACACGCCGCCCCAACCTCTCTGGTTCACGCTCATTTGATCTCCATTGTTGTGCGCATCCATTGACCCTAGCCACATGTCTTCTTTTGACCTAGAGCGTCGGCAACAACCTCGACTGAGAGACGCCTTGGTCTGCCTCAACTCCGGCGAGCAGTAGCCGACAAACCAGCGTGCCCCTTTCCCTCTGGTGAGTTCCTTCACATCCTATGCAAACTTGTGCACCCTCCTAACGCATTTACTTGATCACTTGCGACCCAGACGCCCGTCTTCAACCACGTCCGTGCGTACCCGAGCCAGTAAGTAACTACAGCGAGCAATACCCGTCGACACCGTGCGCCCCTCGAGTAACGGAGACCACATTGAGCTTCACTACGAACCTGCAAACTCGGTGAGCTTCTCCCCTCGCTCTCTAACTTCCTGTATCGCCGGCACCGTCACCGTCTGAGCGCGCCACCGCCAGCCACCGTCGACGCGCCGCCCATCTGTGGTCAATTCATTTCAGGCCGTTAGATCTTGATCCGTTGGCTAAGATAGATGACTTAAGTGAAGGGGTACGAATCCATCTGAGCTGCACAGATCTATTTAGATCCAATGTTCTATAACGCTCGATCCAGCCGAATCGGTACCAGCGAATCAGAACAAGACGCGTGGCACAGTTTTGATTTAAATAAACAGAAACATTTCTATTAGATGTTTAAACTTGCAAAATTAATAACTTTTAATCTACACGTTAAAATTTTACAAATTTTATATCAATGGAATCAGCAATAAGAATACTTTCCAACCATGCACTTTGTTTAGTATTTTGCTTCTGTAATGATTGTTTTTGCAGAAACTTGTTTAGACTTATTTTGTGTATAAAATTTATTCTAAAATTGTTTTTAGGGTAAAATATTTTGTAAATAGATTGTTTTGAACCTACTGACCATAGAAACCAACTGTTGGATTTAAAAATATATTTTGTCACACTTAGGAATTATTCCTTTGAATAAAATCATTTCTAGCTAAATAAAAATATTGATTATGGTTTAAAAATATTTTTTGAGTGAAACCTTTTGAAAATGACTTGAATTAAACTCTCTCATCCTAAACAACAAGTTTTGAGAATTAAAAATACATTTGGTGAACCCTATAAAATTATTACCTTGTTTAAAGGCATTTCCAACAAAATAAAATATTGCTTTGATTTGAAAATGGTTTATAGGTAAAACCTTTTGCAAATGGTTTTAATATTAAACACTTGACCTTAAAACACTAACATTTGTGTTTAAAAAAATATATATTTGGCAAACACTAGATAATATTCCTTTGATTTAAATCATTCCTAGCAAAACAAAAATGATTTAAAGTGGCCATTTTCAAATGACCTTGCCACTTTTATAAATGACCAGAAGGTATTTTAAAATGTATATAGAAAATTAGAAACCACCTTACGAAATAAAACAATCTTTTGCATGCTTGCATGCATTGTTTTATTTCCTTTATTTTATGTGATGAATTGTTTGAATGCTAGATTGAATTTGTGCCTTGATTGAATTGTAGTGAAATTTGAAGAGTGTGACTATTGCAAGATCAAGGAGTGAATCTATATTCTATACTAAAAAGGCAAGTGGTGCTTCATACTTTTGTCCCATTATTTTCACTATGCATTAGTGATATTTTGAGTAGGACTTGCATGGAATTTTCTAAGTATAAGCTATGCCTTGGGAAATCCTAGTAGATGATGCCGTAGTAGAATTTTCCCTAAGTTAAGACTCTTGCTACTATTATGCTTAGCCTAGCTAGTAGAAAACAAGTGTGGATTATACTCATGCTATGAAATATTTCTAAGTCTATGACTTGTGTTTTGTTTAATAAAACAACTATGTGAATGAATCACCTGGGTGGAATGGTATTTCTTGGATGGATTTTTGTTGAGTCGTTACACAAGGCCAGGGGACTGGTGAACCTTGTGTATCACACTTGTGGAAAGCAACCCAGGAACAAAGAGATTTGAGATGTCAAATGTTGAGAAGCTTCAAGTGCAGCCACTTGGCATTATGGGCTCTGCCTGGATCATATAGGTTGCAATAACTTAGCCAAATGGACAGTTGGTGGTAAGGGGTGATAGGTTTGGAGCGCGTCCATTTTGGTCTAAGGGAAGGCTTCTGAAAGATCTTGTCTCGATGCATGTCGAGTCTTGTGGGGAAAGTGCACCACCTCTCGAGAGAGTAAAATCTAAGTACTTAGCCATGTCCCCGGCAATGGAAAATTTGAGCTTCGAGACATGGAAGCTATCAAGGATATCCTCATCCCAATTTCTAAGTTAAAAACTTGTGGTTGAACAAGGGTTAAAGGATCTTCAATCTTTGATTGGTAGATGCCTTGGGTGATTTTTTTCCAAACAAAAACTTAGTATTTTCAAATTATAAGGAAAATCTATTTTGAGCAAAGCAAGCCTAAGCTCCACTTAGCCAAATGCATATAGATGATAGATACCACTATTCTACCATAGTATCACTTGCCAATACAATTCAAATGTATTGACCCTTGTGGCTGTAACTTATTATGTTGCAGGTTTGTTTGATGTTAGTGAAGTGTGTTGATTAGGATTACAAGTCTACAACCAACATGATTGCCTGTGGCACTCTAAGATGAAGGACTCCATGCTATAGATATTTCTGTTGTATTGTAATGAGATAGCCAAATGAGCTATGTGAGATGTAATGAATTATTTTATTCCTGGTTATAAAGTTGTATTATGACCTTTGTTTCTTGATATTACATCTTAACTGTGGATGCTAGCTATTGATCTAGGGACTAGCATTGTAAACACAGGATCTCTACCTTATTAAAGGTTGGGACCTCTATAAAGGTAATAATGGTTTGCAGAAAGTAAACAGGAACAGTGGAAGATGTATCAATGGTAAATATTGGACCGGGGTCCATATTTCACTAGAGGTGTTCTTCTTAAGATAAACAAACTTGGCATGCTGGGTAAACAAATTACAACAGGGAAATTGACAGGATAGAGCAAGGCATAACAATGCAATACTAGACATTCATGATCCTATGAGATTTGATTGGGAAATACAACAAGATACATATACCGCCATCCAACTACATCTATGAGTAGTAATCCACCTTCATATTATCATCCGAACCCCCTCCAGTATTAACTTGCAAGAAACGGATAACTGTTTTAAGCAAAGTGTGTAAGGTAAACAATCCACTTGTTCCATGAACGAGACATTGTTGTTTTCTCCCTAGTAGCAACAGCACATCTACAACCTTAGAGATTTCTGTCACTTCCCCGGATTAAATAGAGGCATGAACCCACTATCGATCATAAATACTCCCTCTTGGAGTCACTAGCATCTACTTGGCCACGATAGCTACTAGAAACGGAGAGCATGCAAGATCACAAACAACACAGACATGATATAATCAATAAGATAGAACCATTAACCAATCTGACATAGTAATCTCAATATCCATCAGATCCCCGAAAACACAACATGCATGATTACAAATATATGATCTTGATCATGAACGGAGCTCACGAGATCTAAACATGGTAGAACCAAGGAGGAGAAACAGCCATATAGCTACTACATGGACCCATAGTCCAAGGTGGAAATACTCACGCTTCATACCGGAGGCTGGCATGGTGATGAAGAAGGCCTCTGGGTTGATCTCTCCCCTCTGGCAGAGTGCCGGGAAGAGCTTAAGATCCCCTCGATCTAGGGACGATGGTGGCGGCGGCTACGAACTGTTTCGTGGAAGATTGATCGGGTACTTAGCGTTTTGGTATCTAGGGCTTCTTATAGGCTAAGAGGCGAGGTGTAGGGTTCGCAGCATAGAAAACAAAAAATTTCCTACGATGGGAACAACTATGTACCAAGATCTATCTACTAGATACAAGCAACGGACGGATATACATTCCTACAGAACATACCCTTGAATACCGATAAATCTTAACGAGTCCAAACTCGTGATTGATGTAGATCATCTCTTTTCAATGTCAAGATCGAGAGGAATTCCTAGCGCCGCAAAACAGCGGCGCATACGTGCTCGCACACATGTTCAAGGCACCGAGCAACCTCCGCCTCCTCGCTCCAGCAATGCAGCGGAAGCACAACTCTTTCTTGCCGAATAGCCACCGGGAACATCTATCTCGCTAGTCCGAGACCATGGGTGATAAATACTAGAGGAGAGAGAGATCCTTCACGAGGAGGTGTGCTTTGAGAGGATGAGAGGGGGGCCTTTTATAGGGGAGAGGGGGCACCCAAGGGGCATGTCGCCCAGCCATGGGGCTTCCCCCACCTCTTCCTCATTCATGTGGGTGGACACTCCACTCACTCAAATGCCTTTCAGTTTCCTCCACTCAAAAACCCACTCAAATTCCCATTAAATTTCCACCAAATTTAATGCAAACTCTCATTAAATAAAACTCCTTTTATTTATTCAGAATTTTGTCAATTACTTTAATGAGAAACATTCACATATAACCCCTTGCTAGTATTTCATTTCACATGCAAAAACACTTTCTTCAATTTCACCCGAAAACCTGTTTCGGTATCTAGTGAAATAAATTTCTGCGCTTGTTATTCTTTCCGGCATGAAACTTTTGCTCCAATTGGATGTCGGTGTATCTTAAGTGTGCCACCCTACGGTTCGTGAATAATGCGGACATGATCGAGACCCTTCTCCGATCAATAATCAGAAGCGGGATCTGGAGACCCATACTGACTCCCACACATTCAACGATGACTTTCTTGTGATCGTCGGAACATTTTATGCTAGTATCTTAATCCCTTTGTTTCGCGATATATTACATGTACGAGATTCGATCATCGCTATCTCAATACTTAGTTTGATCTCGTTACTGACATGCACTCTTTTCTTGTTCCCGTGATATAACATTCTAGTGATCAAATCACTTGCTTGCAAGCTAATCAATGTGATATCACCGAGAGGGCCTAGAGCATATCTATCCGTCATTGGGATGAACAAATTCCACTCTCGATCCATGGGCCTCAACATAACACTTTAGTAGTTCTGAATCCATCTTTATAATCACCCAGTTACGGTGTGACGTTTGATGTTATCAAGAAACGCTTCTGGTGTTAGTGATTGACATGATCTCATGGTCTAAGGATTAGGATCACTTCGTAAGTTGTTATAGCAATATAAACTCAATTACTTTGATCGTAATGCTATACTTCGGATGAATGTTCATCACACCATTACACTAATGTTGTGACCTCGTTATTAACAACATCCAATGTCCATGATCAGGAAACCTTGATCATCTTGTTAATCAATGAGCTAGTTTATAAGAGAGGCATAACTAGGAACTTCCTTTGTGATTATTAAACACACATGTATTAGCGTTTCCGTATTAATACAATTATAGCATGCAAAATAAAAATTTATCATAAATAAGGAATACGATAATAACTACTTTATTATTGCCTCTCGGGCATATTCCCTTCAGTCTCCCACTTGCACTAGAGACAATAATCTAGTTTGAAAATTTTGCGTATTGAACACCTATGGCTTTCTGGTGTTCCATATACGCAATTTCAAGTGGTTAACATAATCTACGGATCTGACGCTTTTAGGTCCATGTGTATTTGCATATCTTTGCGTCTCCACGCATCACTCATTCTCCAATGAGATGGCATTGTATAAATTTGCTCTTTTGGTGAGACCTTTAGTTCCTTGGGGTTAAATCATGTCGATACTATTGTCGTACAATGTATCTTTAGTGTTAGCCCATTGTGAACCACGCCTTAGTTTGATAACAAACTACTAGATACAAATTCCCTCCTTTGCTGCTACTATAGCAGTCATAAACTTAGCTTTTTGTTGTAGTATCCGTCACAATGTCTTAACTTTGGAATACATCCAAATCCATCATGGAAACTTTCTTTCCATTTCATTGTTCCACCCATAGTTTAAATTGAGATAAACTTAATTTGTATCCTGTGACAAAACTAGTATCAATGTAACGCTTTACAGTGAACTATTTGTAATTGTTTGTCACCTCTACACCAATATATTCTTAGTTCTTCCAAAAGATCATAAGAATATCCTCACTATCGTCCAATGATAATTTTATGATTCATTCTGGTATATGCTCATAACACTTAGAGCATAGGACATATCTTGATGTGTACATATAATGGTATGATTGATCAAAACATCCTTGTGATTTCACTCATCAAGTGTCAATGCACTTGAATCTTGTTTCACTTATCAAGTGTCGATACACTTGAATATTGATTCAATTCCTTTCCATGCGACAAGAACCGTTTTTTGTCATTTATATATTGAACTCCTTCAATATCTCATATATGTACGTTTGGCACAACCATATTAGCGTCACAGTCTATCCACTATAGACATTCATACTAAATATTTGGGTTTTGCCTAAGTCTTTCATCGAAATGAAATTCTTAACCTTTGTCAATAAAAGATAAATAATTTATAATCAACAAGATGTCCTCCACATAATGTATTAGAAATATGTCTTAGCGCTCGAACTTAATTTCTTGCAAATGCAAGCATCTTCATCGTCTCTAGATGAAAACTCCTTTTTCATCACGGTGAAGATTCCAACTCCACGAAGCTTACTTCAACCATTGAAGTTTGCATGCCCTTTTAGCATCCTTTGAATTTAACAAAACCCTTTGGACCGTGTCTTGTACACGTCCTAGGTAACCATTCTATTAAAATAATTTTGTTTTGTTTATTCATCTACCATATACCAAATTATATGTAGTGTTTGCTACTTTATTCCGTCCAGACTAAATATCGCTATGAAAGATCAAATCTTGTCATAGTCAACTCCTTGAACATTGTCGTAAAATACTTTACCGACATGTCGACTAGTTCATCTATGTGAAACATCCATGTCTGTTTCTTTATAGATCCAAATACGACCGATAGGTTTTTACACCTTTCCGGAGGGTCTTCCAAGTTCAAAAACATGATTTCTCGTGTTATGGAACTACCACCGATTTTTTGTCTTCAAGCCATTTGACGGAGTTAGGGACCATCATTGCTTCTTTGCATGTTGTCGGTTCCTCATTGTCAAACAATAATGATTTACACTCAAATCTCAGCATTTGATTGTTTATCTGACCGACTTGGTTCAATAAGAGAGGCATAACTAGGAACTTCCTTTGTGTTTATTAAACACACATGTATTAACGTTTCCGTATTAATACAATTATAGCATGCAAAATAAACATTTATCATAAATAAGGAATATGATAATAACTACTTTATTATTGCCTCTCAGGCATATTCCCTTCATGAGGCAGGGGGAACCCGGGGTGGCCGCACCCCCCTAGGCGTGGGCCAGGATTGGTCGCGCGGCCAGGGGGTGTGGCCCCCTGGTGGCTCTGCTCCGTCTCGTACTCTGGCTCTGTGTTCCCCACGGTAAAATATTGACTTTGGCTTTTGTCCCGTCCAATTCCGAGAATATTGATTTTTTGCCTTTTCTGAAACCAGAAACAGAAGAAAACAGGCAACTGGCTCTGTGGCATCTTGTTAATAGGTTAGTCCGAGAAAACATATAAAAATACCTCAAAGTGTAGACAAATAAAAGAAAAGTAGATACTAAACAAGCATGGAACATAAAAAATATAGATACATTTTCGACGTATCAAGCATCCTCAAGCTTAACTCCTGCTCGTCCTCGAGTAGGTAAGTGATAAAAATAATAATTTTTGAGGTGACATGCACCATTAAAATCAAGATCAAACCATTTGCAAGCATTGAAAGGTGGGATCAAATAACTCTAAATATGAGCATGAAAGAAGAAGTTATAACAATAAGACAAAGTAACTATGCATGCAACATGAAAGGTTACAAACAAAGATCATGAATAACAATGCATTGAAAGACATTTGTTTGTTTCACATATAGAAAACATAGCATAGTGGCATTCAGCTTGTCCCTTATGGAGTAGCAAATAAATGCATAGGACACCTTCAAAATTCATAAGAGTGACTAGATACAAATAGTTCATGACCAAGAAATATCAACAATATGAATCAATCAATAAGTTTTGGGACAATGCACATAGAACTAAGAATGGGAACTATGCTCTCTTAATTGGTGCCTAAGGATAGAAGATGGAGACTCAATATAATGGTGGAATTAAGGCCCTTCATAAAAGGGAAGCAGGGATTTCAAGTCTCATAAAGAGCTTCCAAAAATTATGGTACTTGTTAGCTTTCAGCTCTCATTGCCCCTATCATAAGCATCTTGAAGTGATTAAGGTTAAAGTGAACAAACTACGGAGTATATGCTTGACAAAGTATAAGTTGGCAATCTCATGTCCCTTGAATACGAGGGCCGCTCCTCATGCTACTCAAGTTTAGTTACCGGTAAGTTCTTGTCATAGTAAGTACATGTGTATCATAGAGAACCGCCAACGGGGTACCCCTTGCACATGATTCAGGAGCTATCCCATAATCACTGGGAGCAACCAACTAAGAGAGCAATAATGGCCATAATCAGGCAGAGCGACAAAACATTACTAATCAAAGAATAAAGTGGTACCACAAGTCAAAAACTAAATGGTCATAGAGTCTATGGTGATTGTTCATAGTCATAACATGGTGTGAGCATGTGCCAAGTCAACCCAAACAAAGCATCAAAGGAGAATACCACAATACTATGATTTTCTATGCTAAAGCAACGCACTATTCTTCCAAGGCACATTAAGAAATCCTAATTGTTTGGAACAAGTCATGCTACAGAAATAATCACTAAGCATAAGTTCAAAAAAACATCTAGCATGACATGATAAAGTCTAAGTCACAGTCAAAGCAAGCTCCTCTTGTACTACTAAAGCAAGTACTTCCTACTCCTTTCCAACACCAATAAACTTATTTGAAACAACACAGCGCCCCCGCGGGTCCAAACTACTTTATTCAAGCAAACTAAGCAAACAAAGACCAAAAACAAAAACTAAGACACTCCAAGAACAACACAACAGTGCATGAAACAATAAAAACAAACTGTCTAGAAAGACTTGAGATTTTTATTGATGAAGAAGGGGATGCCTTGGGCATACCCAAGCTTTGACGCTTGTACCTCTTGAAAATTTTTTGGGGTGACACGGGGTGGCATCCCCAAGGTTGAGCTTTTGTCCATTCTTCATATCATTACATCATTCTCTCCTTACACCTGAAATTTTTCTTCATACAAAACTTCACACAATCTTCATTAGCAACATTAGTGTATTCAAAAGATAATATACCTTGGGTTTAGTTTTAAAACAGCAAAACTTTCACTAAAGACACAATATAATGTAGCAATTCCCTAAAAAAGCTCAAGTTCCCAAAAAGACCCAAAAAGGAATCAATAAGAAACAAATGCAAATAATGGGAAAAATCTGTCAAAACAGACCAGCAGGTAGAAACCCATTTTTTCAAAGACCTTTTGTTGCTCAAATAAAAAAGTGTTAAACTAACTAAAGTTATATAACAACGTGGGGGATTTATTCAGGAAATTACAGCTCAATCTTACTTACATATATTTTACAAGAATTTTTACAGTGGAGCACAAAAATCTGTATCGGGACAGCAACTCCCCAAATCTTACTTCCCTCTCATTAGAGGTCATTCTTGGCACAAAAATCAAATAAAAAGGATAAGGAGAGGTTATTACAGAAGTAATAACTTCTAAGACTCAAGAAAACTATTGGGTTATCTCCCAAGAAGTACTTTTCTTTAACTCCCTTAAGTTAGGCACAAGAAGCAAGAATCAAGTATTTTCAAATGAAGAAGCATTAACATCAAACCTTGCTTTCAAAGGAGGATCAAAAAGCAACTTCTCTCTCCTCATAGGGAAGTGTTCAATACCTTTCTTGAATGGAAATTGATATTTAATGGTGCCTTCTTTCATATCAATGATGGCACCAACAGTTCTAAGCAAAGGTCTTCCCAAAGTAATAGGACAAGAAGCATTGTATTGAACATCCAAAACATAGAAATCTACAGGGACATAAGCATTATTAACCATAACAAGAACATTATTAACACTCCCCATGAGTTTATTTTTAGCATTATCATTAAGTGGGACATCCAAATAGCAATCTTCCAAAGGTGGCAAATCAAGCATTTCATAAATCTTTCTAGGCATAATAGAGACACTAGAACCAAGGTCACATGAAGCTTTGAGATCAAAGTAATTCACTTGCATATTAATGATGGGTTCCCAACTATCTTCTACTTTCCTAGGAATAGAGGCTTTGTGTTCAACTTTTCTTCCTTAATTTTAATAAGAGGATCAGTAATGTGTTTCGTGAAAGCCACATTCATATCACTAGCATCAGGACATCTAGTAAGCTTTTGTAGGAACAAAATCACTTTAGAAATATTGCAACCATCAAGATCAAAATCAAACTTAGCATCACTGGTAGTAGATTCATTGGGTTTAGGCATTGTGGTAGGAGGAATAGGGACTTCTTGTGGTTTGGTGGCATCCATATTGGTGGTGGTAATAGTGCACACACTATTGTTTCTAGCAATTTTAGCTTCTCTTTCCCACTTAGCATGTAGTTGATCTAACCGTCTAACATTTTCATCAATAGTAACTTGTATGGAATGAGTAGCAGCAAAGGTACTTTCCAAGGTTTCAGCTTTAGCAGTCATTTTATTAATCAAAGAGGACCGTGCTTCAGACAAAGAGGAAATATTTTTCTCAACATTCAAAAGATTTTCCTCCACAGTCTTGTTGAAAGTGGTTTGTTTACTAATAAAGTCTGTGGGCATGACTTCCAGTTCAGAGGGAGAACTTCTAGTATTGTTGTAGGAGTTTCCGTATGTACTGCCATTATTAGGAGGATAAGGCTTATAAATATTGTTACTACCAAAAATATTCCTATAGGCATTGTTCCTGAAATTATTATTTCTAATGAAGTTCACATCAACTTGCTCTTCTTGAGCAACCAAATAAGCTAAGGGAACATTATTTGGATCAATATGAGCTTTTCCATTTACAAGCATAGCCATGATAACATCAATTTTATCACTCAAAGAGGAGATTTCTTCAATAGAATTTACCTTCTTACCATGTGGAGCTCTCTCAGTGTGCCATTCAGAATAGTTGACCATCATATTATCAAGGATCTTTGTTGCAACACCCAAAGTAATTTTCATAAAGGTACCTCCATCAACTGAATCCAACAGGTTTCTTGAATATAACTTTAAACCTGCATAAAAAGTCTAGATAATCATCCAAGCAGTCAGTCCATGAGTGGGACAATTATTTACCAAAGATTTCATTCTTTACCAAGCTTGAGCAACATGTTCATTATCAAGTTGTTTAAATTTCATTATATCACTTCTCATAGATATAATCTTAGGAGGAGGATGGTATTTTCCAATAAAAGTATCTTTGCAGTTAATCCAAGAATCAATACTATTTCTAAGCAAGGATAACAACCATTCTTTAGCTTTTTGTCATCGGATTGTCGACAAGTACGCCATAGGTGGTCCTAGTGGCATTGGAAATATGGGGTGTGAGACGTCGGATGTTTCGGGAGCTGTGAGCACAAGTTTACCCAGGTTCAGATCCAACTGTGGTGATTGGATCCTACTCCTGCTAGCAACCCAGTAATATATCGGTGTAAGCTAGATGTTACAACGGATTACAGGAGAGGTTCGCCTTTGCGAGTTGATTGTGGTGTTACGGTTGAGTGGTTGTGCCCTAAAGGCTCCCATAGGGCTGGTTTATATAGTCATCGGGGCCTAGGGTTACATGAGGGACCTATCCGGCTATGTTACAGAGTCGGTAACTAGATACAGCTTGGACTACAAGTAATACTACAGGCCTAAGTCGGTAACTCTTCTGGGTCTTATCGTATCCAGAACTGGCTCCTCCTCTTTCTCTGACTGGGCCGCCCGTGAAGCAAAGCTCTAACCCGTTGGTGGGCCACCATGGTCAGCGATTCCTGTGGGTATACCCAGAAAGTATATCCCCAACAGTAGCCCCCGGAAGTCTCCAAGATCTAAAGTCAGATAAATCGTCTAGCCGTATGGTTTCTTTGTCTTGAGAATCTTGAAGGGTTTCCGAAAACTTCTTCCAGTAATGTAGGATTCCGAGTTAGTTGAGTCGGATATGTTTTGTTCTGACTATAGTCTTTTCCTTGCTCAGTTTGAAACATGAGCCGGATTTTTCAGCGCCGTGCAGACTGATAACTTTTCAGACTAGGACCTGTCACTAACAGGAGTCCCATCAACACGACCGTTGGTGGGTCCGTTCCTTACGAAACAGAATGCCGTTTCAATGCTTACGTGAAAATCGAGGGGCGGAAGAGTCGTGAGGAAGCTACCACCCTCTCTCCTATACGCGTGGCGCTAATCGCGCGTATTAACGCACGAATCTTGGTGCAGAGGTAAATAAAAGAGGGGAGAAATCCCTTCTCTCAGATTTATCTCTCCACCGATTCATTCATTGCCTCCTCGTAATCCTCGAGCGCTGCGCAGACATTCCCATCTACATATCTCAAAAAATTTCTCTCCCCCACCAGTCCTTTTCCTCCAAGATCAATGGCGTCTGCCACAACCTCAGGGGCGGCGGCGGGTTCGTCAGCAGCGGATGAGAAGAAGATGCAGCGGAGCGCCAAGGGGCATGCCGTTCCTGCCCCCGCGCAATGCCGAGAGGGTGCTGCTTCGGCACGCACGTCGACCGTGGCCTCAACTTGCCACCTTCGGACTTCCTCGTCGAGGTCCTGAACTACTATGGTGTGCAAATCCATAATCTCCCTCCCAACTCTCTGCTCGAGCTTAGCACTCATGCAGCTTTGTGCGAGGGGTTTCTTGGCATTAGGCCAAGTCTCACCCATTTCCGGTACTACTATGGTACCAGGAAAAACTCTATCAGCACCGGTGTGCCTTACACCACCAGCACCCTTAGCCTAGTCCTTAGGAGAAACCTAGTTTACCCAAGGATTAATGCTAGTGAATCCGTCAAACGCTAGGCCGGAACCTTCTTTTATCACAAAGATCTTCCGACTCCTGGAAAGGTGGAAGGTCTTCCGGCGTTCACCGACGGCGCCGCTCCCCACCAAAAGTCATGGGACGCGGAGGCGCCGGAGCTATTGGATATCTCGATCCTCGACAAAAGGCAGATTGAGTTTATGATGAAGCATAAGGTCCTCCGTGGATCTGACTTGATCCACTGCTGGTTGGAGCGTCGTCTTCAGCCTCTCCAGCACCATGGGGATCGCCTCATGTACCAGATCTCCACCGACAAGAAGGACAAGATGCGGTTTAGTTCGAACCGGATTCCGGCGTAGGACTAAAGACCCTTATGCAATATTTAATCAAGGAATGAGTGGAACGAAAAGTTCCAGAAGTATCCATGAAGATGTATACGTCCTCTGACTCCGGTAAATATTTCGACTCTGCTTTTGCGTTTCGTTGTTCTTTTCGGTTCTTTCTCCGACTCTATTTTCATCGATACTTTTCAACTTTATTAGCTCGAGAAACTCTCCGAGTCTGAGCTAGCTCCACTAGAGGGCTATCCTCAGACGTCCGGAGGCGACGGAGGATGATGAGGTGCAAGAAGTTGCCGCCCCTGCCTCCAAGAAGCGCAAGGCAAAAGAAGTTGTTGTTACTGCTGGTAGCCAAGTACTGCCAGTAGTTAAAAAGTAAGCACCCTATCTTTTGTTTTCATTACTTTGTACCTTTCTTTCTCTCCAAAACACACCTAATATTTGGATTTTCGTGTTCTAGATCTAAATCAGTTTTGAAGAGTAAGATCAAGCCGGACAGCAAGCCGGGCAAGCAGATGCGTCAGCAAAAGCTTGTTGTTTCCTCTGCCATGTCGCCACCAACTCCATCATGTACTCCATCAGCACAGGAAGCTTCTTCCTCTCCTGATGCTGGCAACATATCGAAAGCCTTGGTCACCTTTGGTGGTCAAGCAACTAACAAGGGTGAACCCATTAAGGGTAATGATCCCATGGTAATATCTACAGGAACATGGGATGAAGTGGCCGGTTCTGCTGTCTCTGGCCTGAAGAGGAAAAAGAAGGAAGAGATCCTCAGGCTGGCTCAGTCTAGCCTTGAGAAGTGGGCACCAACTATCGTCGGATTGTTGATAAGTACGCCATAGGGGGTCCTAGTGGCATTGGAAAGACGGGGTGTGAGACGTCGGAAGTTCTAGGAGCGGTGAGCACATGTTTACCGAGGTTCAGACCCAACTGCGTGATCAGATCCTACTCCTGCTAGCAACCTAGTAATATATCGGCGTAAGCCGGATGTTACAGCAGATTACAAGAGAGGTTCGCCTGTGCGAGTGGATTGTGGTGTTACGATTGATTGGTTGTGCCCTAAAGGCTCCCATAGGGCCGGTTTATATAGTCACCGGGGCCTAGGGTTACACGAGAGACCTATCCGGCTACGTTACAGAGTCGGTAACTAGATATAGCTTGGACTACAAGTAATACTACAGACCTAAGTCGGTAACTCTTCTGGACCTTGTCATAGACGGAACTGGCTCCTCCTCTTTCTCTGACTAGGACGCCCGTGAAGCAAAGCTCTAACCCGTTGGTGGGCCACCCTGGTCAGCGAGTCCTGTGGGTATACCCGGAAAGGAAACAACTTGAGCTTAATAGTGTCTCCATCTACATCCTTATATGTTTTCATCTCACAAAGTTCAACAAAGTTATTGAGGTGGGCAGCAGCATCATCAGAACTAGAACCAGAAAATTGCTCTCTCATCACAAGATTCTACAAAGCAGGCTTAATTTCATAAAAGGTAGCATCAGGAGCAGGTGGAGCAATAGGAGTACTTAGGAAATCATTGTTGTTTGTCCTAGTGAAGTCACACAACTTGGTGTTCTCAGCAGAGTTCATTTTGGCAAAAGTGGAGCAAGCCAACAGCAGCAGCAACTAGAGCATGAACTAATTTTTTTGTGTTTTTGATAAGAGAAAGCAAACCAAACGAAACTAATTTTTTTGAGTTTTTGATAAAAAGAGTCAAACAAAACCAAGCAAAAGAAACTAAGAAAAATAAAACAAAAAAGTAAAGAGAAAGGTTGTGAAGTACTCCCCTTGTGAATCCGTCCTTAGCCTCCCCGGCAACGGTGCCAGAAAACAGATTGATGCGCTCAGATCAATGTAGAGCTTCGTTGGGAGACCCCAAGAGGAAGGTATGATGAGCACAACAGCAAGTCTTCTCTTAGAAATAAACCAAGGTTATCGAACCAGTAGGAGGAAGGAAACGACCCAAAGGTGTTGCTAGCAACTTGGAAACCTGCACAACACAAACTCAAGACTTTGCCCCAATGAATAGTGAGGTTGTCAATCTCATCGGTTTGCTGAAAACAAAGGATTAACTGTATGGTGTGGAAGGTAATAATGGTTTGCAGAAAGTAAACAGGAACAGTGGAAGATGTATCAATGGTAAAGATTGGACCGGGGTCCATAGTTCAATAGAGGTGTTCTCCTTAAGATAAATAAACATGCCATGTTGGGTAAACAAATTACAGCAGGGCAATTGATAGGACAGAGCAAGGCATAACAATGCAATACTAGACATTCATGATCCTATGAGATTTGATTGGGCAATACAACAAGATACATAGACCACCATACAACTGCATCTATGACTTGTAATCCACCTTCAGGTTATCATCCGAACCCCCTCTAGTATTAAGTTGCAAGCAAAGGATAACTGCTTTAAGAAAAGTGTGTAAGGTAAAAAATCCACTTCTTCCATGAACAAGAGACTGTTGTTTTCTCCCTAGTAGCAACAACACATCTATAACCTTAGAGATTTCTGTCACTTCTCCAGATTAAATAGAGGCATGAACCCACTATCGAGCATAAATACTCCCTCTTGGAGTTACTAGCATCTACTTGGCCAAGATAGCTAGTACAAATGAAGAGCATGCAAGATCACAAACAACACAGACATGATAGAACAAATAAGATACAACCATTAACCAATCATAGTAATCTCAATATCCATCAGATCCCCACAAACACAACATGCATGATTACAAATAGATGATCTTGATCATGAACGGAGCTCACAAGATCTAAACATGGTAACACAAAGGAGGAGAAACAACCATCTACCTACTACATGGACCTGTAGTCCAAGGTGGAACTACTCACGCTTCATACCGGAGGCTGGCATGGTGATGAAGAAGGCCTCCGGGATGTTCTCTCCCCTCCGGCAGAGTGCCGGGAAGAGCTTTAGATCCCCCGATCTAACGACGATTGTGGCGGAGGCTACGGACTGTTTTGTGGAAGATTGATCGTGTACTTAGGGTTTTGGTATCGGGGGCTTATTATAGGCGAAGAGGCGAGGCAGGAGCACCCGGGGTGGCTGCACCCCCCAGGCACGGCCAGGCTTGGCCGCGCGGCCAGGGGGTATGGCCCCTGGTGGCTCTCCTCCATCTTGTACTCTGGCTCCATGTTCCCCACGATAAAATATTGAATTTGGCTTTTGTCCCGTCCAATTCCAAGAATATTAATTTTCGGCCTTTTCTGGAACCAAAAACAGAAGAAAACAGGCAACTGGTACTATGGCATCTTGTTAATAGGTTAGTCCCAGAAAACATATAAAAATACCTCAAAGTGTAGACAAAGCAAAGAAAAGTAGATACTAAACAAGCATGGAACATTAAAAATTATAGATATGTTTTTGACGTATCAATGACCACCCCGTCTCCACTAGGCCCGTAGGCACTCTCCCCATGATCTGCACCCCCACCATCAATAACCTTGCAGTCACTAAGACTCTCATCAACAAAGGCGCCGACTGAATGTGATCTCCACCGAGATGTTCGGCCAGCTGCAGGTGCCCTACGACAGGCTGATGCCGACCATGCCATTCTCTGGGGTGAAAGACGGAACCACCATAACCATCGGGCAGGTATGCCTCTCCGTCATGTTCGGGACGTGTGACAACTACCGCATAGAGCTCGTTGACTTTGACGTGGCTCACATCGAGATCCCCTACAACGTCATCCTCGGCTACCCTGCGCTGGCCAAGTTCATGGCGGCCACTCACCATGCCTACAACATCCTCAAGATGCCTGGAGGCAACGGAGAAACCATCACGGTCCGGTGTGACGAAGTAGAGGCTCTGCGCTCCCTCGAGCACGCCTACAAGGCAGCGGCCACTGCCTATCCCAAGGACATGGACGCATTGGATTACGTAGGGGCCTCTACGAGGAGGAGGCAAATGGTGGATTAGGAGAGCGCCATGGCCAAGAGGGCGGCCGCCGTGTTGTACCCGCTTCGCGAGGGCCAGGGTGTTGTTGGCACCCGAACCTTCAAGAGGAGTTAGGCACAGTCCCCGCCTCGTGCGAGTACTGAAGAGGATCCCAAGGACTTCCTTGACCCGAGGGCTCCTGACTTCCCAATGGACTGCACCCAGCGTGCGGACAACACCGATAGCCCTCCAAAGGGCATCTGGGCTACCGGCTGAGCAGGAGCTAACGGCAGCGGGAAGGCGGACAAGCCTCTCCAAGCAATGCTCCTGACTCCATGACTTTATGAAGGTGACACTCGAGAAACTCTCACCCCCTGCAGCCATATCTTCAGTAAGATCCCGTGCGACTCACGGTGGTGCTGTAATAAGCTTGAAGTCTGAGCAATTTTCTGGATCTTGTGCTTCATGCACGTCTTGTCATTTGGTTTTTCCCTCAGAAAGGTCTTCTCTAAAACAATACCTAACTGAGTTCACTCACATATACCTCGCGAGCGGGGGCTAGGCATGGTGCCCAACACCGGTCACTCCTCGGCATCATCAGAGCCTAAAGTGTAGAGCTCTGGACTTACGGCCTTGTTCCGGCCATAAGTTACCTCACCTACGGCCTCTGATGCTTGTGTCCCTCACACGGTGCATATATCAAGCCCCAGCGGTACGTGTGTTTTTCCCTACGGCCCTCTCCTGGTAAGGTCTATGGGGCGGCTTCTGAGGGATCATTCCCCTCTGTTCACCATCTAGGACCTAAAGCGTGAGCTCTGAACTTATAGACTGGGTCCAGCTACGAGTTACCTCACCCACACTCCTGGACAAAAATAAAAATGTTTTAGCAATGGCTCACGAGGCCCTGTTCCTTAGTTAGCTTGTCTAGGACCTAAAGTGTGCGCTCTGAACTTACAGACTGGGTATGTCTATGTGTTACCTCACCCATGCTCCTAGACCTTAAAAATAAAAATCCAGTGGTATGTGTGTGTTTTGCCTTACGGCTCTCTCCTGGTAAGGTCTAAGGGGAAGCTCTTGAGGCCATATTCCTCCGTTAGCCTATCTAGGACCTACAGTGTGAGCTCTAAACTTACTGACTGGGTCCGGCTACGAGTTACCTCACTCATCCTCCTGGACCTCAAAAAGAAAAATGCTTTAGCAATGGCTCATGAGGCCTTGTTCCTCTACAACCCGAGCTCTCTCAGGACCTAAAGTGTCGAGCTCTGAATTCACGGTCTGGCTTCGGCCATGAGTCACCTCACCCACGATTCCTGACATTTACGAATAACTCGTGTGAAACCCACAAAACCCTTGACACGAGGGCTAGCGGGAAAAACACTAAGTCATATAGCTTTCTCTTCAATAGGCTTACATGGCGAACCTAGAGAGATCCTCTCTAGTGGTTAAACTTTGTAGGGCCTAGAGCGTGAGCTCCGAACTTATAGCCCTAGTCGGCGGTAAGTTACCTCACCTAAAGATCCTAGCGCGTACAACACTTCGCATAAGTGCGTTTCAGTTCTCCAGCTATGGTCATCTCCTCGGGAGGCGCTTAGGAAAGGCATGCGAGCCTCGCATGGCATCGGCCTCGGCTATTCGAGGCTTGAAATATCCATCATTGGATTGCCCCGGCTGCACCAGGTATCGACCCTACAATACTCCGCCAGGGGACATGAAGAAACAACTCATGAGACGACCTCGGTCACGGGCCCATGCCCAGGAAGCTTCATCAGGGCTCGCTCCCCTTCCCTCGAAAGGTGCACAGCCCCTTCGCCTGCACGGTCAAGGAATAGTGCTTCCCACGAGCTTCGCGAGGCTGCACCCCCACTCAAGAATGCGCGCTCTAGAAGTAAGCATAGGATCCATCCATGAGGGTGTGTGTTGGAATCTCTACTAGAGCAATCAGCCTGAAATGCTGCGATCGGCAAGCTACGGCAAGCCGCCTGCGCACCCTAAGGCCCAATAGCCTAAGCTATTCCCTGCAAGCATAGGGGGCTACCTTCTTGAGGCGCTAAGAGCCTTGTGGGCCTAGTCAAGTCAAGCATTGCGCGCGATAGTCCGGCCCACTGGCTGAAAGGAGCCTTGCCTAGAGCGCACCGCAAGCGTCATCTTCGGGATCCACATCCTCAATCTCCATGCCCATACCTTGCCTCGCGAGGGCGTCATCCTAGGACACTTATCCTACCGACAGACGCGTTTGATGGCTCAAGAGGACCGTCCCCACGGGAAGAAGGCACGAGCCATCACCACCAGCCTCATCAAGCAGGCACTACGCAATGAACATGTAACGAACTCCAGGTACCACGAGAACATACAAAGAGAGGCAAACAAAACAAGGGTCCATACAGGAAAGTTCATCCTAAAGTCCTGGTTACAAGGCAGAAGGATAGCAACAAACGCGAAGATTTGTTACAAGTCTGCTTATCGGTTCTCCTTACAGCCCGACTGCGAATCGGGAGTGTAATGACTCCTTAGTGAGCGAAGGACTCCCAGCTCCGTTGATGCCAAGACGAGTACTGCAGGGGCTCCCTCCAGCCTCTCACAAGCGGCGGGGATAGTCGGTGCTGCACGACATAGGGTCGTACAAAACCACCTGAAAGTCCTTCTCAGTGTCACACCAGAACCGCAGCACGGATCCGCGGCCGATATCGTGGTCATGAATGAAGATCTTCCAGCTAGAGGTAAAGTTAATATCCTCCGACGAAGGGGTCTAGACCCCCATGGACCACTCTCTGCTTCCTCCTGAGTGCTTTAGGCATGGGCGTCCCCCGTAACGGCCCTGCGTCGCCAGGGCGAAGCGTCCGGGAAGTCGCACCCTGGAGGACCAATCATCCTCCTTCAGGACGAGGACAAAATCGGCCACCGGTTTAGGATCACCCCATCCCCAGCCTTGGGAGAAATGTGGGTCTCCGCCCTGGGGGAATGGTACGGACGGACGCAATCCCCGAATGTTTGTTCACACCGACAGGATGGCCCCCGTCCATTTCAGAAGGCGCGGAGCCGCTCTAGCGAACCCGGAGGCCACCCCCGCATGGACACACCAGGCGACGCTTCGTCGAAGGAGTCTCTTATGTCCCCGACATCGTCGCCTTTCCCTTCTAGCTTAGAAGCACCTGGGCGACCTGGAAAGGACGAGGTTTCGGCTCGAAAGTGCAAGAAAGGAAGGAAGAAAGCAGTGTCATGGAAGTGACAAGATTCCTTCCCCACCCCCCTAATTTAGCTGCGACCGTCAAAAAGACGCATCACAACGTCATGCATGCGGTATTAACCAGAAGGCCCCACGCGCCGTCACGTCGTGGGAATAACTTTCGGAGCGGGAACAGTGCACTCCAAATCTATGGGCGAGCGTGCGTGGCCAGTTGGGCTTCATGGCCAATAGTCAAACATGCTAAGTCCTCATTTACCAAGTGAGCGCAGGGGCCTGTCCACCATCTAGGGTCACTTGCCCCTTCAGGCCCACAAGTGGACATGTATAGGCCAAGCGCCCGGGGGCTACTATCAGAGCCCTGGCAACCGGGGTTCCACGTCCCCGCAGTGAAAGAGCCCTGCGCTGAGGGAATCTTCACCCTCGAGAGGTGGCACACCTCTAGACAGGACTAAACCGGGCAGGCATCGCGAGGCACCCGCCTTGAGGGAGAGTGAACCTACATAGGTTACGCCTCTCGAGGGAGACTACTATGGCATCATGTAATGCCTTTAAGCCTCGGATACCTCTGAGTGTGTCCGGGGCAGAATAGTAACTTTGCTGGAAGGAGTACGAATTACGGCCCCGACAGGAAGCGCAGTGCTTCCATGGCACCAGCCGCCTCGGTAAAGAAGAATCGGTCCACCCTCCTTTCGTAGGAAAGGGACATGCGATCTCATGGTGGAAGGTTCCCACATTTTCTGTTTTGGTGAAAGGGTGAAAAGCAGAGAGCGACGGATTAAGACAAGTGACATCGACAAAGGGCAATTTATAGGGGGACAGAGTGGAGCACGGCGAGCTAGACGAAGTCCACATAAAGTAGTCTCCTAGACCGGGATTTCAAGGAGAGGCACTGTGGACGCCCTTCCTGTATAAGGGTTGGGGGAAGAGAACCAGCACTACCCTATATAAGGGACCCTTCTCCTACCTTAGAAAGGATCGATCCCCAGCAATCTAAACCCTAGAAATCCATCCTCCATTGTACCCTCGCGAAGCCGAGCGAGCAATACAACAAAGCAGGAGTAAGGGCTTTAACTCCTCACGAGGGTCCCGAACCTTGGTAAAAAAACCTGTGTCATCTATCTTTCGTGGTTCTTGCTCCGTTGTCACCACCATCGCGAGGTTCCTTGGGAATGTGTGTTCATCCCCCTCTCGAACCAAGGGATCGTTGGACCCTGGTTCCTTCACGGGACAAATTCTGACACCTTTAGCTATAACATCATTACTTTTCCTTCTTCAACGGCAGTTTCTCATATATTTGATGACCTGTTCTTTGAATGAAATTGGTACATCAAAACATCACATGAAGAAAATGGGTAATCAAGCAAGTACATACTTCACTAACTGTAATTTTCCCCCATAATTTAGGAAATCTGTAATACCACATAATCTTTATTGGACTCTTTGTACTATGGGCATGTTCCAGAGAAGGTTTATTAATTCTCGAAGGCAATCCTAGATAGCTTAATGGTAGGCTTCCTTTCTGATAGTGCAAGGTTCTAGAAAAGTGATCAAGTATTTCTTCTGATACAATAATGGGTATCATGCTAGATTTGTGATAATCAACCTTAAGTCCAATTGAAATGGAAAATGTATGAAGCAAGGTTAGGCAAACCAGGTGATTAGCATTTGCTTTCATTATCACAAGAGTGTCATTAGCATACTGGACTACTGGGAAATTAGGACAAGCAGAACAACTAATAGGTGCTGTGATGCATCCACTATGCATGGCTCTATTTATGACTGATTGAAGGAGGTTTGCAGCCAGCACAAAAAGCAATGGTGATAGGGGGTGTCCTTGTCTCACTCCCTTTCTATAGTTAAATAAATTCCAAGGTAAACCATTTATCAACACTGCAGAAGTTCTAGAACTAAGGATAATTTCAATACATTTTAGCCACCTTGTCCCAAAACCTTTTTATTTTAAAATCTCTAGGATTGTGTTATGCTCAATTTTGTCAAAAGCTTTCTCAAAGTCTAATTTTAAGATGAGAATATCCTCCTTGGATTTATGGCATTGAAAGATATATTCAAAGGGCCATCCCAAACAGTCTTGGATAGATTTTTCTTCAAGAAACTATATTGGTTTTTATGAACTAGCTTTAGAATTATCTTCTGCAATATATTTGCAAGTAATTTGGTTATGATTTTGAGCACATTTTTAAGTAAGAAGATTGGTACGAAGTTAGCAGCTGTAGTGGGGCAATCCATCTTTGAAATCAGAGTGTTAAATGAACTGTTGATACTCTCTAAATTATTGTTTCCATTATAGAAGTTTTGTATCAACTCATAAACATTTGCCTTTATGATGTTCCAATAGTTTTTTGTAAATTCATTGCTGAACCCATATGCACCAGGGGACCTCCCAGGTTATTGACCCGGGCCTCGGGGGCAGCGATTTCTCCGTCTGTCGCTCCACGTGTAGATTCCCTATGGATCGCCGTGTTGGTTACCTCCTTGAGTTGATGCACTCGCCGGTGTCAGGCCTCTTCTATGGTGGAAAGCATACTGCAGATGAGGGTTGGCCGTGCCATCTGTGGCTTTCCCTGGAGGACGCTTTCTCTCGGCTCCCACCGTGCAAACGCCGGAGGCTCCATCCGTTTCTTCGGGCGGGGTCGCCACTGGCTCACCCTTGCCGCTAGCGAACAGGCTCCCAACTTCCTCCTTCGCACACCAGTCCACCGTCGCAAAGAGCTCGTCTATCGTGGATAGGTTTTCTCCGTGATGGCCAATTTTGTTGAGCATCCTGTCATCCATGACACCTTCAGTGAAGGCGGATTTGACCTCGGCATCGATGTCCCTGTGAGTCCTGATGAGGCACTAATCGAAGCACTGCGGGTATTTTCATGGGGTCTCACCGGGCTCTTGGCGTACTCGCTGGAGGTCTTTGTACGTGAAAGGAACACCGTCTGTTTCCCCGAACTTGGCGATGAAGAGGTCGCGAAGCTCAGACCACAAGTCGATATACCCTTCTAGGAGGTTTAGCAACTAGGTGTGTGTCGTGGCCTCGAGCCCCATGGGGAACCAGTTATCCAGGACACGATCGTCCCCGCCCGCTGCCTCGATTCCTGTTGTGTAGAGCTGTAAGAACTCCATAGGACTGGTGGTGCCGTCGTAACATGGACGCATCTCCGGCTTGAACTTGGGTGGCCACACCACCCGCCAGAGGTGTTTGGTGAGAGTAGGGCAACTGGTGTTATGGGTCTCGATTCCGCCGACAAGTGCCACTCGGTTCTAGCGACCCGCGACCGCAATATCTTGGGTTATGCGGGCCTCGCGGCCTCGGAAGCATGCTAAGGTCACTCGGGTGTATTCTGTCGAGCGAGTGACTTGTGCCCAGCCTGAGTTCCGCATGGGTCGTTCCCCTCTCGGGGCCGCCTGTCCCTTCAGCCCCAGGTCCAGATGGTGAGAGGAGGAGGGGAGGCACTCCGTGGGCGACCTCACTTGCCTGTGGCCTTGATGCCACGGAGTTGTCCCAGGAGACATCCACGAGCTCCGTGAGGCACGCTAGCCATTCCTCATGTGCAACCTCGATAGGCAAGTAGCGGTGACGCTCTTTCACCATGAGGCAGGAGGCCTCCGGTGTGAGCGTGGTGCGGCACCCCTGAGGTGATGAAGTGATCGAGGAAGAGTTCTCCTTGTGCGGCCCCGGGCGAGGGCGCAGGAAGTAGCCCATAGAGGATCCAGAGGGTGATGAGGTTTGGGAGGCGACAAGGCGCGAGCCTTGACCCTCTCTCGCCCTTCCCAGTGGGGTGCGGCTATCACGAGTGTTGACGTGCGTGACCATGATGTTGTTGCTGGCTAAAGTTCTCAAAATTGTGCCTCAGCCCCCTACCTGGCGTGCCAAATGTCGAAGAATGCGTCCAGTGAAGGAACAAGGGGTCCAACAAGCCATGAGTTCGTGAGGGGCCTGAACACGCGTTCTAAGCTTCTTAGTGACGGTGGTGACAGTGAAGTACATGCACGACAAAGAGTGGACATGCGGGTTTTTTACCTAGGTTCGGGACACTTGTGAGAAGGTAAACCCCCTACTACTTCATTGTATTGCTCACGTGCCTCGCGAGGATACAATGATGGATGAATGTATAGGTTTAGATCGCAGGAATCGACCTGTTCTAAGTTAGGTGTGCCTCGCCTTTTATAGCAGTGCCAGGATTCTTCCCCCAAATATTGGGCGGGAAGGGTCACCACATTCCCGCCTAAGGAGCCCCAAACTCTCACCGGCTCCACGCGGTCGCGAGCTGGCTCCACTGGTGGATTCTTCCCCGACGTTGAGGTTACCGATGACATCCTTTCTGTGCTGCCATGTCACAACGGGTCTTCTTGCACCAAAGCAGCAATGTCGGGCTCTACGGCGCTCTGGCGTCGTCATCCTGCCTTTAGCATCGATGCAGGCAGGAAGCATCTTACTTTCCCGAGGGAGACCGGTCGTGGCTTGGACCGGCAATTGGATCTTCATGTTGTGGTGGTGGTGGAGTTACCGCCGTGCCCTCAGGAAGTGCCTCGCCAGGGGTCTCTAGCAAGGCCAATCTTGATGTTCGCCCGTGTATGTGGCATTCTCATGGCCTATGGAGGGGTGAGTACCTCGCCAGGGGTCTCTAGCAAGGCCAGTCTTGATTTTCGCCCGTGTATGTGGCATTATCATGGCCTATGGAGGGGTGAGTACCTCACGAGGCTCCGGAAGGGTGCAATATGTGGGCCTGGCAACTTGACGGGATGTCGTACCCCTTGTGCCAATTGTCCAACACCATTTTTGTCAGCACTAACGTCATGTGTGGTCAAAAGAAGGAAATATTTGGATGCGTACAATGAAAACTTAGGGTGTACATTTTCTCGATGATAGACTCTGAGCCTATGCTCCGGTGTACACAACCGAACATAGACTCGGGGGATACTCCCATCAGGAGCGCTTGTCGCGCACCCAATAAAATTTCAAAGATCAAGATTAGTCAAGACTTGAGTCGAGTACCTCCTCGGATGAAAATACTCTAAGCCTATGCTCCGATGTACACACCTGTAACATGGCCTGGGGCTACTCCCATCGGAAGCACTGACCGCGCACCCGATAGAACAATCCTCCTACGGAATCGACATAAAAGGGAAATTACATGAAGAACAACTTTGAGCCTATTGATGACCCACAAGTATAGGGGGTAAATCGTAGTACTTTTGATAAATAGGAGTGTAGATCCCAACAAGGAGCGGACGGTGTTGAATAGTGGTATGGAGCAAGAAATCCCTGTGAATACTTAGCAAACGGATTTTTAGTGGTTTTCTGACAAGGCAAAAAAATAAAGAGCAAGTAACAGAAGTAACGAACAAACGGAGAAAGTGGCCCAATCCTTTCTTAGCAAAGGATAAGCCGGTGGAAATACTTATAAGGACCAAACGTTCTCGAGGACACATGAGAATTCTGTCAAGTGCTTTCGCTTCAAATAGCTGAGTATTCTTCTCTAGTGTTTGTAAGTGTTGTGTGGGTGAACCTGTGCTAACATACGCCCTTCCTAAGACTAATATATACTTGTGATTAAACCCCCTGCAAACATCTGTAACTATAGGAAAGTAATTAAGATATAAATCTAACCACATCCTTAAACTTTGAGATCCTATGCTCCCTTGTGCAAAGGTCTCCTAACGGGGGTTCAGGTTTCTGTCACTCCGGCAACCCCATGATTAGTAGACAAATACACAATGCATTTCCCTAGGCCCATAAATGGTGAAGTTTCATGTAGTCGACGTTCACATGACACCACTAGAAGAATAGCACCACAACTTAAATACAAAACCATTGAATAATAACTCATCACAGATTCACTACTAACAACATGAATTCTCCCATGTCCTCAAGAACTAAACGAACTAATCACAAGACATCATATGGATCAAGATCAAAGATGATATGGTAATGGATAACAATCTAAAGATAAACATAATCCAATGGTTCCACTCACAAGCATCAACTACAATAGTAATTAACACCGGGAAAGTTTCCCCTGAGAACTAAAGCAAGATCCAATACAATTGTTACAGTGGAACATAGTGGTGATGATGGTGCTGGTGGAGATGATGGTGTGGATGATGATGATGATGATGATCCCGATGAAGCCTATCTTGATGACGCTGTTGATGGCGATGGTCACCCCTCTCCGGGAAGGAATTCCCCGGCAGAAATCTGTCTGCCGGAGAGATCTTTCTCTCTCCGTGTTTTCCGCCCCCATAGGCGGCGGAAATCTATCTGTGGTCGCTCTCTGAACCTTAGGGTTTCGTAGGGAAGATATAGGCGAAGGGGCGGGGTCAGGTGGGCCCGCGCGTAGGGGGTGGGCTCCCTGAGGCCCACCTCCGTCCCTCCTTCTGGCTTCCTTCGTCTTCTGGTAAAATAATATGTTTCCATATTTTTCTGGTATTTTTCTGATCTTCACGAAATTGCACCAAAACGCCTTCTTTTCCATCAGAATCCAGACTTCAGCAGTCCATCCTCCAGGAATCATCCAACATGCATAAAAAATGAAAAAGCTATAAGTGATACCTCATAATAAGATAAATATCAATGAATAGAGGTAAATTATGATATAGAAAGGTGATGCAAATTGGGATTATCAACTCCCCCAAGCTTAGACTTCGCTTGTCCCCAAGAAAATACTAAGCTCAGTAAACATGTCCACAGGTTTATGGAGCAAAGTGTCGAGAAAATAATACGAACAAGAAGCATCACACTTACCTTTGCATAACTCAAAGAAGAAAGCAAATCACCATTATATAACTTAGCTTGTAACCAAGTATAGAAGTCACAATAAAGATGCATAAAGATAAATCATAATTGGAATTGGCAAACTTGTTCTTGGTCAGAGAACACCTGGCAAATAGTTTCACAAAAGCTTTTTGTAGAAGTTTCAAAGAAGGAGCACTCTTTGCTCAACAAGGTTTTTCACAAGTGAAGGCTTTCAAAGTAATACTCAATAGATAAGAGTTCTGTGCAAGCAAGGAAGATAAAGAACATGATTGAATAAATCACCATATGAATGCTTGAAACACAACAACTCAAATGCTTACTGGAGATAGAGAGGAAATAGGTTTACTGACTCAACTGGTAACTAGGAGAAAGGTCCCTTTATAGAGGGTAGCAGGGTTTACAAGTCATAAAGAGATTCCAAAAGATTATGGTACTTACTATCTTTGAGCCCCCATTGCCCCTATCATAAGCATCTTAAGATGATTAAGGTTAAAGTAAACAAAAATGGATCATATGCTTGATGAAATATAAGTTGGCAATCTCATGTCCCTTGAATACGAGGGCCACTCCTCATGCATACTCAACTTTGGGTCCAGGTAAGTTCTTGTCATTGTAAGTATTTGCATATCATTGGTAATCGCCAACGGGGTACCCCTTGCACATGGTACATGAGCTTTCCCATAACCAAAATGACAAGGCAAGCAAACAATGAGCATCTCAGCAATCTTTTTATTTACCATATGCATAGCTTTTTATTTAGGATGCTTCATAGATGACTCACTATGGTGATGCTGCAAGTTTCCACCATGATTAAGCATGGCTTAGGCTAGCGGCCCAGGCGTTTCTCTAACACAAAATACAAACTCCATGGACTTACAAGTTCCCTCTTTATTTCACACTATTGACATCCATAGACAAAAGAGCATGATATCAACTGTGTACAGGGTACAAGTGCAATGTTGAAAACGTTCCCCGTGATAGCACGGTTCTGTTAATTCCAACGTATAGATGCAAGCATATACAACTTCGATGTTCACAATGGTTGAAGTTTATTAGGGGCAATAAGTAAAGTGTGGCTTCAAGTTCGTGAGAACTTTACTAACTAGTTTTCACATAACAAAATACTTTTTAATTCGAAAGGTAGATGAAACTTGAGAATAAGCTTTGAATAGCAAAAGTGCTACTAGGTAGATATGGTGTACAAAAGTGACAAAAGTTTTGGTTCAAAGGATTTTGGAAACATGAGAAGTATGCCTTCTCAAAATAGGTTTTCGGCTAGCAAGGCTGTAGCAAGCAAGAGAGTTGAAAGAAACAAGAAAACATACAAGTAATAAAGCCAAACATGCAATCTTACTTGAAGACACAAAAGAATATTAATAAAGAATACTAAGCATATGAGCCAACAAGAAAGAAAAAAAATGATACAAAATACCTACAAGCTTTTTCTTTCTTTTATCTCTTTCATAGATAATTCTACTGACCAGTACTCGGTTTGCCAAAACCAATTTAGATCCACTTGATGATCCCAGAGTGGTGCCAATACTGATCGACAAGATCCATCATATAACAGAGATTGCAAACTAAAATAAGAAGTGCAAAAAGTAAAAGATAAGACTTCTCATTAATATTCCAATAAAGGCACTCACACCAAGGGATACATAGATAATCAACTAAAGGAGAGATACTTCCACATGCAAACCAAACTATAAGATAACCTCTCTACCAAAGATATGAATCCACTACAAAGGTAAAAGATAATAGATAATGGTGGTGATACCGCGGTACTCCCCCAAGCTTGGAACAAGCCAAGGGGATGCCAAACCTGATGACGAATTACTCCTTCGGTGGCGGTGGCGTTGCCCCCTTTTTTAGAATAAGAAAACCTTCCAGCATCTTACGAAGCTTGTCGTTCTCCTCTTGAAGTTCATCCACCTTTTTCCTCAAGGCACGATATCTTTCACAAAACTCATTGGTGGTTCGAAGGGCTTCAGCTGCCTTAGGGCAGTATATGAGTTCTGGACCAAAGGCTATGATTCCCTGCATGTGACGAGAAAAGGCATTCGTAGTGTTAATTTCTCCTACAAAAGTAGGTTTCCTCCCCCTTGTTCCTGCGGTGGTTTGTTCTTCCAACTCTATCTCCACGGGCTTCTTGCCTTTGACGTTGGCGGAGGCCATGGTGCTCTAAGCTTGAGAAGATTTCCTGACAGAAACAGACTGAAACAAAAACACGACGAGAACACGATGCACGAACCTCGGGGGATCCGAGGGGTTATATATTACGAAGTTTTAAGGCATAAGGAAGGTTTTTGACACGGAAACAAAGCGGAGACGGAGTTCGGGGGAATCAAACCCCCTCCAGGCACGGCCAGGATGGGCCCGCGCCTGGGGTGGGTTTGTCCACCCCGGACTCTGTTTCCTCTTCAGTTACGTCTCGTAACTCCCTTATGTATTAAAAACATCAAAAATATAAAAAGATAGGGGTTTCACGAACCTTCTGTTTTTACCACTTTTACCTATTCAAAGACGAACTCTGCAGATTCCTTTTCTCTTTCTCCTGAGAATTTCCTTCTTACAAGACCCTTGCACAAACTCAATGACAACATTAGTGTAGGCAAAAACAATAAACCTTTGGTACACACTTCAACTTAAAACCCATAAAAAAAGCTTCCGTAAGAGGCAAATGCGGATGATGTCAGAAATCTGTCAAAACAGACCAGCAGGTAAAGATTGATTTTTTCGAAGAAATTTTGTTGCTCAAATCAAAAGTGTAGAACTGATGAAAGTTGGGTAAAAACTTGGAGAACAAGCACAGAAAAATGCAACTCCATCCTAAGTACTGAGCTCCCTCACAAATTTTTACAATACAACACAAAAATTTGGCCCAGGACAGCCACTTTTCACAACTCCTCTACTTCACAAAAGTAGTTGAACTTGACACAAAAACAAAGACAAAAAGGATAAGGAGCGGTTATTACAGAGGTAATAACTTCCAAGACTCGACAAAACTCTTGGGTTATCTCCCAACAGGTACTTTTCTTTAATGGCTTTAAGTTAGGCTTAAAACTTCCAAAGATGCTCACATAGGATATATATATCTGAAATGAAAGAGAGCATCAAGAATCAAATAACCAACACACTTGAGTCTAACCCACTTCCTATGCATGGGGGTATCATGGAAAAATTAATTGTTAAAATAAAAAGGCACTAGCATAGGAAGATAAAACAGATGCAACTTTAAAGCTTTCAACATAAAACAGGGAAACTTAACATCATTGAGATGCATAAAATCATGTTTCCCTCTTTTAAAATAACTTTCAGTAGCACTTTGAATAAAGTTGACAATATAACTGTCACTGGAAACAACTTTATCATCAGAATAAGCATACTTATAGTTACCAAAAAGAGGTCCAATGTCATAGACTGGCACTACTAGAGAAAATGCTATAGGAGACATGCTTATAGGAGGCACATTTAGACCATATGCGCCTCCTATAAAATAGACGAGGCGCACTCCTTCTCCATGCGCCTCTAGTATAAAAATAGGCGAGGCGCATATGATAAGAATGCGCCTCCTATAATTCTTGTACGGACGAAATCAAGAAGCCCCAGATTATGCGAGGCGCATTCTAATCATATGCGCCTCCTATATATCAGATATGCGAGGCGCATATGGACAAAATGCGCCTCGCATAAGCTGCGTGGACCCAGATAAAAATCGGTGGTCGAATATAAGAGGCGCATATAGTCATATACGCCTCCTATACTTGACAATATGCGAGGCACGTATAGTAACATGTGCCTCCTATACGCTGCCAGCCCCACCCCATCTCCTACCACAGCCACACGACCCCACCCCGCATGTCCGCCTCGTCCCTCACCAATCGTGTTCGCGACCCCTCCCTCGCTCGCTAATCCCCGCCGCCACCAGGCTCCCTCGCCTTCCCTCGCTCGTTGTCCACCCTCGCCGCATCCTCGTGGCCGCACCTGCAACAAAGCTCCCCCGTCCCGAGCTTCTCCCCCGGCACCAAGGCACACCGCCACGTTTTTTTCCTTCCTCCATCCCTCCCTCCCTCCCTCACCTGAGATCGGATCAGAGATCCTTCTCCTCGGATCAGGAGGCGGCAGCCAGACCCGGCGGCGATCCGTCCAGCAGATCGGGAGGCGGAAGCCTGACCCCGAAGGTGAGAATTTGTAGAGGGTTTGGCCAATGCCGTCGACGGACCATTCATGGTCGACTTTGCAGAGGTTTTGGCCAATCCCGTTGGCAAACGATTTGTGGTCGGCTTTGCAGAGGGTGTGGGTGTCGTTTTCGTTGGCTCAGGTGTTGGCTTATTTACGATCAAACTGATTTCTGGCCAGGTTAAGAAGGTTGATGGGCCTAGAAAATACTTTAGCTTCCTACCCTACATGAGCTTCTACCTTCCAAGTATGATACTGGCCCTTGTGTCTTGTCTATTGTCTGGTATTTTCATTACAACTTTTGTGAATAATTAGTCATAATGCAAGCAATATGTGTTAGTTTTATTCACATATGGACCTTGATAAGTTCAATTCTCTATGCTAGAGATAACTTAATATGTGGCGCTATAATAAAACATAACGTAGTTTATGTCATGAGATTTGATATGTTGGTCAATTACTAAATATATGCACATAAAGATGTTGATCTGGTACTTTCCTGTCACCTTGCTTCAGACTTTCTTATAGAAAAAACTCTGTTATTTTGTCGCATAGCTGAAGGCCACATCTCAATCCCAGTCTTGTAACCGTTTGAATTAGTACCAGCACACAGCTCACCAAATGCTGACTTGGATTTGGTTATGAGTTTTGTACATGATATATTTTAGCTCATGGCACATCGTTATTGCTACCAAGGACTAACTTATCGAAGTTTGTTGCTGGTTTCTTTTAGAGCTGCTACTATTATGTGTCAGGTCGTTTTATTCTCTGTTCAACAGTTTATATAAAAGTTGTGAAAGTTCTGATGATCTATTGTTGTTGTCTTGTTGAATTCTTCGAGATCCCTATGAAATCCTTTGAATCAATGGGTACATTTGGAAGCTTAGAGATAGTTCTAATTCTTTCATTCTGTATGATTATCTTTGCTAATCTTGCTAGCAATCTTAAAAGTAATGATTATTTTGTTTGTAATTTACGAATAGTTGGTCATTCTATCACATTTAAGATAATGTGTTGCTAGTGGCAAGTACATTTGTACCTGGGAAAGCTAATAAATAGAGTTCATTTCATTTTAATGCTATAAATATTTGAAGATAACCTAGTCTGAAAGCTCATTACCACTTTTTGCGAGTTTTTTTCTGATATGGCATGGAACAAGCTTAAGAATGGATAACTTGTCTCTTCTGACCAGCTAACAGTGTGCATGTTATTCATTTGTACAAGATTCATGAGTATATACTGTTTTGGTATTTTCTTTAAATTTGATGGTGGTGTAGCTTATTTGTCTATTCATAATGTTGAATCAAAAATGTTGCTTGTTCAAACTAGAGCTATGAGTTTGGCATTGCGTTCGAATGTCGTTGGTTGTTTGACTTCTTATGCCTGCAGAAACATGCAATGGTGGTGGACATGATGCAACTGATCTTCCAAGCAATACTTAAGTGGATTTTCCTGTTAGATATGCTATTATGATGTGCTGGTTGAGCAGGTAAGTTTATATTTGGCATGTTTGTTGAAGTTTATCTTTTCTTCGTGCTTGAAATCCCGCCAGATATGCTTCTAAGCGCATTCGCGTAGCTACGGCAGCAATGGGATGCTGTTCAACAACAACCTCGCTCAATCACTATAAGTCCTTACAGGGAACACCCCGACCATTTTTCATGTTCTGGTTTTGCAGTAATTGTGGGTCTGCAAACAAACAGCCCGTCCACTTTTCCCCATAGCGAAATGCTGCCTTCTTCAGAGAAGAGACATTGTTCTTGCAGTTACTGTTCTTCTGTCGGTGCCTGTAATTATTGTTCAATCACACACTTCCTTGGATTTTTCATATTGGAAGAAAAGAGTGAATGGCCTGCTCAAGTCATGTGAATAGAAATATATGGGGAATCACACAATAGTAACTGGAGTCAACAACATCTTAGAGTACATCCAAGCAGACCAAAATCCATTATTTCTACCCACGTACATAATGTATCAGGCACTATAGTACCACTCCTGGTTTGATGTTTCTATTTTTGCAATAGTCTACTGTTTACAACTATACATGGTTTGATTACCACAACATTATAAATGTTTGTTACACGATGTTGCAATTAAATACCTTATCTTAGGCAATTAAATTAACTTTTAATAGGACTTGACTAAACCTGATTTTCAATTATGTCTTAGTTATAGGACTTGATCACCAAGCTCACTAGACTTTGAAATGCCTGATATATAAAAATTGTAGGACAATGTTTATTTAACTTGTTAAGTAGTTTTTCTATAGCATCCTTCACAAGGAAGATCCAAGTTTTGAATATCCTTCGGGTTCTTATATTCATTGTTCGTGTCTACCTATCTTAAGGTTTATGGCTTACTAAAGGTTAATTTTGCTTTGCTATGAAATAGAAAATCTCTCTTCGTTGCTAAATAACGTTTTATATTTTTTGTAGCAGATTGTGATCAATCATGATAAGATTATGGAGCGGGAGAAGCAGCTGCACCAGGTGACACTCGCTAGGCTCCCGACGATGGCGTTGGAGCAAAGGTTCTTAGTGTGTTGGATCTTGAAGATTTTTTGTCTTAGAAGAATTTGTATTGCCTATCTTGCTGTGAACTTGTACTCGGAGGTGTGAACTTGTGGCACAAACACTTGGTGTTGTGTGAAAACTTGGCACTTGTTGATTTTAGTATATGTATGAACTCGTATGTCGCGATTGATGTGAAATGTACTTGTATTCATGTTGGTTCTATTATGCTTTGGCCAATTGCAAGTTTCTGGAAAATTATGTGCTATTTATATTGTATTCTGGAATGCATTGTATATTTGAATATCCGTATACTTTTATTTATAGCAATCTGTAAAACTTGAATTTTGAAAATATTATAGGAGGCGCATATAGGACACTATAGGAGACGCATATACAATAAATATACGAGGCGCATTGTGAAACATATGCGAGGCGCATATGATATGCGCCTCGCATAAAAAATAGGCAAGGCTCGGAGCTAGAGGCGCATACGATATGCGCCTCGCATATGCTTTTAGGTGCGCCTCACATAAGGTTTTATCTAGTAGTGTGGATCAATAGAAGCAAATTGTTTCATCCTAAAATATTTATTAGGCAAGCTGTTTTCACATGGAGCTTTAACAAATTTGGAAAAGTTAAACTCATAAGAATATCCATCAAACTTAGTTAAAAAAATTTCCTTCTTACAATCAATAATAGCTCCACAAGTGTTCAAGAAAGGTCTACCAAAAATGATAGGACAAGTTTTGCTAGCTACTGAGTTGAGCACTAAAAAATCAGCAGGATATTTAATCTTACCCCAGAGAACCTCCACATCTCTTACAATGCCAATGGGGCAAATGGTCTCCTTATTAGCAAGGTGGATAACCACATCAATGTACTCAAGCTCACAAGGACCAATTTCATGCATTATTTCCTTGTAAAGCTCATAAGGCATAGCACTAGAACTAGCACCAATATTACATAAACCATAGTAGCAATGATCACCAATTTTAACAGAAAACACAGGAACACTAGATTTTCTTGCCTTATTAGGATGAGAGATAATATTAGAAGCGTCTTCACAGAAGACAATGTGCTCATCCTCTATATTTCTAATGACAGTGTCTTTCACAATAGCTACCACGGGTTCATTACTCAAACGCTTACCAGGCTCCATAGTTTCCATTGTACCTTTATTATTTGCACTAATAATCATAGAATACTCCTTTATCTTAGCTAGGAAAGGTAATTTCTCAACATGGGGTTCAGGCACAATATGATTAGTAGTACAAACTTGAGTACTTCTAACTGGAGCATGATTAACAACATCTTTATAAGGAGCATGGTACTTATTCCACTTCTTCTTAGGAATTTCAATGTAAGAGGCAAAGGTCTTAAAATAGTTAGCAATACTTTGGGAATCAAGACCAAACTCATTACTAATATCACGGAAGTTGTCAGTATCCATAAAAGATTTAATGCATTCATAATCATAGTTTATAGCTGACTTTCTTCCGTTGTCATTCTCCCAAGCTTCAGTGTTGTCTTGAATACGGTCTAAGAGATCCCATTTAGCTTCTTCCTTCATACATGTGAATGATCCAGCACAAGAAGCATCTAGTAAATCTTTATCATGAAGAGAAATCCTAGCATAAAAGTTATAGAGAATAATATTGTCAGGGAATTCATGAATAGGACATTTAAGCATTAGTAACTTCAATCTCCCCCAAGCTTGAGATGTAATCTCTCCATCAAGAGGCCAAAAGTTATATATAAGATTTCTATCCTTAATTTCACTGGGAGGGTAAAATTTAGAGTAAAAGAGAGATGCCATCTCCTCCCATTCCATTGACTGTCCATTCTTCAGCAGCTTATACCATTCTTCAGCTCTCCCTTTCAAGGATATGGAGAGTAACTTCTTCTTCACCTGTTTAGTTGTGATACCTACACACTTAAACAACCCGCATAATTCATGGATAAAAAGCAAGTGATCAACAGGATGGACAGTTCCATCCCCAAAATAATAATTATCCATAACACGATTAAGAATACTGGTAGGTATCTTAAAAGGATCTATCTCAATAGGAGGTGGTTCATCTACTACCCTAGCAGTGGTAGTAGTTTTCCCAAACAGAAAACCAAGTGGGTTATCCATATTGGAAACAAAGTAACAAGAAGTAACAAAAGAAATACTCACAGTAAAAGTTTGCCTTACCAGTTCCACTCTTCAATAGTGGTTCACTCCCCGTCAACGGCGCCAGAAAATAGTCTTGATGACCCACAAGTATAGGGGGTGTATCGTAGTACTTTTGATAAATAAGATTGTCGATCCCAACGAGGAGCAGAAGGTGCTGAACAGTGGTATGGAGTAGGAAATCCCTGTGAATACTTAGCAAACGAATTTTTAGTGGTTTTCTGACAAGGCAACAAAACAAAGAGCAAGTAACAAAAGTAACGAACAAACGGAGCAAGTGGCCCAATCCTTTCTTAGCAAAGGATAAGCCGGTGGAAATACTTATAAGGACCAAACGTTCTCGAGGACACATGGGAATTCTGTCAAGTGCTTTCGCTTCAAATAGCTGAGTACTCTTCTCTGGTGTTTGTAAGTGTTGTGTGGGTGAACCTATGCTAACATACCGCCCTGCCTAGGACTAATACATACTTGTGATTAAACCCCCTGCAAACATCCGTAACTACAGGAAAGTAATTAAGATATAAATCTAACCACCGCCTTAAACTCTGAGATCCTACGCTCCCTTGTGCAAAGGTGTCCTAATAGGGGTTCAGGTTTCTGTCACTCCGGCAACCCCACGATTAGTAGCCAAATACACAATGCATTCCCCTAGGCCCATAAATGGTGAAGTGTCATGTAGTTGATGATGTGGACATCCCTAATATTGATACAACCGTTGTACCTACAGCAACACACATACAAGGACCCATCACAAGATCTCGTGCCAAACAACTTAACTATCAGGTACTTTCGTTTCTTGGAACTATTCCTCACATACATGAGAATATGATGTTGCCTAAATCAGATATATTTCTTACTCTTAGGAATGATGGACCAAGCATGGATGAGAGGGACAAGCATTGGAGCATGGCCATGCATGGAGATGGCAGCAAGCATGTGATGATCCAAGAGAAGGCCACGAATGAAGATTTCAGAACTTTGAGGCCACCATAATGAAGAAAGAAGGCTTGGACGAAATATTCAAGATCAATACTTTACGAATTCGTCCATAGCATAATATGGTGCTGCGACACCTTTATTTTGGGCCAGGCCCATGTAATTTTCGCAGGATTTTAATTAGCCACTTTTTAGAGTCCGTATTTGAGGGGAAAATGACTTTTAGGGTTGGATTCGGCCACCACTTCCATGGCTGGCCAAAACCCCAACTTTTCGCCCTTAAATACGCCCCATAGCCGAACCTCTAGACTCGGATTTTGTTTAGACATTAAGTTAGCCATCATAGCAACTTCGCCAAGGCTCGAGCGTCGCAGAGGCCTCTTGTACTTCGCGCCTATTCAGGATCCCACCTCTTCAATAAAGATTTCCTCTTAATCCGCAATATCTTGATTGCAATATTGGTTCTTACTTGTTCTCGATTTCAGGTAGGAATTAAGACCCTCGCTGGTCAGGCTGATCGTGTTCACGCAGGATCGTTAACCTCCAGGAGATTGGCCTAGCGATTGCATTGGCGCTCATGCTCGCACGTGTAGTTGGATCGTCAAGCCCGAACTCCACCAAATCGATTATCGCCATCTCATCGAAAGATCAGACACCTTTGCCCTATCAAGTGGTATCAGATTTCAGGTTGCTCGGTGAGATTTTACTGTTTTCGTAGATTAGATCTGTTTTTACCTATAACCCACGAAAAAGCCAAAAACACAGTTATAGTTTAGATCCATCCCATTACCAATCTATGCCTCGCATTATCTTTTCAGTTTTTGCATTGTTGAATTTGTGTCTACATCGTCGCGTCGAGTTGCTGGTCTTAGTGTCTCGTCCCTTAGAGTTTCGAGTTCTGATCATAGTAGTCACCGCCACACTCACCGATCACCGCCACCATATTCCGCCACCATATTCCGCCGCCATATACCCTGCCACCATAAACCCTAATACTCCGCCACCGCCTTCCTACCGCGACACAGATCCGATCAGTTTCGTGCTGTGGTACGAGTCCGAGTAGAGTTATTGTTTCCTAGTTATTTCTTTTTACTCTCCTTCTTTGTTGTTTCCGTGTTAAGCTAAAGTCCGTGTCGAGTTAAGAGTCCGGTCGTAAGTCCAGAAGGAGAGCAAAAAAAAAAGTCTGGAACCGCCTCCGAAATTTTTTTCTGGCTATACTAGTTTTCGGCTTTGGGGATCACTTTTCTCCATCGGCCGTTATAGCGATATTTTTTTGGCGCCTGCGCGCTTTCCGGAGCAAAATAAAAAAATTCGAAATTTTTTTTTTGGGCTAACCTCTTTTTAGACCCCGTAGATCAGTTCTAGACACTCGCCATCATAGTGATTTTCTGCATCTCGGTTCGCTTTTCAGGGTGCCATATCATCATACAGTGCTTGTTGTGTCGCGTCATGACATCGTTGGTGATCTAGGCTCGCGTCTCTAGTAAGGTCTAGCCTAGGACCAGCACAGTACCGTCGTTGAGCATTCTTTCAACTTTTGCATTGCTGTTTTGATAATTGCTAACCCCCCTTGCTAAGCCTTCCAAGATCTCCGCAGATATTCTCCACGTGCGGTGTCTCGACTCCTGGTAATCGCTTGGTTCAATCTCTGGACCCACTGATCCTCGCAGTTGCACATCGCCTTTTCCTGCTGTTTCGTAAGAACTTGTAAGAGCTTCGTATATTGCTTGACGGATTACGCGTGACTTACACCATATTCCTGTAGTATATACCTGTGCTTTTTACGGACTAACCATGACAGATACTTCGCAGAACCCTGCCACCATGACGAACGAAGAACTGCATGCCCACTTCTCCGCGCTCTTGGTCAGTCGCGCTGAAGACGTGGATACGCGCCTAGGGGAGTTTGACACCAAGCTCACCAACGCCGTGGACAAGATCGATGGACTCGAGAAATCCTTCAACGCCAAGCTTGACGTTCGGTTCAAGGAGCTTTTGAACCGATTGCCCGCACCCGCACCGGCACCCACACATGGCGCACGGCGCATTCCGATCATGGGTCGGACTGCTGGTTCGGCTGCCGCCGCACCCCCGGCGGCTGCCGCTGCGGCTGACGCTCCTCAGACTTCCGCCGCGGCTACTGCTGCGACATTGGGGCATACGACGGGTACTACTACGACCCCGACGACGACGATCTGTTTGACGAGGAGGTTGAACAACCTCCACAGGTACCTGCTGGCCGTCCCCGACATTACTACCGCAACGCTCGCCCACCGGTACGTGATGATGATCATGTTGCAAAGCTTAAATTAAATATTCCATATTTTGAGGGTAAATATAATCCTGATGCATATCTTACATGGGAGATGGAAGTAGAACAACGTTTTGCATGCTTAAAATATCCTGAGAATATGCGTGTTAGAGCTGCTACATGTGAATTTACTAAATTTGCTTCCCTTTGGTGGTCTGAGTATTGTCGTTTAAATCCTACTACTATTCCTAGTACTTGGACTGCTTTAAAAACTGCTATGCGTGTTCGTTTTGTACCTCCCACTTATCAACGTGATTTACTAAAGAATCTGACACATTTAGAGCAAGGGAAAAATTCTGTAGAAGAGTATTATCAGGAATTACAAACGGGGATGGTTAGATGTGGTCTTGTTGAATCTAATGAACAAATTCTTGCACGTTTCTTTAGTGGATTAAACAAGGACATTCAGCACATATTAGATTATAAGGAATATAATTCTATCACTCGTTTGTTTCATCTTGCTTGCAAAGCTGAACGAGAAGTGCATGATCGCCAAACACCATGGAGGAGGACTAATAATTCTACAGGTCGCACATCCACTTGGACATCCCGACAATCAGCACCTCCTCGTGATTCGCCACCAGCTACTACCACATCTAAGGCCACCACAAGATTTCCAGCTGCTCCTCCACCATCATCCAATGCTCCTGCTCGTAGTGCATCTTCTATGGCTTCCACGGGTAAGACAAAGGATATACAATGCCGCAAGTGCTGGGGTTTTGGTCATATAGAGAGACAGTGCACAACACAACGTGTGATGATGGTGCGAGAAGATGGTCAATACGATTCAGCGAGTGACTTCAATGAAGATACACTAGCCCTTATTTCTGCTCGAGATGGAGACAATTCTGATGCTGATGAAGAGCCAGAGGTAATGGGAGCTGAAGCTGCTGATCAATACAAGAGCTTAATTAGACAACGTGTGTTGAGTGTGCAATTGAGCAAATCTGAGCAAGATCAACGCCACAACCTGTTCCAAACACGTGGTGTTGTCAAGGAAAGAGCTATACGGATCATCCTTGATGGAGGGAGTTGTAATAACCTGGCCAGTGTTGACATGGTAGAGAAGCTTGCGCTTCCAACAAGACAACGCCCACATTCATATTACATCCAATGGTTTGAGAGTTCTCGCAAGATCAAGGTAACAAGAACGGTACGCGTGCATTTTACTATTGGTACATATTCTGATTTTGTTGATTGTGATGTTGTACCTATGCAAGCTTTTTCTTTGTTACTTGGTAGACCATGGCAATTTGATAGAGAATCTGTTCATAATGGCAAAACTAATCACTATTCTCTTATGCATGATGGAAAGAAAATTGGTCTAAAACCTATGACTCCCGAACAGATTTTAAAAGATGATCTTGCTAGAGCTAGTAGAGCTAAAACTGAGGAGAAAAATAAAACTGAGAATCAGATTGTTGCTGCAGATTTTATACCACCAAAGAACACTAAATCTGATTCTACACATGCTACTGAAATTCGTTTGAAGAGTCCATGTATGCTTGCAAATAAAATTGATATTGCTAAACTAGATGTAAACAATACTCAATGTTATGCAATTGTCTGCAAAGAGGTTTTGTTTTCATTTGAGGATATGCCTCCTTCTTTGCCACCCGCTGTTGCTAACCTTTTGTAGGAATATGAGGACGTCTTTCCCGCTGAGCTGCCACCAGGACTACCTCCTATTAGAGGAATTGAGCACCAAATTGATCTCATTCCTGGTGCCACGTTGCCCAACCGCGCGCCATATAGAACCAATCCAGAGGAGACAAAGGAGATACAACGCCAAATTCAGGAACTACTCGACAGAGATCATATTCGTGAGTCCCTTAGCCCCTGTGCTGTTCCTATTATTTTGGTACCTAAGAAAGATGGTTCTTCGCGCATGTGTACTGATTGTAGAGCTATCAATAATATTACTATTCGATATCGTCATCCTATTCCACATTTAGATGACATGCTTGATGAATTAAGTGGCTCTACCATGTTTTCTAAAGTTGATTTGCATAGTGGTTACCACCAGATTCGTATGAAATTAGGAGATGAATGGAAAACAACATTTAAAACTAAGTTCGGTTTATATGAGTGGTTAGTGATGCCGTTTGGTTTAACTAATGCACCTAGCACTTTCATCAGATTAATGAACGAAGTTTTGTGTGCTTTCATTGGACGTTTTGTGGTAGTCTACTTTGATGATATTCTGATTTATAGCAAATCTTTAGAGGATCATTTGGACCATTTACGTGCTGTTTTCAATGCTTTACGTGATGCACGTTTGTTTGGTAACCTTGAGAAGTGCACCTTTTGCACCAATCGAGTTGCGGTTCTTGGCTATGTTGTTACATCACAGGGTATTGAAGTGGATCCAGCCAAGATTGAAGCTATTGAGAATTGGCCGCAGCCCAAGACGGTCACACAAGTGAGGAGTTTTCTTGGCCTCGCTGGTTTTTATAGGCGCTTTGTCAAAGACTTTGGATCAATTGCCGCGCCGCTGAATGAGCTTACCAAGAAGGATGTGCCCTTTGTTTGGGGCGATGCACAACAACAGGCCTTCGTCATATTGAAAGATAAGCTAACACATGCTCCCTTACTCCAACTTCCTGATTTTACTAAGACTTTTGAGCTTGAATGTGATGCTAGTGGAATTGGTTTGGGAGGGGTGTTATTACAAGAGGGAAAACCTGTTGCATATTTTAGCGAGAAATTGAGTGGGGCTAGTCTACACTATTCTACTTATGATAAAGAATTATACGCGTTGGTTCGGACATTAGAAACTTGGCAACATTATCTATGGCCTAAGGAATTTGTTATTCATTCTGATCATGAATCTTTGAAGCATATTCGTAGTCAAGATAAGTTGAATCGTCGTCATGCAAAGTGGGTTGAATTTATTGAGTCTTTTCCTTATGTTATCAAACACAAAAAGGGTAAAGATAATATTATTGCTGATGCTTTGTCACGCCGTTATGCTTTGTTATCTCAACTTGACTTCAAAATATTTGGATTGGAAACTATTAAGGAACAATATGTGCATGATGCTGAATTTAAACATGTGTTGCAGAATTGTAGAGATGGTAGAACTTGGAACAAGTTCGTCTTCAATGATGGATTTGTGTTCCGTGCTAACAAACTATGCATTCCAGATAGCTCTGTTCGTCTTTTGTTGTTACAGGAGGCGCATGGAGGAGGATTGATGGGACACTTTGGTGTCAAGAAGACGGAGGATGTTCTTGCTGCACACTTCTTTTGGCCACGTATGCGTCGATATGTTGAGAGATTTGTGGCACGCTGCACTACTTGTCAAAAAGCTAAGTCTCGCCTTAATCCACATGGTTTATATATGCCTCTTCCTGTTCCTAGTGTTCCTTGGGAGGATATTTCTATGGACTTTGCTTTGGGATTGCCACGAACACAGAAGGGGAGGGATAGTATTTTTGTTGTTGTGGATCGGTTTTCTAAGATGGCACACTTTATTCCTTGTCATAAAATGGATGATGCTGCGCATATTGCTGATTTGTTCTTTCGTGAAATTGTTCGTTTGCATGGTGTGCCAAATACTATTGTCTCTGATCGTGATACTAAATTTCTTAGCCACTTTTGGAGATGTTTATGTGCTAAGTTGGGGACTAAATTACTCTTTAGTACTACATGTCATCCCCAAACTGATGGTCAAACTGAAGTAGTAAATAGAACTTTGTCTACTATGTTACGGGCTGTTTTAAAGAAGAACTTAAAATTGTGGGAAGAGTGTTTACCTCATATAGAATTTGCTTATAATCGTTCATTGCATTCTACCACAAAGATGTGCCCATTTGAGATTGTGTATGGTTTTGTTCCTCGTGCACCTATTGATTTATTGCCTTTACCTTCTTCGGTGCAACATAATTTGGATGCTACACAACGCGCTGAAATGATATTAAACTTGCATAAGACTACTAAAGATAACATTGAACACATGAATGCTAAGTATAAAATTGCTGGGGATAAAGGGAGAAAGCATGTTGTGTTTGATTATGGCGATCTTGTTTGGTTACATTTGCGTAAAGATCGTTTTCCTGATTGACGCAAGTCTAAGTTAATGCCACGTGTTGCTGGTCCCTTTAAGGTGTTAGAGAAAATCAATGATAATGCATATAAACTTGAGTTGCCTGCAGACTTTGGTACGGTTAGTCCTACATTTAACATTGCAGATTTGAAGCCTTACTTTGGTGAGGAAGATGAGATTGCGTCGAGGACGACTTCAATTCAAGAAGGGGAGCATGATGTGGACATCCCTACTATTGATACAACTGTTGTACCTACAGCAACACACATACAAGGACCCATCACAAGATCTCGTGCCAAACAACTTAACTATCAGGTACTTTCGTTTCTTGGAACTATTCCTCACATACATGAGAATATGATGCTGCCTAAATCAGATATATTTCTTACTCTTAGGAATGATGGACCAAGCATGGATGAGAGGGACAAGCATTGGAGCATGGCCATGCATGGAGATGGCAGCAAGCATGTGATGATCCAAGAGAAGGCCACGAATGAAGATTTCAGAACTTTGAGGCCACCATAATGAAGAAAGAAGGCTTGGACGAAATATTCAAGATCAATACTTTACGAATTCGTCCATAGCATAATATGGTGCTGCGACACCTTTATTTTGGGCCAGGCCCATGTAATTTTCGCAGGATTTTAATTAGCCACTTTTTAGAGTCCGTATTTGAGGGGAAAATGACTTTTAGGGTTGGATTCGGCCACCACTTCCATGGCTGGCCAAAACCCCAACTTTTCGCCCTTAAATACGCCCCATAGCCGAACCTCTAGACTCGGATTTTGTTTAGACATTAAGTTAGCCATCATAGCAACTTCGCCAAGGCTCGAGCGTCGTAGAGGCCTCTTGTACTTCGCGCCTATTCAGGATCCCACCTCTTCAATAAAGATTTCCTCTTAATCCGCAATATCTTGATTGCAATATTGGTTCTTACTTGTTCTCGATTTCAGGTAGGAATTAAGACCCTCGCTGGTCAGGCTGATCGTGTTCACGCAGGATCGGTAACCTCCAGGAGATTGGCCTAGCGATTGCATTGGCGCTCGTGCTCGCACGTGTAGTCGGATCGTCAAGCCCGAACTCCACCAAATCGATTATCACTATCTCATCGAAAGATCGGACACCTTTGCCCTATCAGTTGACGTTCACATGACACCACTATAAGAATAGCACCACAACTTAAATACTAAACCATTGAATAATAACTTATCACAGATTCACTACTAACAACATGACTTCTCCCATGTCCTCAAGAACTAAATGAACTACTCACAAGACATCATATGTATCAAGATCAAATATGACATGGTAATGGATAACAATCTGAACATAAACAATAATCCAATGGTTCCACTCACAAGCATCAAATACAATACTAATTAACACCCGAAAAGTTTCCCCTAAGAACTAAACCAAGATCCAATACAATTGTTACAGCGGAACGTAGTGGTGATGATGGTGCTGGTGGAGACGATGGTGTGGATGATGACGATGATGATCCCGATGAAGCCTAGCTTGATGACGGTGTTGATGGCGACGGTCTCCCCTCTCCGGGAAGGAATTCCCCTGTCAGAAATCTGTTTGCCGGAGAGATCTTTCTCTTTTGGTGTTTTCCGCCCCCCTAGAGGCGGCGAAAATCTATCTGTGGTCGCTCTCCGAACCTTAGGGTTTCGTAGGAAAGATATAGGCGAAGGGGCGGAGCCGGACGCCGGGCAGGTGGGCCACACCTTCCCTAGGCGCGGGTCAGGTAGGTCCGCGCCTAAGGGGGTGTGGGCCCCCTGAGGCCCATCTCCATCCCTCCTTCTGGCTTCCTTCGTCTTCTGGTAAAATAATATGTTTCCATATTTTTCTCGTATTTTTCTGATCTTCGCGAAATTGCTCCGAAACGCATTCTTTCCATCAGAATCCAGACTTCAGCAGTCCATCCTCCAGGAATCATCCAACATGCATAAACAGACGAAAAAAACTATAAGTGATACCTTATAATAATACAAATATCAATAAATAGAGATAAATTATGATATAGAAAGGTGATGCAAATTGGACGTATCACCTATGCTCAAACGCAGTCATTCGAACATAGCCTCGGGGGCTATTCCCATCGAGAGCGCTAGTCGCGCACCCGATAGAAACGACATAATCGTCCAACTTCAGCGACAAATTTAACACCTATGAGCATTACATTAATGTATCCTCAGATGGTTACTCCCATCGGGAGAGTTTACATCGCACCCGATCAAAATAAAAAGAAGCTGACAACTTCAGCAATTCCAACGGCCAAACAAGGCAGTTAATAAAAATCCAAAAATCCTCAAACCACGTCCTCCACGATAACATGTCTGAATGCCATGTCTAAAACATGAAGATAAGACCCCAGGATCTGGCCTGTAAGGCCTAGTAATCGCACACGAATGTGATCTCCTAGTAACATTTCTGTATCTACAGTATGATGAAAAATCTTGACGAAAACATTGGGTACCTGAAACTAAATACTAGAATATAGTACTCGATAAGACCTTTGTGGCCTGAGCTGAATTACGCCAGCATATAACAGGTTCGAGTCCGAGGACTTGAGCTTGAAGTAGGTTCATGATGTTTTTGCCCAGGAGCATTTAACTGATTCTCAATCCGTCGGATGCATTGGACTCATTGTTCCAAAATTCCCACAACAAAATACTTACAAACACAAAACATTTGATTGAAAGAATCTTCAGGTTATAGCTGCAATAACTCCTATAATAGCTGCTGGACTATCCGGCCATTTAGAGCCTCCTCGCGGGTGCATCAACGCGGACCGATGGATTCTGCAGCTACTGTCTGTTTTGACCGCGTGTTTCTTCTGCCGCTGTTAGATCTTGTAAAATCCTTTCTCACTTCTTGTTTGTTCTTATTAGTCGATGATAGTTGGGACTAGGTAGAAGCGGGACCGAGCGTTTCAGGTAGCCAAAGATCACCGTCTTTTTTTCGAAATGGGGAGTGAAGCCCCGGCCTCTGCATCAATTAATGCACACAGCCTCATTTATTGCAATGTTAAAACAAGATTCAAAGTATTACATTCACGGATCAAACAGGGTTGAGACATGTATCAACCATCTAAAAAAGAATAGCAATATAAATCTATCTATTATGTAGTCTACTAGTGTGATGCCACCCAGTAGCCTAGAAAAAGAAGTCATGTGCAACCACTAACAACCGGTTGCATCCAGTATCCATAGGCTCCCGCTGATCCACCGGGAAAAGGTAGGACCATAGTTCTATACAATTCGCCGCCAATCGAATAACCTGCAAAAAAGTGGTACCCATTTGTTTATTAAAGAAAATATTATTTCTAGACGTCCATATGGACCAACATAAAGCAGATACCCCAATACGTATTCTCGTTTTATTTATTTATCAACCTCATTTAGCCAATTTCCAAACATATTTGTAATATTGGATGGTGGAGGTATATTATAATGAAGAAAATAATTCGCCAAATAATAGAAGCAAATGGGCATGAAAAAAATGCCCTATAGACTCCACTGAATCACAAAAGTGACACTTCTGACAACCATTCCACTTGCGCTTAGCCAAGTTATATTTAGTTAGTATCACTTTGTCCTTAAGAAACCATGAACATTTTGATTTTAAGTGGGATTTTTAATTTACAAAGATACTTATGTAAGAATCTTGTATGACCATTCATTTGATCTAAATACATAGACTTTATAGTGAAGGTACCCGTTGTGGTTAATTTCCAAACAAATTGATCAGGATGATATGTAAGATGAACCGTCATTAGACTTTGGCATAAGTGCAACAACCGTGTCCACTTATTACCAGTCAAACCTCTCCTGCAAACAATTTTAAGATGTGTTTATGCAAGAACATTTGCCACCAGGACATTTTTCCTTTGAACAATATTGTATAAGGTCGGATATTGTTCTGCTAGTGATGTATCACCTAGCCAAACATCTTCCCAAAAACGGACTGTTTCATCATTTCTGATTTAAAAAGGCCATTAGCAAAGAACATTTACTTCACCCGCATGAGACCTTTCGAAAAGGGAGAATATGTAGGTTTTTCTTCTACCTGAGACAAAGTTTTATTTTAAGGTACTTGTTATGAAATAATTGCACATTCCCTCCTCAGTTACTACTTTAAATAGCCATTTGCTAAATAAACACTTATTCTTTATCTCAAGAAACTATATACTTAAACCCCCCAAATCTTTAGGGCAACAAACAATATTCCACTTTGATAACCTATATTTATTCTTAGTGTCTGTACTTTGCCAAAAAAAATCTTGACCGGAAGAAATCGAGGCATTTTCTTACATCCTTAGTGATGAAGGGATTAACCTCTTGGGTGCCCCGATATTCACGAATCTCGTGGTCAAATCGATGGGAAAGCGAGGGTAAAGGGAGAAGGTAGCGGAAGCGAACACACACATCGCGAAGAACACGATGAACACACGCAAAACTCACACGATACAAGGCCGATTGCTCCCGAACGGCGGCCACCGGTCCGGTAGAATCCTCGCAAGGAAAGATCGGTCAATGTGCTCCCTCAAATCCACATCGGAGAGGGAAGAACACCTTGGGGAGGGTCTTGACAACTTGGAGACGAGACACCGAACTCCAAGGCATTGTGCAACGATGGATGCGTGATGCAAAGTCCAATCGAGGTTGGTGACGATAGTCGGTCCCCTTGTAAGGGGATGAGGAAAAACTAGAGATTCCACACAAGGGGGTTGTCTTTAGTCTATCATCTATGCCTAACGAATACATGAAGGGGTGGGGGCTCTATTTATAGGCCAGCCACATAAACAGGGGTAGTTTAGGAATAAAACTATGGTTTGGACGAGCTAGAGGGGTACATGGGCTGAAGGCCCAGCTGGCGGCGCGCAGGCCCATCTTGTGGGCCGGAGACTCCGGTGTGGTGGCCGGAGACTCCGATCTGTCTTCGGTGTCGTCTCCGAAGTGGCGTATTGAATTTCCTCGGGCGGTTGCTGGGGTCGGTCCGGAGACTCCGGTGTAGCAGGACCGGAGACTCCGGTGTAGGCTGGAGACTCTAGTGGTTCAGCCGTGGCTTCTTCCGTCTTCTCTTCCAAGCCTCCGTCTTGTCGGTCTTGATGTTCCGGGCTTCCTCCCTTGCCTCTGTACTTGTCGGTGTGAACCTATCATGCATATGTGACGGAGTATGAAGTAGCATACCAAGTGGGCTCGCATAGAGGAATGGATTCACCTTTGGAGTCCATGACGACTTGGCGTAAGTTGGAGACCTTGATGTGGTAACGACCGTTGGTCGGGCTACATAAGCTCCCCCCCCCCTTCAAAAAGAGCCGTCCTCGACTCTACATGCTCATCACAAAGTAGAAGAGTTCGAGAGACCTTCTTGATCCTGGGGTTCACCATATAGTCGTCCTCGGGAAGATTGACTTGACAACACTTCAATGTTCCTTCACCTTCAATGAAGCCTACAAAGCTCACAACAAAAGCAAAGCAACATTCAAAGCATAGCCAATTCATTAAGATTATAGCATGAGTCCTCAAGTAGAAGGAAGTAACCTTAGCTTGTAGAGATAGCTCGATGAAGGGTATCCATAGGTAACTCTCTTCGGTTCTTCTTGTCAACATATAGTCCATAGAGGTTGACGAGTATGCATTTGTACCTTCACACAACAAAGACCAAGCAAAATATTTTCATGCGTGATAGAGGAGCATGTCAAATGTGGCATGTCCATTCTCGTTCACAACACTATTAGCACAATACATGTATAGCAAATGGAATGCATATGCATGGTCAATGTGCATGGAAATCGTTTGAACATCATCCAAATGTGGGAACTCAAAAACTCCATATAACATAGTAGGGTGGCATGCAAAGCAATTGATTAACATATATAACAACACCTTTGATGCAAGAATAGGAGAATTTGGCAAAAACACACAATGAAGAATGTCCAAAGCAACATCATTATGTGGGCAAACCAACCATTGGAAAGAGAAATTGTTCGACATGTTGGATGTCACAAACAAATCATCGAAAGCAAATATCATGGGAATATGAGTATCCCAAGCGGAAGCAAATACAACATGTTTGCAAACAAACCAAATGAAAGAGAAAGTGGTCCTTATGTTTGTTGCAACAACAAGACGAGATTCTCGAAAGCTCTCATGACAATACATGCTCTTAATGGTACTATGGTTGCACAGAAAACATCAGAAAGAGAAAATGTTCAACATTTTTGTTGCAACACACAAAGCATCATTATCCAAAAGCGATGAAACATGAATGTCACAAGGTGAGATAATACCATCAACATGCTTGCAATCAAACCATATCAAAGAGCAATTTGCCAACATGAAAGATGCAAAGCATGCAAAAGGTATCAGAGATGGGTTCAATCTTGAACTCACTTGTGGGATGCTCTCAAGATCTCTTTTTGTCAACTCGTGCTCAACCGAGGTTGAGATGATAGTGTGGGTACCTACACACATCATACACAAAAGGAAGAACGCGTGTTCATGCTAGAGATACACATCATCCATCATGACGTATCTCTTCTTGTGCACATCACCATTAATGTCAATCAAGTATGAATAGATGCATGGTGAGTATGCAAGTGGGGAACATGATTATCATGGCAATCATCAAAATCTCCAAAAATTGAGAAAGCTATGGGGGCCATATCATTATAACGCATGTGGTCAATATTGTTGCAAGCAAAACAAGTGAAATAGCAAGCATTCATCTTATTGCAAGCAACGGGAGAAATTGAAGGATTAGCATGACAAAGCATGTCCGAAGCAATTGGAGGATACACACAAGATGCATAGCATGTCATTTTTATGGCAATGATATCGCAATCAAACAATTCCACATGATCGATATTATGCAAAGGAAAAGCATCACATGGGAATATGAGTGAAGCATATGTAATGTCACAAGTATCATCCATAACATGCATATCCTCACAATTCATTATATCCACTAGTGGGATCATGGCATCATCAACACCCTTATTGTTACCTTGGTCATACCTCTCATATGAAGTGGGTGTTGTGGAAGTAGTGGACTCCTTGTGGATAACTTCGTCTTCTTGATGTATCCATGGCGTAGCATCATCTTCGTGCACCATGTACATATTCTCCAATTGAGACATCATTTCTTCATGGCTTCGGGTGTCGTTATTCATGGAACCTAGCACAACATAAGAGAACACACTAGAGGTAGAGGGTAAGTCATTAGAAATAGAAATGGTCTCACTTGACCTATCAACTACCACTCTGAACTCACTCGGTGTATCACTCATGCCCTCAAAGTGGAGGCACTCAATATCACATAAGGTGGAGTCACTCATCCCACTCTTGTTCTCACTCAAGTGGGCTAAGTGGCTCTCATACTCACATGGGATTGGTACCACATCATCACTCAAGCATATAGGGGTAGGCTCGGGTTCCTCAACTCCATGCGCCTCCTTTGGTGAAGGGAAAATCCCATGCTCACCATTCTTGACCTTGTCGCCTTCAAGGTTGGATGCCATAAGATGGGCATCATCGCTCTCCTCCATGGACGAAGGGAAAATCTCATGCTCGACCGTCTTGTGGACATCTCGTAGTAGTGGTGGAAGTAGGCTCATGGTGTTGTCGAGAGAGGTGCTCGGATCTACTTCATCACATATGTGGCCTTGGCTTCCTCCATCTTGGAGTGTAGACATCCTCTTGCCGAACTCAGCCCACTTGGCGAAGTAGAGGTCTTCATTTTCCTCGTTCGCGAGGTCGCGGAAGTCAAGTGTAGGCGTTGAATCTTGAAGGCGTGGAGGAAGGCTTGCTCTTGGTGCCATTGCGGTGGTGGCACAAGTAGTTTAAGGTGCCCTATGATGGTGTCGACGGAGGTCATTGGCGTGCCTTGACGATGGTTGATGTAGGTGGCGCACTTGGTCATCCACATGACACTCACGACGGTGATCATTTGCCTTGGCACTCTTCTTGTGCTTGTGGTGCCTTCTTGAGCTTGCTTGAGCATTATGGTTGGTGCTCATCATGAATTCTTCGTCTTTATGGCGAAGATGCCTTTGACGATGTCTTGTATCCTCTTTATGGTGGCGATGCTCATGAGAGGATGTTTGTCGATGAAGATTCTTGTTTCTTGGCGCCTCTTGATGCATATGATGTTTGGATTCCACTCTTCTTTTGATAGGAAGTGGAGCTTGGCGCCTTGGAGGTGATGGAGCTTGGCTCCTTGGAGATGGTGGAGCTTGACGCCATCTAGGTGGTGGCACTTGATGCCTTGTCGATGGTGGAGCTTGACGCCTTGGAGGTGGTAGCGCTTGTCACCTTGGAGGTGGATCATCGAAGTAGGTGGTGCCCTTTTGTGTGGCACGCTTGGCCTTGAAGGTCATGGAATCTTGATGATGCGCCTCCTCTTGCTTGACGTAGTAGGCTTCCATCTCCACGCGGTGGAGGAATTCTTCATGGCTCATGGAGGAGCCATCAAAGTCGATGAAGTTATCCGTGTCATCCATGCTCGGCGAGGCGTCGTCGATGTCGCACTTGAAGTCTTCCATTCTTGGGGAGTAATTGTTGGTGTAGTACTCCATATCACCCAAGCATGTGGAGCCATTGTCTGTGTAGTGCTCCATAGTCACCATGCATGAGGAGCCATTGTCGGTGTTGTGCTCCACCATGTCCTCTATACTTGTGGAGTCATAGTCATGGTGGATCATCATGGATTCTTCATAGATACCATCCCCGGTTCCGGAGTCCCTAGACATGATTCACAAGACCAAGTGTTGTATATGTAAGTGGTAGTGGGTGTTGGAGATGCAACGTCAAACCTTAATTTACCTTGGAAGATCGTATCGTGCAAGTGGCCACACTTGAGAGCAATAAACCAAGAAAAGTGAAGTTCCTGCGGAACACCAGAACCAACTACTAACCAAAAAACACACACACACAAGGCCTATGGTGGATAGGTATGGAAAGTGGCATGCCAAGAACCAATCTGAAATAAAGATGTTGTAATGGCAATTAAAGAACCACAATGATCACAAAGCAAAACAAGTCAATCCACAAGATAAGAAATATGTACAAGGAAACACACACGGTGGGATAAATGGGACTTGTGCGACGTAGAAAGTGAGCTAAGAATCAAATGATTACCTAACGAAGACTATAAGCTCGTGTCACACAAGTACAAGGAGAGACGCTAGTTCAATTGCAATTAATTGGTGGGATACAAGATATGCACAATAAGTACCACCTATATGATGTTCATCGAGCTTGCGCTTCCTATTCTATGAGGCACTTTTTTCTTTCTTTTTCTTTTCTTTTTCATTTTTTTCTCTTTTTTCTTTTCTTTTCTTTTTCACTTGCCTCTTCCTTATGCCAACAACTATACAAGATAACTATATGAGATAGCGCTCACAATGTTTGCTTGGAATCTACAAGGTATCAAATGTGCATAGCCCAAGCAATCATAAGAGGAACTAGTCTCAATAGGTGTTTGTTGCTCGCAAAGATAGTGGGGTTCACAAAGGAATGCAAGTGGGGAAAGTCGCGGAATGTTATACCTTTCCTTGACGATCTTCACCCTTTATTGCTGGATTCCGCCTTGCTCACGGAATTTGGATGGAGTAGATAGCATGAACAACGTGGATGATGATGTAGAGCTCCTTCTCCTCTTCGAAACAAGCTAAACAACACCAAATCCGAGTTCAAATGCAAAATTTATGCTCAAAACCGTGGTGCAGTTTGTCTGTCTGCAGGGGGAGGAGACTCCGGTCTGGAGGTCCGGAGACTCCGGTCTAGAGCTCAAAAAGTCCGGAAACTCCGGTATGGGCCAGAGACTCTGGTCCGGAAGATACCAGAACGTCCATAACTCGAATGGGACGCGTTTTGGGCGGAAAAACTCGAACAAAACCTCAGATTGATGGGGAAAATCAAGGAATTAGGCCATGGGGACGCTGGGGAAGGTAGATCAACAAGTTTAGCAAGTAATACATGGATCAAAACCTAACAAAACTCAATCAAATCACAGATCGATCCAAAACACGAATTGGTGCTGTTTTTGGTGGAATTTTCGAATTTATGGGGAAAAGACCAAATCCAAGAGAAATCTGTGGCAACCAAAAGCTGCTGATACCAGATGATGAAGGGGTTAACCTCTTGGGTGGCCCGATCTTCACGGATCTCGTGGTTAAATCGATCGGAAAGCGAGGGGAAAGGGAGAAGGTAGCGGAAGCGAACACACACCTCGTGAAGAACATGATGAACACACGCAAAACTGACACGATACAAGGCCGATTGCTCCCGAACGGCGGCCACCGGTCCGATAGAATCCTCGCAAGGAAAGATCGGTCAACATGCTCCCTGAAATCCACATCGGAGAGGAAAGAACACCTTGGGGAGGGTCTTGACAACTTGGAGACGAGACACCGAACTCCAAGGCTTTGTTCAACGATGGATGCGTGATGCAAAGTCCAATCGAGGTTGGTGACGATAGTCGGTCCCCTTGTAAGGGGATGAGGCAAAACTAGAGATTCCACACAAGGGGGTTGTCTTTAGTCTATCATCTATGCCTAACGAATACATGAAGGGGTGGGGGCTCTATTTATAGGCCAGCCACATAAACAGGGGTAGTTTAGGAATAAAACTACGTTTGGACGAGCTAGAGGGGTACATGGGCCGAAGGCCCAGCTGGCGCCGCCCAGGCCCATCTCGTGGGCCGGAGACTCCGGTCTGGGCCAGAGACTCCGGTCTGTCTCCGGTGTCGTCTCCGGAGTGGCGTACTGAATGTCCTCGGGCGGTTGCTGGGGTCGGTCCGGAGACTCCGGTGTAGCAGGACCGGAGACTCCGGTGTAGGCCGGAGACTCTGGTGGTTCAGCCGTGGCTTCTTCCGTCTCCTCTTCCAAGCCTCCGTCTTGTCGGGCTTGATGTTCCGGTCTTCCTCCCTTGCCTCCGTACTTGTCGGTGTGAACCTATCATGCATATGTGATGGAGTATGAAGTAGCATACCATCCAATAGGGTAGGAAGTGGGCTCGCATAGAGGAACGGATTCACCTTGGAATCCATGACGACTTGGCGTAAGTTGGAGACCATGATGTGGTAATGACCGTAGGTTGGGCTACATCACTTAGGTATCTCTAAGAAAGAGAGCATAAACATCGATAAACTGGTCAAAACCGAGTTAATCAAATCCAGACGATCCCCATAGGATAGCAATTTTCCATGTCAGCAACTTAGCTTTGAGAGAAAATGACTCTGCATAGGATTCCATTCTGAATTTCATAGTTTTCTGTAATGGATAGGTACTCCAAGATACCGAAATGGAAGTGAACGAGTTTCGCAGCCACAAATCTGCCTATATTCAAGTTCCAACTCTTTCGTTTTACCAAAACAAAAAAATTCACTCTTGTGGAAATTAATTTTTAACCCAGAAAATTGTTCAAAACTAGAGAGTATTAGCTTCATATTAACAGTATTTTGTAGATCATGCTCCATAAAAAATATGGTATCATCTGCATACTGGAGAATAGAAACCCCACCATCCACCAAATGTGGAATAAGTCTTCTAACTTGACCATCTTCTTTTGCACGAGCAATGAGGATAGCGAGCATATTAACAACAATGTTGAAAAGTATTGGGGATAGAGGATCAGCAACAATGTTAAAATGAATTGGGGATAGAGGATCTCCCTGCCTCAACCCTTTTCTAGTTTCGAAATAATGGCCAATGTCATCATTTACCCTTATTCCCACACTACCTCTTTGCACAAATTGTTTGATCCATTCGCACCATTGCGGATCAAAACCCTTCATGCATAGAACTTGTTGCAAAAAAGGCCACTTCACCTTATCATATGCCTTTTCAAAATCAATTTTAAAAAACACACCATCCAACTTCTTTCGATGAAGCTCATGGATAGTTTCATGCAAAACAACAACTCCTTCAAGAATATGTCGCTCTGGCATAAAAGCGATAGGTCTAATCACCTTATGAGCCAACTTAGTAATAGGATTAGTCGCTACCTTTGTGAAAATGTTGAAACTAACATTAATTAAACAAATAGGTCTATATTGTTGTATTTGGATTGCATTTATTTTTTTGGAAGTAATGGATCACCCCAAAGTTCAATTTAAAAAGAGGCAAATCTTTTTTTTAATTAATCAAAAAGGGCCATGATATCATTATTTATAACACCCCAAAAGGTTTGATAAAACTTAACAGGTAACTCATCTGGTCCTGGAGCTTTATTATATTCCATCTGAGAGATAGCCTGCAAGACTTCTTTCTCGGTAAAATTAACAGTAAGAATATCATTTTCTTTTCTTCAGCTCAAAGTTGGGGAATGTACTCTACCCGTTCTTCCATGAGAGAGAAATTATTATAATCAGGCTCACCAAATTTCTTTTATAATCTATACTATTAAAAAATTGGGACCGTTCGTCAACCCCAGAAAATTTTCGTCTGCCTTGAAAAGACGCTTTTGCCCCTAGCTTTTCGGACATATTACAAGCACTGCCACCGATAAGTGAAACATCAAACCTACCCGTTCGATAAAAAAAGAAGGGAACCTATTGTGACCCTATGACCTGCTCATGGAGATGTGCGGCAGCGAGACCTGTCCGCTGGACAAGATCAGCTTCACCATCGTTCTGCTGGCGCTGCTGCGTACCGGCGAGATATCCGCGGCATGGAAGACGTTCAAGCGCATGGAGCATTCCGGGTTCGAGGAGGACGGCCGCGTGTTGGACACCCTCCCGCGGAGCAGCTTCACCATCGTTCTGTCGGCGCTGCTACGGGCCGGCGAGATATCCGCGGCGTGGAAGACATTCAAGCGCATGGAGCATTCTGGGTTCGAGGAGAACGGCCACGCGTTGGACACCCTCCCGCGGGGCCTGTGCCGGCAGTGCGCGGCGGCGAGGTGGACGCGGCCATTCCGGGTTCGAGGAGGACGGGCGCGTGTTGGACACCCTCATGCGGGGCCTGTGCCGGCAGTGCGCGGCGGCGAGGTGGACGCGGCCATTCCGGGTTCAAGGAGGACGGCCGCGTTGGACACCCTCCCGCAGGGACTGTGCGGGCAGTGCGCGGAGGCGAGGTGGACGCGGCCGTCACCATACTGGACGACGTGGTGCGCAAGGGGTAGCAGGACGCGCGACGCCGTGCGGGTGCTGGCTACGGTGATCGCGAAGGACTTCGTCCCTGGCTGGAACGCATTCGACGTGCTGCTCGGTGAACTCTGCCGGCAGGGGAGGTGGCCCGACGTGATGGCCATGTACGCCTCTGCCGTGAAGTGCGGTGTCGTGGTCTCGATGAAGCGTCAAAACGTCAAGGAGGCGCTGGCGCAGGAATTATGAGGAGGAAGCGGCGTGGGCATTGCCGGTGCAGCTGGGCGTTCCATACTGATCGACTGTGCTCCAGAGAAATCGCAATTTGTTTTCGGGCTTGGCATTCGATTTCTGTTGCCGAAGATGGATGTTTCGACTTCGACGTTCATATGCCTTGTGGTTTTGCGAGGGAGACGAGATGGTGGGCTTGGTGCATTACTACATCAGCAATTTCAGCATGCGAATCGATATCGGTCGATATCATATCAGTGTTCTTTTGAAGAGAAGACGCGTTCTACATACATTTTCATAGTTTCGTGTCGACCGGCTTAAACGTACGTTAGTCCAATTCGGTGACAGGACAGGGTTGCAGATTCTCTGCAGCTTGTAATTAGGCGGACGAAGGATTTTTCATTGGATTATGATTTTTCCCACGCTTGCTCTGGTTTATGGAGTATCCACTAGGCCATATACAATGCAAAGTGCTTCATCCCGACATCATCTACCTGTCTGGTGCTCAGCCTCGTCCACGTGGTGTACGTGCTCGTCGTCCTTGACCGGGATGACTACCAAACGGAATACTATAACTCTGCTTAACTAGCCAGATCTAACTCTAATATTTTTGGCTTTGCGATGAATCGGATATGTGCTCTCGTGTAGTTTCGGAGCAAAACAAGCACGAGGGATATAACACATGGGAGCAGCGGGTGTCATCGGTTCTCTAAATGTAGAAATAAAACAAAACATTAAACCCATAATTTTATTTAGTAGGCCTAAATTTGTTTGACCGTGGCCACGCACGGACATTTTGCTACTACCTCCGACCTATATTAGTTGACTCCAATTTATCTAGATTTAGATCTATATAGGTTTATCTAAAATTTATCAAATTTAAGTTAACTAATATAGGTTGGAGGGAGTAGTATTTAGTAATATAGACGTTTAAATTATCTTCTACTTCGTCACCGTCTGTGTCGCTCATTTTTATCGGTACTGAGTTGCGGGAAAAGCGGGTAAAACTACTAGATCTCCCGAGGCAAAAATATCTCGCCGCCTCCTACCATTCTTCTCCTCACTCTTGCTCCCGCACCGCTGACCCTGCCACCGCCGACCTCCTCCTCCTAGAGCCGCCTCCGCGCCTAAGTCCCGCACACGCAAGCGGTGGACAATGATGGCCTCGGCACCCCGGGATCTTGTTCTCTTGTCTTCATGGCGGACACCGTGAGGCAGTAGCCAGGCCGCTCAGAGCCCTGGCCTTCCCATCAACCCCTCCTCACGCCTCCCAAGTCTGGTGACCGGCGCATCGCCCCGTCTGTGTCGGCTTCTAGGAGCTAGGTTTGCGCAGAAAACGTTGGGGACGGACCACGATGTTGGGGATAGATCACGCGGAGTAGCACGCGCTGGATGTGACTTGAAGACGAGCTCAGTGGATGTCTATGGCGCCAAGAGTGAGCATCACTCGGTTTGTATTTCCATCCGCTCTAGATCTCTCTATTCTAGGATTTGCCATGCTTGCTGGTTCATTACTCATGTCCATGTTCTTGCTTGGCTTAGTTGGTGTTGTGGAGGAGAGTTCCGTGCGATTTTAGTCTATTAGATTCATATTTCACAAAGAGGAAGGAAAAGGCGTATTGAGAGCTGCTCGAATTTTTTGGATCAATCTTGGCTAGCCATGTCTCAGCCCGTTGTAATGATGTTATGTGAGAGTTCTGATTTCACGAAGAGGAAGGAAAACGCGTATTGAGAGTTGCTTAATTTTTTTATTGCTGTATAGTTGGATCAATCTTGGCTAGCCATGCCTCAGCCTAATGATGTTATTTGTTCCTTGCAGGAATATAGTAACTCCAGTCCGATTATATTGCGACTTGGATATCCCAATCATAAGGTTTGCGCAGGATCCTGCGCATCCATTTGACTGACCGAGTAAATGTTCTCTCCGTGATACATTCAAAGAATTCGGGACTGGAATGAACTTTAGTCAAGAACAATGTGGCGCTTTATAGATGACAAGGTACAGACCGACATGTAAAAAATAGATGTTAATGATTTGATGAGCTTACTTTGTGTCGGTTATCTTAAATGGAGACTTGGAAGAAAATGTTTACATGGCACAGCCCAAGGGTTTTGTTATGGAAGGAAAAGAGCGTATGGGATGTCGTCTGAGAAAGTCCATTTATGGATTAAAACAGGCCTCCAGGCAATGGTACTTAAAGTTCCATGAAACAATAAAGAATTTTGGGTTTGATGAGAATGAGGAGGACAACTGCGTATATGCAAAGTTCAAGAATGGGAAATTCATTTTCCTTATCATGTATGTGGATGATATTCTACTCGCTAGTAGTGATGTCTACTGGAGACGAAGAAGTTCTTGTCCTCAAACTTTGATATGAAAGATCTTGGTGAAGCTTCATTCGTTCTAGGAATTGAAATTCACCGAGATAGACAAAAAGGGGTTTTAGGGTTATCGCAGAAGGCATACTTAGAGAAGATTCTGAAGAAGTATAGCATGCATGCGAGTAATCCTACGCCTGCTCCTATAGTCAAGGGCGATAGATTTGGGAACTCTCAGTGTCCCAGGAACCAATATGAGATCAATCAAATGAAAAAGTTTCATATGCTTCTGCTGTCGGAAGCTTGATGTATGTTCAAGTGTGTACACGCCCTGACTTAGCTTTTGTTACCGGAGTACTTGGCAGATTCCAAAGTAATCCAGGGATAGATCACTGGAAAAAGGTGAAGAAGGCATTGCGTTATGCAAAAGGGAGAAAGGGCCTCATGCTAACATATAGAAGAACTGATTCTCTTGAGATAGAAGGGTATTCAGATGCAGACTATGCGGGAGATGTAGATGAAAGAAAATCCACGTCAGAATATGTATTTACTCTCGCAGGTGGAGCTATATCGTGGAAAAGCTCCAAGCAAACCATCACGGCATCGTCCACGATGGTAGCTGAGTATGTAGCATTTTATGAGGCCACGGGGCAGGCAAACTGGTTAAAGAAGTTTATACCTGCTGGAATTTTTGCCTAAATAGGCCCAGCCCATTTATTATATGTCAATAAATTCCAGAAATCCTAGAGGCCTATTTGGCCCATTCATGCAAGGCAAGAGCTGGGACAAATGTTTAGTCCCACATTGCTAGTTGAGTGGAAGTTGGACCAGCTTATAAGGTGAGCTCTCCTACCACTTGGTAAAAGGATGAGAAGGAGAAGGAGAGAGTTCCACACGCGCGCTCCTCCTCGCCACGCCACGCCTCGCCTCGCCTCGCCTCGTCACGTCACGACTTGCGGGAATCTCGCCGAGCCGAGCTTTATTTTGCCACGCATGAATGGTATATGAACAGTCGTACAGAAGTTGAAACGTTTTGCTCGAGTGGACTTTTAATACGAACTGAGTGGAGGCTGTCCGGTGGGCTGCCGCCTGTTTGCTTCAACTCCCGTCCGTTCGTTTCATATTCTGTGCAGCCTGTCTGCCTACCCCTCTGTGTCTATATAAGAGAGAGGTCGCGCCTCTTCTCAGATACACTGCAACACATCGTCGCATATTCCTTTGCGCCTCAAATTCCAGAGCACTGCGCTACCTAGATCTTCCCCATCCCGTCTTGCGGCATGCACCGCGAGCCGGGACAGTAGGCCTCCGAGACCCGCTGCTTCGAGTCCTATACGGGAGAAGGGAGATAAGGTTTTTGCGGAGCGCTATCGGAGCGACTACTGGCTTCGTCACGGACTCCCACACGGATAGCGACTGCGGTGACGTCTTTCCTAACGAGGACTTCTTCCCCGAAATCAGCACCCTCTTCCTCGACGACATGGCTAACGATGGTGCCAACACAAACACCGGCGGTTCCTCTTCTGCTGCCGCTGATGTGTATGTTTTCTTTATCAATCTTGTTCTGATCGCATCTCAATACTTATGTCTTGCAGTCTGTTTGGTTACCTGTCTTAATATCTTTTCGCTATTTCACATGATTAGTATTTTGTCTTTTATTCTAATCATGTTTTATCTAGCGTTTATTATGGGTAATTCACTTGGTAAATTGCTCTATTTTTCAACAATCCAAAAACCTTATTTCAGGCAATTTGCCCCAAGTGGCTTTGTTGCTTATATGAAGCCACCTGTGTTTGAAGGTGTGAATTACAAACGATGGCGTGCGAGTGCAGTGCTCTGGTTTCAGACCATGAGCTGCTATAACGCCATCTATGGCGCACCTGAGGGGGAACTTAATCCCGCTCAGGAAGAGGCGTTCCAAAAACTTGATACCACTTTCAAGGCTGCCTTGATCAGCATCCTTGGCGACAATATTGTCGATTCATATCTGTCATTTAGCAATGGAAAAGATATGTGGGATGCGCTCGAGAGAAAATTTGGAGTCTCCGATGCTGGGAGTGAACTGTATGTCATGGAACAATTTTATGACTATAAGATGGTTGATGACCGCTCCATTGTGGAGCAGGCTCATGAGATACAGTCACTTGCCAGGGAGCTTGAGCACTTCACTTGTGTGTTACCGGACAAGTTTGTTGCCGGAGGCATCATTGCCAAACTTCCCCAGTCATGGAGGAATTTTGCTACTTTTCTGAAGCACAAGAGACAAGAGTTCTCCGTGACGGATCTCATTGGGACTCTTGATGTGGAAGAGAAGGCAAGAGCAAAAGACACACGTGCTCGAGGTACCGAGGGAGGTTCTAATGCCAACCTGGTACAGAAAAGGAACTTCCAGCCTCACAAGTTCAAGAACAAAGGCAAGTTTGATGACAAAGGACCTCACAGTCCACCAGCTTCAAGAAGAAGACTGATAAGAGGAAAGGTGCTTGTCATGTGTGCGGTGATCCTAATCATTGGGCTCCTGCTTGTCCCAACCGCTTTGACAAGCGCCAGCATGGGAAGAGCAGCAAGACTGATAATGTTGTCATGAGCGACGTTGAGATGAAAGATGTTGGGTATGGTATATTATCTACTGTTCTTTCATTATGTCATTCTCCTGATTGGTGGATTGACACGGGCGCTAATGTACATGTCTGTTCTGATATTTCCATGTTTTCTTCATATCAGGTCAGAGGGACTCAAACCGTTCTGATGGGGAACGACTCACATGCTTCTGTTCATGGTGTTGGTATGGTCGATCTGAAGTTCACTTCGGAAAAGACCGTGCGCCTGAAGAACGTGCATCATGTTCCCTCAATAAATAAAAATCTTGTTACCAGATCTCTTCTGTGTCGAGATGGCTACAAGATTGTATTCGAGTCCAATAAATTTGTAATTTTGAAGTATGGAACCTTTATTGGTAAAGGCTATGAATGTGGAGGCTTGTTCCGCTTATCTCTGTCAGACATTTGTAATAAAGTTGTTTATCATATTTACACGAATTTTGAATCAAATGTCTGGTACTCTCGTCTTTGTCATATTAATTTTGGTTGTATGACGCGGCTAGACAAAATGAATTTAATCCCTGATTTCTCAACTGTTAAGGGATCTAAGTGCCAAGTCTGCGTGCAAGCTAAACAACCTCGCAAGTCACATACGACTGCAGAAATGAGAAATTTAACACCACTAGAGCTCATACATTCTGATCTTTGTGAGATGAATGGTGTGTTGACAAAAGGTGGAAAGAAATATTTCATGACTTTGATCGATGACTCTACGAGATATTGTCATGTGTATCTTCTGAAATCAAAATATGAGGCTTTGAGTTTCTTCAAAATCTATAAAGCTAAGGCAGAAAATCAACTTGATCGAAAGATTAAGAGGCTTAGGTCTGATCGTGGTGGAGAGTATTTTTCCAACGAGTGTTATTCCTTTTGTGCGGAACATGGAATAATTCATGAGAGGACGCCTCCCTACTCACCCCAGTCAAATGGAGTAGCCGAAAGAAAGAACCGTACTCTAACAGATTTGGTTAACGCCATGTTAGACACATCGGGTCTTTCTAAGGAATGGTGGGGGAGGCACTATTGACCGCGTGTCATGTCCTAAACCGAGTTCCCACAAAGAACAAAGAAATTACTCCATTCGAAGAATGGGAGAAGAAAATATTAAAACTCTCTTACTTACGTACTTGGGGTTGTTTGGCAAAGTTTAATGTACCAATCCCCAAGAAGCGCAAGCTTGGACCGAAAACCATTGATTGTGTTTTTCTGGGCTATGCTTTTCATAGCATTGGTTATAGATTCTTGATAGTAAAATCTAAAGTGCCTGACATTTATGTCGGTACAATCATGGATTCGACTGATGCGACTTTCTTTGAGGATATCTTTCCAATGAAGGATAAACCTAACTCATCAAATCCGGAGATACCTAGTTCATCTAATCAGGAATTTGCTATATTCTCTGAACCTATCATTCCAATTGAACACTCTCAAAGTCCTAAGGAGGATGATAATGAAATTCCTAAAAGGAGCAAGAGACAAAGGACTGCAAAGTCTTTTGGTGATGATTTCATTGTGTACCTTGTCGATGACACTCCCACTTACATTTCAGAAGCTTATGCATCTCTTGATGCTGACTACTAGAAGGAAGTTGTTCATAGTGAGATGAATTCCATCTTAGCTAATGAAACATGGGAGATCACTGATCGTCCTTATGGGTGCAAACCTGTAGGATGTAAATGGGTGTTTAAGAAGAAACTAAAGCCTGATGATACTATTGAGAAGTACCATCAAGATTTTAAACTTCTTTAAAATCTTATCAAGGTATGTACTTTGCGATAGCCCTATTAGGCGCCTAGATCTATCTCTATAGATCTTTATGCCTAATATGTATGACGCTTCACCTAGGTCCTTCATTGAAAATTTGCTGTTTAGATAACTTTTAACACTGTTTAAAAGATCTATATCATTTTTGATCAATAATATGTCATCCACATATAGTATCAGAAATGCCACATTGCTCCCACTCACTTTCTTGTAAATACAAGCTTCTCCATAAGTATGGACAAATACAAACTCTTTGATCACCTTATCAAAGAGGAGATTCCAACTTCGTGATGCTTGCTTCAATCCATAGATGGATCGCTGAAGCTTGCACACCTTGTGAGCATCCTTAGGATCGACAAAACCCTTTGGTTGTATCATATACAACTCTTCTTCAATATTACCATTGAGAAACATGGTTTTTACATCCATCTTCCATATCTCATAATCAAAATATGTAGCAACTGCTAACATAATCCTAACTGATTTTAGAATCGCTACGGGAGAGAATGTCTCATCGTAGTCAACTCCTTGAATTTGTCGAAACCCCTTTGCGACAAGTCGAGCTTTATAGACGGTTACATTACCATCAGCATCAGTTTTCTTTTTGAAAATCCATTTGTTCTCCACGGCCTTTCGGTCGTGAGGTAAGTCCACCAAGTTCCAAACTTGATTTTCATACATGGATTCCATCTCGGATTTCATGGCTTCTAACCATCTATTGGAATCCGGGCTCATCATCGCTTCTTCATACGTCGCAGGGTCATCATTTTCATCAACCATGAAATTCATGACAGGATTTCCGTACAGCTCGGGAGCTGCACGCGTCCTGCTAGACCTGCGAGGTTCGGTAGTACTCTCTTTTGGAGTTTCATGATCATTATCATTAGTTCCTTCTTCAACTGGTGAAGACAACTCCGGAACAACTTCTGGCGCTGTGCTACTCGCCATACTTTGAAGAGAAGGTTCAATAACCTCTTCGAGTTCTACCTTCCGACTACTCACACCTTTCATCAGAAACTCTTTCTCTAGAAAGGATCCATTCTTGGCAACAAAAACCTTGCCCTTGGATCTGTGATAGAAGGAATATCCAATAGTTTCCTTAGGGTATCCTATGAAGATGCATTTTTCCGCTTTGGGTTCGAGTTTATCCGGTTGAAGTTTCTTCACATAAACATCGCATCCCCAAACTTTAATAAATGATAGCTTAGGTTTGTTTCCAAACCATAATTCATACGGTGTCTTTTCAACGGATTGAGACAGTGCCCGATTTAAAGTGAATGCAGCAGTTTCTAGTGCATAACCCCAAAATGACAACGGCAAGTCCGTCAGAGACATCATAGATCGAACCATATCTAATAAAGTACGATTACGATGTTCTGACACACCATTTCGCTTTGGTGTTCCGGCAGGTGTGAGTTGTGAAACAATTCCACACTCTTTCATGTGAGTGCTAAACTCGTAACTTAGATACTCACCTCCACGGTCGGACCGTAGAAATTTGATCTTTCTATTACGATGATTTTCCACTTCATTCTGAAATTCCTTGAACTTTTCAAATGTTTCAGACTTGTGTTTCATCAAGTAGATATAACCGTATATACTCAAATCATCCATGAAAGTAACAAAAATAACGATATCCACCTCACACCGACACACTCATTGGACCACATACATCAGAATGTATGATTTCCAATAAATCTGCCGCCCGTTCCACTAAACCGGAAAACGGCGTTCTAGTCATATTGCCCATAAGGCATGGCTCACATGTATCAAATGATTCAAAATCAAGTGATTCCAAAAGTCCATCCGAATGGAGCTTGTTCATGCGTTTAACGCCAATATGACCTAGACGGCAGTGCCACATCTATGCGAATATATCATCATTTAGTTTTAATTCTTTTAGCATCAACATTATGAATAAGTGTAACATTATTATCGAGATCCAAAAGAAATAAACCATTCATCATTGATGCATGACCATAAAAAATTTCATTCATATAAATAGAACAACCATTGTTCTCGGATTTAAATGAATAACCACTTCGCATCAAACACGATCCAGATACAATGTTCATGCTTAGTGATGGCACCAGATAACAATTCTTCAAGTTTATTACTAATCTCGATGGCAAATGGAGAGGCAGTGTTCCGATGGCGATCATATCAACGCTTGATCCATTGCCGACATGCATCTTGACCTCACCCCTTGCTAGCGGTCGCTTGTTCCGCAGCCCCTGATTCGAGTTACAAATATTAGCAACTGAACCGGTATCAAATACCCAGGTTCTACTGCGAGCACTAATCAAGTACATATCAATAACATGTATATCATATATACCTTGTTTGCCTTGCCGGCCTTCTTGTCTTCCAAATACTTGGTGCAGTTGAGCTTCTAGTGGCCAGTCCCCTTACAATATTAGCACTCGGTATCAGACTTAGGTCCAACTCGGGGTTTCTTTTCAGGCACGGCAACCGGCTTGCCGCCCTTACTTCCCTTCCGTTTTACCTTCTTGTCTTTCTTGAAACCAGTGTTCTTATTGATCATCAACACTTGATGTTCCTTTTTGATCTCCACTTTTGCAGTTTTAAGCATTGACAGAAGCTCGGGGAGAGACTTCTTCATGCCTTGCATATTATAGTTCAACACGAAGCTCTTATAGCTAGGTGCCAGAGACTGCAGAACACGATGGATGCCTAAGTCAATGGGAATCGATATTCCCAAGGACACAAGCTTATCGGCGTAACCCGACATCTTGAGTACATGCTCACCAACAGAGTTGTGCTCTTCCATCATGCAGCTAAAGAACTTTTCTGAAGCATTGTAACTCTCTATAGCAGCATGTGTGTCGAAAATCATTTTCAACTCACATATTGTATCAAATGCATTGCCGTTTTCGAAACACTTTCGAAGTTCCGGCTCTGGCCCATACAATATGCCGCAATGAACTAAGTTGTGGTCCTCCTGACGAGTGTGATAGACATTCTTCTCCTTGTCAAGGGCATCTTCAAAAGGTGGGGGGCCTAGTGGCGCTTCTAGCACATATTGCTTTTGTGCAGCAAAGAGGAGAATCCTCAAATTCATGGCCCATTCGGTAAAGTTTCTACCATTCGTTGCAAGTTTCTCTTTCTCCATGAACACATTGAAATTAAAAGCAGGCGGTTTCATCTACAACAGAATTTTTAAAGTTTATACTAAGGTTATGATAGATTGAGTTCAACTAATCCACATTACGAATGAATTTCCACTAAAAAACGACATCCCTCATGTCTTTTTGGTGATTACATGAACCAAATTCACTACACCAAGTCGGATCATCACGTGAGTCGGTGTAGCTTCAAAGGAGAGCATGAAATGGGCATCATATGACTCATGCTTAACCTTTCGGTCCGTATTCCGAGGCCATGTCTGTACATGCTAGGCTTGCCAAGTTAGAACCTTAGTATTCGCGGGTGTAACTGTCTTACACCCGATATATGGTCGTGGATCCAAGAACACCCGATCATCACGTGATGTCTTGGAGCGACGAAAACATAATCGGTGCATACTAAAGGAAGAACACATTCTTATCTTAATATTTAAAAGAGGGATCATCTTATTATGCTAATAAAGCGCTAAACAAGCAATATAAGATGCTATCAAACATCACATGTTTATTAGTGAAATGATATGGTTCCCGCATATGATCTCTATCATGTGCACCGTGGTATGATCACAATCATACCTTTATGTGTAAGTCCAAGGTCTATGGAACTTACACGCTATGTGTGTTGTAAGAGTATCATCTCATACTTCTGCTTACAACATCACCATATCATAACACTAGCCCAGCAACAATCTAAACTAGACGCCTCTAATTTATCTATTGCAAGTTTTACATGGCTTAGGGCTTTCGAAGATAGAACCGTTCTTACTTACGAACATGAACCACAACGAGGATAACCAAATTGTTGACAACTCGTTGCAAAATAGATATTGACTATAGTAGGAGAGACAGACACCCGCTAGCCACTTATGCAAACTAGTTTCATGTCAAGCGTGGAACAGGTCTCATGTGCGAGGACATGTAAAGTTTGTCCGGGCCACTTCATCCCACCATGCCACCAATATCCAAAATTACAACTAAAGAGCAATAATATGTCATCATCGCCCACATACTCATATGTGTACTACCCATGTAAAGCATCTACGCATATATCCGGCTCTGATACCACTGTAGGGTTCGCAGCATAGAAAACAAAAATTTTCCTATGATGGAAACTATGTACAAATATCTATCTACTAGATACAAACAACGGGCGGATGTATATCCATAGAGAACATACCCTTGAAGACCGACAAAGCTTAACGGGTTGAACTCGTGGTTGATGTATACGATCTCTTGCCGATCTCAAGTTCGAGAGAAAGTCCTAGCGCCGCAAAGCAGCAGCGCATCCGTGCTCGCACACACGTACAAGACACCGAGCAACCTGCACCTCCTCGCTCCAACGATGCAGCGGAAGCACAACCCTTTCTTGCCGAATAGCCACCGGGAACATGTATCTCGCTAGTCCGAGACCATGGGGGATAAATTCTAGAGGGGGAGAGAGATCCTTCATGAGGAGGTGCGAGTGAGAGAGAGGAGAGGGGGTTCCTTTTATAGGAGGAGGGGGGGCATGCAAGGGGGTTGCCGCCGGCCATGGGGGATGCCCCTCCCCTCCTTCATTCATGTGGATGGACACTCCACTCACAAAAAGCCTTTCAATTTCCTCCACTCAAAATCCCACTCAAACTTTCTATTAAATTTCCACCAAATTTAATGCAAACTCTCATTAAATAAAACTCTTTTATTTATTCAGAATTTTGTCAATTACTTTAATGACAAACATTCACATATAACCCCTTGCTAGAATTCTATTTTACATGCAAAACCACTTTATGCAATTTCACCCGAAAACCTGTTTCGGTATCTAGTGAAATAAATTCATGCACTTGTTATTCTTTCCGGCATGAAACATTTGCTCCAACTGGATGTCAGTGTCCCTTAAGTGTGTCACCCTACGGTTCGCGAATAATGCGGACATGATCGAGACCCTTCTCCGATCAATAATCAGTAGCGGGACCTGGAGATCCATACTGACTCTCACACATTCAACGATGACTTTCCTGTGATCGTCGGAACCTTTTACGCTCATATCTTAATCCCTTTGTTGCACGATATATTACATGTCCGAGATTCGATCATCGGTATCTCCATACCTAGTTTGATCTCGTTAATGACATGCACTCTTTTCTCGTTCCCGTGATATAACATTCTAGTGATCAAATCACTTGCTTGCAAGCTAATCAATGTGATATCACCAAGAGGGCCCAGAGTATATCTATCCGTCATCGGGATGAACAAATTCCACTCTTGATCCATGATTCTCAACATAACACTTTATTAGCTTTGAAGCCATCTTTATAATCACCCAGTTACGGTGTGACGTTTGATGTTAACAAGAAACTCTTCTAGTGTTAGTGATTGACATGATCTCATGGTCTAAGGATTAGGATCACTTTGTAAGTTGTTTATAGCAATATAAACTCAATGACTTTGATCGTAATGCTATACTTCGGATGAATGTTCATCACATCATTACACTAATGTTGTGATCTCGTTATTAACAACATACAATGTCTATGATCAGGAAACTGTGATCATCTTGTTAATCAATGAACTAGTTTATGAGAGAGGCATAACTAGGAACTTTATGTTTGTTTATTAAACACACATGTATGAACGTTTCCGTATTAATACAATTATAGCATGCAAAATAAACATCTATGATATACTTGGAATACACATAATAAACACTTTATTATTGCCTCTCAGGGCATATTCCCTTCAGGGGAGGCTCTTCTCCATCATCATCTCCACCACGATACACTCATATACCTACCTTAATCTCTTGGCAAACATGATGTATGATGCAATTTATTGTTTTCCCTTGATCTATTGTGTCTCTATGTATTTGTTTGAGCAGTGAATTGTTTATGGCAATTGTGAAATAGTTTCTTGATGGTTGCATACAAGTTTATGATATCTTCTATGATGATCTTGATGTACTAGCATATGAGTGCACACATATGTTGGGGGATGAACAAGGTTTTCACCGTTGCATGATGATAGGAGGTGGGATAAACGGAGTTTGACATAAACCGAATCCCAATTCTTAGATATGCATGTTTTGTATTAATTCATGGTTAATCAACGTGGGTATTATCATGGGGACCTTAGATCTAAATGCGATGGTTGGACTTTATGTCTTAATATTACCTTATTTGTTCTTAATTATCCTTGGGATCAATCATTAGTGGTGTATTTGCTCATGTATATATGGCTACATCTAGTTATGGATCCTCCTAGAAGAAACTATAAAAATACTATCTATATGCTTCACTAATTGTGACAACCAAACAAATGAAATATCAATTTGCCTAAACATTTGCTCCCATAAGATTATCCACATCCACTCCATCACTCCACTTCACCTACTTTACTTGCACTAGTTTACATATAGTTCTTTTACTTGCAAAACTTTACTTGTTTTCTACATAATACAACACACAACCACACACACTTAAGATCCTAGCTTTGCATAAAAGGCCACATAAGTGGGTTATAGGGCTTTAGAGAATAGATAGTTTACCTTCAGATCCTCGTGGGTTCGACACTCAAATACTTATCGAATTGTACTACGGTGATCCCCTGCACTTGGGAGTTATCAAGATACTTTTCTGGGCTTATATTCTTGTTTGCATTGCTAGTTTACTTTCAATACCTATGTTTATAAAATTAAAAAAATAGATAATGAAATATGCTATGGATTCTACTTACGAGCCTCAATATAAAGATCTTTATGAAGAATTTATGAAATGTGTTGAAAGCTTGAATATTCACTTGGACTCTAACTCTTTGAATGCAATAAATCATGTTGAAATTGTTAAGGAAGAAGATGACAAAATCCTAAGCTTGGGGATGCCCATGCATCCCAAAGAAAAGGAGATAGAAGAGAAAGAAGAAAATGTGGAGGAAGAATGGAGTAGCTACCCATCTCCTACTCCCAACAAGGGTAACACACAAATTCCCATGAACATCTCTTCTTATAATGATAATGATTTGCCTAGTAGTCCTCTATGTGGAACAAATATGTCTAGTATATGGTAGGATTAAAGTGATATAATTGAGTTAGATGATCCACTATGCTCATTGGATGACTTGTCTTTATATGGTGAATCTATTCAAAACTATGGTGTTAAGTTTACTTATGTTGCTTGCAAACACTATAGAAGAGGCAGTGTGATAAGAGCCCTCTTTATGTTGCTACTATATTTAAAATGCAAGATACTGAAAATTATATGCATTGGATACCACAAACTTGCTGCTATTTATTCATATATAAAATGCCAATGCATAGGAAGAAAGCTAGACTTAAATTTTATTGTCTATCTGCTTTGTGGTGTGCTCCATATGGTTTAAAATACCATTCAGTTTTAGCACACCTTTATATCCATGTAACATGTAAAATAACTTTAGGTACTGTTATATAACAGTTTGTTTAAGATTTTAACTAAATATAAAATTTGGGAAAGAAAATGAGAAAGATTAGCAATGGATAAGTTGGGGTCGACCTTGAGCATGTGTTGTTCATGCCAATGGAAACATTGCAAAGTATAGATCATTAAAACTTCCCCCACATAAAAACAAAATAAAGAGAGTGTTTCGTTTGTAATATATTTTCTTCTTGAATAAAATGGTTTCCAATAATCACTTGAGTTTGCATCTTGGTGGAAACTATTATATCATCTGTTTGGAGTACTAACCATTTTGTAGGCAACATGGAGATGAAAATATTTCTTTGTTTAGGATGAGTGACATGATATGATGAGGAAGAAGTAGTGGAAAATAACTAGAAAGATCACAAGCTTGGGGATTCCCATGCATCCCCCACTTCTTTCAAGTATTTCAAGTAATATCATTGCAAACTCATGTTTTAGTTTCACCTTCCTGTTCGTATGTGTGAGGAAATTGTCAACACCCGGATTTTTAATCCCAGATTCCTGTTATGCCATGCATTGCAATCCCAGGATTACCATTTTTTCGAGACATAAAAGATTGGTACCATAGTTCATCATCCATTACAAACCATACATAAGGTCTTACAACAAATAAAAGGATCTCATGATTTAGTCTTAGTACAATCAAAGCAGCGGAATAATATAATAACGATAGCATGAGCGAGGCTCCATCTTCATGGTCACAAGCAATGCTGACAATGGGAGATGATCCTAGTTGTCGTAACCTTCCTGCGGTCCATCCTCCTGATAGTCCTCTTCATAGTTGGCCACGGGAATAGCCAGGGACAAAGGCATGAGTACTCTTTAAGTACTCGCAAACTAATACTAATAGGTAAATGGTTTGATTAGGAATGCTAAGCTCTATGTTGTTTTGCAAAAAGCCAGATTTATCTCTAACTGAGTTTAGAAGCAAAGAAAAACTAGTTTAAGGTTTTAGAACACCTAAGTGGGAACTTGAGTTTTCATATCACAACCTTGTTGTTGTCAAGTCAAAGTCATGAATCATTTCATAAGTAATTTTGAAAACATGTGACGATGGAATAGTATGGCCACTCCAACTATCCATAACCGCGGACGCGGCTATTCAAATAGTTTTGCACTCTGTAGAGGTGGTATACTTTCACCACAATATTCGATACATCCGTTAGGAACAATCTTGAATTCACCATACTCAGTATGCGGATAATCAGTCCTAACCTTTGAATTACACACCCTAGTATAGGCACATCTCCTATGAGTTTGGCCTCCCAACCATGACCATATGTCATCTTGGGAACTGCATAGGTGGTCAATCTTGACGAGGTAGCCTCAGCTCAAACCTCATCCGCAAGGGAACCCATACTAAGGTATATAAACTTCCAGTCAAGCCCTACCATATTTTGGGTGTTGAAATTTGAATGGTATCGCATCCAGACAACCATCAGTTTTATAAAAGGGCTAAGGCTCATGCCTCAACATTTTCATCATCAAAGTCACCTTGTGTTTACTAACACATGTCAAAACATTTAATTAGAATGACTCATCATTATAAGGTTTTCATAATCATTTCACCAAGTATTCCCATCTAAAAGTGATGAAGTTTTATGCTTAGCACTAGCAACTAAAGTTGGGGGTAAACACTAATGAGGGGTGGTAATCAAGTGTGACTTATCTAAGTTGAATCTCATGTCTCAGGATGACATCAAGATCTATCTAACTTAGGCCAAGTTTTATGCTCTTTATGCTACCTCTAATATCTTTCCAAAACTTACAAGTCACTAAGTAAAAGTAATAAAGAGCTTTGATAGAAAAATAAAAATAATAAAGCTTGCAAGTAAAACTAGGATTTGCTATGATTAAAGAGGGTATAATCACGTATGCCTAAGGCATCTAGTTTGCATAATCCACTTGTAGTGTTAGGCTTACAAATTTGCAAGTGTAAGCTTGCCTTGTGCAGAGTAGTGGTTGAAGTTCTCCTCGACTTCTTCCTCATAGTAATCTCCTTCCTCTTCGTATCCTTGGTCGGTACTAGCATCTATAAATAAATACGAAGTACACGATAACCAAACAATACTTAATTACTTCTATTTATCACACTAGGATTTTCACTAGATGATCTAGCATCATCACAATCATAGAAAGATTATGTCACTAGTTTCATTTATTTTATTTTTAGAAAAGTAATTTCTACTCATTGAAAAACTACTTAAGATTTAATATTCTCCAACTAAAACATGGGATCATGTTGACACATGTCATCACCACATATTTCAGTACTTGGGAATGTGATTTAAAGTGGTGTCACAATTTAATAAGGTTTAACCTTTTATTTTAATTAATTAAAGTGACTAGAAATGCCTATGGGGCATTCTTTTATTACTTGTTTATTATTACTGCAAGTAAACCTAGATATTTTTATATATTCAGAAAGGTCTTATCAAATGTGATTTTTAAGAGTTGGAATCAACTCAAAAGCTTTTATGGTTGAATTTTGAAAAATGTTTGAATGCAGAAAAGTATTTGCCTTGTTAATTTTACTATAGGTTGTCTATAATTCCAAATGGTTTGAATCCAATGGGCTTGGATTAGGAATTTCAATACCTTTCTAACAAAATTAGTTTCATGCAGTTGGTTTAGTGAATTTCTCAAAAATGATTTGTGAATCTACTACCAGAACTAGGCTTGAAATTAAATAGATAAACCTAATTTCAAATGAACTGGGTCACGCGGAAAAGTTAACTGGACCGGCCCATTGCACACAGCGCACGCGCGAGCGGGTTTAGTACTTGTTCCCACTAGTCAGTGAGACAGGGGGGTGCGAATGGGTACGGGGCTATTACAATCGTAGGATTAGATGTAAGATCTATGGCTGAGGGTCGTCGTCAATGACTGAAGAGAACGCGACGAGCACAAACCCTAGCACGACTAGTGGGGGTCTGTGGTGGCTCACCGGGTTCAGGAAATGGTCGGCGATGGGGGAGAACGACGAAGTCGACGATGACGATTCTCCTGGTACTGGCGGCTCCTCTTGGGGTGGCTCCAACCAATGGTGCTCTTCTCCTCCAGCAGCGTCAGGCTCCGGCGAAATTCCGGCGATGCTGCGCTCGCCTTGCTCCGGGAAGAAGTTGGCACGATCAGTGAGAGGTGGGGAGTGGAAAGGTGTGAAGAAATCTAACGGGGAAGGCCTCTATTTATAGTGCGACAAGGGAACCAAAGGGTGCGGGCTGAGCTCGTCGGGGTTGGCTTCACAATGAGCTATGGGCATGGCCGAAGGTAGGGGACGGTGCATGGTTTCCTGGCGAAGCTCAACGTCTTGATGGAGCGACAAGGGGCGGTGTGATTCGGTCGGAACGCGTCGACGCTCTGGACGGCACCTACGACAGTTTTGATAGCGCATAGTGGCTACGGGTCACGCGATGGCGAAAAGGGTTCTCTGGGAGGTTCCTTGGGCGGTGTTCATCACGTACGCGGGCGGTGAAGGTGGGACGCGGTGTGTGCGAGCGTGTCGAGCGCGGCGCTCTAGCGCGCTCTGGACATGGCCACAGAGAAATGGGCGCGTGTGTTCTCTGTGGTCCAGTGCGTGGCAGGGGTCGAGGGCTGGACAGGGGGTGGCGTGCTTGATAGACACGGTGGCTAGGCTCGGCGCTTGCTCTAGCTAGCTAGCCATGGTCGGCTGGCAAGGGTGCTCTTGGGTTGGCACGACATGGTGCACTGGGTAGGGTCTAGGTGTGTTCAAGGCATTGGTTGGCACAGGGGGAGACAAGTGTGATCAATGGTGAACAATGGTTGCAAAGATCACTGCTCAAAACAGTAAAGTTTGGCCAATTTAATTTTCTGTCTCCAAGTGTTTGATTAAATGGCCGCAAGAAATTCAAATTTTAATTTTGGGTTGAAACTTGGTGGATTCAATGGTCACATAATAGGTAGTATCTAGTTGCTTGGATTTATCAAGGTCCACTGGTTTGGTTGGGTTTTGAGAAATAGTGATCTTCCCATATGAACTAGATTCAAATTTCAAATGTCATTTGAATTAGGTTGCCAAATGTTTCTATGGGTTTGCAAGTGGGTTTGGGTTTAGTTTCACTTGGTCTAGCAAGGGGTGAAAAGAAATGGATTTTTTCTGTTTGAAATCTTGTACTAGAAACACTCAAAGTGGTCTAGTGAGCAAGATTGGCAAAAATGACCATTTGCTTATTTTGTTTGTTTTTGAATTTCTCTTGATTTGATTCTTCTTGGAAATGATTTAGATGATTTTGTTTTCATCCTTAAACCAATTCTTGCCATTCACAACAATCAAACAAGTTCATTCAAGGATTCATGCATTCCTCACACACACATGCATTCATATGGATTTAATTAACAAAAGTTTTTGTTAACCCTAAATTTGGGTGACTGGAATTGATAACCTTGATTAATATTTTTGGGATGTTACAAACCTTCCCTCCTTAAATAAAATCTCGTCCTGAGATTTGAGAAAAAGAAAACTAGGATTTAAAGAGATCTGGAAACTCCGTCCTAATGTAGTCTTCTCGCTCCCAGGTAGCTTCTTCTTCAGTGTGGTTACTCCACTAGATCTTGAGAAACTTGATACTCCGGGTCCTGGTGGTTCTGAAAGCTTCCCCCAAAATACGGATGGGTACTTCGATATATGTCAGGTCATTGTTGATCTCTATGGTTCGGTGATCAATGTTCTTGAAAACTTCGGTCTACTCCGAGACTTCTAGGCCTTTGAGAAGTAACGAGATATGGAACACATTATGCATGGCTGACATCTCCTCTGGCAGTTCCAGTTGATACGATACTTCTCCTAGACGATTCAAAATCTTGAAGGGTCTGATGTATTTGGGGGGTAACTTTCCTTTGAGTTGGAAACGTTGCATTCCCTTCAAAGGTGATACTTTGAGATACACAAAATCTCCAATATTGAAGGCTAGGTCTCGACGTCTCTTGTCGACATAACTGTTCTGTTTGGATTGGGCGGTCTTGAGGTGCTCACGAATCTTGTGAACATTCTATTCTGCTTCTCGTAGGATGTCGGGTCCGAAAATCTGACTTTCTCCTACTTCCGACCAATTCAAAGGGGTACGACACTTGCTTCCATACATAAATTCAAATGGAGCCATTTGCAAAGTAGCTTGATAACTGTTGTTGTATGAAAATTCTCTGAACGGCAGATAATCTTCGCATTTAGATCCATATTATAACACATAGGCTCTCAACATATCTTCAAGTATTTCATTTACTCACTCTATTTGTCCATCAGTCTGAGGGTAACAAGTTATGCTGAAATCCAGTCGGGTTCCTAATCCTTCTTGGACTTTCTTCCAAAACGTCAAGGTAAACCGAGTTCCTCGATCTGATACTATGTTCTTGCGGACTCCATGCAAACTGACGATTCTAGCAATATACAACTCTGCTAGTTTCGAACTCTGGTAGGTGGTCTTGACAGGTAAGAAATGGGCGACTTTGGACAGGCTATCTACTATGACCCAAATAGAGTCATTTCCCCTAATAGATGTAGGCAAACCGGTGATAAAATCCATTCCAACTGAATCCCATTTCCATTCCGGAATCTGCAATGGTTGCAACAGTCCTGCAGGTCTTTGATGTATTGCCTTGTCTCTCTGACAAATATCACACTTGGCTATGTAGCTTCCGATTTCTCTCTTCATCCTATGCCACCAAAATTGCTCCTTGAAATCCTGATACATCTTAGTTCCTCCGGGGTGGATAGAATAAAGAGTATCATGGGCTTCTTTCAAAATATCTTGCTTCAATTCTGAATGTGCTGGCACATAGATATGTCCTTTATACCACAAAACTCCATCTTCATATTCGGTGAATCCGGGTACTTTGCCTGTACCGATGCGACGTTTGATTCCGCCGATACTAGCATTTCCTTTCTACGCCTCCTTGATCTGACTGATCAAAGTGGGTTGAAGTTCTATGCTAGCCAAAAATCCTTCACTTACTAGTTCCTTTTAAAATCTTCCAACTCCTTGTCCTTGTGCAAACTTGGTTGCTCCTTCAGAATCATAGAGTTCAATCGACACGGCAATCTGCTAAGGGCATCTGCTACCACATTTTCTTTACCGGGGTGATAGTGGATGTCCAGATCATAGTATTTGATTAACTCTATCCATATCCTTTGCCTCATATTCAGCTCCTTCTGAGTGAAAATATACTTCAGGGTCTTGTGATCCGAATAAATCTCACAATAGTTTCCCATGAGCTAAAATTACGGCTGCTAGTTCATGGTCATGGGTAGGATAATTCTGCTCATGTTGCTTCAGTTGTCAAGATAGATATGATATGACTTTGCCTTCCTGCATTATCACACATCCGAGACCGATCTTGGATGCGTCATAATACACATCAAAAGGCTTCATAATATCTGGCATGATCAAGATTGGGGCTGAGATCGAACTCTTATTAAGCTCTTGAAAACCTGCTTCACATTTGTCTGTCCATTTAAACTTCTTATCTTTCTTCAACAATTGGGTCATGGGTCTTGCGATACTCGAGAATCCTTCTACGAACTTGTGGTAGTATCCCGCTAATCTGAGAAATGCACGAACTTGGGTTTGGGTGGTTGGGGCTTGCCATTCTTCAACATCCTTAACCATTGCAGGGTCAACAGCAATTCCTCCGGCTGACACAATATGTCCGAGGAATCCTACTTCCGATAACTAGAATTCACATTTGCTAAACTTGGCATACAACTGATGCTCCCTAATGGTTCCAAGTATGGTCCTCAGGTGTAGCTCATGTTCTTCTTCCGATTTGGAATAAATCAGAATGTCATCGATGAAAACAATGACAAACTTATCCAGGAAGTCCATAAAAATCTTATTCATGAGGTTCATGAAATAAGCGGGGGCATTGGTTAATCCAAAGGACATGACAATGTACTCATACTGTCAATATCTGGTGGTAAAAACAGTCTTTGGAATATCCTCTGCACGAATCTTGAGTTGATGATAACCAATTCTAAGATTAATCTTAGAAAACACGTTGACACCAGTCGACTGGTCAAATAGATCTTCTATCTTCGATAGTGGATACTTCCTCTTGATGGTGACATCATTCAGCTTTCCATAATCCATACACAAACGGTTACCTCCATATTTCTTGTCTACAAACAAGACACGTGATCTCCATGGCGACGCACTTGGATGAATCAATCCTATCTCCAGCATAGCATCTAGTTACTTCTTCAGCTCCACTAATTCAGATGGGTTCATACTATTTGGTATCTAGTCTATGGGTCCGGTTCCAGGGATTAGTTCAATGATAAACTCGATATCCCGATCTGGGGGCATACCGGGCAAAACATCTGGGAATACATCTGGGTATTCACAGACTACTCTGACTTGGTCAATGGTTGGTTGGGCTAGACTCTTGTTGCACTTGAATTGACAGGGCAAGGTTTCAGATACATGCTCTACTGCTATTCCGGCTGTACTGGTCATGGTTATGGCTTTCTTGGCACAGTCGATTAATCCTTTATGTTTCGACATCCAATCCATTCCTAGTACTACTTACAAACCTTTGGTTCTGAGTAATATTAGATTAGCATAAAAATATATGCCATGGATTCTGATAGGTATGGCCTTGCAAATTTGTCTAGCTTTGGTGGTTGAACCAGGTATTTGAACTATCATGACATGCTTCAATTTGGTTGGTTGAATCTTACTAGTGCATGCAAATTCTTCTGTAACAAACGAGTGTGATGCTCCAGAATAAAACAACACTCTTGCAAGTAATGAGTTAACAGAAAACATACCCAGCACGACATCTGGCGCTTCTTGGGCTTCTTTGGCATTCATGTGAAACAGACGGCCGTTGCGGTTGAGCGAATTCCCTGGGAAAAATCTTCTTCCAGGCTGAACACGACGCTGCTGCTGAGCTGGGGCATTCACATTGGGGGCTGCTGCAATCTTCTTGGGGAACCCATTGGAATAGCGACCCTTGGTTTCACATTCATAACAAGTCACCTGAGACTTGTCCTTTCCTGCAACAAGAATAGCATTGCTTCCAGTCCTTGGGGCAGTATTGGTGTTGTTGGCGACATTGTTGTTGTTGAACTTGGGCGGTGCACGATTGAAATTGCTGGGGTTGCCGGGTTTATTGTTGTGGTTTCCTCTAGGCCTTGGGTTTCCTCCTCCATGGTTGGGATAGGTTGGACGGTTCATCGGGGGTCTATTGTGTCTTGGGGAAAATCCTGTTGACGGGTTGGGGCGATACTTTGGGGTATGGTGGGTTCCTGGTTGATGCATCATTCGACGCTTGCGGTTCTCATTGGCTTGGTTGATTTTGCCTTCCATCTGAATGGCAGAATCCACTAAGGCTTCAATGTCAGCAAATGGAATGTTGACCAATACCGTCTGCATCTCATCATGCAGACCATTCAGGAATCTCTCCTTCTTCTTGGCTTCCATGTCAATCTCATCCGGTGCATATCTAGCTAATGACAGAAATTTGTCGCGGTACTCAACTACGGTCATTCTCCCTTGCTTCAATTCTCTAAATTCATCTCTCATCCTCTTGATGAAACCCGGTGGCACATGGGTTCTGCTAAACTTGAGCTTGAATTCATCCCAAGTCATTATTTGTCGTCCAGTCATGGCGCGAACGCTGTTCCACCAAGCTCTTGCATCTCCTTCCAGATAGTGGGTGGCAAACAGTACCTTCTAGTTGGCCTCCACTCCTGCGACTTCTAGGTTGTTCTACATGGTTTGCAACCAATCATCTGCATATAGGGGATCTTCAGACTTGCTAAAGACGGGTGGATTGGTGTTCTGAAAGTTCTTGAGCTTTAATCCATGGTTGTCTTGGTTTCCATGGCCTTGGTTGTTGTTGGCCATCTAAACTATGTGTTGAAGGGTGGCTTAGTTGGCTTGACATTCGGCCCTTTCAGCTTCACGGTCTGAAACCAACCTTTGCAAGATTTGCAGCATTGGGTCCGGGGATGAACTACTTCCTCCGCGAGGCATCTGAAGATTGAGATAGATCATGAGAAAAGAGGGAAATTTCTAAGGTTCGGGGGTTTTGTTTTGGAAAAGTTTTTGAATTTTGACTCAGATTTTTCTAGCAACATGCCTTTCATTCATTCATAGCACACAGTACAAACACACACCACAACAAGGAAACATATGGTTTTAAGAACCGTTCTGTGAAACTACGATACAGTGGGTGATACGTCGGGAACGTATCTATAATTTTTGATGCTCCATGCTTGTTTAGTATCTACTTTGCTTTGATTTGTCTACACTTTGAGGTGTTTTTATATATTTTCTGGAACTAACCTATTAACAAGTTGCCATAGTGCTAGTTGCATGTTTTCTTCTGTTGTTGGTTCGAGAAAGGTAGAAAATCAATATTCTCGGAATTGGACGGGGCAATAGCCAAAGTCAATAGTTTACCGTGGGTGACACGAAGTCCAGAGGAGAGACAGCAAGGAGAGACAGGGCCGCCACACCCCCTAGGTGGGTGTGGACCCACCCCGCTCCTGGGTAGGGTGTGGGCCCTCTGGCCGCCTCCCAGCCTCACCTCTTCGCCTATAAGAAGCCCCCGATGCAGAAACCCTGGGCACCCGATAAAAACTCCAGGAAACCTTCTGTAGCTGCCGCCACAATCGTCCCTAGTTCGGGGGGGGGGGGTCTGAAGCTCTTCCTGGAACCCTGTCGGAGGGGAGATCATCCCAGAGGCCTTCTTCTCTGGTATGAAGCGTGAGTAGTTCCACCTTGGACTACAAGTCCATGTAGAAGCTAGATGGTTGTATCTCCTCCTTGTGCTTTCATGTATAGATCTTGTGAGCTCCGTTCATGATCAAGATCTAATCTATTTGTAATCATGCATGTTGTGTTTGCGGGGATCCAATGGATATTGAGATTACTATGTCAAATTGATTAATGGTTTTGTCTATTTGATACTATCATGTCTGTGTTGTTTGTGATCTTGCAAGCTCTCCGTTGTTAGTAGCTATCTTGGCCAAGTAGTTTCTAGTGACTCCAAGAGGGGGTATTTATGCTCGATAGTGGGTTCATGCCTCTAGTTTCCAAGGGAAGGGACAGAAATCTCTTCGGTTGTAGATGTGCTGTTGCCACTAGGGAGAAAACGATGGTCTCTTGTTCATGGAACAAGTGGATTGTTTACCTTACACACTTTGCTTAAAGCAGTTGTCTGTTGCTTGCAACTTAATACTGGAGGGGGTTCGAATGATAACCTGAAGGTGGACTTCTAATCATAGATGAAGTTGGATGGCGGTCTATGTATATTTTTGTACTGCCCACTCTAATCTCATAGGATATTTTAGTCTAGTATTGCATTGTTATGACTTGCTCAGTTCCTGTCAATTGCCCTGCTGTAATTTGTTTACCCTTCATGCCATGTTGTTTATCTAAGGAGAGCACCTCTAGTGAACTACGTACCCCGGTCCAATATTTATCATTGATACATCCTCCACTGTTACCTGTTTACTTGCTGCAAACCATTACCTTCCACACCATACGTTTAATCCTTTGTTACAGCAACCGGTGAGATTTACAACCTCACTGTTAGTTGGGGCAATGTCTTGAGTTTCTGTTGTGTAGGTTTCCACATTGCTTGCAACACCTGTATGACATTTCGTTCCTCCTACTGGTTCGATAACCTCGGTTTCTTACTGAGGGAAGACTTGCTGCTGTGCTACTTCACACCTTGCTCTTGGGGTTCCCAACAGGCTCCACATCAACTGAGCCATCAGCAAGATTTCTGGTACCGTTGCCAGGGAGGCAAAGGACATCTTCACAAAGGGAGTCCTCCTCAACCTTTCTCTTTTCTTTGTTTTTAGTTTGCTTAGTTTCTTTTGCTTGGTTTTGTTTGCCTCTTTTTATCAAAAACTCCAAAAAAAAATAGTTTAGTTTGGTTTGCGTTTTCTTATAAAAAAAACAAAAAAATTAGTTCCTGCTCTAGCTGCTGCTGTTTTGGCTTTCTCCCCTTTGCCAAAATGAACTCTGCTGAGAACACCAAGTTGTGTGACTTCACTAGCACAAACAACAATGATTTCCTTAGCACTCCTATTGCTCCACCTGCTCCTGATGCTACCTTTTATGAAATTAAGCCTGCTTTGTTGAATCTTGTGATGAGAGAGCAATTTTCTGGTGCTAGTTCTGATGTTGCTGCTGCCCATCTCAATAACTTTCTTGAACTTTGTGAGATGCAAAAGTATAAGGATGTAGATGGAGATATTATTAAGCTCAAGTTGTTTACTTTCTCCTTGAGAGGGAAAGCTAAAGAGTGGTTGCTATCTTTGCATAGAAATAATATTGATTTTTGGACTAAGTGCAAAGATGCTTTTATTGGAAAGTACTATCCTCCTTCTAAGATTATATCTATGATAAGTGACATTATGAAATTTAAACAACTTGATAATGAACATGTTGCTCAAGCTTGGGAAAGAATTGTACCACCCATGGACTCACTGCTTGGATGATTATCCAAACTTTTTATGCAGGTTTGAACTTCTCTTCAAGAAACCTGTTGGATTCAACTGCTGGAGGTACCTTTATGGGCATCACTTTGGGTGCTGCAACAAAACTCCTTGATAATATGATGGTTAATTACTCTGAATGACACACTGAGAGAGCTCCACATGGTAACAAGGTAAATTCTGTTGAAGAAACCTCCTCTTTGAGTGATAAGATTGATGTTATTATGGCTATGCTTGTTAATGGGAAAGCTCCTTTAGATCCAAAAAAATGTTCCCTTAGCCTCTTTGGTTGCTCACGAAGATCAAGTTGATGTGAACTTCATTAGAAATAGCAATTTCAACAACAATGCCTATAGGAATAATTTTGGTAGTAACAACAATTATCGGCCTTATCCTCCTAATAATGTCAATACCTATGGAAACTCCTACAAAAATGCTAGAAGTGCCCCCTCTAAACTTGAATTCATGCTCAAATTCTTTATTAGTAAACAAACTGCTTTCAACAAGACCGTGGAGGGAAAGCTTTTAACCGTTGAGAAGAATATTTACTCTTTGTCTGAAGCATAGTCCTCCTTGATTAATAAAATGGCTGCTAAACCTGGAACCATGGAAAATACCTTTGCTGCTACTCATGCCATACAAGTTACTATTGATGAAAATGTTAGGCTGTTAGCTCAACTTCATGATAAGTGGGAAAGGCAAGCTGAAATTGATAGAAACAATAGTGTGTGCACCATCACTAGAATGGATACCACTAAACCACAAAAAGCCCCTATTCCTCCTCCTACAATGCCTAAGACTAATGAGTCTACTACTAGTGATGATAAGTTTGATTTTGATATAGATGGTTGCAATATTTCTGAAGTGATTCTGTTCTTGCAAAAACTTGCTAGAAGTCCTGATGCTAGTGATATGCATGTTGCTTTCACCAAACACATTACAAATGCTCTTGTAAAGATTAAGGAAGAGAAGCTAAAACACAAAGCTTCTATTCCTAGGAAAGTAGAAGATAGCATGGGAACCCATTATTAATATGCAAGTGAATGACTTTGATCTCAAAGCTTCATGTGATCTTGGTTCTAGTGTCTCTATTATGCCTAGGAAGATTTATGAAATGCTTGATTTGCCACCTTTAGAAGATTGTTATTTGGATGTTCCACTTGATGATAATGCTAAGAAGAAACTAATGGGGAGTATTAATGATGTTCTCATCATGGTTAACAATGCTTATGTTCCTGTTGATTTCTATGTTTTGGATGTTGAATACAATGCTTCTTGTCATATTACTTTGGGAAGACCTTTTCTTAGAACTATTGGTGCCATCATTGATATGAAGGAAGGCACCATTAAATATCAATTTCCATTCAAGAAAGATATTGAGCACTTCCATGTGAGGAGAGAGAAGTTGCTTTTTGCTCCTCCTTTGAAAGCAAGTGTGGCACCCCGGATTTACGGTCCGAGAATACCCGTTATGCATACAATTCACGTTCCCATGATTAGTGAGCCATGAGCATAACCGACTAGTATCATTACAACATCCATAAACTTTTGTAAAACATTTTGGAAACCTTTTTGAAAAGTTTTAGGAAAACACTAGGATTGGGTCACCCATTTGTTTTTCCTTCCAGTCATCTCATGACCAAACTCCTTCCTCCTTTTTCCGACCATCCCATGGTCAAAACATTTTCAAGCCATTTCTTTTCTGAAATCCTTTCTGAAATCAAAACCATTACCGCTATACAGCTGCCAGCACAACCGTCCATGACCGAGGACTCGGCTATTCGAATAGATTTACACTCTGCAGAGGTTGTACACTGTACCCACACCATCCGATTACCCGTCCCTGATCTACACTGATCGTGGGTCAAATAACCAGTCAAGACCTTCCGAATGCCCCCTCTGATACAAGTGCCTACCCTATGAGGTTAATCCCCTCAAAACCGGGATGCCCTATATAGTCACAAGCCAACCGGAGTGCGTTTTGCACCACTCAGGGTGTGCTCTTTCAATGAGGGGCTGACAGTATCGTCTGGCCGCCATTTAGACGGTATTTACCAACCCCAGACCGATGTTTCGCATGGTCCTTTATAGGGGAAAGCCCAGCCTCCGGGAATTTGTTCTTCCCCGTAGTAGTTTGAGACACCTATACCGGATTAGATAGACTTCCAGCCCAGCCCCGTCCCATTCCAGAGTAATGTGGTTGCACGGGTTAATTGCGCTGGCTTCACAACTGGACAGCCCGGTTGTTTTCGTAAACATTTTTCCTCCTTCCCTTGCCTTTCTTTTGTAAAAGCAAAACCTTTCTCCTTTTTAAATTCACTTGGTAGGCCAAGCCTCACCAAGTTTTTCTCATAAAACATTTTTGGTAAATACATTTCCCGGGGTCTTCCCATCCCACAAGGTCTCCAAGGGGTTATGGTGTTAAACACCATCTACCATACTAAGGGCAGGTAGGTATCATAAAAATGGATTGCACCTAATGGTACTAAGGGGTAAACATTTTGAGGAGCCAAACATTCCCCATATAAAACATAGTATAGTAAAAGAATGCAATTTGCATAAATGAGTAGATAAAACATGCATAGGTAAAATAAATGGGACAAGGCATATGAGCAAGAGGGTGGCTTGCTGTCAACACCCGGATTTTTCAATCCTAGATGCCTGTTATGCCATACATCGCAATCCCAGAATTACCATTTTTGCGAGACATAACAGAATTGGATACCATAGTACATCATCCATTACAACGATACATAAGTTCTTACACAAATAGGGATCTCATGATCCAGTTCTTAATACAACATCAAGCAGTGGAATACGTAATAATAACGGTAACGTAGGCGAAGCTCCATCTTCGGGGTCACTAGCAATGCTGACGATGGGAGATGATCCTAGTTATCGTAACCTTCCTGGGGTCCATCTTCCAGGTACTCCTCTTCATAGTCTGGCAATGGGAATAGCCAGGGACAAATCCATGAGTACTCTTTAAGTACTCGCAAACTAATACTAGTAGGTAAAGGGGGTTTTTGGATAATAGGACACTAGGCTCTAGGGTTGTTTTGCAAAAGCCAGATTTATCTCTACTAAGCTCCGAAGCTAGTCACAATTTTATAAATCCTAAGCGGGAACTTGTATTTCATATCACAACTCTGTTGTGGTCAAGTCAAAGTCTTAATTCATTTCACAGGTCATTTTGAAAAGTCTGACGGGGGAACAGTATGGCCACTCCAACTGTCCATAACCGCGGACGCGGCTATTCGAATAGTTTAACACTCTGCAGAGATTGTACACTTTCACCACAACATTCGATACATCCGTCAGGAACAAATCCTGAATTCACCATACTCAGTATGCGGATAATCAATCCTAACCTTTCAATTACACGCCCTAGTATAAGCACCTCTCCTGTGAGTTTGGCCTCCCAACCATGACCAACTGTCATCTTGGGTACTGCACAGGTGGACAATCTTCACAAGGTAGCCTCAGCTCAGACCTTGGCCGTGAGGGAACTAATACTAAGGTACATAAGTTTCCAGTCAAGCCCTACCCAATATTCGGGTATTGTGGTTGTACGATAAAATTGGAATGGTATCGCATCCAGACAACCATCAGTTTTATAAAGAGCTAAGGCTCATGCCTCAACATTTTTATCACCAAAATTCTCAAGTGTTTGGAAACACATGTCCAAAACATTTCAATAGAATGATCCATCATTCCAAGGTTTTCATAACCATTTTTCCACCAAGTATTCCCATCTAAAAGTTGATCAAGTTTTAGGCTTAGCACTAGCATCTACAGGTGGGGGTAGTAATGATGTGGGGTGGTAACTAGTGGAGTTTCAACTAAGTACAACCTCATGTCTCAGGATGATGTCAAGGTTTCTAACTTAGGCCAAATTTTATGCTCTTTATGCAACCTTCAGCATCTTTCCAAAATCTACTAGTCACTTAAGTAAACTCTAAGTAAGCTTTGATAAAGAAATAGAGTAAGAAGCTTGCAAGTAAAACTAGGATTGGTTTATCAAGTGGGTATGATCACATATGCTTAAGGCATATAGTAGTCATAGAACAAGTATGGGCTTGCATAGGTATAGTCTCATCTTGCACAATATCAGTATAAGCTTGCTAAATTGCAAGTGTTAGCTTGCAGGGTTACTAGCTTTCCTTGTGCAGAGCAGTGGTTGAAGTTCTCCTCGGCTTCTTCTTCGTAGTATCCTCCTTCCTCCTCGTATCCTTGGTCGGTACTAGCGTCTATGAATAAATACGAGGTACACAATCACCAAACAATACTTAACTACTTGCAATCATCACACACAAGGGTCCTATGGATGATCTAGCATCATCCCTAACAGTACAAGGTTAAGGCTTGGTTTAATTCCTTTTATTTTTAGAAAAGTAATTTCTACTCATTGAAAAACTACTTAAGGTTTAATATTCTCCAAACCCAACATGGGATCATGTTGACACATGTCATCACCACATATTGTAGTCCATGGGAATGTGATTTAAAGTGGTGTCACAATTTAATAAGGTTTTACCCTTTTATTTTAATTAATTAAAGTGGCTAGAAATGCTTATGTAGCATTCTTTTATTCCTTGAACATTATTTGTGCAAGTAAACCTATATATTTTTATATATTCTGAAAGGTATGGTTAAATGTGATTTTTGAAAGTTGGAATCAACTAAAAAGCTATTATGGTTTAAATTTGAAAAATGTTTGAATGCAGAAAATCTTCTGGCTTGTTATTTTTACCATGGGTGATCTATAGATCCAAATGACTTGAATCCAATGGGCTTGGATTCAGCATTCACAGGCCTTTCCAACAAAATTGGTTTCATTCAATTTGGTGCACTGAATCGATCTGGGTTGATTTTTGAAGTTGGGTACAGAAGTGTGTTTGAATTAAAATAGAAAAAGGTTTGATTTGAATAACTGGGCTGCGCGGGAAAAGTTACTGGGCCGGCCTGCTAAGCGCAGTGCTCCCGCGGGCTGCTTAAGTGGGTGTCCCCACTCGTCAGTGACACGGGGCTGGGCGAAGCGGTATGGGGCGACGTGGATCGTTCGATCTAGTTCAAATCTAACGGCTGGGAGTCATTGTCGACGCGAGACAACTCCGGCGAGAACGAAACCTAGCGCGGCCAGTGAGGGTCGCTGGGGGCTCACCGGGGTGCTGGCGAGGGTCGGCGAGGTGGGCGAACGACGAAGTCGACGACGGCGAACTCAGGGGTGGTCGCGGCAGCTCCTGGGGCGGCTCCAATCGCTGGCTCCCTTCTTCTCCGGCAGCGGCAGGCTCCAGTGAAAATCCGGCAAGGTGGTGCTCACCTTGCTCTGAGAATGGTGTGGCACGATCAGTGAGGAGAGGGGAGTGAGATGGTGTGAAGAAATCGTGCGGGGGTGGCCTCTATTTATAGTCGAGCGAGGGGACCCTCGGGGCACACGGTGAGCTCGTCGGGGGCGAGGTTACAGGCGGCTAAAGGCATGGGCAAGGGTAGGGGACGGTGCGGTGTCTCCTGGCGATGCTCAACGACATGGTCTCGAGGCATGGGGTGGTGTGGTTTGGTCTGGAACGGGCGGTGCTCTGCGCGGCAGAGGCGGCGTCTTTGATGGCGGGCGGTGGCTGTGCGGCACGGGGCGGCAAACGGGGATGTATGGCGGTCTCCTGGGTCGGTGGGGATTGTGTATGCACGCGGCGAGGGCGGCGCGCGGTCTGTGGGTGATGGTCGAGGGTGGCGCTCTGGCACACGCTCGGCATGGTCTGGGCGCGGCTTGTGCGCGTGGTCCAGGGCTTGGCAACGCTCGCGGCTGGGGCAGTGAGTGGCGATGGACGGTGGGCTGCCTCCCAGACATGCTGGCTAGGCTTGCTGCTGCTCCTAGCTTGCTGTCGACTATGGGGTGGCAAGAGGGTGCTCGGCTATTCACCATTGATGACAATGGCAAGCTCACAGTGGTGCTAGTGCCTGGCTAAACTTCCTAGATGATCTACTGAGTTGTGTGTGAGCTAAATGGGGAACCAGTTAGGCAAGAATCACTGCTCACAATAGTGTTTGATGTTTGTTTGATTTGTGTCTGCAACCTGTTTGATGAAATGGCCGCATGAAATCAAGTTTTGATTTTTGAAATGATTTTTGGTGGGTTTGCTAGATTGGTGCTGGTGAGTCTGCAGATGCTTGGGTTTTGAAAGTTGAGCTTGTTTGAGTAGTTTTTGAAAAAGTGGGATCTTCCCATATGATAAGGATTCAATTTTGAATTGTCATTTAAACTATGCATTTGAAAGTTTCTGGATGATCACAAAGGGGGCCTTGATACCTTGTTATGAGTACATTCAAGGGGTGCAAAGATCCAGAAAAGTTTCTGTTAGGTTCTGCATGTTTGAGACAGCCAAAGTAGGTATGGGAGTTAAATTGGCCAAAATGACCATTCACTTCATATATGTGTTTTGATTTACTTGTCTATAGGAAAAGTGTGGGAAATGTTTTAGATGATGTTTATTTCACCTAAGAAACATTTTACAAGCAATGGAACAAACAAACAAGGTGGTTTTAAAGGATTTCAAAATCCATGCATAAACATATGCATGCATTCATGATTTCATTTAGAAAAGTTTTTTTGTTAACCCTAATTTTGATGATTAGAATTTGATGATCCAAGCTTAGTATTGTTGGGATGTTACAAACCTCCCCCCCCTTAAACAAAATCTCGTCCCGAGATTTGAAAAAGGACGAAAAGATTACCTAGGATTTGAAGAGATCGGGAAACTCCGTCCTGATGTGATCTTCGCGCTCCTAGGTAGCTTCCTCTTCTGCTTCCCGGAGGATGTCGGGTCCGAAAATCTGACTCTCTCCTACTTCCGACTAGTTCAAAGGGGTGCGACACTTTCTTCCGTACATGAATTCAAATGGGGCCATTTGCAAACTGGCTTGGTAACTAATGTTGTAGGAAAATTCTGCAAACGGCAGACAGTCTTCCCACTTGGATCCATATTCTAGCACACATGCTCTAAGCATATCTTCGAGTATTTGATTTACTCGCTCTGTTTGTCCATCGGTCTAAAGGTGATACGCGGTACTGAAATCTAGGCGGGTTCCTAAACCTTCTTGGACTTTCTTCCAGAATCTCGAGGTAAACTGAGTTCCTTGATCCGATACTATATTCTTGGGGACTTCGTGCAAACTGACGATTCTAGCGATGTATAACTCTACTAGCTTCAAACTCTGATAGGTGGTTTTGACGGGCAAGAAATGGGCGACTTTGGACAATCTGTCCACTATGACCCAGATAGAGTCATTTCCCCTACTAGAAGTAGGTAGTCCAGTGATAAAGTCCATTCCTACAGAATCCCATTTCCATTCCGGAATTTGCAAAGGTTGCAACAATCCAGCAGGTCTTTGATGTCCTGCCTTGACTCGCTGACATATATCACACTTGGCGATATAGCTTCCGATTTCTCTCTTCATCTTATGCCACCAAAATTGCTCTTTCAAATATTGATACATCTTAGTTCCTCCTGGATGGATAGAATAAAGAGTATCATGAGCCTCCTTCAAGATAACTTCTTTCAACTCCGAATCTGTTGGTACACAAAGGCGCCCTTTGTACCACAGAACTCCTTCTTCGTCCTCGGTGAATCCGGGTACTTTGCCTATACCGATACGACGCTTGATTCCGTCGATACTGGCATTTTCCTTCTGCGCCTCCTTAATCTGAATGATCAAAGTGGGCTGGAGTTCTATACTAGCCAAAAAATCCTTCACTTACTAATTCCATTCGAAAATCTTCCATCTCCTTGTGCAAACTTGGTTACTCCTTCAAAATCATGGAGTTCAAGCGGCACGGCAATCTGCTAAGGGCATCGGCTACCACGTTGGCTTTACCAGGATGATAGTGAATGTCCAGGTCGTAATCTTTGATTAGTTCAATCCATCTTCTCTGCTTCATATTCAACTCCTTCTGAGTGAATATATACTTTAGGCTCTTGTGATCTGAATAAATCTCACAACGGTTTCCCATTAGGTAATGTCTCCATGTCTTCAGGGCTAGGACTACTGCTGCGAGTTCGAGGTCATGGGTTGGGTAGTTTTGCTCGTGTTGCTTCAATTGTCGAGATAGATAAGATATAACTTTGCCTTCTTGCATTAGCACACATCCGAGACCAATCTTGGATGCGTCACAATACACATCGAAGGGCTTCGTGATATCCGGCATGATTAAGATTGGGGCTGATATCAATCTCCTCTTGAGTTCTTGAAAACTCGCTTCACACTTGTCTGTCCATTCAAACTTCTTGTCCTTCTTCAGCAATTGGGTCATGGGTCGGGCGATACTCGAGAATCCTTCTACGAATTTGCGGTAATATCCCGCCAATCCGAGAAAAGCACGAACTTGGGTTTGAGTGGTTGGGGCTTGCCAATCTTCTACATCTTTCACTTTGGCAAGGTCAACGGAAATTCCTCCGGCTGATACAGTGTGACCGAGGAATCCTACTTCCTGTAACCAGAATTCACATTTGCTAAACTTTGCATACAACTGATGCTCTCTAAGGGTTCCAAGAATGGTCCTTAGGTGTAGCTCATGTTCTTCTTCTGATTTGGAATAAATCAGAATGTCATCGATGAAAAAAATGACAAACTTATACAGGAAGTCCATAAAAATCTTATTCATGAGGTTCATGAAATAAGCGGGGGCATTGGTTAATCCAAAAGACATGACTGTATACTTACAATCCATATCTGGTGGTAAAGGCAGTCTTTGGAATATCCTCTGCACGAATTTTGAATTGATGATAGCCAGTTCTAAGATCAATCTTAGAAAACACCTGGGCACCGGTCAATTAATCAAACAAATCTTCTATCTTGGGCAAGGGGTACTTGTTCTTGATGGTGACATCATTCAACTTCCGATAATCCGTACACAAACGGTTACCTCCATCTTTCTTGTCCACAAATAAGACAGGTGATCTCCATGGTGACACACTTGGTTGAATCAATCCAATTTCTAGCATGGAATCCAGTTGCTTCTTCAGTTCTGCTAGTTCCGACGGGTTCATACTATAGTGTCTCTGGGCTATGGGTCCTCTTCCGGGGATTAGTTCGATGATAAACTCGATATCCCGATCTGGGGCCATACCGGGCAAAACATCGGGAAATACATCGGGGTATTCACAGACTATCCGGACTTGGTCAATGGTAGGTTGGGCTAGACTCGTGTTACACTTGAATTGGCGAGGTAAGGTTTCAGATATATGCTCGACTGATATTCCGGCGGTACTGGTCATGGTGATGGCTTTCTTAGCACAGTCAATCAATCCTTTATGTTTGGACATCCAATCCATTCCTAGTACTACTTCCAAACCTTTAGTTCCGAGTACTATTAGATTAGCATAAAAGTCTATGCCATGGATTCGGATAGGGAAGGCTTTGCAAATTTTCCTAGCCTTGGTGGTTGATCCGGGAATTTGCACAATCATAACATGCTTCAGTTTGGTTGGTTGAATTTTATTAGTGCAGGCAAATTCTTCGGTAACAAATGAATGCGATGCACCAGAGTCAAACAACACTCTTGCAAGTACTGAATTAACAGAAAACATACCCAGCACGACGTCTGGCGCTTCCTGAGCTTCTTCAACATGCATGAGAAAAAGACGGCCATTGCGGTTGAGTGAATTACCTAGGGCAAATCTTCTCCCTAGCTGGACACGACGCTGCTGCTGAGCTGGGGCATTGGCATTAGGGGCTGTAGCGTACTTCTTGTTGGGGCACTCGTTGGAATAGTGGCCTTTATTTCCACAGTCATAACAGGTCACTTGTGACTTGTCCTTGGCTGATACAGGCACAGCATTGCTTCCAGTCCTCGGGGCAGTGTTGGTGTTGGCGGTAGCATTGTTGGGGTTGAACTTGGGTGGGGCACGGGTGAAATTGCTAGAGTTGCCGGGGTTGTTGTGATTTCCTCCGGGTCTAGGGTTTCCACGGTTGGGGAAAGTCGGACGGGTCATAGGGGGTCTGTTGGTTCTTGGGGCAAATCTTGGAGATGGGTTGGGGCGATACTTTGGGGTCTGATGGGTTCCGGGTTGAGGCATCATGCGACGCTTGCGGTTCTCATTGGCTTGGTTGATCTTTCCTTCCATATGGATAGCAGAGTCGACAAGGGCTTCAATATCAGCAAAGGGGATATTGACTAACACCGTCTGCATCTCGTCATGCAGACCATTCAGGAATCTTTCCTTCTTCTTGGCTTCGGTGTCTATCTCGTCCGGGGCATACCTAGCTAATGACAAAAATTTGTCACGGTATTCCACTACAGTCATCCTTCCTTGCTTTAGCTTTCTGAACTCGTCTCTCATTCTCTTGATCAAACCTGGTGGCACATGGGTTCTGCTAAACTTGACCTTGAATTCCTCCCACGTCATCATCTAGCCTCCGGTCATTGCACGAACACTGTTCCACCATGCCCTGGCATCTCCGGCTAGATAATGGGTGGCGAACAGGACTTTCTCGTTGGCTTACACTCCAGTGACTTCTAGGTTGTTTTCCATGGTTTGCAGCCAATCAACGGCATCTAGGGGTTCTTCTGACTTGGTGAAAACGGGTGGGTTAGTATTCTGGAAATTCTTGAGCTTAGATCCATGGTTGTCCTGATTTCCGTGGCCTTGGTTGTTGTGGGCTAGCTGGGCTATCTGTTGTAGAGTGGCTAGGTTGGCTTGACGTTCCGCTCTTTCAGCTTCGCGGTCAGAAGTCAACATTTGCAGGATCTGCAACATCGGGTCCGGGGCTGAACCACTTCCTCCACGTGGCATCTGAAGATTGATATAGATCATGAGAAAAGAGGGAAATTTCTAAGGTCTTGGGTCTTTGAAAAGTTTTAAATGTTTGACTCAGATTTTTCTGGCAACTTGATTTTTCATTCATTCACTCATAGCACACAGTACAACACACACCACAACAAAGAAAAACAGATGGTTTTAAGAACCATTCTGGAAACTACGATACAGGGGGACCGACTACTACTCACTATGCTAGTGCTCAGTGCTACTACTCCTCGGAGTCTGTGGCTTCATCATCTTCAGCATCATCGATGAAGGCAAAATCATCCTCATCGGTGAAGAAGTCCATGGCCTGATCCTCCAGAAAATCATCGTCATCGCTGAGATAAGAGTAAGGGTCTCCACGAAGATCCTCTCCGGCATTCTCCCTTTCCTCCAACTGCATGTCTCTCTCGTGGATGGTCTCCTCCAGAGATGAGATGCGGTGGAGAAGACAGGCAATAATGCGCTCCTTTTTGTCGAGCTGACGGCGGCGAGACTTGCGATCCTTTGCTAGCATGGCTATGGTCTGATCCTTCATCTTGATGATGGCAGACTTGTGGTTGCAGTAGTCACGGTAGTTGTCCAACTCCTGCTGACGATCATACATCATGAAGCTAAGGTGGTCCAATTGAGTCTTCAGCTCGGGGTGGTATGGGGCTTCCAGTGGTTGTCCATTTGCATCACGCCTTGGGAAAAACTCAAAGCGAGTACCCTTGATCTGATTGATGCTCTGCCCACACAGACTGGAAAGAGCTTCCTGCATTGCTCTGGCAAGTCCATCGAGCCAGTTGTTTTCCCTCAAGGTAAACTGAATTCCCTCCGCAGTGCGAGGTTCAATCTTTCCTTGGAGACTTGCAACAATTAGCCACTGCAGATCTTCTCCTCCTTGATGATTGAGCTGAGCTCCAAAGAAATCGGGGTGCGGACGCTCCAGAAGTTCCGAAAGCTGATCCACATCCCTCTCAAAGATAAGGTCTCCCCCATTCCCAAGTTGGTAAAATTGTTGTACTTCACGTCCATCTATAAAAATAGAGGATGAGTAGATTAGCAGAGTGATCAAGTGTGTCAAAATTTTATGTATTTTGCAAGAGTTTTTTAGGAACATGAATTTTTATGAAAGAATCAAAGAGATAAGAATGAGAATAAGTTTTTGTAAATATATGTTTTCTTTGGTTTTGAAACTAAGTTTTTGATTCAAACGTCCAGTCTAACTAGGGTCTCCAATGGTCAGGATGGCTCTGATACCAACTTGTCAACAGCCGGATTTTTCAATCCTAGATGCCTGTTATGCCATACATCACAATCCCAGGATTACCATTTTTGCGAGACATAACAAAATTGGATACCATAGTACATCATCCATTATAACGATACATAAGTTCTTACACAAATAGGGATCTCATGATCCAGTTCTTAATACAACATCAAGCAGCGGAATACGTAATAATAACGGTAACGTAGGCGAAGCTCCATCTTCGGGGTCACTAGCAATGCTGACGATGGGAGATGATCCTAGTTGTCGTAACCTTCTTGGGGTCCATCTTCCAGGTACTCCTCTTCATAGTCTGGCCATGGGAATAGCCAGGGACAAAGCCATGAGTACTCTTTAAGTACTCGCAAACTAATACTAGTAGGTAAAGGGGTTTTTTGGATAATAGGACACTAGGCTCTAGGGTTGTTTTGCAAAAGCCAGATTTATCTCTACTATGCTCCGAAGCTAGTCACAATTTTATAAATCCTAAGCGGGAACTTGTATTTCATATCACAACTCTGTTGTGGTCAAGTCAAAGTCTTAATTCATTTCACAGGTCATTTTGAAAAGTCTGAGGGGGGAACAGTATGGCCACTCCAACTGTCCATAACCGCGGACGCGGCTATTCGAATAGTTTGACACTCTGCAGAGATTGTACACTTTCACCACAACATTCGATACATCCGTCAGGAACAAATCCTGAATTCACCATACTCAGTATGCGGATAATCAATCCTAACCTTTCAATTACACGCCCTAGTATAAGAACCTCTCCTGTGAGTTTGGCCTCCCAACCATGACCAACTGTCATCTTGGGTACTGCACAGGTGGACAATCTTCACAAGGTAGCCTCAGCTCAGACCTTGGCCGTGAGGGAACTAATACTAAGGTACATAAGTTTCCAGTCAAGCCCTACCCAATATTCGGGTATTGTGGTTGTACGATAAAATTGGAATGGTATCGCACCCAGACAACCATCAGTTTTATAAAGAGCTAAGGCTCATGCCTCAACACTTTTATCACCAAAATTCTCAACTGTTTGGAAACACATGTCCAAAACATTTCAATAGAATGCTCCATCATTCCAAGGTTTTCATAACCATTTTTCCACCAAGTATTCCCATCTAATAGTTGATCAAGTTTTATGCTTAGCTCTAGCATCTACATGTGGGGGTAGTAATGATGAGGGGTGGTAACTAGTGGAGTTTCAACTAAGTACAACCTCATGTCTCAGGCTGATGTCAAGGTTTCTAACTTAGGCCAAATTTTATGCTCTTTATGCAACCTTCAGCACCTTTCCAAAATCTACCAGTCACTTAAGTAAACTCTAAGTAAGCTTTGATAAAGAAATAGAGTAAGAAGCTTGCAAGTAAAACTAGGATTGGTTTATCGAGTGGGTATGATCACATATGCTTAAGGCATATAGTAGTCATAGAACAAGTATGGGCTTGCATAGGTATAGTCTCAGCTTGCACAATATCAGTATAAGCTTGCTAAATTGCAAGTGTTAGCTTGCAGGGTTACTAGCTTGCCTTGTGCAGAGAAGTGGTTGAAGTTCTCCTCGGCTTCTTCGTCGTAGTATCCTCCTTCCTCCTCATATCCTTGGTCGGTACTAGCGTCTATGAATAAATACGAGGTACACAATCACCAAACAATACATAACTACTTGCAATCATCACACACAAGGGTCCTATGGATGATCTAACATCATCCCTAACATTACAAGGTGAAGGCTTGGTTTAATTCCTTTTATTTTTAGAAAAGTAATTTCTACTCATTAAAAAACTACTTAAGATTTAATATTCTCCAAACCCAACATAGGATCATGTTGACACATGTCATCACCACATATTGTAGTCCATGGGAATGTGATTTAAAGTGGTGTCACAATTTAATAAGGTTTTACCCTTTTATTTTAATTAATTAAAGTGGCTAGAAATGCTTATGTAGCATTCTTTTATTCCTTGAACATTATTTCTGCAAGTAAACCTATATATTTTTATATATTCTGAAAGGTATGGTTAAATGTGATTTTTGAGAGTTGGAATCAACTCAAAAGCTATTATGGTTTAAATTTGAAAAATGTTTGAATGCAGAAAATCTTCTGCCTTGTTATTTTTACCATGGGTGATCTATAGATCCAAATGACTTGAATCCAACGGGCTTGGATTCAGCATTCACAAATCTTTCCAACAAAATTGGTTTCATTCAATTTGGTGCACTGAATCGATCTGGGTTGATTTTTGAAGTTGGGTACAGAAGTGTGTTTGAATTAAAATAGAAAAAGGTTTAATTTGAATAACTGGGCTGCGCGGGAAAAGTTACTGGGACGGCTTGCTAAGCGCAGTGCTCCCGCGGGCTGCTTAAGTGGGTGTTCCCACTCGTCAGTGACACGGGGCTGGGCGAAGCGGTATGGGGCGACGTGGATCGTTCGATCTAGTTCTAATCTAACGGCTGGGAGTCATCGTCGACCCGAGACAACTCCGGCAAGAACGAAACCTAGCGCGGCCAGTGAGGGTCGCTGGGGGCTCACCGGGGTGCTGGCGAGGGTCGGCGAGGCAGGCGAACGACGAAGTCGACGACGGCGAACTCAGGGGTGGTCGCGGCAGCTCCTGGGGCGGCTCCAATCGCTGGATCCCTTCTTCTCCGGCAGCGGCAGGCTCCAGTGAAATTCCGGCGAGGTGGTGCTCGCCTTGCTCTGAGAATGGTGTGGCACGATCAACGAGGAGAGGGGAGTGAGATGGTGTGAAGAAATCGTGCGGGGGTGGCCTATATTTATAGTCGAGCGAGGGGACCGTTGGGGCGCACGGTGAGATCGTCGGGGGCGAGGTTACAGGCGGCTAAAGGCATGGGCAAGGGTAGGGGACGGTTCGGTGTCTCCTGGCGATGCTCAACGACATGGTCTCGAGGCATGGGGCGGTGTGGTTTGGTCTGGAACGGGAGGTGCTCTGCGCGGCAGAGGCGGCGTCTTTGACGGCGGGCGGTGGCTGTGCGGCACGGGGCGACAAACAAGGATGTCTGGCGGTCTCCTGGGTTGGTGGGGATTGTGTATGCACGCGGCGAGGGCGGCGCGCGGTCTGTGGGTGATGGTCGAGGGTGGCGCTCTGGCGCACGCTCGGCATGGTCTGGGCGCGGCTTGTGCGCGTGGTCCAGGGCTTGGCAACGCTCGCGGTTGGGACAGTGAGTGGTGGTGGACGATGGGCTGCCTCCCAGACATGTTGGCTAGGCTTGCTGCTGATCCTAGCTTGCTGTCGATTATGGGGTGGCAAGAGGGTGCTCGGCTATTCACCATTGATGACAATGGCAAGCTCACAGTGGTGCTAGTGCCTGGCTAAACATCCTAGATGATCTACTGAGTTGTGTGTGAGCTAAATGGGGAACCAGTTAGGCAAGAATCACTGCTCACAATAGTGTTTGATGTTTGTTTGATTTGTGTCTGCAACCTGTTTGATGAAATGGCCGCATGAAATCAAGTTTTGAATTTTGAAATGATTTTTGGTGGGTTTGCTAGATTGGTGCTGGTGAGTCTGCAGATGCTTGGGTTTTGAAAGTTTAGCTTGTTTGAGTAGTTTTTTTGAAAAAGTGGGATCTTCCCATATGATAAGGATTCAATTTTGAATTGTCATTTATACTATGCATTTGAAAGTTTCTGGATGATCACAAAGTGGTCCTTGATACCTTGTTATGATTACATTCAAGGGGTGCAAAGATCCAGAAAAGTTTCTGTTAGGTTCTGCAAGTTTGAGACAGCCAAAGTAGGCATGGGAGTTAAATTGGCCAAAATGACCATTCACTTCATATATGTGTTTTGATTTACTTGTCTTTAGGAAAAGTGTGGGAAATGTTTTAGATGATGTTTATTTCACCTAAGAAACATTTTACAAGCAATGGAACAAACAAACAAGGTGGTTTTAAAGGATTTCAAAATTCATGCATACACATATGCATGCATTCATGATTTCATTTAGAAAAGTTTTTTTGTTAACCCTATTTTTGATGATTAGAATTTGATGATCCAAGATTAGTATCTTTGGGATGTTACACTTGCCTATGACCAGCGAGATTCCCCTTGAGTTGTTAGAATACCAGAAAACCAATAATATTAATAATAAGAATAACCCCGATGCTTCCTTCTTCTCGGCATCACACAATCGCAACTATCACCGTTATCGAGCACACATGCAAACAAACAACCCACATTCAATACAAGGCATACAAACATCAAACCATACAACAATAAAAGGATTAATGCATGATATACATTAGTAGGATATTGGAGGATTGATTTGATTGGATTGGGAGAAGATTTGGAGGCATTAGGTGAAGGATCGATTTTTATTGAGTCTAGGAACTACATAAGATCGGGGTGTTTGACCAAGTGCTTGATCTGTATGATACCATTGTATAAAAATAATACCATCAATTAGGTATTGATAAAATGAAGCCAACAAAAGTGGTTTCATCATTTTATCAATTTCCTTTGATTTAAAATGGGTTTTATAGTGAATGAAGCCCTAGTTTTAGGAAATAATTCACCAGAAAATTTATGGAGCTCAAGACATTATTTCCTTGGATGAAAAGTTAGTCATTGATGGACTGAAGCAAGGGGAGTTAGAGTCACCTAAAAACAATTACCAGAATGCCCTTGAGAAATTCCCAAAGGCAGAACTGGATCAGATTTGTCTTTTTAATCAGTTTTAATCTATAGAGGCGTTTTAGGTGATTAGAAGGACACATGATAGGTACTGATACTACCTATCTATATAAATTGTAATCAACCTTTTTGGAGTTGCGGACCTACTGTAGTGTTTTTATTAGTGATTAAACTATCCATAGAAGAGTTTAATTCACTAAAACCCAACAGAGACTCATAAAAATATGATCTGATGGATTATGAAGTATATGGATATGTGTGTCATCTAGGAGTTGGAATTAGGTCCAAAACATATTTGGTTTGACCTAGGGAAATTCTTAAAGTCAGAAAAGTACTAGGTTTTGTTATTTTTTCTACCAGTAATATAGGAAGCAATTTAAGGTGGGGACAGTGGAACTTGAAAGGTATGGTTGATACCTTTCAGCCATAATTGGTTTTGCTCCATTTGGATTTGTAAAAACTCCTAGAGAATTTATTTAGGTATAAGTACAGACCTTAGTATAAGATTTATCATATTTAAATTAAACATAATTTTGGTCCAGATCTGGGTCTGCATGTTAGAGAGAAGGTGTATGCATGTGGAAAAAAATAGATTTGGCAAAAATATGGGGCTTTACTATTTTTTTTGGATTTTATCCTTAAGGCAAGATTTCAGATCTGTAGGAAAACATTTAAAACAAAAAAGAGGGCGCTAGGCCGAATCCTGAGGGTATTGGGTCGCAGTGCCGAATCAGGCCCACCTGGGCACACAAGCACGAGGGAGAGCCATCTGAAGGGCTGACGGCACGGCCCCGCTCGTTAGTGAGGGAAAGATGACGAATGGGTATCAAGCGAATCTGGCCGTTCGATCAAGTGGCGATGGACGACCAGGCTTCGTATTCCCCAGCGTGATGGAGCAGCGGTGGGGTAAACCCTAGGCGCACCGGCGAGGTGCAGGGGAGCTCACCGCAGGGCGCGGGAGACGTCGGGGATGGTGCAGGGCGACGCGGTTCGTCAGGGCGAGCTCGGGGAGGGGCGGAAGTAGGGGTTTCCGCCGTGGGAGATGGCTCGCGCGTCCACGCCGGCGAGGGGGCTTTGGGAGCTTGGTGGAGACACCGGTGGGGGCTATCCTGGGCCAAAAAGAGGGCAATGTTAGATGCAGGGAAGGAGGGGAGCACGATAGAAGAACATGTATAGAGGGGAAGGCAGAGGAGAGAGCTCCTGGAGCTCGAACTCGTCCATGGCCGAAAATCCTTCTCCTCCCTCTTTACAACAGCCATGGGCAGGGGAGGAAGAGGGTAGCTATGGGGATGGTAGGTGGGTGGGGGAGAGAGAAAATGAAGGCCAGGGAGGCACTGGGGTGGCCTCTACCCTTTTATCCCGAAGGGGTTGGGGGTAGGATGGACAATGTCCATGGTGGCCTCTCATTGGGCAGCCAGGGCGATGGAGAGTGGGTTGTGGGAGCCTTTGGTCGAGAAGGGGGAGGGTACATGCCTGCTGCAGCTGCTGGGTGGGTAAAGAGGGTGACAAGGCAGGAGAGTTAAAGAAATGGGGATATGTTCCCTTCTGTCCTTCCTCCAAGCACAAGAGGACAATGGAGGAGCTGAGCATTGAGGGGCTACAGTACTCGACGACCCGGGGGGTACTGAGTACTGGAGTGAAGTGCTAGACAAGTTTGGGGGTTTATTAGTTTTGGTTTGAGGCAAGGTTTGACTAGTTTGCCATATTTGATCAAAACATGAGTTGTGAAGGAAGTCCAAGAATTTACATTGTCAAAGATGGGTAAAGGGTACTGGTATAAGGATATGGTCCTTTTACACCTCCAAAATTTATTTGGGATTTTTCTATGGAGTATTAGCCCACTTAAATTCATTTAATCAAAAAGGGCAGAACTGGTTTCTAGAATCTAAATTGATAATTTTACATGGGAAAAGCTTGGTTTATGAGGGGATATGGTCCTAAATTTCATATTGCACATTCGAGGATTTTATTGGGATTTATTGAGATGGAAAAGTATTTTTTAGGGAATTATTTCTTGTTTCTGCCATTTAAGAGAAAGGGCAAAAAGAAATAATAAATAATCTCAAAAATATTTATTTTTGAGTTTGGAAGATTGGTTATGATATATAGAACTCAAATGTGAATTGATTTGGCCAAGTGATTTGGAGAATATCAGAGTTGCCTTTATAGACAGAGGTTTTAGGGTTTTGCTAGAAAAAGAAATCAAATAGTTTTGGGCTCCAAGTAATTATGTGAATTAGTTGGGGAACTATCCTAACCAAGGTAGAGGATGTAAGATTGATTTATACCTATTTTTCAACCTGGGTTTGGAAGGATTTTGGGTAAAAGGAAAGAAACTAGATTTTTGGGAATCTAGGGTTTTGTTATTCTGATGCCACCTAAACAGTGTTGGATTAGGGAGCTCAGAGATCACCTAGGACAAGGGGTTTCTGGATGGATAGACCATGTAATATAGATGATCATGGAATCAAGAGTTGGGCTTAGTTGGATTTGAGGTGATCTAGCTGAGATGGCAAACTTTGTTGAAAATAAGGCAGCCATAACAGATACATCAGGTAGCTTTCTAAACCATGTGGGTTTTAGAAGCACAAGGCTCCAATGGGAACAAGTGAGGTGGGAGTTGTTATTCCATGATTATTATATCATGACCAAGCAAGGAGTTGGCCAAGGGGAGGTGTCATATAGATGTGAGCTTCTGCCAAAGTAGGCAAGATGATAAGATTTGCAGAAAAGATAATTATCTTGACTACAAAACCATCATGGATGAGTGGGACATAGAATGGATTAGCCAATAGGAAATAATGGGCTTTGGTAATACTAATGATGTACTACAAAATGGTTCAATTACATTCTCAAGACTGCACATAGGTTGGAGAAGGTGGAGCTCCAAAGATGATATCCAGATAAGAAATCTAGACTTAGACATTTTGGCAGGTGATTTTGACTAGAGTGCAAGTGTAGAATCTTTTGAGAGGATGCTAGGTTCCAAACTAATGATCAAGGAGATGAGGTTGAGGTATTAACTAAGTAGATAGGATGCATTCTTAGATGGGTCTCCACTGAGTTGGAAACCATCAAGGGGGATTATCCTTGGATTAATCTGAGCATGAGGGGAGGTGGTTACCTTAGTGGCTTAGGATAGATATAGACTTGGATGCTTGCTCTGAGATTGATGATCACAAGCAAGGAATGGGTCCTAGGGGATGAGCTACTAGATTATCTCACTCTTTTTCCTAACCAAACAAGGCAATCAGCAGATCAAGGCAATTCATCAGACAACAGATCAAGGCAATTCATCTAACTACTACTAGGGTTACCATAAAGCCTAGCTTGAGGTAAGGATGGGCATGTTGAAAGGGGTTTTGTTTTTAAGTAAGATAAGTACCATCTTGGTATCTCTACCAAGATGGATATGAAAAGTTTTTAATAAGGTTTTGGAGAAACCTAGGGATAGGAGTAGTTGAAGGTTCTGTCTTGAGAACATAAGGAGATTATAAATATATGTCTCCATAGTTTTGGCAATAGAATCTATTAAAGTATTTGGTTGTGTCAAAGTCATTTTTTCTCAGGTTTTTGAAATGCCAGAACATTTGAGAATATGAAAGATGAGCCAAAACATCTCTTTTGTAAAATAATTTTTGTAGACTAGTGTTGAGATGAGGAGTACACAACTTATCCGCAAGAAGTTGCTTAAGCACAAGCAAACAGGTAAGCACACAATGCAAGAAAAAGTTTTTACCCCCTTGATTTTTGCTTCTTGGACACTTAATAAGGGTTACTGAAATTGGGATGTTACAGCAAGGTTTGTTGTTAATGCTTCCTCATTTGAAAATACTTGATTTCTTGCTTCTTGTGACTAACTTAAATGCGTTAAAGAAAAGTACTTGTTGGGAGATAACCCAAGAGTTTCCTAGAGTCTTGGAAGTTATTACTTAAGTAATAATCTCTCCTTATCCTTTTTGTTTGCTTCTTGTGCCAAGAATGACCTCTAATGAGAGGGAAGTAAAATTTGGGGAGTTGCTGTCCCGAAACAGATTTCTGTCCTCCACCATAAAAATTCGTGAGGAGTCTTTGTGAGTCGGATTGAGATGAAAATTTACGAATAAATACCCTAATATGTTAGGTAACTTTAGTTAGTTCAACACTTTTTTATTTGAGCAACATAAGATTTTCGACAAAATCGGTTTCTACCTGCTGGTCTGTTTTTACAGATTTCTGCTATTATTTGCATTTGCTTTTTATTGATTCCTTTTGGAGTTTTATTTTGGTGAATTGATCTTTTTGAAGGAGTTTCTACAGTAGCTTATGGTTTTAGTGAAAAGTTTTTCTGTTCAAAAGGTAAACCCAAAAGTCTATTATCTTTTGAATACACTAATGTTACTAATAAAGATTGTGTGAAGTTTTGTATGAAGGAAAAATTTCAGATGTTACTAATGAGATGAAGAATGGACAAAAGCTAAATCTTGGGGATGCCACCCCGGTGTCACCCCAAGAAAAATCCAAGAGATTATGCGTTCTTTTAGCATACAAAAGCATAGTATTGTGGTATTGTCCTTTGATTCTTTGTTTGGGTTGACTTGGCACATGCTCACACCATTTTATGACTATGGACAAGTCACCATAGCCTCTATGATCATTTAGTCCTTGACTTGTAGTACCACTCTATACTTTGATCAGTAATGTTGTGTTTCTCTGCATGATTATGGCCATTATTGCTCTCTTAGTTGGTTGCTCCCAGTCTTTTGCTAGCCTCCACTTGTATGAGTAAGATCTACTCATGCTTCCAACTCCCAAGAAACCAAGTTACTCCAAAGTGTCCACTATAAACTACTATGCTTGGTGTGTTACACCATTCCAAGTATATTCTTGTTTTCAGATATCTTCCAATTAAAAGTATTTTGTTCTGTGAAAACTTAGTGATTAAAGCCCTCACAAACTTGATGACACACTTTATATTATTTGCCTCTAATAAACTTGAACCATTGTGTCATCTAAGTTGTATATGCTTTCAATTAGCAGAACTGTACTGTCACGGGGAATGTTTTCAATATTGCACTTGTACTTTGTACACAGTTGATATCATGTTCTTTTGTCTATGGATGTCACCGGTGTGAAATAAAGAGGGAGCTTTCAAGTCCATGGAGTTATGTATTTTGTGTTAGAGAAACGTCTGGGCCGCTAGTCTAAGACATGCCTAATCATGGTGGAAACTTGCAACATCACCACAATGAGCTATATTTGAATCATCCTCAATAAAAAGCTATGCACATAGTAAATAAAAAGATCGCTGAGATGCTCATTGTCTGCTTGCCTTGTCATTTTGGCTATGGGATAGCTCCTGTACCATGTGCAAGGGGTACCCCGTTGGCGGTTCTCTATGATACGCATGTACTTACTATGACAAGAACTTACAGGTGACTGAAGTTGAGTAGCATGAGGTGTGGCCCTCGTATTCAAGGGACTTGAGATTGCCAACTTATACTTTGTCAAGCATATACTCCATAGTTTGTTCACTTTAACCTTAATCACTTCAAGATTCTTATGATAGGGGCAATGAGGGCTAAAAGCTAACAAGTACCATAATTTTTGGAAGCTCTTTTTGAAACTTGAAATCCCTATATCCTTTATGAAAGGCTTTCTTCCACTATTATTTGAGTCTACACCTTCTACCTTTAGGCACCATTAAGAGAGCATGTTGTTATTCTTTGTGTAGTGTCCCAAAACTTATTGATTGATGCATATTGTGATATTACTTGTTCTTGTGCTATTTGTATCTAGTCACTCTTATGAACTTTGAAGGTGTCCTTTGCATCTACTTGCTACTCTATGAGGGACAAGCTGAATGCCACTATGCCATGTTTTATGTATGTGAAACAAACAAACGTTTTTCAATGCATGTTATTCATGATTTTTTTGTAGCCTTTCATGTTGCATGCATAGTTACTTTGTCCTAATGTTAGAAATCCATCTTTCATGCACATGTTTAGAGTTCTTTGATCCCAGCTTTCAATGCTTGCAAATGGTTTGATCTTGGTTTTGACAGTGCATGTCACCTAAAAAATTATTCTTTTTATCACTTACCTACTTGAGGACTAGCAAGAGTTAAGCTTGGGGATGCTTGCTACATCGGAAACGTATCTATAATTTTTGATGCTCCATGCTTGTTTAGTATCTACTTTTCTTTGCTTTGTCTACACTCTGAGGTGTTTTTATATCTTTTCTAGAACTAACCTATTAACAAGTTGCCATAGTGCCAATTGTCTGTTTTCTTCTGTTTTTGGTTCCAGAAAGGTAGAAAATCAATATTCTCGGAATTGGACGGGACAAAAGCCAAAGTCAATATTTTATCGTGGGCGACACGAAGTCCAGAGGATAGACAGAGAGGTGAGCCAGGGCTGCCACACCCCCCTAGGCGTGGGTGGGCCCACCCCACGCCTGGGTAGGGTGTGGGCCCTCCGGCCTCCTCCCAGCCTCTCCTCTTCGCCTATAAGAAACCCCTGATGCAGAAACCATAGGTACCCGATAAAAACTCCACGACACCTTCTGTAGCCTCCGCCACTGTAAGGTTCCCAACCTTTAATAAGGTAGAGATCCCTGTGTTTACAATGCTAGTCCCTGGATCAATAGCTAGCATCCACAGTTAAGATGTAATATCAAGAAACAAAGGTCATAATACAACTTTATAACCATGAATAAAATAATTTATTACATCTTACATAGCTCATTTGGCTATCTCATTACAATGCAGCAAAATATAACAATAGATGGGGTCCTTCATCTTCAAAGTGCCACAGGCAGACATGTTGGTTGTAGACTTGTAATCCAAATCATTAAACTTCACTAATATCAAACAAACCTGCAACATAACAAGTTACAACCACAAGGGTCAATACATTTGAATTGTATTGGCAAGTGATACTATGGTATTATTGTGGAGTCTATCATCTATATGCATTTGGCTAAGTGGATCTTAGGCTTGCATTGCTCAAAATAGATTTTCCTTATCATTTGAAAACTTTAAGTTTTTGCTTGACAAAAATCTTTCCCAAGGCATCTCCCAATAGAAATTGGTGATCCTCTCAACCCTTGTTCAACCACAAGATTTTAACTTAGAAATTTGGATGAGGAGATTCTTGATAGCTTCCATGTCTTGATGCTCAAATTGTCCTTTGCCAGGGACATGGCTAAGTACTTAGATTTTACACTACGCAGAGGTGGTGCACTTTCCCCACAAGACTTGGTTCCACCAAGACAAGATCTTTCAGAAGCCTTCCCTTAGACCTGAATGGACGCGCTCCAACCTATCAAACCCCTACCACCAACTGTCCATTTGGCTAAGTTATTGCAACCTATATGATCCAGGCAGAGCCCATAATGCCAAGTTGCTGCAATTGAAGCTTCTCAACATTTGACATCTCAAATCTCTTTGTTCCTAGGTGGCCATCCACAAGTGAGATACACAAGGTAAACCATAGAAATGGGCCTTGTGAACCACTCAACACAAACCATTCCTTCCATTCCACCCAGGTGATTCATTCACTTAGTTGTTTTATTAAACAAAACATAAGTCCACAGACTTAGAAATATTTCATAGCATGAATATACATTCCACCCTTGTTTTCTACTAGCTAAGCTAAGCATGATAGTAGTAGGAATCTTAACTTAGAAAACTCTACTAAGGTTTCATCTACTAGGATCTCCCATAGCATAGTTTACACTTAGCAAAATTCCATGCAAGTCCTACTTTGAAATATCACTAATGCATAGTGAAAATAATGGGACAAAAGTATGAAGCATCACTTGACTTTTTGGTATAGAGTATAAGTTCACTCCTTGATCTTTGCAATGTTCACACACTTCAAATCACTACAATTCAATCAAGCAAACAATATTTCAATCTACCATTCAAGCAACATCACATAAAATTATAGAAACAAAACAATGCATGCAAGCATGCCAAAGATTGTTTTATTTGGAAAAGTGGTTTCTAATAGGTTATAAACATTTGAAAACACCTAATGATCATTTTATAAAGTGGCAAAATCATTTGCAAAAGATTTCACTTCATAAACCATTTTTAAACCTAGTCATTATTTTATGTGGTAGAAAATGTCTTTAGCAAAGTAATAACTTTTATAGGGTTTACCAAATACAATTTCAAATCATAAAACTTGGTGTTTGGGGTCAGAGAGTTTAAAACAAAACATTTCCCAAAGGTTTTCTTCCAAAACCATTTTTAATAAATAAACCATATTTTTATTTGACTAGAAATGTTTTAAATCAAAGGTTCATTCTTTTGTTTCACCAAATACATTTTTGAAACCACCAATTGATTCCTATGGTCAGTAGGTTCAAAACAAACCATTTGCCAAAGGTTTTATCTCAAAATCTTTTTAGACCATTTTTTATATTCTAAACATGCATACACAAGTTTCTGTAAAAACAAACAATTTAACAGAATCTTTTTACTAAACAAAGTGCATGGTCAGAAAGTACTTGTCTTGCTGATTCCATTGATATAAAATTTGCAAAATTTGGACGTGTGGTTTGAAAGTTATGAATTTTACAAAATTGAACATCTAATAGGAAAGTTTCTGGTTTTTAAAACAGACAGAGGCCACGTGTCGTGTTGCTATTAGATGGTACCGGTTCGCATGGATCGGGCTCTGTGAGGCGTTGGATCTAATTTACATCGAACGGGACAGATTTCTTCTTACCACTTCGGTTAAAATTCTATCATGGCCACTGGATCATAATCGCACGGCTCACAGCGTGCCTGCCAGAGATGGGCGGCGCTGGCGGCGGCAGGTGGCGGCGGCGTGTGTGGTGGCGGTGGTTCGGTGAGTCTAGGAAGCGAGGGAGTGAAGGGAGGTGCTCACCGAGTTCGTCGTGGAATGGGGAAGCTCAAGGTGCCTTCTGTTTGTCGAGGGGCGCGCCGGAGTTGCGGGGATTGCTCGCGAGAGACGAGATAGACGGCGGTTGCTCATAGTCGACAACAGAGGCGACGCTACAGTGAAAGCTAGGACACGAAAACGGTGGCATTAGTTGCGGAAGAAGTCACTGGTCTTAGGCGCATCATCGAAAAGAAGAGGGGCGGTCAGAACATTACCATGGGAGTCGCCGGAGAGGGAGCAGACGGCGGTGATGTTCAGTCGAGGAGGTTGCCCACGTCCTGGGTAAAGCGCGGGCAAGTTGAGGACGCAGAGAGAATTTCCATGGTCTTGTGGTCACGCTTGGGTGCTCGAGGAGGCGAGGGGCGGCAGGGTTTGGCCGGAATTGTCGCCGGAGCTTGTCGGAGACAGTGGCGGTGTAGAGAGAAATTGAGCAGCCTGGGGGCGCGCTAGGGTGAGGCGACAGAGGGGAAAGAGAGAGGGGAGGCAGGTGCTTTAGATAGCATGGTCGCGGGGTGGAGTAACGCAGGCAGTAATGAGTATTGATTCCGGCTTCAACGACCAGAAACGGCGAGGAGGAAAGAGGGGCGCGGTCAGCGGCGGGTGAAGACGATGGCGAGGTGGCGGTGGGGTCGTCTGGCAGCGAGAGAGAGAGTGTGGGGGTGCGGTCCATCGGTCAGTTGCTGAGAAGGTGCAGGCGATGGTGCGAAACGTTTTCTCGCGTGGAGAGAGTGAGTGGGCTGATGCTGGGCTTAGTTGGGCCTGCTGACTGGGTCGAGTCCGTTTTCATTTTTTTTATTCAGATTGTTTTTCTTTTTCATTTTCTAATATTCTGTTTTGATTTTGAATAAGCAATTCAAACACTCATTTGAATTCAGACCTCAACCAAAATTTGTGTAGGGTTTAAATACTGATTAGTATTACAATCTGAAGTCAATTTTTGGAATAAAATTTATTCTTTTTGGGGTCTTTTTAATTATTCAAATAAGCCCTTGTTTTAAATCAAATAAGATATAATAATATTTTCAAACACCATTAAAATTTTTAAAGCTTCCAAATATTTTCAGTAGGTTTTTATTTGTTTAATAGGGTGTCAAAATAATTCATCTTGAATTATTTGGAAAGTATTTAATACGATTCATAAATCATTTGAATTTGGTATTTGTTTTATTTCCAATGATATTAAATATAGTTTTAATTCCATAATTTTATTTGGAAGATTTCTTTTATTTTATTTAAGTTATTTAAAACACTTTTATTCCACTTGGGTAAATTCCAAAATACTATTTTCTCATGCATTATATAATTATTCTTATTAGAGATTTGTCTTTATTAAAAAAATAGGGATAGAGTGGTTAATGCCATTTTATTTTATTTTGGAAATTCTTCATCCTTTTATTTTATTTTGGATTTGGATTATATTCATTCCATTTGCTTATGGATTTGGCCAAGGTTTAATTTGGTCTTTAAATATTTCTTGTTTAATATTTCTTTCTTCATCTTTATAAAATCCATATCTTTTTATTTAGAGACCCAAACTTGGTGATTCCAATTTGTAAAATCTTATTTGATATTTATTTATTCCTTTTAAATATCTTTAGTATTATTGGCTCACCATTTGGTATGGATTTTAGATAAGTGTTTTATTAGTTTTGGAAATTACTTTTCCTTATCTTATTAAGTTCATAAGATTTTATCCATGGTTCCAAATTAAGTGAAACCAATTTAAATGGTATTAATATATTTCTATTTATCATTCTTGATCACTTATAAATGTTTGATGATCAATTTTTTATATGGATCAAATCCATAGGCTTGGTGACAACTTGGAAATGATTTTAATTCCATTAGGGTTTAGGGTTTGGATTTATTTTCCAAGTGTTTAAATTTCCAGATGCATTTTATGAGGAATACATTTCTCTTGATTTGGATTTTGTTGGATTCAAACTTTAATTAAAGTTTGTTCAAGATGGGATTTTAAGTTTCCATTTAGAAACAAAAGTTTCTTTTCACCCTAAATTTCAATAATTATTTATTTTGTTTATTTATTTTTCACATAACAAGATTTGGAAAATGTTGGGATGTGACATCCACCATCGTGCCTAGATCGGGGGGATCTGAAGCTCTTCCTAGCACCCTGCCGGAGGGAAGATCATCCCGGAGGCCTTCTTCTCCGGTATGAAGCGTGAGTAGTTCCACCTTGGACTACGAGTCCATGTAGTAGCTTGATGGTTGTATCTCCTCCTTGTGCTTTCATGTATAGATCTTGTGAGCTCCGTTCATGATCAAGATCTAATCTATTTGTAATCATGCATGTTGTGTTTGCGGGGATCCGATGGATATTGAGATTACTATGTCAGATTGATTAATGGTTTTGTCTATTTGATACTATCATGTATGTGTTGTTTGTGATCTTGCATGCTCTGCGTTGTTAGTAGCTATCTTGCCCAAGTAGTGGCTAGTGACTCCAAGAGGGGGTATTTATGCTCGATAGTGGGTTCATGCCTCTAGTTTCCAAGGGAAGTGACAGAAATCTCTTCGGTTGTAGATGTGCTGTTGCTACTAGGGAGAAAAAACGGTCTATTGTTCATGGAACAAGTGGATTGTTTACCTTACACACTTTGCTTAAAGTAGTTGTCTGTTGCTTGCAACTTAATACAGGAGGGGGTTCAGATGATAACCTAAAGGTGGACTTCTAGTCATAGATGCAGTTGGATGGTGGTCTATGTATATGGTTGTATTACCCAATCAAATCTCATAGGATCTTTTTGTCTAGTATTGAATTGTTATGCCTTGCTCAGTTCCTGTCAATTACCCTGCTGTAATTTGTTTACCCTTCATGCCATGTTGTTTATCTAAGGAGAGCACCTCTAGTGAACTATGGACCCCGGTCCAATCTTTATCATTGATACATCCTCCATTGTTACCTGTTTACTTGCTGCAAACCATTACCTTCCACACCATACCTTTAATCATTTGTTACAACAATCGGTTAGATTGACAACCTCACTGTTAGTTGGGGAAAATTCTTGAGTTTGTGTTGTGCAGGTTTCCACATTGCTTGCAACACCTGTGTGAAGTTTCTTTCCTCCTACTGGTTCGATAACCTCGGTTTCTTACTGAGAGAAGACTTTCTGTTGTGTTGCTTCACACCTTGCTCTTGGGGTTCCCAATAGGCTCCACATCAACTAAGCCATTAGTGGGACCGAATACAACTTCACTAACGCTAGTGCCTGTTATGCCATACATCGCAATCCCAGGATTACCATTTTTGTGAAACATAACAGATTGGTACCATAGTTCAACATCCATTACAAACTATACATAAGGTCGTACAACAAATAAAGGATCTCATGATCCAGTATTAGTACAATCAAAGTAGCGGAATAATATAATAACAATAGCGTGGGCGAGGCTCCATCTTCATGGCCACAGGCAATGCTGACGATGGGAGATGATCCTACATGTCATAACCTTCCTGTGGTCCATCCTCCTAATAGTCCTCTTCATAGTCTGGCCATGGGAATATCCAGGGACAAAGCCATGACTACTCTTTAAGTACTCGCAAACTAACACTAACAGGTAAATGGTTTGAGTAGGAATGCTAAGCTCTATGTTGTTTTGCAAAAATCCATATTTACCTCTAACTGAGTTTAAAACACCTAAATGGGAACTCGAGTTTTCATATCACAACCCTGTTGTGGTCAAGTCAAAGTCATGAATCATTTTATAAGTCATTTTGAAAATATCTCACGATGGAACAGTACGGCCAGTCCAACTGTCCATAACCGTGGATGCGGCTATTCGAATAGTTTGACACTCTACAGAGGTGGTACACTTTCACCACAATATTCGATACATCCGTTAGGAACAATACTGAATTCACCATACTTAGTATGCGGATAATTAATCCTAACCTTTCAATTACACACCCTAGTATAGGCACCTCTCCTATGAGTTTGCCCTCCCAACCATGACCATCTGTCATTTTGGGAACTGCATAGGTGGTCAATCTTCACGAGGTAGCATCATCTCAAACCTCGGACGCAAGGAACCCATACTAAGGTATATAAACTTCCAGTCAAGCCCTACCCAATTCGGGTATTGTGGTTGTACAGTAAAATTGGAATGGTATCGCATCCATAAAACCATCAGTTTTATAAAAGGGCTAAGGCTCATGCCTCAAAATTTTCATCATCAAAGTCACCTTGTTTTTACTAACACATGTCAAAACATTTCATTAGAATGAATCATCATTCTATGGTTTTTGATAATCATTTCACCAAGTATTCCAATCTAAAAGTGATGAAGTTTTATGCTTAGCACTAGCAACTAAAGTTGGGGGTAAACACTAATGAGGGGTGGTAATCAAGTGTGACTTATCTAAGTTCTATCTCATGCCTCAGGATGACATCAAGATCTATCTAACTTAGGCCAATTTTAAGCTCTTTATGCTACCTCTAATATCTTTCCAAAACTTACAAGTCACTAAATAAAAGTAATAAAGAGCTTTGATATATAAATAAAAATAATCAAGCTTGCAAGTAAAACTAGGGTTTGGTGTGATTAAAGGGGGTATAATCACATATGCCTAAGGCATCTAGTTTGCATAATCCACTTATAGTGTGAGGCTTGCAAAGTTGCAAGTGTAAGCTAGCTTTGTGCAGAGCAGTGGTTGAAGTTCTCCTTGGCTTCTTCCTCGTAGTAATCTCGTTCCTCTTCGTATCCTTGGTCGGTACTAGCGTTTATAAATAAATACGAAGTACACAATCACTAAACAATACTTAACTACTTCTATTTATCACACCACGGTTTTCACTAGATGATCTAGCATCATCACAATCATCACAAAGATTAAGGCACTAGTTTCATTTATTTTCTTTTTAGAAAAGTAATTTCTACTCATTGAAAAACTACTTAAGATTTAATATTCTCCAGCTAAAACATGGGATCATGTTGACACATATCATCACCACATATTTCAGTACTTGGGAATGTGATTTAAAGTGGTATCACAATTTAATAAGGTTTAACCTTTTTATTTTAATTAATTAAAGTGACTAGAAATGCCTATGGGGCATTCTTTTATTACTTCTTCATTATTACTGCAAGTAAACCTAGATATTTTTATGTATTCAGAAAGTTCTTATCAAATGTGATTTTTGAGAGTTGGAATCAACTCAAAAGCTTTTATGGTTGAATTTTGAAAAATGTTTGAATGAAGAAAAGTCTCTGCTTGTTAATTTTACTATAGGTGGTCTATAACTCCAATTTTTTTGAATCCAACGGGATTGGATTAATAATTTCAATACCTTTATAACAAAATTAGTTTCATGCAATTTGGTTTAGTGAATATCTCTAAAATGATTTTCGAATCTACTGCCAGAACTAGGTTTGAAATTAAATAGATAAACCTAATTTCAAACAAACTGGGTCACGCGGGAAAGTTAACTGGGCCGGCCAACTACGCCCAGCGCGCGCGGGCGGGGTAAGTGGTTGTCCCCACTAGTCAGTGAGATAGGAGGGTGCGAAGGGGTACGGGTCTATTACAATAGTAGGATTAGATGTAAGATCTATGAATGAGGATCTTCGCCAACGTCTGAACAGAACGCGACAACCACAAATCCTAGCACGGCCAGTGGGGGTCTGTGGTGGCTCACCGTGGCTCAGGAGATGGTCGGCGATGGGGGCGAACGACGAATTCGATGACGGCGATTCTTCTGGTACTGGCGGCTCCTACTGGGGTGGATCCAATCAATGGCGCCCTTCTCCTCCATCAGTGACAGACTCCGGCGAAATTCCGGCGATGTTGTGCTCGCCTTGCTCCGGGAAGAAGTGGGCACGATCAGTGAGAGGTGGGGAGTGGAATGGTGTGAAAAATAAAACGGGGAAGGCCTCTATTTATAGTGCAACGAGGGAACCGAAGGGTGCGGGCTGAGCTCGTTGGGGTCGGCTTCACAGTGAGCTATGGGCATGGCCGAAGGTAGGGGACGGTGCGTGGTCTCCTGGCGAAGATCAACGTCTTGATGGCGCGGCAAGGGGCGGTGCAATTCGGTCAGAACACGTCGACGCTCTAGGCGGCACCGACGGCAGTTTTGATGGCGCATAGTGGATACGTGTCGCATGACGACGAATGGGGTTGTCTAGGAGGTTCCTGGGGCGGTGGTGATCACGTACGCGGGCGGTGAAGGCGGGACGCAGTCTGTGTGAGCCTGTCGAGCACGGCGCTCTGGACATGGTCACAGAGAAATGGGCGCGTGCGTTCTCTATGGTACATTGCCTGGCAGGGGTCGAGGGCAGGACAGGGGGTGGCGGTGGACGGTGGCGTGCTTGCTAGACACGGTGGCTAGGCTCGGCGCTTTCTCTGGATAGCTAGCAATGGTCGGCTGGCAAGGGTACTCTCGAGTTGGCATGGCATGGTGCACTGGGTAGGGGCTAGGTGTGTTCAAGGCATTGGTTGGCACTGCGGGAGACAAGTGTGATCAATGGTGAACAATGGTTACAAAGATCACTGCTCAAAACAGTAAAGTTTAGCCAATTTGATTTTCTATCTCCAAGTGTTTGATGAAATGGCCGCAAGAAATTCAAATTTGAATTTTGGGTTGAAACTTGGTGGATTCAATGGTCACATGCTAGGTAGTCTCTGGTTGCTTGGATTTGTTAAGGTGCACTGGTTTGATTGGGTTTTGAGAAATGGTGATCTTCCCATATGAACTAGATTCAAATTTCAAATGTCATTTGAATAAGGTTGCCAAATGTTTTTGTGGGTTTGTAAGGTGGACTTTGGTTCACTTTCACTTGGTCTAGCAAGGGGTGAAAAGAAATGGATTTGTTTCTGTTTGAAACCTTGGACTAGAAACACTCAAAGTGGTATAGTGAGCAAGATTGGAAAAAATGACCATTTGCTTGTTTTGTTTGATTTTGAATTTCTCTTGATTTGATTATGCTTGGAAATGATTTAGATGATGTTGTTTTCATCCTTAAACCAATCCTTGCCATTCACAACAATCAAACAAGTTCATTCAAGCATTCATGCATTCCTCATACACACATGCATTCATATGGATTTAATTAACAAAAGTTTTTGTTAACCCTAAATTTGGTGATTGGAATTGATAACCTTGATTAATATTTTTGGGATGTTACAAACCTTCCCTCCTTAAATAAAATCTCGTCCCGAGACTTGAGAAAAAGAAAACTAGGATTTAAAGAGATCTGGAAACTACGTCCTAATGTAGTCTTCTCGCTCGCATGTAGCTTCTTCTTCGGTGTGGTTACTCCACTGGATCTTGAGAAACTTGATACTCCGGGTCCTAGTGGTTCTGAAAGCTTCCTCCAAAATACGGATGGGTACTTCGGGATATGTCAGGTCATCATTGATCTCAATGGTTTGGTGATCAATGTTCTGGAAAACTTTGGTCTTCTCCGGGACTTCTAGGCATTTGCGAAGTAACGAGATATGGAACACATTATGCACGGCTGACATCTCCTCTGGAAGTTCCAGTTGATACGATTCTTCTCCTCGACGATTCAAAATCTTGAAGGGTAAGATATATCTGGGGGTAACTTTCCTTTGAGTTGGAAACGTTGCATTCCCTTCAAAGGTGATACTTTGAGATACACAAAATCTTCGATATTTAAGGCTAGGTCTCGACGTCCCTTGTCGACATAACTCTTCTGTCTGGATTTTGCAGTCTTGAGGTGCTCATGAATCTTGTGAACTTTCTCTTCTGCTTCTCCTAGGATGTCGGGTCTGAAAATCTGACTTTCTCCTACTTCCGACCAATTCAAAGGGATACGACACTTCCTTCCATACATAATTTCAAATGGGGCCATTTGAAAACTATCTTGATATCTATTGCTGTATGAAAATTCTGCGAATGGCAGACAATCTTCCCATTTAGATCCATATTCGAACAAACGGGCTCTCAACATATCTTCGAGTATTTGATTTACTCAATCAGTTTGTCTATCAGTCTGAGGGTGATAAGCTGTGCTGAAATCCTGTCGGGTTCCTAATCCTTCTTGGACTTTCTTCCAAAACCTTGAGGTAAACTGAGTTTCTCGATCCAATATAATGATCTTGGGGACTCCATGCAAACTGACGATTCTAGCAATATACAACTCTGCTAGTTTCGAAATCTGATAGGTGGTCTTGACAGGTAAGAAATGGGCGACTTTGACAGTCTATCTACTATGACCCAAATAGAGTCATTTCCCCTACTAGATGTAGGCAAACCGGTGATAAAATCCATTCCTACCGAATCCCATTTTAATTCTGGAATCTGCAATGGTTGCAACAGTCCTGCGGGTCTTTGATGTCGCGCCTTGACTCTCTGACAAATATCACACTTGGCTATGTAGATTCCGATTTCTCTCTTCATCTTATGCCACCAAAATTGCTCCATCAAATCCTGATACATCTTAGTTCCTCTGGGTGGATAGAATAAATAGTATCATGGGCTTCTTTCAAAATAGCTTGCTTCAATTCTGAATCTGCTGGCACACATATACGTCCCTTGTACCACAAAACTCCTTCTTCATCTTCGGTGAATCCGGGTACTTTGCCTGTACCGATGCGAGGTTTGATTCCGTCGATACTAGCATTTCCTTTTTGTGCCTCCTTGATCTGACTGATCAAAGTGGGTTGAAGTTCTATGCTATCCAAAAATCCTTCACTTACTATTTCCATTCTAAAATCTTCCAACTCCTTGTGCAAACTTGGTTGCTCCTTAAGAATCATAGAGTTCAATCGACACGTCAATCTACTAAGGGCATCTGCTACCACATTGGCTTTACCGGGGTGATAGTGGATGTCTAGATCATAGTCCTTGATTAACTCTATCCATCTCCTTTGCCTCCTATTCAGCTCCTTCTGAGTGAAAATATACTTCAGGCTCTTGTGATCCGAATAAATCTCACAATGGTTTCCCATGAGGTAATGTCACCATGTCTTCAGAGCTAAAACTACGGCTGCTAGTTCAAGGTCATAGGATAATTCTGCTCATGTTGCTTCAGTTGTCAAGATAGATATCATATGACTTGCCTTCCTGCATTAGCACACATCCGAGACCGATCTTGGATGCGTCACAATACACATCAAAAGGCTTCATAATATCCGACATGATCAAGATTGGGGCTGAGATCAATCTCTTCTTAAGCTCTTGAAAACTTGCTTCACATTTGTCTGTCCATTCAAACTTCTTATCTTTCTTCAACAATTGGGTCATGCGTCTTGCGATACTCGAGAATCCTTCTACGAACTTTTGGTAGTATCCCGCTAATCCAAGAAATGTATGAACTTGGGTTTGGGTGGTTGGGGCTTGCCATTCTTCCAAATCCTTAACCTTTGCAGGGTCAACAGCAATTCCTCCAGCTGACACAATATGTCCGAGGAATCCTACTTCCTGTAACCCGAATTCACGTTTGCTAAACTTGGCATACAACTGATGCTCCCTAAGGGTTCTAAGGATGGTCCTTAGATGTATCTCATGTTCTTCTTCTGATTTGGAATAAATCAGAATTTCATCGATGAAAACAACGACAAACTTATCCAGGAAGTCCATAAAAATATTATTCATGAGGTTCATGAAATAAGAGGGGGAATTGGTTAATCCAAAGGACATGAAAGTGTACTCATACAGTCCATATCTTGTGGTAAAAGCAGTCTTTGGAAAATCCTCTGCGCGAATCTTGAGTTGATGATAACCAGTTCTAAGATCAATCTTAGAACACACTGGCAACAGTCAACTGGTCAAACAGATCTTCTATCTTCGGTAGTGGATACTTGTTCTTGAGAGTGACATCATTCAGCTTTCCATAATCCGTACACAAACGGTTACCTCCATATTTCTTGTCTACAAACAAGACAGGTGATCTCCATGGTGAGGCACTTGGTTGAATCAATCCTATCTCCAGCATAGCATCTAGTTGCTTCTTCAACTCCACTAATTCAGACGGGTTCATACTATATGGTCTCTGGGCTATGGGTCCGGTTCCAGGGATTAGTTCAATGATAAACTCGATATCCCGATCTGGGGGCATACCAGGCAAAACATCTGGGAATATATCGGGGTATTCACAGACTACTCTGACTTGGTCAATGGTTGGTTGGGCTAGACTCTTGTTGCACTTGAATTGACGGGGCAAGGTTTCAGATACATGCTCTACTGATATTCCGGCTGTACTGGTCATGGTTATGGCTTTTTGGCACAGTCGATTAATCCTTTATGTCTCGACATCCAATCCATTCCTAGTACTACTTACAAACCTTTGGTTCCGAGTACTATTATATTAGCATAAAAATATATGCCATGGATTCTGATAGGTACGACCTTGCAAATTTGTCTAGCTTTGGTGGTTGAACCAGGTATTTGAACTATCATGACATGCTTCAATTTGGTTGGTTGAATCTTACTAGTGCATGCTAATTCTTTGGTAACAAACGAGTGCGATGCTCCAGAATCAAACAACACTCTTGCAAGTACTGAGTTAACAGAAAACATACCCATCACGACATCTGGCGCTTCTTCGGCTTCTTCGGCATTCATGTGAAATAGACGGACGTTGCGGTTGAGCGAATTTCCTGGGGCAAATCTTCTTCCAGGCTAAACATGACGCTGCTGCTGAGATGAGGCATTCACATTGGGGGCTGCTGCAATCTTCTCAGGGCACTCATTGGAATAGTGACCCTTGATTCCACATTCATAACAAGTCACCTGAGACTTGTCCTTTCCTGCAACAGGCACAACATTGCTTCCAGTCCTTGGGGCAGTATCGGTGTTGTTAGCGACATTGTTGTTGTTGAACTTGGGCGGTGCACGATTGAAATTGCTAGAGTTGCTGGGGTTATTGTTGTGGATTCCTCCGGGCCTTGGGTTTCCTCCTCCATGGTTGGGATAGGTTGGACGGTTCATCGGGGGTCTATTGTTTCTTGTGGCAAATCCTGTAGATGGGTTGGGGCGATACTTTGGGTTATGGTGGGTTCCTGGTTGATGCATCATTCGACGCTTACGGTTCTCATTGGCTTGGTTGATTTTGCCTTCCATCTAAATGGCAGAGTCCACTAAGGCTTCAATGTCAGCCAATGGAATGTTGACCAATACCATGTGCATCTCATCATGCAGACCATTCAGAAATCTCTCCTTCTTCTTGGCTTCTGTGTCAATCTCATACGGTGCATATCTAGCTAATGAGAGAAATTTGTCGCGGTACTCAACTATAGTCATTCTCCCTTGCTTTAATTCTTTGAATTCATCTCTCATCCTCTTGATCAAACCCGGTGGCACATGGGTTCTGCTAAACTTGAGCTTGAATTGATCCCAAGTCATTATTTGTCCTCCAGTCATGGCGCGAGCGCTGTTCCACCAAGCTCTTGCATCTCCTGCCAGATAGTGGGTGGAAAACAGTACCTTCTCGTTGGCCTCCACTCCTGCGACTTCTAGGTTGTTCTCCATGGTTTGCAGTCAATCATCTGCATCTACGGGCTCTTCAGACTTACTAAAGACGGGTGGCTTGGTGTTTTGAAAGTTCTTGAGCTTTAATCCATGGTTGTCTTGGTTTCCATGGCCTTGGTTGTTGTTGGCCATCTGAGCTATGTGTTGAAGGGTGGCTAAGTTATCTTGACGTTCGGCCCTTTCAGCTTCACGGTCCGAAACCAACCTTTGCAATATTTGCAACATTGGGTCAGGGGATTAACTGCTTCCTCCAGGAGGCATCTGAATATTTAGATAGATCATGAGAAAAGAGGGAAATTTATAAGGTTCGGGGGTTTTGTTTTGGAAAAGTTTTTGATATTTGACTCAGATTTTTCTAGCAACATGCTTTTCATTCATCCATAGCACACTGTACAAACACACACCACAACAAGGAAACATATGGTTTTAAGAACCCTTCTGTGAAACTACGATACAATGGGTGATATGTCGGAAATGTATCTATAATTTTTGATGCTCCATGCTTGTTTAGTATCTACTTTGCTTTTCTTAGTCTACACTTTGAGGTGTTTTTATATCTTTTCTCGAACTAACCTATCAACAAGTTGCCACAATGCCAGTTGCATGTTTTCTTCTGTTTTTGGTTCCAGAAAGGCAGAAAATCAATATTCTCAGAATTGGACGGGAGAAAAGCCAAAGTCAATATTTTACCGTGGGCGACACGAAGTCCAGAGGAGAGACGGAGAGGCGAGCCAGGGCTTCCACACCCCCTAGGAGCGGGTGGGCCCACCTCGCGCCTGGGTAGGGTGTGGGCCCTCCGGCCACCTCCCAGCCTCGCCTCTTCGCCTATAAGAAGCCCCCGATTGCAGAAACCCCAGGCACCCGATAAGAACTCCACGAAACCTTTTGTAGCCGCTGCCACCATCGTCCCTAGATCGGGGGTGAGGTCTGAAGCTCTTTTGAGCACCGTACCGGAGGGGAGATCATCCCGGAGGCCTTCTTCTCCGGAATGAAACGTGAGTAGTTCCACCTTGGACTACGGGTCCATGTAGTAGCTAGATGGTTGTATCTCCTCCTTGTGCTTTCATTTATAGATCTTGTGAGCTTCATTCATGATCAAGATCTAATCTGTTTGTAATCATGCATGTTGTGTTTGCGGGGATCCGATGGATATTGAGATTACTATGTTAGAATGATTAATGGTTTTATTTATTTGATATTATCATGTCTGTCTTGTTTGTGATATTGCATGCTCTCCGTTGTAAGTAGCTATATTGGCCAAGTAGTTGTTACTGTCTCCAAGAGGGGGTATTTATGCTCGATAGACATGCCTCTAGTTTCCAAGGGAAGGGACAGAAATCTCTTCGGTTGTAGATGTGCTGTTTCCACTAGGGAGAAAACAACGGTCTCTTGTTCATGGAACAAGTGGATTGTTTACCTAACACACTTTGCTTAAAGCAGTTGTCTGTTGCTTGCAACTTAATATTGGAGGGGGTTCAGATGATAACCCGAAGGTAGACTTCTAGTCATAGATGCAGTTGGATGGCGGTCTATGTATATTGTTGTATTGCCCAATCGAATCTCATAGGATCTTTTTGTCTAGTATTGCATTGTTATGCCTTGCTCAGTTCCTGTCAATTTCCATGCTGTAATTTTTTACCCTTCATGACATGTTGTTTATCTAAGGAGAGCACCTCTAGTGAACTATGGACCCCGGTCCAATCTTTATCATTGATACATCCTCCACTGTTACATGTTTACTTGCTGCAAACCATTACCTTCGACACCATACGTTTAATCATTTGTTACAACAACCGGTGAGGTTAACAACCTCATTGTTATTTGGGGCATAGTTTTGAGTTTGTGTTGTGCAGGTTTCCACGTTGCTTGCAACACCTGTGTGACGTTTCCTTCATCCTACTGGTTCGATAACCTCGGTTTCTTACTGATGGAAGACTTGCTACTGTGCTGCATCACACCTTGCTCTTGGGGTTCCCAACAGGCTCCACATCAACTAAGCCATCAGTGGGACCGAATACAACTTCACTAACACTACTGCCTGTTATGCTATACATCGCAATCCTAGGATAACCATTTTTGCGAGACATAACAGATTGTAACGATAGTTCATCATCCATTACAAACCATACATAAGGTCTTACAACAAATAAAGGATCTCATGATCCAGTCTTAGTACAATCAAAGCAGCGGAATAATATAATAACGATAGCGTGGGCGAGGCTTCATGTTCATAGGCAAAGCTGACGATGCGAAATTAACTGGCTGAAGCACTCCAATGTGCACCTAAGCCGGGACAATGCCGCCCTCTGGCTCTAGAACAAGGAGTGGCACAACAAAGTGAACCAGCTGGAGGCCACCCTTAAGGAGCAGGAGGAGACCCTCGCCAGCCGGGCCCGCACCTTAGACCTCCTAGACAAGGAGGCCACCCGGCTGAAGGAGCATGCAGAGTTCCTGGACGACGAGCTCCTGAACACCGGCCTCGTTGCCAAGGGTAAGTCGTCTTCTTCTTCTTTTCGATTCTGCCCGACTGCCTTCCGCCGGCTAGCTTTTTTGACTTGCCCCTTCTGATCACAAGATTTCTACCCCCAAGTAGATGCCCTTGCCTCTGACCGGGAGCAACAGGTTGCGCCGGGTGAGAAGGCCACCATCAGGGACTTGGTGGCGCAGCTTGGAGAAGACGCCGCCAACCTGCGCAAGGCCATGGCCGACATCCACGACAAGGTCTTCCCGCGAGAGCTCCTGCCGGAGACCATGGGAGCCTTGGCAATCAAGCTTGGCGATGCGCCGAATGCCATCGACCGGCTACACGACCTGTCTGCCCGCGTCGGCTCCGAGATGGCATAGGCTCGACAAGCTGGTAGACAGCTTCCGAGCCAGCGCGGACCTTGCCGCCATGCGCCAGGCCTACCCAGGACTCCTATGCGCTGCCATCACGAGTGCCGGCTACGCCGACATCGATGAGGTGCTCACGGACGGCGAGGGGAGCGCGGGGACCGATGGCGCAGGATCAGACGGGGCGGAGGCGTCTTCCCAGGCTGGTGGAATCGGCACAGCCCCTCCCCATGGTAAGGGTCCGGCGGCCTGAAGATGAAGAACCCGAGATGCCGGGTGACTTTGTAAATAACTTAGCTTTTGGTACTTCATGTTTGTGAACCGTCTGGATATGCGGAGGCTTCGTTCTCCGTCGTTTAATTAATCTTCCTGTCTAGATTGCCTTCGCGCACCCGTTATCTTTATGCCTTGGTCAACTCGTTTTTCCGGCTGGTCCTCTCCAGCCGGCGGTATCTTGACTTTGCCTTGTACTTTCGCGGACCTTCACTTGCGTTCTTCCTTTCTCCAACTGGTGCTTGCGTGGCCGGACCGGGGAAGCTGCCCCGCAGTCCGGTTGTGCGCATCGCTCACTAGACCTTTTTCTCTATTACTTTCCTTATCTTACTTCTTCCTCCTTCTTTCATTTTTCTCTTTCTCTTCTGTCCTCTTTCTGATTAGGTCTGTCTGAAGCGATCGACTAGCCGCGCTTAGTCGGATCGGGCGGGTTGCGCCTTTGCATTATGTCTGTCTTTGTCTCTTCTCCTTCTCCGGCTGACGCACCCTTCAGCCGGATACCGCATGCTTCTAGTGGGGGCACGCTAGCGCACCCACTGGGTGTAGCCCCCGAGATTCTGAGTGTCTACCGTAGATAGGTACTTCGAATCTTCACTGCTTTTGATTTCCGCCTCGGTGTGGTTTGTGCAAAAAAGAAACATACGAAAATGATTCCTTTTCAATATGTTGGCACGTTATATATATTTCTACTATTCAACAGTCGGGTTTACTTTTTTCGAAAACTAGCTTGTGCTTTTCTGGAAACCTAGTCGCTTTCTCGTGTGCAATGTTGTTTACGCTGCGGTCTGGATCCGGAACCGAAGGGAGCTGACAATACACCGCACACGGTACTAGAGGCTTTGTAGCCGGAAAAGAACAACTAGGCACATGGCCGGAGATGCCCGATCTGATGAATCTTTCGCTGTTTTTCGTATGGGATGCCCTCGGGCTTTTGCTCTTTCTAGACGGATAGCCGGGTTGCGGTCTGTAACTGAGTCGAAGAGTGGGCCTCTGGCATCGTCGCACACTACTCAGTCGGTTTACATAACTGGCAGGGCAGGCCAACCGGCGAGCCCCCGGGAAGGGGTCGACGGAAGCCAGAAAAAGCATTGCAGGAATTTAAACGGATAAGAACAATGATCTAATTATTCGGCAGGGAGCCCCGAGCATCATCCAGGGTTCCATATCTTTCATTCATTCAGGGATCCGGATACATACACTGTTTTTTGCGACTAAGTGTAAAATGGTCGGAGCAGGTCTGTGTTCCATGGACGCTCCGTCTCCTCGTCCGACTTGTACATCTTGTTCTTACGCGGCTGATGTGCATCGATGAGGTAGTAGGAGTTGTTGTGAAGCGCCTTGCTGATGATGAAGGGGCCCTCCCATGGAGGGGATAGCTTGTGCATGCCTTTCGTATCTTGTATCATCTGGAGTACCAGGTCGCCCTGCCGGAATGTGACTGGCCTGATGCGATTGGAGTGATACCTTCATAGCCCTTGCTGGTAGATGGCCGATCTGGACAAGGCCAGCTTGCAGGCCTCCTCGAGGAGGTCCACTCTATCCTTCATTGCCTCCTGGTTCTCCTTCTTCGTGTAAAGGAGCTTGCGGGGCGAGTCGAACTCAATGTCCGCTGCGAGAACCGCCTCCGAGACGTATGTGAGGAAGAACGGAGTGAAGCCGGTTGATCTGTTCGGGGTGGTGCGGAGGCTCCACAGCACAGCCGGCAGCTCCTCGATCCAGCAGTCGGGTGATCGCTCTAGTGGCTTGATCAGCCGGGGCATTATTCCGGCTAGCACCAAGCCGTTGGCTCTTTCCACCTGCCCGTTGGACTGCGGATCTGCGACGGATGCGAGGTCCAGTCGGATCCCTTTGTTGTGGCAGAACCGGGCGAAGGCCCCCTTGGCGAAGTTCATGCCATTGTCGGTGATGATTCTATGGGGGTAGCCGAACCGGATGCTAATGTTGCGGAAGAAGGTGATGACTGTGGCCCCGTCCAGCTTCCGGATCGGCATTGCCTCGATCCACTTGGTGAACTTATCCACTGCCACCAGCAGGTGGGTCATGCCGGCTCGAGCTTGTTTGAAGGGGCCGACCATTTCAAACCCCCAGACCGCGAAGGGCCAGGTGATCGATATTGTCTTGAGCGCGCTGGCACACATTACACACGTGAACCAGCTGGTTCGCGTCCTCCAAAGCAGTCGGCCAGTAGAATTCGTGGCGCATCGCCTTTGACACCAGGGCTTGCAAAGAGGCGTGGTGATTGCACTCCCCTTGGTGGATCTCCTTCAGCAGCCTGTAGCCAGTATCCACATCAACACACTGCTGGAAAACGCCTGCGGAGCTGCGCTTGTACAGTTCCTTATTGATGATGGTGTACGTGTGCGCATGGCGCTGGATCTGCCTTGCCTCCACCTCGTTATCCAAAAGCTCGTCGTTGAGGACGTAGTTCATGAAGGGCTGGGCCCAGGATGGAACTTCCCAGATGGTGAATACGCTAGCCGGCAAGAGCTGCAGCTCATCCGGAGGGCGGCCGGGTGGGGTGCCCGAGTTGGCAGCCCCCGGGCCTTTTGTCTTGCTCGATGACGGCTTGCCTGAGGAGGAGGCAGCCCCTGGGTCTTTCGAACTAGAGAGCGCAACAATGGGGCCTGACTCTTTCGAGCCGGCAGCCCCCGGGTCTGCTACCCAGATGATGGACTCGAATTCTGGAGAAGGAGTGATGCTAGGCTTGCGAAGGTGCTCCAAGGACAATCCGGGCGGGATGGCTTCTCTAGTGGATCCGACTCGCGCGAGCGCATCATCCTCCTCGTTGTTGGCATGGGGGATGTGGTGGAATTCACATCCCTCGAAGCCAACACTGAGCAACTGGGTGTGGAACCGGTATAGGGCCATGTTGGCGTCCCGAGCATCCCACTCACCTGATACATGCTGCACCACCAGATCTGAATCGCCGAAGCAAAGTATCCGCCGGATGCCGATGTCTTTCGCGAGACGGAACCCATGCACGAGAGCTTCGTACTCGGCAACGTTTTTCGACGCGGTGAAGTGGATCTGCAACACGTACTCCAGCCAGTCTCTCTTGGGAGAGGTAAGCACGATGCCGGCTCCCAAGTCCCAGTGCATCTTTGAGCCATCGAAGTGCAACCTCCAGTAGTCAGAGTCTGGAACCGGCAGTAGGTACAGGTCCTCTGCCTAGTCGACGAAGAAGTCTGCCACCGCCTGAGACTTGATGGTGATCTAGGGCTCGTACCGGATGCAGTAGGTGGCTAGCTCGATGGCCCACTTGGCTACCCGTCCCGTGGGTCTTTGTTGCTGAAGATTTTGCCAAATGGCGCAGTGGATACCATGGTGAGCGGGTGCTCCTGGAAGTACTGCTTGAGATTCTTGCAAGCTAGGTACACCCCGTAACACATCTTCTGGTAGTGGGGGTAGTTCTGTTTGGAGAGGGAGAGCACCTCGCTGAGGTAGTAGACGGGCTGCTGGACCGGTTGTGCCTTGCCTGCTTCTGGTCGCTCCACCGCCAGGACGACGCTGACTACCCGGTTGGTTGCGGCTATGTAGAGCAGCATCAGCTCCTTTGCAGCCGGCGTGGCGAGAACCGGTGCCGTCGACAGCATGCGCTTGAGGTCGTGGAAGGTCGTGTCCGCCTGAGACGTCCAAGTGAACTTGTCCGACTTCTTCATATGCTGGTATAGGGGCAGGGCCTTCTTGCCCAGCCGGCTGACGAATTGGCTAAGGGAAGCCAAGCAGCCGGTGAACTTCTGGACGCCAAGCAACCTCTTGGGAGGATGCATCCTCTCGATGGCCGCGATCTTCTCCAGATTGGCCTCGATTCCCCGGCTCGACACGAGGAAGCCTAGGAGCTCTCCGGCTGGCACGCCGAACACGCACTTCTCCAGGTTCAGCTTCATCTGGTACCGGCGGAGGTTCACGAACGTCTCGCTGAGATCTTCCATTAGGGTCTGCTTCTCCTTCGTATTGATGACGTCGTCATCCACATATGCGTGCACATACCGGCCGATCTGCGAGTGCAATCATTTCTGCATGCAACTCTGATAGGTAGCACCTGCATTCTTTAGGCCGAATGGTATGGTTACATAGCAGTAAGCCCCATACGAGGTGATGAACGACGTTTTCAATTGATCAGCTAAATTCAGCCGGATCTGATTATAGCCGGAATAACAATCAATGAAGGAAAGCAGATCGCAGCCGGCCATAGAGTCAATCACTTGATCAATACGAGGTAGAGCGAAGGGATCTTTCAGGAAGGCCTTGTTTCGACTCATGTAGTCGATACACATACGCCAGGTCTTTTTCTTCTTCAACACCAGGACTGGGTTGGCCAGCCAGTCCGGGTGGTATACTTCCATGATCAATCCGACAGCAAGTACTCGGGCGATCTCATCGCTGATGATCTTCCTCTTGTCCTCCACGAAGCGACGGAGAGGCTGCTTGACCGGCTTGGCGTCGGGACGCACATGAAGCGAGTGCTCGGCGAACTCCATCGGCACACCCGGCATGTCTTTGGGAGACCATGCAAAGATGTCCCGATTCTCACGGAGGAAGTCGACGAGTGCGCTTTCCTATTTCCTATCCAAGCCGGCACCGATGGTGACGCATTTGGAGGGGTCAGCCGGGTCGAGCGGGATCTGCGGGGTCTCCTTGGACGGCTGGAACACCATGTCCCCAGCCGGCTTCATGCCAGCCGACACTTCTTGATGCAGCATGGCCACATTGCGCAGCATCTCGCGCTTCTCCTCGGCGATGAGCGGGTCCTCGGCTATCTTGGCGCCCTCCTTCGTGTAGGCCATGGACCGTCTATAGCAGTCGACCACAGTGATCACACCATTCGTACCCAGCAACTTCATTTTGAGGTATGCGTAGTGGGGGACCGCCATGAACTTTGCAAGGGCAGGGCGCCCGAGAAGGACATGGTAGGTGCTGGCGAGGTTGACCACCTCGAACCAGATTGGCTCGCGCCGGAACTTCTCTTCCAAACCGAATATGACATCTAGACGGATCTTGCCTAGCGGGACACACGGTGGCCTAGGCGCAACGCCGTGGAACAAAGTGGTTGAGGGCGGGAGGTCACATTCCTGGATACCCAGCTTCTCCATGGAAGACCGGTAGAGCAGGTTGAGGCTGTTCCCACTGTCTACCAGCATGCACGAGAACCGGCAGGTGCGGGCGTCGGAGATGACGAGGGGGTCCAGTACCATCGCGTAGCCCCCAGGATTCGGGAGCGAATCCGGGTAGTCCGCCATACTCCAGGTGATGGGGGTCTCGGACTAGTTGAGACGCAGGGGGACTGGGGGGACGACGGTGTTCACCTCCGCGCTGCACTGCTTCCGGCCGCGATTGTCAATCGGCTCGGCCTCGAAGATGTGGTAGTTCTCGTGCTGCTGGGGGTAACCTCAATTACCGCGGTTGTTGCCGGCTACCCTAGACGGGGGCGGGGGACCACAGGGTGGGGGTGGGGGGACAAGAGGTAATCCGGCCTGCTCCTTGATCTGGCGGGTCCAGCTGCACTACCGAGTGGTGTGCGTAGCCGGCTTGGTGCCGCTATGGTACTTGCAGGGCCCGTCGAACATTTGCTCGAAGGTGAAGGCATTCCTCTGCCTCTTGTCGTTGTAGGCCGGTGTGCCCTGCACCGCATTGACTTGGCGCTGGTGGTAGCGCAGGCTCTGCTGCTCAACCAGGCGCTTGCCCTGGTAGCGGCTGTTGTTGCCGTGCCGCCGGGACGATCCGGCCTCTCCGCCTTGACCGGATGGCTTCTATCGAGCCGGCTCAGTGGAACCGGTCATCCCTCCGCGTTTACCCAGAGGGGCTTCTTCATTGCTGCATCCATGATAGCATACTGGTCGGCGATGATCATCAACTCCGCCATGGTCTTGGGCTCGTCGCACATCAGCCGGTAGTGCAGCATCGTGCCCTCGCGGCACCCTTCGACGAAGAAACCAATTGCTTGGTTCTCTACCACCCCTTTGCAAGAGTTGCGCAGATCGGTCTAGCCGGCAAGATACGCGCGATCCTACTCGTTGTTTCCCTGAGAGAAAGATCGCGGGGCCTGCCTGGGCGCTTGTACGTGCCGTTGAAGTTCCGAATGAATAATTTCTCGAAGTCCGACCAGCCATTGATTCTGTTGGGCGATAGGCTGTTGAGCCAAGTTCTCGCTGAGCCGGTCAGCATGAGCAGGAAGAGAACCACCACGCACTTGTTGCTGTGGGCAATTCCGACTGCGGTGACGTAGTCGGTTAGCCAGTCTTCCGGCTTCATGCTGCTATCATACTTGGGGGTGTCCCGTGTCAGGGAAAACTTGTCGGGGAAGAACTCCTTCCAGATGCATGGCCTGAAGCACACAGGGCCGGTTGCGTCTTGCTCTTCGGTGACGCGGGCTTCCATCAAGAGGTCGATGAAGGCGCGCACATCCGGCTCAACCGGATTGGGAGTCCCCACCCGGACAGAGAGGCGGGATGGTGGAGGGGGTGGAGGTGGTTGTTGGCCAGCCGGTTGCGGGTGGCTCGTGGCGCCTTGCTCGCCGCAGGGTTGGCTGGTGGCGGACTGACGATGCTTGGAGCGCGGGGGTTGCTGACCCGGAGATGCGGAGCACTCGGTCTGGCGGTGTCCTCCCTGGCTGTTGCCAGCCAGACGGTTCCCACGTGAACCGGCTCCTGCCTCGTGCGCGACGCGAGCGGCCTCGGCCTGCTCGTCGGCCACGCGCAGCAGATGCTGCACTCGCTGGAACCGGCGAAGCATTTCCTCCCCCTCTAGGTGAGGTAGGTCCTCCGCGACGGCTCGCGCCGCCCGGACATTCTTGACCGTGGTATCGTAGACGGGCGGAGGGAAGTACGTGCGGGAAGCCGGCTCGAAATCATGCTCGAAGCGGGTGCCCAGCTCTCCCCCGCGGTGCTGCATGGAGCCCAGCCGGCTAGGATCCTTGTTAACCGGGGTGAAGCCATGGGCGCGATTATACTTGCGGATGTAACTCTACTGTGACACCCCGAGATTAAGGCTAGACAAATTCCAGACCTCCGTTTGAACATAAGCCTAACCTAATCTCGAAAGCGTACAGAGGGAGAATTGATAACACAATAGTGACCCTACGACACAAAAGTTATTACAGCAACCTCATAGCTGAGCGAAGAACCAAAATATTACAAGAAGAGGTCACTGACCACAAACATCAAACAACGGAAGGCCTGAAGCATAACATTGACGTCCAATCCATAGATCCTAGACTGTTGGCTGGGAACTCCAAGCTACTCGTCGATGTCGATGCCGTGAAGAACTCATCTTCTATGGTAACACTTACTCTGCTACAAAAGAATCAACGAAGCAAGGGTGAGTACAGGGTGAACTCCGCAAGACTTATGGCTGGTGGAGTTATTTTGCATAAATACATATTTGTTTTGTAAATCAAGAGGGAGAATAATCTCGACAAATAGGAATGTTTTAAAATGGGATAAGAAAGCGATATCTCTAGCTTTGATCATCTTTTGACATCCACCAAATCATCATCAGCTGAACCTATCTAGGATCACCCCCTCGATCCCTGAGGAAGCATCCTTAAGCACACATTAATTTGCCAAATTTTACGATTAGGTTCAAGTTCTCTATGATCTTTGAATCTGGTCTCCAAGTTCTTCCATAACCATGCACACGCCTTTTCGAAAAGATTTAACCCTGTAGGGGTGTACAACTTTACCCACACGTACCAACCGATTCTTAGTGCCAACGTTATTAGCCCTCTTCCTTGGAAGGCCGGCAGAGAGTGGTTGACCACGACCTTTACCTTGCTTTGCCGAGACCATGAGTCACGCCCTAGGGAGATGACATCGTAACGGGTCGAGTCCCGAAGCCGATCCCTAATGATGTGTATAGGGTTCAAGATTATAGATGCCTTGCATATCTTGTTCCCAGCCACGCTTGCCTACCTGTTATGAATGCTCCTCCTTCACCTCCATCCAGGAACAACCAATATGCGTATGTTGAATGGAAAGCCCGAACTATGTGACTCATGGAATCTACTAGGAAAGTTAGTTGGTAGAGGGGGTTTCCAGGCCCCCGTGGGGTTGTACACTTATCTTGGACCATAGGCAAGAACTCAGGTCCTAATAGTGGCAAGTATGGTACTGCAAAAACCACAACCCACCGTGTCCTCCCGTACAAGCCTTAGCATGTTTAACTTTCATATTTGATCTTACCAAGTCATCCTATCAAACTAGGTTCATTCGTAGCTCTGATTCATCAACCGGATGGACCAGCGGTAATAGCTATGCATGGTTAAGTACAACAGATGTAACAACTCTAGCAACGCTTCACAAGACAAACCCTAGGTATGCTAGGAGCGGTGAATCAGGGAATATAGACTTCAAAAACATGCATCATATAGGATTACTCTATTTATCGATAAAAGACTTTATAATCGCGTGCACCTGGCAAGAATTGAAATACTGGAAAACATAGGATTATATCATGTGTGCGGCTTCGCTTGCCTTTGCCAGTTGATATCCAGAAAGCGAAGCTTCGGACACCTGGTACTTGACTTGGTTATAGTTGGCCAAGTATTGATCTTCGAGCTTCGATGGTGTTGATCTCAGCCTTCAATCTCAATCCCGATTCGATATCTTATTCTACCAGAGACGAACCAAACACCGGAAAGAGAGGGAAACAATCAACACATGGCATCGATGCAATGCTCAATCAAGGATGATGATATGATAAGTTAAAACTTATTGAAATTAAAACCATAAACATGCTTGATAATTTTAAACGGGGTTCCGAGGGGTACAAACCCTAGAATAGGGGATCCTCGGAATCACCTATGGGGTTCATTTTGTTCTTCTAATTAAACTGGCAATGAAATTTGCTTAACAATGCATGATTGTAGCTCTATTGTGTAGATATCATTTTTCTAATAATTTTGATATATTACTTGTATTTTTCTGATTTAAAATGAATTACTTATTGATTTTACAAGTTTTAATCATTTTCTGAAATTATTAAACCTATTTAATTGATTTAGAGCGTCACTATGTCATCAGCACAGGGTTAGGGCATTTCTCACCGGGGAAGAGCCTAGCTAGAGAAACTGACGGTTGGGCCCAGGGCCATGTCAGCGTCCACTTTGGCGGTCAACGGGTCATAGGGGTCCACTGCAACGTCAGCGTGATGTCACAGCGATGTCATCATGGCGTCCACCGTCGGATGGCCACCGGCAATGACATAGTAGGATGCGCGGGGCTGTGGGACCTAAGCTAATCAAATGAGGCCAGCAAGGGGAACCTTATGGCCGGCGGCGGCGCGCGTAGGTGGTCACGGAGACGACGATACATAGGGGAAGAGGGAAAACGGAGGGCACTGAAGGATGCAGGAGCTCACCACCGAGGCAGAGGAGGGGTCGTCGAGGCCGAGCGAGGTCGGAGGGTGCCGGAATTGATGGCGGAGAGAGGCAGCCGACGGTGGAACGGGGTAGCAATTGGACCTACTAGGAACTCCCTAGCTTGTTCGGATAGGGGCAAACGAACGACGAGGGTGAGGTGAACCCGACAGTGGCCTCAAATGAACGAGGGGTGGTCGGAGACGATGACGATTGACAGCTCTGGCCGGAGCTAGGGTTCGACATACAAGGAGAGAGAGAGAACTCGGGGGAGAGTGAGAGGATAGGGTGCACGAAATAGCGTCGTGGCGATCTTATCCTCATGTCTGGGGCGGCGGATGCATCACGATGGCCTGCGAAGATCGACGACCGGCGCTGCGACACGTAGCTGTTTCCTCGTCGGCGAGGAAGACGACAAACAGGGCGAAGCGGTACTAGTCCGCATCGGGCTGCAGTTGGGCCGGGGTGGGCTGTAAGCGGGCTGCGACAAAGGAAGGGCAGAGACTGCCAGCGGTGGCGCTGTGCAGCAGGGAGGGGAGAGAGGAGCTGGGCTGGGCTAGAATAGGGTGCTGGCTCTGTTTTTCTTTCTCAAATTATTTTCTTTTTGTTTTCTCACTTTTCTCTTTATATTTTCAAATACAAGCCTGTTTTGAACATTTCAAAAATACCAGAGGGTTTACAAGATATATAAAATAATACACGGAGACCTTTAGTCAATTTGGGCTCTATTTTTTTGTAGTTTTCAAAATATTCAAAACCCTTTTGAATGGACTTCAAGAAAGAGGGGGAAGGATTAGGGTTTGGGGTTTGGAGAACCTTTTTGTTGCATGCATTTTAATTGATGCTCATGAATGCACAACCTATTCCTATTTACTATTTAATAAAACTAGGGTTGTTACATCTCCATCCGGTACTTGGTGGAGGCCAGGCCCTGGGCATGCTGGAGCAGACGCTCGCGCGCCGCCTCGTTCTTGGCCATAGCTATCTCCGGGTCGTCTCTGGGATGCACTTGCTCGAGGATTTCCTCGATAACCTCATCCACCACGCCCTTCTCGTGCACCGGAGTGGACGGGCCACCATGCTCTAGAGGGGGATGACGGCTATTGCTTGAGTCGGCCATCATCACCTCCACGGCATTGGGCGTGACAAGCGCTCTGCCGGCTGAGGGCAATGGCTCGGCGAAAGAGACGATTTGCCGAGGGAAACGCTCCGGCATGGTGGAAACATAGATGGGAAGGTCGCCGAATAGCAGGATAGAGCCGCCTGCTAGGAAGCTAGCACCGGCGAAGCAGTGCACGTTGTCGATAACGCAGTCGAATTTTCCCAGCGTGAGCACGAGGCCGGAAGCCACACGCTCGCCGGACGAAGTGCAGGGTCCCGTGCGGAACGTCACTCTGGTCACCACCATCTTCGCCTCATGATGGGCGCCAACTGTCGTCGTTATGGAAATGGTAGAGCCTAATAAGGCTAGATAGAGGTCTGGGAGCAAGCAGGGAAGCATGCGACGGCATGCACAGGCGGGATTGGGTACAAGAAAGCTTTGGGGACACAAGAAGTACCTAGGTTCGGAGCCCTCAGGTTGAGATAAAACTCCTACTCCTGTCGATCTAACTATAGGGATGAACACAAAGGGCTACAAGGCTCCTTGAGCCGTACCTGGTCTGGCTAATGATCTAGGAGAGTCCGGCCCTTGCTATGTTTCCCCTGCCGCCCCATATATAGGTTGAGGCGGCGTGAGCAACGGCTTGTCAGACTAGCGGGTCCCATAGGAGGGCCCCAGCCGGCTAGGTCATCTATAGTGCCGGCATGGAGGGCGTGTACCCATAGTCAATCCCATGTCGCCACGCCGTCTACAGTGGTTGTCGTGTGGTAGTTATGCACAGTTCCACCTATTGTCTACTGTTACAACTGTCATCAGTAAAGTCGTCGGTATGGGACGAGTGTTTGAGTCTCCTTTCTGTCTTGTCCGCCGTCCTGGGCGTACTGCGCACTGTGCTCTACGTCACCCTGTACCTTGCCTGTCTTGAGTGGCCGGCTAGGGTGGCCTAGCCGGGTGATCTTACTGGGCCGTATGATCGGATACATCCGGCTACTCTTCTACTCTTGCTTGTCTCATCCGACTGATCTTTCTGCCGGTTGACTCTTGGTATGTCTTGCTCCGGCCGGCTGGCTTAATCCAGCCGGCTAGCAACCTTTGCCAGTGGTTCTCATCCGGCTGACTGGTTTGTCAGTTTGGTCTTCATCTGGCCTTCTTTTTTGTCTGCCTTTGGGTTTTTATGTCTAGCTTCCCATCCGGCTTGCAGGTTGGTGCCTTGTATCTTGTCTGGTTAGGATACCCGGGGGTAATCCCCCCGGCAGGTTGAAACTTGGTGGATGCAATGGTCACATACTAGGTAGTCTCTAGTTGCTTGGATTTGTCAAGGTGCACTGGTTTGGTTGGGTTTTATGAAATGGTGATCTTCCCATATGAACTAGATTAAAATTTCAAATGTCATTTGAATAAGGTTGCCAAATGTTTCTGTGGGTTTGCAAGGTGGGCTCGGGTTCACTTTCACTTGGTCTAGCAAGCGGTGAGAAGAAATGGATATGTTTCTGTTTGAAATCTTGGACTAGAAACACTCAAAGTGGTCTAGTGAGCAAGATTAGCAAAAATGACCATTTGCTTGTTTTGTTTGTTTTTGAATTTCTCTTGATTTGATTCTGCTTGGAAATGATTTAGATGATGTTGTTTTCCTCCTTAAACCAATCCTTGCCATTCACAACAATCAAACAAGTTCATTCAAGCATTCCTCACACACATATGCATTCATATGGATTTAATTAACAAAAGTTTTCGTTAACCCTAAATTTGGGTGATTGGAATTGATAACCTTGATTAATATTTTTGGCATGTTACAGAAACCATGTCATATTTGCCTTTTGTTCAGTTTGTATATTATTTTTCATCTTATTTATAAAATCCAAATACCAAAAAGAGTTTATGTTTATTTGGTTCTTATATATTTCTTGTTTTATAAAACCAAAACACCAAAAATATTTATACTTTTTCATTTAGTTATTCCTTGTCTTTTGTTTTTATCTTTCATAAAGCAAAAACAACATAAATATTTTATTTTCTTCTTTTCTTGCTGTAGTTATAGAATCCTTTTTAGTGTTTTTGCTGTAGGTTAGTAATAAAGTACAAAGTTGAACCCATTTTGGATGTTATAAAGTTGTAAAACATAAGGAGTAGCAAATTTCTACAGAACAGTTTTCAGTAGAAACATTCTCTAAAATTCTCTGTAAATCCGTTTGTGATCATCTTTACACACCATTTTCAACTTTTCATCCACTATATGCATGTAAATTGGCTTAATTTTCTGACATGTATAAGTGGCTGAAATAAATTCATTTTGCTGATGCTAAAAATCTGGACAGATTCTGCCATGTTTTGTATTGACCCCTCCCAAGTGCTTCCAAATGATTGATATGAGTCATATTATATGCTAGGGATTGTAGAAACATTATATGCTTGCTGGAACATTTTAAAATATTTTTTCCTTTGATATATATGCAGCAACTATTATACCTTTGTGCCACTAATGTCACCTCTCAGAAACAAGATGGGAGAAAACGTTTTGTGTTGAATTTTTTTGACAGGGAATAGAGGAACATCACACTAAGAGTAATCCAAGGATGGTCAAAACCATAAGATTGGGGATGCCCAAGGCACCGCACTAGACTTATTAAAGTCTCGGTTTGCAAACTTCTAAACTTTGTTTTTTAGCAACATAAGACTATCGTAGAAACTTGGAGCGTCTTTATCTAGTTTTATATCTTGTTTTGCATGTTGCCTTGAGAATAAAATGAAACCACCATGATAGTTTTTTCATTCTTAGAAAATATCTCCTGAAACAAACTATCCATGAATGATTGATATTAAAATTGAATATATGCCAAGGAAATAGAAAAGGGGGTTAAAAGCAAAAAAAGTTAAAATTTGTGTTGTGCCTAGTTCTTAAAACCAAGTACTTTCTATAAACTATAATTTGTTTGTGCATATTAAATTTTACATTTTGCTCATACTTATTCATGTTTAACTTTAAGGAGAAAGTGAGAAAGTAAATGTCTTGGTATTATGAACTAGAGTGCACACTTCCCTTAGATCTCTTTTTGCTAAGCCTTTTCGGTTCGAGATTCCATTCCTAAAATATAGTTTAGGAACATCCACCTATTATAGAAAAAGCTATTTCCATGTATAGTATGTATGTTAATCCTCCAAACAATTAAAACCTATATTTTTTTGTATTTTAGAGCTCATAAGAAAGTAAGGTTTGGGGTGATACCACTATGGAACTTTTTTTTCACACCTTGCATTTTATATTGCTAGCCAAACCATGACTCATGGTACAAGCTCTCAGTATTTAATGATGATCATCATGATCATACTTGAGTATTGATCACATGAATGTTCAAGTTATGGATTGCATCACTACAAAATAAAGTGTGCAAACAGGAGTAGGATAAGTTTGATGATTGTAACTGGGCCACCAATCAAACCCATGCTACCATGGTGGAGGCTTCAGAGATAATAAACCCTAACATAAATGTAATGAGCATGATTCATGTGAGTATTTTTGTTCCATATAAGTAGCGGGTCCACTCCTTCTCTTTGAATTGTGACAAATACAAGAGATAAAGGGCAACCAAACATCATCTTGGTCATTTACCCAAAGGTACTACAAGGGGGAGTGGGCTTCAAAACTTGGACAAGATGTACCCCTACGAGACATTCTATGATGACCGACGCCTATTATGAAGGGCCTAAGTTGAGTAATAGCAGAGTGTACCTCATAATTTTGGTTTTCATGGGCAGTAACTTATAAGGTGTCAGAAACATAAACCATATGAAGCTTTGAAATAAAAGATACTTGGAACCCATCCTTGTTAGTATTGTTGACATGAACTACATTACTTAAAACTTTTTCATTTGAGATTTAACATATATATTACAAATAATTACTTTCGGTTCGGGATGCAAAACATCTCTGTCACATCCCAAGATTTTCCAAATCTAGTAATGTGAAAAATAATAAATAAAATAAATTATCATTGAATTTTAGGGTGAAAAGAAAAATTTTGTTTTTAAATGGAAACTTAAAATCCCATCTTGAACAAACTTTAATTAAAGTTTGAATTCAACAAAATCCAAATCAAAAGAAATGCATTCTTCATAAATACATCTGGAAATTTAAACACTTGAGAAATAAATCCAAACCCTAAACCCTAATGGAATAAAAATCATTTCCAAGTTATCTCCAAGCCTATGGATTTGATCCATATAAAAATTTGTCAACAAGCATTTTCAAAATGATCAAGAGACAAATAAAAATATTATAAAACCATAGAAATTGGTTTCACTTAATTTGGAGCCATAAATAAAATCTTATGAATTTAATAAGATAAGGATAAATAAATTCCAAAGCTAATAAAACACTTATCTAAAATCCATACAAAATGGTGAGCAAATAATCCTAAATATTTTTAAAAGGATAAATAAATATTAAGTAAGATTTAACAAATTGGAATCAGCAAGTTGGGATATCTAAATAAAAAGATATGGATTTTATAAGGAGAAGAAAGAAATATTAGTTAAAAATTATTTAAAGACCAAATTAAATCTTGGCAAAGACCATAAGCAAATGGAATGAATGGAAGCCAAATCTAAATAAAATAAAAGGATAAATAATTTCCAAAATAAAATAAAAGGGCTTAAACCAAATTCCATTTGAATAAAGACAAAATCCCTATTAGAAATAATTGACTAAATCATGGGAAAATAATATTTTGGAATTTACCCAAGTGAAATAAAAGTTGTTTAATTCAACCTAATTAAGATTAAAGAAAACTTCCAAATAAAAATTGCGGAAATAAAACTATATTAAATTCCATTGGAATTAAAACAAATACCCAATTCAAATGAATTATGAATCATATTAAATACTTTCCAAATAATTCAAGATGAACTAATTGAACCCAAATAAACAAATAAAAACCTACTGAAAGGATTTGGAAAGTTTAAGAATTTAAATGGAGATTAAAAATATTATTAAATCTTATCTAATTAAAACTAGAGCCTATTTTTGAATAATTAAAGGACTTAAAAAGAATAAATAAATTATTCTAAAAATGATATTAGAATGTTTTATTAATCAGTATTTAAAACCACACCAATTTTGGTTGAAGTTTGAATTCAAATGAGTGTTTGAATTGTTATTCAAAAATCAAAACAGAATTAAAGAAATGGAAAAAGGAAAAACAAACATAACAAAAAAAGTAAACAGACTCGACCCAGCCAGCGAGCCCAACAAGGCCCAGCAAGCCCAACTTTCCCTCTCACCCGAACGAACCGTTTTCCACCGGAGAGAGAACCCGCTCAGTCGCCGACGCGTGGACCCACCCCCACACTCTCTCTCTCGCTGCCAGATGACCCCACCCTTCCCAGTCATCTTCTTCACCCGCGCGAAGACCCCGCCCCTCACCTCGCCGACCGTTGCAGGCGATTAACGCTCGGCTTAATTCGCATTACTGGCGCAGTTAATCCTCCCCCTGACCACACCCTCTTATTCGCCTGTGTTTCCCCTCCATTTCCCCTCCGTCGCCTCACCCAAGCGCGCCCCCAGGCCGCCCAATTTCTCTCTGTACTGCCGCTGTCTCCGACAAGCTCGCAAGCAAATTCCGGCCAGTCTCCTCCGCCCCTTGCCTCCTCGAGAACACAGACGTGATCCCCATCTCCTGGCGAACCACCTCGTAGCACCAGCTCGCCCCCGCGCGCCCTAGAACGTCGGCAACGTCTCCACCAGTACGCCACCGACGACACCCGCAACTCCGGTGAGCTCTAGAACTCAACCCCGTGCGCGCCTTGACCAGTGAATCATGCCGTTTGGTTCGTCTGTGTCTTTTGCATCTCCAGGTGCTCGCCAATCACTCGCGCGTGGCTTGCAACCTCGCCTCCGACGACTCCCGACCGTGCTGACGCCAGGAGCATCTCCGACGAGCAATCTTGACAACGCCCGTGCGCCCCTTGACTGAAGAAAGACACGTTGAGCATGTTGCCACGTCAAGGCGATTCTGGTGATCCACTCTCCTTGACCCCTTGCTTCCTATTTCGCCCTCTCTGCCGCCGTCTGACCGCGCCGCCGCCAGCCACCGTCGCTTGAGCCGCCCGTTCATGACCAGCTGTTGTGCATCGTCGGATTTAGATCGTAGGGCATAGATAGAATCACTTAAAGCGAAAGGGTACGCAATCTGTGCTGCACGTTTTCAGTTAGATCCAACGCCTCACATTGCTGATCCGACCGAAGTGGTACCGACGAATAGAAATGCGCCGCGTGTCACAGAGTCAGATTTAAAAACAGGATTTGATCTATTTATGATTCAATTTTGTAAAATCTATAACTATTAATCTACACGTCCAAATTTTGCAAATTTTATATCAATGGATTCAGCAAGTCAAGACCTAGTCAACCATGCCATTTGTTTCGTAAAAAGCTTCTGTTGAATTGATAGTTTTTGCAGAAACTTGTGTATGCATGTTTAGATTATAAAATTTATTCCAAAATGATTTTGAGGATAAAATCTTTGGAAAATGGTGTGTTTTGAACCTACTGACCATAGGAAACAAATGGTGGATTCAAAAATTTATTTGGTGAAACAAAGGAATAAATCTTTGATTTAAACCATTTCTAGTCAAATGAAAATATGGTTTAATTATTAAAAATGGTTTTGGAAGAAAACCTTTGAGAAATGTTTTGGAAATAAACTCTCTAACCCTAAACACAAGGTTATATGGTTTGAAAACATATTTTGTGAAACCTATAGAATTTTGCCTTATTAAAAGCATTTCTTCACCACATAAAATAATGACTTGATCTAAAAATGGTTTAGGAAGTAAAATCTTATACACATGATTTTACCACTTTATAAAAATGACCATTAGGTGTTTTCAAATGTTTATAACCCATTAGAAACCATTTCTTCAAAATAAAATAATATTTTGCATGTTTGCATGCATTGTTATTTTATACCATTTTATGTGATGAATTGCTTGAATGGTAGATTGAAATATTGTTTGCTTGATTGAATTGTAGTGACTTGAAGTGTGTGAACATTGCAAAGATCAAGGAAGTGAACTTATATCCTCTACCAAAAAGGAAAGTGATGCTTCATACTCTTGACCCATTATTTTCACTATGCATTAGTGATATTTCTAAGTAAGACTTGCATGGAAATTTTTCTAAGTATAAACCATGCTATGGGAAATCCTAGTAGATGAAACCTTAGTAGAATTTTCCTAAGTTAAGATTCCTAATACTATCATTCTTAGCTTAGCTAATAGAAAACAAGGGTGGAATATATATTCATACTGTGGAAAAAATTCTAAGTCTGAGGACTTGTGTTTTGTTTAATAAAACAACTAAGTGAATGAATCACCTGGGTGGAATGGAAGGAATGGTTTGTGTTGAGTGGTCATGCAATTCCAGTATGCTGGGGGAAACTTGGGAATCACCAAGTCCAGCATGCTGGGGAAAACTTGGTGTCTCACTTGTGGAAAACCACCCAGGAACAAAGAGATTTGAGATGTCAAATGTTGAGAAGATTCAAGTGCAGCCACTTGGCATTATGGGCTCTGCCTGGATCATATAGGTTGAAAGAACTTAGCCAAATGGACAGTTGGTGGTAGGGGATTGATAGGTTGGAGCGCGTCCATTTTGGTCTAAGGGAAGGCTTCTGAAAGATCTTGTCTTGGTGAAACCAAGTCTTGTGGGGAAAGTGCACAACCTCTGCAGATGGAAAAACCTAAGTACTTAGCCATGTCCCTGGCAAAGGAAAATTTGAGCATCAAGACATGGAAGCTATCAAGAATCTCATCATCCAAATTTCTAAGTTAAAAACTTGTGGTTAGACAAGGGTTTAAGGTTCATCAATTTCTATTGGTGGTTCCTTGGGTGATTTTGTCAAAGCAAAAACTTAGTGTTTTCAAATGATAAGGAAAAACTATTTTGAGCAAAGCAATCCTAAGCTCCACTTAGCCAACTGCATATAGATGATAGACTCCACTATATTACCATAGTATCACTTGCCAATTCAATTCAAATGTATTGACCCTTGTGGCTGTAACTTGTTATGTTGCAGGTTTTGTTTGATATTAGTGAAATAGGTTTACAAGTCTACAACCAACATGTCTGCCTGTGGCACTTTGAAGATGAAGGACCCCATGCTATTGTTACATTCTGCTGCATTGTAATAATATAGCCAAATGAGCTATGTAAGATGTAATAATTTATTTTATTCCTGGTTATAAAGTTGTATTATGACCTTTGTTTCTTGATATTACATCTTAACTGTGGATGCTAGCTATTGATCCAGGGACTAGCACTGTAAACACAGGGATCTCTACCTTATTAGAGGTTGGGAACCTCACAGATGGTATCAGAGCATTGTGTTGCCTGTAGGATTTGTAAACCTAGGATTGGACAAAACCCCTTAGAAAAATAGGAGTTGTATTTGTTCCAAAACTTATTTACAAACAATCTTGTAAACTCTTTCCTCAACCATTTTGGTTTTGATTCTACACCTCTTCTATTTCAAACTTGATGGACAAAGCCTTTCCCATAGCCAAAGACTTCACCATGTGCTAAGGACATCTTCAACTCTAATGACTTCAACATCTTCAACTCTAATGACTTCAACATCTTCAACTCTAATGACTTTAACATCTTCAACATTTTCACCAAGGACATCAACTTGGATATCACTAAGGACTACAAGTGAGACAAGAAATATTACTCAAGACTTGAAGACTAAGGAAACACAACTTAGAAGGAACCATGATCACCTTTGAAGTTTTAGAGACCAAGAATTTTTCCAAGGATACAAAGATCTTGTTCAAGAAGAATCAACTAAGAAGGATGGAAAGATCTCAAGTGAACCATATAGATGGACCACCATATTTAGCTTAAGTCAAACCCACCAACTTATGTGGTGTAACAAAAATATTTTTGGTTGCCTAAAAATATGCTTGAAACTTGTTGTTTGAGTGGAATGTTTGTTTGTGATTGCTTGCACATTGCTTGTGTAAATTGTAATGTGTGTGATTAGAATTATTTCCTTAGAAATATTTTACCTATTCTAATCCCAATCCAACCCAAACAGATGACTTCTCCAAGAGACTACAACATCAAGGATGGTGACAACAACAACCAAGAGAACAACATGAGAGACCAACTGCTTGCAAGACAAACCCAGTTGAACCAAGTGACAACTCAGTTTCTAGCCAACAACAATGAGATAGACCCAACCATGCAAAAAGTTTTGGAAACTCAATCCCAATTGTTGCAAGGAATGGCTAATCAAATGATCAACATGGGAGACAACTCTTCCCAAGGAGTTTATGACAACAAGGATGACAAAGTTGTTATTCTAGAAGGAACCCAAGCTTGCAATATTTGTGGAGACAAGGATCATACTTCCAAGGAGCATGAAGATCAATGCCCCAACTGTGAAGAGAAGCATCCAGCTAACCAATGCCCCACATCCCAAGCTACTTGTTACCTATGTGAAGGAAAAAATCATGTCCCTATCCAATGCCCCATCTATTCCATAGTTGAACAAAGGAAACAAGGTGGAGTGCAACAACTGATTGCAGACTACCATGAGAGAGCCAAGTCTACCAAGAAGGATGAAGACAAAGGAAAATCTCAGCTTGTACCTCCCAACAACATGACTCAATTTAAAGGACCAAAAAGGAGACATATGTATTATCCAAGGAGTAATAGAAAGTCAAGGAGACCAGTAGACATTCCTACCTTTGAGATAACATATGAAGAACATGAATTAGAAGCACTCCTAGCTTTGGAGAAACCCAAGAAATAGAAGGACAAAAGCCATGTGCAATGTGGTCATTGCAAAGAAATGGGACACTATGCCAGTGAATGTCCAGACAAAGCAAAAGTATAAGGAGATTAGCCAAGTGTGGTGCAACAACTTCAAAGAGCTAGGCCATTATGTAGCAACTTGTCCACAAAAGATACGTGAAGAATTCAATCTTATCACCTGTTACAATTGTGGTAACCAAGGACATTATGCAAGCAACTGTCCAGAAAAGAGTAAGCACAAGATAAACAAGCCTACGAAGGATCTCAGCCTTGTCACATGTTTCAAATGCGGAAACAAAGGACACTATGCAGTTGTTTGCCCAGAGAGATTTCAACAAGATCCCAAGCAAGTCAAGAAGTGATCTAGTTGGAAAATTTTTAAGGGTGGTAGTACCCTAGATGCTTTGAGCCAACTTGTAACCCCTAGCCTCCCCAAATCTCGGGACGAGATTTATTTTAAGGGTGGTAGCCTATCACATCCCAAGATTTTCCAAATCTTGTAATGTGAAAAATAATAAACAAAATAAATTATTGTTGAATTTTAGGGTGAAAAGAAAACTTTTGTTTTTAAATGGAAACTTAAAATCCCATCTTGAACAAACTTTAATTAAAGTTTGAATTCAACAAAATCCAAATCAAAAGAAATGCATTCTTCATAAATACATCTGGAAATTTAAACACTTGAGAAATAAATCCAAACCCTAAACCCTAATGGAATAAAAATCATTTCCAAGTTATCTCCTAGCCTATGGATTTGATACATATAAAAATTTGTCAAAAAGCATTTTCAAAATGATCAAGAGACAAATAAAAATATTATAAAACCATAGAAATTGGTTTCACTTAATTTGGAGCCATAAATAAAATCTTATGAATTTAATAAGATAAGGATAAATAAATTCCAAAGCTAATAAAGCACTTATCTAAAATCCATACAAAATGGTGAGCAAATAATCCTAAAGATTTTTAAAAGGATAAATAAATATTAAGTAAGATTTTACAAATTGGAATCAGCAAGTTGGGATATCTAAATAAAAAGATATGGATTTTATAAGGAGAAGAAAGAAATATTAGTTAAAAATTATTTAAAGATCAAATTAAATCTTGGCAAAGACCATAAGCAAATGGAATGAATGGAATCCAAATATAAATAAAATAAAAGGATAAATAATTTCCAAAATAAAATAAAAGGGCTTAAACCAAATTCCATTTGAATAAAGACAAAATCCCTATTAGAAATAATTGACTAAATCATGGGAAAATAATATGTTGGAATTTACCCAAGTGAAATAAAAGTTGTTTAATTCAACCGAATTAAGATTAAAGAAAACTTCCAAATAAAAATTGGGGAAATAAACTATATTAAATTCCATTGGAATTAAAACAAATACCCAATTCAAATGAATTATGAATCATATTAAATACTTTCCAAATAATTCAAGATGAACTAATTGAACCCAAATAAACAAATAAAAACCTACTGAAAGGATTTGGAAAGTTTAAGAATTTAAATGGATATTTAAAAATATTATTAAATCTTATCTAATTAAAACTAGAGCCTATTCTAAAAATGATATTAGAATGTTTTATTAATCAGTATTTAAACCCACACCAATTTTGGTTGAAGTTTGAATTCAAATGAGTGTTTGAATTGTTATTCAAAAATCAAAACAGAATTAAAGAAATGGAAAAAGGAAAAACAAACAGAACAAAAAAAAAGTAAACAGACTCGACCCAGCCAGTGAGCCCAGCAAGCCCAACTTTCCCTCTCACCCGAACGAACCGTTTTCCACCAGAGAGAGAACCCGCTCAGTCGCCGACGCGTGGACCCCACCCCCACACTCTCTCTCTCAGTGCCAGACGACCCCACCCTTCCCAGTCATCTTCTTCACCCGCGTGAAGACCCCGCCCCTCACCTCGCCGGCCATTGCAGGCGATTAACGCTCGGCTTAATTCGCATTACTGGCGCAGTTAATCCTCCCCCTGACCACACCCTCTTATTTGCCTGCGTTTCCCCTCCATTTCCCCTCCGTCGCCTCACCCAAGCGCGCCCCCAGGCCGCCCAATTTCTCTCTGTACTGCCGCTGTCTCCGACAATCTCGCAAGAAAATTCCGGCCAGTCTCCTCCGTCCCTTGCCTCCTCGAGCACACAGACGAGATCCCCATCTCCTGGCGAACCACCTCGTAGCACCAGCTCGCCCCCGCGCGCCATAGAACGTCGGCAACGTCTCCACCAGTACGCCACCGACGACCCCCGCAACTCTGATGAGCTCTAGAACTCAAGCCCATGCGCGCCTTGACCAGTGAATCATGCCGTTTGGTTCGTCTGTGTCTTTTGCATCTCTAGGTGCTCGCCAATCACTCGCGCGTGGCTTGCAACCTCGCCTCTGACGACTCCCGACCGTGCTGACGCCAAGAGCATCTCCGACGAGCAATCCTGGCAACGCCCGTGCGCCCCTTGATTGAAGAAAGCCACGTTGAGCATCAGTGCGTCAAGGCGATTCTGGTGAGCCACTCTCCTTGACCCCTTGCTTCCTATTTCGCCCGCTCCGCCGCCGTCTGACCGCGCCGCCGCCAGCCACCGTCGCTTGCGCCGCCCGTTCTTGACCAGCTGATGTGCATCGTTGGATTTAGATCGTAGGGCATAGATAGAATAACTTAAAGCGAAAGGGTACGCAATCTGTGCCGCACGTTTTCAGTTAGATCCAACGCCTCACGTTGCTGATCCGGCCGAAGCGGTACCGACGAATAGAAATGCGCCGCGTGTCACAGAGTCAGATTTAAAAACAGAATTTGATCTATTTATGATTCAATTTTGTAAAATCTATAACTTTTAATCTACACATCCAAATTTTGCAAATTTTATATCAATGGATTCAGCAAGTCAAGCCCTAGCCAACCATCCCATTTTTTTTAGTAAAAAGCTTCTGTTAAATTGATAGTTTGTGCAGAAACTTGTGTATGCATGTTTAGATTATAAAATTTATTCCAAAATGATTTTGAGGATAAAATCTTTGGCAAATGGTTTGTTTTGAACCTACTGACCATAGGAAACAAATGGTGGATTCAAAAATTTATTTGGTGAAACAAAAGAATAAATCTTTGATTTAAACCATTTCTAGTAAAATGAAAATATGGTTTAATTATTAAAAATGGTTTTGGAAGAAAACCTTTGAGAAATGTTTTGGAAATAAACTCTCTAACCCTAAACACAAGGTTATATGGTTTGAAAACATATTTTGTGAAACCTATAGAATTTTGCCTTATTAAAAGCATTTCTTCACCACATAAAATAATGACTTGATCTAAAAATGGTTTAGGAAGTAAAATCTTATACACATGATTTTACCACTTTATAAAAATGACCATTAGGTGTTTTCAAATGTTTATAACCCATTAGAAACCACTTCTTCAAAATAAAATAATCTTTTGCATTTTTGCATGCATTGTTTAGTTTATACCATTTTATGTGATGAATTGCTTGAATGGTAGATTGAAATATTGTTTGCTTGATTGAATTGTAGTGACTTGAAGTGTGTGAACATTGCAAAGATCAAGGAAGTGAACTTATACCCTCTACCAAAAATGCAAGTGATGCTTCATACTCTTGACCCATTATTTTCACTATGCATTAGTGATATTTCTAAGCAAGACTTGCATGGAAATTTTTCTAAGTATAAACCATGCTATGGGAAATCCTAGTAGATGAAACCTTAGTAGAATTTTCCTAAGTTAAGATTCCTACTACTATCATTCTTAGCTTAGCTAATAGAAAACAAGGGTGGAATATATATTTATACTATGGAAAAATTTCTAAGTCTGAGGACTTGTGTTTTGTTTAATAAAACAACTAAGTGAATGAATCACCTAGGTGGAATGGAAGGAATGGTTTATGTTGAGTGGTCATGCAAGTCCAGTATGCTGGGGGAAACTTGGGCATCACCAAGTCCAGCATGCTGGGGAAAACTTGGTGTCTCACTTGTGGAAAGCCACCCAGGAACAAAGAGATTTGAGATGTCAAATGTTGAGAAGCTTCAAGTGCAGCCACTTGGCATTATGGGCTCTGCCTGGATCATATAGGTTGCAAGAACTTAGCCAAATGGACAGTTGGTGGTAGGGGATTGATAGGTTGTAGCGCGTCCATTTTGGTCTAAGGGAAGGCTTCTGACAGATCTTGTCTTGGTGAAACCAAGTCTTGTGGGGAAAGTGCACAACCTCTGCAGATGGAAAAACCTAAGTACTTAGCCATGTCCCTGGCAAAGGACAATTTGAGCATCAAGACATGGAAGCTATCAAGAATCTCATCATCCAAATTTCTAAGTTAAAAACTTGTGGTTAAACAAGGGTTTAAGGTTCACCAATTTCTATTGGTGGTTCCTTGGGTGATTTTGTCAAAGCAAAAACTTAGTGTTTTCAAATGATAAGGAAAAACTATTTTGAGAAAAGCAAGCCTAAGCTCCACTTATCCAACTGCATATAGATGATAGACTCCACTATATTACCATAGTATCACTTGCCAATACAATTCAAATGTATTGACCCTTGTGGCTATAACTTGTTATGTTGCAGGTTTTGTTTGATATTAGTGAAATATGTTTACAAGTCTACAACCAACATGTCTGCCTGTAGCACTTTGAAGATGAAGGACCCCATGCTATTGTTACATTCTACTGCATTGTAATGAGATAGCCAAATGAGCTATGTAAGATGTAAGAATTTATTTTCTTCCTGGTTATAAAGTTGTATTATGACCTTTGTTTCTTGATATTACATCTTAACTGTGGATGCTAGCTATTGATCCAGGGACTAGCATTGTAAACACAGGGATCTCTACCTTATTAAAGGTTGGGAACCTCACAATCTCAAGGGAAGACAACCTAAGCCAAGAGGCATGTTCTTCCATCGGGTACTAAACTCAAGAAGTGGACCCAAAATACCACCAAAAAAGCAATGAAGCAAATCTACCTTGCCAAAGTGTCTCCAATTCTATAGGTTCATCTAAAGTGTGCTTGGATGTTTGTTGTGCCTTTCATTTATTTTATTACTCCATTACTTATAGTTCAACATGCTTATGGAGGAGTAAAAGGTAGGACTTGAAGATAGTACACATATATTATATTTCATTGAAACGATTTGTCTTTATGAACTTTGCATGCTATTAATATAAGTATAGTAACAAATTTCAAAGTTCATGTTTATTTTTGTCACCTTTATTCTCGAGGACGATCATATGTTAAGCTTGGGGATGTTGATGCATGTAAAATGCGTACATCAACTTTGCACTTTGTTAACATGTTTACCCACATATTTGCATCATATATTATGTTATATCCATGTTTTACATTGATTTATGGGGATTTACTAATGATCCCCCTTATTTTGGTTATAACCCTGTAGGGCAGAAAAACCATGTTTTCATGTTTTTGTTGTTTTAGGACCTAAATAGATTCAAAAAGATCTCATCTTCTGGGAACATCATTTTTTATCCACGAGAACCACCTGAGGCACGAAGAAACACATAAAGTAGGCCCCGAAAGGCAAAAGAGCCCATAGGGCGCACCTAGTAGGGGGGCGCCCTACATGCTATTTTCGCCCTCTGCCATCCGATTCGCTTCAATCTTTCATGCACCGACCAATTTTGACCTAAAATCACTATATAAGGACCCCCGGGGCGTCCTCGACACAAGGGGAGGCGGAGATAGAAAACACCAAGCATAGAGAGGCTCCCCCCATGGGCAGCCGCAACCCATAGGAGGGCGCCGGCGCCTCCTTGCGTCGGGCGCTGCCTCCTCCACGCCGGTGCCACCTCTCCCCCTTGGGGAGGCTCTTCTCCATCATCATCTCCACCAAGATGCACTCATATACCTACTGTAATCTCTTGGCAAACATGATGTATGATGCAATTTATTATTTTCCTAGATCTATTGTGTCTCTATGTCTTTGTTTGAGTAGTGAATTGTTTATGGAAATTGTGAAATAGTTTGTTGATGGTTGCATACAAGTTTACGATATCTTCTATGATGATCTTGATGTACTAGCATATGAGTGCACACATATGTTGGGGGATGCACAAGGTTGTTACCGTTGCATGATGATAGGAGGTGGGATAAACGGAGTTTGACAAAAACTGGATCCCAATTCTTAGATATGCATGTTTTGTAGTAATTCATGGTTGATCAACAGGGGTGTTATCATGGGGACCTTAGATCTAAATGCGGTGGTTGCACTGTATGTCTTAATATTCCCTTGTTTGTTCTTAATTGGCCTTGGGATCAATCATTAGTGGTGTATTTGCTCATGTATGTATGCCTACACCTAGTTATGGATCCTCCTAGAAGAAACTATAAAAAGACTATCTATGTGCTTCACTAATTGTGTCAACCAAACAAATGAAATATCAATTTTCCAAAACATTTGCTCCCATAAGATTATCTACATCCACTCCATCACTCCACGTCACCTACTTTACTTGCACTAGTTTACATATAGTTCTTTTTACTTGCAAAACTTTACTTGTTTTCTACATAATACCACACACAACCACACACGCTTAAGATCCTAGCTTTGCATAAAAGGCCACATAAGTGGGTTATAGGGCTTTAGAGAATAGATAGTTTACCTTCAGCTCCTCGTGGGTTCGACACTCAAATACTTAACGTATTGTACTACGGTGATCCACTGCACTTGGGGGTTATCATGCACACACAAGGGGAACACTATCATTGGAATTTCGAGGCCATGTCTGCACATGCTTGGCTCGCCAATTCAATATTGGTTTTAATTGGGATCATCTTATCTATACTACCATTGAGTATATAATACTAGCATCCAATTAGATGAAAAACAAGTATCAACATCATATGTATATTGTGATATATGGTCCTCCTTGCGCCTTGATATCCATCGAGCGCTCCGGCATGATCTCCATCGTGCCACCTACTTTGACGCCAAGTCCACAGCGCCACCAGTAGGTCGTCCATCGGACCGATGAGTATTACTATAAATTAGTAACATAAAAGTAAACTATTTTACCTTCGTCATGACCATGACCATATAAAATCACATGCCCCTCCTACAACATATAGTTATACGCTTCTACTTTATCTATTACAAGTTTTACATGGTTGTTAGGGCTTTCATAATAGAACTGTTTCTAATCTATGAATTTTCCAACAATAACATGGATCCATACAATTGTCTCTACTACACCCCTTTCGGGGCCCTCCGTTTTAAATGCTATATCAACTATTTTAAGAGAGACAGATACCCTCTAGCCACTTATACAGAACAAGCCATATGTTGAGCGTGGAACCAGTCTCGTGTAAGGTCTATCTGGGCCGCTTCATCAAACAATCCCGCGATATGGTTGATGTAGTCCGAAAGCGGTTAAAGTTCCAAGGGGAACATGGTTGATGTAGTCATGCTTGTAGCCGACCTCAAGGTCGTGAAGCTCCTCGCAGGTCACCCCTTGATCCATCACCATGCAGCAGTCCGGCTTACGACATCATAGTTCCCCAAGTTTTGCACCTCGTGGCTTTGTACACATGCGGTGTACAACGAGAACCTCCATCTCCTCGATCACGCCGGGAGTGTGGAAGTAGATCTCCGGCTATGGAATCCCTACAGTGCATCATCGTGATGCGGATGCGTCATCTCTTGCGTGAACAGCCTTAGGCCGTGCCAACGTGTGGAGACAACTAGAGACATATTGGAGAGGAGGAGGAGTTCCCAACTCATGGGATCTATAGATTGATGTATCCACAAAAGGGGAGAGGGGGCCTCCTTATATAGGGGGGGAGGGGGCGTCCTTGTTAGGCGTGCACCCAATGTTGACGCGGGACACTTCGTTGGAACCCCAAGAGCAAGGTGTGATGAGCACAACGGCAAGTTTCCCTCAGTAGAGACCGAGGTTATCGAACTAGAAGGAGGAAAGAAACGTCACACGGGTGTTGCAAACAACATGGAGACCTGCACAATAAAAAATCAAGACTTTGTCCCAAACGAATCAATGAGGTTATCAAGCTCACTGATTTGCTGTAACAAAGGATTAACTCTATGGTGTGGAAGGTAATGGTTTGCAGCAAGTAAACAAGTAACAGTGGAAGATGTATCAATGGTAAAGATTGTACCGGGGTCCATAGTTCACTAGAGGTGCTCTCCTTAGATAAACAACATGGCATGAAGGTAAACAAATTACAGCAGGGCAATTGATATGAACTGAGCAAGGCATAAAAATGCAATACTAGTCAGAAAAATCCTATGAGATTCGATTGGGCAATACAACAAGATACATAGACCGCCATCCAACTGCATCTATGACTAGAAGTCCACCTTCAGGTTATCATCCGAACCCCCTCCAATATTAAGTTGCAAGCAACAGACAACTGCTTTAAGCAAAGTGTGTAAGGTAAACAATCCACTTGTTCCATGAACAAGAGACCGTTGTTTTCTCCCTAGTAGCAACAACACATCTACAACCGAAGACATTTCTGTCACTTCCTTTGGAAACTAGAGGCATGAACCCACTATCGAGCATAAATACCCTCTCTTGGAGTCACTAGCAACTACTTGGCCAAGATAGCTACTAACAACAGAGAGCATGCAAGATCACAAACAACACATACATGATAGAATCATAAATACCAAACCATTAACCAAACTGACATAATAATCTCAATATCCATTCGATCCCCGCAAACACAACATGCATGATTAAAAATAGATTAGATCTTGATCATGAACGGAGCTCACAAGATCTATACATGAAAGCACAAGGAGGAGATACAACCATCTAGCTACTACATGGACCCATAGTCCAAGGTGGAACTACTCACGCATCATACCGGAGAGAAGGCCTCCGGGATGATCTCGCCTCCGGCAGGGTGCCGGGAAGAACTTCAGATCCCCTCATCTAGGGACGATGGTGGCGGCGGCTACATACGGTTTCATGGTGTTTTGATCCGGTACTTAGGGTTTACGCATCGGGGGCTTCTTATAGGCGAAGGGGCGAAGCCGGGTGGCGACCAGGGGGACCACACCCTGCCTAGGAGCGAGCCCACCCCTGGCCGCACCTAGGGGGGGTTTGGCCGCCTTGGTTCGCGTCTCCGTCTCGTCTTCTAGAATCTTGTCCCTCGTGGTAAAATATTGACTTTGGCTTTTGTCCAGTACAATTCCTAGAATATTGATTTTCTGCCTTTCTAGAATCAAAAACAGAAGAAAACATGCAACTGGCACTATGGCAACTTGTTAATATGTTAGTGATACGTCGGAAACGTATCTAAATTTTTTGATGCTCCATGCTTGTTTAGTATCTACTTTGCTTTTCTTTGTCTACACTTTGTGGTGTTTTTACATGTTTTCTGGTACTAACCTATTAACAATTTGCCACAGTGCCAGTTGCCTGTTTTCTTCTGTTTTTGGTTCCAAAAAGGCAGAACATCAATATTCTCGGAATTGGACGGGACAAAAGACAAAGTCAATAACTTTGCGTGGGTAACAAGAAGTCCAGAGGGGAGACGGAGAAGCAGGCCATGGTGCCCAGACCCCCCCCCCCCCCCCTAGGCGCGGGTGGGCCCTGTCCTGCGCCTAGGAAGGGTGTAGGGCCCCTGGCCGCCTCCTCGGCCTCCCCCTTCACATATAAGAAGCCCCTGATGCAGAAACCCTAAGCACATGATCAATATTCCACTAAAACTTCTGTAGCCGCCACCACCGTCGTCCCTAGATCGGGGGGATCTGAAGTTCTTCCCGGCACCCTGCTGGAGGGGAGATCATCCCGGAGGCCTTCTCTTCGGTATGATGCATGAGTAGTTCCACCTTGGACTATGGGTCCATGTAGTAGCTAGATGATTGTATCTCCTCCTTGTGATTTCATGTATAGATCTTGTGAGCTCCGTTAATGATCAAGATCTAATCTATTTGTAATCATGCATGATGTGTTTGCGGGGATCCGATGGATATTGAGATTATTATGTTGGTTTGATTAATGGTTTTGTCTTTATGATTCTATCATGTCTGTGTTGTTTGTGATCTTGCATGCTCTCCGTTGTTAGTAGCTATTTTGGCCAAGTAGTTGCTAGTGACTCCAAGAGGGGATATTTATGCTCGATATTGGGTTCATGCCTCTAGTTTCCAAGGGAAGTGACAGAAATATCTTTGGTTGTAGACGTGTTGTTGCTACTAGGTAGAAAACAACGGTCTCTTGTTCAGGGAACATGTGGACTGTTTACCTTACACACTGTGCTTAAAGCAGTTGTCTGTTGATTGCAACTTAATACTGGAAGGGGTTCGGATGATAAACTGAAGGTGGACTTCTAGTCATAGATGCAGTTGGATGGCTGTCTATGTATCTTGTTGTATTGCCCAATCGAATCTCATAGGATCTTTCTGACTAGTAATTGCATTGTTATGACTTGCTCAGTTCATGTCAATTGTCCTGCTATAATTTGTTTACCCTTCATGCCATGTTGTTTATCTAAGGAGAACACCTCTAGTGAACTATGGACCCCGGTCCAATCTTTACCATTGATACGTCTTCCATTGTTACTTGTGTACTTGCTGCAAACCACCATTACCTTCCACACCATATGTTTAATCCTTTGTTACAGCAAAACAGTGAGCTTGACAACCTCACTGATTCGTTGGGACAAAGTCTTGAATTTGTGTTGCGCAAGTGTCCATGTTGTTTGCAACACCTGTGTGACGTTTCCTTCCTCCTTCTGGTTTGATAACCTCGGTCTCAACTGAGGGAAAACTTGCTGCTGTGCTCTTCACACCCTGCGCTTGGGGTTACCAACAAAGTGCCACGTCGAGCACCATCAAGTCTTTCTAGTGCCGTTGCCGGGGAGGCTAAGGACATCTTCACTAGGGGACTCCTCCACTTCCTTTCTCATTACTTTGTTTTTAGTTTGCTTAGTTTCTATTTCTTGGTTTTGTTTTCCTCGTTTCAAAAAACCCAAAAAAATTTAGTCTAGCTTGGTTTGCTTGCTTTATTCAAAAACACAAAAAAAATTAGTTCCTGATCTAGCTGCTGCTGCTGTTTTTGGCTTGCCCACCTTTTGCCCAAATGAACTCTACTGAGAACACCAAGTTGTGTGACTTCACTAGAACCAACAACAATGATTTCCTAAGCACTCCTATTGCTCCACCTGCTCTTGATGCTACCTTTTATGAAATTAAGCCTGCTTTATTGAATCTTGTGATGAGAGAGCAATTTTCTAGTGCTAGTTCTGATGATCCTGCTGCCCATCTCAATAGCTTTGTTGAACTTTGTGAGATGCAAAATTATAAGGATGTAGATGGATATATTATTAAGCTTAAGCTTTGTCCTTTCTCCTTGAGAGTAAAAGCTAAAGAATGGTTGCTATCCTTGCCTAAAAATAGTATTGATTCTTGGACTAAGTGCAAAGATGATTTTATTGGAAAGTACTATCCTCCTACTAAGATTATATCTATGAGAAGTGACATTATGAAATTTAAACAACTTGATAGTGAAAATGTTGCTCTAGCTTGGGAAAGAATGAAATCTTTGGTTATGAATTGCCCCACTCATGGACTCACTGTTTGGATGATTATCCAGACTTTTTATGCAGGTTTGAACTTATCCTCAAGAAATCTGTTGGATTCAGCTGCTGGAGGTACCTTCATGGGCCTCACTTTGGGTGCTGCAACAAGTCTGCTTGATAATATGATGGTTAACTACTCTGAATGGCATGTAGAGAGAGCTCCACATGGTAAGAAGGTAAATTCTGTTGAAGAAACCTCCTCTTTGAGTGATAAGATTGATGTTATTATGCATATGCTTGTTAATGGGAAAGCTCCTCTAGATCCTAATAGTGTCCCCTTAGCCTCTTTGGTTGCTCAAGAAGAGCAAGTTGATGTGAACTTCATTAGAAAGAACAATTTCAACAACAATGCCTATAGGAATAATTTTGGTAGCAACAAAAATTATAGGCCTTATCCTCCTAATAATGGCAATTCCTATGGAAACTCCTACAATAATGCTAGAAGTGCCCCCTCTAAACTTGAAGTCATGCTCAAAGACTATATTAGTAAAGAAACCATTTTCAATAAGGCTATAGAGGAAAATCTTTTAAATGTTGAGAAAAATATATCCTCTCTATCTGAAGCTCAGTCCTCCTTGATTAATAAAATGGCTGCTAAACCGGAAACTATGTAAAGTACCTTTGCTACTGCTCATGCCATACAAGTTACTATTGATGAAAATGTTAGGTTGTTAGCTCAACTTCATGCTAGGTGGGAAAGGGAAGCTAAAATTGATAGAAACAATAGTGTGTGCACCATCACCACTAAACCACAAGTAGTCCCTATTCTTCCTCCTACTATGCCTAAGCCTATTGAGCCTACTACTAGTGATGCTAAGTTTGACTTTGATATTGATGGTTGCAAATATTTTTGAACTGATTATGTTCCAACAAAAGCTTGCTAGGAATCCTGATGCTAGTGATATGCATGTTGCTTTCACTAAACACTACAGATGCTCTTGTTAAGATTAAGGAAGAGAAGCTAAAACACAAAGCTTCTATTCCTAGGAAAGTAGAAGATAGTTGGGATCCCATTATTAATGTGCAAGTGAATGACTTTGATCTCAAAGCTTCATGTGATCTTGGTTCTAGTGTCTCTATTATGCCTAGGAAGATTTATGAAATGCTTGATTTGCCACCATTGGAGGATTGTTATTTAGATGTCCCACTAAATGATAATGCTAAGAAGAAACTCATGGGGAGTATTAATGATGTTCTCATTATGGTTAACAATGCTTATGTCCCTGTTGATTTCTATGTTTTGGATGTTGAATACAATGCTTCTTGTCCTATTACTTTGGGAAGACCTTTTCTTAGAACAGCTGGTGCCATCATTGATATGAAATAAGGCACCATCAAATATCATTTTCCATTCAAGAAAGGTATTGCACACTTCCCTATGAGGAGAGAGAAGTTGTTTTTTGCTCCTCCTTTGAAAGCAAGGTTTGATGTGAATTCTTCCTCATTTGAAACTTGATTCTTCTTGTTAAATAAAAGTACTTGTTGGGAGATAACCCAAGAGTTTCCTTGTTTTGCTTTTTGTGCAAAGAATGACCTCTAACGAGAGGGAAGTAAGATTTGGGGAGTTGCTGTCCCGAAACACATTTCTGTACTCCACCATAAAAATTCGTGAGGAGTCTCTGTAACTCAGATTGAGCTCAAAATTTACGAATAAATCCCCCAGTATGTTAGATAACTCTAGTTAGTTCAACACTTTTTGTGTTGACCAACAGAATATTTTTGAACAAATCGGTTTCTACATGCTGGTCTATTTTGACAGATTTCTGCCATTATTTGCATTTGCTTCTTGTTGATTCCTTTTTGAGTTCTATTAAGGTGGTTTGAGCTTTTTTAAGGAGTTACTATAGTATCTTGTGTTTTTAGTGAAAAGCCTTGCTGTTCCAAAGCTTTGCCAGAGGTCTAATATCTTTTGAATAAACTAATGTTGCTAATTAAGATTGTGTGAAGTTTTGTATGAAGGAAAAATTTCAGGTGTAGAGAGAGAATGATGCAATGAGATGAAGAATGGACAAAAGATCAAGCTTGGGGATGCCACCATGGTGTCACTCCAAGAAATATCCAAGAGGTACAAGCGTCAAAGCTTGGGGATGCCCAAGGCATCCCCTTCTTCATCAATAAAAAGCTCAGGTCTGTTTAGACACTTCATTTTTATTGTTTCATGCACAGTTGTGTTATTCTTGGAGCGTCTTAGTTTTCGTTTGCTCTGCTTAGGTTGTTTAGTTTGTTTGAATAAAGTAGTTTGGACCCCCGTTCTCACTGTGTTGTTTTGCAAATAAGTTGCTTGGTGTTGGAAAGGAGTAGTAAGTTCTTGCTTGTAAGTGCAAGAGGATCTTGCATTGACTGTTACTTAGACTTTAGCATGACATGCTAGGTGTTGTTTTGACCTTATGCTTAGTGATTATTGTTGTAGCATGTTTTGTACCAAACAATTGGGATTGCTTAGTGTGCCTTGAAGAAATTATGTGTTGTCTTAGCATGCAAAAAGCATAGTATTGTGGTATTCTCCTTTGATGCTTTGTTTGGGTTGACTTGGCACATGCTCACACCATGTTATGACTCTGTCACATCCCAAGATTTTCCAAATCTTGTAATGTGAAAAATAAATAAACAAAATAAATAATTTTTGAAATTTAGGATGAAAAGAAACTTTTGTTTCTAATTGGAAACTTAAAATCCCAACTTGAACAAACTTTGGTAAATGTTTGAATCCAACTACATTCAAATCAAGTGAAATGCATTCATCATAAATGCATCTAGAAATTTAAACAATTGAGAAATAAACCAAAATCCTAAAACCCTAATGGAAGAAAATCATTTTCAAGTTATCTCTAAGCCTATGGATTTGATCCAAATAGAAATTTGTCAAACAAACATTTCAAAATGATCAAGAATGACAAATGGAAATATTATAAAACCATATAATTGGTTTCACTTACTTTGGAGCCATGAATAAAATCCTATGAATTTAATAAGGTAAGGAAAAGTAATTTCCAAAGCTAATAAAGCAACCACCTAGAAATCCATACCAAATGGTGAGCAAATGATCCTAAAAAGGTAAACAAATAATAAATAAAATTATAATAGCTGGTAGCACTATTTTTGGATATTTAAATAAAAAGATATGGTTTTTATAAAGCAAAGGTCGAAATATGAATAAGGATTTATTTTATAGAGCCAAATTAAATCTTGGCCAAGCTTTTGAAATAAAATATTTCTATTTGATAAAAATAGTAAAGGTTTATTTAAATAAAATAATGAGAATTTATTAATATCCATTTTTATTAAAGTAAAGGTTTTTCCATTTTAAATAATCACTAAAACTTGTTAATTTATTTTAAATAAGATTTCCAAATGTTTTAGTTTTTCAAATGAAACCTACCGAAAAGATTTTTATATTATTTAGATTTCAAAAAGAGTTTTTAAAATAAATTAAAACCTATTTGAATTAAAGACTATGGACTATTTATATAATTATTAATAAATCCTAAAAGAATAAAAGCATTATTCTATTTTGAACCTTGAAATATGTTGATAATCAGAATTAAGATTCACCCAAAGTTTGGTGGTGATTTGAATTCAAATGGAGATTGAAAAATAATAATAAATGTTATTTAATTAATACTAGAGCCTATTTTAAATAATTAAAAGACCCTAAAAAGAATAAAAAAATTATTCAAAAATTGAATTCAGAATGTTTTATTAATCAATGTTTGAAGCCACACAAAATTTGACAAAGGTTTGAATTCAAATGGATGCTTGAATTGATTAAATAAAATCAAAACAGAATATTAGAAATGAAAAAGAAAAAACAATCTGAACAAAAAAATGAAAAGGACTTAGCCCAGCTCGGCAACCCAGCCCAGGCCCAGCAGCCCAACTAACCCCTCTCCCCCGAAACGTTTTCCTCACCGAAGACAGAACCCGCTCAGTCACCGACGCGTAGGCCCCACTCCTTCACTCTCTCTCTCTCTCGCTGACGTCTCGACCCCACGCCACATCATCATCTTCCTCGCCCCGCTGACCCCGCCCCTCACTTCGCTGACCGTTGTAGTCGATTAAAGCTCGGCTTAATTCGCGTTAACGCCATAGTAAAACCACCCCGCGACCATGCCTTCTTAATCGCCTGCGTCCCCTCTCTCTTTCCCCCCTAGTCGTCGCCCCACTGGAGCCCCCAGGCTGTCCCCAATTCCCCCTACACTGCCCTCTGATCCGGCAAGCTCCGATGGCAATTCAGGCAAGCCACCGTCGCCCCTCGCCCTCTCGACCACACAAGCGTCATCCCCATCAACCACCGCACCTCCCAGTGGCCTCATCTTTCTCGTGCTCGACCCCCAGCCTCGACAACGACCAAGGCCGTCACCGCCGCCGTCTGTTTCCACTCCGACGACCTCTCCCTGGTAAACCCGACCGCCCCTCTCTCCCTGGTTGACACTCCCGTATTCGCATTTCTCTCGCGAACCTAATGGCGTTGTTTGTTTGGGTTGGAGTGAACCGTAGACTCGCCCCCGTCGACGAACAGACGAGCCCGAGGTGCGGCACAACTCCGGCGAGGAATCCACGCCACCACCGTGCGCCCCATGCCTTCTCGCGAGCATGCCGAGCATCAGCGACACCACGCGAACCTGGTGAGCCATTACCCTTCCTTCCTTGCTTCCTATAATCACCGCGACGCCGTAGCCAGAGCCAGCGCCACCACCTGCCGCCACCAGCGCCGCCACTCGATGGCAGGCATGCTGTGCACGGTTCGATCTTGATCGCGTGGCCACGATAGAATTTAACCGAAGGGGTACGCTTGCTTCTGAGCCGTGCGATCCCACTTAAATCTAACGGCTGTATTTGCTGATCCGCACAAAACGGTACGCGCCACTAGGATAGCGCCGCGTGTCACAGAGTCTGTTTTAAAAACAAGATTTGATATATTTGTGGTTCAATTTTGTAAAAATCATAACTTTCAAACCACACGTCCAAATTTTGCAAATTTTATATCAATGGAATCAGCAAGACAAGTACTTTCTGACCATGCACTTTGTTTAGTAAAATTGATCTGTTAAATTGATTGTTTTTGCAGAAACTTGTGTATGCATGTTTAGAATATAAAAAAAATTCTAAAATGATTTTTGAGATAAAACTTTTGGAAAATGGGTTTGTTTTGAACCTACTGACCATAGAAATAAATTTGTGGTTTCAAAAACATATTTGGTGAAGCAAAAGAATAAAACCTTGAATTAAAGCATTTCTAGTCAAATAAAAATATGGTTTAATTGTTAAAAATGATTTTGGAGGAAAACCTTTGGGAAATGTTTGGATTTAAACTCACTGACCCCAAGCACCAAGTTTTATGATTTAAAAATGTATTTGGTGAACCCTATAAAGATTTTTACTTTGATAAAGGCATTTTCCACCACATAAAATAATGATTTGGTTTACAAATGGTTTATAGATAGAATCTTTTGCAAATAGTTTTGCCACTTTATGAAATGACCAATAAAGTGTTTTAGAATGTTTATAACCTATTATAAACCACTTTTGTAAATAAAACAAAGTTTGGCATGCTTGCATGCATTGTTTTGTTTCCATTATTTTATGTGGTGTTGCTTGAATGGTAGATTGAAATTGTGCCCTTGCTTGATTGAATTTTTAAGAGTGTGATCATTGCAAAGACAAGGAGTGAACTTATATCCTCTACCAAAAAGGCAAGTGATGCTACATACTTTTGTCCCATTATTTTCACTATGCATTAGTGATATTTCTAAGTAAGACTTGCATGGGAATTTTGCTATGTGTAACTATGCCATGGGAAATCCTAGTAGATGAAACCTTAGTAAAATTTCCTAAGTTAAGATTCCTACTACTATCATGCTTAGCTTAGCTAGTAGAAAACAAGGGTGGAATATATATTCATACTATGGAATATTTCTAAGTCAAGGACTTGTGTTTTGTTTAATAAAACAACTAAGTGAATGAATCACCTGGGTGGAATGGAAGGAATGGTTTGTGTTGAGTGGTTCACAAGGCCCATTTCTATGTTTTTTCTTGTGTATCTCACTTGTGGATGGCCACCCAGGAACAAAGAGATTTGAGATGTCAAATGTTGAGAAGCTTCAAGTGCAGCCACTTGGCATTATGGGCTCTGCCTGGATCATATACGTTGCAATAACTTAGCCAAATGGACAGTTGGTGGTAGGGGTTTGATAGGTTGGAGCGCGTCCATTCTGGTCTAAGGGAAGGCTTCTGAAAGATCTTGTCTTGGTGAAACCAAGTCTTGTGGGGAAAGTGCACCACCTCTGCAGAGTGTAAAATCTAAGTACTTAGCCATGTCCCTAGCAAAGGACAATTTGAGCATCAAGACATGGAAGCTATCAAGAATCTCCTCATCCAAATTTCTAAGTTAAAAACTTGTGGTTGAACAAGGGTTAAAGGATCACCAATTTTTATTGGGAGATGCCTTGGGTGATTTTGTCAAGAAAAAACTTAGTGTTTTCAAATGATAAGAAAAATCTATTTTGAGCAATGCAAGCCTAAGCTCCACTTAGCCAAATACATATAGATGATAGACTCCACTATACTACCATAGTATCACTTGCCAATACAATTCAAATGTATTGACCCTTGTGGCTGTAACTTATTATGTTGCAGGTTTGTTTGTTGTTAGTGAAGTTTATTGAATAGGATTACAAGTCTACAACCAACATGTCTGCCTGCGGCACTTTGAAGATGAAGGACCCCATGCTATTGTTATATTCTGCTGCATTTTAATGAGATAGCCAAGTGAGCTATGTAAGATGTAATAAATTATTTTATTCCTGGTTATAAAGTTGTAATATGACCTTTGTTTCTTGATATTACATCTTAACTGTGGATGCTAGCTATTGATCCAGGGACTAGCATTGTAAACACAGGGATCTCTACCTTATTAAAGGTTGGGAACCTTACAGACTCTCACAAGTCACCATTAGCATATATGATCATTTAGTCCTTGACTTGTAGTACCACTCTATGCTTTGATTAGTATTGCTTTATTTCTCTGCATGATTATGGTCATTATTGCTCTGTTAGTTGGTTGCTCCCAGTCTTTTTCTAGCCTCCACTTGTATGAGTAAGCTCTACTCATGCTTCCGACTCCCAAGAAACTAAGTTATTCTAAAGTGTGCACTATAAACTCCTATGCATGGTGTGTTACACCATTCCAAGTATATTCTTGTTTTCAGCTATCTTCCAACTAAAAACTATTTTATTATGTGAAAACTTAGTGATTAAAGCCCTCACAAACTTGATTGCACACTTTATATTCTTTGCCCCTAATAAACTTGAACCATTGTGTCATCTATGTTGTATATGCTTGCACTTATACGTTGGAATTAGCAGAACCGTGTTGTCAGGGGGAATGTCTTCAATATTGCACTTGTACTTTGTACTCAGTTGATATCATGCTCTTTTGTCTATTTACATCACCGGTGTGAAATAAATAGGGAACTTGTAAGTCCATGGAGTTTATATTCTGTGTTAGAGAAACGCCTGGGCCGCTAGCCTAAACCATGCCTAATCATGGTGAAAACTTGCTGCATCACCATAGTGAGCTATCTATGAAGCATCCTCAATAAAAATCTATGCATATGGTAAATAAAAAGATTGTTGCGATGCTCATTGTCTGCTTGCCTTGTCATTTTGGTTATGGGAAAGCTCATGTACCATCTGCAAGGGGTACCCTGTTGGCGGTTCTAAATGATATGAAAATACTTACAATGACAAGAACTTATAGGCGACTGAAGTTGAGTAGCATGAGGTGTGGCCCTCGTATTCAAGGGCCTTGAGATTGCCAACTTATACTTTGTCAAGCATATACTCCATCTTTGTTCAATTAACCTTAATCACTTCAAGATGCTTATGATAGGGGCATGTGGGCTGAAAGCTAACAAGTACCATAATTTTTGGAAGCTCGTTTTGAAAATTGAAATCCCTGCTTCCCTTTGTGAAGGGCCTTTCTTCCACCATTATGTTGAGTCTCCACCTTCTACCTTTAGGCACCATTAAGAGAGCATAGTTGTCATTCAGTGTGAAGTGTTCCAAAGCTTATTGATTGATGCATATTGTGATATTACTTGTTCTTGTGCTATTTGTTTCTAGTCACCCTTGTGAACTTTTAAGGTGTCCTATGCATCTATTTTCTACTCTATGAGGGACAAGATGATTGCCACTATGCTATGTTTTCTGTATGTGAAACAAACAAACGTTTTTCAATGCATGTTATTCATGATCTTTGTTTGTATCCTTTCATGTTGCATGCATAGTTACTATGTCCTATTGTCAGAACTCCATCTTTCATGCACATGTTTAGAGTTCTTTGATCCCAGCTTTCAATGCTTGAAAATGGTTAGATCTTTATTGTGAGCGTTCATGTCACCTAAAAAATTATTCTTTTTATCACTTACCTACTCAATGACGAGCAGGAGTTAAGCTTGGGGATGGTTGATACGTCAGAAACATATCTATAATTTTTTATGCTCCATGCTTGTTTAGTATCTACTTTGCTTTGCTTTGTCTACACTTTGAGGTGTTTTTACATGTTTTCTGGTACTAACCAATTAACAAGTTGCCACAGTGCCAGTTGCCTGTTTTTTTGTTTTGGTTCCAAAAAGGCAGAAAATCAATATTCTCGGAATTGGATGGGACAAAAGCCAAAGTCAATAACTTTATGTGGGGAACAAGAAGTCTAGAGGGGAGACGGAGAAGCGGGCCAGGGTGCCCAGACCCCCCCTAGGCGCGGGTGGGCCCGGTCCCGCGCCTAGGCAGGGTGTAGGGCCCCTGGCCGCCTCCTCGGCCTTCCCCTTCGCCTATAAGAAGCCCCCGATGCAGAAACCCTAAGTACCCAATCAATATTCCACGAAACCTTCTGTAGCCGCCGCCACGATCGTCCCTAGATTCGGGGGGATCTGAAGTTCTTCCCGGCACCTTGCCGGAGGGGAGATCATCCTGGAGGCCTTCTCTCCGATATGATGCGTGAGTAGTTCCACCTTGGACTATGGGTCCATGTATTAGCTAGATGGTTGTATCTCCTCCTTGTGCTTTCATGTATAGATCTTGTGAGCTCCGTTCATGATCAAGATCTAGTCTATTTGTAATCATGCATGTTGTGTTTGCGGGGATCCGATGGATATTGAGATTATTATGTTGGTTTGATTAATTGTTTTGTCTTTATGATTCTATCATGTCTGTGTTGTTTGTGATATTGCATGCTCTCCGTTGTTAGTTGCTATCTTGTCCAAGTAGTTGCTAGTGACTCCAAGAGGGGGTATTTATACTCGATAGTGGGTTCATGACTCTAGTTTCCAAGGGAAGTGACAAAAACCTCTTCGGTTGTAGATGTGTTGTTGCTACTAGGGAGAAAACAACGGTCTCTTGTTCATGGAACATGTGGAATGTTTACCATGCACGCTTTGCTTAAAGTAGTTGTCTGTTGCTTGCAACTAATACTGGAGGGGGTTCGGATGATAACCTAAAGGTGGACTTCTAGTCATAGATGCAGTTGGATGGCGGTCTATGTATCTTATTGTATTGCCCAACCGAATCTCATAGGATCTTTCTGACTAGTAATTGCATTGTTATGCCTTTCTCAGTTCCTGTTAATTGCCCTGCTGTAATTTGTTTACCCTTCATGCCATGTTGTTTATCTAAGGTGAGCACCTCTAGTGAACTATGGACCCCTGTCCAATCTTTACCTTTGATACATCTTCCACTGTTACTTGTTTACTTTCTATATTCCACCATTACCTTCCACACCATACGTTTAATCCTTTGTTACAGCAAACCGGTGACCTTGACAACCTCACTGATTTGTTGGGACAAAGTCTTGAGTTTGTGTTGTGCAGGTCTCCACGTTGTTTGCAACACCAGTGTGACGTTTCCTTCCTCCTTCCGGTTCGATAACCTCGGTCTCAACTGAGGGAAAACTTGCTGTTGTGCTCTTCACACCCTGCGCTTGGGGTTACCAACAAAGTGCCACGTCGAGCAGCATCAGTTAGTTCCAGAAAAAATATAAAAACACCTTAAAGTGTAGACAAAGCAATGCAAAGTAGATACTAAACAAGCATGGAGCATCAAAAATTATAGATACTTTTCCGACGTATCAAGCATCCCCAAGCTTAACTCATGCTCGTCCTTGAGTAGGTAAGTGATAAAAAGAATAATTTGTGACATGCACCATCAAAACCAAGATCAAACCATTTGCAAGCATTGAAAGCTGGGATCAAAGAACTCTAAACATGTGCATGAAAGATGTAGTTCTAACAATAGGACATATTAACTATGCATGCAACATGACATGTTACAAACAAAGATCATGAATAATATGCATTGAAAAACATTTGTTTCTTCACATATAGAAAACATGGCATAGTGGCAATCAGCTTGTCCCTCATAGAGTAGCAAATAGATGCATAGGACACCTTCAAAGTTCACAAGGGTGACTAGAAACAAATAGCACAAGAACAAGTAATATCACAGTATGCATCAATCAATAAGCTTTGGGACACTACACACAGAATGACAACTATGATCTCTTAATGGTGCCTAAAGGTAGAAGGTGGAGACTCAAATAATGGTGAAAGAAAGGCCCTTCACAAAGGGAAACATGGATTTCAAGTTTCAAAAGGAGCTTCTAAAAATTATGGTACTTGTTAGCTTTCAGCCCTGATTGCCCCTACCATAAGCGTCTTGAAGTGATTAAAGTTAAAGTGAACAAAGATGGAGTATATGCTTGACAAAGTATAAGTTGGCAATCTCAAGTCCCTTGAATACGAGGGCCACACCTCATGCTACTCAACTTCAGTCACCTGTAAGTTCTTGTCATTGTAAGTATTTGCATAACATTTAGAACCGCCAACGGGGTACCCCTTGCATATGGTACAGGAGCTTTCCCATAACCAAAATGATAAGGCAAGCAGAGAATGAGCATCGCAGCAATCTTTTTATTTACCATATGCATAGCTTTTTATTCAGGATGCTTCATAGATAGCTCACTATGGTGATGATGCATTTTTCCACCATGATTAGGCATGGCTTAGGCTAGCTGCCCAGGCGTTTCTCTAACACAAAATACAAAATCCATGGAATTACAAGTTCCCTCTTTATTTCACACCGGTGATGTCCATAGACAAAAGATCATGATATCAACTGAGTACAAAGTACAAGTGCAATGTTAAAAACGTTCCCCGTGACAACACGGTTCTGCTAATTCCAACCTATAAGTGCAAGAATATACAACATAGATGAAACAATGGTTCAAGTTTATTAGGGGCAAAGAATATAAAGTGTGCAATCAAGTTTGTGAGGGCTTTAATAACTAAGTTTTCACATAACAAAATAATTTTTAATTGGAAGATAGCTGAAAACAAGAATATACTTGGAATGGTGTAACACACCATGCATAGGAGTTTATAGTGGACACTTTGGAATAACTTGGTTTCTTGGGAGTTGTAAGCATGAGTAGAGCTTACTCATACAAGTGGAGGCTAGCAAAAGACTGGGAGCAACCAACTAATAGAGCATAATGGCCATAATCATGCAGAGCAACAAAGAATTACTAATCAAAGCATAGAGTGGTACTACAAGTCAAGGACTAAATGATTATAGAGGCTATGGTGACTTGTCATAGTCATAACATGGTGTGAGCATGTGCCAAGTCAACCCAAACAAAGCATCAAAGGAGAAAACCACAATACTATGCTTTTGCATGCTAAAACAACGCGTAATTTGTTCAAGGCACACTAAGCAATCACAATTGTTTGGAACAAGACATGATACAACAATAATCACTAAGCATAAGGTCAAAACAACACCTAGCATGTCATGCTAAAGTCTAAGTCACAGTCAATGCAAGCTCCTCTTGCACTTACAAGCAAGAACTTACTACTCCTTTCCAACACCAAGCAACTTATTTGCAAAACAACACAACGAGAACGGGGGTCAAAACTACTTTATTCAAGCAAACTAAAGAAACTAAGAAAACCAAAAAAAACTAAGACACTCCAAGAACAACACAACTGTGCATGAAACAATAAAAACGAAGTGTTTAGACAGACCTAGGCTTTTTATTAATGAAGAAGGGGATGCCTTGGGAATCCCCAAGCTTTGACGCTTGTACCTCTTGGATATTCCTTGGGGTAACATTGTGGTGGCATCCCCAAGCTTGAGCTTTTGTCCATTCGTCATCGCATTACATCATTCTCTCTCTACACCTGAATTTTTTTCTTCATACAAAACTTCACACAATCTTCATTAGCAACATTAGTTTATTCAAAAGATATTAGACCTTAGTCAAAGCTTTGGAACAGAAAGATTTTTCACTAAAAACACAAGCTACTGTAGTAACTCCTTAAAAAATCTCAATTCCCCATCAGAAAACTCAAAAAGGAATCAATAAGAAGCAAATGCAAATAATGGCAGAAATCTGTCAAAACAGACCAGCAGGTAGAAACCGATTTTTTTGAACATCTTCTGTTGCTCAAATAAAAAAGTGTTGAACTATCGAAAGTTAGCTAACATACTGGGGGATTTATTCGTAACACTACTGAAAAAACAGTCTTTGGTTCGATCTGAACAAATCCAGCAGTCTCGGCCTGTCACGGCCCGCGACTAGTGCTAGCACTAGTTCCGGGCCGTGAGGCCTCCAACGGCTAGAAATGGCCGTAGACACTAGTCCCGGTCCATAATACAGCCCGGGACTAATAATCTGGAGCGGGTCAGCTGCACTTTTCGGGGACTATTAGTCCCGGGTCGTATCACGGCCCGGGACTAGATGTCCATCAGTATATATGCAGCTTCCTATCCACCTGCCCTAAACCATATGGTGGCCATTTTACTCAAAGAAGCAAGCTGAGTTCATGCCATTTTTTTCTCAAGATTTAGTTTGCAACCCCTAAATCCAAAGCTTAAAAGGTTACAACTTCATTCTTTCATCTCTTATTGCTAGTTTAGATCTATAATACTCTAGAAGTATAGTGATATGGATCAATGCATGCATGCTCTAGAAGTAGAAGGATTTTGATATGTGTAACAAATTTTGATTAGGCACATAGACACTGAAAATTGAAATGTGTAATTTTATAGTTCTAGAGCTTAGAATGGAATGAGGTTTTCACTGATAGAACAATCACTACTGGAAAAACGGTCTTCGGTTCGATCTGAACAAAGCCAGCAGTCCAGGCCTGTCACGGCCCGCGACTAGTGCTAGCACTAGTCCCGGGCCGTGAGGCCTCCAACGGCTAGAAATGGCCATAGACACTAGTCCCGGGCCGGACCAGATCTCTAGTCCCGGTCCATAATACGGCCCGGGACTAATAACCTGGACCGGGTCAGCTGCTCTTTTTGGGAACTATTACTCCCAGATCGTATCACGACCTGGGACTAGATGTCCATTAGTATATATTCAGCTTCCTATCCACCTGTCCTAAACCATATGGTGGCCATTTTACTTAAAGAAGCAAGCCGAGTTCATGCCATTTTTTTCTCAAGATTTGTCAAGAATTAGTTTGCAACCCCTAAATCCAAAGTTTAAAAAGGTTAGAACTTCATTCTTTCATCTCTTATTGCTACTTTAGATCTATAATGCTCTAGAAGTATAGAGATATGGATCAATGCATGCATGCTCTAGAAGTAGAAGGATTTTGATATGTGTAACAAATTTTGATTAGGCACATAGTTACTGAAAATTGAAATGTGTAATTTTAGAGTTTCAGAGCTTGGAATGGAATGAGGTTTTCACTAATATAACAATAATCAAAAACTCCATATTTATCATGTTAATTGTTTTCTCCAATTCTTAAATTGGTGCATGTAAATTTTTCAAAATTCAAAAATTAATACTCTAGAAGCTCTCAATATAACTTGTAATAATTTTATCATGTTTTGTAATGGTTTTTTATATACTTTTACTATAATGCAGATGGTCCGAGAATGGATGTACGGTACTGACCGACGCTCTGGCGAGTTCATTAATGGCGTGCATTAATTCATCTGTTTTGCTGATGCAAACAAGCGCAATGGTTTTGTATTATGTCCATGTAGTGGATGTAGGAATCAGAAGGATTACTCTGACTAAAAAAACCCTTCACAGCCACTTTTTGAAGTCCGGCTTCATGCCCAGTTATAATTGTTGGACCAAGAACGGAGAGAGAGGGGTTATAATGGAAGACAATGAAGAAGAGGAGGAGGATGACAACTATCATGGTTTCCCTGAGTACGGAGATACTTCCATGGGGGATGCTAAAGGGGAGGATGAAGAAGATACACATGAAGAACCCGCTAATGATCTTGGTTGGACCATTGCCGATGCACGAAGAGACTGTGAAAATGAAAAGGAGAGGGAGAAGTTCAATCACATGTTAGAGGATCACAAAAATTTGTTGTAGACAAATTGCGAAAATGGTCTAAAAAAGCTGGGCAGCACACTGGAATTGCTGCGATGGAAGGCTGAGTGTTCTATACCTGACTCTTCATTTGAAAAGTTGCTGAAAATGATGAAGAATGTGCTTCCAAAAGATAACGTATTTCCCGCCAGTACGTACGAAGCAAAGAAGGTTTTTTGCCCTCTAGGTTTAGAGGTTCAGAAGGTACATGCATGCCCTAATGATTGCATCCTCTACCGCGGTGAGGAGTACGAGAATTTGGATGCATGCCCGATATGCACTACACTTCGGTATAAGATCAGACGAGATGATCCTGGTGACATTGAGAGCGAGCCCCCCCCCCCCCCGAAAGAGGGTTCCTGCCAAGGTGATGTGGTATGCTCCTATAATACCACGGTTGAAACGCTTATTCAGAAACAAAGAGCACGCCAAGTTGTTGCGATGGCATAAAGAGGAACGTAAGTCAGACAGGATGTTAAGACACACCACTGATGGGTCGCAATGGAGAAAAATTGATAGAAAGTATCCGGAATTTGCAGATGACGCAAGGAGTTTAAGGTTTGGTCTAAGTACAGATGGCATGAATCCTTTTGGGGAGCAGATCTCCAGTCACAGCACCTGGCATGTGACTTTATGCATCTATAACCTTCCTCCTTGGTTGTGCATGAAGCGGATGTTCATTATGATGCCAGTGTTAATCCAAGGTCCGAAGCAACCCAGCAACGACATTGATGTGTACCTAAAGCCATTAGCTGAAGAAATTTTACAATTGTGGCATGAACCCGGCATACGCGTGCAGGATGAGCACAAGCAGGAAGAATTTGACCTCCAAGCGTTGCTTTTCGTAGCAATCAATGATTGGCCTGCTCTTAGTAACCTTTCAAGACAGTCAAACAAGGGATATAATGCATGCACGCATTGTTTAGATGAGACTGAAAGTATATATTTGGAAAATTTTAAGAAGAATGTGTACAATGGGCATCGTCATTTTCTTTTGGCCAAGAATCCCTTAAGAAAGAAAGGCAAGCATTTCAATGGTCTAGCATGTCACCAGATGAAGCATAAGGAGCGTACTGGTGCTGATATATTTGATATGGTCAAAGATTTGGATCAAATAGTAACCTTTGGAAAGGGTCCTGGCAGAAAATCTGTTCCGAAGGATGCTGACGGACACGCACCCATGTGGAAGAAGAAATCTATATTTTGGGAGCTACCATATTGTAATTCTTAGAGGTCCGATCTGCAATCTATGTGATGCATGTGACGAAGAATCTTTGCGTGAACCTGCTAGGCTTCTTGGGCGTGTATGGGAATACAAAAGATACACCAGAAGCACGAAAGGACCATCAACATATGAAACACCCATATGGCATGCATCCAGAATGGTTTCAAGGTCAATCCAGCTACGCTCTTACCAAACAAGAGAAGGAAATATTTTTTGAATGCCTGAGCAGTATTAAGGTCCCGTCTTGCTTCTCGTTGAATATAGAGGGAATAATAAATATGGCATAAAAAAGTTCCAAAACCTAAAGTCTCATGATTTCCACGTGATTATGACGCAAATGCTTCTGATTGCATTGAGGGGGCTTCTACCGGATAATGTTCGAGTACCCATTGTGAAGCTATGTGCATTCCTCAATGCAATCTCTCAGAACATAATCAATCCTGAAGATCTACCATGGTTACAAAATGAAGTGGTCCAATGTCTTGTCAGTTTAGAGTTGGTGTTCCCACCATCCTTCTTCAATATTATGACGCACCTACTGGTTCACCTAGTCGAAGAGATTTCCATTCTCGGTCCTGTATTTCTACACAATATCTTTCCCTTTGAGAGGTTCATGGGAATCTTAAAGAAATATGTTTGTAACCGTGCTAAGACAGAAGGAAGCATCTCCAAGGTCTATGGAACAGAGGAGGTAATTGAGTTTTGTGTTGAGTTTGTTCCTGAACTTAGGCCGATTGGTCTTCCTCAATCGCGGTATGAGGGGAGACTGAGTGGAAAGGGTACTCTAGGAAGGAAATCAATAATATGTAGGGATGGACATTCTTACACCGAAGCACATTATACAGTTCTACAAAATTCTATCTTGGCAGCCCCGTATATCAAGCAACACAAGAAAATTTTACGCTCCAACAACCCTAGAAAGCATGACTCTTGGATTAGAGATGAACACATGAAGAGTTTCGACGATTGGTTGCAACATCTCATCAAAAACAACACTCTTGGAGATCAGCTATACTTGTTGTCTAGGTCACCATCTTCGACTATATAGACTTTCCAACGGTACGAGATAAATGGGTATACATTTTACATGATCACCCAAGATAAAAAGAGCACCAACCAAAACAGTGGTGTCCGCTTTGATGCAATAGACAACAATGGGTCAAAGACCACATATTATGGTTACATGGAGGAGATATGGGAACTTGACTATGGACCTACTTTTAAGGTCCCCTTGTTTCGGTGCAAATGGGTCAAGCTGACAGGAGGAGGGGTTGAGGTAGACAAGAAGTACGGAATGACATCATTGGATCTCAACAATCTTGGGTACTTAGACGAACCATTTATCCTAGCCAATGATGTGGCTCAGGTTTTCTATGTGAAGCACATGTCTACCAAACCTAGAAAAAGAAAAAATAAGCAAAATAATACATCAGACGATGAGCCAAAGCGCCACATAGTTCTTTCAGGAAAAAGAAACATCATGGGAGTGGAGGACAAGACAGACATGTCAGAAGATTGTGATAAGTTTTATGAAATTCTGCCCTTCGTAGTGAAGGATGACCCAAGCATCATGTTAATGAATGAATATGCTCCATGGATACGGCGGAATCAGAAAGGGACACATGCGAATAAATGATGTGTAATAATTGTAACATTTTATGAATGAAGATGCTCCATGTGCCCATTTTTATAGTGTTGTCTGCAAACCATCTTGAGTGTGTTAGTGTTGTTTTGTGGTTGGACCGGGACTAAAGGGGGGGGCTTTAGTCCCGATTCGTACTTACCATTAAGATCTGATCTCCAAACGCGCGTGGTCACATATTAGGGAGTGCCTCTATGACTAGTTTCTTGGAGATGCCGGAGAACTGGGCTCCGGCAGCATCTCCCTGAAACTGGCCGTTGTGGTGTCCCTGCTCTCGCACACCATCTTGCAGCTTGTAACTTCTCTAACTAGATAAATACGCCTGGGAGCTAACTAGCTAGTTTCACATATTAGGGAGTGCCTCTATGACCAGTTTCTTGGAGATGTCGGAGGCCTGGGCTCCGGCGGCATGTCCCTGAAACTGGCCGTAGTGGTGTCCCTGCTCTCGAAAACCATCTTGGAGATGCCTCAAACTGTCTGGAGGACTGGACTCACAAGAATGTCTATTTATAGTACAAGCAGCTTGGCATAGTGTCGACACTCATGACATAATGTCTACACTCACCCCTATTATTACTGTTGACTCATGTTTTGTCCCGGTTGATGTCTCCAACCGGGACTAAAGTTTCATCTTTAGTCCTGGTTGGTGTCTCCAACCGGGACTAAAGGTTCATCTTTAGTCCCGGTTGGTGACACCATCCAGGACAAGGTACAAGCCGCACGACATAATGTCGACACTAACCCCTATTATTAGTGCTACCTGGCCCAGTCTGCCGCAATCCCTTCAGTCGCGGTTGGTTTATCCAACTAGGACTAAAGATGAACCCTCTATTTATAGGCATTTCCATCTATTTATAGCCTTTTCCTCTATTTATAGGCTGCTCGATCCAGCCTGCCCACCCTTTCCCTCTATTTATAGGGCGACCGTCATGGCCACCCACACATACAAACATTCCTCGCCACCTACATTAGGATTCCCATCCCGCATCCTCGTAGTCGACTCGGCGGCAACGATGGAGTACTACGCTCCGCCGGGCATGTCCGAGACTGGGCTCCGCCGTGCTGGCACTGGATGGTGCTACCTTCTGGGACGCGTAGCTTGGTGAGGAATCCGGGTGTCGTCTTTGACCCGGAGCTTCTTTGGTGGAGGTCGCCTGGTCCAGGAAGGGTGCAGAGGGAGCCGGCCACCGAGGAGGTGGTACGTCGTCGTGTTAGGGAGGAGGACGAGCACGTCCGTCGCTATATGGCTGCGTTGGACACTAGGGTCGACGATACTTGGCAGATTCTTCAGGGATCTCACCCGAGCTATGCTCGTGTGATGGTTTCGTCTCTTTGGGTTTTCACCTCCCACGGCTTAGGCACTGGGAGTCGTCGTCCAGTTTGATTGAGAAAGATGTATTAGTTTCAATACTATGACATTTTGATTGAGCAAGATGTATTAGTTTCAAAAAACAGCATTTGATCGCCTGAGCGAACTCACAAGAATACAACAACATCTTCATATTTAGTCCCGGGACTAGGTAACACTCAAGACATTTATTAATATTAAAAACACGGACTAAAGCTGCCCCCTTTAGTCATAATTATGCTTAGTCCTATAGTATGCAGCTTCAGGGTCTTCTTCGTCATCGTCATCATCATTGTCATCGTCACCTGCCACTCCGGGGATCCTCAGCCCAGCCATGGCATATACCGGGGGCACATGCCACTCCGGCCTCGGATTCACGGCGGGCGGGGGAGGGGTCTCCTGGAAGACGATGCCACTACCACCGGGCGAGGGAGGGGCCTTCTTGTGGCTCTGTGGCGGGTGGACTTGTATTCACCGTAGGGGAGGATGGTCTCCCCCGGTGATGTAGCGCATCACTCTGATGATAGTACGGTTCGCCCACCACAGACGGCGGACGGCTTCGTTGTGGTTCACCGGGAGCGGGCCATCACCATTGTAACTGGCGAGCTCCCTTTCCTGCCGGCTAGCAAAGAAGGCATTCCAGGTGTCGTAGATGTCGGGATCCCACTAGGGATCCATCCGCTTCTCTGGCCTGGCATGCGGAACCTTGAGGGACAGGAGGGACATGAACCCCTCCAGCGCTCACCATCCAGCCGGCAGGCGGCCGGTAGCCCGGCGGACAAGGTTAGCTGGAGGCGCACAGCGCCTCGGTCTCCTCGAGGGTCAGAATGGCCCAGTAGGCGCTGTCCATTGTTGTGAGAGAGGAAGGTGTGGATGTGTGGATAGACAAGGCGTGATCGCCCTAGATATAGAGGGAAAGGGCGGGAAAACTTGACGCGAAGCGGTGGGAAATGGCGGAAAATATCTTTAGTCCCGGTTAGTGACTACAACCGGGACTAAAATCTCAGGTAAAAAGGAAAGGGCGGGAAGTGGTGGAAAATGGCGGGAAATAACTTTAGTCCCGATTAGTGACCAACTAGGACTAAAAGCTCTGGTAAAAAGGAAAGGGCAGGAAAACTTGGTGGGAAGCGGTGGGAAATGGCGGGAAATATCTTTAGTTTATAAATGATGCAAAGTTTTACAATAGGAGATATGATTTTCCAAAGTTTTATATTTGATTTGAATTAAAAAATAAAATTTACAAATGAAATAATTTATAAATGATGCAAACAGATGTATGGATATTATATAAAGATTCTTTATATTTTTCTGGTAATAATAGACATATTATTTGTTTTATTTGGATTTTTACAATAGGAGATATAATTTCCCAAAGTTTTATATTTGATTTTAATTAAAAAAAGAAAATTTACAAATGAAATAATTTATAAATGATGCAAACAAATTTATTGATATTAAATTAAGATTCTTTATGTTTTTCTGATAATAATAGACATATTATTAGTTTTATTTGGATTTTTACAATAGGAGATATGATTTTCCAAAGTTTTATATTTGATTTGAATTAAAAAAAGAAAATTTACAAATGGAATAATTTATAAATGATGCTAACAGATGTATGCATATTATATTCAGATTCTTTATATTTTTCTGATAATAATAAACATATTATTTGTTTTATTTGGATTTTTACAATAGGAGATATGATTTTCCAAAGTTTTATTTTTTTGAGGGAAAAACAGTAGGGGAGAGAACCCCCACTGCAACTTTTTTATTTATTAATTAATCATCAAATAAAGTACAGAGTAGAGTTACATGGTTACAATGGATTATACATGTGATACATTGTGTTTACCAGGATTAATCCACTATTGACTTTTAAACTAGCCATCAAATTGAGGACCATGTTTCTTTTTTATTATCAGTTTGACCCATCTCAGTTCTTGAAGAAATACTGTCTTCCAGGTAGAGAACTGTGGTGTTACATTCTCAAAAAAATTATTGTTTCTACATATCCATATTCCCCAAGCAGCTAAAATTATTATCTCCATGGCAAAAGGGAGCTTGAGTCTGGTTTTTATGTCTTGAAAAGCCTCAAACATAGAGAGTCTCTGATCTCTATGTGGACATATGTAATCCCAGCATTCAGCAACAAAAGGGCAGTTCCAAAAAATATGAATCAAAGTTTCTTCTAAGTGACAATTTCTAATTGCACAATTGTAGTCTGGTAGAGAGTAGTTTTTCCTTTTGAGAAGATTCCTTGTATTCAGTCAAACCAGAAGAAGTAGCCAGAAGAAGAATTTGTGGTTTGCCTGACAAGAAGAATCCTAGATCTAGGAGAAATGTGGAAGATCAGGTTGAAATCCTGCCATAACCTCATAGGCTCTTTTAACAGAGAATTTTTCACTGCCCCAAATGTAAGTCCATTTGTCAGGAGTTGTCAATTGATTAATCTGTTGGCATCATAATTCAAGTTGTTCAAACTCAGAAAAAGCTTGTTGAGACAGAGGAAGATTAAAGAGATCCTCAAGATATTCAGTCTGAATAACCTCCTTGAAAGTAATTCTGGTGTTCTTTGCATAGGAGAGCAGATGAGGCATCTGAAATTTCATACATTCTTTATCCCACAAATCATACCAAAAATAGGAAGTTTTTCCATTTCCAGGTTGACATTTAGCCATTGCCTTGTAGGCATCAATGAGTTTTAGGTGGGCCTTCCACCAGAAACATCCTTCCAATTGATAACCTGGAAGTTTACCTTGGTTATAATAAGATTCCTAGATCAGATGAACTCAAGGGATGTCATGGTGATTGAAAATTTTATCAAGATTCTTGAGCAACAGAGCAGTATTTTGGATATTAAGATTAAGAACTCCCAGACCACCTTGGTTCTTTGGCCTGCAAACCTTTGTCCAAGCAACCATTGCAGAGCCTTTAGCCTGAACATCAGCAGTTTTTTTCCTCCATAGATAGTGTCTCATGTATTTAACTACTTGGTCCTTGATTGTAATGGGGATATCAAGAGAGCTCATAAAGAAGAGTGGTAATGATGTTAAAACTGACTTAACCATTTGAAGTTTTCCCCCATAGTTCAGAAAATCTGCAATTCCACCAAGTCTGGATTGAACCCTCTGTACCATAGGAAGGAAGAACTCTAGAGAGGGCTTGCTAAGGCTGAGAGGGAGTCCCAGGTATGTGAAGGGGAAGGCTAACCATCTTACATCCAAAAGTAGAAGAGAAATGAAGTAGTCTGTCAGGGTCTAGATTGATAGGCATCATACTTGATTTGGCATAATTAACTGTGAGCCCAGTAGAGATGGCAAAACAATTTAACATTGATTTAAGGCAAAGTACTTGTTCTGAGTCAGCCTTCATGACAACTAAGGTATCATCAGCATATTGTATGACAGTGAAATCGGGACAAGCAGGACAAGGGATGGGAAGGCTGAAAATATTCTTATCCATGGCAGAGTTTAGAAGGGTCTGTAGGAAATCGGCTGCCAGCACAAATAGAAGAGGTGATAATGGATCACCTTGTCTGACACCTCTTCTACAGTAGAACTTTTTTCCAGGTACTCCATTTAGGATCACAAATGAGTTCCCAGTAGAGAAAATCATCTTAATTCAATTAATCCATTTAGTTCCAAATCCACTTGCCTCCAGGATACTTATAATGGTTGAATGCTCAATTCTGTCAAAAGCTTTTCAAATTCTAGCTTTAGGATTACAATCTCCTCCTTTCATTGATGACATTGAAAGAGGTATTCAAATGCCCAACCAAGGCAATCTTTAATGGATCTATTCTTGAGAAATCCATATTGATTTTTATGCACAAGCTTGAGGAGGATAGTTTGGAGTCTGTTGGCAAGGAGTTTTCTAATGATTTTGAACACACTATTCAGTAAAGAAATTGGCCTAAAATGATTAGTATGCATAGGGGATTCAGTCTTTGGAATGAGAGTGATGAAACTAGAGTTAATGATTTCTAGAGAAATCTTTTCATGATAGAAATCCTGAATCAATTGAGTAACATCTGTTCCAATAATGTTCCAACATGACTTAATAAATTCATTGTTGAAGCCATCAGGCCCAGGAGACTTGTCATTAGGTAGATCTTGAATGATTTCCTCAATTTCCTTTTCTGTGAAAGGGGCTTCCAGAGTAGCAGAGCTAGCAGCATCCAACTGTCCATTATGTAGTTCTAGTAGGCTAAAGTGCATTGTTGTCCTGTCAGAGGAGCCCATTCTATTTCTAAAATCATTCCAAAGAATGTTGGCCTTTCCATCATGATCATAGATATCAGAGGAGTTCTTATTTTTTTAGAATGGAGATGTAATTATTCCTATAGCTAGTGGTTGCTTTGGCATGAAAAAAAATTGTGTTCTCATCACCAACGTTTACCCATTTAATATTTCCTATTTGCTTCCAATAAGACCTTTGATTCTGAAGTAATTGAATTAGGTGAGTTTTGAGAATGTCTCTCATATTCCACTAAAAAATGCTTAGTGTCCTGAATTCTTCCAACAAGTCCAAGAAATCGATGGACTCATTAACTTTTGCAATTATGTGTTTAAGGAAAGGAAGAGACTTTGCCCAAATCTTGAGACCTCTTCTAACATTCTTCAGCTTGGCATTTATCTTCTTTGCACTGTCTTCATACCCCACAGGGATATCCCAGGCATTTTGCACAGTCTATTTAAATTCACTATGTTGAAGCCAATAATTCTCAAATATAAACACCTAAGCCTTAGGGATTCTAGTGCCAATTGAGATCACAAAAGGAGTATGGTCATATGTAGGTTTGGAAAGGGAATAGACAAAACGGGATGGGTAAGAGATTGTCCATGAGGGTGATGATAAAAACCAATCTAATCTCTCCAAGAGTGGGTCTTTCTGCATATAACTCCAGGAGAACTTTCGTCCTTTTAAAGGGAGTTCAACAATACCAAGGTTACTGAGGGCTTCATTAAAGAGAAGCATGTTATTAATATCACCACCCACTTTATTTCTATCTGATGGTTTCCTAATAAAATTGAAATCCCCAATGAGCAACCAGTCAATGTCATCAGGCATATTAATATTGGTCAACCAATCAATGAAAAAGGCTTTTTTTTAGGTTCACAAGGACCATAGATAATGGTAAGAATCCAAGAATCATTGGAAAGTCTAGATGTAATATTGACAGAAATAGAGAATTCATTTTGGAAGTCCATCTCCCCATCAAAGAGATTCCCATTCCAGATGATAATTGCACCCCTAGAGGCCCCCACTGAAGGTAGAAAAGCAAACTTATTCAATTTCTATAGACACAATTGCCTGATATATTCTTCATCAAAAATTTCCCTTTTTGTTTCGTGAAGGTAAATGATCTCACACTCTGATTCCAAGATTTTTTGGGAAAGAGGCACCCATTTTTTTCTCAGAATTGATACCTCTCAAGTTTCAGTTTAGGATTTTCCAAATTCGTTTACTATCCATGGAAACTATAGTTGAGATAAAGGATTTGATGTCTATCAAAACATGATATAACATCCAAGCCAGGTAGAGACATAGTGAGAAATACATTTAAGGGGTAACATGGTCCATCAAAAGAAAGGTACTTCCACCATACAATATTCCAGAAACTGACGTGCTGATAAATAACAAGGACAATCCATTGGATCATAGGTCCAAGGATGACAAACCAAAAGAAAAGTTTTCCTAACATTGGAAACTTATTTGTTCATTTATTTTTGGCCTGCTGCCCATAGGGCCCAACAACCTCCTTCTTCTTCTTATCCCCTTGATTGGGCTAGAAGCAACTCCAGTAGACCTTTTGGTTGCACCATGTGGCCTTATTATCTTGTCAGCAATCTTGATCTTCTTCTGCAGCTTTGTGTCAAGGTTCTACTCACCCACCTTACAAAAATTAACAGCCAGATTTTTAACTACCTTGGTGCCAAGAGTTGGAGGTTCAGCATGGCAGTATAGACAATTAATATCAGAGTAATTGACATGGCTTTTGAAACCACCATTAAGTTCAACAATTCTGGGACTTCTTCTCACCTCAGACTCAACAATGGGACATGCACCTCTCCTTTTATTTGATGGAGCAGAGGGGGTTATCTCAGGAGATCCAGGATCCAGAGAATCCTAAACACATATAGGGGCATACTGAGTAACACATTTCTCAGGAACCAAGAAAGCAATTGTAGATTCACTTGCAATAGGTTCTTTGACAATTTCCCAAAGAGGTGAAGAAATAAAGTTCTTTGCCCAATTAAATTTCCCAGGGGTGATAAGCATAAGAGTAATGAAGTTAAACCAACTTACAGGAATCTCAAATTTTGCCCTCTTCTCTGAAGAAGAGTGACACTGAATGTGTGGAGCAAAGAATCTGTCCCATATTCCAGGCCCTGTTGAGAGAACCTGAACTTTGCATCTAAAAGGTCAGGAATTGCCATAAAGTGAGTGTATGCCATTGCAATATGGAGGTGAGCCTCATTTGGTTAAAGCAAGTTGGTGTCCTCCATCAGGAAATCGCCATCCCCATCCACATTGTCTGAGTCAGCAGGGATGGAACCATTCTCATCAGAATCAGCATATGCATCAAGAATACTGAGCAGTCCATCACCAATGCCAACATCTTGAAACTGAGCTTCAGCAAGTTCTTGGCTAGAAGTAGGGGCTTGGTTCACCTCCTGTTCACTGGAATTAGCAGGCTGGATAACAGCAAGGTTTACTGCCTGCTCAGGGGAGGAGCTAGTTATCCCAGTGTGGATAACATGGGGAGGGGAATGGAGATTGTCTGGTTGAAGTTCTTCACCATCCTCTTGAATGGGTCCAGCAGGCACGTTTTGGACAACATTTTGCACCACCCACTGGTCCCACTGGCCAGCATTGTCATCTTGTGGAGGGGGAGGTGGAGGTGGTGGGGGCACAAAAGGACCAGCCACAACAGGGACAGGGTGTGGGTCCTCCCCATCATCAGGAACAGGGTCTTCATCTGGTGGCCCCCCTCCAAGAAGGTTGCTGAGTAGGATCTCAACTGAAAAAGTCCAAGATTCAGATTCTTCATTGTCTCCAAGTATCATCCTGACACTCTTAGGAATGTCAGCCAGATATGTCACTCTCACCTTAGCAAGGATTCTGCCTTTGCTTTCAGGATCCCTTTCCCACAACAGCATCTTGCCAATGCCATTAAATATAGCATTGAGGTCCTCTGTGTTCATATGGTCCAAGGGGGGCCGACAAGAATAACCCAACATTCATTATTAAATTGAACTCGGTGCCAATTAGTCCCCTCGTTACGCTTAACAAAGGAGACATGCACACATCTTGAAAAGCAATGGGACTATCCCTAACCAATCTGTATGTGTCACTAACATGGGTGAACTGTACATAAGCCGCACCAAAAGGGCAGGCCTGAACTTCACCAAAACCCACTCTGGCCTCATTATGAAGGAAATCCAGAAGCACATCACGAATATTTAGGAAGGGGACAGGGCCAGGAGGAAGAGGATGAATTGAGGCAATGGCATACTGTTCATTCTGACACTTGCGACGAGGAACCACCACCCTTCGAAGCCCCACCCGGCCTTCAACCTGCATAATCTCAAAGCCCTGAGGCAAAAAAGGTGCAGGGTCGATGGGAATATTCTCCATTGTCTCGCTGACCACCGGTGACGAGGTCCTGCCAGGGGGAGGAGTAGTTGGGATTTCTTGAGGCGGGGAAGTTGAGGAGACTGGGTGCTCTGTAGCTGTTGCAGCAGTGGAAGAGTGGCCCGAAATGAAAAGACAGGAGAAGACTGGAGGCTGATTTTCGAATTGGGTCGGGCCTTAAACCAAGAAAGGAAAGAATCATTGGCCATTCCCTTTTTTGAAATGAGGGGAAACGCATAAATGGAAGGAGCCCAGGCAGCGTCAATGAGCCCGATTTCACGCGCGCGGGAGAATCGGCAATCAGGTCCTTTTTTCCAGAAGTACCAATAATGATAGCATCAGCGAAGGACCTGGAGTGATTAGTCTTAAAATCCAAAGAAACCGCCGAATTAACTCGAAGGTTTAACGGTGATTCTGTCGGTGGTAAAGGAAATTTTAAACGGTCAAAGACTGACTTAATGCCCAAACGGTTAGCACCTAAGATCATACCATAATTTCGTTCCACGGATTTTTTGGTCGTGACAGTTTTCCAAGTAAGATCTTCCTCGCGGTAAAATTTTCTTTCTTCCGCCTGCCAATTAGGTCCACCATCACCCCAGAGATTAATGAACATAATAAAATGTTCAGAAGTAAATTTTGAAGAATTGTAAATTTCAAATCCAACCGCCCTGGAAGCAGCTGTAAATCTGAAAGTTCTATCCTGAAGAAGTCTGAATTGGAAGAGAGCAGCAGATCCTCCAAAGCAAGATTGCAGAGCAATACCCATAGTATGAACATTAAGTTTGAAATTAGCTCTGCCAAAAGAGCCAACCATGAAAAAGGGCCTTCTTCGAAAACTAGGACGAAAATTGACTGAATGACCAAATTTAGATAGAATATCACTGTCAAACTTATTTCCAACATTGAAATCCAATGAAATTGCACCCGATAGAGTAGGATCCACTTGAACTTGTTCAGAAGTAGAGGGTTTAGGAGACTCTTTATTAACAGGATCAATAGATTAAGACGTAACTTCCATCAAATCCACAGGCATGTCACTTTTGGAAGCTTTTGAATAGATCTTACCCATGACAAAATCCTGGTTTACCTTGGAGCATTTTGGAATGTTCTTGGACGAATTGGAAATAATTTGAGCACCAACATAGATTTTTAAAACTGGTAATTCCATCTCTGCTCCTTCCACAATTTTTTCATCCTTAAGCAAATATCTAGCATCGATGAACACTTCATTTTGATTGAGAAGAACCAACCTTTTTGCACGAGAATTCAAGATCATAAATCCTGGAAATTGTTTATCAAGGGAGAAACAGAGAGCATGCCATCTTAGAGAGAAATCTTCATCTGATCCATCTGGAGAAGGAGATCTACCAAAGAAACCATCTAGAGAGATCAAGAAATCATTAGCTCTAGCCAGGTGAGAGGGGAACCTCACCACAGATCCAGTCTAGATCTTCTCACCATTTTCGATAATATTTCCATCCAAAGGCAAGCCTTTGGCATTTAGAAGCACCAGCCAATCATCCGAAGAAAGAATTAGAGAGCCTTCAACAAACTTACCACCAGAGTTTGCACCCGTTTAGGTGACTTCCAACTACCAATCGGAGAATCGATGAGAGTGTGCACCGACGCCGGAGTGGCGCCGGCAAAGGCCGGAGGAAACTCACCTCAGAGCCACCACATGCCTCGGAATTCGTGCGGCCTTCCACTTTCATGTCTAGTCTTTACAAAAAGAAAATTTACAAATGAAATAATTTATAAATGATGCAAATAGATGTATGGATATTATATTAAGATTGTTTATATTTTTCTGATAATAATAGACATATTATTTGTTTTATTTGGATTTTTATAATAGAATATATGATTTTCCAAAGTTTTTATATTTGATTTGAATTAAAAAAGGAAAATTTTAAAAAAATAAACTAGTCGCGGGTCATGGCTGGACCAAGAACTAGAGGGTGCCTACGCGCGAAAACGAAGCGGCCGAAAAAACACACTCGTCCCGGGCCATGGCTTAACCTGCGACTAAAGGAGGGTCTTTAGTCGCGGGTTAAGCCACGACCCGGGACTAGAGACCCTCTAGTCCCGGGCGGTGGCTTAGCCCATGACTAAAGGTCTGTCCCATTATATACTGCGCGCCAGGGGAGGTGCTGCCCAGCACTTGGCATTCCTCGATGAAGATGAAGACAAAGCATACAAGCAACGCATCGAAGACGTTCCGCCTCTCCACCGTGTGTGCTCCGCCCTGCCGCCGCTCCGCAGTTTCATGCTGCCGCGCGTGCACCTCGCTGTGTGGCCGCGAGCCACCCCGCTGTGCCGCTGTAGTACATGCTGCCGCCGGAGTCGGTGACCTCGAGGGTGGTTTTTTTACCACAAATAATATTAGCTAGGGTTATTATAATTATAATTATTGTTTTGTTATTAGGATTAGGATTATTGTTTTAGTTATTTTTTGTTTTAGTTATTAGGCTTATATTGTTTTACCACAAATAATATTAGGGTTATTATAATTAGGATTATTGTTTTACCACAAATAATATTAGGGTTATTAATTAGGGTTATTGTTTTTTTGTTTTAGTTATTAAGATTATTGTTTTACCACAAATAATATTAGGGTTATTAATTAGGGTTATTTTTTTTGTTTTAGTTATTAATATTATTGTTTTACCACAAATAATATTAGGGTTATTAATTAGGTTTATTTTTTTTAGTTATTAAGATTATTGTTATACCACAAATAATATTAGGGTTATTGTGTTTTTGTATTAGTTATTAGGATTATTGTTTTATCAAAATAATATTAGGGTTATTAATTAGTGTTATTAGGGTTATTGTTTTTTTTAGTTATTAGGGTTATTGTTTTTTCTAACCTGTTTAACTCTCTTTCTGTTATAGTTTATTAAGTCATGGATCCATCGGTGAAGGTTTTCTTCAGGGCATGATAAGAGGTGAAATTCCTCTTAATATTACTACCAGTGAAGATATTTTGCTCGAGGAAGGGATTTCCTCATATCTGAATCCATCTGGTGATGGACTAGAGGAAAACCTGATGTACCAAGGGGAAGACCGGATGGACGAAGGGCAAACAAATAACAACAGTAATGATGTACCTAGGCGAGGTACATATATATAAAGCCTCGTGTTACCTCTATTCATTAATTGATATAGATATATCAATAAATATATATTAATCACTCTCTCTTCTTCTTTTAGCCCACCGGATTGAAGCAATCGACAGCTCGAACAAAACGAGGTCGAATAAAAAGTTGGATGGTAATCAGAGGTTCACAATCGAAGAAATAGATGATGAAGGTGAACCGATTGCTCCAGAGAAGCACCGGAGGATGTTCACAAATCAATGCGAGGTGCTTGTTAGGGACAACCTGCCAATAACCATCCAAGAATGGAATATGTCAAAGAAACCCGGTGAAGAATCCAACAGCTATGTCACCGACGATGCCAAAGATGACCTTTGGCAGAAGCTCATAGCGCATTTCATACTACCTACAGAGTATGAAGAATTTGAGGCAGATGGTATTACCCCAAGGTCGGGTAGGCTTGAATAAAGAGAGAAAGTGAAGGAGTGGGCTCTGAGCAAGATGGATGAACTGTACTGGAACCACAAGAATAGTTTATACGCGAAATATGTCACGAAAAAGAAAACTCCAGACTTCAAAGGAGCAAACGAGAATTTGAGAGAACAGTGGCCCGATTTTGTAACGTACAAGCAATCTTATAAAGCAAATGCAAAGTTGGCAAAGAATGCGTTACATGCTGCCCAAAACAAATACCATCATAAAATGGGGACAGGTGGCTACAAGAGTGTCGTCCCTACGTGGGAAACTATGGAGAAGGACATGAGGGATAGAGGCGTCACTCCTGGTACAGATGGATGGCCCGAGAGGTCAAAGCATTGGTGGTACGGGAACGTGGGATCGTTGGACCCAGAAATAGGGAAGACATTATTTCATGAAAAAAATTCAAAAACCCTCCGAAGACCTTGTTCAAGAAATGAACGATGCTCAATTGGGATTGTTCTGTCCCAAGAGAGAGAACGACGAGCGGACACACGCCCTAGGGAATCCTGAAAAGCGTGGACAAACACGAGGCAAAGGCGCCCGTGTCTCGTGGAAGAAAGGGTTTCCTCAGTACGATGCCAGTTATAGAAGCCGTCAGAGAAAGAAGGACCGAAAGGCAGACCGGATCTCCAAGGTAGAGAAGGACCTAGCTGATCTGAAGAAAATCATGCAAGAAATTAGCCAAAGGCCGTCGTCAACTCACCTGCGGGCTGATGATCCTGCATTGGATCTTAGCCAGCGGAGAAGCAGCATAGCTTCCACGAAGGTCCGGGCTGATGATCAAGCACTTCTAGATGATGCACCGACTCCTCGCTACCCCGTGGATGATGTCAGAGAGATGGCACAATGTGAGCTACATCAGCCAATGAACAACATGTCCTTCAAGGTGGCGATCGGCACTACTTTACCTTGTCTACCTGGAGTACTTCACCATTCACTTCCGATTCCACCTGGCTATGCTCGTGTCACGATGGATGACATGGGTGGAGGATTTAGCGGACCTAGAGATTGACATTGCTACGCATGAAGGCCTTACGAAACTAGGAGATGTCAAGCGCAACATCATTCTATGGAAAAAGAAGTACATCAAGTTTCCAGGCTCGGCGCCAAGGCCACCGACTCCGAGGAATCCAAGTCCACCCCGCATCGAATATCGTCAACCTCCAAGTCCACCCCAACCCGATTATCGTCAACCTCCAAGTCCACCCCGCCATGCTGACGATCGCCGCAGCAGGAGTACATCAACTCGATCTCCGCCTACGTGCAATACTACTACCTCGTTGAAGAAACGGAAGGCCGACGCTCCCCCGCGCCCCCACATCGAAGAAAGGTAAAGTGGCGAAGATAGTCGACATCCCGACGGCTCTTCCAAAGAGACCTTATGACAAGACCGATGAGGAAACTGCCGCGGATGTGGCTTACCAAGTTAAGGTGCATTTTTCACCTAAAAAGCATGGGCCAAAGACGGTATATGATGAAAAAACAAAAAAGGGGGCTAAGTCCTTTCTTGATCAACCATCCTAGATAGCAGTAGTATTCAGAGATGATATTAGTATCATACAGAATTGCAGATTTTTTATACACATCTTTTGTGACATACAGAATTGCAGATTTTTTATACTGATAGTAGTAGTATTCAGAGATGATATTAGTATCATCATATCATTTATTTTCCTGATCTTTTGTAATTTTTGTGTTTAGAAGAAAGGAATGGCTCGAAACGAATGTGTGACATGTCAGCAGCAACCTACCTGGTATGGAAGAGGAAAACTAGACGATATGATGCATTTTAGAATGAGGCTGAGATCACCTTTTTTGCGGAGGGATATGTAAGTATTGTAAATTGACATATACATATGCATATTTAGATGTTGTCGATCTTATTTAAAATTTCCATATATACATATACTGCTTTATGTTCATGATCTAATGTATTTTTTCTATTTCGCAAATTAATGTAGGGTATTCCTTGTTGTTTCGTTGAGCGTATGCGACAATTCGCTGTTGGTCCACATCTGACCTGGATCCGTACTCGGACTAACCACCATGATAAATATAGAAGAAGTGATGAATACTACTTCTATGTGTTGTATGATGGCAATTTAGGGAGGTGAAGTGGCTCGGTTACTATAGAGCCTGTTGGGAAACCCAAGAGCAAGGTATGATGAGCACAGCAGCAAGTTTTCCCTCAGTTGTGAAACCAAGGTTATCGAACCGGTAGGAGAAAGGAACAGCTCCCAAGGTGTTGCTAGGAACATGGAACCTACACAACACACCGAAAATACTTTTCCCCAACTTATAGTGAGGTTGTGAAGCTTACCGTTTTTTTTGAAAACAAAGGATTAAATGTGTAGTGTGTAAGATAGTAATTGCTTGTAGTAATTGTAGAAAGTAAATAGTAGATAGTAGTTTGAATATCAGTAGGAAGGAATAGACCAGGATCCACAGTTCACTAGTGGTGTTTCTCCATAAGATAAATAACATGTTGGGTGAATAAATTACAGTTGGGAAATTGATAGATAGAGAATGCATAACAATGCATGTACATGGCATGATGATCACTATGAGATTTATTTGGGCATTACAACAAAATACTTAGACCGTAATCCAACTGCATCTATGACTAATAATCCACCTCCGGGATATCATCCTAACAACCCCCGGGTATTAAGTTGCAAGCAACAGATAATTGCATTAAGCAATGTGTGTAAAGTAAACAAAACAATTGCCCATGGACAAAGGATTGTTGTTTTCTCCCTAGTAGCAACAGCACATCTACAACCTTAGAGGTTTCTTTCACTCCCTAGATTATTAGAGTCATCAACCTACTATCGAGCATAAATACTCCCTCTTGGAGTCGCAAGCAAATACTTGGCCAGAGTAACTACTAGCAATGGAGAGCATGCGAGATCACAAATAACATAGACATGATAGAATCAATAATCAATCTTGACATAGTACTCAATATCCATTAGATCCTATCACACAACATGTAGGATTACAAATAGATGATCTTGATCATGATAGGAAGCTCACAAGATCTAAACATGGTAGCACAAAAGAGGAGAAACAACCATCTAGCTACTGCTATGGACCCATAGTCCAAGGATGATCTACTCACGCATCACTCTAGAGGCTGGCATGGTGATGAAGAAGGCCTCCGGGATGATCTCCCCTCTCCGGCAGGGTGCCGGGAAGAGCTTAGGATCCCTCCCGATCTAGGTACGATGGTGGCGGCGGCTACGGACTTTTTCATGCAATTATGATCGGGTTACTTAGGGTTTTCACCTCGGGGGGTTTATATAGGCGAAGGGACAAGGTCGGTTCAGGTCCAGGGGCCACACCATAGGGTGGCTCCCCCCTGTACGTGCCTGGGCTAGGTATGGACGCCCTGGGGTGCGCCTCCCTCTAGCCTCTGGACTCCGTCTTCGTCTATGAAAAATAGGATGTTTGCCTTTCGTTTCGTCCAATTCCGAGAATATTTCTTTACTAGGTTTTCGGAAACCAAAAACAGCAAAAAACAGGAACTCACACTAAGGAATCTTGTTAATTGGTTAGTTCCAGAAAATGTATAAAAATTCCTAAAAGTGTAGACAAAACATAAGATAGTTGGTACAAAACAAGCATGGAGCATAAAAAATTATAGATACGTTTACGACGTATCAGGAGGTCGGTAGCATTATGTGGGCCATATTAGAGGGGGTTGTGTGCATCTTATAACATTGGGCAGAATGATGTTCTCACACTTTCATATGATATAGTAGACATGTGCTTTGATATTGAAGTGTCAAATGCTGATAATATTGTCAAACCTTGGGTTCAAAACCATGGTATATATTAACTTCTCTGCATTGAATTGATTTGTTTCTTACACACATTGACTAGTTTCTTAATTATGTTTCTTACACACAAACCTCCTCCTATTTACAATGCATGATCAGGGTGCTTTGAGACCAAAGATTGTTGCAAGATGACACTAGAGAAATCCATATTTCAGCACTCATGTAGTGTCAATTGCTCTGAAATGAATTGCATATCTTGGGCATTCTACAAGGAGATTTTAAGAGACCTGGATGAAGTTGAGGTCATTGAGATCCCTTAGTTCTTAGTGCACTGGGTGCAATCTCAAGATGATGTTGATCAGATGGTTAGTTTATCACATTTCCTATGCTTTTCCTTCTTCTCTTCATCATCGTCGGAATTGTTGTTATCTGTTACATTTAATTATTACTCACGATATCCCTTTGATATGCACGAGGGGACATGATATCCCAGAGAGATAGAGTTCTATCGTGTATGCATGAGGAATAATTCTGTCCACGGCCATATCATGGGGGAATATAGCGTATCCGAGAGAGATGATTCCATGGATTTAACTACCGGATGGCATGAATTCTATCATGAAAACAAAATTGACCTTGATGATCTGCTCGTCATCCAGGTCAAGGTGATGACGCACTATATCAAGATGATTATTGAGGTGGTCTGATGGTGCTGACGTGGAGCACTTCGTTGGAAACCCCAAGAGCAAGGTGTGATGAGCCCAGCAGCAAGTCTTCCCTTGGTAGAGACCGATGTTATCGAACCAGAAGGAGGAAGGAAAAGTCACACAGGTGTTGCAAGCAACACAGAGACATGCACAACACAAACTCAAGACTTTACCCCAACAAATCAGTGAGGTTGTCAAGCTCACCGGTTTACTGTAACAAAGGATTAAACATACTGTTTCGAAGGTAATTACAGCAGGGCAATTGACAGGAACTGAGCAAGGCATAACAATGCAATTACTAGTCAGAAAGATCCTATGAGATTGGATTGGGCAATACAACAAGATACATAGACCTCCATCCAATTGCATCTATGACTAGAAGTCCACCTTCAGGTTATCATCCGAACCCTGTCCAGTATTCAGTTGCAAGCAACAGACAACTACTTTAAGCAAAGTGTGTAAGGTAAACAGTACACATGTTCCATGAACAAGAGACCATTTTTTTCTCCCTAGTGGCAATAGCATATCTACAACCGAAGAGATTTCTGTCACTTCCCTTGGAAACTGGAGGCATGAACCCACTATTGAGCATAATTACCCCCTCTTGGAGTCACTAGCAACTACTTGGCCAAGATAGCTACTAACAACGGAGAGCATGCAAGATCACAAACAACATAGACATGATAGAATCATAAAGACAAAATCATTAATCAAACCAACATAATAATCTCAATATCCATCGGATCCCCGCAAACACAACATGTATGATTACAAATATATTAGATCTTGATCATGAACGGAGCTCATAAGATCTATACATGAAAGCACAAGGGAGGAGATACAACCATCTAGCTACTACATGGACCCACAGTCCAAGGTGGAACTACTCACGCATCATACCGGAGAGAAGGCCTCCGGGATGATCTCCCCTCCGGTAGGGTGCCGGGAAGAACTTCAGACCCCCCCCCCCCCCGATCTAGGGACGATGGTGGCGGCGGCTACAGACGGTTTTGTGGAGATTTGATCGGGTGCTTAGGGATTCTGCATCGGGGCTTCCTATAGGCGAAGGGGGAGGCCGAGGCGATGACCAGGGGCCCCACACCCCTCTTACGCGCGGGGCAGGGCCCACCCACGCCTAGGGGGTCTGGGCGCCCTAGCTTGCCCCTCCGGCTCCCCTCTGGACTTCTTGTTCCCCACGGAAAGTAGTTGACTTTGGCTTTTGTCCCGTCCAATTCCGATAATATTTATTTACTAAATTTTCTGAAACCAAAAACAGCAGAAAACAGGCATCAGGCACTGTGGCAACTTGTTAATAGGTTAGTACAAGAAAAGATGTAAAAAGCACCTCAAAGTATAGACAAGAAAAGAAAAGTAGATACTAAACAAGCATGGAGCATCAAAAATTATAGATACGTTTCCGACGTATCAAGCATACCCAAGCTTAACTCCTACTCGTCCTCGAGTAGGTAAGTGATAAAAGAATAATTTTTGAGGTGACATGAACCCTCACAATAAAGATCCAACCATTTGCAAGCATTTAAAGCTGGGATCAAAGAACTCTAAACATGTGCATGAAAGATGGAGTTCTAACAATAGGACATAGTAACTATGCATTCAACATGAAAAGCTACAAACAAAGATCATGAAGAACATGCATTGAAAAACGTTTGTTTGTTTCACATACAGAAAACATAACATAGTGGCAATTAACTTGTCCCTCATAGAGTAGAAAATAGATGCATAGGACACCTTCAAAGTTCACAAGGGTGACTAGAAACAAATAGCACAAGGACAAGTAATATCACAATATGCATTAATCAATAAGCTTTGGAACACTACACACAGAATGACAACTATGCTCTCTTAATGGTGCCTAAAGGTAGAAGGTGGAGACTCAATAGTGGTGGAAGAAATGCCTTTTATAAAGGAAGCAGGGATTTAAAGTTTCAAAAAGAGCTTCCAAAAATTATGGTACTTGTTAGCTTTTAGCCCTCATTGCCCCTATCATAAGCATCTTGAAGTGATTAAGGTTAAAGTGACAAAGATGGAGTATATGCTTGACAAAGTATAAGTTGGCAATCTCAAGTCCCTTGAATACGAGGGCCACACCTCATGCATATTCAACTTTGGGCCTAGGTAAGATCTTGTCATTGTAAGTATTTGCATATCATTGAGAACCGCCAACGGGGTACCCCTTGCACATGGTACAGGAGCTATCCCATAACCAAATGACAAAGCAAGCAGACAATGAGCATCTCAGCAATCTTCCTATGTACCATGGGAATGTGGTGCTTTTTTCTCTCTTTCCTCTTTTCTAAATGTGTCTCTTGTCTCTTTTTTTATAAGAAGAATGCTTCATAGATGTCACTATGGTGATGCTGCAAGTTTCCACCATGATTAGGCATGGCTTAGGCTAGCGGCCCAGGATTTTCTCTAACACCAAATACAAACTCCATGGACTTACAAGTTCCCTCTTTATTTCACACCGGTGACATTCATAGACAAAAGAGCATGATATCAACTGAGTACAAAGTACAAGTGCAATGTTGAAAACGTGCCCCGTGACAGCATGGTTCTGTTAATTCCAACGTATAAGTGCAAGCATATACAACATAGATGTCACAATGGTTCATGTTTATTAGGGGCAAAGAATAAAAAGTGTGCTATCAAGTTCGTGAGGGCTTTAATCACTAAGTTTTCACATAGCAAAATAGTTTTTAATTGGAAGATAGCTGAAAACAAGAATATACTTGGAATGGTGTAACACACCATGCATAGGAGTTTATAGTGCACACTTTGGAATAACTTGGTTTCTTGGGAGTTGGAGGCATGAGTAGAACTTACTCATACAAGTGGAGGCTAGCAAAAGATTGGGAGCAACCAACTAAGAGAGCAATAATGGCCATAATCATGTAGTGCAACAAAGAATTACTAATCAAAGCATAGAGTGGTACTACAAGTCAAGGACTAAATGATCATAGAGGCTAATGGTGTCTTGTGAGATTCATAACATGGTGTAAGAATGTGCCAAGTCAACCCAAGCAAAGCATCAAAGGAGAATACCACAATACTATGCTTTTGCATGCTAAAACAACGCATAATTTCTTCAAGGCAGACTAAGCAATCCCAATTGTTTGGAACAAGACATGCTACAGCAATAATCACTAAGCATAATTCCAAAACAACACCTAGCATGTCATGCTAAAGTCTAAGTCACAGTCAATGCAAGCTTCTCTTGCACTTCAAGCAAGAACTTACTACTCATTTCCAACACCAAGCAACTTATTTGCAAAACAACACAGCGAGAACGGGGTTCCAAACTATTTTATTCAAGCAAACTAAATAACCTAAGCAAAGCAAACGAAAACTAAGAAGCTCCAACAATAACACAATTGTGCATGAAACAATAAAAACAAAGTGTCTAGACAGACCTAGGCTTTTAATTGATGAAGAAGGGGATGCCTTGGGCATTACCAAGCTTTGACACTTGTACCTCTTGGATATTTCTTAGGGTGACACCATGGTGTCATCCCAAAGCTTGAGATTTTTTCCATTCTTCATCTCATTGCATCATCCTCTCCCTACACCTAAAATTTTTCCTTCATACAAAACTTCACACAATCTTTATTAGCAACATTAGTGTGTTCAAAAGATATTAGACCCCTGGCAAAGCTCTGGAACAGCAAGGCTTTTCACTAAAAACACAAGATATTATAGTAACTCCTTCAAAAAGATCAATTCACCTAAAGAGAACTCAAAAAGGAATCAATAAGAAGCAAATGCAAATAATGGCAGAAATCTGTCAAAACAGACCAGCAGGTAGAAACTGATTTTTTCGAACATCTTCTGTTGCTCAAATCAAAAAGTGTTGAACTAACGAGCGTTAGATAACATACTGGGGGATTTATTCGTAAATGTTGAGCTCAATCCGAGTTACACAGAGTCCTCATGAATGTGTTTGGTGGAGGACGGAAATCTGTTTCGGGACAGCAACTCCCCAAATCATACTTCCCTCTCATTAGAGGTCATTCCTGGCACAAAAAGCGAACAAAAAGGATAAGGAGAGGTCATTACTGAAGTAATAACTTCCAAGACTCAAGGAAACTCTTGGGTTATCTCCCAACAAGTACTTTTCTTTAACGCCTTTAAGTTAGGCACAAGAAGCAAGAAGAATCAAGTATTTTCAAATGAAGAAGCATTAACATCAAATCTTGCTTTCAAAGGAGGAGAAAAAAGCAACCTCTCTATCCTCATAGGGAATTGTTCAATACCTTTCTTGAATGGAAAATGATATTTAATGGTGCCTTCTTTCATATCGATGATATCACCAACAGTTCTATGAAAAGGTCTTCCCAAAGTAATAGGACAAGAAGCATTGTATTCAACATCCAAAACATAGAATTCAGCAGGGACATAAGCATTGTTAACCATAATGAGAAAATCATTAATACTCCCCATGAGTTTCTTCTTAGCATTATCATTAAGTGGGACATCCAAATAACAATCTTCCAAAGGTGGAAATCAAGCATTTCATAAATCTTCCTAGGCATAATAGAGACACTAGAACGAAGATCACATGAAGCTTTGAGATCAAAGTCATTCACTTGCGTATTAATAGTGGGTTCCCAACTATCTTCTACTTTCCTAGGAATAGAAGCTTTGTGTTTTAGCTTCTCTTCCTTAATCTTCACAAGAGCATCTATAATGTGTTTAGTGAAAGCAACATGCATATCACTAGCATTAGGACTTCTAGCAAGCTTTTGTAGAAACATAATCACTTCAGAAATATTGCAACCATCAATATCAAAGTCAAACTTAGAATCACTAGTAGTGGGTTCAATAGTCTTAGGCATAGTAGGAGGAGGAATAGGGACTACTTGTGGTTTAGTGGTGATGGTGCACACGCTATTGTTTCTATAAATTTCAGCTTCCCTTTCCCACCTAGCATGAAGTTGAGTTACCAGCCTAACATTTTCATCAATAGTAACTTGTATGGCATGAGCAGTAGCAAAGGTATTTTCCATAGTTTTAGGTTTAGCAGCCATTTTATTAATCAAAGAGGAATGAGCTTCAGACAAAGAGGATATATTTTTCTCAACAGTTAAAAGTTTTTCCTCTATAGTCTTATTGAAATTGGTTTGTTTACTAATAAAGTCTTTGAGCATGACTTCAAGTTCAGAAGGGACACTTCTAGCATTATTGTAAGAGCTCCCATCGGAATTGCCATTATTAGGAGGATAAGGCTTATAATTGTTGTTGCTGCCAAAATTATTTCTATAGGCATTGTTGTTGAAATTGTTGTTTCTAATGAAGTTCACATCAAATTTCTCTTCTTGAGCAACCAAAGAGGCTAAGGGAACACTATTAGGTTCTAGAGGAGCTTTCCCATTAACAAGCATATCCATAATTACATCAATCTTTTCACTCAAAGAGGAAGTTTCCTCAACAAAATTTACCTTCTTACCATGTGGAGCTCTCTCAACATGCCATTCAGAGTAGTTAACCATCATATTATCAAGGAGCCTTGTTGCAGCACCCAAAGTGAGGCCCATGAGGATACCTATGGCAGCGGAATCCAGCAGATTTCTTGAGGAGAAGTTCAAACCTGCATAAAAAGTCTGGATAATCATCCAAGCAGTGAGTCCATGAGTAGGGAAATTCTTAACCAAAGATTTCATTCTTTCCTAAGCTGGAGAAACGTGTTCACTATCAAGTTGTTTAAATTTCTCAATTTCACTTCTCATAGATATAATATTAGCAGGAGGATAGTAATTTCCAATAAAAGCATATTTGCCCTTAGTCCAAGAATCAATACTATTTTTAGGCAAGGATAGCAACCATTCTTTAGCTTTTCCTCTCAAGGAGAAAGGAGAAAGCTTGATCTTAATAATATCTCCATCTACATCCTTATACTTTTGCATCTCACAAAGTTCAATAAAGCTATTGAGATGGGTAGCAGGATCATCAGTACCAGCACCAGAAAAATGCTCTCTCATCACAAGATTTAACAAAGCAGGCTTAATTTCATAAAAGGTAGCATCAGGAGCAGGTGGAGCAATGGGAGTGCTTAGGAAATCATTGTTGTTGGTGCTAGTGAAGTCACACAACTTAGTATTCTCAGCAGAGTTCATGTTGGCTAAGGTGGGCAAGCCAAAAATAGCAGTAGCAGCTAGAGCAGGAACTAATTTTTTTGTGTTTTTGAATAAAGCAAGCTAACCAAACTAGTCTAATTTTTTTGGGTTTTTTGAAAAGAGGCAAAAAAACCAAGCAAAAGAAACAAAGAAAACTAAAAACAAAGTAAAGACAAAGGAAGTGAAGGACTCCCCTAGTGAAGACGTCCTTAGCCTCCCCGGCAACGGCGCCAGAAAACTTGTTGATGGTGCTGACGTGGAGAACTTTGTTGGAAACACCAAGAGCAAGGTGTGATGAGCACAGCAACAAGTCTTTCCTCAGTAGAGACCGAGGTTATCGAACAAGAACAAGGAAGGAAACATCACACAGGTGTTGCAAGCAACGCGGAGACATGCACAACACAAACTCAAGACTTTGCCCCAACGAATCAGTGAGGTTGTCAAGCTCACCGGTTTGCTGTAACAAAGGATTAAACATACTGTGTGGAAGGTAATGGTTTGCATCAAGTAAACAAGTAACAGTGGAAGATGTATCAATGGTAAAGATTGGCCCGGGGTCCATAGTTCACTAGAGGTGCTCTCCTTATATAAACAACAGGGCATGAAGGGTAAACAAATTACAGCAGGGCAATTGACAGGAACTGAGCAAGGCATAACAATGAAATTACTAGTCAGAAAGATCCTATGAGATTTGATTGGGCAATACAACAAGATACATAGACCGCCATCCAATTGCATCTATGACTAGAAGTCCACCTTCAGGTTATCATCCGAACCCCCTCCAGTATTAAGTTGCAAGCAACAGACAACTTCTTTAAGAAAAGTGTGTAAGGTAAACAGTCCACATGTTCCATGAACAAGAGATCGTTTTTTTCTCCCTAGTGGCAACAACACATCTACAACCGAAGAGATTTCTGTCACTTCCATTGGAAACTAGAGGGATGAACCCACTATCGAGCATAAATACCCCCTCTTCGAGTCACTAGCAACTAGTTGGCCAAGATAGCTACTAGCAACGGAGAGCATGCAAGATCACAAACAACACAGACATGATAGAATCATAAAGAAAAAACCATTAATCAAACCAACATAATAATCTTATCCATCGGATCCTTGCAAACACAACATGCATGATTACAAATAGATTAGATCTTGATCATTAACGGAGCTCACAAGATCTATACATGAAAGCACAAAGGAGGATAGACAACCATCTAGCTACTACATGGACCCATAGTCAAAGGTGGAACTACTCACGCATCATACCGGAGAGAAGGCCTCCGGGACGATCTCCCCTCCGGCAGGGTGCCTGGAAGAACTTCAGATCCCCCCGATCTGGGGATGATGGTGGCGGCGGCTACAAACGGTTTCGTGGAGATTTGATCGGGTGCTTAGGGTTTCTGCATCGGGGGCTTCTTATAGGCGAAGGGGGAGGCCGAGGCGGCGACCAGGGGCCCCACACCCCTCCCAGGCGCGCGTAGGGCCCACCGACGCCTTGGGGGGTCTGGGCGCCCTAGATAGCCCCTCCGCCCCCCTCTGGACTTCTTGTTCCCCACGGAAAGTAATTGACTTCGGCTCTTGTCCCGTCCAATTCCGAGAATATTTCTTTACCAACTTTTCTGAAACCAAAAACAGCAGAAAACAGGCATCTGGCACTGTGGCAACTTGTTAATAGGTTAGTACTAGAAAACATGTAAAAAGTACCTCAAAGTATAGATAAGCAAAGCAAAGTAGTGTCACATCCCAAGATTTTCCAAATCTTGTAATGTGAAAATAAATGAATAAAATAAAACTTTGTTTGATTTTCAAGGCCAGAAGAAACTTTTTGAATTTAAATGGAATCTCAAACCCATTTGAATCAAATAAATCCTAAAGGGATTTAAAAATATAAACATTTATTAAAGGAAATTAAAAATGTTTTGGAATTATTATTTTGGATCTTTAATAAAAGATTTTGTTTCCAAATGAAAAGGTGGTTTTATAAATAAAGATTATTTTATAAAGCCAAATTAAACTTGGCCAAGATTTTGAAACAAAAGAGTTTTCTTTGATTAAAATAATAAAAGTTTATTTTAAATAAAGTAATAAAGATTTAGCATCCAACCTTATTTGAAGATAAAAGGTTTTACCAAATTAAATTGAAACATCAAAACTTATTAAATTATTTAAAATAAGTTTTCCCAATATTGGATATTCACAAATAAAACCTATTAAAGTGTTTTTGACTTTACTTTAGATTTTAAAATAAATATTCTCAATAAAACAAACCCTAGTTGATTTAATAATGAAAGTCTATTTTATTTAATTAATAATGGACTCTAAAATAAAATGTTATTTTGTTTTAAAACAAGTTTCCAAGTATTTAATATTTCCAAATAAAACCTACTGATTTTGTTTTGAAAATATTTAGGTTTCAAATAAAGACTTGATTAATAAAATCAAACTCTATTTTATTTAAATAACTAGGGCCCATTTTATCCAATTATTAAAGGACCCTAAAATAAAAGATTATTTTGTCTTGAACAAGATTTACAAATGAGTTTTATTTACAAATAAAACCTACTGAATTGATTTTGAAAATATTAGGATTTCAAATGAAGATCTTATTAATAAACAACAAAAACTCTATTTAATTAATAAACCATGGCCTACTTATTTAATTAATAAATGGAACCTAAAAAGATTTAAAATAATATTTTAGAATGTGAATTATAATGTCAAACAGAACCAAATTCAAATGAAAACTTTGTTGATTGTTTGAATTTGTTTGAATGTGTGAATAATTGTTTGAAATTCAAATCAGAAAATAGAAATAGAAAAGAATAAAACAAACAGGCAGAAAAAAAATATGGAAAAGGACAACCCAACAAGGCCCAGCCCAAACAGCCCAACAACCCATCTGCCCTCTTCCCCGAACCGTTTTCTTTTCCACTCAGAACCGCACCCACCCAGCAACTGACTGGTGGACCCTCCCCTTTCTCTCCTTTTCTCACTGACAGCGGACCCCTTTTCCCTGTTCTTCTTCCTCCCTGCGACTCCTTCTTCCCCTCACCTCGCGACCGTTTCTGTCGTTAAATTTCTCGCGGTCAATACACTTTACTGCAGAGATTACTCCTCACCGTGACCACTCAGCGTTAAACGCCAGGCTTCCCTCTCCTTTCTCCCCCAGACGCCCCTCCTCGACACACCTCCAGGCCACCACAATCTCTCCTCGACTGCCTCGGCTCCGACCACCGTCTCCGGCCAATTCAGGCCCGTACACGCCACCCCCAGCCTTCTCGATCACCCTAGAAGCTTCCCCACTCCCAGGCCTTCCTCCCCGTACCACCCATTTGACCGCGGGCGCCCAGAGCATCGGCTTCGACAACATCTGACCGCGCCGCCGTCTGTCTCGCCTCCGACGAGCTTCTCCGGTAATTCTAGACCACCCCGACCCCTTCCGTTCACGCACACATCTTTGCCATGGTCTTGCTCAGCTAACCCCGTCCTCCGTTTGTCTTCTCGTGGACCACAGCCTCGTCTTCGACCGTAGACAGAACCGTCCGTCGCCGTCCACTACTACGGCGAGGAATCGCGATAGAACCCAAGCGCCCCTCGTCCGACCAACACTACCTCGAGCATCACCGTGACCTCCTGAACCCGGTGAGCCTTTTCTCCTCCTCGCTCGCTTCCTAGACCACCGGCACCATCCTCACCTCACCGCGCCGCCAGTCGCCGCCGCGTCAGCGCCGCCCACTTTAGGTCGAGCCTGCCGCAACCGTTCGATCTAGATCGGGCGGGCACGATAGAATCATTTAACGCCGAAGGGGTACGCTTCCAGAACCACTCGATCTAACTAGATCCAACGCCCCACAGTCGCGATCCAACCGAAACGGTATGGACCAGTAAGAACACGCCGCGTGTCGCCTATTAGGTTTAAAAACAGTTTTGAAATCAGAAAATTTTGCAAACTTCAAACCTTTGTAACTTTCAAACCACACGTCCAAATTTGACAAATTTTATATCAATGGATTCAGGAGAACAAGCCCTAGCCAACCATGGCCTTAGTTTAGCAAATAGTATCTGTTAACTTGTTTGAATTTGCAGAAACTTTTGTGTACTTGTTTAGACTAGAAAAATTGTTTAAAAATGATTTTTGGATTAAAACCTTTGCAAAATGGTTTGTTGTGACCTTACTGACCCTAGGAACCAACCCTTGGTATTAAAAATGATTTTTGAAAGATTTAGGTTAGATTAATTGACTTAGCCATTTTCTAGCCAAATAAAAAGAATGGTTTTTGTTATAAAAATGTTTATGAAAAGAAAACTTCAAGGAAATGTTTTGGACCAAACCTACTGACCTAAAAACACCAAGTTTTGCAATAGCAACTCATTTGGTGAACAACTTAAGAGTTTTTGCCTTAATAAAAACATTTTTCACCACATGAAATGATGAATGGATTTAAAAATAGTTTTTGGACAAAACCCTCTAACTAATGACTTTGCCACCTTGGTAAAAGATCAATTTGGATCTTACAAAGTTTAGAAACCCCATAGAGACCCCTTTGCAAAATAAAACTATCTTGTGCATGCTCCCATGCATGAATTAGTTTCCATTGTTTTGTGTGTGTGAAATTGTTGAGTGACTTTTGTTTGGAATGTGAATTGAATTTGTGTTTGCTTGATTGATTTATAGTGAAGTGTGAGACTAGCAAGATCAAGGAGTGAACCACCATTCCCTACCAAAAAGGCAAGTGATGCTTCATACTTTCTATCCTATTACTTTCTCTATGCATTAGTGATTTTGCTAAATAAACTTGCATGGATTTTTCTAAGTATAGATCTTGCTATAGGAAACCTAGTAGATGAATCCTTAGTAGGATTTTCCTAAGTTAAGATTCTTACTACTACCAAGATTAGCCTAGCTAATAGAAAACATGGGTGGAATATATATTCACACTATGGAAAAATATTCTAAGTCTAAGGACTTGTGATTTTGTTTAATAAAACAACTAAGTTAATGTATCACCTGGGTGGAGATGGAAGGATTGGGTTATGTTGAGTGGTTCACAATGCCATAGACTTGGATTGTGTATCTCACTTGTGGATGGCCACCCAGGAAACAAAGAGATTTGAGATGTCAAATGTTGAGAAGCTTCAAGTGCAACCACTTGGCAATATGGGCTCTGCCATGATCATATAGGTTGCAAGAACTTAGCCAAATGGACAGTGGGTGGTAGTGTTTGATAGGTTGGAACGCGTCCATTTTGGTCTAAGGGAAAGCTTCTGAAAGATCTTGTCTTGGGAAACCAAGTCTTGTGGGGAAAGTGCACCACCTCTGCAGAGTGTAAAATCTAAGTACTTAGCCATGTCCCTGGTAAAGGACAATTTGAGCATCAATACATGGAAGCAATCAAGAATCTCATCATTCAAATTTCTAAATTAAAACTTGTGGTTTGAACAAGGGTTGTTTGAATTCTTCAATCATTGATGGAGAGATGGCTTGGTACAAGGATCTTGAAATCTTTGATTGAGGGAAATGATTTTGTCAAACAAAAACTTAGTATTTTCAAATGTTAAGGAAAAATCTATTTTGAGCAATGCAAGCCTCAACTCCACTTAGCCAAATGCATATAGATGATAGACTCCACTATACTACCATAGTATCACTTGCCAATACAATTCAAATGTATTGACCCTTGTGGCTGTAACTTGTATGTTGCAGGTTTGATTGTTTTTAGTGAAGATTGTTTGATTAGGATTACAAAGTCTACAACCAACATCTGCCTGTGGCACTTTGAAGATGAAGGACCCATGACTATATTTATTCCGCTGAAATGTAATGTAATGGCCATATGAGCTATGTTTGATGTAATAAACTTATGTTATTCCTGGTTATAAAGTTATGTTATGACCTCTGTTTCTTGATATCTAAACTGTGGATGCTAGCTATTGATCCAGGGACTAGCATTGTAAACACAGGAGGGATCAATCTTATCTAAGGTTGGGACCCCTACAAGTAGATACTAAACAAGCATGGAGCATCAAAAATTATAGATACATTTCCGACGTATCATGGTCAGTCCGGCAAATGACAACGACAGATATGACAGCAACGATTACAACAATGAGGAGGAGGAGGTGTGGGAGGAGAAGAAGGAGAAGAAGGAGAAGGAGGAGCAGGACAATGACAAGAGCTTTCGCTCGGTTGTATCTCGAAACTTCTACATATATTATCAGAATTTAAATTTCAAGAATGCATCATCCTTTTTGTGTTTTTGTATGTTAAACTAGGAAATCTATTGTGTTGTATATATATGTAGTGGTAGTAGTACCAAATACATACCGTTTAATTATGCAAGAGAAAATAGAAATGATTTCTCTAAATTTCTCGCATAGAAAAATTACTTATAATCCCATATTATCCCAGGAACCGGTGCCACTGCCACTTGTGGAACCAGCGCCATCTCCACGATCGCCACATATACACGGTGAGTTCTCTCTGCAGTTTCTTCTTCCTCTCCCACTAGTTCTGGAATCACTAGCAGTTCCTATTCCACTAGTTCGTCTTCCCTCTCCCTCATTCCATTCTTTAGTTCACATTCTTCCTATTCCACCTACTCGATTCACCCATTTTGCAAGCATGGACGACGAGAAAATCACAATAGATACCCACATCGTCCCTGCCCATGACACCATGACTTTGAAGGTGGTGTACACCAATGATAAATCAATTGTGGGAAGAACTCTCGCCAGGTTTGAGAAATTGATTGAGAAGGAGAAGTACATGTTTGTGGGCCTAGATTTGGAGTACACCGTTGAAAATAAGAGGAAATCACCTCCACAAGAGATTATCGTCGTGCAAATCGCCCTACATGAGGACGTCCTTGTTTACCACTTCTATAGGTATGCATGAAAGCTAAATTTGAGATCACATTGCATCCCTTGTGATATAATTACATGTACACCTTGCATTCCTAACCCTCTAACTGCAGGAGTAAACCAACTGAGAAGCATTGTCCAACTCTGGTCAACTTCTTGTGTGGTAAAGAGATAAATTTTGCGAGCGTGGACATCAGAAATGACACAACTATGCTTGCTCATGCATTGGTAAAAATTCCATATGGGTACCACGTCGACATCCAAAATATATACAAGATCAAACCATTACCAGAAAGGGATGGAATGGGTGATCTGGCAGCAAAAATCATCGACGGCTCCCGTGCAAAATCTAATAATTTGTATTGGACACATCACAAGTACTGGGAGTGGAAGCCGATGACCCAGGAGCGCCTCGAGTATGCAGCAAGAGACGCCTGCATGGTGTACGAGATGTACCGTAGGCTCATTTCCATGAAAGATGGGATGCTTTAGGGGGTTTTCACGACATAGCTATGCCCTGGTTGCAAGACAGCCTAGAAGAGGAAGGAGGAGGACCGGAAGTAGTGGGAGTAGGAGCAGGAATGTTGGAATGGTGGCAGCAGCAAGCGGTTGAAGGGGAAGCAGATCAAGAAGGATGATAGCTAGTGGTGGTGATCAATTATGTGTTTGAACTAGTTCAGTTTGTAGTTTATTTTTATTAGTATGTTTGTGATCTACATAGTTCAGTTTGGGATCTATGCGTTGGAAGGGGGAACATGGATCAAACCAGCATCACCAATTCAGTTCATTTTGGGTAGTATGGCCTGGAGCTACATGTTGAAATTTATGCCTAAATAGGCCCAGCCCATTTATTATATGCCAATAAATTCCTAAAAACCTAGAGGCCCATTAGGCCCATTCATGCAAGGCAAGATCTGGGACAAATGTTTAGTCTCACATTGCTAGTTGAGTGGAAGTTGGACCAGCTTATAAGGAGAGATCTTCCACCACTTGTACGAGCTTGATAAGAGAATACATATACACACACGCTCCTCCTCCTCCACACTCGCCTCGTAACACCATGCCTCTTCACGACGTGCGCGCGCCGCGGGTTGCGGGAATCTCGTCGAGCCAAGTTTTATTTTGCCACGCATGAATGGTGTATGACCAGTTGTATAAAAGCTGAAAATCTTTTGCTCGAGTGGACTTTTAATACGAGCTAAATGAATACGAACTGAGTGGAGGCTGTCCGGCGGGCCACCGCCTGTTCGCTTCAACTTCTGTCCATTCGTTTCATCTCCTGCGCATCCTGTCTGCTTTCTCCTCTATGCCTACATAACAGAGAGGTCGCACCTCCTCTCAGACATACTGTCATACGTACTTTGCACCTCCAGTTCCAAAGCACTGCGCTACCTAGTCTTCCCTATTCCGTATTGCGGCGTGCACCGCGAGCCGGGACAGTAGGCCTCCGAGACCCCGCTTCTTCGAGTCCTGTACGGGAGAAGGGCGATAAGGTTTTTGGGGAGCGCTATTGGCACGACTACTGGCTTCATCACGGACTCCCTCACGGATAGCGATTGCGGCGACATTTTCCTCGACGAGGATTTCTTCCCCGACATTAGCACCCTCTTCCTCAACGACATGTCTAACAACGGTGCCAACTCGAACATCGGCGGTTCCTCTGCTGCTAGTGCCGTGTATATTTTCTTTCTCAACCTTGTTCTGATTGCATTTCAAGTTTTACACCTTCCAGTCTGTTTGGTTATCTGCCTTAATATGTATTCGCTATTTCACATGATTAGTATACTTTCTATTATTCTAATCATATTTTATCTAGCATTTATTATGGGTAATTTGCTTGGTAAATTGCTCTTTTATTCAACAATCCAAAAACCTTATTTCAGGCAATTTGCCCCAAGTGGCTTTGTTGCTTCTATGAAGCCACATGTGTTTGAAGGTGTGAATTACAAACGATGGCGTGCGAGAGCAGTGCTCTAGTTTCAGACCATGAGCTGCTATAACGCCATCTATGGCGCACCTGAGGGAGATCTTAATCCCGCTCAGGAAGAGGCGTTCCAAAAACTTGATACCACTTTCAAGGCTGCCTTGATCAGAATTCTTGGCGACAATATTGTCGATTAATATATGTCATTTAGCAATGGTAAGGATATGTGGGATGCGCTCGAGAGAAAATTTGGAGTCTCCGATGCTGGCAGTAAACTGTATGTCATGGAACAATTCTATGACTATAAAATGGTTGATGACCGCCCCATTGTGGAGCAGGCTCATGAGATACAGTCACTTGCCAGGGAGCTTGAGCACTTCACTTGTGTATTACCGGACAAGTTTGTTGCTGGAGGCATTATTGCCAAACTTCCCCAGTCATGGAGGAATTTTGCTAATTCTCTGAAGCACAAGAGACAAGAGTTCTCCATGACGGATCTCATTGGGACTCTTGATGTGGAAGAGAAGGCGAGAGCAAAAGACACACGTGCTCGAGGTACCGAGAGAGGTTCTAATGCCAATCTGGTATAGAAAAGGAACTTCAAGCCTCACAAGTTCAAGAACAAAGGCAAGTTTGAAGGCAAAGGAAAGTTCGATGGAAAGAATAAGGCCTCACAATCTACCAGCTTCAAGAAGAAGACTGATAAGAAGAAAGGTGCTTGTCATCTGTGCGGTGATCCTGATCATTGGGCTCCTGCTTGTCCCAACCGCTTTGAAAAGCGCCAACATGGGAAGGGCAACAACATTGCTAATGTTGTCATGGGCGACGTTGAGATGAAAGATGTTGGGTATGGTATATTACCTACTGTTCTTTCATTATGTCATTCTCCTGATTGGTGGATTGACACGGGCACTAATGTACATGTCTATTCTAATATTTCCATGTTTTCTTCATATTAGGTCAGAGGGACTCAAACCGTGCTGATGGGGAACGACTCACATTCTTCTGTTCATGGTGTTGGTACGTTCGATCTGAAGTTCACTTCGGGAAAGACCGTGCGCCTGAAGAACGTGCATCATGTTCGCTCAATAAATAAAAATCATGTTAGCGGATCTCTTCTGTGTCAAGATGGCTACAAGATTGTATTCGAGTCCAATAAATTTGTAATTTCGAAGTATGGAACCTTTATTGGTAAAGGCTATGAGTGCGGAGGCTTGTTCCGCTTATCTCTGTCAGACATTTGTAATAAAGTTGTTAATCATATTTACACGAATTTTGAATCAAATGTCTGGAACTCTCGTCTTTGTCATATTAATTTTGGTTGTATGACGCGGCTAGCTAAAATGAATTTAATCCGTGATTTTGCAACTATTAAGGGATCTAAGTGCCAAGTCTGCGTGCAAGCTAGACAACCTCGCAAGTCACATACGACTGCAGAAGTGAGAAATTTAACACCACTAGAGCTCATACATTCTGATCTTTGTGAGATGAATGGTGTGGTGACAAAAGGTGGAAACAAATATTTCATGAATTTGATCGATGACTCTAAGAGATATTGTCATGTGTATCTTCTAAAATCAAAATATGAGGCTTTAAGTTTATTCAAAGTATATAAAGCTGAGGCAGAAAATCAACTTATCGAAAGATTAAGAGGCTTAGGTCTGGTCGTGGTGGAGAGTATTTTTCCAACGAGTTTGATTTATTTTGTGTGGAACATGGCATAATTCATGAGAGGACGCTTCCCTACTCATCCTAGTCAAATGGAGTAGCTGAAGGAAAGAACCGTACTCTAACAGATTTGGTTAACGCCATGTTTGACACATCGGGTCTCTCCAAGGAATGGTGGGGGAGGCACTATTGACTGCGTGTCATGTCCTAAACCGAATTCCCACAAAAACAAAGATATTAATCCATTGGAAGAATGGGAGAAGAAAATATTAAAACTCTCTTACTTGCGTACTTGGGGTTGTTTGGCAAAGGTTAATGTACCAATCCCCAAGAAGCGCAAGCTTGGGCCAAAAACCATTGATTGTGTTTTTCTGGGCTATGCTTTCCATAGCATTGGTTATAGATTCTTGATGGTAAAATCTGAAGTACCTGACATTCATGTCGGTACAATCATGGAGTCGACTGATGCGACTTTCTTTGAGGATATCTTTCCTATGAAGGATAAACCTAACTCATCAAATCCGGAGATACCTAGTTCATCAAATCAGGAATTTGCTACATTTTCTGAACCTACCATTCCAATTGAACACTCTAAAAGTCCTAAGGAGGATGATAATGAAATTCCTAAAAGGAGCAAGAGACAGAGGACTGCAAAATCCTTTGGTGATGATTTCATTGTGTACCTTGTGGATGACACTCCCACTTCCATTTCAGAAGCATATGCATATCCTAATGCTGACTACTGGAAGGAAGCCGTCCATAGTAAGATGGATTCCATCTTATCTAATGGAACATGGGAGATCACTGATCGCCCTTATGGGTGCAAACCTGTAGGGTGCAAGTGGATGTTTAAAAAAAAGCTTAGACCTAATGGTACTATTGAGAAGTACAAGCTACGTCTTGTGGCCAAGGGATATACTCAAAAAGAAGGTGAAGACTTCTTTGACACTTACTCACCCGTTGCCAGATTGACCACCATTCGAGTATTACTATCATTGGCTGCCTCTCATGGTCTTCTCATTCATCAAATAGACGTTAAGATAGCTTTCCTTAATGGAGAGTTGGATGAGGAAATTTACATGGATCAGCCAGATGGTTTTGTGGTAAATGGTCAAGAAGGAAAGCTGTGCAAGTTGTTGAAATCTTTATATGGCCTAAAACAAGCCCCTAAGCAGTGGCATGAGAAGTTTGAAAGAACTTTAACTGCTCCAGGCTTTGTTGTAAATGAAGCTGATAAATGTGTGTACCATCGCCATGGTGGGGGTGAGGGAGTCATCCTTTGTTTGTATGTTGATGACATACTGATTTTCGGAACCAACCTTAATGTAATTAAGAAGGTCAAAGATTTCTTATCTCGTTCCTTTGAGATGAAGGATCTGAGAGTAGCTGATGTCATCCTGAACATCAAGCTATTGAGAGATGATGATGGTGGGATTACATTGCTTCAGTCCCACTATGTGGAAAAGGTCTTGAGTCGTTTCGGGTATAGCGACTTCATGTTTTCTCCTACACCGTATGATCCTAGTGTGTTGCTTCGAAAGAATCGAGGAAATGCTAGAGACCAACTGAGATACTCTCAAATTATTGTCTCGCTTATGTATTTATCTAGTGCCGCGAGGCCTGACATCGCTTTCGCTGTAAGAAAACTCAGTCGATTTGTTTCAAATCCAGGATATGATCACTCGCATGCTCTTGAGAGAGATATGCGCTATCTAAAAGGCCCTGCAATTTATGGCATTCACTATACCGGGTATCCGAGGGTACTAGAGGGTTATAGTGATTCAAATTTGATATCTGATGCTGACGAGATAAAGGCCATGAGTGGATATGTATTCACACTTGCTGGTGGCGCTGTTTCTTAGAAGTCTTGCAAGCAGAACTCACAGCATTAGACACAACCACTATTGAAGCAGATTGGCTTCATGAACTCTTGATGAACTTATCTGTGGTTGAAAAACCAATACCCGCAATCCTTATGAACTACGATAATCAAACTATGATTTTCAAGGTAAATAGTTCTAAGGATAATATTAAGTCATCAAGACATGTGAAGAGGAGACTGAAATCTGTCAGAAAAATAAGAAACTCCGGAGTTATTGCATTGGATTATATCCAAACATCTAAAAGCTTGGCAGATCCCTTCACAAAGGGTCTATCATGCAACGTGATAGAAAATGCATCGAAGGAGATGGGTATGAGACCCACAATTTGAGCTTTTCATAGTGTTAAACCACTATATGTGATCGGAGATCTCGTGAATTAGAATTGGGAGACAACCTGTTGGTTAGCTGAGAGAAAAGTATCCCTACTTTAATGAACACCACTCCATAAAGATGCAATACTTTCCTATTCTGCACGGCATGTTGATTTATTATCTTAATGTGTTCTAAGTGGCTTATCTTAACCAAATATGTTGTCCTGTAGAACATTTTTTGAAGAACACACCTATATGAGTCTGACTGTTTAAACCTTCTAGTCTATGAGGGTAGGGTGCTCTCTAATAAACTCATGAAAGGTCATGGAGTAATGACGCATAAGCTCCACCCGCGGGGGAAGTCCCACAGTAGCCTAGTATCGGTCAAGACTTTTTGTGAAGCTAGGTTCGTAGCAAACTTGCAGTTCAAGGCATAGTCCACTGTACAAATTGCAGCCAATTATAACATAAAGCTCTAGGTGGAAGTTCAACTTAACGGTCTCCACTACAGTACCGGTATATAAACAATGTTTTGGAACCAAAGGCAAACTTCATGTGCCTCTGGGATCTGGTGGGGGATTGTTGGAATTTTTGCCTAAATAGACCCAGCCCATTTATTATATGCCAATAAATTCCTGAATTCCTAGAGGCCCATTTGGCCCATTCATGCAATGCAAGAGCTGCGACAAATGTTTAGTCCCACATTGCTAGTTTAGTGGAAGTTGGACCAGCTTATAAGGAGAGCTCTTCCATGACTTGTACGAGCTTGAGAAGAGAAGACATATACACGCGCGCTCCTCCTCCTCCTTGATCGCCTCGCCACGCCACGCCACGCCTTGCCTCATCACGTCACGACGCGCGCGCAGCGGGTTGCGGGAATCTCGCCGAGCCGAGATTTATTTTGCAACGGATGAATGGTGTATGAACAGTTGTACAAAAGCTGAAATGTTTTGCTCGAGTGGACTTTTAATACGAGCTAAATGACTATGAACTAAGTGGAAGCTGTCCGGTGGGCTGCCGCCTGTTCGCTTCAACTTCTGTCCAATCGTTTCATCTCCTATGCAACATGTCTTCCTTCCCCTCTGTGCCTATATAAGAGAGAGGTCGCACCTCCTCTCAGACATACTGTCACACGTCCTTTGCGCCTCCAGTTACAGAGCACTGCGCTACCTAGTCTTCCCCATCCCGTGTTGCGGCGTGCACCGAGAGTCGGGACAGTAGGCCTCCGAGACCCACTGCTTCGAGTCTTGTACGTGAGGAGGGAGATAAGGTTTTTGGGGAGCGCTTTTGGCGCGACTACTGGCTTTATCACGGACTCCCTCACGGATAGTGATTGCGGCAACGTTTTCCCCGACGAGGATTTCTTCCCCGACATCAGCACCCTCTTCCTCGGCGACATGTCTAATGACGGTGCCAACCCGAACGCCGGCGGTTCCTCTGCTGCTACTGTCGTGTATATTTTATTTCTCAACCTTGTTCTGATCGCATTTCAAGTTTTACGCCTTGCATTATGTTTGGTTATCTGCCTTAATATGTATTCGCAATTTCATAATTTGTATACTTTCTATTATTCGTATCATGTTTTATCTAGTTTTTATTATGGGTAATCTTCTTGGTAAATTGCTCTTTTATTCAACACTACCTCGTAGTTCCCCCAAGAATTTTCCCAAAAATCATTTCCAGGTACAAAACATGACACTTCTTCAGAGATCCAATAAGAGATTAGCAAGACCCAACACATAGCAAGGAACCCTAACTTCCGTGATCTCAGCCAAATTTCAAAACCGGCATAGAAATTCAAAAATAATTCAAAAAATGTGAAACCTTAGCACATAGTCATTTTATGTTGCCTAGTTGGAGGGAAAAATAACAAAAATAAAATATTAGGATCATTCAAAAAAGTTGTCACAGAAATCAACTACAGCCTTCGAGGATTCATGGCTTTCGGGGCAAGATAAGCTAGGTCATGACCACAGCCATGGCATAGTTTGTTATAATGTGCCCATATTCCACACATGTGTGTATCTTGTGATGGAAAACAATGTTGCTTCATGAAGTTTTCATGTTCTCTGCATGGAAAATCCTTTTTCCATTTTCGCGATGCCGAAAAGGGCCTATTTTGTGAAGCAACCACCAAGGATGTGATGTGAAAATTCGTCACCCGATTTTTATTAAATACTAGAGTGCATTTAGTGGACAATTCACCAGTTTATTTTACCTAGAACCTCTCGGGGCAACCTTCGTGATATAAACAAGTTTCTGCCAGTGTAGCTGGAAGAGGCTCAAATTTAGCCTGGATCTACCTCGTAGCTCTCCCAGTTTTTTCCAAAGAATAATTTCCATGTACAAAACATGGCACATCTTTAGAGATCCTATAAGAGATTAGCAAGACCCGGCAAATAGCCTGAAACCCTAATTGCCGCAATCTCGTATGAATTTCAAAGCTGGCATAAAAATTTCAAAAAATGTGAAACCTTCGCACATAGTCATTTAATGTTGCCTTGTTGCAGGAAAAAATAACAAACATGGAATATCAGGATTATTAAAAAAAGTGTTCACAAGAATCACCTACCGCCTTCTAAGATTCATGGTTTTGGGGGCAAGATGAGCTAGGTCATGACCACAGCCATGGCATAGTTTGTTATAATTTTCCCATATTCCGAACGTGCGTGTATCTTGTGATGGCAAATAATGTTGCTTCATGAAGTTTTCATGTTCTCTCCATGGAAAATCCATTTTCCAGGTGCCGAAAAGGGCCTATTTTGTAAAGTAGCCAGCAAGGATGTGATGTCAAAATGCATCACCCAATTTTTAATAAATACTAGAGTGAATTTAGTGGCCAATTCACCAGTTGGCTTCACCTAGAACCTATCGGAACAACCCCCGCGATATAAACAAGTTTCTGCCGATGTAGCTCGATGTAGCTAGAAGAGGCTCAAATTTAGCCTGGAGCTTCCTCGTAGCTCTCCCAAAAAAATTCCAATGAATTATTTCTAGGTATAAAACATGACACTTCTTCAGAGATTCAATACGAGATTAGCAAGACCCGACACATAGCCAGGAACCCTAACTGCCACAATCTCGTTCGAATTTCAAAACCGGCATAAAAAATTCAAAAATGTGAAACCTTCGCACGTAGTCATTTAATGTTTCCTAGTTGCAGGCATAAATAACAAACATGGAATATCAGGATTATTTGAAAAAAGTGTTCACAAAAATCACCTACCGCCTTCGAGGATTCATGGTTTTTGGGGCAAGATGAGCCAGGTCATGACCACAGCCATGACATAGTTTGTTATAATGTGCCCATATTCTGCGCGTGCATGTATCTTATGATGTCAAACAATATTCTTCATGAAGTTTTCTCATTCTCTGCATGAAAAATCCATTTTCTCGGTGCCGAAAAGGGCCTATTTTGTGAAGCAGGCACCAAGGATGTGATGTTAAAATGCATCACCCCATTTTTAATAAATACTAGAGTGCATTTAGCAGCCAAATCACCAGTTGGCTTCACCTAGAACCTCTTGGTGTAACCCCAGCAATATAAACAAGTTTCTGCCAGTCTAGCTGGAAGGGGCTCAAATTTACCAGGAGCTACCTCATAGCTCTCCCAAGAATTTTCCAAAAAATCATTTGCATGTACAAAACATGGCACTTCTTCCGAGATCCAATAAGAGATTAGCAAGACCCGGCACATAGCCAGGAACCCTAACTATAGTGATCTCGGCCGAATTTCGAAATCGGCATAAAAAATTCAAAAACAAATCAAAAAATGTGAAACCTTCACACATTGTTGGTTTATGTTGCCTAGTTGCAGTAAAAAATAACAAACATGGAATTATTCAAGAAAGTTTACACATAAATCAGGTACCACCTTCGAGGATTCATGGCTTTCGGGGCAAGATGAGCTAGGTCATGACCACAGCCATGGCCAAATCATGCATGTGTCACTAGAATATGTACAAAAGTGTGATGAGTTGTTGAGTTAGGAAATATATGTAGCACAATTGTGATGGGTTGTTCAGATAGAATATGCCTACTATCTAGGGTTTTATTGAAAACAGAGACCGTATGTAGCATAATTAACTGCTGCTTGTAGGGTTACATGCAACTTTGTAGGGATGATTCTGACGTGCTCTATTATGCCTTTTCGAGAAAAAAACCCAGACATTAGCCCAGTAGATCTACCCGTTTGATGAGCTTTCAACCGTGTTTTGGACACAGTTTGAATCTTACCTAAATTTGAATATAGTATCCAAAATACTTTTACATCTCTTAAGATGATTATACAAATATTATGTCACAAACAGAACATAAAGTAGTAGTCCAGATTGTTGCATTATTGTAGATTTATTTGTCAATAATTTATAGTTTTCATCACGAGGACCTTATAGTGAAGTCTTTTTTAATGGTTAATTTATTTGTAACCTCCATCATGCATCTGATGGCCATGACACCAAGCCCAAATTTCCAGGTCAGGTCCTTGTCGTCGGATTGTCGACAAGTACGCTATAGGGTGTCCTGACGGTGTTGATAAGATGGGGTGTGAGCAGTCAGATGTTTCGAGAACAGTGAGGACAAATTTACCCAGGTTCAGATCCGACCACGGTGATCGGATCCTACTCCTGCTAGCAATCAGTAATATATCAGCGAGAGCCGGATGTTACAGAGGATTACAAGAGAGGTTCGCCTGAGCGAGTAGGTTGTGTTTGATCTATGATCTAGTGACCTAAAGGCTCCCCTAGTGCCGGTTTATATATTCACCAGGACCTAGGGTTATAGGAGAGACCTATCCGGCTATGTTACAAAGTCGGTAACTAGATACAGCTTAGATTACAAGTGATACTACATGCCTAAGTCGGTAACTCCTCTAGGCCTTGTCGTAGCCAGAAATGGCTTCTCTTCTTTATCTGACTGGGCCGCCCATAAAGAAAAGCTCTAACCCATTGGTGGGCCACCCTGGTCAATTAGTCATGTGAGTATACCTAGAAAGTATATCCCCAACAGTAGCCCCCGAGAGTCTCCAAGATCCAATGTCGGATAAATCGTCTAGCTTGATGGTTTCTTAGTCTTGAGAATCTTGAAGGGTTCCCAAAACTTATTTTAATAAGGTAGGATTTCGAGTCATCTGATTCGGATCTATTTCATTTTGACTTCAGTCCTTTCCTTGCTCGATTCAAAACATGAACCAGATTTTAAACATCGGCGTGCTGTCTGACAACTTTTCAGACGAGGTCTTGTCACTAACAAGAGTCCCATCAGTATGACCGTTGGTGTGCCCATATTTTATAGAAAAGAATACCGTTTCAATGTCCGCGCAAGAATCGGGGGGGCAGAGGAGTTGCGAGGAAGCCACCTCCCTCTCTCCTATACACGTGGCACAAATCTTGCGGTTTAAATGCGAATCTTGGAGCAGAGGTAAATAAGAGAGAGGAAACCCTTCTCTCCCAGATTCATCCCTCACTGTTTCATTCATTGCCTACTCGTACTCCTAGAGCCCTCCTTAGCTATTCTCATCTACACACCGAGAAAACCCCAATCACCGCCAATCTTCAAACCTTCCCTGACGATATGGAGGCGCCATCTAGCTCCAGAGCGGCAGCAGCGACGAGCGCGACGGTGGAGGAGAGGAAACTGCGGGGCCTTTGGGTCCCTAGCGCTATGGACAACACCGAGCTCCAAGTTATGGAGGACGAGGGCTACATCATCGACGTTGCCGCTCCCCACCAAGAGTCGTGGGACGCGGAGGCGCTGGAACTGTCCGAGGATTTGATCCTTGCGAAAAGGAGGATCGAGTTCTTGACTAAGAGCAAGGGGCTCCATGTATCCAACTTGATCCGCTGCTGGCTGGATCACCGGATTTAGCCATTATAGTTTCACGGAGACCGCTTGATGCACACGGTCTCCGGAGATCGGAAAGACAGCCTGAAGTTCAGTCCGACTCGGATAGCCGCGAAGGACTACAAGAACCGAATGCAGTACCTGATCAAGGAGCGGGTGGAGAATAAAATCCCCGAAGTCTCCATGAAATGTACACCGTCGACCGTCCTCTGATCCCGGTAAGTACTTCCACTTGTTATTAAGCTTATTTTCTGTTTTCCGCCTCATAATTGGACTTCTCTCTTACCGATGCTCTTATCTTGCCCCTATCAAGGGATACGACTCGGAAGCGACGGAGGACAACGAGGTAAAAGAAGTTCTTGCCTCCGCTTCCAAGAAGCGCAAGGCCAAGGATGTTGTTATCACTGCTGGCACACAAGTGTTGCCAATAGTTAAAAGGTATCCACTTTGTGGTTTTTAATATCATGTAGACTTTTTTTATTTTTGAAGCACATCTGACATTCATTCATATGTGTTCAGAGCAAAATCTATTTTGAAGAGGTAGTTTAAGCCCAAGGGCAAGCCATGCAAGCAACTGTGCCAGCAGAAGCTTGTCATATCTCCTATTTTTCCTGCACCAACTCCAAGCAGTGCCCAGACATCAGTGCTAGAGGTTTTCGCCTCTCCCGATGCTGGTTCTTCCATCCCCGATGCCAGCACCACCTCGAAATCCCTGGTTACCATTGGTATCCAGGCAACTAACAAGGGTGAACCCATCAAGGGTAATGATCCCATGATGATATGAACAGGGGAAGTGGATAAAGTGGCCGGCTCTACTGTCAACACCCGGATTTTTAATCCCAGATGCCTGTTATGCCATACATCGCAATCCCAGGATTACCATTTTTGCGAGACATAACAGATTGGATATCACGGTACATCATCCATTACAAACCATACATAAGGTCTTACACGAATAAGGATCTCATGATCCAGTATTAAAACAATTCAAGCAGCGGAATAACCTAATAATAACGATAGCGTGGGTGAAGCTCCATCTTCATGGTCACAGGCAATGCTGACGATGGGAGATGATCCTAGTTGTCGTAACCTTCCTGCGGTCCATCCTCCTGGTAGTCCTCTTCATAGTCTGGCCATGAGAATAGCTAGGGACAAAGCCATGAGTACTCTTTAAGTAATCGCAAACTAATACTAACAAGTGATGTGGTTTTGGAATATGAAGTACTAAGATCTAGGGTTATTTTGCAAAAAGCCAGATTTATCTCTACTGAGTTCAGAAGCAAAGAAACCTAGTTGAAAGTTTTATAACACCAAAGTGGGCACTTGAATTTCATATCACAACTCCGTTGTGGTCAAGTCAAAGCCATAAATCATTTCACGAGTCGTTTTGAAAACATCTAACGACAGAACATTATGGCCAGTCCAACTGTCCATAACTACGGACGCGGCTATTCGAATAGTTTGACACTCTGTAGAGATTGTACACTTTCACCACAATATTCGATACACCGTCAGGAACAAATCCTGATTCACCATACTCAGTATGCGGATAATCAATCCTAACCTTTCAATTACACGCCCTAGTATAGGCACCTCTCCTATGAGTTTGGCCACCCAACCATGACCAACTGTCATCTTGGGTACTGCACAGGTGGACAATCTTCACAAGGCAGCCTCAGCTCAAACCTTGGACGCAAGGGAACCCATACTAAGGTATATAAATTTCCAGTCAAGCCCTACCCAATTTTCGGGTATCGTGGTTATATGGTAAAATTGGAATGGTATTTCATCCAGACAACCATCAGTTTTATAAAGGGCCAAGGCTCATGCCTTAACATTTTCATCATCAAAATCATCTGGTGTTTAAGAACACATGTCAAAACATTTCAGTAGAATGACTCATCATTCTAAGGTTTTCAGAACCATTTTCACCAAGTATTCCCATCTAAAGTTGATCAAGTTTTATGCTTAGCACTAGCATCTACAAGTGGGGGTAAATACTAAAGAAGGGTGGTACTCAAGTGTGAATGATCTAAGTTCAATCTCATGCCTCGGGATGACATCAAGATTTTCTAACTCAGGTCAAGTTTTATGCTCTTTATGCTTCCTTCAATTATCTTTCTAGAATCTACAAGTCACTAAGTAAACTCTAAGATAAATCTTTGATAAAGATATAAAATAACTAAGATTGCAATTAAAACTGGGATTGTGGGTCATCAAGGCTTGCAAGTATTGTCTTGCTTAAGTAACAATGCAAGTAGTAGCTTGCTCAGTTAATAGCTTGCTAATTCAACCAGTATTATTAGGCTTGCAAGGTTGCAAGTACAAGCTTGCTACATTGCAAGTGTTAGCTTGCCTTGTGCAGAGTAGTGGTTGAAGTTCTCCTTGGCTTCTTCCTCATAGTATCCTCCTTCCTCCTCGTATCCTTGGTCGGTACTATCATCTATAAATAAATACGAGGTACACAATCACCACACAATTCTTAACTACTCTATTTAGCACACAAAGGTTCATACTATATGATCAAGCATCATCACTAACCTTACAATTATTAAGGCAAATAGTTTTATTTTCTTTATTTTGGAAAAGTAATTTCTATTCATTGAAAAGCTACTTAAGATTTAATATTCTCCCACTAAAACATGGGGCCATGCTGACACATGTCATCACCACATATTTCTGTACATGGGAATGTGATTTAAAGTGGTGCCACAATTTAATAAGGTTTAACCTTTTTATTTTAATTATTTAAAGTGACTAGAATGGCTTATGAGGCATTCTTTTATTACTTGATCATTTATTTCTGTAAGTAACCCTATAAATTTTTATATATTCTGAAAGGTATGGTTAAATGTGATTTTTGAGAGTTGGAATCAACTCAGAAGCTTTCATGGTTGAATTTTGAAAAATGTTTGGATGCAGAGAAGCTTCTGCTTGTTATTTTTACCATGAGTGATCTACAAATCTAATTTGTTTGAATCCAATGGGCTTGTATTAAGCATTCTAGTACCTTTCTAACAAAATTTGTTTCATGCATTTTGGTTCAGTCAATCGAGCTGGGTTGATTTTTGAATCTAGGTACAAAACTGATTTTGAAACTAAATGAATAAATCTAAGTTTGAATTGATGGGTCGCGCGGGATGTTTAACTAGGCCGGCCCACTATGCATAGCGCGCGGGCTGGTTAAGTGAACGACCCCACTCGTCAGTGAGACAGCAAGTGGCGAAGCGGTATGGGGAGATGTGGATTGTACGATCTAACTCTAATCCTACGGTCATGGTTCATCGTCCACGCCTGAATAGGACGCGGCGAGGTTGAACCCTAACGCGGCTAGTGGGGGTCAGTGGGGCTCACCGGGGCTCCGGCGATGGTCGGCGATGGGGGCGAACGACAAAGTCGACGATGGCGATCCTCCTAGTACCGGTAGCTCCTCCTGGGGCGGCTCCAACCGATGGCGCCTCTCCTCCTCTACAGCGGCCAACTCCGGTGAAATTCCGGCCACCTGGTGCTCCTCTTGCTCTGGGGGTGAGTGGGTGTGATCAATCAGAGGTGGGGAGTGAGATGGTGTGCTCAAATCGAACGGGTGTGGCCTCCTTTTATAGTGCCTGAAGGGGACCGAGGGGTGCGGGCTCGGCTCGTCATGGTCGTCGGCACAACGTGCTAATGGCATGGGCAAAGGTAGGGGACGATGCGTTGCCTCCTGGCGAAGTTCAACGGCTTGATGGCGTGGCGTGGGGCGGTGAGGAACGGTCGGAACATCGCGGCGCTCTAGGCGGGTCCGACATGGATTTTAATGGCGCACAGCGTCCTGTGGATGGAAACATTGTCACCAAGGGTGGACGTGAAATTTACGGATATGCTCTCATGATTCCAATCCCAACGGCTTCGGAACATACTCCGGAGGCACTAGAGAAAAGGGATGAGGACCTGGAAAAGCACCGTCTGTTTCTGCTCGAAGAGGTCACGCGCATCGTCGAGCTTAAGCAATAGTTAGACAGTGATCCTGCCAAATACTAGTCACATTTTCAAGCGACATCCAAACAAAACAAGAGGAGGCCCGTTTATTGCCAACAAGAACACGGATATCCACAGAGACCTATTTGACGGAAAAATCGGAGAGAAGATCCGAGTCTATAGCAGGCCGTTGGAAAACTCTGTTGCAGCTCGGGCTATCCTTGCCAATAATCTGTCTCGATAGCAGGTCTAGAAGTGCGTTGCATTGCTAGGCAAAGGATTAAAGCAGCAGAAAATGTCAGCGTCATTCAGTGGCAAGCTAGCCTCAAAGTCAGAATTTTGCCACACTGGCGCCGACCAAAGCGCTGACGGAAGGCTCCACAGGGATACAGATGAACACTATCGCCTTCGTGGAGAAGATGAGAATTCAAGAACCGGCTCAAATGGCCACTCTCGCAGGACAGCACGTGACTGGGCAAGAGTTATTTCGGCTGCGTCCGAAGATGCCATCAGGGCAATGGTTCCTCATAAGGACCATCTTCGGCAAAACAACCGCCAAAGAGAAGACCGGAAGTATGCCGCCAGCGAGAGCAAGATCGGCTAAGGATGCCACCACCGAGCGAAGAGATGATCTGGACCATCCTGAATCAAGTACGTATGGAGCCCGAAGAAACCAGCATCAGAGTCAGCATAATGAGTCTCCACAACCACCACCGTGTAACCAAGCCGGAAATAATCCACCAGGGCCACCCTCGCCCCTAGGTAGCGACCATGAAGGATCCTGACGTAGCCATGGAAGCCGCAGGGGCGAAGGCGGCAATGGTGAGAGGTGAAGCAGAAATCCGACTCCGCCGCGCAGAAGCCGTGAGCCTCCGAGGCGTAGATCTCTCTCGCCAAACGAAGCTCGCCATCGCCTTGAGTCAAACATAGAGGCACGGCGGTATGAGGAAGAAGATGTGTACGTCGGACCTAAGTTCTTTGGCCCACCCATACGTCAGACCAAATTTCCGGTTGACTTTGGTATTGCCAAACACATCCAGCCCTACGACAGTGCGGCTCGTCCAGATACCTCGCCAAAGGAGGAAACAGCCTGGTCGCAGTCCGATATCTCCCGCTTATGCTGAGGAAGACGTCTCGATCATGGCTCAATGAACTGCTATAGAATTCAATTCACATCTGGTATAATATGCAAAGTGCATTCTTTTCAAACTTCGAGGGAACATACAGGAGGCCCTGCACAGTCGGAGACTTGCAGCGTTGCATGCAAAGACCTGGAGAAACCTGCTGGCATTACCTCGGATGCTGGATTGACATGAAGAACTCCTGTGAAGGATTAAACGAGCATACTATGATAGAAGCTTTCATCGCAGGACTTCCAGTCGAACTTTTGCATCACAGACTAATGCGTGACCATGTCACAGATTTGGGAGAAATGATATAGATGGCTAGCAAATATGCTGATGCCGACGATGATTCAGAAGGGCTGCTAAATATTCTGGCCATTCCCAATGCGTCCAAACAACCAAAACAATAGGCTCAGATGCGCAAGAACACCTCGGACGAAAAATCGGCTCCGAACAACGCAGCTGTCAACACAACATTCGGATCTAGAGGACGAGGAGGGCACGGAGGCGGACGTGGAACTTCCCGAATCCAGGGCAGAGGAGAACAACAACCTGGAATAACCTATACCTGGGCCGACGTTGCCAATAATCCCTATGTACACCACTTGGATAGTAACGAAAGATCTACCCATACAAATGTCGAGTGTCATTTCAATGACGACATCAAGAAAGATGAATCCGCTGGCTACAGAGCCAAGCGACGATAAGGAAAGAAAAATTTTGAGAAAGGCAAGGAGCCCAAGGAAGATTCCGACATGGAAGAAGCGGAAGCCGCACAGCCCAAGTCGGATGGAAAGAAGGAATTTCCGACTAAAAATACGCATATGTCTGCATCCTTGGATCTCAGTCGGCTAAAGACAAGAAAGCGGTTCTCCGTGAGCTCAATGCCACGGTTCCGGTTGTTCCACAATTTTTGGATTTGTTGGACGTAACCATCACCTTTGATCGCTCAAATCACCCGAGGAAAACACATCATCAAGGAAAGTACCCTTTGGTCGTCAATCCTCTTATTGATGTCTATGAGTTCTCTAAAACACTCATGTATGGTGGAAGCAGCATTAACATCCTCTACATCAAGACGCTCCACCGCATGAATCTACACGAGAGCCAGTTGAGGTACATCAGTGTTTCCATGGCATTGTACAAGGGAGACAGGCGGATTCTCTGGGTGAGATTATTCTGGACGTGACATTCGGAACCCGAGATAATTACCAGACCGAGCCACTCTCTTTCGAGGTGGTACCATTCAAAAGTGCTTACCATGCCATCTTTGGGCGTACGGCTTACTGGGCATTCATGGCTCGTCCTTGTTACATCTACAATGTGATTAAACTTCCAGGTCCAAAGGGCGTAATCACCATCTGAGGAAATCCGAGGAAGGCGCGATAGTGCGACGAAGGATCTGCTGCCTTTGCCAAAGCCGTCTTGCACTCTCAGGAGTACCAGGAGATCAAGAAGACCATCAACCCATCCAAGATGCCCGCTACAAAGAACGAGGTGCTGAAGCCAAGCATATAGTTCAAGGCGTTAGAAGAGACGAAGAAAAATTCACTGAAGGAACTCGATCCCTCCAAGATGACGAACATAGGGGTAGGCTTAGACCTCACATAGGAAAGTGCGCTCGTCGAGTTCCTCAAAGCTAATAGTGACATCTTTGCATGGCAGCCTTCTGACATGACCGGAGTACCTAGGGAACTTGTCGAGCACTCTTTTAATGTGTACCCTGACGCTAAACCCGTCAAACAGTCTTTACGACGGTTTTGTAATGAAAAGAGCAAAGCGATAGCCAAGGAATTAGCCTGACTAGCATTAGCCGGATTCATAACAGAGGTCATCAACACAGATTGGGTGGCAAATCCTATACTCATCCCTAAAAAGGACACTATTGATTTAAGGATGTGTGTTGATTATACCACTTTGAACAAGGCATGCCCGAAAGACCCGTTCCCTTTGCCAAGAATCGATCAAGTTATCAACTCAACGGATATCACAAAATACCGATTAAAGAGTCGGATCAAATTAAGACGTCTTTCGTCACTCCTTTTGGAACATTCTTCTACAAAACTATGCCTTTTGGCTTAAAGAACGCAGGAGCAACATATCAACATAATATGCAACATTGTCTCAACGATCAAATCAGCTGCAATGTCCATGTATACGTTGATGACATAGCAGTTATGTCCAAAAAGAAGGGAACTTTAATTTCCGACTTGGAGGAAACATTTTCTAGTCTACGAAAATTCAACATGATGCTAAATCCGAAGAAGTGTTTCTTTGGAATTCTAGCAGAAAAATTGTTATGTTTCATCGTCTCTGAGTGAGGCGTAGAGGTGAACTAGGAAAAAGTCAAGGCTATACTCAACATTACCAGGCTGACTCGCCTGAAGGATGTGCAACGTCTCACTGGTTGCATTGCGGCAGTGAGTCGGTTCGTCAGCCGGCTTGGCAAAAGAGCCGCACCTTTATACAAAATCTTGAAGAAAACTTACAAGTTAGTCTGGACCCAGGAAGCCGATACTGCCCTGCAAAGTTTGAAAGACCTACTTTCAGACCCACCAGTTCTCGCAGCACCAAAACCTTAGGAGCCTATGTTACTCTACATTGCAGCGACCAACAAGGTCATAAGTGTGGTAACAGTAGTTGAGCGCGAGGAAGAAGGCCACGAGCATAAGGTGCAGCGTCCAACTTATTACCTGAGTGAGGTCCTGATAGAGTCAAAACAACGGTATCCACACCATCAAAAGCTAGCCTATGGAGTGTTCTTTGCATCCAGAAAGCTACGCCAGTATTTTCAAGAGCATAAGATCACTGAAGGAAATATGCCCTAGAGGCATTTATAGAGATGATGATATTTCATATGTATCCATGAGTTATTGTAATGTTCCTTGAATATCCATATCAGGCAACTTGTATTGATTAGCAATTACGTGAATTGTTTGTGAAACTCTATACTTGTATGGTTATTTAAGAGTTGTCCCTAGTCGGAGTTCATGTGAGGACACACGTGAATATTAGACTAGCACATCGATTGGTTGATGACAATGTTTCGCAAGTCATAGACATGGAGATGTCAAACCAATGATGTGGACACATGTTATGAACATGGGGTTGGACTGACCCAACTTGAGACTATCAATTAGTTGCAGCTCTCTCTCTACACATCGTGTACGTTTTGTCCTTAGACCTGAGATTGTCGCATGTACTTGAGATATGGATCGACCAACTTTGGGGCTATCAAACGCTGCATCGTAACAGGGTAGTTCTAAAGGTAGTTTTCGGGTTTGTCCTGAAGCATGCTGCAAGGCATGGTCAATCAAGATGGGATTTGCCCCTCTCTACTTGACAGAGATATCTCTGGGCCCCTCGAGTGATCGGATCCAGAAATGCATGGCCGTGCTACCTATGGTTAAGAGTTAACCTAGTAAAGGGATTCCGAATCACGGTATCGAGAAAGGGAGGTCAGCTTGGAGCTAGACCAAATATCGTGAGGCAAAGGGAAAGACATGTACTAAACCTTGTGATGGTTCGTCCGATATGATCTTTGTATGCGTTTAGGAGTTGGCACATCTTGCTAGAGGTCGCTACCAACTATTGACAGAATAAGTGTATTCGTGTCATGTCTATGCGCATATGAACCTATAGGGTCACACACTTAAGGGGCTGGAAGCCTAATGAGGCTACTAATGGGCTGGTAATGTAGAAGCCCACTAGAGATGCCTATATAAGAGAGGGTGGGGCGAGCTGACCAGGGTTAGACCTCAGATCATTCCCAGCCGCCACTCCTCACGCTTGTGTTGCACGCGCGGACCTAGCAGTCCGACGTCTGACGCTTCCACCCTGTACGTGTGGATACCTCAGAGGCGCTGCATCTGTAGCGCTTGGACGAGCCGCGCAAGGGGAGCTGCTCGTGGGACGAGGACAAGGAGGAGACGTGGAACGTCTGCACTGCCTCGACACGCTTTATCAATTCCGCAACTGCGCGTCTAGTGGTAATCCCGTGATCTATGACAACAGTAATCCTGGTATACGCGGTAGATTTTTTTTGATTTGCGCTAGTGTAGCCTACCCGTATCCCTACAGTGGTATCAGAGCCAATGATGTTCAGTTATAGTTTCAGGATGTTTGCATATGGTGATATGCAGTTTGATATGAATGATGTGATCGTTTATATGGCTGTGGTTCAGGATTGATCTATGATCTTGCTTTCTGTGATCGTAATTCTTAGGTTGTCGAACGACTTACCCCTACCGGTCGGTTTCCGCCATCGGGGTAGACAGTGACACATAAATCCTGTTGAATCACGTGAAGATCAATATGATTGATCGAATCGGAACCTAGATCTAAAATCGATGTACCGTGATCAAAGGAGTTTGATTGAATCGGGACAGGAGTCGGTTTATGGTAAATTTGATTTGCCGATCAAAATCCTTGAAGAAAATTGTGAAGATTCGATCTCTCATTTTTCACTGTATCTCGTTAAGGTAACTAGGTGCTGCAATGTCACATGATCCGGTAGAATGCGATTCTATGCATAACTTGTTTTTGTAGGATGTATGTGATCAGTATGGCCCATATGTGTATGTGATGCATGTATAAAATTTATCATGACCTGCGTGTCGTGAGTATGGCAACACGGCTGGAGCCATGTGTGTTGTCAATTATTGTAATGGCCTGCGTGCCAACTTGTGATGATCCCAATACTATGTAATTTTGATTACTAGCTATTAGGAGTAATAGCTTTTATTAGTTCTTGGTGGACTCATCACTTGGAGGATGGCTCACATGGAACATGAAGATGGAGATCATCATGGTGGACAAGTTCTATGGCGCTGTAGGGGTTTGTAGCATGGAAAACAAAAAATTTCTATCGCATACAAACAAACAATCCAAGATCTATCTACTAGATTGTAGCAACGATTCGATGGAATAACTTACCCTCGAAGATTCCAAAGCGGTTAACGAGAGCAGATTCTCGTGGGTGATGTAGTCGTACTCTTTCCGATCTCAAGATCGTGTAGACGATCCTTCCGGCGCTGCGTTCCGGCAGCGCTCCCGCAGTCGGTCACACGTTCGGTACTCGACGAAGACCTTCCTCTCCCTTGTTCCAGCAGGCAGCGGAGGTTGTAGCACTCTCCTCGCGATTCCGGCAGCACAACGGCGTGGTACCGGAAGTAGAGGGGAGATCCCGCAGGGCTTCGCCTTAAGCCGGAGCGAGTATGGTGGAGTATGAGAGAGGGCTATTAGTGGTCTAGAGATTAGACACACCAATTAGAAGGCTCTAAACCGCAGGCTAAAGCAATTAGAAGCTCTAAACCAAAACGGCTCTAAACCGGAGATTAGAGGATCGGAACTTGTGTGTAGAGGAGGAGGCCCTGCCCCTCCTTTTATAGGTGGAGGGGCTGGCGCGCCAGGGAAGGGGAGGGGAGTCCCTCCCCAACTCGGCCTAGGCTGGCCGCCGGCTTGGAGGAGAGGGACTCCTCCTCCAAGTTGGTTTCAACCTCCTCTTGCTTGTTTCCCACAGTTTCTTGTTTTAGCCGTTTGACTTTCAAACTGGACATTTGACTTTTCTGTTTTAGGATTCAATTTAATCCTTTATTTGGAACAGCAAGAACACTTAGTACATGATGCAATCATTCCAATATATAATGACACATTCATGTACCCCTCCTCCCCCGGAGTGCCGGACAATCCGGAACCTTCTAGAACATTCCCGATGAAAACACCGGAATCATTCCCGAACTCCGAAACGGGACTTTCCTTATATGAATCTTATTCTCCGAACCATTCCGGATCACCTCGTGATATCCCGGATCCCATCCGAGACTCCGAACAACATTCGGTCTCTTTCTCATAATACCATAACTACTCAAACAACGTCGAATCCTTAAGTGTGTCTCCCTACGGTTCGTGAATTATGCGGACATGATCGAGACACTTCTCCGAACAATAACCAATAGAGGAATCTGGAAATTCATATGGCTCCCACATATTTCTACGATTACTTTGCGATCGAATGAACCACTTACATACGATACCAATTTCCCTTTCTCTCACGATAGTTTACTTATCCGAGGTTATGATCGTCGGTATCTCTGCATACCTAGTTCAACCTCGTTACCGATAAGTACTCTTTTCTCATTCCCGTGATATGTGATCCATTGTGAGCCAGTCACATGCTTGCAAGCTAATTGGATGACATTTCACCGAGAGGGCCCAGAGTATATCTATCCGTCATATGGATGGACAAATCCCACTCTTGATCCATGTGTTTCAACCAATACTTTCTGAACACTCAATGCCACCTTTATAGCCACCCAGTTACTGTGTGGTGTTTGATGTCATCAAAGCATCCATCCGGTAAAGGTGATATGCATGATCTCATGGTCGAAGGAATTAGGTTACTATGTATCAGAAAGCATATAGCAATTGAACTATTGAAATGACTTGATCTTTATGCTACGCTTATCTATAGGAGTATGTCCATCACATCATTCTCCTAATGATATGATCCTGTTGTTAATAACATCTCTATGTTCATGATCAGGAAACCATGATCATATATTAACCAACAAGCTAGTTTAACAAGAGTCTTTACTAGGGACTCTTTATTTTAGTTTACAAATCACACAAGTATTAATGTTTCGGGTTAATACAATTATAGCATGGTATGTAAACATTTATCATAAGTGTGAAGATATGATAATAACCACTTTATTATTGCCTCTTGGGCATATCTCCAACAGTCTCCCACTTGCACTAGAGTCAATAATCTAGTTTCAAACCTTTGTGTATTCAACACCTATGGCTTTCCGGTGTTGTATGTACACGATTGCTAGTGGTCAACTGATCTCCGGATCTGACACTTCCAGGTCCGTGTGTAATTGCATGTCTTTGCGTCTCTACGCATCACTCATTCTCTAATGAGATGGCTTTTTATAAATTTGGTCTTTCGGTGTGACCTTTAGCTCTTTGGGGTTAAAACATGTTAATAATATTGTCGCACAATATATCTTCATAGTATTATCCCACTGTGAACTACACCTAGTTTCATAACAAACTACTTGACACAAATGCCCTCTTTTGCTGCTAAAATAGCAGTCATATACTTAGCCTTTTGTTGTAGTATCTGTCACAATGTCTTAACTTTGGAACTCATCCAAATCCATTATGGAACTCACTTTCCATTATATTGTGCCACCCTTAGTTTAGATTGAGATAAACTTAATTTGTACTTTGTGACAAAACTAGTATCAATGTAGTACTTTTACAATGAACTAACCATCTATTTGTCACTTCTACAAATATTATACTCTTAGTTCTTCCAAAAGATCATAAGAATATCCTTACTATTGTCCAATGATCATCTTACGAATCATTCTGGTATATGCTCACAACATTTAGAGCATAGGACATATCTGGATTTGTACATATCACAGTATGATTGATATAAATACTCTTTGTGATTTTATACATCAAGTATCAATCTATACTTGATTATTTGTTTCACTTTACCAAATGTCAATACACTTGAATATATCATCAACATTGAACTCATTCAATCCTTTCTGTGCGACAAGAACCTCTCTTGTAGTTTCTATATTGAACTCATTCAATATCTTGTCTATGTACTTCTGGCACAACCATATTAGCGTCTATTGATGCCAAATATTTGGGTTTTGCCTAAGTCTTTCATCGGGATGAAATTCTTAATATGTGTTAATAAAAGATACATTATTTCCAATCAACAATATGTCTTCCACATAATGTATTAGAAAATATGTCTTAGCGCTCCCACTTAATTTCTTGCAAATGCAAGCATCTTCATCATCTCCGATGAATTTAAACTCCTTTAACAGTTTCATCATAGTGAAGATTCCAACTCCGCAATGCTTACTTCAACCATTGAAGTTTGCATATGCATTTAGCATCCTTTGATTTAACAAAACCCTATGGACCGTGTCATGCACACGTCCTAGGTAACAATTCTATTAGAAGAACTTGTTTTGTTTATTCAACTACCATATAACAGAATTATATGTAGTGGCTGCTACATTAATCCGTCTAGACTAAATATCGCTATGAAAGATCAAATCTTGTCATATACAACCTTTGAACATTGTTGTAAACTCTTTCCCAACATGTCGACTATTTCATAGATGTGAAACATCCATGTCTATTTCTTTATAGATCCAAACACAACTGTAAGGTCTTACACCTTTCTCGAGGGTCCTTCAAGTTCAAAACTCGATTTCTCGTGTATGGAACTATCACGGATTTTATGGCTTCAAGCCATTTTACGGAGTCAGGGCCCATCATCGCTTCTTTGCATGTAGTCGGTTCATTATTCTCAAATAATGATTCAACCCTCAAATCTTGGTATTTGATTTTTTACCCGACCTACTTGTTTCAATAGGAACTTGGATCTCCGTGACCACAACCTTTGAGGTACGTGAGCCATGAGAATTGTTGCTGCCTCCGGAACACTTTTCGGCGCTGCGCAACTTTGCACATATAGCTAAGGTTCTTTTAACCTTATCAAAGTTCTATTGTCCTCCCACTTAACTTTTCACGAAAAATTCCTTCTCAAAGAAACTTGACGTTCTAAGCGACAAACACTCTTGTTTCCGGTGTTATGGAGGAATACTTTAACAAAGACTGTTTCATCCGACTTTGGTTGCAAACATCTTTCTTATGCATAGCATACCAATGTTTAAGAAAGGACAACTTGGGTTTTATCCCAAACCATAACATATGGTGTCATTTCAACGGATTATGATGGAGCTCTTTTCAGTGAAAAAAACGGTAATCTCTAAAGCTTTTAATCGTTAAAATACAATGGCATTTTTATGAATTACACCTTCGATCTTACCATGTCAAACAAGGTTTAATTACATATCTCGAATGCTCCATACTCTTATGGTGTTTCGGGAAATGCAAATCCATGGAACGATTCCATAAATCTTAGGTATTATGCTAAACTTTGTAACTCAAATATCTTCCTTTATGATCTTTATCATAAATTGTTTATATTCTTGTTACAATGATTTTGCACTTCATCTTGAAAGTCTTTGAACTTTTCAAATGTTTCTTACTTTATCCTTTTTAAGTAAATATTCATATATTCACTCAAATTCTCGGAGAAAGCATATGAAGTTGAAATTCATCGCTCTTGACTACACATAATGGATTTCGTACAACAATATGTACAAGTTCCAATAAGCTAGTCATTCGTTCCCTTTTGGCCTATGAACAAAGTTTTAATTATCTCTAGGAAAGTTTCACAAGCGTCATTTGATCAAAAATCAAAAGACTCCAAAATTCCATCCACATGGAGTTTCTTCATGTTTTCTTTCCAATATAATTTAAACGGCGATGTCACTTCCGAAGTGATCTTTCAATCAATTTGTCTTTCGACATTTTTAGCACTAGTTTTATGGATGTGATTTCTCCAACGAGATTTGCGAATCATCCATCTTTTATGGATTACGGAAATTATTTGAACAACCCTTTTGTTCTCATAACACCTGATAAAACAAATCTTGAAAACAAGCTTTGATGTTTAATGAGCAACACAATAACCCTTTATTTGTTCTCTATGAACATCTTCACATATTCTTTTGCTAGTTACTTAGGCCATTGTAGTTCATGAATTGTGTTGTTTCGTATGACGATTCACACCAACAAATTCAGTATCAAATACTTAAGAACCACATTGTTTAATAAGCAAAGAATATAGCCATAACATGTATATCATCTATATACTTAAACTGAACAATTCTAGTCTTTTCTTTTCTGCCATATATTTATGAGATTCTCTTTCAGTATCTCCTTTTCTGTTTGAAAGAATCTATCAACATCAATAGTGGAGTCATACATATGACACATAATCCAAAGCGTGTATAATTAAATACCAATGTCTTTGGACTTGCACTTTGAAGTAGATCACCATCATCAAATGTTTGGTGTTCTTCCAAATTCCTTTCTTTAGTAATCTCTTGGTGTAGTAAATATTTTACCTACATCAAATATTCACCATTATCATGGAATTATCCATGATCAAGCTACTTTTAGCTTATAAAGATGAATCGTGAGTATAATGTTGCTATCCAAAACCTTTTGGTGGATTAGGACAACAAGTGTCTCCAACCTTTTGCAAATTCTCATCAAAATATGAGAACATGAACTTTGCCATATTATACTCTGTCATGTTGTAACCAAAACTTCGTTTCAGATATCACAATATCTTCCACACATCATGGTTTCTGAAACAACTCTTTCAGATCCTAGATAACCTTGATATTAAGAGAATCCTTTGAATATCAAGAATCATGGAGACAAACATGATACTTATATACTAACATTGGAATTGTTACTCTTGTTTTAATACCAATTATTAAACTTCATGGAGTAACCGGAACTTACTGAAAGTTTGCAATAGGACTTTTAAACTTTAGATTAACACTTCAAAACAATACGATACCAGTTCGTAAAGTAACTAACCAGAATTCTATAGCTCTATCATCTCAATTATAACTAAGCGCAAGGTGGTAAACGGATGCCAATGACTACAACAACTATGCAAATTCACTTTGATTTAGTTTATGATAAATTGAGTTCTAATTAATAATTAAATTAATCTAGGTGAACTCCCACTCAAAACAATATCCCTCACATTGTTTTAGTGATCACACGAACCAAATCCACCACATCAAAACCGATCATCACGAGAGTTGATATAGCTTCAATGGCGAACAATCAACATGTTCATCATATCTACTATATGACTCATGCTCTACCTTTCGGTAATCCGTGTTCCTGAGGCCATGTCTGTACATGCTAGGCTCGTCAAGATCAAACCTTAGTTTCCGCATGAGCAAATCTGGCTTGCTCACGTTGTATACACTTGCCGAATCTAACACACCCGATCATCACGTGGTGCTTCGAAACAACAAGCTTTAGCAACGGTGCTAACTAAGGGTGAACACTTTATGACTTGAAATTCATGTGCATGAGGGATCATCTTATAATGCTACCGTCGTCTACTAAGCAATACAAGATGTATAAAGGATTAACATCACATGCAATTCAATAATATGTGATATGATATGGCCTTTCTTCTTTGTGCTTCCGATCTCCATCTTCAAGCACGAACATGATCTCCATCATCATCGACATTGCATCAAGGTCAATGACGCTTCTCCATGGTTGTCGTCCACCGGCTTCAACTATTACAACTAATTTGAATAGACACACGGGTCTTAACATAAATTAAAGACAATCATATGGCTCCTACCGGTTGCCAACTTACAATAAGGAACATTGCATACATCATATAAAATCACAATCATGGCCATATCACATCACAGCACACCCCTGCAAAACAAAGTTAGACGCCTCTACTTTCTTTGCATATTTTACGTGGTTTGGGGCTTTCAATAAGTGTCGTTCTAACTTACGAACAAGAACCACAACATTGATACTAGTATTGTTAATCACCCGTTGTAAATTGGATCTTAACTATGCTAGGAGAAACAGGCACCCGCAAAGCCACTTATGCAATACAAGTTGCATGTCAAGCGTGGAGCAAGTCTCATGAACGATGTCATGTAAGGTTAGCCCGGGCCGCTTCATCCCAACATACCGCAAGATGCAAAGTACACAAGAAGCAATCGACAATAAAAGCATCAACGCCCACAATGACCATTGTGTTCTACTCGTGCAACAGATCTACATATAGACACGGCTCTGATACCACTGTAGGGGTTCATAGCATGGAAAACAAAAAATTTCTATCGCATACAAACAAACAAGCCAAGATCTATCTACTAGATTGTAGCAACGAGTCGATGGAATAACTTACCCTCGAAGATTCCAAAGCGGTTAACGAGAGCAGATTCTCGTGGGTGATGTAGTCGTACTCTTTCCGATCTCAAGATCGTGTAGACGATCCTTCCGGCGCTGCGTTCCGGCAGCGCTCCCGCAGTCGGTCACACGTTCGGTACTCGACGAAGACCTTCCTCTCCCTTGTTCCAGCAGGCAGCGGAGGTTGTAGCACTCTCCTCGCGATTCCGGCAGCACAACGGCGTGGTACCGGAAGTAGAGGGGAGATCCCGCAGGGCTTCGCCTTAAGCCGGAGCGAGTATGGTGGAGTATGAGAGAGGGCTATTAGTGGTCTAGAGATTAGACACACCAATTAGAAGGCTCTAAACCACAGGCTAAAGCAATTAGAAGCTCTAAACCAAAACGGCTCTAAACCGGAGATTAGAGGATAGGAACTTGTGTGTAGAGGAGGAGGCCCTGCCCCTCCTTTTATAGGTGGAGGGGCTGGCGCGCCAGGGAAGGGGAGGGGAGTCCCTCCCCAACTCGGCCTAGGCTGGCCGCCGGCTTGGAGGAGAGGGACTCCTCCTCCAAGTTGGTTTCAACCTCCTCTTGCTTGTTTCCCACAGTTTCTTGTTTTAGCCGTTTGACTTTCAAACTGGACATTTGACTTTTCTGTTTTAGGATTCAATTTAATCCTTTATTTGGAACAGCAAGAACACTTAGTACATGATGCAATCATTCCAATATATAATGACACATTCATGTACCCCTCCTCCCCCGGAGTGCCGGACAATCCGGAACCTTCTAGAACATTCCCGATGAAAACACCGGAATCATTCCCGAACTCCGAAACGGGACTTTCCTTATATGAATCTTATTCTCCGGACCATTCCGGATCACCTCGTGATATCCCGGATCCCATACGAGACTCCGAACAACATTCGGTCTCTTTCTCATAATACCATAACTACTCAAACAACGTCGAATCCTTAAGTGTGTCTCCCTACGGTTCGTGAATTATGCGGACATGATCGAGACACTTCTCCGAACAATAACCAATAGAGGAATCTGGAAATTCATATGGCTCCCACATATTTCTACGATTACTTTGCGATCGAATGAACCACTTACATACGATACCAATTTCCCTTTGTCTCATGATAGTTTACTTATCCGAGGTTATGATCGTCGGTATCTCTGCATACCTAGTTCAACCTCGTTACCGATAAGTACTCTTTTCTCGTTCCCGTGATATGTGATCCATTGTGAGCCAGTCACATGCTTGCAAGCTAATTGGATGACATTTCACCGAGAGGGCCCAGAGTATATCTATCCGTCATATGGATGGACAAATCCCACTCTTGATCCATGTGTTTCAACCAATACTTTCTGAACACTCAATGCCACCTTTATAGCCACCCAGTTACGGTGTGGTGTTTGATGTCATCAAAGCATCCATCCGGTAAAGGTGATATGCATGATCTCATGGTCGAAGGAATTAGGTTACTATGTATCAGAAAGCATATAGCAATTGAACTATTGAAATGACTTGATCTTTATTCTACGCTTATCTATAGGAGTATGTCCATCACATCATTCTCCTAATGATATGATCCTGTTGTTAATAACATCTCTATGTTCATGATCAGGAAACCATGATCATATATTAACCAACAAGCTAGTTTAACAAGAGGCTTTACTAGGGACTCTTTATTTTAGTTTACAAATCACACAAGTATTAATGTTTCCGGTTAATACAATTATAGCATGGTATGTAAACATTTATCATAAGTGTGAAGATATGATAATAACCACTTTATTATTGCCTCTTGGGCATATCTCCAACAGATGGAGATCACCATGAGAAAATGGGCCATACTGTGTCACATCTATGTGAATGTTATTCTTATGCGTTTTACTACTATGCATGCTTAGATGATAGAAGTAGAACGATCCCCCACAAAGTTTAAGTTAAACCATGCCCTCCCAACCAAACCTTGCACCATCCTATGCCCTGTACAATCGTTAGTGGGCCTATGAAATTAGGGTGCCGCGGTTTTCCTTGGCTGGATGGGTTTGTATCGGATACCTACACGCATAAGGGTTGATGAACTTAACAAGGTCATCTTAATAGTTAAGGACCTTGGGGCATAAAGGTTGGGCGCCTAGTTTTGACATAGAGATGTCACCCAACAACAAGAGTCATATGTGATATGATTAGCAAGTGTTGCTTACTGATTTACCTTGTCTTCTAGCAATGATGCTAAAGCTCACTAGTCGACTTGTTAATTGTGGATCTTGAATCACTTAGTATCAATAGAGGGATATTGGTTTAAGTGGGAGTATATGCTATTAAATTGTTTAATATGTTTTACTCTTTAATGGTTACATGGCTTAGTATTTTGCATGTTTTCTATTGTAGATAAATGGCACCGAACACTACATCACCTTTCTCTTTGCGTTTGATTCTTGACAAAGATAAACTAAATGGAACAAACTATTCGGACTGGGTCCGTAACCTGAGAATTGTTCTCAGGTCTGATAAAAAGGAAACGGTTCTGGATACCCCAATCCCCGATGAACCTGCTGATAATGCATCTGCTGCCCTAAAGAATGCCTATAAGAGAGCATGTGATGATTCTCTTGAGGTTAGCTGCCTTATGCTTGCATGCATGGAACCTGAACTCCAAAAGAAGTTTGAGGATCAGGATGCGTACGATATGATCGTTGCACTTAAGGACATGTTCCAAGACCAGGCAAGGACTGAAAGGTACAATGTTGCCAAGTCCTTTGTCGAATGCAAGCTGGCAGAGGGAGCAGTTGTAGGCCCCCATGTGATCAAAATGGTTGGTTACAGTCAGACTTTGGAAAAGCTTGGTTTTCCACTAGGCCAAGAGTTGGCCACTCACTTCATTTTGGCGTCTCTTCCATCCAGCTATGGGCAGTTCATTTCGAACTACCATATGCATGGGGTGGAGAAGGGCCTTAATGAGTTATGCGGGATGCTAAAAACAGCAGAAAGTGACATGAAGAAGTGTGCAGGGCATAGCCATGTGATGGCTGTGCAGAACAAGCCTAGCTTCAAGAAAAAGGGTACTTCTTGGAAGAATAAGGGCAAGGCTAAGGATACGATCCCTAAGTCTGCACCCAAGCAAAAGGCTGGACCTGTAGAAGACACTGAGTGCTTCTTTTGTCATGAACATGGCCACTGGAAGAGAAACTGCAGCAAGTACCAGGCTTCTTTGAAGAGAGTGGAAGTAAGAGTACTTCCCACTCAGGTACGCTTGTTGTAAATGTTGTGGACATTCTTCTTGCCGATTCCTATGTTAACTCTTGGGTATTTGATACCGGATCGGTTGCTCATATTTGTAATTCGATGCAGGGGCTAATAAGGACTAGAGAAGTGTAGAAAGGCGAAGTGGATTTTTGCGTCGGAAATAAAGCAAGGGTTGCTGCATTGTTCGTCGGCGTCATGCAACTTCACCTTCCTTCAGGATTTATTATGGAGTTGAATAATTGTTATTACATTCCAAGTATGGGTCGAAACATTTTATCACCTTCATGTTTAATGAGGGATGGTTATTCATTCGCGAGTGCAAACAATGGTTGTGTAATCTCTAAGAATGATATGTTTATGGCTAATGCTCCCATTGTGAATGGCTTATTTATTTTAAATATTCATGATGCATCTGTTTACAATGTTAGTGTTAAAAGGCTTCGGCCTAATGATTTGAGTCCTACCTATTTATGGCATTGTCGTTTGGGGCATATAAGTGAAAAGCGCATGAAGAAGCTCCATGGTGATGGTCTTCTAACTTCGTTTGATTTTTAATCATACGAGACATGTCAGGCTTGTTTACTTGGAAAGATGACCAAGTCACCTTTTTCGGGTTTTCCCGAGAGAGCGACAGACTTGTTGGAACTCATACATACTGATGTGTGTGGACCAATGAGCACGACAGCCAGAGGAGGATATCACTACTTCATTACTTTCACTGATGATTTCAGTAGATATGGTTATGTCTACTTGATGAGGCATAAGTATGAAACTTTTGAAAGGTTCAAAGAGTTTTAGAGTGAAGTAGAGAATCAACGTGGCAAGAAAATAAAGGCCTTGCGATCTGATCGTGGAGGTGAATATTTGAGTCACGAATTTAGCGATCATCTTAAGAGTTGCGGAATTGTTCCACAACTTACGCCACCCGGAACGCCTCAAAGAAACGGGGTCTCCGAACGGCGTAATCGAACTTTGTTGGACATGGTTCTATCTATGATGAGCCAGTCGGATTTACCATTATCATTTTGGGGTTACGCTCTAGAAACGGCAGCTTTCACACTTAATAGGGTACCATCTAAATCTGTAGTTAAGACACCATATGAGATGTGGACTGGAAAGAATCCCAGTTTGTCTTTTCGAAAGATTTCGGGTTGTGATGCATTTGTCAAGCGACTTCAGTCGGACAAGATAACACCCAAATCGGATAAGTGCATTTTCGTGGGATATCTGAGGGAAACCTTAGGGTATTACTTCTACAACCGAGAGGAGGGCAAAGTGTTTGTTGCTCGTAGCGGTGTTTTCCTAGAGAAAGAGTTTCTCACAAAGGGAACAAGTGGAAGGTCGGTGCGACTTGAAGAAGTTCAAGATGAGCCATGTTGGGGATGCTTCTACGAGTGATGCTATTGTAGCAGAACAAGTTGAGGAACCCGTGGAAATAGAAGCATCACAACCACGAAGGTCGGCGAGGCTCCGCGAAGCGCGGGAATTATTATTGTTAGACAATGATGAGCCTGCGACCTATGCAGAAGCGATGGTGGACCCAGACTCTGAGAAATGGCTGATCGCCATGAGATCCGAGATAGAGTCCATGGGAGACTATAAAGTTTGGAACTTGGTTGACCTGCCTGATGGTTTTAAAGCCATCGAGTGCAAATGGATCTATAAGAAGAAGATTGATATTGATGGAAATGTTCACATCCATAAAGCTCGACTTGTTGCAAAAGGTTTTCGACAAGTTCAAGGAGTTGACTACGACGAGACTTTCTCGCCCGTAGCGATGCTTAAATCTATACAGATAATTCTAGCCATTGCTGCACATTTCGACTATGAAATATGGCAGATGGATGTCAAGACGGCTTTCCTAAATGGAATCCTAACTGAGGACGTGTATATGATGCAGACCGAAGGTTTTGTCGATCCAAACAATGCTGGAAAGGTATGCAAACTTCTGAAGTCCATTTATGGGCTGAAGCAAGCATCTCAGAGTTGGAATATTCGATTTGATGAAGTTGTAAAGGAGTTTGGCTTCATCAAAAACGAACAAGAACCTTGTGTTTACAAGAAGGAAAGTGGGAGAGCGCTGGTATTTCTAATCTTATATGTAGATGACATATTGCTGATTGGAAATGACATTCCTATGCTCGAGTCTGTTAAGACCTCATTGAAAAATAGTTTTTCAATGAAGGACTTGGGAGAAGCGGCATATATTCTGGGAATCAAGATCTATAGAGATAGATCAAGAAGGCTAATTGGATTAAGCCAGAGTACATACATTGACAAAGTGTTGAAACGGTTCAGCATGGAAGAGGCTAAGAAGGGGTTCTTGCCCATGTCTCACGGCATAAAAATCAGCAAGACTCAGTGTCCTTCGACTATTGATGAGCGTGAGCGCATGAGTAGGGTTCCATATGCTTCGGCTATTGGATCCATCATGTATGCAATGATATGTACTCGCCCAGATGTTTCTTATTCTCTAAGTGTTACGAGCAGATACCAGGCTGATCCAGGTGAAGGTCATTGGACAGCGGTAAAGAACATCCTTAAGTACTTGAAAAGGACTAAGGATGTGTTCCTAGTTTATGGAGGTGAGGATGAACTCAGTGTAAAGGGTTACACAAATGCGAGTTACCTTAACGACTCAGATGATTCGAAATCGCAATCAGGTTATGTGTTTGTCATGAATGGTGGTGCTGTGAGCTGGAAAAGTTCCAAGAAATATACGGTGACGTCTTCTTCAACAGAAGCTGAATATATTGCTGCCTCGGAGGCCGTAAAGGAAGCTGTTTGGATTAGGAATTTCCTGATCGCTCTCGATGTGGTTCAGGGCGCGTCCAATCCCTTGGATCTTTATTGTGACAACAATGGTGCTATTGCACAAGCCAAGGAACCTAGATAGCACCAGAAGAACAAACATATTCGCATGCATTACCATCAGATTCGAGAGTTTGTTGAGGATGGTAGTGTCATGATATGCAAAATACATACGGACTCAAATGTTGCTGATCCCTTGACTAAGCCTCTCTCGCAGCCCGCGCATGAAGCGGACACAAGAGCAATTGGTATTAGATACATTTTAGATTGACTCTAGTGCAAGTGGGAGACTGAAGGAAATATGCCCTAGAGGCAATCATAGAGATGATGATATTTCATATGTATCCATGAGTTATTGTAATGTTCCTTGAATATCCATATCAGGCAAATTGTATTGATTGGCAATTACGTGAATTGTTTCTGAAACTCTATACTTGTATGGTTATTTAAGAGTTGTCCCTAGTCGGAGTTCATGTGAGGACACACGTGAATATTAGACTAGCACATCGATTGGTTGATGACAATGTTTCGCAAGTCATAGACATGGAGATGTCAAACCAATGATGTGGACACATGTTATGAACATGGGGTTGGACTGACCCAACTTGATACTGGCAATTAGTTGCAGCTCTCTCTCTACACATCGTGTACGTTTTGTCCTTAGACCTGAGATTGTCGCATGTACTTGAGATGTGGATCGACCTACTTTGGGGCTATCAAACGCTGCACCGTAACAGGGTAGTTTTCGGGTTTGTCCTGAAGCATGCTGCAAGGCATGGTCAATCAAGATGGGATTTGCCCCTCTCTACTTGACAGAGATATCTCTGGGCCCCTCGAGTGATCGGATCCAGAAATGCATGGCCGTGCTACCTATGGTTAAGAGTTAACCTAGTAAAGGGATTCCGAATCACGGTATCGAGAAAGGGAGGTCAGCTTGGAGCTAGACCAAATATCGTGAGGCAAAGGGAAAGACATGTACTAAACCTTGTGATGGTTCGTCCGATATGATCTTTGTATGCGTTTAGGAGTTGGCACGTCTTGCTATAGGCCGCTACCAACTATTGACAGAATAAGTGTATTCGTGACATGTCTATGCGCATATGAACCTATAGGGTCACACACTTAAGGGGCTGGAAGCCTAATGAGGCTACTAATGCACTGCTAATGTAGAATCCCACTAGAGACGCCTATATAAGAGAGGGTGGGGCGAGCTGACCAGGGTTAGACCTCAGATTATTCCCAGCCGCCACTTCTCATGCATGTGTTGCACGCGCGGACCTAGCAGTCCGATGTCTGATGCTTACACCATGTACGTGTGGATACCCCGGAGGCACTGCATCTGTAGCGCTTGGACGAGCCGCGCAAGGGGATCTGCTCGTGGGACGAGGACAAGGAGGAGACGTGGATCGTCTGCACTGCACTGCCTCGACGCGCTTCATCAATTCCGCAATTGCGCGTCTAGTGGTAATCCCGTGATCTATGACAACAGTAATCTTGGTATACGCGGTAGATTTTTTTTTTGATTTGCGCTAGTGTAGCCTACCCGTATCCCTACAATCACAGTGGTGAGCACCGCTCCCCTGCGAGATATAATTAATAACCACGACGCCACAAGACTTGTCGCAGAGTGGGGAATAGAGCTTGCAGCTTTCGACATTGAGTACAAGCCGCACATAGCAATCAAGTCCCAAATACTTGCCGACTTTGTCATTGATTGGAAAGAGACGGCAGAAAACACAAGTCCTCCAGACTCGGAATTTTGGACCCTTCACTTTGACGGATCAAAAGCACGAGGAAGCTCGGGGGCTGGCGTGTTGCTCAAATCACCCCAAGGAGATAAGCTATTCTATGTGTTGCAAATACACTTTACAGCAACCAACAATATTGCCGAGTATGAAGCACTGTGGCATGGAATACGCATGGCCAAAAACATTGGCATAACAAGACTCATGTGTTACGGAGACTCGGATTTAGTTGCTCAACAAGTATCTGGTATCTGCAACGCAAACAAGGACATGGCAGCATACAAAGCTGTTGTGGATGAATTATCTAAATCGTTCGAGGGTTTTGAAGTACAACATATCCCTGGAGCAGAAAATGAGGAAGCAGATGCTCTATCAAGGATAGGCTCTGTGCAGAAACAGGTACCGGATGGCACTTTTTTGAGCATTTAAGGGTCCCCTCCATAGTCGGAGTTGATGAGGACTATCCGACGAAATCGAACTCACCTTTAATAGCAGTTTTGGCTGTAATTCCCAGCTAGACAAAACCCTATCTGGATTTCCTGATAGACGGAAAATTACCCAAAGACGAAGTCTTGAGCCGGTAGATTGTCCGACGAGAAAAAGTCTACACTATAATAAATGGTGAGATCTATAAGAGGAGTGTTTCTGGCGTTTTCCAGCGTTGTATTTATTAGGAATATGGAGTGGAAATCTCACGAGAAATCCAGGAAGGCGAGTGTGGTTGTAACACCCTCGGATCGCCCCTATGCAAGTTTTAGCGATTCCCACCAAACTCTCATAGAAATGATTCAAAGGTGCCCACCAGGCACTTGCGTGCGGGTGGAAAACGAAGTAATATCATTATAGAATAGTCCTTGATAGAACCCACAGAACAGATATATACAACAACGAGTCAGAGAGTCAAGACTACATATATCCAATACAAAGATCCAAGTCACCTTGAAAACGATACAACGTCTGAGTACTGACAAGATGCAAATTGAGATAAGAGCCGTGAAGAATAACCAATGGCGTCCATAACCCTGCCCAGGACAAGCCGGAAGGGTAACCCTGCTAACAACGTCGATCTCAAAACCTGCTCAACAAAAGTGGTGCCGACAAAAGGCGAAAGAAAAAGGGAGCGGTCAGTACTGAGGCCAGTACACGGCGAGTCTTAGAATTTGGGGATCCTCGCCTACATAGGTATGATGGATTGAAGCAGCAGCACAACATGCACTAAACAACCTATAGAGACTCGATTCAACTGTCGGCTATGAGAGAGGGGTAAGAAAGACCTATTCGGATCCGACCTGATTCTAACACCAAACGTACCCATCCTGGTATTCCCCTTCGAGACCGAATAAAGAAGTCAAACTGAGGAACTCACACAGTTGGTAGTTTTATTTATTCCATTATAGTTGCAGCAATTACTAGTCAGGTATAGATAGCATGAGTCATCCTGATATAATAAGCAGTGGGCACTTTTAGTTAACCATTCTGTTGTAGTTGCGACACTTACTAGTCAGATACAAATAGCGTGAGATATCCCAAACCCAGCAGTTATTGGTACTTTTATTTAGCCATTCCGTTGTAGTGAAGCTGATTACTAGTCATTATAAAGTGAAATTTATAGCACTACTTTAGTTATAGTTGTCTATGATTGAGATACTTTGCTCCAAGTCGTCCATAACCGCAGACACGGCGTTCAGAAAGTTTTACCCTGCAGGGGGGCACAAATAGAAACACACGCACGATCAACCTCGGAAAAACCAAATGAGAACCCAACGAGGCATTACGACAAAGAAATCGCAAGATTCATATAATATTTCAGGGGGCACCCCACCAAGCTACCCGCGGCGAAGTTGGAAGGCTCCGGAACGGACCCAAAGGTTTGCGACAATGGCTGTAAACGACTGGGAATCTGAAAATGTGACTAGGCTTGTCAATACCGTGAAAATATTCCACATTTGTTCCTAAATAGTACAGGCGCTCCACGCGCAATAGTAAATAAAGCAATAAAGCATGGCATAGTCATGATATAAGTACAAGATAGTAATATAGCCCCAAACTACTTTGTGGCCCCAATAAATAAGATATAACTCAAGCTCATGCTAAGGGGATCATGGTCCCACATGCAGATAGTGCGAATAGTCAAGGAACGGGTATCAAGTACTCGGGATCCTACGGGACACAAGTGAAAGGTTAAAAATCAAATAACATCTATTGCCCATTTGTGCCTCTGCATTATTTATCTACTTTCAATATTAGTTATTAAACGGTAATTAAAGCCATGATCATCTCCAACATTAAGCACGAGGCGTCTCTCCAACAACGGTGGAACTTGACGACATCGAAACAACACCTGAGCAAGCAACTACGACTCGCAAGGTCGACTATCTACCAAACAATATGTAATAGGAGGTGTCCAAGGCAATATAATGGCTACAAGGGATATCACGAGTACGAAAAGTAGAGCATCGCAACACGGATAGCAATAGATCAATAGGAGTGATTGCGAGCTCATCGTGGATCCGATTGAGTTGTCGTTTGTTGATATGCCAAGATGGGACAACGGACAAGAGGTAGACACAAATAAGATTGCCGGAGGGGAGCTTATGAGGTTGCAGGGTTGCTGGGAATAGAGGGAGAACAACACTGTTAACTGAATCTTTTTTGACAGAGAAAACATCTGCAAGGCCCTCCTGATTTTAGAGGAAGATTGCGAACGTTGTAAAATGCCGATTGGTGTGAGGTTTGAAACTGCGTGAAGATGGTACTACGATAAGTCATACGCTCAAATTTTAGCACCGGATATGAAGTGTAGCACCAGGGGAAAAAATACGATGAACAACGGCCCATATGAGTTTCGAGACTGACAGAAACTGCTGATATTAATAGTTTTTACTGTGACATGTGGCCATCTTTGGATGGAAATTCTGAGTGTATCTTTGCACCGATCTGAGCAAACGTTTGAAGCTGGGTGAAAAGGGGACAACGGAGAGCAGCTTCGCATGAAAGCTTTCTCTGGAACATCACTGTGTCGGACGTGAGCAAGCTAGGACCAGAGGTGCTTTCTAACTGTCAAAACTGACAGGAAACGGGTCGCCTCCGACAGATTTTTGGTTCGATTTTAGGGGAAGAAAGCGAGAGCTTCAGAGGTCGGATTGTAGCGCCGGTTGAATCTGAGTGAAGCTGGATGTTCCCTTTGCACGTACATGTGTGATACGGGGCTGGCGGTGAAATGAGGAGGCCAGCATCGAGGGAGAAACAGAGGAACAGAGAGAGAGTTGTCGCTCACGTGGTGACTGCTGGGCGCGTGTGCGCGGCAGAGCGACGGACGGCATCGGCGTCGCTTCGGATGGGTAGAGATAGCGAGGGCAAGGAAGGGAACTAGGGCGCATGGGTTCTCACCGGGGTGGTGACGGTGGTGGATCCCGGCCGGAGAGCGAAGAGGACGGCGTGTGGTGACCACAGGCGGTGAGCAAGGCGTGCGCTGGTTCAGCCACGAGGGGCGGTGGGCATGGCCATGAGGACATAAGGGAATGCGGAGTGTGCCCACGGGTTGGATTGAGCTAGCTAGTGTGGGTGTATTGGTGTAGATAGGTGTGTGTATGTAGAGTCCAATGCATACACGTCAGGGTTGGGAGTAGGATTAGGTGTGGTGCATGTGTACATGTAATCACCCCATACACACATGGAAAAAGAGAAAGATCAAAGATATGGATATGTGTATACACACACAAACAAGAAAGACAAGGAAGAATATGATCAAAAAGTAGGAGAGATGAAAGCAAGAATATAGCAACAACAAAACAAATTGTAGTAAAAGGAATGTGGATCATGGTTAATATGTGGGCTTGGAATAAAATATCAAAAGTCTCCAAATGAAAGCTCACATACTATGGACGGAATAAAAGGAGATGATGATGATATTGTTAATGTTAGAGATGGGAAGGAAATAAAGAGAGATGCCCTCAAATCCACTTGGGCATTATAGCAAGTTTAATAAAAACCAACTACAATAAATCAAGAAGCAAAATAATAATATGCAAGACAAGTGCAACATGAGGAGAAGAACCAAATGGAAAAGGTTTTTAATATGATGCTCAAATACAATGTGGCATGTGACATGAGCATGATATAATGAATGACATGTAGGAAGTAACAATATATAGACTAGGCAAGTAGCATTACAATTGTTAGACAATTGGGATGCTTCAATGGTCACCATGCTGCATTCAGATCCTTAGTGGAAAAAGCTTTTAGACACGGATTCTTTTGGGTTACAGCTAAGGAGGATGCCGACAAACTAGTCAAAACGTGCAAAGGCTGCCAAAAGTACGCCCGTTACGCACATGTTCCGGCTGAACAGCTGCGAACAATTCCTATTACATGGCCATTTGCGGTCTGGGGGCTTGATATGGTAGGTCCGTTTCGTACGGAAAAATGTGGATTTACTCACCTACTAGTGATGGTGGATAAGTTTACAAAAAAGAAAGCACAAAATTTTCCTAGTTTGGGAAGGATCTTTTATGATTAGCAGAGTTCTGCATAATAGGACATATTATTTAACCGATATGAGACCAATCAAGGAAAGACCAGATACTCGGAAAAGAAAGAGAGCTAGCGGTAGTACAAACCCAGATGAGATAGACCGTCCATGGAATATTTCACAACTACGCATGTTCTATTCTTAGTTATATTTCCTTGTAATCATATATGTACATGTTCACAGTGAAATAAAGTCTTGGTTTCCTCATATGTTATCTTTGAGAAAAAATTTGCCATCTTATTTCCAAATGAGCATGTCATTTTCAAAAATCCCAGAATGCTTGAAAGTACTTTATGCTCATGTTCGTTCTGTTTACGATTTTTGAATATCTAAAAAATGTTACCTTAGGGTAAAAAATTCAATTTATTGTTTACACTTTGGTTTTTTATCTGATTGCTTAGACACGGGTATTTTCTGAGTAATGAATTGTTGGTACTGGAAGCCAGCTTTGTTTACGAGTTTAAACTGGTTTAGCAATTGAGCTCTGTTTCTCGGTAAAGTTTCCGTGCTAACGATTGGACGGCTCATGAAAGGGACGAGGCAGAGAGCCTGATAAAACGACAAGTATAAGCATCTAGTGCTTCAGAAATTTTCAAGCACACACATAAAATATATACAAGCAACAGTGCTACGATAGTAAAAGCATTAGTTTTTACAAACCAGCACAAATCAAAATAATGGTTTCCATCATTACATTGCCCAAAGTTCAGAATAATGCATAAAAAATTTTTATGCTGCAGACTCAGGTGGTGGTGATGAAGAAGGTGGAGCACTAGAGTCGACATTGTGGTCGCCCTGAACCTCAGACTCGGAAGTTGCTTCAGCGAGGCTGTGTTCTGGCTCTTGGGGCGAGGGAGGCACAGCGACGGATTCAAAGAATGGCGTCGTATAATTGGTCATCTCCACCACATGGCAAGCGTAACCTGCACAGGAATCTTGGATTGCCTTGATGTCCTGCGGGTTACCCTCATCGTCCTCCTCGGCAATACCCTTGGTGACATACCAAATTTCCATATCGCTGTGGTGGATCATCACCATGGTAAGAGCAGTTTGTGCAGCAGTCCGAGCATAGTAGATCTTCCAGTCCTCGATAAGATTCGGAATCTCCTTGTCCTTGTCCCTCACCTCTTGCACTGACATCTTGTGCAAGTCGGAAAGTTTGACCGACTCGCCAGCCTCTTCAAGAGTCTGGCGGAAGTCGAACAAAATATCTTCGATGAGCTTGATGCGCTCGAGGCGAGGTTCGGAGGTAGGAGAGTTGGAAAGATTCAGGGTGGCTGGGAAAGAACCAAAAGTCAAAATTTGACCAAAAAGAAAGTCGAAAAATAAATCGAATAAAGTAAGTCAAAAATCTTACCGAGCACAGAATGATTCATTAAGCATGCTCCTCACGGAGGCTGTTCAGCTCACTCTCTGTGGCCTGGGCTAGATCCCTCTAACTATCGAAATCCTTCCGAAGATCATCCAATTGTTTGTCTCGGAGGGCCAATAGTTTCTCGAGCCTCATGGTCTCATGGTTGCTTGACTCCAGGACAACAGCTATGGATTTCTCCGATTCAATAGTCAGCTTCTCAAGCTTGTCCCGGAGCTCAGCGTTCTCCAATTCCAAGACCTTGAAGTTCTCGGGTTGCTCCACCATCTTGCTAGACTCACACAACAGTTCTTCAAAGGGAAAAATATCAGTCGGACAGAACAAGTTTGACTATGACAATAGCTAACTGACAAAGAGGAAGTCGGAAAAGTTTGCCTTCTTCTTCATCTTTTTCAACTTTTAACTTTCGAATTCTCAAGGCGCAGGGCTTTGATCTCCTTGCGTTTTACATATGTTCTTGAGCAATTCCTGGTTGGAAGATGCAATTTTCTGTAAGTTTAGAGACGGAATAAGGTCATAAGGCTACTAAGACTTGGGCTGCAAATTTAACTAAGTAAAGATACAACACGAGCCTTGGGGACTACACTACATCGTTCTTTTGCAACCTAGAAGCATCAACTCGGATTCAACGATGTTTATCCGACTTTATGCTTGCGGGCTAGAGGATATGATAATAAAGTAAATGCAAATAAGAATCGGAAACTTACAATGTGTTCCAAGTGCAACTTCTAAAATCCGAGTTTAGTGTTCCAAATGCAAATAAGAATCCCACTTTCTTGGCAAGGGAGAGGGGGGAACATCCATCGTTGGGAGTTCGCCAGACTCTATCTTAGCGTGCCGGACCAGAATTTGGTCCAGGAGGCTAACCAGCTTGACATCCTCCTTCTCCTGGCTTGTTGCCTCTGCGGTAAGGGTTTTCTTCTCAAGGCTGGACTAAGCCAGCCTGAGGATCTCTTCCTTCTTGTTCCTCTTCAGGCCCGAGACAGCAGAGCCGGCCACTTTATCCAATGCTCATGTAGATATTACAATGGGATGATTACCCTGAATGGGTTCACCCTTGTTAATTTCTTGGCCACCCAAGGTGACCAAGGATTTCGAGATATTACCAGCACCATGAGAGGCGAAAGCCTCTCATGTTGATGGAGTACTGGAGGGAGTCGGTGGCGGCATGGTAGGAGAGATAACAAGCTTGTGCTGACGCAACGGAAGCTTGCCTGGTTTGTTGTCTGGCTTTGTTTTACTCTTCAAACTAACATTAGCTATGAAGCATGAAAATCCAAATGTTAGGTATGCTTTGGAAAGAAAGAAAGGTACAAGGTACTAAAAACAAAAAGACAGGGTGCTTACTTTTTAACTACTGGAAGCAGTGATAACAAATTCCTTCGCCTTGTGCTTCTTGGAGGCGGAGGAGGAAACTTCTTGCACCTCATCATCCTCTGTCGCCTTTGGATGGTATAAGAGATAGACCGCTAGTGGAGCTAGCTCAGACTCGGGGAGTTTCTCGAGCTGACAAAGTCAAAAAGCATCAATAAAGATAGAGTCAGAGAAAGAATAGAAAAGACCGACAAAACGTGAAAGCAGAGTTGAAATATTTACTGGAGTTAGAGGACGATTGGACATGAACATCTTCATGGAAACGTCCGGAACTTTTTGTTCCACTCTTTCCCTGATCAAATTCTGCATAAGGTCTTGTAATCCTTCGCCAGAATCCGGTTCGGGCTAACCCGCATCTTTTCCTTCTTTTCAATGGTGATCTGGTACATGAGGTGGTCTCAATGGTGCTGCAGAGGCTGAATCCAGGGCTCCAGCCAGCAGTGGATCAAGTCGGATCCACGGAGCCGATGTGCTTCATTAGAAACTCAATCCGCCTTTTGGCGAGGATAAAGATATCCGATAATTCCGGCGCCTCTGCGTCCCATGACCTTTGGTGGGGAGCGGCACCGTCGACGAAGGCCGAAAGACCTTCTTCCTTTCCAGGAGCTGGAATATCCTTATTATAAAAGAAGGTTCCGACCCAACATTTGACGGATTCACTAGCGTTAATCCTACGATAATCTCGGTTTCTCCTAAAGACTAAGCTAAGAGTGCTAGTGCTGTAAGGCACACCGGCACTGATGGAGTTCTTCCGGGTACCGTAGTAGTACCGGAAAAGGGTGAGACTTGGCGTAATGCCAAGAAACCCCTCGCAAAGAGCTGCGTGAGAGCTAAGATCAAGTAGAGAGTTAGGAGGGAGGTTATGGAGCTGCACACCATAGTATTTGAGGACCTCGATGACGAAGTCCGACGGTGGCAGGCTGAGGCCACGGTCGATGTGCGTGCCGAACAGCACCCGCTCGCCATCGCGCGGTGCGGGAACGGCGTGTCCTGAGGTACTCCTCCACGCGCCAATGACGATGAATCCCTCATCCTCCATGACCTGGAGTTCGGCGTTATCTATGACGCTGGGTACCAAGAGGCGCCGCATCTTCTTCTCATCCGCCGCCGACGTACCCGCCGCCTCTCTTGAACCAGATGCAGACGCCATCACTCTTGGAGAAGAAGGATTGGTGGGGGAGAGAGATTTTTTCTCATGGTATGTAGATGGGAATGGCTGCGGAGTGCTCGAGGAGTACGAGGAGACAATGAATGAAGCGGTGGAGAGATAAATCTGAGAGAAGGGGTTTCTCCTCTCTTTTATTTACCTCTACGCCAAAATTTGTGTGTTGATCGCGCGATTTACGCCACGCGTATAGGAGAGAGGTGGGTAACTTCCTCGCGACTCCTCCGCCCCCTCGATTCTTGCGTGAGCATTAAAACGGTGCTCTGTTCCGAAGGAAGCGGATCCACCAACGATCGTGTCGATGGGACTCTTATCAGTGACAAGACCTGGTCTGAAAAGTTGTCAGCCCGCACGCCGCTGTAAAATCCGGCTCATGTTTCAAATTGAGCAGGGAAAAGATTAAAGTTAGAACAAAACATATCCGACTCAACTGACTCGGAATCCTACACTACTAAATGAAGCTTTCGGGAACCCTTCAAGATTCTCAAGACGAAGAAACCATCAAGCTAGACGATTTATCCGACTTTGGATCTTGGAGACTTCTGGGGGCTACTGTTGGGGATATACTTTCCGGGTATACCCATAGGACTCGCTGACCAGGGTGGACCACCAACGGTTTAGAGCTTTGCTTCACGGGCGGCCCAGTCAAAGAAATAGGATGAGCCATTTCCGGCTACGACAAGGCCCAAAAGAGTTACCGACTTAGGCATGTAGTATTACTTGTAGTCCAAGCTGTATCTAGTTACCGACTCTGTAACATAGCCGGGTAGGTCTCTCCTGTAACCCTGGGCCCTAGTATCTATATAAACCATCCCTATGGGATCCTTTAGGGCACAACCAATCTTACTACCACAATCACAACTCGCACAGTCGAACCTCTCTTGTAATCCGCTGTAACATCCGGCTTACGCCGATATATTACTGGGTTGCTAGCAGTAGTAGGATCCGATCACCACAGTCAGATCTGAACCTGGTAAACTTGTGCTCACCGCTCCTGGAACATCCGACGTCTCACACCCCATCTTCCCAACGCCACTAGGACCCCCTATGGCGTACTTGTCGACAATCCGACGACAAGGGTCCAAAATTCCAAGTCTCGAGGGCTTGTATTTTCTGTCGTCTCTGTGCTAGAACATCCGACGTATCACAACCAATTCCGACAAGTATTTGGGACTTGATTGTTGTTCGTGGCTTGTACTCAATGTCGAAAGCTGCAAGCTCTACTCCCCACTTTGCGACACGTCTTGTGGTGTTGCGGTTGTTGATTATATCTCGCACGGGAGCAGTACTCACCACTGTGATCTTGTGCTCTTGAAGTAGTGGAGTAGCTTTCGGGAGGCGAAGAACACTCAATAGGCCAGCTTTTGATGGTGTGGATACCGTTGTTTCGACTCTGTCAGAACCTCACTCAGGTAGTATGTTGTATATTTCACCTTATGCTCATAGCCTTCTTCCTCGCGCTCCACTTATGTTACTACACTTATGACTTTGTTAGTCGCTGCGATGTACAATAACATAGGCTCCTGACGCTCTCGTGCTGCCACTACAAGGAATATGGCTATATATGACCCTCCATTTTCGTCACAGAATCGTCATAGTAGTCTGTTTATGAAGATTCTATGACGATTTTGAGATCGTCAAAAGCTGGGCGTCGCAAATGAACTATAACGACGATTTTGATGAAATCGTCATAACTATCTATGACAATCTTGGATCGTCATAACCTCTATGACGATTCAATATCATCATGGGAAATAAGACCTAGCCACGTCAGATCATACGTGGCCAGTCCGATGTGGCACACAATAAGCCCGGTCCATTTCTATCGTTTGTATGGGCCAAGCCCAATAATTCAGTTTATGTTTTTTTATATCAATTCTGTCCAACTATATGGGCCAGGCCCAACATGAAGGCCTTTTTATTTTCTAGTCTAGGCCTTTTATAGTTAATATTTTTTTATTTTTGACATTTTATTTCTTTTTATTTCTGCCCTTTTATTTTCAGCAGGTCCCACTTGTTAATTTTATTTTTCATAGGTGTTAAACCTCCCACGATTTGACAATAATTGATCAACTAATAATTTATTCATAAAGGAAAGAATATTTTGATAATAGACATACACTTCAAATTACAATAGTTTCAAATCACATACTATACAATATATGTCCCATCACTCACACGTCAAGTCACATTATATAATAATATCCCAGCACTCACAGACTTCAAATTACAACAATTCCATGGTTCCAATAATATACTACAGCTTTCTTCTTATTAGGCCATTCACATTTCACATGAACTTCATAAAAGTAGATGAAATCAATATGTGCTGGCCCAGAATTCCTCTCGGTGTACCTACAGGTCAGCTCAAAGAGTAAAACACAAAATATAGCAAATTAAGGAAGCAGGTATTTTCAGCAAATGAACAAAAAGTCAAACATATGAAAACAGATAAAGGCTACAAATTAGATCCGAGAAATTTATTTACAAGAAGATCTATAGAACCAGTACTACAGTAACGAAAATATACTCAGCTTTTCAATGTATGATAATGAATTAGGATCACTAGCTTTTCAGTACTAACATACAATGGTTCATTAGTATAGCGCAAAAGTATAGAATTGAATTCTTTTACAGTGCTTTGCATCAGATAAATATTTTGAATTTCAACAAAAAAGCACCTGCAAAGAACTAAAAGTGCACAACCAACCTTTGAACTTGATCTTCTCTGGGTTCTTGATCTTGCTCAAGGGTGTTCCGCTGCAGCTAGTACACGATAAAACTGGAGCGATTCAAGTTAAGCGAAACATCAAACATTCAGGTTCACACCGAAATGACTATAGATGGAACCATGAAGTTTACACAATAATTAACAGATCGACATATAGGTTTGCGCGAATGATCCATCTTCAGACAGTAGTTGATTCCAGCGCTCACACACTAGTTGATTCCAATAGTTGATTACAATAGTTCCATGGTTACAACAATATACTTTCAACAAATGGAGAAAAGGAAACACATGTGCCAGCAGACAAAACCAATAAATTCCATAAATCTATCAGTCAAAATCACAAGTGCTAATCTATATGATACAAGCACCTGCCAGTACATGGCATATGGAATTAAGTAACTAACAAAACTTCCAGTGGCCATCCTGAACAATAAATCGTGTGATAAATCATACACCACTATGATAAATCATGCACCACTACCAAAAACCGAGAAAACAAGACAACTACAAATGCCTACATGCGTTAAAACCATACTAGACTTTATATTTTGAGATTTATTTGAGCGGAGGAGGAGGAAGAACCGTACTCGCAGACATTGGCATCGACGATCTCGCAGACAGAGAGAGAAATCATGGAGGTCTTGCCAGTCCCGTACTAGGCTTGGGAAACGACGACGCGACCCGTGATGATGGGGAGCACGGCGTGCTACTGGATGGCGGAGCACTTCTCGAAGCCATAGAAGTAGATGCCTAGAAGTAGCTGAGGAATTATTATAGCATATCATGTCACATCAGCAACGAAGAAATTATTAACATCACATATAAAAGAAAAGAAAAACATATTCAAGTTAATACAGGATAGCACATAAATACAACATAAGCTAATGCAGCTCGTAAATTATATTACGTAAACTACAAGGAAAACATGGTTCTTCAATTACACTTATTAGTTCTTGTCTTTCCTGAACCCCTCCCTACAACAGCATCATCAATATAACTATCTTACTAGCAGCAAAAATGTTGTAACCTGCTTTCAGTTGTAATCTTCTAATGTTATATCTTTACAGTATATACAAAAGCAACAGCCACCATCAATCTACCTGTATCAATCTTTTACAAGATGCATAGCAGAGTGCAACAAAGATGCCAGATCTACCTCTATGAATATTTTACAAAAGTACACATAGTCCTTGTTGTTTTCTTTCAGGAATCATCTCATGAAAAATCTCTAGCAAATTATTCAAAAGTATTATATAGGTAATCATGAACCGAACATGCCTAGGCTTCTAGAACATATATATGAAACAACGTCTACAGATTTTTCTAATGAAACCTGGGACTTTAGTGACCTCCCAGAAGCCATTTCTAAGAACAGAAATCTCAAGATTGTCCATAGTTTTACAAGGAAGATGGCAGATTACATAGCAGCACAATATGATCAGAATTCAGGAATAGCTAGCAATGTTTTTACAAGGTTCGGTTGTATTTATTACTTCGAAGCATTGCTACATTGAAGATTTCAGCAAGACAAATTTAGTATTAGGAACAACTAGGTTCAGTTGGACTTTAAAAGGGAAGATCAACTAGTAATGCTATCAGCAAGACAGAAATAGGATGATCTATATAAGCTAGATTGGGTCTCACCTGTAGCAGCTGAGGGTGATGAAGGTGCACAGGATACCGTCGAGCCGGAGTGTAGGATGTCGTCGATCTAGAGCGTAGGCGTGGCTGTCTTGGCACCATCAGTAGCCATGTCACCCACCAGTTCGACGGCGCTGGAGACGCCAGGAGCAGCCAGATTCGGCGCCCTCCTCGCGGAGCACGTGCGCACCGGCGTCGGTGAGGAAGACATATTATTTGACATAATAATCAGTGATTTGTAGCAGTATCTCATCAAGCATTAGTTGTACATAAAAAGGTACTCGGCATACATATTAAGCAAATTTGCATGCCTTACATATATGACAGTACAATTTACTCAGTAAGCCAATTGTAATCTGAATAAGACAATTACTTGTCCCCAAGATACTACTATATACCAGCAGCAAATAGTCCTCTCTCCCCAAACCATGCAACATAGGTGAAACAAATAGCCCAACATCAATACATGCAGTTGCAAATAACATCAGAGATTCGAATCAGAACTAAGGCTATGCACATATTGTGATGCAGAGACCGAGAGTTTAATCTTCCATTATCTAAGGAAAAAGGAGAGGAATTTCTAGGAAGAAATAAAATAATACCCCATGCCACTAGAAAAATAAATCGCATTCCTATAATGCACATACAACAACGAGAACAAGTTCAAAAAATGATCAACTAAAAATTTTAGGCATACAAATTCAAAGATATGATCAGCTAAAACTATCAACAAGGCAATACCAAGTCAGAGCTTAGAAGCAATGGCATATAACAACCACATGATTTAGATGATTCAGCAATAGAATGAGACTACCAGATTACGAATGTATGAAACATCACCATGACAGTATGTTAATCACTCAACATGACCTCTACTAACAACCTATTGGACTATAAGCTATGTGACAACATAATAAGAATGTATTTTTTTTGGAGACAATAGGTTTTCATGATCAAAATCTCCCTACCGAAATCAAACCAACATATAATTGTATAACTCAAGTATAGTGTGTCAGAGAAGGGTACTACCAGAAGTTGCATGGTCAGTTAAAGGTACAGAGGTATTGGATATTTCAAAGTAGACAGATCACAAATGGTGGAAGGAACAAAGTGAAAACTAGAACGTCCCAGATATCTTTACATCCTGCCCATGCACAAGCAATCAGTATCATAGTTAATTTAGAATTTAACTATTGACATTTAATTTAGCTAGATCATAGTTAAAATTGGTTACAGATCTGATTTACATATGACTACCAGCAACCAGTATTAGTTCATCCGATGCCTAAAAGTCAGTAGCTAGCAATTTAGAATTTACAATGTACTGGACCTTCTAAGCCTGTCAGCAGGAACATCTAGCTAGAATCACAAAGGGTAACACCACATAGAATTAACTACAACAAAGAGGGGAAGGGAGGGAGCATACAACCTTCTTGGAGATGATGGAGAGATCCCCTGGATGCACTCCCTGCTCCAGGAACTCCCGCACTGCATACCCCTTCATGATTTTAACAAAAACCATGAGACGGAAATATGATGAGTGATCCAGAAATTCATGAGGCAAATAATCAACATGGGTGAAACCCTAGATAAAGCACGCGCTCACGGAGCAACGCACACACGTATCACAAATTACAATCACTGACACGAGACGGGAGTGGATGACACACCTCTAGCCGTGGTGCACACGGGGTTGTAGAGCTGACTCCGGAAGATCACCGTGGGAGCCGTCTTGTCCATCTCGATATCTGCAAGATCTGCCTGCCACGACCAAATGTTGTAGCACTGTGGCTCTCCGGCATCCGCATGATGCACCTGGCGCTGCGTCACCGATGCCGTAGAAGTCGGGCCGGTGCACTCGCCGGCTTCATTGAAGAAGACCCAACCAAAGGGGATCCAGTATTCCGATCTAGTTCCTGCCGCAGGTCTGCAGGTGCCGAAGTTCTTATAGAACAGAGGGAGATGCGTTGACTTGTTGGGTGAGAGGGAGCGCCTCTTGGTCTAGACGCCAAGATCCAGATAAGATGAATCCGGGTGAGAAGGAGCATCGCCACCTTCGCTTGGGGCGATGAGATCTGGAGAACAAGAAGGAAGCATGTCGTGGCAGAGAAGGGGGCAAGTGGAGATGGGCGCGGTGTGGCGGCGGGGGATAGATAAGGTTTAGGGTTAGAGAAGTGTTCCAGGTGTGCACTCAACTTGTGCCAGATCATCGATCCACAACAAGTTGCCACAAACTATCATCTCATCCGTTCATTTTGTTCACATCCAATGGTTGATATTGTTCTTCTCTTATATATCAATCTTCCTAACGATTATGACGATTTCGTCCATAGAAATTATGACGTTTTGAGTGATATCGTCATAGTTTTAATAAGGTTTTAGCCCTCCCAAATGGCTTAAGACGATCTGGTGTGAAATCGTCATAACTCTATGAAGATTTTGTGCAAAGTCACTATAAAACGTCATAAGTTGGCACATTTCTTGTAGTGTGCGAGGATTGGTGGGTTTGAAAGTAGACCTTTCAAACTTTGTAGAGAAGCGTCGGCTTCCTGGGTCTAGACAAATTTGTCGGTTTTCTTCAAGAGTTTGTATAAAGGCATGGCTCTCTCTCCGAACCGCTGACGAACCGACTCACTGCTGCAATGCAACCAGTGAGATGTTGGACATCCTCCAGGCGAGTCGGCCTGGTGATGTTTATTATAGCCTTAATTTTTTCCCGGTTCACCTCTATGCCTCTTTCAGACAGGATGAAACCTAACAATTTTCTAGCTGGAATTCCAAAGAAGCACTTCTTAGGATCTAGCATTATGTTAAATTTTCGTAGACTAGCAAACGTTTCCTCTAAGTCGGGAATGAGTGTTTCCATCTTTTTGGACATCACTTCTATATCGTCTACATATATGTGGACATTTCATCCGATTTGATTGTTAAGGCAACGTTGCATTGTGCGTTGATATGTAGCTCCTACGTTCTTTAAGCCGAAAGCCATAGTTTTATAGCAGAAGGTTCCGAAAGGTGTGACGAAAGACGTCTTTAGTTGATCCAATTCTTTCATCGGTCTTTGGTGATATCCAGAATATGCATCTAGAAAATAGAGTAATTTCGACCCTGCCGTTGAGTCAATAACTTGATTGATTCTGGGCAACGAGAACGGATCTTTGGGACAAGCCTTGTTCAAGGCAGAGTAGTCATGCACATCCTTATATCAATAGTGTCCTTTTTAGGGATGAGTACGGGATATTCCACCCATTCAGCGTGGATGACCTCTGCAATAAATCCGTCTAATTCTAGTCGGGCTAACTCCTTAGCAATAGCTTTGCGCTTTTCATCACCAAACCGTCATAGAGATTGTTTGATGGGTTTATCTTCAGGGTACACATTAAGAGAGTGCTCGAGAAGCTTCCTAGGTACTCCAGTCATGTCAGAAGGATGCCACGCAAAGATATCACTATTAGATTTGAGGAACTCGACGAGCGCGCTTTCCTATGCATGCTCTAATCCTACCCCTATGTTCTTCGTCTTGGAGGGATCGTCTTCCTTCAGCGACGTCTTCTCCGTCACTTCCGATGCCTTGAACTGCATGCTTGGCTTCAGTACCTCATTCTTCACAGTAGGCATCTCGGACGGGTCGATGGTCTTATTGATCTCCTGGTACATCTGGGCGTGTAGCACAGCTTCGGCAAAGGCAATAGATCCTTCATCGCACTATCCCGCCTTCTTCGGATTTCCTGGATGGTGATGACGCCCTTTGGAACAGGAAGTTTTATCATGTTGTAGATGTAACAGGGACGAGCCATGAACGCCAAGTAAGCCAGACGCCCGAAGATAGCGTGGTAAGCACTTTTGAACGGTACCACCTTGAAAGAGAGTGGCTCGGTACGATAGTTATCTCGGGTTCCGAATGTTACATCCAGTGTGATCTCACCCAGAGAATCCACATGTCTCCCGGGTACAATGCCATGGAAAGTTACAGTGCTGTAACTCAATTAGATCACGTGGATCTTCATGCGGTGGAGCGTTTCGATGTAGAGTATGTTGATGCTGCTTCCACCGTCCATGAGAGTTTTAGAGAACTCATAGCCATCAATAAGAGGATTGAAGACCACAGGGTACTTTCCCCGACGATGTGTTTTCCTCGGGTGATCTGAGCGGTCAACGATGATGGTTACATCCAACCAATCCAGGAATTTTGAGGGACAGCAGGAACCGTGGCGTTGATCTCACGGAGAACTGCCTTTTTAACCTTAGCCGGCTGAGTCCCAAGGAAGCAGACGTAAGTGTATTTCTTTGTGGGATAATCCTTTTTTCCATCCGACTTGGGCTATGTGCCGTCCGCTTCTTCCATGTCGGAATGTTCCTTGGACTCCTTGCCTTTCTCGGAATTTTTCTTTCTTTTTTGTCACTTGGCCCTGTAGCCAGCGGATTTGTCTTTTTTGATGTTGTCATTGAAACGACACTCGGCATTTGTGTGGGTAGAGCCTCTGTTACTATCCTGGTGATGCACACGGGGATTGTTGGCAATGTCGGCCCAGTTATAGGTTCTTCCTGGCTGCTGATCTCCTCTACCCTGGATTCGGGAAGTTCCGCAGCCTCGTCCCCGGCCGCCTCCGCGCCCTCCTCATCCTCCAGATCCGAACATTGCGTTAACTGCTGGATTGTTCGAGCTGGTTTATCTTCTGAGGTGATCTTGCGCTTCTAAGTTTGTTGCTTCTCCTGCTTGGCTGCATTTGGATTAGCCATAATATTCAGTAGTCCTTCTGAATCGTCATCAGCATTTTCATATTTTCTCGCCGTCTCTATCATCCCTCCCAAATCTGTGACACGGTCACGCTTCAGCCTGGGATGCAAAAGTATGACTGGGAGTCCTGCAATGAAAGCTTCAATCGTGGTTTGCTCATTTACTCCCTCGCATGTGTTTTTCGTATTGATCCAACGTCCAAGGTATTACCGGCAGGTTTCCCTGGGTCTCTTAGTGCAACGCTGCAAGTCTCCGACTGTGCAGGGCCTTCTGTATGTTCCCTCGAAGTTTGAAAAGAATGCACTTTGCATATCATACCAGTTACGAATTGAATTCTCTGGTAGCTCATTGAGCCATGAACGAGCCGTCTTCCGCAACATAAGTGGGAGATACCGGACTACAACTAGGTTGTTTCCTCCTTTGGCTATGCGGCAAGCCTGGAAAAAATCTTGAAGCCAAGTATCTTGCCAAGCTGCGCTGTCATAGTATTGAATGTGTTTTGCAATACCAAAGTCAACTGGAAATTTGGTTCGACGGATGCATGGTCCAAAGCATTTGGGTCCCATGTACACGTCCTCTTCGTCGTACCGACGCGCCTCTATGTTTGACTCAATGCGATGACAAGCGTCGTTTGGCGAGAGAGATCTGTGCCTTGGAGGCTCACGACTTCTGCACGGCGGAGTCGAATTTCTGCTTCTCCTCTCACTGTTTCCGGCTTCGCCTCTGCAGCTTCCATGCCTACGATGAGATCCCTCATGGTCACTGTCTGGAGGCGACAATGGCCCTGGTGGGTGGGTTATTTCCGGCTAGATTACACGGTGGTGGTGGAGCCTCATTATGCTGACTCCAAGGTCAGTTTCTTCGGGCATCGTCCCTACTTGATTCAGGACCGTCTGGATCATCTCTTCGCCCGCCGTTACTAGCCAGACAGCTTGGGGGTAGCATTCTTAGCCGATATTGTTCTTGCTGGCGACGCACCTCTGGGTCTTTTATGTGGCAATTGTTCTGCCGACGATGGCCCTGATGAGGCACCAATGCCCTGATGGCATCTTTAGACGCGGCTAGAATAACTCTCGGCCAGTCACGTGCGGGCCTGCGATGATGACCATTTGATCTGGTCCTTGAATTCTCTTCTTCTCCCTAGGGATGATAGCATTTATCTGTATCCCTACGGGGTCTTTCATCAGCGCTTTGGTATGTGCCAGTATGGCAAAATTCTGACTTTGAGGCCAACATGCCACTGAATGACGTGACCGTCTTCTGCTGTTTTAGCCCTTTGTCCAACAATGCTACGCATTTTCGGACTTGCTCTGGAGATGGATTATTGGCGAGGATAGCCCGAGCAGCCGCAACATTTTCTAACGGCGTGCTATAGACCCAGATCTTCTCTCTGGATTTACCGTTGAATAGATCTCTATGGACATCCGGGTTCCTATTAGCAAAAATTGGACCTCCCCTTGGTTTGTTTGGTAGTCGCTTGAATTCCGGCTGGTACTGGGCAGTATTACTATCTAACTGCTGCTTGAGCTTGACGATGCGCGCAGCCTCCTCGAGCAAAAACAAACGATGCTTTTCTAGATCCTCAACCCTTTTCTCCAGCGCATCCAGAGTAAGATCAAAGAAGTTGGGACTGTGAGAGCGTCTCCATAAATTTCACGTGCACCCTAGGTGACAACGTGTCCATCCATAGAAGGGTAGATCGGTGTGGGATTAATCGGATCTTCATCTCGATCTCTTCATCAAATTTTTCTTTGTTGGTTTCCTTGACATTCGGCTCTTCTGGTATCAGATTCTTGTTCTTCTTCTTCTTTGACCTCCCAGTAGCCTTAACGTGCGTACCGGTGACAAAGACGATTTTTGGTCCGGTACCGGGAGATAAACTTCTGTCGGTACTTTCCGTTGTTGTTGGCTTCTGGACCACGGACGAATCTCCGGTGTCCATGTCATCTTGCAAGGTGTAATCTTCGTCCATTCTATCGTATGGACTCGGAGGGGTCTCCGGCTCATCTTTCGCTGGTTTGGGGGCGTATTCTTCTTTGTATGACTCCATATCCTTCTCGAAGTCTCGAAGTTCCTATGACGTTATTGACACCTGGGGGAATCAGGTAAGTCGGCACTTTCTTCGATTGCATCGAGAACTGAATCGTTTCTGGCTCCAGTATCGACAGAGTCGGATCCAGAGCTAACGTGATATACGAAGCAATGCTTCTTCTTGTTCATGTTTTGAAGGTAGTTGCACAGCTGGGTTTTCGCCTCTGCCATCTCAAATCTCTCCTTGATCTTGGCGATTGCTCTATAATCGATGTAGGGGTGATTCCATCATCTGCTTTATCCTGTTCCTTGAGAGTGTTTTTATGCTCTTGAATCGGTAGAACCGGATCCGAAGCGAATGTATTCCTCATCCGTGTCTCCGCTCTCAACTGGGAGACCAGATCTGGATTTTTCTTCCACCACTTCTTCCACTATAGGAGCGGGCTAGGTGGGTTCAGGTTTTTTCAGGATCTTAAACTCTTCTGCCTCCACGGATAGAGTAGACCTGGAATTTTCTTCCGCCATGGTCATCACCTCAAGGGTGGGTTGGGTGGGTTCAGCAAAACTGAGGTAGATATCAATCTCGACGATGGACATGATTGTGTAGATTGTCACGGGCTCCTTAGCCGGAATCCAGGTCTCGTCAAGAAGAATGAGACGGACCTCACTAGCGTAGACCATGACCGATAACGATTGTTTTGCCAATTCCTCCACGTGCAGATTCTGCCTGGAATGAAGCTCCAAAAGTCACCTGCCCCACGGTGGGTGACAACTGTCGTCGGATTGTCGACAAGTACACCATTATGGGTCCTAACGTCGTTGAGAAGATGGGATGTGAGACGTCGGATGTTCCGGGAACAGTGAGCACAAGTTTACCCAGGTTCAGATCCGACTGCGGTGATCGGGTCCTTCTCCTGCTACAACCCAGTAATATATCAGCGAGAGCCGGATGTTATAGCGGATTACAAGAGAGGTTCGCCTGTGCGAGTAGGATTTGGTTGATCTATGATTTGGTGCCCTAAAGGCTCCCATAGGGCCAGTTTATATAGTCACCGGGACCTAGGGTAATAGGAGATACCTATCCGGCTACATTACAGAGTCGGTAACTAGATACAGTTTGGACTACAAGTAATACTATAGGCCTAAGTCGGCAACTCCTATGGGCCTTGTCGTAGCCGTAAGTGGCTCCTCTTCTTTCTCTGACTGGGCTGCCCATGAAGCAAAGCTCTAACCCGTTGGTGGGCCACCCTGGTCAGTGAGTCCTATGGGTATACCCGGAAAGTATATCCCCAACGGTCCTCCCTCCGACGTGAAATTTGGCACCAGCCACGGGAGAGTTTCTACTCAAACGAAAATTTCTCGGTGTGCAATGACCTTTAAGCACACCACCACAATGCCACCTAAGCATTCGCCCAAATTACATTTATGTAATCTATTTGAAACCCTTTTTAACCCTCGCCGAAATGAGACAAATACAAATTTCCCCATCATCCTCGGCGTTGTCCTCTCCCTTCTCCCCTTGCCCTCCCTACCATCTGTGTCCCTAATCCCCTCGCCCTCCCTGCCATTTGTTCCCCTCCGCTCTCTGCCTCTACTCCCCTTGTTTCCATCCGTCCCTCTAGTGGTAACCTCTCCGTCACCCTATCCCAAACCCTAGCCCCTCCTCACCGTCTCGGTTTTCTGCCAGGCTGTCGAGCTAGCAGGTTATTGATGACCCACAAGTGTAGGGGATCCCAACAGTCTTCGAGGGAGTAAAGCCCAAATTTATTGAATCGACACAAGGGAGCGAAAGAATATTTATAAGCCTTAACAGACAAGTTGTCAATTCAACTGCACCTAGAAACAATCTTGCTCGCAATAGTTTATCAGTAGCAGCAGTTTTGTAACAGTAGTAGCAAAATAACAGCAGTAGTAAAATAAAGACATCAATAGCAATTGTAAACAACAGGATTAAAAATGTGGTAGGCATAGGGATGGATGACGGGTGATGCATGGACAAGATAATTCATGTAACAATCAAGACAAAGGCATTGCAGATAATAAAGATAAAGCATCCAAGTACTAAATAACCATAGGCATGTGTTCCGTATATAGTCATGCGTTCTCGCAATGAGATCTTGCACAACATCTTTTGTCCTGCCAGCCCGTTTTAGCGGGACCCCAAGGGAATCTACTGGAAATTAAGGTGCTCCTTTTAATAGAGCACCGGAGCAAAGCATTAACACTCCATGAACACACGTGATCCTCACATCACATCCATCTCCTCCGATTATCCCAATTTCTGTCACTTCGGGGCCTTGGGTTCCGGACAACGATATGTGTACACAACTTGCAGGTAAGATCACAAATAATAATATCATCATGAATCAATAACATGTTCAGATCTGAGATCATGGCACTCGGGCCCTAGTTACAAGCATTAAGCACAACAAGTTGCAACAATGTCAAAAGCACTAACAATAGATACTAGGCACCATGCCCTAACAATCATATGCAATTACATGATAGATCTAATCCAATCCCTACCATCCCCATAGCCTACAACAGGGGATTACTCACTCATGGATGGGGGAATCATGGATGGTTGATGGAGAAGCATTAGTGATGATGATGGCGATGATCTCCTCCAATTACCCATCCCGGCAGGGTGCCAGAACGAAGATTCTGGTTTTGAATCGCAGTTTTTGGTGGTGGCGGTGCAACGGAACTCTTCGTTGGAAAATTGTTGAACCCCCTTGTGTTTTTACGTATGAGGGTATATGTAGGCGAAAGGAGAGGTCGAGGCGGAGCCTGAGGCGGCCACACCATGTCCTAGCGTGGCCAGGCCTGGCCCGCTCCTAGGTGTGGTGTGGGCCCCTCTGGCCTCTCCTCCCCTTCGTCTTCTGGCTCCGTGTGTCTTTGGGGAAAATAGGATTTTCGGCATATTTTCTGGGATTTTTTCCTGAAAGTTGATTTTCTGCACAAAAACGAGACACCAAAGCAATTCTGCTGAAAACAGCGTCAGCCCGTGTTAGTTATATCCAAATCACACAAATTATAGGAGAAACAATAGCAAAAGTTTTCAAAAAAGTAGATACGTTTTGTACGTATCAACTCCCCCCAAGCTTATCTTATTGCTTGTGCTCAAGAAATTCAGTTGAAAACCGAGTGCGCTAAAAGAAACTTTCACGAACACATTTTCTTCATAATATGTATATATTCTCAGCATATGATCAAATACTTAGGCAATTCATAATAAGGACTATGCAAATAAGTCTACCCAATAGTCATGCAAGCTATTAAGAGATTCCAACACAATAATAATAGGCAACATGAAACATAAGCATATGCAAGATTGTAATGCTCATAAGAAGATATGGTAAAGTGGTATCTCGCTTGCCTTTCTTTTTGGGGCAAAACATAAATGCCAAGGAACCTCTGAAGTTCAAGTGAAGACTAGAAATAAAAATATCAAAGATACAAGCCTCAAAGTTATGTCACAATCAACCGTGTTCTGGGACAAGCACATTACACTAAGAATGATAACTATGATCTCGGGAAGGTTGCAAATGTTGAAAATGGTGTCTCGACAAAAAAAGTGAAAGAAAAGATTAAAAAGTTCGAAAGGCTTCCAAATGTTGAAAGTATGATACTCATTATCTTTGAGCTCTCATTGCCCCTAGCATAAGCATCTTTAAATGTTTAAGGTTAAAGTGAAGGAAAATATGAGTTATATGCTTGAAAAATCATAAGTTGAAAATCTCATGCCCCTTGAGTACGAGTACCGTTCCTCATGCTACTCAACTTTAGTCACAGGTAAGTTCTTGTCAGTGTAAGTATATGTGTATCATAGAGAACCGCCAACGGGGTACCCCTTGACCCATGACACAAGAGCTATACCATATCAAAATGACAAGGCAACAGACAATGAGCATCTCAGCGATCTTTTTGTTTACCATGAGCATGGTTTTAACTTTTTTTATTTTCTTTTTTTATCGAAGATGCTTCATAGAATGCTCATTATTGTTATACTACAAGTTTCCACCATGATTAGGCATGGATTAGGCTAGATGCCCAGGCGTTTCTCTAACACATATACAAACTCCATGGACTTACAAGCTCCCCTTTTATTTCACACCACCGACATCCATCAACAAAAGAACATGATATCAACTGAATAGATATGTACAATGTTGAAAGCGTTCCTCATGATAGCATGGTTCTGCTAACTCCCAACTTATAATTTGCAAGCATATAAATTCATAGATGGTCACAATGGTTCAGGTTTATTAAGTGCAAGAAATATAATGTGCCATCAAGTTCGTGAGAGCTTTACTAACTAATTTTCACATAACAAGCAAACATTTTTTTTGGAAGAAAACAAGGCATAATAAGTATGCAAGGAATAGCAATGATGCTAATAGGTAGATATAGTGGACATTTTTTGACAACTTTGGTTTTGGGGAGTTGGATGCACGAGTAGCGCTCATACTCAGTACAAGTGAAGGCATAGAAATAGAAGGAAGCGACAATTAGGAGAGCAGTAACTGTCATAATAATGCTTGCGACAAAACAAAATTCTCAGTGGAATAAAAGTGACGCAAGAACTCTGAGGCAAATAAATCATCAAGGCTTAACTGACTTTTTGTTTAGTCATATGCATGTGTGAGCATGTGCCAAGTCGATTCAAATAAAACATTTATAGGATGATACCACAATGTCATACCATGTTATGAATAGAACAATGCAAGCAAACATTCATATGACATGCTACAAACTATTAGCAAATTGGAACTAATCATAAGAGAGCAAGAACTACTAAGCATCCATTAAATAACAAACACCTTACATGAACAGACTAAGAATGCCCACATTGATGAGTATATGTACAAAAATGAAAAGAAACAAAATTCATACTAGCCTCTTACCACACCTCGAATTGTCATGAATCGTCATTATTGCCTTTCACTTGTGTGGCTTGAATAACAATATAAAACCAAACTCCAAAGGAGTCACTAAGGACTGCTGAACCCTGCAACAAACTTTACAAAACCAGAGAAGAACAACAAATATTTTTGGGTCTTTGATTTTGTTTAAAAACAAGAACTTAAGGAAAGAACAAACAAAGAAAAATATTTTTTGGATTTTAGAATAACAAACTGAATCTAAAAAGGGTGAAGCAAACTAAAGCTAAAATCTAAAGAAGCAAACAAGGAGAAACAACGAAAATATTTTTGGTATTTTTGTGTTTTGGAAAGCATAAACAAAACAAGAACAAAAACAAAAAAAAGAAAGAAAGCGAAACATGGATATGCAAAGTACCGACAAAATATGATATGTAGGTGAGTGTGATGTTGGTGTACCTCCCCCAAGTTTAGGCTTTTGTCCTAAGTGGAGATCAATCCCAAGTTGACTAAGAAATGGCGCCTCCATAGTATGACAAAGAAGTATCTTCGTCTTGATAAAAACTCGAGGACGCCCCGGCTAGTGCACATAGTAGTCATAAGAGGGCACGTCCCCCTCCTGGTGCTGCTTGTGGAAACCAAGCAAGCGGAGCTGCTCGTTCAACTCCTCCTTGGAACTCGACCACGACTTCCTACAAATACTGAACAAAGTAGGTTGTGGCAAGGTCCCTCTCATCTCCATTAGTAAACAACATCCTGTAAACTAAACTCTCTTTACGAGAGTTATCAGTAACAAAGTGATGTGCTTTCATAGCTGCAATATCAAGTCTCAATGGGGCCAGCACTGTATCATTAGGATCAACAGAAATTCCCAAATCAGCAACCATGCGCGCAGCAATAATACCCCCATAAATGGGTCCTCTAGCTGCTAGGCGGCGGGCAATGAGAGAACCGAGATTATACTTTGTTTCATTATTAAGCGCAGCAGCAAGAAAATCTAAATGATAATTAGAAATATTACTAGTGTTCTCCCTACCAAGAATGCTAGTAGCAAGATAGTAGGCAAAGTATCTATGAGCTGGGAGCTGAAAGTTTCTTATCATGCCGCACTGGGCAGTGCGGTCATCATCATTTGTTACACCTCGGTAGAGCCCCAGCAAATCAACGGGTCAACCTTGGATCTTATTTTCTATCCTAGCCATGCCAATACCTACAATGCTGCAAAATCTTTCCAAGTTAATGGTAATACTCATATCATAGATTTGAATGAAATAGTTGGCCTATAAGAAGTGTTAGTGAAAGTGAAGTTCTCAAAAAAAGTTACGGTGAGCAAAGCATATTGCTCACTCTCATCCTGCATGTAAGTGGTTAGACCAACCCTTTGAACAAGAAGTACAAATTAATCGAGGATCCCTGCAGCTTTCAAAAAAATCATAACAAGGGAAGGTAGATGGATGCGCATCTCCATCATCTCCCTCGTTACCAAAGCGTGGCGCGATAAGATCTTCATTATATGATGGCCTAAATCGATAAGTTGAGCTCAAAGGCCTTGTCACCCTTGGTGTGTCTCTCTCAAACACTTCTCCAAAAGTATGGTTGTCCATTTCTCTCTTTTCTGAAATTTTTAGACAAACATCACAAAAAGTAAGTTCAAAGCTACTAAATTAAGGGAACTACTATAGGGACTTGCAACAGGGCTAAACATGCATCAAAATAATTTCTCTAAGCATAGAACAAGAATGCGAGCTCACATAACATGTCACCTACAGTAGCAAAATACTCAAAATATACTCCACTAATCAAAAATCTACTTGGACAAGCGGAGGAGTCACATATCGGAGAATAAATGCTCCAAAAATCAATAGCAAAGAGTGGCTGAGTAAGGAGATCGAAAATCGTGGTGAAGAATAGCAACAACGCGAGTTTGACAAACTTTCTGGTGTTTTCTCGGGAGAGAGAGAGAGTAAAGTGGTAGGTGGTTGGGTAAGTGGAGGGCCAGGGGTGGCCCACACCATGGCCAAGCGCGCCCCTGGGATGGCCGTGCCACCAGGTGGTGAGCCTACCTAGTGGGTCCCCTGGGTCACTCCAAGTGCCTCTCTGTCCCATTTTTTATGTAAACATTTAATATGAATTTTCTGGAATTTTTCGAGAAACTTTATTTTTGAGCAATTTTCTGGATTTGATAAATGATTTTCTCGCAGAAAAATGATTTTGGAACGACGGAAAAACAAATCAAAACTAAAACTATAGAAGTTCTAAAACACTCAAATATGCAAACAACTAGAAATACAAAGATGAGCAAGGTGAAAGCAAAAATTGGAATATAAAAAATAAAAGTGAGCAAGGATAATCATGATGAAAACATTGTTTTGTTCATCCAAAATCCCTTTCTTAACAAGGTTGATCAGGTCTTGTTACCAAAAAAAATTTATATGAAGAAAAACTTTGCATTTAACTAAATGATTATGTTACCTTAACCTTGATAGCAATAGTTGTTGGAGATATGCCCAAGAGGCAATAATAAAGTGGTTATTATCATATCTTCACACTTATGATAAATGTTTACATACCATGCTATAATTGTATTAACCGGAAACATTAATACTTGTGTGATTTGTAAACTAAAATAAGAGTCCCTAGTAAAGCCTCTTGTTAAACTAGCTTGTTGGTTAATATATGATCATGGTTTCCTAATCATGAATATAGAGATGTTATTAACAACAGGATCATATCATTAGGAGAATGATGTGATGGACATACTCCTATAGATAAGCGTAGCATAAAGATCAAGTCATTTCAATAGTTCAATTGCTATATGCTTTCTGATACATAGTAACCTAATTCCTTCGACCATGAGATCATGCATATCACCTTTTCCGGATGGATGCTTTGATGTCATCAAACACCACACCGTAACAGGGTGGCTATAAAGGTGGCATTGAGTGTTCAGAAAGTATTGGTTGAAACACATGGATCAAGAGTGGGATTTGTCCATCCATATGACGGATAGATATACTCTGGGCCCTCTCAGTGAAATGTCATCCAATTAGCTTGCAAGCATGTGACTGGCTCACAAGGGATCACATATCACGGGAACGAGAAAAGAGTACTTATCAGTAACGAAGTTGAACTAGGTATGCAGAGATACCGACGATCATGACCTCGGATAAGTAAACTATCATGAGACAAAGGGAAATTGGTATCGTATGTAAGTGGTTCATTCGATCGCAAAGTAATCGTAGAAATATGTGGGAGCCATATGAATTTCCAGATTCCTCTATTGGTTATTGTTCGGAGAAGTGTCTCGATCATGTCCGCATAATTCACGAACCGTAGGGAGACACACTTAAGGATTCGACGTTGTTTGAGTAGTTATGGTATTATGAGAAAGAGACTGAATGTTGTTTGGAGTCTCGGATGGGATCCGGGATATCACGAGGTGATCCGGAATGGTCCAGAGAATAAGATTCATATAAGGAAAGTCCCGTTTTGGAGTTCGGAAATGTTTCCGGTGTTTTCATCAGGAATGTTCTAGAAGGTTCCGGAATGTCCGGCACTCCGGGGGGGAAGGGGTACATGAATGTGTGATTACATATTGGAATGATTGCATCATGTACTAAGTGTTCTCGCTGTTCCAAATAAAGGATTAAATTGAATCCTAAAACTGAAAAGTCAAATGGCCAGTTTGAGAGTCAAACGGCTAAAACAGGAAACTGTGGGAAACAAGCAAGAGGAGGTTGAAACCGACTTGGGGGAGGAGTCCCTCCTCTCCAAGCCGGCGCACCACCTAGGCCGAGTTGGGGAGGGACTCCCCTCCCTCCCCTTGGCCGCCGGCCCTCTCCACCCATAAAAGGAGGGGCAGGGCCTCCTCCTCTAGACACACAAGTTCCTATCCTCTAAATCTAAACCCTAGCCACAGCCTCCGGTTTAGAGCCGTTTTGGTTTAGAGCTTCTAATTGCCCTAGCCTTCGGTTTAGAGCCTTCTAATTGGTGTGTCTAATCCCTAGACCACTAGAAGCCTCTCTCATACTCCACCATACTCGCTCCGGCTTAAGGCGAAGCCCTGCGAGATCTCCCCTCTACTTCCGGTACCACGCCGTTGTGCTGCCGGAATCGCGAGGAGAGTGCTACAACCTCCGCTGCCTGCTGGAACAAGGGTGAGGAAGGTCTTCATCGAGTACCGAACGTGTGACCGACTGCGGGAGCGCTGCCGGAACGTGGTGCCGGAAGGATCGTCTACGCGATCTTGAGATCGGAAAGAGTACGACTACATCACCCACGAGAATCTGCTCTCGTTAACCGCTTTGGAATCTTCGAGGGTAAGTTCCCCTATCAACTCGTTGCTACAATCTAGTAGATAGATCTTGGCTTGTTTGTTTGTATGCGATAGAAAATTTTTGTTTTCCATGCTACGAACCCCTACAGTGGTATCAGAGCCGTGTCTATATGTAGATCTGTTGCACGAGTAGAACACAATGGTCATTGTGGGCGTTGATGATTTTATTGTCGATTGCTTCTTGTGTACTTTGCATCTTGCGGTATGTTGGGATGAAGCGGCCCGGGCTAACCTTACATGACATCGTTCATGAGACTTGCTCCACGCTTGACATGCAACTTGTATTGCATAAGTGGCTTTGCGGGTGCCTGTTTCTCCTAGCATAGTTAAGATCCAATTTACAACGGGTGATTAACAATACTAGTATCAATGTTGTGGTTCTTGTTCGTAAGTTAGAACGACACTTATTGAAAGCCCCAAACCACGTAAAATATGCAAAGAAAGTAGAGGCATCTAACTTTTTTTTGCAGGGGTGTGCAGTGATGTGATATGGCCATGAGTGTGATTATATATGATGTATGCAATGTTCCTTATTGTAAGTCAGCAACCGGCAGGAGCCATATGGTTGTCTTTAATTTCTGTTAAGACCCGCGTGTCTATTCAAAGTAGTTGTAATAGTTGAAGCCGGTGGACGACAACCATGGAGAAGCATCATTGACCTTGATGCAATGTCGGTGATGATGGAGATCATGTTCGTGCTAGAAGATGGAGATCGGAAGCACAAAGAAGAAAGGCCATATCATATCACATATTATGAATTGCATGTGATGTTAATCCTTTATGCATCTTGTATTGCTTAGTAGACGACGGTAGCATTATAAGATGATCCCTCATGCACAGGAATTTCAAGTCATAAAGTGTTCACCCTTAGTTAGCATCGTTGCTAAAGCTTGTTGTTTCGAAGCACCACGTGATGATCGGGTGTGTTAGATTCCGCAAGTGTATACAACGTGGGCAAGCCAGATTTGCTCATGCGGAAGCTAAGGTTTGATCTTGACGAGCCTAGAATGTACAGACATGGCCTCAGGAACACGGATTACCGAAAGGTAGAGCATGAGTCATATAGTAGATATGATGAACATGTTGATTGTTCGCCATTGAAGCTATATCAACTCTCGTGATGATCGGTTTTGATGTGGTGGATTTGGTTCGTGTGATCACTAAAACAATGTGAGGGATATTGTTTTGAGTGGGAGTTCACCTAGATTAATTTAATATTTAATTAGAACTCAATTTATCGTAAACTAAATCAAAGTGAATTTGCATAGTTGTTGTAGTCATTGGCATCCGTTTACCACCTTGCGCTTAGTTATAATTGAGATGATAGAACTATAGAATTCTGGTTAGTTACTTTACGAACTGGTATCGTATTGTTTTGAAGTGTTAATCTAAAGTTTAAAAGTCCTATTGCAAACTTTCAGTAAGTTCCGGTTACTCCATGAAAGTTTAATAATTGGTATTAAAACAAGAGTGACAATTCCAAGAGTTAGTGTATGAGATCATGTTTGTATCCATGATTCTTGATATTCAAAGGATTGTCTTAATATCAAGGTTATCTAGGATCTGAAAGAGTTGTTTCAGAAACCATGATGTGTGGAAGATATTGTGATATCTGAAACGAAGTTTTGGTTGCAACATGACAGAGTATAATACGGCAAAAGTTCATGTTCCCATATTTTGATGAGAATTTGCAAAGGGTTTTAGACACTTGTTGTCCTAATCCTCCAAAAGGTTTTGGATAGCAACATTATACTCGTAATTCATCGTTATAAGCTAAAGGTAGTTTGATCATGGACGATTCCATGATAAGGATGAATATTTGATGTAGGTAAAATGTTTACTACACCAAGAGATTACTAAATAAAGGAATTTGAAAGAACACCAAACATTTGATGATGGTGATCTACTTCAAAATGCAAGTCCAAAGACATTGGTATTTAACTATACATGTTTTGGACTATGTGTCATATGTATGACTCCACTATTGATGTTGATAGATTCTTTCAAACAGAAAATGAAATATTGAAAGAAAATCTCATAAGTATATGGCAGAAAGGAAAAGACTAGAATTGTTCAGCTTAAGTATATAGATGATATACATGTTATGGCTATATTCTTTGCTTATTAAAAATGTGGTTCTCAAGTATTTGATACTGAATTTGTTGGTGTGAATCGTCATACGAAACAACACAATTCATGAACTACAATGGCCTAAGTAACTAGCAAAAGAATATGTGATGATGTTCATCGAGAACAAATAAAAGGTTATTGTGTTGCTCGTTAAATGTCAAAGCTTGCCTTCAAGATTTGTTTTATCATGTATTATGAGAACAAAAGGGTTGTTCAAATAATTTCCGTAATTCATAAAAGATGGATGATTCACAAATCTCGTTGGAGAAAACACATCCATAAAAATAGTGCTAAAAATGTCGAAAGACAAATTGATTGAAATATCACTTAGGAAGTGATATCGCCGTTTAAATTATATTGGAAAGAAAACATGAAGAAACTCCATGTGGATGGAATTTTGGAGTCTTTTGATTTTGATCAAATAACGCTTGTGAAACTTTCCTAGAGATAATTAAAACTTCGTTCATAGGCCAAAAGGGAACGAATGACTAGCTTATTTGAACTTGTACATATTGTTGTAGAAAGTCCATTATGTGTAGTTAAGAGCGATGAATTTCAACTTCATATGCTTTCTCCGAAAATTTGAGTGAATATATGAATATTTACTTAATAAGGATAAAGTATGAAACACTTGAAAAGTTCAAAGACTTTCAAGATGAAGTGCAAAATCATTGTAACAAGAATATGAATAGTTTATGATAAGATCATAAAGGAAGATATTTAAGTTACAAGTTTAGCATAATACCTAAGATTTAGGGAATCGTTCCGTGGATTTGCATTTCCGAAACACCATAAGAGTATGGAACGTTCGAGATATGTAATTAAACCTTGTTTGACATGGTTAGATCAAAGGTATAATTCATAAAACTGCCATTATATTTTAAAGATTAAAAGCTTTAGAGCTTACCGTTTTTCCACTGAAAAGAGCTCCATCATAATCCATTGAAATGACACCATATCAAGTTATGGTTTGGGATAAAACCCAAGTAGTCCTTTCTTAAAACATTGGTATGCTATGCATAAGAAAGATGTGTGCAACCAAAGTCGGATGAACCTGTCTTTGTATAACCGTTAAGTATTCCTCCATAAACACCGGAGACAAAAGTGTTTGTTGCTTAGAACATCAAGTTTCTTTGAGAAGGATTTTTTCGTGAAAAGTTAAGTGGGAGGACAATAGAACTTTGATAAGGTTAAAAGAACCTTAGCTATATGTGCAAAGTTGCGCAGCGCCGAAAAGTGTTCCGGAGTTAGCAAACAATGCTCATGGCTCGCGTACTTCAAAGGTTGTGGTCACGGAGATCTAAGTTCCTATTGAAACAAGTAGGTCGGATGAACAATCAAATACCAAGATTTGAGAGTTAAATCATTATTTAACAATAATGATCTGACTACATGCAAGGAAGCGATGATGAGCCCTGACTCCGTCAAATGGCTTGAAGCCATAAAATCCGTGATAGTTCCATACACGAGAAATCAAGTTTTGAACTTGAAGGACCCTCGAGAAAGGTGTAAGACCTTACAGTCGTGTTTGGATCTATAAAGAAATAGACATGGATGTTTTACATCTATGAAATAGTCGACATGTTGGGAAAGAGTTCACAACAAAGTTCAAAGGTTGACTATGACAAGATCTGATCTTTCATAGCGATATTTAGTCTAGACGGATTAATGTAGCAACCACTACATATAAATTTGTTATGTGGTAGTTGAATAAACAAAACAAGTTCTTCTAATAGAATTGTTACCTAGGACATGTGCGTAACATGGTCCATAGGGTTTTGTTAATTCAAAGGATGCTAAAAGCATATGCAAACTTCAATGGTTGAAGTAAGCATAGCGGAGTTGGAATCTTCACTATGATGAAACTGTTAAAAGAGTTTAATTTCATCAGAGACAATGAAGATGCTTGCGTTTGCAAGAAATTAAGTGGGAGCGCTAAGACATATTTCTAATACATTATGTGGAAGACATATTGTTGATTGGAAATGATGTATCTTTTATTAACACATATTAAGAATTTCATCCTGATGAAAGACTTAGGCAAAACCCAAATATTTGGCATCAATAGACGCTAATATGGTTGTGCCAAAAGTACATAGATGATATATTGAATGAGTTCAATATAGGAACTACAAGAAAGGTTCTTGTTGCACAGAAAGGATTGAATGAGTTCAATATTGATGATATATTCAAGTGTATTGACACTTGGCAAGTGAAACAAAGATTCAAGTATAGATTGATACTTGATGTATGAAATCACAAAGAGTATTTATATCAATCATACTGTGATATGTACAAATCCAGATATGTCCTATGCTTTAAAAGGTTATGAGCATATACCAGAATGATTCATAAGATGATCATTGGACGATAGTAAGGATATTCTTATGATCTTTTGGAAGAACTAAGAATATATTGTTTATAGAAGTGACAAATAGATGGTTAGTTCATTGTAAAAGTACTACATTGATACTAGTTTTGTCACAAAGTGCAAATTAAGTTTATCTCAATCTAAACTAAGGGTGGCACAATATAATGGAAAGTGAGTTCCATAATGGATTTGGATGAGTTCCAAAGTTAAGACATTGTGACAGATACTACAACAAAAGGCTAAGTATATGACTGCTATTTTAGCAGCAAAAGAGGGCATTTGTGTCAAGTAGTTTGTTATCAAACTAGGTGTAGTTCACAGTGGGATAATACTATGAAGATATATTGTGCGACAATATTATCAACATGTTTTAACCCCAAAGAGCTAAAGGTCACACCGAAAGACCAAATTTATACAAAGCCATCTCATTAGAGAATGAGTGATGCGTAGAGACGCAAAGACATGCAATTACACACGGACCTGGAAGTGTCAGATCCGGAGATCAGTTGACCACTAGCAATCGTGTACATACAACAACGGAAAGCCATAGGTGTTGAATACACAAAGGTTTGAAACTAGATTATTGACTCTAGTGCAAGTGGGAGACTGTTGGAGATATTCCCAAGAGGCAATAATAAAGTGGTTATTATCATATCTTCACACTTATGATAAATGTTTACATACCATGCTATAATTGTATTAACCGGAAACATTAATACTTGTGTGATTTGTAAACTAAAATAAGAGTCCCTAGTAAAGCCTCTTTGTAAACTAGCTTGTTGGTTAATATATGATCATGGTTTCCTGATCATGAATATAGAGATGTTATTAACAACAGGATCATATCATTAGGAGAATGATGTGATGGACATACTCCTATAGATAAGCATAGCATAAAGATCAAGTCATTTCAATAGTTCAATTGCTATATGCTTTCTGATACATAGTAACCTAATTCCTTCGACCATGAGATCATGCATATCACCTTTTCCGGATGGATGCTTTGATGTCATCAAACACCACACCGTAATAGGGTGGCTATAAAGGTGGCATTGAGTGTTCAGAAAGTATTGGTTGAAACACATGGATCAAGAGTGGGATTTGTCCATCCATATGACGGATAGATATACTCTGGGCCCTCTCGGTGAAATGTCATCCAATTAGCTTGCAAGCATGTGACTGGCTCACAAGGGATCACATATCACGGGAACGAGAAAAGAGTACTTATCAGTAACGAGGTTGAACTAGATATGCAGAGATACCGACGATCATGACCTCGGATAAGTAAACTATCATGAGACAAAGGGAAATTGGTATCGTATGTAAGTGGTTCATTCGATCGCAAAGTAACCATAGAAATATGTGGGAGCCATATGAATTTCCAGATTCCTCTATTGGTTATTGTTCGGAGAAGTGTCTCGATCATGTCCGCATAATTCACGAACCGTAGGGAGACACACTTAAGGATTCGACGTTGTTTGAGTAGTTATGGTATTATGAGAAAGAGACCGAATGTTGTTCGGAGTCTCGGATGGGATCCGGGATATCACGAGGTGATCCGGAATGGTCCGGAGAATAAGATTCATATAAGGAAAGTCCCGTTTCGGAGTTCGGAAATGTTTCCGGTGTTTTCATCGGGAATGTTCTAGAAGGTTCCGGAATGTCCGGCACTCCGGGGGGGAAGGGGTACATGAATGTGTCATTACATATTGGAATGATTGCATCATGTACTAAGTGTTCTCGCTGTTCCAAATAAAGGATTAAATTGAATCCTAAAACTGAAAAGTCAAATGGCCAGTTTGAAAGTCAAACGGCTAAAACAGGAAACTGTGGGAAACAAGCAAGAGGAGGTTGAAACCGACTTGGGGGAGGAGTCCCCTCCCTCCCCTTGGCCGCCGGCCCTCTCCACCCATAAAATGAGGGGCAGGGCCTCCTCCTCTAGACACACAAGTTCCTATCCTCTAAATCTAAACCCTAGCCACAGCCTCCGGTTTAGAGCCGTTTTGGTTTAGAGCTTCTAATTGCCCTAGCCTTCGGTTTAGAGCCTTCTAATTGGTGTGTCTAATCCCTAGACCACTAAAAGCCTCTCTCATACTCCACCATACTCGCTCCGGCTTAAGGCGAAGCCCTGCGAGATCTCCCCTCTACTTCCGGTACCACGCCGTTGTGCTGCCGGAATCGCGAGGAGAGTGCTACAACCTCCGCTGCCTGCTGGAACAAGGGAGAGGAAGGTCTTCGTCGAGTACCGAACGTGTGACCGACTGCGGGAGCGCTGCCGGAACGTGGCGCCGGAAGGATCGTCTACGCGATCTTGAGATCGGAAAGAGTACGACTACATCACCCACGAGAATCTGCTCTCGTTAACCGCTTTGGAATCTTCGAGGGTAAGTTCCCCTATCAACTCGTTGCTACAATCTAGTAGATAGATCTTGGCTTGTTTGTTTGTATGCGATAGAAATTTTTTGTTTTCCATGCTACGAACCCCTACAATCGTCCCAACCATAATAATTTCATAATCTTCTTGTGGCATGGGACAATATATTTCTCTAACTTTGATGCTCTTAAATTTCTGAATTGAATTTAGGCCATATTTCTTATCAATATTCTTGGTGAAGTAAACAATATGCTCCTTGTCATTAACGGTAAAGTTATTTTTCCTTGATTACAATTAATGACAACACCTATAGTATTAAGAAAAGGTCTCCCCGGCATAATAGACATATTTTCATCTTCGGGCATTTCAAGCACAACAAAGTCACTTAATATCAAACAATTATGAGCCACTTGAACAAGAACATCCTCACATACACCAACATTAATAGTAGTAGACTTATTAGCCATTTGCAAAGATATATCATTTGGTATCAATTTTTCCAGGTTAAGTATCTTGTGCAGGGAAAAAGGCATAACACTAACTCCTGCTCCCAAATCACACAAAGCAGTTCTAACATAATTATTTTTGATAGAGCAAGGAATAGTTGGAATACCTAGATCTCCAAGTTTCTTTGGAACCTTATCATTGAAGGAATAATTAGCAAGCAAAGTGGAAATTTCCTCATTAGGAATGTTCCTTTTATTAGAAACAATATCCTACATATACTTTGAATAAGGAGGCAATTTAATAGCATCAGTCAAAGGAATTTTCAAAAACAAAGATTTCATCCACTCACAAAACTTGTTATAGTGTTCTTCTTCCTTTGACTTGTGTTTCTTATCAGGAAAAGGCATTGGTTTTTGCACCCAAGGCTCTCTTTCACTACCATGTTTATTAGCAACAAAATCTTCCTTAGTGTACTTACTATTATTAGTATGCCTTTCAGGTTCTTCTTCAATTTCTTCTTTATCAGAAGCATCATTCTTATCATTGTCACTTTCAGTTTCAGAATTAGAGATAGATATACTATTAGGATCTTTAGAAGGTTCAGAAGATTCTTGTAGCACCCCTGGTAAATTCACTACTAGAAAATCGCTGTTAATTCTACTCTTTGCATCATCATGACATCATCACGGATGTTTTTTTATAAAATAATTTGCGAAAAACCTATTTTTGTTTGACATTACTCCTCTCCTTTATTTCAAATCAAACTGCAGGCTATTCTACAATATTTTGTTTATCAAACCGTTTGCAAAATTCTATTAAAAAATAAACTAAATAAATATAAAACATTTTTTTGGGGGAGTCAGCCGGCCAGGCCAAAAGCCCAGCCAGCCAGACTACCACCCCAGCAGCCCAGATCCCTAAGCATAGCCAAACCCTAACCACAGGAAACCCTAAACCTGCCTACCCTATCCCCACGCCGCCGCCACTCCACTCATCTCACCTGGTCCACCACACCAACCACACACACACGCAGCACCACCACGCGACCAGCCCCGCTCCCCTGGCCCCACGCCCCTAGCGACGCGAACCCGTCCACTCTTCCTCACGCGCCTCACCTCGCGATGCCTCCCTGCGCCCGCGTGCTCCCCTCTGCCTCGCTCCCTCCCCATCGATCGAGCGCCGCCGCCGCCAAGGACCCTCCTCCTCGACTCGCTCCCCTCGTTCCGGACATTGCGGCGAGCTCGCGTCCCTCCTGCAGGCACACCCGCTGTCATCTCCCTGCCGCCTTCCTTCGGCCGCAAGAGCCGCCTCGAGGGGGCCCCTCTCCATCGCCAGGCTCCTCCCCGTCGTGGCCCGTCCCCTCGCAGCCGTGGCAAGCCTGCAGCGCCGACAGGCCCTCCTCCGCTAGCCGGCCCTCCCCGTCCCCGTCGAGCTGCCGCCCGCAGGCACCCTCTGTTGCCGCATGTGAGCTCCCTCTTCCCCAGCCCAAGGCCCTGCCGTCACCGTCACGCGGTCGCCTACTCATGCATCTCGCGCTCGCGACCGTGCTCGCCCGTGCGCCCCTGCCATGGCCGCCCCGGGAGCCGCCATCCTTGGCCCACCGTCGGCAGGAGATCCTCCCAACCTTGTGGCCTCTGTTCGGGCCAAGCGCCAGGCCTCCCTCCTCGACTCATGGCCTTCCGTTTGACCTCGTGTTGTTGTTGGGCCATCCCCTATTAGCAGCCAACACGCCAACTCTTCCTCTGTATCCTTTGAGTGCGTTGCATGCCTGAGATCAACAAGTGACCATGCCTCCTGTGTTGCTTACTGTTGTAAGTCCCTGATGTGTGTGAGATGTGGTGAAGGATTGTGCTATCGATGGGAGGATCGTGACTCTGATGGCCGGTACCTGGAATTCGGACAAGATCCCGACGCTCAAAAATGGACGCTAGCACACATGGAACCGAAGGGAACCGAACGACAAGATCGCCTCCCGGAAAACCGAATCCCCGATGCCCTGATCCGAAGACCGATACCGTCGTCCGAAGACCGAACCCTCGGACACCAAGACCTTCGCCCCACCAACGTCTGACCCCAAATCCGAGCCCCTATTTTTTATTAAATGCCATCTATATAAATTTTTGCATATTAAATTATTCATACTCGCATGCATATTGTTTGGTTTGGGGGCATTATGCCGATTCACCTCATAATTAAATATGGAGACCATGCGAGCGAATCTAGTCTAATATGGGCTCCATTTAAATTTGCATAGCGAACCAATGCCATGTTTTGCCTTGACAAGACAACATTTAAATTGCGGGGTATCTAAACAACATGAACCATCTAAATAATTGTCGGGGCCTCGGTTCCGCTTAATATGGGGCCTAATTGCATCGCATCCTTTCCATGCCATGCATCATACATGCATCATGCCCGATCTTTTGCCGTAGTATTAAATAGTGCATCCGGTGTTTCTTCTAGTGTTTTGCTTCTTCACGGACTAGGCCGATTAGTTGATGCGAGTGTCGATCTGATCTTCGGATAAATCATCGGCAATGTTTTTCAGGCGAGCATTCTCTCCCTTTCTACCTATTTTATTTTATAGTCTTTATTTCCTCCTGCTGGTCTATTGCTATTTGTTTTGCGATGCTCTAGTTTTCGTACCCGTGATATCCCTTGCAGCCTTATATTGCCTTGGACACATCCTATTACCTGTTGCTTGGTAGATAGTTGGACTTGCGTGTTGTAGTCTTTTGCTCAGGTGCTGTTGCGGGTCGTCAAGTACCACAGTTGTTGGAAGACTGCCATATGCTTTAATGTTGGAGATGATCATGACGTTAATTACCGTTTAATAACTAAAATTAAAGTAGGTAAATAATGCAGAGGCATAGGTGGGCAATAGATGTTATTTGGTTTTTAACCGTCCACTTGTTTCCCGTAGGTCCCCGAGTACTTGATACCTGTTGTTTGAATATTCGCACTATCTGCATGTGGGACCATGAATCCCCCTAACCATAGCTTGAGTCATATTTAATTCCTTGGGGCCACAAAGTAGTTTGTGGCTTTATTACTATCCTATACTTATGCCATGCTTTACTGCTTTATTTACGATTGCGCGTGGAGCGCCTGTACTGTTTAGGAACAAATGTGGAATGTTTCCGCGGTATCGACAAGCCCAGTCACACTTTCGGGTTCCCGGTCGTTTACAGCCATTGACACAAACCTCTGGGTCCGTCTCGGAGCCGGCCAACTTCGTCGCGGGTAGCTTGGTGGGGTGGCCCCCTGAAATCAAATATGAATCTTGCGAATGTTCTGTCGTGATGCCTCGTTGGGTTTTTATTTGGTTCTTTCCGAGGTTGATCATGCGTGTGTTGCTATTTGTGCACCCCTGCAGGGTAAAACTTTCTGAAAGCCGTGTCCGCGATTATGGACGACTTGGAGCATAGTATCTCGATCATAGACAACTATAACTAAAGTAGTGCTATAAATTTGACTTTATAATGACTAGTAATCAGCTTCACTACAACGGAATGGCTAAACAAAAGTACCAACAACTGCTGGTTTTGGGATGCCTTATGCTATATGTATCTGACTAGTAAGTATTGCAACTACAATGGAATGGTTAACTAAAACTGCTCACTGTTTATAATATCATGATGACTCATGCTATCTATATCTGACTAGTAAATTGCCGCAACTATAACGGAATGAATAAAACTGCCAACTGTGTGAGTTCCTCGGTTGACTTCCTCGTTTGGTCTCGAGGGGGAAATACCAGGATGGGTATGCTTGGTGATAGTTTCAGGTTAGATCCGAATAGGTCTTTCTTATCCCTCTCTGATAGCCACCAGTTGTATTGAGTCTCTATAGGTTGTTTCGTGCATGCTTCGCTGCCGCTTCAGTCCACCATACCTATGTAGGCGAGGACCGCCGAATTCTAGTCTCCCCGTGTACTTCCCTCAGTACTGACCGCTCTCCTTTTTCTTTGCCCTTTGTTGGCACCCCTTTTGTTTAAGAAGGTTTTGAGATCGACGTCGTTAGCAGGGTTACCCTTCCGGCTTGGCCTGGTCAGGGTTATAGACACCATTGGTTATTCTTCAGGGCTCTTAGCCCCATTTGCATATTGTCCGTAGTCGGATGCTGTATCATTTTTAAGTTGGTTTGGATCTTTGTATTGTGTATCTGTATCCTTGACTCATGGAGTCGTTGTTGTATATACCTGTTCTGTGCGTTCCATCGTGGAATATTGTGTAATGATATTACTTCGTTTTCCACCCGCACGCAAGTTCCTGGTGGGCACCTTTGAATCGTTTCTATGCGGTTTTGGCGGGAATCGCTAAAACTTGCATAGGGCCAATCCGAGGGTGTTACAATTCTACAACTGTTTTATGTCTCTTTTTCTTTTTTTAGAAGAAGTACCACTATTTTTAGCTTTTTGATAATCTTTCTCAATTCTTTTAGGATGTCCCTCGAGGTATAGAGGATCCTGATTAGAAGCACCACTTCTAGTTCTAATTACATAAGCATGTTTTTCCCTAGAAGTATTAACTAGCAGATCTTTTTACACCTTAGTAAGCTGATCAATTTGAGTTTGAACCATTTGGACATGTTTAAAAAGAATTTTAGCATCATTGGAGGTACTCTCCACAATATCTTGCAACTTATTAATAGCTCTATAGATTTCCATTAAATGATTCTGCACTCATATTAAAATTATCTTTCTTAACATCATAAATATCAAATTCTTCTAGGCATTCATCAGGAGGTTTCGAGCAAGGAATATCACCATCATCAAAATTCTGGAGAGAGTACCTCAATATTGGATGGGTGAGAGATTGCCTTACATAATTCTTCTATAGGAGGTAAATTCTTCACATCTTCAGATTTAATACACTTCTCCTTAATACATTTCTTGGCTTCCTTCATCACTTCATCATTTAATTCAATCATTTCCCTCTTCTTTGGTGTTGGTGTTGGGGTTGGCTTTGGTATATTTGGCTCAGGTGTAGTCCAATCATCATAATTCTTGCTTATTTTAGCCATTAATTCCTCAGCTTCATCGGGAGTTCTTTTCCTGAAAACACAACCAACACAACTATCCAGGTATGTCCTAGATTTGTTAGTTAGTCCATTATAATATATATCAAGAAGCTCATTTTTAGGTACTGGATATCCAGGCTGTGCTTTAATTAAAGAACAAAACCTTGCCCATGACTCAGGCAATTTCTCTCCTTCCTACTTAAAATCAAAGAGTTTCTGCAAAATAGCATGTTGAGCATTAGGAGGGAAATATTTGTGAAAGAAAGTATTAACCAAACCAACAGGGATATCAATAGATCTAGGAGATAAATTATTAAACCAAGCTTTAGCTTCACCTTTCAATAAAAAATGGAAAATTTTAGCAACAAAGTAGGTGCGTTTCTTAATATCATCAGAAAATAAGCCACTCCAAATAGAGAGATCTTGCATATGTGCCAGAACACTTTCATTTTTGGTCCCACAAAAAGGTTCTTTCTCAACAATGGTTATATATGATAAATCAAGAGAGAAATCATAATCCTTATCTTTAATGTTTATGGGAGACGTGGCAAACTTAGCATCGGGAGATAATTTATGTCTAACAGTATGTCTCTCAAGAAGACTCTTAATAGCACTTGCACCATGAGTGTTTTGACATTCCACAATAAATTCATCAGTAATTTCAATATAACCGCCATCAAGATCATTGCTAGGATACTCTCTAGACTCAGGTGAACTAATAGGTGTAGCAATATCTTCATTAGGAGTTTCAGTGTTTCCCATTATAGTTCTAGCAATTGTAGCATCTAGGAAAGGACCTAATGAACCACTCTCATCAAGCATAGTAGAAGTAGAATCATAAGTATCAGAAGCATTTTTAGATTCAGCAGAAGTAGAAGTATGTGTAACATGTGTATGTGGTGGTGTAAGGAGATTACTCATCATAGATGGTGAATTAAGAGAAATAGAGGTGTTCATAATTGTACCTCTTCTTGTAGTGGATAGTAATATAGGAAATTTTCCATCACGAGTTTTACCCATGATGAATGGATAACAGTGAACAATAATAATTCCAAGGGAAGTTATAAATAAAGCTATGCTCCCCGGCAACGGTGCCAGAAAATAGTCTTGATGACCCACAAGTATAGGGGATTGCAACAATCTTCGAGGGAAGTAACGCCCAAATTTATTGATTCGACACAAGGGGAGCCAAAGAATATTTATAAGCCTTAATAGACAAGTTTTCAATTCTGCTGCACCTGGAAACAGTCTTGCTCGCAATAGTTTATCAGTAGCAATAGTTTTGTAACAGCGGTAGCAAAATAACAACAGTAGTAAAATAAAGACATCAGTAGCAATTGTAATAAACGACATGATTAAAAATGCGGTAGGCATAGGGATGGATGGACGGGCGTTTCATGGACAAGATAATTCATGTAACAATCAAGACAAAGGCATTGCAGATAATAAAGATAAATCATCCATGTACTAAATAACCATAGGCATGGGTTCCATATATAGTCATGCATGCTCACAATGAGAACTTGCACAACATCTTTTCTCCTGCCAGCCCGTTTGTAGTGGGACCTCAAGGGAATCTACTAGCAATTAATGTGCTCCTTTTAATACATCACCGGAGCAAAGCATTAACACTCTATGAACACACGTGATCCTCACATCATAGCCTCCCCCTCCGGTTATCCCAATTTATATCACTTTTGGGCTCGGGTTCCGAACAACGATATGTGTACACAACTTGCAGGTAAGATCACAAACAATAATATCATCATGAATAAATAACATGTTTAGATCTGAGATCATGGCACTCGGGCCCTAGTGACAAGCATTAAGCACAACAAGTTGCAACAATAACAAAAGCACTAACAATAGATAGTAGGCACCATGCCCTAATAATCTTTTGCAATTACATGATAGATCTCATCCAATCCCTACCATCCCCATAGCCTATAGTGCAGAATTACTCACACATGCATGGGGGAATCATGGATGGTTGATGGAGAGGCGTTGGTTATTGTCGTGGGAATGGCCACGGCAGACGCTGCAATCGGCAGTGAGTAGTAGAACGAGGGGCAAGGGTGGCCAGCCATCTGCGGTGCGAGATGAGGGCGGAGACAGAAGGGTTTACCCAGGTTCGCCCCCCCCGGAGGGTAAAGGCCTACTCCTGCTAGATTGTATTGTTGGAGAGTACAAAGGGAGAGCTCGACGACTAGGCGGCGAGTCACAAGGGGTGTATGATTGAACGTGTCCTCTATGCGTACCCTAGGGAGGTTTATATAGGCTCACCTCGCTAGGGTTTACATATCTACAACCGAATTAGTTAAGGATTCGGAGAGTACTTGACCTAATCCGACTGGGCCTAGCTACACTTCTGGTCCTCCAGCTTCTAGTCACCTGGCTCCTTGTTAAGTCTCGATCCAGTCGCTGTCCTGCAGGCCCACTCGCTGGTAGCTTGGGCCAGTAAGAAACGTCATGCTAGGTATACCCCACTCGGCATATCCCCATCAGTAGTCCCCGAGGCCGTCATTGATTCGTCGCAGGTGTTTGTTGGCAGTCGGAGTATGCGGGTCCAATTTGGACGCCTAGTCGAATCAGCAGTGGAATCCCTGAATAAAAGAGGGAACTTGTTATCTTAGTCGCAATAACAGCGACCAGCCGAATCGCAGCACGGCGAATGGGTCGGTGAGTAGTCGAATCGCAGCTAGGGCGATCTGGTCGGCAAATCGTCGAGTCGTTGAAGCCAGCGAGTCGAATAGGTGAAGTTGGACTGTCAGCATTGGTCAAACTAGCCGTTGGGTAATCCAACGGTAATATCAGCGTAATCACCGCGCGGTAACGGTCCTCCGAGTATGGCGGGTAACAACCGCTATATAAGTAGAGTGACGGGTGAAGGACGATCATTTCCCACACTTTCTCCGATCTCGCGCACTCCTAGTCTTCCATTCTGCGCAGCGATCAGAGTGACCCAGAGCGACCCACAACCCTAGATCCTCCGAGCGATGGCTCCTTCGACGGAACCATTTGGCATATCCAAGTGTACGAAGGTGCTGTTAAAATCATTTGACGAGGCAGGGATCCTCCCCGCCGAGAGATGGCGCATCCCCGCGGCCGAAGAAGTGGTACCAGATCCACGCGAGGGAGAGTTCATCTGCTTCACCAGCCACCTGGAGAGGGGGCTCGGAGTCCCCACCTCCCTCTTCTTTCGCCGTTTCTGCGCCTACTACGACATCCAGCTGTCAGACCAAGGTCCGCACAGTATCGAGAAACTCGCTATTTTTCTGGCGTTTTGCGAGTGCTACCTGGGCTGCCGACAGTATTCCCCCTATGGCTAGATCTATTCCACTGGAGGATAGGACATGAAGAAGCAGGTGGGCCGATGCTGGCCGCGGGCGGCCTCACATTTCAGTTGAAGTCGAAGGCCTCCTTCTTCGACCTGATGCTGCCAAAGAAGGCGGCGAACGTGTGGAAGAAGAGTTGGTTCTACGTAACCAAGTCGCCGCCGGGTGACGAGGTGGCGCTTCCAATGTACTCCGCCGATCGGCCCGAGCCGCGTCAGCTCTAAGTTACCAAGCTCCCGCTGGACAAGCGGATGGTCATCGATGAGATGCAGCAGACGATCCACAATTTGAAGAAGAAGGGCCTCCAAACCATCAATCTGTACAATTGCTGGTTCGGGCGGCGGCTAGTTCCTCTGGCAGTCGTGCCCACTACATGTACGAGTACACGAGCAAGAACGACCCGACGAAGTCCTGCCCTTCCGAGTGGAGGCTCACCGACTACACCTTGTCCTTGAAGAAGATCACCGAGGCGGAGTATCTCGACACGAAGGCCGGTGTCTCCCCTTACACCGCGAAGCGCAAGGCTCCAATGGTAAGTCCTTCTTTCCTATGCACTCGCAGTCACAGATTTGCATTCACGGTCGTGCCAATTTCGTCTTGTTATTTCAGTTGTTCCAAGTGGTGGAAGGTTGGCTTCCACCTGCAGACGACGAGAACTCGAACGAGTCCGCCGAGGATGATAGCGAGTCTTTGCCCGACAAGGGTGGTGTCATAAGTGATGGGGGCGGCGATGACGATGAAGATGACGACGGTGGCAACGAGGCCGTGGAAGTCGCCGCACCCACGGTCCACAAGACCCGCAGGAATCATCAACGCGAGCTCGAGGCCAGCAAGAGCCTCGAGGCTCACGACAAGGACGATGACGAGCTCCCCGAGCATACCTCGCAGCACGAGGCTACGCCATCGAAGAAGAAACCACCACCACCGAAGAACAAGAAGTGGCCGGCTAAGCCGGTGTCACTGCCTTGGTCCGGAGTAGCTCCGACGCTACCAGTGCGGCTGAGGAAGCTAGGGCCAACGCACCGACGCAAGCGACCGCGGTGGCCGACGCGAACGTTGTAGAAGGCGAGGTGTCCTTGGCATCGCTGCCGCCACCCTTCATCCCTGTCACTGGGCTCGGGGCCGCTCCAGCCGCGGGGACCTCGCACCGAGGGGATCACCCGCGGCGATCGCCGCTGATCCTCTTGCCGCGGCCTCATCCTCGAATAAGCCGTCGGTGTCTTGGGCACAGAGCGTGTTTGATATGGGCCTTAGTCGGAAACTGGGGCCGGAGTTGGAAAATCCGGCCAGCATTCGTACTGGCCTACGTTTTATCCCAGTCGCCAAGTGAGTATTCCTGAGTTTTTTGTTTGTCCAATCAATTCAGATCCGACTGGCGAGTTTGCTGATAGCATTGTTTTGTAGGATTAGGGTGAAGAAAATAGGTCACCCTTCGGTGGTCAAGGTCCTGTTGGGTGCCGCGGAGGCACTAGTCGAACCTTCGAAGAAAAGGAAGGGCGACAAAGTCGAGGCGCCTGCTGAAGGCGCAAAGAAGGCAAAGGGTGACGAGCTCGTCACGATTTCGGGCGAACCGGTGGTCACCCCGAGCGAAGCTCCGATTGGAGCGGATGTGGCCTTGAAGGCCACGGTGGACGCAGAGTCGCATCGGGTGGAGCCCATGGAGTTAGTCTGGGCAATGAGCCCAACCTCGAGTGGCGCAGGGGCTGCAGTAGCGACTTTCCCTCGCTTTGTAGCGAAGGCCTCCACGGCGAGTGCGTCGGCACCATCAAGCCAGGTGCCTGATGTCGTCGGTGCGAAGGTCGAGCAACGTCGCGGGCGTACTCCATTCATGCTCCCGTCAGTGGATGCAATGGATCTTGATGACATGCTAGGTGCTGCCATCCAGGTATGTCCAGTCCCCGAGGATCTGATCGCTGAATTTCAGCGGTTGGATCCTTATTGATTTCGATGTCCAGTCCCCGAGTGGCTAGTCTCTGAATTTCAGTGGCTAGGCACTTAGTAATTTTTTCACTCTCCAGTCCCCGAGTGGCTAGTCGCTGAATTCCATCGGCTAGGCACATTAGGAATTTTTTTGTTGTCTAGTCCCCGAGTGGCTAGTCGCTGAATTTCAGCGGGTAGGCACTTAGGAATTTCTTTGCTGATGCTTCCTTGGTTGCGCACGGACTGCAGCGCGAGTCAGCGGAGCGACTTGCCGCCAGGGATCGTCTGGAAAGGATATCCTCATTGTCCGAGGAAGGAACGAGCAGCTTCGGGCAACTGCGGGTGAGTGGTTGTCGTGCTTGTTACTGGTCGAAACCTTGCTTTCCTTGTATTAATGGTTTGTTGATGCAAAGGTTCACGCGGCCGCAATGGAGAAGGATCGTCAAGGCATGGTCCTAGCGAGTGAACTGACGGCTGCGCAGTCATCCATGAGCGCCGCAGAGAAGTGAATTGCCGACTTGGAGCGGGAGCTCAAGGAGGCAAAGGATAAGGCGACCTTGGCAGATGGGAGGGCCAAGGCAGTCGTTCCTTCTGCTGCTGAGGAGCGGAAGATGTCAGATGTGCTCGTCGCGGGCTGCAGGATGACCTCTTCGGTCTTCAGGATTTCATCACGGAGCGCTGTCGCCCATTTATTGGTGAGTTCTCTATTTGTTGGCGAGTCCCCGAGCGTGCGGGTCGCTTTGTTTTTCTGGAGCCTTCCTTACTATTTGCTTGTATGTTGCAGGCAGGATTGCTGCTGATGCTGACGAAGCGTAGTCGTATGACGCGTGGCAATGCGTCACCACGCTGGTTGACTCTTCCGCTCTGTCAGCAACCTCCATTCGGGCGTACCTTCAGGAGATCCCGCCCACGCAGGAGATTCCCAGCGACCTCGTCGAAGTCTGGTGCTACCTGGAGAAGGCCCCGGCTATGGTTGACTTCATGTCGCGGTTGGCCTTTCGTCGTGGTGCAGCGACAGCGTTGAGCCTTGGGCTCACGCACTTCCCCGACGACTTTGACCTCGACGATGTCATGAGCCGGTACCGTTCGTCGACGGGCACGGTCGAGATCGCCGAAGTGCTGAAGCTGACCGAGCGAGCTGCAGTGTATGCCGACCGGGTGTGGGCGATGGGTGACCTTATTCCGTACCAGGAGACGGTCGTCACCCCGAATGACCCCAATCCGTCGCACCGCAACTTCAAGGTGGAGAATCCGTTCCGAGCGGCCATGGCGGGTGCTCTCACGACGTACCGTTCGAACCTGTGGGTTCCCTTTATCCGCCATCGCAGGAGTGGTGGCGCCTCCTCGTTGAAGCCTACGGAGTAAACTAGTTTCCCGACTGGCGTTAGTTAGAATAGACATGTAACTACTCTTGTAAGAGAACATATTTTGCTGCTTTAAGGAATGCAAGGATGATTTATCAATGATTTTTATTTGATTGTTGGTTGTGCAAGTCCCCGAGCGCGTCCGCCCTTGTATGGGGTTTACCTCATTTTTAGGTATATGTATGTTGTTTAAATTGTTAGTAAGTTACGGTTGACTCGCCATGGCTTGGAAAGCTATACTTAGCCGTTTTCCCGGGCGCGAACAGGGTCGGGTGGCCGAGTCCCCGAGCGTGGTACTTGGCGGTTCTAGTCGCATGCCCTAGGTAGGTGAGGACAGGGCGCGTTGTTTTGGAGCGTCACTCCACCTGGTCCGTAGGACCAGTCGCGTGGCGAGTCCAGGGCGCGCTCTCATACTTGGCGTTTTCCCTAGTCGCTCGAGTTTGGACTGGCGTCAGTCCCCGAGCGTGGTACTTAGTTGTTTGAGTCGCTATGCCAAGGATGTGGAGGACTGGGTCGATGTGGGAAGCGAATGCGGTTGTCATGGCTCAGAAAGCGAGTCGGGTGAGGCGACTTCGATGGGGCTCCGGGTTGGCTTTTTTCGTGGACGATGCAATGACCGAATTTTTTCGGTGCCCACGTACGCACTACTTGGCCATGCCGGTCGCGTAACCAATGGTTGACTTCCGCGAGTAGCATAGCACTGTTATTATGAGTGCGAGTGGCACAAGGTATGGAGAGTGGTCACAATTTGTGCGAATTTTGATCTTCTTTATTTCATAGCGGGTAGGAGGTACATGTCTGGAGTTCTAGTAGTAGAACTTCGGTAGGAGGTTTACATTGCATGGCCTCTTGATGTCGAGTTTTCCGTCGCCTCGGACGTCGATGATGTAGTAGGCGTCGTTGCCCAGGACACGCCCGATGGCGAATGGTCCCTCCCAAAGGGGAGAGAGCTTGTGCATGCCCTTCTTGTCCTGGATCAGACGTAGTACCAGGTCGCCTTCCTGGAAGGTGCGAGTCCGTACTCGATGGTTGTGGTAGCGGCGAAGCCCTTGCTGGTAGACGGCGGTGCGGGAGTGAGCTAGGTCGCGTGTTTCGTCGAGCTGGTCAACTCCGTCCTGGCGTGCGAGCTCGTTGTCGACTTCCGCGTAGTTTACCACCCGAGGCGAGTCGTTCTCGAGGTCGGTTGGCATGATGGCCTCGGAACCGTACACCATGAAGAAGGGGGTGAATCCTGTCGACCTGTTGATGGAGGTGCGGATGCCCCAGATGACGGAGGGGAGCTCTTCGACCCGCATCCTTGTAGTAGACTCGGCGGCAATGATGGAGTACTGGGCTCCGTCGGGCATGTCTGAGACTGGGCTCCGCTAGGCTGGCACTGGATGGTGCTACCTTTTGGGACGCGTAGCTTGGTGAGGAATCCGGGTGTCGTCTTCGACCCGGAGCTTCTTTGGTGGAGGTCGCCTGGTCTAGGAAGGGTGCAGAGGGAGCCGGCCACCGAGGAGGTGGTACGACATCGTGTCGGGGAGGAGGACGAGCACATTCGTCGCTATATGGCTGCGTTGGACACTAGGGTCGACGATACCTGGGAGATTCTTCAGGGATCTCACCCGAGCTATGCTCGTGTGATGGTTCCATCTCTTTGGGTTTTCACCTCCCGTGGCTTAGGCATTGGGAGTCATTGTCCAGTTTGTTTGAGCAAGATGTATTAGTTTCAATACTATGACATTTTGATTGAGTAAGATGTATTAGTTTCAATACTATGACATTTTGATTGAGCAAGATGTATTAGTTTCAAAAAACAGCATTTGATCACATGAGCGAACTCACAAGAATACAACAACATCTTCATATTTAGTCCCGGGACTAGGTAACACTCAAGGAATTTATTAATATTAAAAACCGGGACTAAAGCCGCCCCCTTTAGTCATTATCATGCCTAGTCATATAGTACGCAACTTCAGGGTCTTCTTCGTCATCGTCATCATCATCGTCATGGTCACCTGCCACTCCATGGATCCTTAGCCCAGCCATGGCATATAACGGGGGCACCTGCCACCCCGGCCTCAGACTCATGGTGGGCGGGGCAGGGGTCTCCTGGAAGACGATACCGCTACCGCTAGACGGGGGAGGGGCCTTCTTGTGGCTCTGTGGCGGGTGGACTTGTAGGAACCGCAGGCGAGGATGGTCTCCCCCGGCGATGTAGCGCATCACTCCGATGATAGTACTGTTCGCCCACCACAGACGGCGGCTGGCTTCGTTGTGGTTCACCGGGGGCAGGCCATCACCCTCATACCTGGCGAGCTCCCTTTACCGCCGATTAGTGAAGAAGGCATTCCAGGTGTCGTAGTTGTCAGGATCACACTAGGGATCCATCCGCTGCTCCGGCATGAGCTCGTGGTAGAAGTGGTTCGTGATGGCCGCCTAGCATGCAGAACCTTGAGGGACAGGAGGGACAGGAACCCCTCTAGCGCTCAGCATCTAGGCGGCGGGAGGCCGGTAGCCCGACGGACAAGGGTAGCTGGAGTCGCACAACGCCTCGGTCTCCTCGAGGGTTAGAATGGCCCAGTAGACGCTGTCCATTGTTGTGAGAGAGGAAGGTGTGGATGTGTGGATAGCCATGGCGCGATCACCCTAGATATAGAGGGAAAGGGCGGGAAAACTTGGCAGGAAGCGGTGGTAAATGGCGGGAAATATCTTTAGTCCCTGTTAGTGACTACAACCGGGACTAAAAGCTCTGATAAAAAGGAAAGGGCGGGAAAACTTGGCGGGAAGGGTGGGAAATAGCGGGAAATGTCTTTAGTCCCGATTAGTGACCAACCGGAACTAAAAGCTCTGTTAAAAAGGAAAGGGCGGGAAAACATGGCGGGAGGCGGTGGGAAATGGCGGGAAATATCTTTAGTTTATAAATGATGCAAAGTTTTACAATAGGAGATATGATTTTCCAAAGTTTTATATTTGGTTTGAATTAAAAAAAGAAAATTTACAAATGAAATAATTTATAAATGATGCAAACAGATGTATGGATATTATATTAAAATTATTTATATTTTTTAATAATAATAGACATATTATTTGTTTTATTTGGATTTTTACAATAGGAGATATGATTTTCCAAAATTTTATATTTGATTTGAATTAAAAAAGAAAGTTTATAAATTAAATAATTTATAAATGATGAAAACAGATGTATGGATATTATATTAAGATTCTTTATATTTTCTGATAATAATAGACATATTATTTGTTTTATTTGGATTTTTACAATAGGAGATATGATTTTCCAAAGTTTTATTATTGATTTGAATTAAAAAAAAGAAAATTAACAAATGAAATAATTTATAAATGATGCAAACAGATGTATGGATATTATATAAAGATTCTTTATATTTTTCTCATAATAATAGACATATTATTTGTTTTATTTAGATTTTTACAATAGGAGATATGATTTTCCAAAGTTTTATATTTGATTTGAATTAAATAAAGAAAATTTACAAATGAAATAATTTATAAATGATGCAAACAGATGTATGGATATTATATTAAGATTCTTTATATTGTTTTGATAATAATAGACATATTATTTGTTTTATTTGGATTTTTACAATAGAAGATATGATTTTCCAATGTTTTATATTTGATTTGAATTAAAAAAGGAAAATTTACAAAAAATAAACTAGTCGCGGGTCGTGGCTGGACCCGGGACTAGAGGGTGCCTGCGCGCGTGAAAACGAAGCGGCCAAAAACACACACTAGTCCCGGGCCGTGGCTTAACCCGCGACTAAATGGGGGGTCTTTAGTCGCGGGTTAAGCCACGGCCCGGGACTAGAGACCCTCTAGTTCCGGACGGTGGCTTAGCTCGAGACTAAAGGTCTGTCGTTTTATATACTGCGTGCCAGGGGAGGTGCTGCCCAGCACTTGGCATTCCTCGGCAAAGACGAAGACGAAGCACACATGCGACGCATCGAAGACGCAGGAGGAGGTGTTGCCCGACCGCCGATTCCACCGCCGCTCCGCTGTGCGTGCTCCGTCGTGTCGCCGCTCCGCCATGCCATGACATGCCGCCACTCCTCCGTTTCATGCTGCTGCGCGCGCGCCTCGTCGTGCGCCGCCTCGTCGTTCCGCCGTGCACCGCCCCGCAACACTGTCGCCTTGTCATGTCGCCGTCGTACGTGCTGCCGCCAGCGTCGGTGAGCTTGAGGTGGTTTTTTATTAACACAAATAATATTAGCTAGGGTTATTATAATTAGAATTATTGTATTTAGTTATTAGGATTAGGATTAGGATTAGGACTATTGTTTTAATTATTTTTTTGTTTTAGTTATTATGATTATATTGTTTACCACAAATAATATTAGGGTTATTATAATTAGGATTATTGTTTTACCACAAATAATATTAGGGTTATTGTTTTTTCTTTTAGTTATTAGGATTATTGTTTTACCACAAATAATATTAGGGTTATTTTTTTTGTTTTAGTTATTAAGATTATTGTTTTGCCACAAATAATATTAGGGTTATTAGTTAGGGTTATTGCTTTTTTTGTTTTAGTTATTAAGATTATTGTTTTACCGCAAATAATATTAGGGTTATTAATTAGGGTTATTAATTAGGGTTATTGTTTTTTTGTTTTAGTTATTAAGATTATTTTTTTACCAAAATTAATATTAGGTTATTAATTAGGGTTATTGTTTTTTTTGTATTAGTTATTAGGATTATTGTTTTACCGCAAATAATATTAGGGTTATTAATTAGTGTTATTAGGGTTATTGTTTTTTGTTTTAGTTATTAGGGTTATTGTTTTTCTAACCTACTTAACTCTCTTTCTTTTATAGTTAATTAAGTCATGGATCCATCCGAAGATCCTGGTCGCATTGGTGAAGGTTTTCTCCAGGGCATCATAAGAGGTGAAATTCCTCTTAATATTGCTACTGGTGAAGATATTTTTCTCAAGGAAGAGATTTCCTCATATCTGAATCCATCTGGTGATGGACTAGAGGAAAACCTGATGTACCAAGGGGAAGACCGGATGGACGAAGGGCAAACAAATAACAACAATAATGATGGCCCCTTGACAGGATCCGGTGAGGCACATATATATAAAGCCTCATGTTACCTCTATTCATTAATTGATCTAGATATATCAATATATATATATTAATCACTCTCTCTTATTCTTTTATCCCACCGGATCAAAGAAATCGACAGCTCGAATGAAACGAGGGCCGAACAAAAAGTTGGATTGTAATCAGAGGTTCACCATCAAAGAAATAGATGATGATGGTGAACCGATTGCTCCAGAGAAGCACCGGAGGATGTTTACAAATCAATGTGGGATGCTTGTTAGGGATAACCTGCCAATCACCATCCATGAATGGAATATGTCAAAGAAACCCGGTGAAGAATCCAACAGCTATGTCACCGATGATGCCAAAGAAGACCTTTGCTAGAAGCTCATAGCGCATTTCATACTACCTCCAGAGTATGAAGAATTTGAGGCAGATGGTATTAACCTAAGGCCGAGTGGGCTTGAAAAAAGAGCGAAAGTCAAGGAGTGGGCTCTGAGCAAGATGGCCGAATGGTACCGGAACCACAAGAAAAGTTTATACACGAAATATGTCGCAAAGAAGAAAACTCTAGACTTCAAAGGAGAAAACAAGAAGTTGAGAGAACAGTGGCCCGATTTTGTAACATACAAGCAATCTGATAAAGCAAAGGCAAAGTTGGCAAGGAATGCGTTAAATGTTGCCCAATAGAAATACCATCATAAAATGGGGACAAGTGGCTACAAGAGTGTCGTCCCTAAGTGGGAAACTATGGAGAAGGACATAAGGGCAATAGGCGTCACTCCTGGTACAGATGGATGGCCCGAGAGGTCAAAGCATTGGTGGTATGGGCACGGGGGATCGTTGGACCCAGAAACAGGGAAGACATTATTTCATGAAAAAATTCTAAAACCCTCCGAAAACCTTGTTCAAGCAATGAACGATGCTCAATTTGGATTGTTCCATCCCGAGAGAGAGAACGACGAGCTGGCACGCGCCCTAGGGAATCCTGAAAAGGGTGGACAAAAATGAGGCAAAGGCGCCTGTGTCTTGTGGAAGAAAGGGTTTCCTCAGTACGATGCGAGTTACAGAAGCCGTCAGAGAAAGAAGGAACGGGAGGCAGACCGAATCTCCAAGGTAGATCAAGACCTAGCTGATCTAAAGAACCTCATGCAAGAAATTAGCCAAAGGCCATCATCAACTCACCCGCGGGCTGATGATCTTGCATTGGATCTTATCCAGCGGAGAAGCAGCGTGGCTTCCACGGAGGTCCGGGCTGATGATCAAGCACTGCTGGATGGTGCACCTGCTCCTCGCTACCCGTGGATGATGTCAGAGAGATGGCACAATGTGAGCTACATCAGCCAATGAACAACCTGTCCTTCAAGGTGGAGATCGACACTGCTTTACCTTGTCTACCTGGAGCACTCCACCATTCACTTACGATTCCACCTGGCTATGCTCGTGTCACGGTGGATGACATAGTGGAGGATTTTGCGGACCTATAGATTGACATCGCTACGCCTGAAGTCCTTACGAAACTAGGAGATGTCAAGCGCAACATCATTCTATGGAAGAAGAAGTACATCAAGTTTCCAGGATCGACACCAAGGCCACCGACTCCGAGGAATACAATTCCACCCTGCATCGAATATCATCAACCTCCAAGTCCACCCCAACCCAATTATCGTCAACCTCCAAGTCCACCCCGCCCCGCTGACGATCGCCGCAGCAGGAGTACATCAACTTGATCTACTCCTCCGCGCAATACTCGATCTCCGCCTCCACCTCCGTGCAATACTACTACCTCGTCGAATAAACGGAAGGCCGACGCTCCCCCGCGCCCCACATCAAAGAAAGGTCAAGTGGCGAAGATAGTCGACATCCCTCCGGCTCTTCCAAAGAGACCTTATGACAAGACCGATGAGGAAACTACCGCGGATGTGGATGCCCAAGTTAAGGCGTATTTTGCACCTAAAATTCCTAAGCCAAAGACGGTATATGATGAAAAAACAAAAAAGTGGGGGTAAGTCCTTTCTTGAGTAACCATCCCAGATATCGATGAATCTGGAATCTGACTATGACCATGAGATTATTAAGCAAGCAAAGAAGAAAAAAAGCACAAGCGCAAAAAGCGGGAAGACAGTTGCCCAGCTCAGACAACAGAAGAATAAATCTGTCGCCCCGCTCAAAGTGATTTCACACCTCGACAAGGCCTTCAGAGCTGAAATGGATAGGGACATGCAAATAATGGGCATTACTATATCGGAGGCCAAAGAACTTGCTTACGAAGCAAATATGTCTCTTGGTGAAGATACGCCAATGGGTCAGATAGTACGGGAGTATGTCAAAGGGGAGGGTCTAGTCAGTAATGAGGAGCTCGTGCGTCTATCCACACATATGCGACATCTGCACACATGGTACATGGTGCAAACAGAAAAAAAGCATCATAAAGATTGGTTTGTGGTGGACGTTATAAAGGAGCATCACTTCAAACCATGCAAACCATACTCGATATAGAAAGCATTTAATATATTATCCTAACTATATATCCTTTGTATGATATTATATTATGCAGAATGAAGATGCTTGAATGCAAAAGAGCTAGAGGATATGACGTTGGGTTCATTGACCCATATATCATTAATGTATATACATTAAAGAATCACCCCAAGGACGTGGAGGAAGACCTGTGCAGGTTCTTAACCGAGAATAATTTCATTAAGGAAATACTATTTCCTTACAACTTCAAGTGAGTGTTTCTATCTTGTACACATTTTATTTTTGCTTACTCGATGAGCTATGCATGTATGGTTATGTAAACGTTCGCAGAATCCACTGGATCTTGCTAAACATTCAAGTTGACAAGTCCCTAGTTGAAGTCCACGACTCATTAAGTTGGGACCAAGAGAAGTGGAGCGACATGAAAGCAATGCTCCATAAGTAATTTCAATCATTATCGCATTATATCGGCCTCTTTCGTTCATTTCCTGATATCAAGTACTACCTCCGATCCTAAATAAGTGTCGCAATTTTGAACTAGACTTAGTTCAAAACCGTGACACTTATTTAGGATCGGAGGGAGTAACTAATAACTCCTTTGTTCATTTTCTTTGCCGAGCAAGTGTTGGACACGGTTCAGACAGAAAATACCAGGTCCATTAAAAGAGGAGCTAACTTATAAAACGGTGAAGAGTTTACAACAACCACCGGGAACTCATTTATGTGGATACTACGTCTGCGAGTACATCCGCGAGTTGACCAGTGAGCGGAAAGTAGATTCACATTATATTTATGATTTATGGGAGAAACTAGAGCCAGACCAGCGCATACGAGCAATTCAAGAGGAGCTGGCGGGATTTTTGATGAAGGAGGTCCTTGATATACATGGAGAACATTATGCGGATGACGTGGAACTCGATATGCCTTAGTGATCTCCATGTAGTTGATATGACATATATATATCATCAATGACCATGTAATTTGAAAAGATTTCTTCCTTTTGATATGATTGATTATATGTATGCTTGCAAGGGATCGATTAATTATATAGATGCATCAATGTGTACTGTGTATGTAGTAGCGTAGAATATGTGTACTGAAATATATGTTTGAAATAATAGTGAAACACAAAACGAAAAAGGAACGAAATGGCAAAAAAAAGAAACACACAATCTCTGTCGCGATAGAGAAACACACAATTCTCTGTCGCGGCAGGAAACCGTATAGTCCCGGGTGGTGTTAAGGCCCGGGACTAGAGGGTTTCTGCCCCCCGCCTTGCTGAAACAGCCACGTGGCTGTTATCAGTCGCGGGCTGTAGTGAGCCCGGACTAGAGGGGGGGCTCTAGTCCTGTTTTGGCAGTCCCGGTCCCAAAACTAGAGCGGGTTTCGAGCCCGGACTAGAGCCAGTTGTGGCCTAGGACTAGAGGCCTGTTTTCCACCAGTGTAAATTTTCAACTCAATCCGAGTTACAGAGACTCCTCACGAATTTTTTTGGTGGAGGACAGAAATCTGATTCGGGACAACAACTCCCTAAATCTTACTTCCCTCTCATTAGAGGTCATTTTTGGCACAAAAAGCAAACAAAAAGGATAAGGAGAGGTCATTACTGAAGTAATAACTTCCAAGACACAAGGAAACTCATGGGTTATCTCCCAACAAGTACTTTTCTTTAATGCCTTTAAGTTAGGCACAAGAAACAAGAAGAATCAAGTATTTTCAAATGAAGAAGCATTCACATCAAACCTTGTTTTTAAAGGAGGAGCAAAAAGCAACTTCTCTCTCCTCATAGGGAAGTGTTGAATACCTTTCCTGAATGGAAAATGATATTTAATGGTGCCTTCTTTCATATCAATGATGGCACCAACTGTTCTAAGAAAAGGTCTTCCCAAAGTAAAAGGACAAGAAGCATTGTATTCAATATCCAAAACATAGAAATCCACAGGGACATAAGCATTATTAACCATAATGAGCACATCATTAATACTCCCCATGAGTTTCTTTTTAGTATTATCATTGAGTGGGACATCCAAATAATAATCTTCCAAAGGTGGGAAAAATCAAGCATTTCATAAATCTTCCTAGGCATAAAAGAGACACTAGAACCAAGATCACATGAAGCTTTGAGATCAAAGTCATTCACTTGCACATTAATAATGGGTTCCCAACTATCTTCTACTTTCCTAGGAATAGAAGCTTTGTGTTTTAGCTTCTCTTCCTTAATCTTAACAATAGCATCTGTAATGTGTTTCGTGAAATCAACATGCATATCACTAGCATCAGGAATTCTAGCAAGCTTTTGTAGGAACATAATCACTTCAGAAATATTGCAACCATCAATATCAAAATCAAACTTAGCATCACTAGTAGTAGGCTCAATAGGCTTAGGCATAGTAGGAGGAAAAACATGGACTACTTGTGGTTTAGTGGTGATGGTGCACATACTATTGTTTCTATCAATTTCAGCTTCCCTTTCCCACCTAGCACGAAGTTAAGCCAACAACCTAACATTTTCATCAATAGTAACTTGTATGGCATGAGCAGTAGCAAAGGTATTTTCCATAGTTTCAGGTTTAGCAGCCATTTTATTAATCAAGGAGGACTGAGCTTTATACATAGATGATATATTTTTCTCAACTTTTAAAAGCTTTTCCTCTATTGCCTTATTGAAAGTGGTTTGTTTACTAATAAAGTCTTTGAGCATGACTTCAAGTTCAGAGGGGGCACTTCTAGCATTGTTGTATTAGCTTCCATAGGAATTGCCATTATTAGGAGGATAAGGCCTATAATTGTTGTTACCACCAAAATTACTCCTATAAGCATTGTGGTTGAAATTTTTGTTTCTAATGTAGTTCACATCAACTTGCTCTTCTTGAGAAACCAAAGAGGCTAAGGGAACACTATTAGGATCTAGAGGATCTTTCCCATTAACAAGCATAGCCATAATAACATCAATCTTATCACTCAAAGAGGAAGTTTCCTCAACAGAATTTACCTTCTTACCATGTGGAGCTCTCTCAGTGTGCCATTCAGAGAAGTTAACCATCATATTGTCAAGGAGTCTAGTTGCAGCACCCAAAGTGATGCTCATAAAGGTACCTCCAGCAGCTGAATCCAACAGGTTTCTCGAGGATAAGTTCAAACCTGCATAAAAAGTTTGGATAATCATCCAAGCAGTGAGTCCATGAGTGGGACAATTCTTAACCAAAGATTTCATTCTTTCCCAAGCTTGAGCAACATGTTCATTATCAAGTTGTTTAAATTTCATAATGTCACTTCTCATAGATATAATCTTAGCAGGAGGATAGTATTTTCCAATAAAAGCATATTTGCACTTAGTCCAAGAATCAATACTATTTTAGGCAAAGATAGCAACCATTCTTTAGCTTTTCCTCTCAAGGAGAAAGGAAAAAGCTTGAGCTTACTAATATCTCCATCTACATCCTTATAATTTTGCATCTCACAAAGTTCAACAAAGTTATTGAGATGGGCAGCAGCATCATCAGAACTAGCACACTCTCTCATCACAAGTTTGAACAAAGCAGGCTTAATTTCATAAAAGGTAGCATCAGGAGAAGGTGGAGCAACAGGAGATCACAGGAAATCATTGTTGTTGGAGTTAGTGAAGTCACACAACTTGGTGTTCTCAGCAGAGATAATTTTGGCAAAGGTGGGCAAGCCAAAAACAGCAGCAGCAGCTAGAGAAGGAACTAATTTTTTTTATGTTTTTGAATAAAGCAAGCAAACCAAACTAGACTAATTTTTTGGGGTTTTTTTAAAAGAGGCAAACAAAACCAAGCAAAAGAAACTAAGCAAACTAAAAACAAAGTAAAGAGAAAGGAAGTGAAGGACTCCCCTTGTCAAGACGTCCTTAGCCTCCCCAGCAAGCACGCCAAAAATCTTTGATGCGTGCACCCAATGTTGACGTGGGACACTTTGTTGGAACCCCAAGAGCAAGGTGTGATGAGCAAAACAGCAAGTTTCCCTCAATAGAGACCGAGGTTATCGAACCAGAAGGAGGAAGGAAACGTCACACAGGTGTTGCAAACAACATGGAGACCTGCACAACACAAACTCAAGAGTTTGTCCCAACGAATCAGTGAGGTTGTCAAGCTCACCGGTTTGCTGTAACAAAGGATTAATTGTATGGTGTGGAAGGTAATGGTTTGCAGCAAGTAAACAAGTAATAGTGGAAGATGTATCAATGGTAAAGATTGGACCGGGGTCCATAGTTCACTAGAGGTGCTCTCCTTAGATAAACAACATGGCATGAAGGGTAAAAAAATTACATCAGGGCAATTGACAGGAATTGAGCAAGGCATAACAATGCATTACTAGTCAGAAAGATCCTATGAGATACGATTGGGCAATACAACAAGATACATAGACCACCATCCAACTCCATCTATGACTAGAAGTCCACCTTCAGGTTATCATCCGAACCCCCTCCAGTATTAATTTGCAAGCAACAGACAACTGCTTTAAGCAAAGTGTGTAAGGTAAACAATCCACTTGTTCCATGAACAAGAGACCGTTGTTTTCTCCCTAGTAGCAACAACACATCTACAACCAAAGAGATTTCTGTCACTTCCCTTGGAAACTAGAGGCATGAACCCACTATCGAGCATAAATACCCCCTCTTGGAGTCACTAGCAACTACTTGGCCTAGATAGCTACTAACAACGGAGAGCATGCAAGATCACAAACAACATAGACATGATATAATCATAAATACAATACCATTAACCAAACTGACATAATAATCTCAGTATCCATCGGATCCCCACAAACACAACATGCATGATTACAAATAGATTAGATCTTGATCATGAACGGAGCTCACAAGATCTATACATGAAAGCATAAGGAGGAGATACAACCATCTAGATACTACATGGACCCATAGTCCAAGGTGGAACTACTCATGCATCATACTAGAGAGAAGGCCTTCGGGACGATCTTCCCTTCGATAGGGTGCCGGGAAGAACTTCAGATCCCCCAGATCTAGGGATGATGGTGGCGGCGGCTACAGACGGTTTCGTGGAGTTTTGATCGGGTACTTAGGGTTTCTGCATCAGGGGCTTCTTATAGGCGAAGGGGCGAGGCTGGGAGGCGACCATGTGGCCACACCCTGCCTAGGCGCGGGCTCACCCCTGGCCGCGCCTAGGGGGGTTTGGCCGCCCTGGTTCGCATCTCCGTCTTGTCTTCTAGAATCATGTCCCTCATGGTAAAATATTTAATTTGTCTTTTGTTCCGTCCAATTCCGAGAATATTGATTTTCTGTCTTTCTAGAACTAAAAACAGAAGAAATCAGGCAACTGGCACTGTGGCAACTTGTTAATAGGTTAGTTCCAGAAAAGATATAAAAACACCTCAAAGTGTAGACAAAGCAAAGTAGATACTAAACAAGCATGGAGCATCAAAAATTATAGATACGTTTCCGACGTATCACCTTTCCCCTTCCCCAAGCCATCCAACCGGCATGCAAGGGGGGGTGGAGGCGGCGGCCAGGGGTGGGGGCAGCCCTGGGGCACCCCAAACCCTAACCCGGGGCGCCCTAGGGTTTCCCCTAGGCGCATGGGCCATTAGGGCCCATCCGGGTGGCCATCCCTCCCGCGGTTTCCCTCATGGGCCCTTTTTCCTTAGGAAATTTGCCCCATTAGTGGAATAACCATTTAAATTAGATTTTAATATTATATTTAATATTAATTACATTAATTAATATTTAAATACATATTACCAAATCCGATTCGAGCCGAAACATCTTTTTGGTTCCCCTTCTATATCCTCCGAACAGCTTCAGAACATCCTCGAACAATTCTGGTCCTCTCACCAGAACGTTTCCGGTTTCCTTTCTTTCTTCGGACAACTTCGTATCCTTCTCCTCACGTAATAATTCTGGTCCTCTCACTGACATGGTTATACCCCACGGGTACATGACTTTAGCATACCTGGTCCAGTCCAAGGAAGGCCCACAAGAATATATGCGGCCCATGAAGATTTTCAGGTGGCCAAGCCCAGGATATCTTCGGATCCTTGGAGAGCAAGACTGGAGTAGATAGAATATTCAAAGGGACAAACCCTAAAACCTGTAACCAACTCGGTCTGTGCCCGGGACTTGCCTACTTCTATATAAAGGCTAGGAGGGCACGACGAGGAGGGCACTTCATACCACCGCATACACACCTCCACGCCAGATTGCATCTGTGCACCCCTGTAACTTTCGGTTCCGCCGTAATCAAGGGTAGACAAGCAGGAGTAGGGTTTTCCCTCCGGGGCCTGAACCTAGGTAAATCTCGTGTCCCCTGGTTGCTTGTCTGTTAACCGTTATGCGATCTCCAGCATCCCCATCATCTCCAAAACCCAAGGTCATAACAATGGGCATTGACGAGATTAAACCTCATCAATTGGCGCCGTCTGTGGGAACTGGGGGCGCTGATTGTGCAATCGTGATGGTCCCAAACAAAGAGATCTACAACTCCTCGGCGACGGAGAGCCATCTCCTCTTGGGAGCTTTTGACTTCACCGCCCACTCGCCAGGCACTCCGAAGGACTTCGAGCCCGTTGGCGACGGGCTCAAGATCCTGTTCGGGAGCTTCTGCTTCCAAGTGGGGCAGACCGGCACTCTCCGTCTCCCAGAGCGAGTGCTCTTGCCGTCGATCAGGCCCGCTTCATGGGCTCCGCATCCCGTGCTACCCACATCGCCATCGACAGATGAGTCCTATGACAGCAGCAGCTGTAGCTCAGATCTGTGCGATCCACCATCGGAGGAAGGGACCTACGGTTCCGGATCCAAAAGCTGCGGCAGCAGTGATCCGATCTACGAGCACTACCAATGTGCCGCATTCATCCAGAGCGACGTGGATCAGGAACACAACCCGCCACCCAACCCGCAGGGTAGAAACGGCGAGAACAGGAGAAACCAGTCCCCCCCTCCCAACGAGGAGGACACCGATCCCAATCGGATCATCCACCTTAGCGAGGAAGGATGGGCTCAAGCACGCGAAGCCATGGCAGGCAACAAGATCCTGCCTGTGGGTGCCTCACGGGACCTACTGATGGCGTACCACCTGCTCCTGGTCGAAGAGCACAAGAAGCAGGTGAAGATGCAAGAAGTGCTTGATAAGCGCAAGCAAGCGGCCTCGGAGTCCAGTGCGCAGCGAGCTGTGCTCTCCATGATGGGCGGCTCCATCTCGCATGGCAACCACGACAACAAGCACCGTTCTCGCATGGAGAACATGGACCCCACTGCACGTCGCGAGGTAACTCGGACCCTCAACACGTCTTTTAGGGAGATGGATGCCGATGGCAACGTCATCCCGAAGACGCCGCAAGCTGCGATCATGGCAGCCACCACATACCTCACGTCCCATCCACCTCCGGTGGGGGACCCGAAAAGGGCCATGCACAAATCCGCACTAACCGGACTCGGACTCATTGGAGATGTGCTCCACGGAGAAGCTCCTGCGGAGCCAAAAAAGAAGGTTGCGGTCAGATTCAACCGCAGTCCCACGCCTTCATCCGACGAGGAAGAGCACGACCTACCTCGAAGGCACAAGAGCTCGCGACATCACAGCCGCAATTACGACGCTCGAAGTGAGCTCACCCAACGCAATATCAACAAAGCGCGCGCCAAGCGAGTATGCTCGTCCGAATCCAAGGAGGACGACGACGAAGGAGAACTCTGTGGAGCTCGATGCTTCAGCAGATCCGTCCGGCAGACACGGATGCCGCGGAACTTCAAGCTTCCTTCGGACACTCCGAAGTTAGACGGCACACAGGACCCCAAGGCGTGGCTCAGCGACCACCTGTCATCCGTCAAGCTACACGGCGGAAACAAGAACACCGCCCTGCAATGCCTCCAGCTGCAGCTACCAGGCGCAGCCCGGATCTGGCTCAGCAGCCTATCCTCTGGATCCATCCGAAGGTGGGAGGAGCTGGCGTACAGTTTCATCCGAAACTTCAAGGGCACCAGCAAGAGGCCAGCCTCGATCGAGGAGCTACTAGCCTGCACCCAACGAATGGGCAAATCCATTCGCTCATACATACTACGCTGGTCCAACACCAAGAACTTTGCGGCGCACATCTCTGAGGAGAGAGCGATCGACGCCTTCAAGGATGGCGTCAAATGCCAGGACTTCAAGGAAAAACTTGGGCGCCTCAAGCCCAAGACACTTGACCACCTCATGGACATCGCCAACAGGTGGGCAGATGGCGAGGACTCCATCCACCGAGCACACTCAGAGGAGGAAGATGACTACGGCCGTCGACGTGAACACCGTATCAAGAGAAGATCATGCGTCTATGACGATCGCGATGGACCCGGCATGGTCGCGGCTGGCTACGCCGACCGCCGCAGCGACGACAACCGCAGCAGCGGCGGATAACGTGGAAACAACTTCCCCGATGGAGGACGCCCAGCGCAGTCATGGCAACGCTGCGGCCGCGACGACGGACCCTCAACATACGACAAGATATCGGGTCCATGCACCATCCACTTCTACATCAACAAGCAGTATGGTAAAAATAAGGCAAGCCACATGCTTAAGGATTGCCGCGAGTTCCAGAAACTCAACGAGAGCATGTCCCAGATGAGGCAACAAGCCCTGAACCCTGGGTACAGGAATGCACCCGCACCAGGTGACATCGCCCACGGAGCTCCTCCACCACCACTCGTGGGACCTTCGAATCATCCAATCGCACCTGCGCAGAACAACGGCTGAAACGGGTACCCCGTGCCAAAAGGATCACTAATGATACAAAAAGGGCGCCCAACAAACAGGGTGCAGAAGAAAATCACCCGACAGATCAATCTGGCTGTGACCGCCCCACGCGCCATCCCTGAGTACCTCAGCGGTTCGGAGTCCTGCATCACGTTCAACCATTCGGATCACCCCTGCCAGGTCCCTCGCCCAGGTCATGCTGCCCTGGTGCTCGAGGCGCAGATCGGAGGGTTCGATAGCCTCATCTTCATGGACGGCGGCAGAGGCATCAATTTGATGTTCGCCAGCACCTTAGTAGCAATGCAGATCCCACTGTGCAGCCTAGAACAGTCCGACACAACGTTCCACGTCATCGTCCCAGGGAAGGGCATATTCCCCCTGGGAAAGATATGGCTCGACGTCATCTTCGGCAAGCCCAATCACTTTTGGTGCGAGCGACTCGAGTTCGAAGTGGTGGACTGGCCATCAGAATACCACGCCATCCTCAGGCGTGTGGCATTCGCACGATTTCTGGCAGTACCGCACTACGCGTACCTTCTACTCAAGATGCCAGGACCTAAGGGCGTCATCACGGTCCACGGGAGCTTCACCCAATCGGACCACTGCGACAGGGACTTCAACAGAATCTCCCAGTCATTCGGCATGCAGGAGGAGCTCATAAGGCTCCGAGAGGTGACAGACAACGGGGCACCCCCAGTCGCAAGACAGAACGCACCCGACATGTCTTTCGACTCCACCATCAATACAAAGAAGGTGCAGGTCCACCCAACGAACGCCTCCAAGACGGCGCTGATCGCCAACGACCTCATCCCCGCATAGGAAAGCGCGCTCATCGAATTCCTCCGTGAGCGCTGGGAAATCTTCGCCTGGTGTCCTGCGGACATGCTAGGAGTTCCCAGGGAATTTGACGGGCATGCACTTAACGTCTTTCCAAACGCCAAGCCCGTCAAACAGTCCATCCGACGACTGTCCGAGCCACGGGATGAAGCCATCGGAGTCAAAGTCAACAGACTGCTCGACGCAAATTTCATCAGGGAGATCAAGGAAAGCGAGTGGCTCGCCAACACCGTGATGGTCCCCAAAAAGGACACGGACATCCTGCGGATGTGCGTGGACTTCACATCGCTAAACAAGCACTGCCCGAAGGATCACTTCCCTCTCCCTCGGATCGACCAGATCAACGATTCAACTGCAGGATGCGAGAAGCTCTCCTTCCTTGATGCCTACTCAGGCTACAATCAGATTTGACTGAAGGTCGAAGATCAGGAGAAAACGGCGTTCATCACGCCGTTTGGAGTGTTCTACTACAACACAATGCCCTTCGGGCTAAAGAACGCAGGCGCCACGTACCAACGGTGCATGCAGGCATGTCTGAAGGACCAGATCGGCCACAACATCCAAGTCTATGTCGATGACATAGTAATCAAAACAAGGGAGGCCAAGACACTGATCGACGATATCCGCGAGACATTCAACAACCTTGATTGATACAAGATCAAGCTAAACCCAAAAAAGTGCGCCTTCGGCGTCCCATCTGGTCAACTGCTAGGCTACTTCATCTCCCAGCGAGGGATCAAGGCGAACCTGAAGAAAATCAGAGCCATAATGGCCATGGAGAAGCCGAAGAACCTCAAAGGTGTTCAACAGCTCGCTGGGCGCATCGCGGTGTTGAGCAGGTTCATCAGTCGCATGGGCGAAAAATCCTGGCCTTTCTATCAGCTGCTACGCAAGGCAGACAAATTCGAGTGGACGCCTGAAGTAGATGATGCATTCGAAGATCTGAAGCGGCTGCTCTCCACCTTGCCCGTCTTGGTCACGCCAAGGGAGCGCGAGCCGCTACTGCTATACATGGCATCTACACATCAGGTGGTAAGCACTATGCTCGTGTTCGAAAGACCCGAAGATGGCAAAACCCATGGGGTCAACGCCCAATCTACTACCTCAGCGAGGTATTGACGCCGACAAAGAAGTGGTATCCTCACTACCAGAAAATCGCTTACGGCGTGTTCATGAAGGCTCGCCGGCTGAGCCACTACTTCTAGGAGCATCAGGTGATGGTCGTCAATGAAGCACCCCTGAACAGCATCCTGAACAACCTGGAGGCCATAGGACGTGTGGCCCTGTGGGGCATCGAGCTGTCACCTCTAGACATCGTTTATGAGAAGCGCCACGCGATCAAGTCTCAGGTCCTTCCGGACTTCCTCGTCCACTGGATGGAACTGCAGCTGCCAGACACCCCGGACATGACACAGTCATGGACGATGCACTTCGATGGTTCCAAGCGCGAGGCCCGACAGGAGCCGGGGTCATACTGACCTCCCCGCAGGGCGACAAGATAAAGTACGTCCTCCGTATGAAATTTCGATCTTCCAACAACGAGGCCGAGTACGAGGCCCTCATCCACGACATGAGGATGTCCAAGATCTGCGGCGCGACGCGCCTGGTCATCTACAGTGACTCGAACCTCGTAGTCCAGCAGACGATGGACGAGTGCGACGCACACGCCGCCAACATGATTGCGTACCGCACACTCTACAACGCACTCGAAGGAGACTTCGACGGTTGTGAGCTTCGGCACGTTGGGAGAGAAAGCAATGAAGAGGCCGACAGACTCGCCAACATCGGCTCCACATGCGCACGGGTGCCACCAGGTGTGTTCCTCGAACAGATCTGTGTGCCATCCATCAAAACGAAATTCCCTAAGGGATCACCCGAAGAAGCAGAACACTCGGGGGCTGCACTACCCAAAGGACAGGAAGGACCAGAAAAACTCGACATAGAGGTCACAGTGGTCAACCTGATGCAGGTCATGGCAGTCGAAGAAACATGGACACAACCATACCTCTGATATCTGATAGACGGGGATCTGCTCGACAGCCCGACTGATACCCGACGCATATCTCGCTGGTCCAAGGCCTTCACCATCATCAATGGCAGGTTGTACAAGCGTAGCATTTCGGGTGTACTCCAAAGGTGCATCACCATCGGTTATGGCAAAATTATCCTCCAAGACATCCACGAGGGCATCTGCGGCCATCATGCGGGCAGCCGCACCCTTGTCGCCAAAGCTCAACGAGCTGGATTCTACTGGCCAACAGCCATAAACGATGCCAAGGACATCGTCCGAAGATGTAACGGGTGCCAGAAGTTCGCAGACAAACCACACGCACCAGGATCGGTGCTCGGGCCCATACCCTTGGCTTGGCCCTTCGCCCAATGGGGCCTCAACATGATCGGCAAACTGCCCAAGTCCTCGAAAGGAGGCCACGTCTACCTCCTGGTCGCAGTCGACAAATTCACCAAGTGGATCGAGGCCATGCCCGTTACTAACCAAAACGGCAAAACTTCCGTGAAATTCTTCGAATCCATAGTCTACAGGTTCGGCATGCCGCACAGCACCATCACCGATAACAGGTCGAACTTCATCTCCAAAGAATTCCAGGACTTCTGCGAAGACCTCGGAATCAACATAACATACGCCTCCGTGGCGCACCCGCAAACAAACGGGAAGGTCAAAAAGGCCAACGGCCTCGTAGGCAGCGGCATCAAGAAGCGCCTAATGAGCCCACTGCAGCGACTCGCAGGAGCCTAGACACAAGAGCTACCCTGCGTCCTCTGGAGCCTGCTCACGATGCCAAATAGCTCAACTGGATACACGCCATTCTTCATGGTGCACGGACCCGAAGCCGTGCTGCTTGCAGAGGTACGCCATAGGGACCCATGGGTCGTCGTCACTGAAGTCATCCCAGGTGGCTCCTATCGCCTCAAGCACGTGGAGTCTGGAGTAGCATACTCCAACCCATGGAACTTCGCACAACTGCAACGCTTCTACCCCTAGCCACCCCCTCCTTTTACTTTCAATAAGGCTATTCAGCCAAGGCTACTTAGCCGAACAATGTACCTCCTCATTACGATATGAATAAAGCTAAGTGTCCGCTCCAAATATTTGTCTATTACTCGCATTTTTATTCATGTTACAACACATTCGGGGGCTCCCCTCACCTCATGACTTCATCGACTGAGGATAACGTGTGTACACCTGAGTAGTTGATCACGTCAGGCTAACGAAAAGGGCACGCATACAAATAAAGCACCACGTGCTAAAAACAGACAACCTTTACAGCAATGGGCATAACACGCCTAGTCAAATACATACAAGTTTTACATCTATCTTTTTATAGGTCCTACCTATTCTGAAGAATCACCTGCGCATGATGCTCAAAGAGATCTACAATTTGTTTGGCATACTGCCTTATAGCCGCATAATGTGGACGCATGTCCCACATGCCACCATCCGGCCGAAGAGGCGGCCCAGCCGCCACAGCAGCAAGATCTACATTAGGGCGATGCAGCCGCACAAGGGAAAGCACAACCTTCACCCATGCAACCAACTGATGCCGCACCAGCTCCCTGACATGACGCACATCTCGAAACTTCGCCAGCAGAACCCATAGAGACGATGGTGCCTCATCCAGGGGAAACATCACGTGCATAATCAATGCCGGAGAAGTCTTCACTTGCCGCAGCACCCGCGACACCTGGTGAACACGATCCTGCACAGTCGCAAGGACCATAGCACGATCACGGTCCATCCAGAAAAAGCCGCTGGCCTCCATGTCCTGCTGGGTCAGGCAGTTGATCCGAACAGCAAGACACTCCTTTTCCTCCCTAGGGACAAGGTTAGCACCTGCAAAGTAAGATGACAAGCCAATAGGCGCATCCAAAAAATGAGCAGCAGCTCGAAGAAACTCACAATGAAGTTGTTCGGCCAAACGGTGCAACTCCCCCATCAGGTACTCCTCTCTGGCGTCGCCTCGCTCCGCCTTCGACTTCCAAACATCCGCGTGTCCTCGAACGCCAAGTAATTCTTTCTCAATACTACGGATGCGGTCACGAAGAAATACAAGCTGCAACGCATCATCCAAGGATGGCCGCAGCTGCGCCACAGACGAAGTATCAACGGGATCATCCCTCGAAGGTACCTAGAGGAAAAGAAGCCAAGGATATGAACAAACGCATGATTGAGCAAACAGCTCGGAGATTCATTATATGCAGCAAAATCCACTACCTGGCACAAGGAGTGTTCATAAATACATTACAACAAAAGAGCCAAAAGCTATCCTACAACTACAAGGCCTAAGAAGCTGCATCCTGAGTGGCCTCGGAGCCGGATTGCCTGCTCTTGGCCTCCCCCTGCTGCCTCACCGCGTACTCCGCTAGCAGGTCAATCAACTTCGGCCCATAGCGTTTACAATGGGCAGCGTAGAGGGCGAATTCTACCTCGGATCCGTCGGCAGCCGTCGGCATCTGGGAGGTGACCTGATGAAGATCCAGCTCCGCTCCAGATGCCATGGCCATCGCCAGCCCCATGGACGCACCGATACCCTTTTTCTTGCGCTTGTACGCCGCGGGGGCCTTGGCTGACAGTGCGTCTACCAACAATTCGACATCCTCGAGGGCGACGCCCTTGGGGATGAGCTCCTTGTAGAAGCTCCTGAGAACCACCTTGGCCTTGGCAAGCGAGCCAACCACGGTACTGCAGCGGTGTTCGACCGCCGCAGTGGCATCATCCATAGCACTTCCGTGCTCCAGGGCACCACGGTCAAACTCGATGCCCGCGACATCTAGATAAACAGAATAGGCAAAGTGAAAACCAAACAAAACTAGAGAGACAAGGAAGCCGAAAGGGAATAGACAAAACTACTCACCCGAAATAGCCTTGGTAGCAGCCATCATTTTGCTGGCTACCTCCTTCTCGTGCGAGGCCACAGCAGTAGCGAGCTGATCCTCGCGATCTGTGGCCTCTTGCTGCAGGCACTCCTTGGCCGCAGTCGCCTCGGCTAACTCCTGATCAAGGCGCCCCTTAGCGCCAACGGCATCTTCAGCTTTTTTCTCCGCTCGCCCAAGGCTCTTTTTGAGAGCATCAATCTCGCAGAGGGCATTGCTATTTTCATCTGCAACAAATAACAAGCATGAGATTCATAAGTAAGCAAGCAGCCGAAAATCAATAAAAAAACACGAACCTTGAAGCCGCTGAAGGCTGGCCTCCAATGCCAGCTGCTGCTTCACCAGTTGGTTGACACCTTGAACAAAAGGTTGCAAGAATATGCAACTTGTCAGGAAAAAGGCTCTGGGGCTACGCCCAAGGAAACGAGCAAATAAAATAACGCATACGAAAATATGCTCGGGGACTCCCCCCGAGACACGAACAAGAGGAAAAAAATGATCAGCAGATCATCCGAAAAAATGCTCGGGGGCTCCCCCAAAGCAAGAACGAAAACACTTACATGATCAGACGGCGACTCCGAAGGTCTGGTTGTAGTCTTCTGGGAGACAATCAACCAAGCCTCCTGCGGAGAAGGGTTCGGAGCAACGTCCCTAGAGGTGGCCACCGTCTGAGGAGGAGGAGCAACCTTCGACTCCCCCACCATCTCCCGAGCGCCATCGCTGAAAGAGCCATCGGAGGAGTGGCTATAAAAGAAAATTTCAGTCAAATACAAGCAAGCAAAAATGAAAGAAGAGCAAAAAGCAACTGAAGATACTTACGAGTCCATATCGCTCAAGTTGAATACATGCAAGGCCCTCTTTCCCTTCTTCTCTTCCTTCTTCCGCTTCGTCGGCGGCTGTGGCGCCATAGACCGCATGGGAGCGGCCGGAATAGGAGAGGAAGAGCCACCATCACCTCCACTGTGACGCACAAGGCATGGCGGGTTCCTAGGCGTAGGCAGAGTCGAGGAATCTGACGATTCGCTCGAGCTCCGTGTCCGCTTTCGAGTCTACTCCTCGCTCGACTCAAAGGTTTCTTCAGCCGGCGACCGCGCCAAAGGGAGCTCAGACATGGAGTGCACTGCCTCATTGTCCGGTGCATCCGGAAAACGTTTGGGTAGTGGAGGCGCCATGCCAGGTACCTTGAACTCCTGCACAAAAGAAAACAAACTCTCAGAATAAACGAACTACAAGGAGATGTAGTCGAAAAAAGCGCTACGCGCACGTCCTAGATCTACACATGTGGCACCGGTCGAGAGGCCCTGAATGGAAGGGTCAGCGAGCTACCCGTAATGTCCTCGTCAGCCTTAAACTTCAGCAGCGGCCGGAGGATTCCGTCAACATCCCCCTTGAAGAGCTCTCCATTCGAAACCCTAGTTGGGTCGTTGCGGCCAGAATAAAGGAACATCGGTTGCGCCCTAGCCTGGAGCGGCTGCACCCGATGTTTGAGGAAGGTGCAGATGATATCCACACTGTTCACCTCTTTATCCGGAATCACCTGAAGATCCTCCACCCGACGATAGAGTTCCTCTATCTCCGCCACCTCACCATCCAAGATGTGGTTCTTCCAGGACCTCTTCGGATGGATTTTCTGGGAGGGGTCAAAAGGAGCAAGGACAAACTTTTGCCCGTCCACTGTGGAATCGCGGATGTAAAACCATCGCCTCCGCCAGTATTAGACGGACTCAGACATAGAAAAAGAAAAGAAGAGAAAGTTGGATTTAAGGGAAATGATGCAGCCGCCAATGGGATAAACGCCATCGGAGCCAGATTGCCTCTTCACGGAATAGAGCTTCCAGAAGAGGCCAAAGTGTGGCTCGATACCGAGCAAGCACTCGCAGAAGGTGATGAAGCAGGAAATGTGAAGAACAGAATTCGGCGAAATATGATGGAGTTGGATGCCATAGAAGAAAAGAAATCCACGGATAAAATCGTGGACTGGGAGAGAAAGGCCCCGAAGGACAAACGCGACAAACATGACCCGAAACCCAGCGGGTGGACGGGGAGTTACCTCGTCGCCGGGAAACTTGACGGCCTACTTGTCCTACGGGATTAGACCCTTCTCACGGAGCTTGTGAAGATCGCCCGCGCGCGTCTTCGACCGCGCTGGTACCAACTGCGGTGGCGGCCATCTTTGATTTCCCCATTGCAGTGCGGCGATGGTGACGACGTGAGATTAGGAACGAAGATGGGAAGGATCGGAGAATTTCCAGCGCGTGCCGAGAAAAGATCAAGAAGATGGGAGCAGTGAAACGAGAATGGCTGCGGTGAAAACAAACAAGTTTTTCCCCAATGGTTATAAGAACGAAGAAAATTCACGGTGACCGTTCATCGGGAATCCCTAGAGCCAACATCAGAATCCAACCATCCACGTGTCATCACGGCAGCGAACCTTCGCTCGCATGCCGTCCACTACGCACGGAAACCGAGGTGACACCGTAATTATCTACACGTCACGCGTGACCAGTCAATTCAAAGTCAGAAGGTGGGACCCATGTTCGCCCAGTCATGTCATCTCTGGCGTCGCAGACGCTTGAGGTCACCGATTGTCGGCACTGACGTCATCAAAGCTATACTAGCAACGGTTACAAATCTTCGACTACACAGCTAAAAGGACTCACTCGAATCTACGATTCGAGTAAATACTCGGGGGCTACTCCTATCAGGAGCGCTGGCCATGCACCCAAAATATGATCAAAGTACTACACCATTAAACTATTCTTCGAGTCCTACGTCGAGTCTACGACTCCATTACGGACTCGAGGGCTACTCCCATAGGGAGGATGGATTCAAGCACCCAAAAAATTTGTGTTCTACGGACCTAAAAGTCAACAGCGACTGAATTAAAAGTCTCTGCTCGAGTCTATGACTCGAACAGACACTTGGGGGCTACTCCCATAGGGAGCGCTGGTCACGCACCATATGAATTCTTCGACTGCAATCCTTCGGATCAGCATGCAAAAAAAATTCAGCAACTTTGCCCAGTTAACGCTAAGTGAGTAACATCCTCCTTGGCCATCCGAAACACCTCCGCGGTGATAAACATTCAGATGCTGCGTCTGCGACGCAAAGATAAGACCTACAGATACCATCTGATGGCCTGGCAACGCACATGACTAAGCTCTGCTAGTAAAAATCCATTCCAGCAGGCGCGATGGAAATCCCAACGGATGCGTTGGGTACATCACTTGAAAATCACTAGAATTCCACTCCTATAAGTCCTCAACAGCCTGAGTCGAATTATGCCAGCATATGTTCCAGTTTCGAGTCGAGGGACTCGACTCTGAAGAAGATCGTGTTGTTTTGCCCTAAGACAGTTAACTGGCCCTGATCTGTCGGGAGAGTCAGGCACACGCATCAACAATCCCTAAACATTAAAATCATTCTTTCATAAATAGAAAACAGCTGCACCCGAAAAGATTGAAGAGTCCACAGCCGAATCTACGATTCGACTGAACACTCGGGGGCTACTGACATGGTTATACCCCACGGGTACATGACTTTAGCATACCTGGTCCAGTCCAAGGAAGGCCCACAAGAACATACACGGCCCATGAATATATTTGGGTGGCCCAAGCCCAGGATATCTTCGGACCTTGGAGAGCAAGACTGGAGTAGATAGAATATTCAAAGGGACAAACCCTAAAACCTGTAACCGACTCGGTCTGTGCCCGGGACCTGCCTACTTCTATATAAAGGCTAGGAGGGCATGACGAGGAGGGCACTTCATACCACCGCATACACACCTCCACGCCAGATTGCAACTGCGCACCACTGTAACTTTCGGTTCCGCCGTAATCAAGAGCAGACAAGCAGGAGTAGGGTTTTCCCTCCGGGGGCCTGAACCTGGGTAAATCTCGTGTCCCCTGGTTGATTGTCTGTTAACCGTTATGCGATCTCCAGCATCCCCATCTTCTCCAAAACCCAAGCTCATAACAATGGGCATTGACGAGATTAAACCTCGTCACTCACCGGAACCTTTCCGGTTTCCTTTCTTTCTCCGAACAACTTCAGATATTTCTCTACTATGATTCTACCTTACGGATGATCTCGAGCTTATCGCACCCTTAAGTGTATCCCCTCACGGCTCGGGAACATCTACATACATGACCTAGACTCTCTTTCATCAATGATGAACATCGGGACCGTGATGCCCATAATGATCCCTGTGCATTCTAGATTAACGATGTCATTTAAACCATAAATGTTGAGTCCATTTCCCTTTGTTTCTTTGATACTACTTGTATGAGATATGATCATTAAGGTATCTCCATACCTTGTTCAAGCTCGTTACCGACAAGTACTGTTTACTTGATATCGCGATATTACATCCTTGTGACCTAGTGACATGTTGCAACATATATGGATGTAATCTCACCAAGTAGGCCTAACTTATCTTACCTGTCACTGGGTGAACAAATCCTGCTCTTGACGTAATCTCTTCAATGTGTTCCTCCGGATACCAAACGACACCTTTATAATCACCATTTCACTGAGTGACATTTGATTCCATCAAAATAAGCTCGGGAGACAGTGATTTGATATGGTCTCACAGACTAAGGAGAAGGAGACTTCATTTCTAACTGTTGCAATGATGAACTTTGTGACTTGATCGTGTTGCAATATTTGAGGAATTTCCATCACATCATTCACCAATGATATGACCTCGTTGACAACTAGCACTATCACTTCATGATCAAGAAACCTTGATCAGCATGTTACCCAACAAACTAGTAATAGAGGTTACTAGGGACTTATGTTTCATATGACACTTGTATCAATGTTTCCACTTGATATAGTTATAGCACAACATGAAACTATTACGAACTTACTGCGATATGACAATAATAAACCTTTTATTATTTTCCTCTAAGGCATATTACCTTCAAGCTATACCTCATAGGGGTAGCTCTTTTGGGTGGCCCCCATGTACTTGCTTTGGGTCTGGGAAAGCATTGTGTCCTAGGCCCCGCCAACATACTGATGGGTGAATGTTAATTGATCTGGCAAAAGGGTCGAAGTGTGTGTGGAAACTTTGGTGCATCCCTGCAGGGTTAATTCTTTTCGAAAAGCCGTGTTCGCGCTTATGGACGACTTGGAGCATAGTTTCTCAATCATGGACAACTATAACTAAAGTTTATTGTTCTAATTTTACTTGTATCTAATATGAAAAGTAAGTTGGATAACCACCATGGAAAGAATGAATAAAACTGCCAACCGTGTGAGTTTCCTCGGCAGGACTTCCTCGTTCTGTATCGAGGGAGAAATACCAAGATGGGTATGTTTGGAGGTAGTATCAGGTTGGTTCCATGTAGGTATTTCTTATCTCTCTATGATATCCGATACATGTATTGAGTCTATATAGGTTGTTTAGTGCATGCTTCGCTGCCGCTTCAGTCCATAATACCTATGTAGGCGAGAGCCGCTAAATTCTACATCTCGCTGTGTACTGGCTGTAGTACTGACCGCTCTCTTTTTTCCTTTGCCATTTGTTGGCACCCCTTTTTGTTTTAGCAGCTTTGAGATCGATGTTGTTAGCAGTGTTACCCTTCCGGCTTAGCCTAGGTAGGCTTATGGATGTCATTGATTATTCTTCAGGGCTCTTAGCCCCATTTGCTTTTTTTCCATACTCAGATGTTGTACCATTTTCAATGTGATTTGGATCGTTCTACTGTATATCTATATTCTTGACTCTTGGAGTCGTTGTTGTATATATATGTTCTGTGGGTTCCATCATGGACTAATTTTTGATGATATTACTTCGTTTTCCACCTGCATGCAAGTGCCTGGTGGCCACCTTTGAATCGTTCATTTTCCACCTGCATACGACCGATCTGAGGGTGTTACAATCCATACAATACCATGGTGGAAGGTTGTATGGCATGACAAATACAGGCCCCATACTATAGCTTGTGCTCATAGTTCCATAAGGATTGAAGCCATCTGTGGCAAGGCCAAGCCTTATGTTTCTACGGTGAACTGAAAAGTCCTGCCATGTTCGGTCAAAATCCTTCCATGCTTCACCATCATTCGGATGACTAAGTATACCAACTCTGGGCATTCTCTTTAACTTGTGCCACTGCATATTCTCCGCTGTTTTCCTTGAAGATAACAATCTCTTTAGCCATGGCACCAAAGGAAAATGACGCAAGACTTTGACTGCCGACAACTTTCTATCTGAATATTTCCACCTTGAGGCGCCACACTTATCGCAGTTGACTAGCTTGGCATTTGTCTTCCAGAATAGCATGCAGTTTATTTTGTACACGTGTGTGCTGTCATAGGAAAGTCCAAACTCCTTTTGCTTGGAATTTGTCTACCAGAATAGCATGTAGTTGATTTTCTTCACGATATGATCTCGTCAGGGTATTTCGATCCGGCAGTGCATCGTCAAATAGCTTCATCCAATCATCGAAAGCGGTGTTTTTACTTCCCAGGTAAAGCTTCACAACAAATTCAAACCGGAGTTTTTACTTCCCAGGTAAAGCTTGCACTTTGCCTCTTCCAACAACTTTGTAAATAATTTCTCATGTTTACTGTCAATTTCGACATTAGCAGCAATCTTCTCTACAATTACTGCATCCCCTGCTTGCTTAAGGTCTTGCAATATTCCTGGAACACTGTCACCTCCATCATCACCTTCATCATCAGAATATGTATTGTCATTATCATCACCGGCGTAACCACCATTGTTACCACCATTGTTTTGAATGGGTGGATCTTCAGTAATTGCAAAATCAAGTGTCTCTCCATGGAGAATCCACCGAGTATATGTGTATGACATGCCACTGATGAGTAAGTGGTTATAAAGAGGCCATACATGTATCATATGCTCATTCATGCACTTACGGCAGGGGCATGGAACCTCTGCATTCTTTCCATATCTCTCCTTGAAAAACCTGAGAAACTCCTTCATGCCATTATTGTAGGGACGAGTAAACTGTCTTCCATGAACAATACAACTCCTATCCACCTATCGCAAATTAAACAAACCAATCACACTTTCAAAACAGGCTAGTGATTTTTTCAGAATAGACTAGTCATTTTTCAAAACAATTAAAAAATCTAAACTCATTTTCAGAATAGACTAGTCATTTTTTAGAACAATTTAATTTATCATGAATAAATCTAACTCCTATCCATCTATTGGATAATCAAACAAAATAATCACATTTTCAGAGTGGACTAATCATTTTTAGAACAATTTTCTTAACGATGAACAATCAAAATAATATCCATGTGTTGAACAATATTCTGTATCATGAACAATTAGAAGCTTGTAGAGTTTTTACCTTGGCAGACATGGAGACAAAGGACGAAAGGGGAGCACCGCAGACTTGAGCATAGAGAAGGTGTACGGAAGGGACATAGCGCATGGACGCGTGCGCGGAGATGTTGGCCAAAAGGAGAGTCCCAGCAGCCAACTGTAGAGTGCGTACGTGGACATGCACATGCACACAGACGGCGAATGGACAAGAGCTCCAGTGCCACAGCGGGTGGTGCACCGAAAGAGACAGTGGTGCCCTAGCCGCCACCATGTGTGGTAGACCGGATTTTATTTTTGATTTTGAAATCTCCTGATGGTGGGGGGATTCAGGTGAGTGTTTGGATGGCAAGAAGGTGAGTCCCATAAGTCAGCCATAGAAACATTTCATGTCTAGCTAACATGTGGGTTCCACCCATGTGGACCCACAGTTCAGGGACCTCTAGGTCGCTGGTTCGAGACCTAGATGCATCTATTTTATTAAATTTATTTGGTATTTATTTTTACTCTATTTTTTTGGAGCCAAAGAGGAACATAGAGAGAGAGTGGACAAGGCAAGTGCATCTCGTCTAGACAGAGAAAGAGACATAGTGTGCCCCATTGCTGCAACCAGCAAGCTCTTCTCTGACAAGCTCTCCATCGGAAGTAGGTGCACAACTTATTCTCAATTCTTCGTTCGCTTGTCGGTGCGCGACACGGCCCAATCTCACGCGTTTTCTCTGCATGAATGCAGGGGATCGACGGAGTAAGGAACGCAACCAGTCATGGAATAACCGGAGGCGAGGCTTGTCAACAGAGGTAAGAACACCCTTCACCGGAGTATAACCCGGCGGCGAGGATCTTCAGGAGCAGCCGCTCGATGAATCTGTAGTGTTTTCAGGAGCAGCATAGCTCGATGAATATAGTACTAGTTCTTCATCGAATCCTTAGGGTTTTCAGGAGTAGCATATATAGTACTAGTTCTTCATCAAATCCGTAGCGTTTTCTCGATGATTGCTTCATCGAATCTCTTCGGTAAATCTAGTATCTATAGATTTTGTTCAATCTAAGATCTGTAGATTTTTTTGGGTTCAATTTCTGCAGATTTATTTGTTCGTGTTATTTCTGCTGAGATTTTGTTTATTACAATCTTCAGAATATGTGTGCAGAATTACAGATTATTATAGTTTGCACATCTTTCGTGACATACAGAATTGCAGATTTTTTATACTGATAGCAGTAGTATTCAGAGATGATATTAGTATCATCATATCATTTATTTTCCTGATCTTTTGTAATTTTTGTGTTTAGAAAAAAGGAATGGCTCAAAACGAATGTGTGACATGTCAAAGGCAACCTACCTGGTATGGGAGAGGAAAACTAGACAATATGATGCATTTTAGAATGAGGGTGAGATCGCCTTTTTTGCGGAGGGATATGTAAGTATTGTCAATTTCCATATACTTATGCATATTTAGATGTTGTCGATCTTATTTCAAATTTCCATATATATATACTGCTTTATGTTCATGATCTAATGTATTTTTTCTATTTCACAAATTAATGCAGGGTATTCCTTGTTTCGTTGAGTGTATGCGTCAATTCGCTCTTGGTCCACATCTGACCTGGATCCGTACTCAGACTGACCACCATGATAAATATAGAATAAGTGATGAATACTACTTGTATGTGTTGTATGATGGCACTTTAGGGAGGTGATGTGGCTCGGTTACTATAGAGCATGTTGGGAAACCCCAAGAGCAAGGTATGATGAGCACAGCAGCAAGTTTTCCCTCAGTTGTAAAACCAAGGTTATCAAACCAGTAGGAGAAAGGAAACATCTCCCAAGGTGTTTCTAGGAACATGGAACCTACACAACACAACGAAAATACTTTTCCCAACTTACAGTGAGGTTGTCAAGCTTACCGGTTTGTTGAAAACAAAGGATTAAATTTATAGTGTGGAAGATAGTAATTGCTTGTAGTAATTGCAGAAAGTAAATAGTAGATTGAATATGAGTGGGAAGTAATAGACTAGGGTCCACAGTTCACTAGTGGTGTTTCTCCATAAGATAAATAACATGTTGGGTGAACAAATTACAGTTGGGAAATTGATAGATAGAGAATGCATAACAATGCATGTACATGGCATGATGATCACTATGAGATTTATTTGGGCATTACAACATAATACATAGACCATAATCCAACTGCATCTATGACTAATAATCCACCTCTGGGATATTATCCTAACAACCCTCGGGTATTAAGTTGCAAGCAACAGATAATTGCATTAAGCAATATGTGTAAAGTAAACAATACAATTGCCCATGGACACGGGATTGTTGTTTTCTCCCTAGTAGCAACAACACATCTACAACCTTAGAGGTTTATTTCACACCCTAGATTACTAGAGTCATAAATCTACTATCGAGCATAAATACTCCCTCTTGGAGTCACAAGCAAATACTTGGCCAGAGGAACTACTAGCAACGAAGAGCATGCAAGATGACAAATAACATAGACATGATAGAATCAATAATTAATCTTGACATAGTACTCAGTATCCATGAGATCCCATCACACAACATGTAGGATTACAAATAGATGATCTTGATCATGATAGGCAACTAATAATATCTAAACATGGTAGCACAAAAGAGGAGAAACAACCATCTAGCTACTGCTATGGACCCATAGTCCAAGGATGATCTACTCACGCATCACTCTAGAGGCTGGCATGGTGATGAAGAAGGCCTCCGGGATGATCTCCCCTCTCCGGCAGGGTGCCGGGAAGAGCTTCGGATCCCTCCCGATCTATGTACGATGGTGGCGGTGGCTACGGACTTTTTCGTGGAATTATGATCGAGTTACTTAGATTTTTCTCCTCGGGGGGTTTATATAGGCGAAGGGACAAGGTTGGTTGAGGTCTAGGGGGCCACACCATAGGGCGGCGCCCCCTGGACGCGCCTGCGCTAGGTGTGGCCGCCCTGGGGTGCGCCTCCCTCTGGCCTCTGGACTCCGTCTTCCCCTATAAAAATAGGAAGTTTGGCTTTCGTTTCGTCCAATTCAGAGAATATTTCTTTACTAGCTTTTCTGAAACCAAAAACAATAGAAAACAGGAACGGGCACTATGGCATCTTGTTAATAGGTTAGTGCCAGAAAATGTATAAAAATGCCTAAAAGTGTAGACAAAACATAAGATAGTTGGTACAAAACAAGCATGGAGCATCAAAAATTATAGATACGTTTACGACGTATCAGGAGGTCGGTAGCATTATGTGGGCCATATTAGAGGGGGTTGTGTGCAGCTTATAACATTGAGAAGAATGATGTTCTCACATTTTCATATGATAGAGTAGACATGTGCTTTGATATTGAAGTGTCAAATGCTGATAATATTGTTAAACCTTGGGTTCAAAACCATGGTATATATTAACTTCTCTGCATTGAATTGATTTTTTCTTACACACATCGACTAGTTTCTTAATTATGTTTCTTACACACAAACCTCCTCCTATTTCAAATGCATGATCAGGGTGCTTTGAGACCAAAGATTATTGCAAGATGACACTAGAGAAATCCATATTTTAGCACCCATCTAGTGTCAATTTCTCTGAAATGAATTGCATATCTTGGGCATTCTACAAGGAGATTTTAAGAGACCTGGATGAAGGTGAGGTCATTGAGATCCCAAAGTTCTTAGTGCACTGGGTGTAATCTCAAGATGATGTTGATCAGATGGTTAGTTTATCACTTTTTCCTATGCTTTTCCTTCTTATCTTCATCATCGTCAGAATTGTTGTCATTTGTTATATTTAATTTTTACTCACGATATCCCTTTGAGATGCACGAGGGGACACGATATCCTTGAGAGAGAGTTCTATTGTGTATGCATGTGGAATAATTATGGCCATGGCCATATCATGGGGGAATAAAGCGTATCCGAGAGAGATGATTCCATGGATTTAACTACCGGATGGCATGAATTCTATCATGAAAACAGAATTGACCTTGATGATCTGCTCGTCATCCAGGTAAAGGTGATGATGCACTATATCAAGCTGATTATTGAGGTGGTCTGATGGTACTTATGTGCAGCACTTCGTTGGAAACCCCAAGAGCAAGGTGTGATGAGCACAGCAGCAAGTCTTCCCTCAGTAGAGACCAAGGTTATCAAACCAGAAGGAGGAAGGAAACGTCACACAGGTGTTGCAAGCAACGTAGAGACCTGCACAACACAAACTCAAGACTTTGCCCCAACGAATCAGTGAGGTTGTCAAGCTCACTGGTTTGCTGTAACAAAGGATTAACCGTACTATGTGGAAGGTAATGGTTTGCAGCAAGTAAACAAGTAAAAGTGGAAGATGTATCAATGGTAAAGATTAGACCGAGGTACATAGTTCACTAGAGGTGCTCTCCTTAGATAAACAAAATGGCATGAAGGGTAAACAAATTACAGCAGGGCAATTGACAGGAACTGAGCAAGGCATAACAATGCAATTACTAGTCAGAAAGATCTATGAGATTCGATTGGGAAATACAACAAGATACATAGACCTCCATCCAACTGCATCTATGACTAGAAGTCCACCTTCAGGTTATCATTCGAACCCCCTCTAGTATTAAGTTGCAAGCAACAGACAACTGCTTTAAGTAAAGTGTGTAAGGTAAACAGTCCACATGTTCCATCAACAAGAGACCGTTGTTTTCTCCCTAGTGGCAACAGCACATCTACAACCGAAGAGATTTCTGTCACTTCCCTTGGAAACTAGAGGCATGAACCCACTATCGAGTATAAATACCCCCTCTTGGAGTCACTAGCAACTACTTCGCCAAGATACCTACTAACAACGGAGAGCATGCAAGATCACAAACAACACAGACATGATAGAATCATAAAGACAAAACCATTAATCAAACCAACATAATAATCTCAACATCCATCGGATCCCCGCAAACACAACATGCATGATTATAAATAGAGGAGATCTTGAGCATGAACGGAGCTCACAAGATCTATACATGAAAGCACAAGGGAGGAGATACAACCATCTAGCTACTACATGGACCCATAGTCCAAGGTGGAACTACTCACACATCATACCGGAGAGAAGGCCTCCGGGGTGATCTCCCCTCCAGCAGGGTGCCGAGAAGAACTTCAGATCCCCCCGATCTAGGGATGATGGTGGCGGCGGCTACAGACGGTTTTGTGGAGATTTGATCGGGTGCTTAGGGTTTCTGCATCGGGAGCTTCTTATAGGCGAAGGGGTAGGCCGAGGCGACAACCAGGGGCCCCACACCCCTCCCAGACGCGGGGAAGGGCCCACCGCGCCTAGGGGTTCTGGGTGCCCTAGCTTGCCCCTCCGGCTCCCCTCTGGACTTCTTGTTCCCCACGGAAAGTAATTGACTTTGGCTTTTGTCCGGTCCAATTCCGAGAATATTTCTTTACTAACTCTAAAACCAAAAACAGCAGAAAACAGGCATCTGGCACTGTGGCAACTTGTTAATAGGTTAGTACCATAAAACATGTAAAAATCACCTCAAAGTATAGACAAGCAAAGTAGATACTAAACAAGCATGGAGCATCAAAAATTATAGATACGTTTCCGACGTATCAAGCATCCCCAAGCTTAACTCCTGCTCATCCTCGAGTAGGAAAGTGATAAAAGAATAATTTTTGAGGTTACATGAACCCACACAATAAAGATCCAACCATTTGCAAGCATTGAAAGCTGGGATCAAAGAACTCTAAACATGTGCATGAAATATGGAGTTCTAACAATAGGACATAGTAACTATGCATGCAACATGACAAGCTATAAACAAAGATCATGAATAACATGCATTGAAAAACATTTGTTTGTTTCACATACAGAAAACATAACATAATGGCAACCAGGTTGTCCCTCATAGAGTAGCAAATAGATGCATAGGACACCTTCAAAGTTCACAAGGGTGACTAGAGAAAAATAGCACAAGAACAAGTAATATGACAATATGCATTAATCAATAAGCTTTGGAACACCGCACACAGAATGACAACTATGCTCTCTTAATGGTGCCTCAAGTTAGAAGGTGGAGACTCAATAGCGGTGGAAGTAACGCCTTTTATAAAGGAAGTAGGGATTTCAAGTTTCAAAACGAGCTTCCGAAAATTATGGTCTTGTTAGCTTTCAGCCATCATTGCCCCTATCATAAGCATCTTGAATTGATTAAGGTTAAAGTGACAAAGATGGAGTATATGCTTGACAAAGTATAAGTTGGCAATCTCAAGTCCATTGAATACGAGGGCCACATGTCACATCCCAAAATTTTCCAAATTTTGAAATGTGAAAAATAAACAAACAAAATAAATAAAGGATGAAATTTAGGGGGAAAAGAAACTTTTTGTTCCTTTAATGAAAATACCAAAACCTTACTTAAACAAAAAATAATAATTTTGAATGAGAAAGTGACAAACAAGATTTTGAAAAAAAAAAATAATTCAAATGCATGTCATGCATCATCATCATTAAGCACTTACATTTTAAACATCTGGAAAATTGATAAGCCTAAAACGTAAACACTATTAAGAGAAATCACCATCAAGTCCAATACAGGACTATGGCTATGTTCCATATAAAAACTTAGCAAAATCATTTCCATATAATCTATAATGGTAAGCAACAATATTACAAAACCATGAGAATTGTTTTCACTCTATTTGGAGCCATGGATAAAAACTTATGATTTATATAAGATAAAACAAAGTATTCCAAGGCTAATAAAATATCTAAAATCAATACTTAATTGCGAACAAATTAATTCTAAAGGATATATAAAGATAAATAATTATTAAATAAAACTATAAAAATTGGAATCGCCCTTTTTGGAACTATAAATCAAAACTTATGATTTATCTAAGATAGATAAAGAAATAAGAAATACTGCAAAGTCAATTTAAGCCCATAGATAAAATTCATATTTATATGGAAGAAAATTTCACTTAAATAATATATAATGATAAATTATTATTAAGTAAAGCTGTAAAAATTGGTTTGAACCTTTTTAGAGATCAAAATCAAAAGATATAAAATAAACAAGAATTAAAAAAATATACTTTATAGGCCTACGTGCCATGTTCAGTTTCTAAATAAATTATACTTTAAAACAAATACTACAAATACTCTAATTAGAGTAAACTATCAGCTTATATTTTATATAATATTTTCTTAAATGGTTTGATATAAATTTGAATCAATTTAGATAGACAAATTAAAAACTAGAAAATAAATCAGAAAAAAAGGAAAAAAAGAACCAACCTCGTTCGACCTAAAGTGGCCCGGCCGGCCAGCCCAAAGTAGCCTAACTGTGGCCTCTAATTTTCTTCCTATGTTTTTTTTCCTTTTCTTCTTGGGCTGAAATACCTGGCCCATCTAGGATCCGATCGATCCTCTTTATGTAGTCGTTCATGTATGTGTCCTGAAGTTGAGCACTTATGGTTGCAAATATTTTTCATCAAATTCTACTTAATATAGTAACGTTTTCTATTAGACTACAACACAAAACTTATTTGTATTTCAGTGGAGGTTCCATTCCGGGAATTAAAACCATGTTTCAATGTGCCTTAAATCTCCAATTTTAATGTGCCTTAAATCCCTAATTTCATCATGCCTTAAATCCCAACGGCAACAGAACTTTCCTTGAGCGCCCCATCGCCCAGATTCCTGCTCTTGTTGTAAGAAGCACCCATGGTCCTAATATATTCACAACACTCATTCCCTAACTACTCCGCATCCAATATATGCCTCTATGCTATAAGGAATCACTAATTGGAGCTCCACAATATACCGGCGTCATCAACGTTGTTGCCTCATCACCGCTGTGATTTCTTCTACGAAGTTTCGACGTTGTCTTTGATTCTGTCGGGTATAGAAGATCTAAGCTCATGATTCTTCCTCTTTTCTTTGCCACTAGATAGTGCGCACTAATTTTACTCATTAGATCATCAAATTATGCAGTCGGTGACCAGCTGCGACGACGGTCGAGGTGACCTCCGCTCACTACGTAGGACGCTTCTGTGTCTTCGACCACTTCGTCAACCCAGAAAGCCTTCGAATCGATGGCTAGAACGAGTTCTAAGCTTGTCGTTGTCGAGCAATTTTCTGCCCAGTTCATCTTGTTCCTGTATGTACTCCTCATCCTCTTGTTTTTGTTGTTTTTTTTCCTTATATTTTTTCCATCAACCGATCTAGATTATAAGGATGAAAACTCATCACATCAACGAAGGGATATCCTCCAGTAGGAACATTATGCCTTGTGCCATATCTTTTCTATTTTCGAATATTCTAGGCACAAATTTCTTCAATCTTAGAAAATTAATATCTTATGTTCTGGTTATCCAAATTAAGAAAATAAATGTCTATGGATTCACAAAAATGAGTCAAACACAGTGGAGCCATAAATTTGTCTCTTTGAGTCGGTTAAAACTACGTTTTATACAGAACCATTTGTGAAGTATTTTAAGTATAAAAATTGTTGCGTAATTTATTTTTGAGTGAATCCTTTTGCAAATGGTTGTATATTGAACCCTCTGACCAGAAACATCAACACCAAAAATTAAATTTATATTTTTATGCCAGTAGCAAATGTCCTATTGAATAAGGCTTTTCTAATAAAATAAAATGCTTTTAAATAAACTATTTGCACTAAAAATAATTACCTTTGGAATTCAACTTGTATAGAAGGACCAGTAGGTGTTTTTAGTGTTAAGAATCTTGCTATAAAATTTTCTCAAATAAAATGGTCTTGTTGCATGCTTGCATGCACTTCATTGTATTCTTGTGATTGTTTTGTGTTGTAGTTTTGAGTGTGTGCTTTTTGCTTGATTGTATTGTTGTAGACTTTGAGGTGTGTGATATTGCAAGATCAAGGAGTGAACCTAGTTTATCTACTAAAAAGGCAAGTGGTGCTTCATACATTTTGTCCTATTATTTTTACTATGCATTATTGATATTTTGAGTGCACTTGCATGGAATTTTTCTAAGTATAAGCTATGCCTTGGGAAATCCTAGTAGATGGTGCCTTAGTAGAATTTTCCTAAGTTAAGATCCCTACTACTATCATGCTTAGCTTAGCTAGTAGAAAACAAGGGTGGATTATATTCATGCTATGAAATATTTCTAAGTGAATGACTTGTGTTTTGTTTAATAAAACAACAATGTGAATGAAACACCTAGGTGGAATGGTGAGAATGGATTTATGTTGAGTGGTTACACAGGGCCAGTAAACTGGCGAAAACTTGTGTATCACACTTGTGGAAAGCCACCCAGGAACAAAGAGATTTGAGATGTCAAATGTTGATAAGCTTCAAGTGCAGCCACATGGCATTATGGGCTCTGGCTGGATCATATAGGTTGCAATAACTTAGCCAGATGGATAGTTGGTGGTAGGGGTGATAGGATGGAGCGCGTCCATTTGTTCTAAGGGAAGGCTTCTGAAATATCTTGTCTCGATGCATGTCGAGTCTTGTGGGGAAAGTGCACCACCTCTCGAGATAGTAAAATCTAAGTACTTAGTCGTGTCCCCGGCAATGGACAATTTGAGCATCAAGTCATGGAAGCTATCAAGGATCTCCTCATCCCAATTTCTAAGTTAAAAAAAACTTGTGGTTGAACAAGGGTTAAAGGATCACAAATTTCTATTGGTAGATGCCTTGGGTGATTTGACAAACAAAAAATTTGTGTTTTCAACTTATAAGGAAAACTTATTTTGAGCAAAGCAAGCCTAAGCTCCACTTAGCCAAATGCATATAAATGATAGATACCACTATTCTACCATAGTATCACTTGCCAATTCAATTCAAATGTATTGACCCTTGTGGCTGTAACTTATTATGTTGCAGGTTTTGTTTGATGTTAGTGAAGTGTTTTGATTAGGATTACAAGTCTACAACCAACATGATTGCCTGTGGCACTTTGAAGATGAAGGACTCCATGTTATAGTTATTTCTATTGCATTGTAATGAGATAGCCAAAAGAGCTATGAAAGATGTAATGAATAATTTTATTCCTGGTTATAAAGTTGTATTATGACTTTTGTTTCTTGGTATTACATCTTAAACTGTGGATGCTAGCTATTGATCCAGGGACTAGCATTGTAAACACAGGGATCTCTACCTTATCAGGTTGGGACCTATAAAGATGGTATTAGAGCACTGTGTTGCCTATAGGATTGTAACCTTAGGATTGGACAAAACCCTATAGAAAAATAGGAGTTGTATTTGTTCAGAATTATTTACAAACAATCTTGTAAACTCTTTCCTCAACCTTTTTGGTTTTGATTCTACATCTCTCCCTTTTCAACTTGATGACTAAGGGCTTCATCTTCAGCACCACTAAGGAGTTAAACTTCAACATCATCAAGGACTTTAGCTTAAACATTACAAAGGACATCAACATCACCAAGGACTACAACTTCAACATCACAAAGGACTTTAGCTTCAGCATCACAAAGGACTTCAAGACCACCTGCTTGGAATTGGACTTCTCAACATCATCAACATGCTAGATCTACATATCTTCATCATCAAAAGAATTCAAGTAGAGAAGTTTCAGAAGGAAAACTTGTGCTTCAATAGTTCTAGGACTTAGAAATTTTATTTAGGATATTGTTGATGATAGGAGCAACCAACTACTTAGCAAAGGATGAGCTACACGCCCAACTCAAGGAGAAGGACAAGGCATTCTAGGATCAAGAAGAGAAGCCCAATATCAATGGACAAGTTCAAGTAGAAGAAGGAAAATATGAGAGAGAAGTTAGGAAAGACCATAGGATGAGAAACTTATCTATTATGGTTTTACTAGGTTATCTTTGTTTTTGTTTCTTGTGGAGTGGAACTATCTTAATTCATTTGGAAAGCATCAACAAATCTATCAAGGAATACAATAACAAGCCAATGGGACTTTGGATGTTCACCAGCTCGGAACTTCATACGTCATTCTTCGACTCAACAAGAAGTGCTTCATGGAGATCCATTGAAGAACTTGGAGAGAGACTTTGGCATAAACTTCACAACACTTGGAAGGACTTCAAGGAAGATAAGAAGAATACTCAAGACTTGGAGAGTAAGGAAACTCAACTTAGGAGGAACCATTATAGACATCGCCTTTGAACTTTCTGGCAAGATGACATAATTTCTTCCAAGCATACCATGTTCTTGTGTAGTAGCTATGGATAAGGATAGAATGATCTCAAGTGATACCCTATAGTTGGACCACCATAATAAGTATTTCGTTTAAATCGACTTCTTGATCATTTATTGATCATACCAACCTATATGGTATGACAATAATATTTTGTTTGCCTATGTGATGTTTGAACCTTGTTGTGTATGTATGATTGATATTGCATGCATATTGCTTTGTGTGATCTATTGTGTCTGAATAGAATTATTTTCCTAGGAATCTTCTATCTATTCTAATCCCAACCCAACCCAATTAGCAGACTTCTCCAAGAGACCACAACTCCAACATCAACGATGGTGACAACAACAACCTCGAGATGCACATGACAATACAACTTCTCACAACCAAAACTAAGTTGAATCAAGTGACAACCTAGTTTTTAGCCAACAACCACAACAACACCAAGTTATACCCAAATATGCTAAAGGTGTTCGAATTCCAATCTCAATCATTTTAAATGATGGCCAATCAGATGGTTAACATGAGCAACAACCCTCTTTAGAATGACTATAACAGCAATAACATCAAGGATGATCTTGTCACAAAACCATAAGCCTGAAAATCTATGGAGACATAGGATACTTATAAAGAGCATACTAATCAGTACCCGAAGGCATCCATCTAGAGAATGCCCCACATCTCAGGTTACATGTTTCCTATGTGAAGGAACTGGTCGTGTCCCTGTCCAATGCCACATCTATCTTGTAGTTCAACATATGAAAAGTCAAGGATATATTTTTTCAATCTCCCAATGATAACCCCAAAGGTACAATAACCACCAAGACTGAAGCCAAAGTAAATTCTCAAGATGCAATCTAGTTAAATCCTTTTAAGGGTGGTAGTACCCTGTATTCCTGAAACCCAACATATTCTTTCTAGCCTTCCCGAATCTCGGGACGAGATTCCTTTTAAGGGTGGTAGCCTGTCATATCCCAAAATTTTCCAAATTTTGAAATGTGAAAAATAAACAAACAAAATAAATAAAGGATGAAATTTAGGGGGAAAAGAAACTTTTTGTTACTTTAAAGAAAATACCAAAACCTTACTTAAACAAAAAATAATAATTTTGAATGAGAAAGTGACAAACAAGATTTTGAAAAAAATAATAATTCAAATGCATGTCATGCATCATCATCATTAAGCACTTACATTTTAAACATCTGGAAAATTGATAAGCCTAAAACCTAAACACTAATAAGAGAAATCACCATCAAGCCCAATACATGACTATGGCTATGTTCCATATAAAAATTTAGCAAAATCATTTCCATATAATCTATAATGGTAAGCAACAATATTACAAAACCATGAGAATTGTTTTCACTCTATTTGGAGCTATGGAAAAAAACTTATGATTTATATAATATAAAACAAAGTATTCCAAGGCTAATAAAATATCTAAAATCAATACTTAATTGCGAACAAATTAATTCTAAAGGATATATAAAGATAAATAATTATTAAATAAAACTATAAAAATTGGAATCGCCCTTTTTGGAACTATAAATCAAAACTTATGATTTACCTAAGATAGATAAAGAAATAAGAAATACTGCAAAGTCAATTTAAGCCCATAGATAAAATTCATATTTATATGGAAGAAAATTTCACTTAAATAATATATAATGATAAATTATTATTAAGTAAAGCTGTAAAAATTGGTTTGAACCTTTTTAGAGCTCTAAATCAAAAGATATAAAATAAACAAAAATTAAAAAAATATACTTTATAGGCCTACGTGCCATGTTCAGTTTCTAGATAAATTATACTTTAAAATAAATACTACAAATACTCTAATTAGAGTAAACTATCAACTTATATTTTATATAATATTTTCTTAAATGGTTTGATATAAATTTGAATCAATTTAGATAGACAAATTAAAAACTAGAAAATAAATCGGAACAAAAAGGAAAAAAAAGAACCAACCTCGTTTGACCGAAAGTGGCCCGGCCGGCCAGCCCAAAGTAGCCCAACTGTGGCCTCTAATTTTCTTCCTATGTTTTTTTTCCTTTTCTTCTTGGGCTGAAATACCTGGCCCATCTAGGATCCGATCGATCCTCTTTATGTAGTCGTTCATGTATGTGTCCTGAATTTGAGCACTTATGGTTGCAAATATTTTTCATCAAATTCTACTTAATGTAGTAACGTTTTCTATTAGACTACAGCACAAAACTTATTTGTATTTCAGTGGAGGTTCCATTCCAGGAATTAAAACCCTATTTCAATGTGCATTAAATCCCCAATTTTAATGTGCCTTAAATCCCTAATTTCATTGTGCCTTAAATCCCAATGACAACAGAACTTTCCTTGAGCGCCCCATCGCCCAGATCCCTGCTCTTGTTGTAAGAAGCACCCATGGTCCTAATATATTCACAACACTCATTCCCTAACTACTCCGCATCCAATATATGCCTCTATGCTATAAGGAATCACTAATTGGAGCTCCACAATATACCGGCGTCATCAACGTTGTTGCCTCATCACCGCTGTGATTTCTTCTACGAAGTTTCGACGTCGTCTTTGATTTTGTCGGGTATAGAAGATCTAAGCTCCTAATTCTTCCTCTTTTCTTTGCCACTAGATAGTGCGCACCAATTTTACTCATTAGATCATCCAATTATGCAGTCGGTGACCCACTGCGACGATGGCCGAGGTGACCTCCGCTCACTACGTAGGACGCTTATGTTTCTTCGACCACTTCGTCAACCCAGAAAGCCTTCGAATCGATGGCTAGAACGAGTTCTAAGCTTGCCGTTGTCGAGCAATTTTCTGCCCAGTTCATCTTGTTCCTGTATGTACTCCTCATCCTCTTGTTTTTGTTGTTTTTTTTCCTTATATTTTTTCCCTCAACTGATCTAGATTATAAGGATGAAAACTCATCACATCAACGAAGGGATATCCTCTAGTAGGAACATTATGCCTTGTGCCATATCTTTTCTATTTTCGAATTTTCTAGCCACAAATTTCTTCAATCTTAGAAAATTAATATCTTATGTTCTGTTTATCCAAATTAAGCAAATAAATGTCTATGGATTCACAAAAATGAGTCAAACACAGTGGAGCCATAAATTCGTCTCTTTGAGTCGGTTAAAACTACGTTTTATACAGAACCATTTGTGGAGTATTTTGAGTATAAAAATTGTTGCGTAAATTATTTTTGAGTGAATCCTTATGCAAATGGTTGTATATTGAACCCTCTGACCAGAAACATCAACACCAAAAATTAAATTTATATTTTTATGGCAGTAGCAAATGTCCTATTGAATAAGGCTTTTCTAATATAATAAAATGCTTTTAAATAAACTATTTGCACTAAAAATAATTACCTTTGGAATTCAACTTGTATAGAAGGACCAGTAGGTGTTTTTAGTGTTCAGAATCTTGCTATAAAATTTTCTCAAATAAAATGGTCTTGTTGCATGCTTGCATGCACTTCATTGTATTCTTGTGATTGTTTTGTGTTGTAGTTTTGAGTGTGTGCTTTTTGCTTGATTTTATTGTTGTAGACTTTGAGGTGTGTGATATTGCAAGATCAAGGAGTGAACCTAGTTTATCTACTAAAAAGGCAAGTGGTGCTTCATACATTTTGTCCTATTATTTTCACTATGCATTAGTGATATTTTGAGTGCACTTGCATGGAATTTTTCTAAGTATAAGCTATGCCTTGGGAATCCTAGTAGATGATGCCTTAGTAGAATTTTCCTAAGTTAAGATCCCTACTACTATCATGCTTAGCTTAGCTAGTAGAAAACAAGGGTGGATTATATTCATGCTATGAAATATTTCTAAGTCAATGACTTGTGTTTTGTTTAATAAAACAACTATGTGAATGAAACACCTAGGTGGAATGGTGAGAATGGATTTATGTTGAGTGGTTACACAGGGCCAGTAAACTGGCAAAAACTTGTGTATCACACTTGTGTAAAGCCACCCAGGAACAAAGAGATTTGAGATGTCAAATGTTGAGAAGCTTCAAGTGCAGCCACATGGAATTATGGGCTCTGCCTGGATCATATAGGTTGCAATAACTTAGCCAGATGGATAGTTGGTGGTAGGGGTGATAGGATAGAGCGCATCCATTTGGTCTAAGGGAAGGCTTCTGAAATATCTTGTCTCGATGCATGTCGAGTCTTGTGGAGAAAGTGCACCACCTCTCGAGATAGTAAAATCTAAGTACTTAGTCGTGTCCCCGGCAATGGACAATTTGAGCATCAAGACATGGAAGCTATCAAGGATCTCCTCATCCCAATTTCTAAGTTAAAAAAACTTGTGGTTGAACAAGGGTTAAAGGATCACAAATTTCTATTGGTAGATGCCTTGGGTGATTTGACAAAAAAAACTTTGTGTTTTCAACTTATAAGGAAAACTTATTTTGAGCAAAGCAAGCCTAAGCTCCACTTAGCCAAATGCATATAGATGATAGATACCACTATTCTACCATAGTATCGCTTGCCAATACAATTCAAATGTATTGACCCTTGTAGCTGTAACTTATTATGTTGCAGGTTTTGTTTGATGTTAGTGAAGTGTGTTGATTAGGATTACAAGTCTACAACCAACATGATTGCCTCTGGCACTTTGAAGATGAAGGACTCCATGTTATAGTTATTTCTATTGCATTGTAATGAGATAGCCAAATGAGCTATGAAAGATGTAATGAATTATTTTATTCCTGGTTATAAAGTTGTATTATGACTTTTGTTTCTTGGTATTACATCTTAAACTGTGGATGCTAGCTATTGATCCAGGGACTAGCATTGTAAACACAGGGATCTCTACCTTATCAGGTTGGGACCTCTACCCCACACCTCATGCATACTCAAATGGGCCTAGGTAAGTTCTTATCATTGTAAGTATTTGCATATCATTGAGAACCGCCAACGGGGTACCCCCTTGCACATGGTACAGGAGCTATCCCATAACCAAAATGACAAGGCAAGCAGACAATGAGCATATCAGCAATCTTCTTATGTAACATGGGAATATGGTGCTTTTTTCTCTCTTTCCTCTTTTCTCAATGTGTCTCTTTTTTATAAGAAGAATGCTTCATAGATGTCACTATGGTGATGCTGAAAGTTTCCACCATGATTAGGCATGGCTTAGGCTAGCGGCCCGGACGTTTCTCTAACACAGAAGACAAACTCCATGGACTTACAAGTTCCCTCTTTATTTCACACCGGTGACATCCATAGACAAAAGAGCATGATATCAACTGAGTACAAAGTACAAGTGCAATGTTGAAAACGTGCCCCGTGATAGCATGGTTCTATTAATTCCAACGTATAAGTGCAAGCATATACAACATAGATGTCACAATGGTTCAAGTTTCTTAGGGGCAAAGAATATAAAGTGTGCTATCAAGTTCGTGAGGGCTTTAATCACTAAGTTTTCACATAACAAAATAGTTTTTAATTGGAAGATAGCTGAAAACAAGAATATACTTGGAATGGTGTAACACACCATGCATAGGAGTTTATAGTGGACACTTTGGAATAACTTGGTTTCTTGGGAGTTGGAGGCATGATTAGAACTTACTCATACAAGTGGAGGCTATCAAAAGACTGGGAGCAACCAACTAAGGGAGCAATAATGGCCATAATCATGTAGTGCAACAAAGAATTACTAATCAAAGCATAGAGTGGTACTACAAGTCGAGGACTAAATGATCATAGAGGCTAATGGTGACTTGTGAGAGTCATAACATGGTGTAAGCATGTGCCAAGTCAACCCAAGCAAAGCATCAAAGGAGAATACCACAATACTATGCTTTTGCATTCTAAAACAATGCATAATTTCTTCAAGGCACACTAAGCAATCCCAATTGTTTGGAACAAGACATGCTACAGAAATAATAACTAAGAATAATGCCAAAACAACACCTAGCATGTCATGCTAAAGTCTAAGTCACAGTAAATGCAAGCCCCTCTTGCACTTCAAGCAAGAACTTACTACTCATTTCCAACACCAAGCAACTTATTTGCAAAACAAAATAGCAAGAACGGGGTTCCAAACTATTTTATTCAAGCAAACTAAACAACCTAAGCAAATCAAACGAAAACTAAGACGCTCCAAGAACAATACAACTGTGCATGAAACAATAAAAACGAAGTGTCTAGACAGACCTGAGCTTTTTATTGATGAAGAAGGGGATGCCTTGGGCATCCCCATGCTTTGACGCTTGTACCTCTTGGATATTTCTTGGGGTGACACCATGGTGGCATCCCCAAGCTTGAGATTTTGTCCATTCTTCATCTCATTGCATCATCCTCTCCCTACACCTGAAATTTTTCCTTCATACAAAACTTCACACAATCTTTATTAGCAACATTAGTGTATTCAAAAAATATTAGACCCCTGGCAAAGCTTTGGAACAACAAATCTTTTCACTAAAAACACAAGCTACTGTAGTAACTCCTTCAAAAATCTCAATTCACCTAAAGAGAACTCAAAAAGGTATCAATAAGAAGCAAATGCAAATAATGGCAGAAATCTGTCAAAACAGACCAGCAGGTAGAAACCGATTTTTTCGAACATCTTCTGTTGCTCAACTCAAAAAGTGTTGAACTAACTAAAGTTAACTAACATACTGGGGGATTTATTCATAAATTGTGAGCTCAATCCGAGTTACACAGAGTCCTCACGAATGTGTTTGGTGGAGGACAGAAATCTGTTTCGGGACAGCAACTCCCCAAATATTACTGCCCTCTCATTAGAGGTCATTCTTGGCACAAAATGCAAACAAAAAGGATAAGGAGCAGTCATTACTGAAGTAATAACTTCCAAGACTCAAGGAAACTCTTGGGTTATCTCCCAACAAGTACTTTTCTTTAACTCCTTTAAGTTACGCACACGAAGCAAGAAGAATCAAGTATTTTCAAATGAAGAAGCATTAACATCAATATATTGCTTTCAAAGGAGGAGAAAAAAGCAACTTCTCTCTCCTAATAGGGAAGTTCTCAATACCTTTCTTGAATGGAAATTGATATTTAATGGTGCCTTCCTTCTTATCGATGATATCACCAATTATTCTAAGAAAAGGTCTTCCCAAAGTAATAGGACAAGAAGCATTGTATTCAACATCCAAAACATAGAAATCAACAGGGACATAAACATTGTTAACCATAATGAGAACATCATTAATACTCCCCATGAGTTTCTTCTTAGCATTATCATCAAGTGGAACATCCAAATAACAATCTTCTAAAGGTGGCAAATCAAGCATTTCATAAATCTTCCTAGGCATAATAGAGACACTAGAACCAAGATCACATAAAGCTTTGAGATCAAAGTCATTCACTTGCGTATTAATAGTGGGTTCCCAACTATCATCTACTTTCCTATAAATAGAAGCTTTGTGTTTTAGCTTCTCTTCCTTAATCTTCATAAGAGCATTTGTAATGTGTTTAGTGAAAGCAACATGCATATCACTAGCATCAGGACTTCTAGCAAGCTTTTGTAGAAACATAATCACTTCAGAAATATTGCAACCATCAATATCAAAGTCAAACTTATCATCACTAGTAGTGGGATCAATAGGCTTAGGCATAGTACGAGGAAGAATAGGGACTACTTGTGGTTTAGTGGTGATGGCGCACACGCTATTGTTTCTATAAATTCTAGCTTCCCTTTCCCACCAAGCATGAAGTTGAGCTAACAGCCTAACATTTTCATCAATACTAACTTGTATGGCATGAGCAGTAGCAAAGGTATTTTCCATAGTTTTAGGTTTAGCATCCATTTTATTAATCAAAGAGGACTGAGCTTCAGACAAAGAGGATATATTTTTCTCAACAGTTAAAAGATTTTCCTCTATAGTATTATTGAAAGAGGTTTGTTTAGTAATAAATTCTTTGAGCATGACTTCAAATTCAGATAGGACACTTCTAGCATTATTATAAGAGCTCCCATAGGAATTTCCATTATTAGGAGGATAAGGCCTATAATTGTTGTTGCTACCAAAATTATTTCTACAGGCATTGTTGTTGAAATTGTTGTTTCTAATTAAGTTTACATCAACTTTCTCTTCTTGAGCAACCAAAGAGGCTAAGGGAACACTATTAGGGTCTAGAGGAGCTTTCCCATTAACAAGCATAGCCATAATTACATCAATCTTTTCACTCAAAGAGAAAGTTTCCTCTACATAATTTACCATCTTACCATGTGGAGCTCTCTCAACATGCCATTCAGAGTAGTTAACCATCATATTATCAAGGAGCCTTGTTGCAGCACCCAAAGTGAGGCCCATGAAGGTACCTACAGTAGCGGAATCCAACAGATTTCTTGAGGAGAAGTTCAAACCTGCATAAAAAGTCTGGATAATCATTCAAGCAGTGAGTCCATGAGTAGGGAAATTATTAACCAAAGATTTCATTCTTTCCCAAGCTGGAGCAACATGTTCACTATCAAGTTGTTTAAATTTCTCAATCTCACTTCTCAAAGATATAATCTTAGCAGGAGGATAGTACTTTCCTATAAAAGTATCTTTTCCCTTAGTCCAAGAATCAATACTATTTTTAGGCAAGGATAGCAACCATTCTTTAGCTTTTCCTCTCAAGGAGAAAGGAAAAGGCTTGAGCTTAATAATATCTCCATCAACATCCTTATACTTTTGCATCTCACAAAGTTCAACAAAGCTATTGAGATGGGAAGCAGGATCATCAGTACCAGCACCAGAAAATTGCTCTCTCATCACAAGATTTAACAAAGCAGGCTTAATTTCGTAAAAGGTAGCATCAGGAGCAGGTGGAGCAATGGGAGTGCTTAGGAAATCATTGTTGTTGGTGCTAGTGAAGTCACACAATTTAGTATTCTCAGCAAAGTTCATTTTGGCAAAGGTGGGCAAGCCAAAAAAGCAGCAGCAGCTAGAGCAGGAACTAATTTTTTTGTGTTTTTGAATAAAGCAAGCTAACCAAACTAGACTAATTTTTTTTGGTTTTTTGAAAAGAGGCAAACAAAACCAAGAAAAAGAAAAAAAGCAAACTAAAAACAAAGTAAAGAGAAAGGAAGTGAAGGACTCCCCTAGTGAAGACGTCCTTAGCCTCCCTGGCAACGGCGCCAGAAAACTTGTTGATGGTGCTGACGTGGAGCACTTCGTTGGAAACCCCAAGAGCAAGCTGTGATGAGCACAGCAGCAAGTCTTCCCTCAGTAGAGACCGAGGTTATCGAACCAGAACAAGGAAGGAAAAGTCACACAGGTGTTGAAAGCAACGCGGAGACCTGCACAACACAAACTCAAGACTTTGCCCCAACGAATCAGTGAGGTTGTCAAGCTCACCAGTTTTCTGTAACAAAGGATTAAATATACCGTGTGGAAGGTAATGGTTTGCAGCAAGTAAACAAGTAACAGTGGAAGATGTATTAATGTGTCACATCCCAAATTTTAGATTTGGTTCTGCATATCATTCATATCATTGCATCATACTTTTCCGTGCAAAACCATCGATTGAAAAGAATCGGCGAAACGCTATTTTCAAAACCCTATTCTATTCTTCTACGAGGCTCCTGCGGGAGGCATTAGAAGAACTAGTGTTGCCGCCCTTGTAGCCTAGTGGTTTCGCTCAACCATTGACCCTAGATTGTTCCCCTCGATTTTACAAAACCGTAGGAGCAAGAATCACCCGATTCGGAGTCCGTACGGAAAAGTTACGGCCGTTTTATGAATTAGAAAATCGGGCCGATTTTTCCGTGTCCTTTTCCAACCGCGCCCCGAATCGGACTAGGACCCGCGTGGGGCCCCACATAAGAGGCAGCCGCCGCCGCCTCGGCCTCCGTGCCCACCCCGACCCCGCCTCCCCGATCGCCACCCGCCCGCCGCCTGCCCTAGCCGCCGCGCCGCCTCGGGATCACCGCCGCCGCCGCAGGTACCGCCGCCGCCTCTCCCCGCGGCACCACGCCGCCCCGCGCGCAGCGCCGCGCGGCGCTCGCCCCGCCGCCGAGCCACCCCGCCGCCGGCCGCCTGCCCCGCCAGCGCCCCGCGCCGCTTCCGCCTCCGCGCCTGCGCCGCCTCCGAGCCGCCCCGCGCATGCGCGCTCGCCCGCCGCCTCGCCGCTGCAGCTGCGCGCCGCTGCTGCCGCTGCATGCCAAGCCACTGCTGCCGCCTACGCGCTGCGCCGCTCGCCGCCTTGCAGCCGCGCCGCCGCCGCTTTGCGTGCCCGCCTCGCACGCCGTCGTGATGACCGTTTTGATCCATCGTGCTGACCGTCTCCCTCCACGCAAGAAAACCGCCGTCGCCGGAACCGATCGCCGTCACCGTCCGGAACTCGCCGCCGCTCGTTTCGTCGTTCGTTCCCGGTGAGTCAGCAGCCATCGTTAGATCTCAGATCAGCGGTTCAGATCAACCGTTGACTGGTCAGCACTCAGGCGTTGACTAGTCAGACGCCCAGTCAGCGCCCAGTCAGCAGCCGCGTTGAACAGTCAACAGACACAGTTGACTGGGTAATTACTTTAATCGTTTTAGTTGGCAGATTTCGGTAGAAATTTGTAAATTGCGTAGAAATTAAACTGCTGGGCCAAAAATTGCAAATAAAATATGTGTAGGTTCAGTAAGTCGTGTAAAATCTTGCTGTACCTTTGGTTCAGACTTTTGCAGCAAGATTTAGTACAGTTTAATCAAATAGGTTAATGGACTTTTTGGAGTAATTAATTCGTAGAAAAATATCTGTAACTCCAAAAATTGCGTATGATATGTCCCTGGATTCAGTGGAACGAGGGGAATCTCATAGTGAATTAAAAAGATAGGCTTACAGTAGAAAATTCTGCAGAAACTGTCTAGTGGCTTTCTGCAATGTTTTAATTGCTCGGGGAGTTTCATAATTCCTTTTTGAGTAATTCCAATTGGTACTGTTTCTAATCAGTGATGCCTATGCGGTAGAATTTTCCCAAGATTTTACAAACTGTATACTACCGGTAGTGAATTATTTGAGTTCTAGCTCTAATTTTGAGCACTATATTTTGCATAATAGTTTTCCTTGCGCTAAAACTATTTTCCATGCATGCAATCAGTAGTATTATTGATTAGGATTATGTGGTGCAGCTGTAGCACCAATTCACTCACCTTGCATACCTTCATGCATCATATTTGTTGCATATGATTGTGAATTGTTTGTTTATGAATGCAATTGTATCGTGTAGATTGTGACGAGTGCAACGCTTGCTCGTGTGTGGATTGTTCTTCCGACCGCTAAAACCAAGGCAAGTAGATGCTACTTTGTTCATGATATCGTCCTACTATTTTCAATGCATTGTCGTGTATTTTGTAGATGCATGTGTAGGATGATACTATCGCTATGCTATGTCCTATTATGTGGTAGGACCTTCCGTGTAGATGAACCACCGTTGGTAGATGTGCTTAGCCATGCTATGTTGTACGAGGGCTGGGTTACATCATTGAGACTTGTTTCTAAAAGTATTGGTTTGTGAAAACTAAAACAACTTAATCAATGAATCTCCTGGGTGTGATGGTATTGATAATTTTTGGTGGTTTCATTGCGGAAAGGCACCCAGGTATCGAGAGAAATTGATTGGCTTCTTTATTGTGTAGCTTACGTGTACAACCATGTGCCAATAATGAAATGGGCGGTTGGTTGGACTTAGTAGGTTGTGGTAACCCGAACCCGCGTATCCAGAGATGTAGAATTTTGGTAGGTTGGACCGGTACGCGTCGGGATTGGGGTGCTACTTCCCGAACAGTCTCTTCTTGGACTTCTCCCTATCATCACCCAAAATGAGAGTGATGGTACGAGCTAGGCTGGCCAAGTCACATGGGTAAAGTGTACTAACCTCTGCAGGGTGTATAATCTAATCGATTAGCCGTGTCCCCGGTTATGGACAACTGAGTTGCTTGATATTGACTCCATGACATGTTTCTCGCTCATTCTAATTTCATAATTGTTTTAATATTGTTGGGTTAACTTAATTGGGATCTTTTCAAAGAAAATCAAAAACCGTTTATGAAAGTAGGACAAATGTATTTGCAAATGCAAGCAAGACACAGCTCCAATTGCCAAATATGCATGTAGATGTTAGCACTATTGTCTCCTTTACTAGCTCTACTTGCCATACATTCCATGTATTGACCCTTCGGGGCTGCTACGTTTCATGTTGCAGGTTATTCCGATTCTGAGTAATCGATATAGGCCACGGTACTCCACTCGGGACTTGTTCACTTGTGGGCAATTTGAAGAATGGAGGATTTGCGTTATTTATGTTGCTACCTGAATAATTTGAGATAGCCTTGAGCTAAGCTTTTATTGTAATAATGGTACTCTGGATCTTCGTTATTTATGATACACGGATATTTTGCTATGTTATTCATCTTATTCTATTGTGGGCCAATGAACCGATCCAGGGATTGGCATGTCACATAGAAGCCACGGTCTTTTCAGAACCGCGGTGTTACAAGATGGTATCAAAGCCCGTGTGTCGACTGTAGGATCGTGACCTAGGATTGGATTAGGAAGCCATAGATTTATTAAAGTCTATATTAACTCTGTCTTTCATCTTATGCCTTTCAACCTCGTAAATTCTTACCATATGCTATTCTCACACTTTCCTCTTTTACTTAATAGATGGGAGAAGTCAGGACTGAGTATGCCACCATGGAGTCACCAAGGCCCTTTGCAAGGCAGTTAGCACAGATCTCGCAGTCATTGGGATTGCCACTGCCCATGTTCAAGGGAAGAAGGCTGTACACCTATGGATATGGAGAGGATGCATGGGAGATCACTACCTTCATATTCAGAGATGCCGCCTTGCCAAACCCTGTGCATTTGATCTACACCAAGACATACTGCAACTGGGGACTTGGAATCAACTTGGCCATACATGAAGCCCTGTCTTGCCAGTGCCATAATGTCCGACACCTACTACCAGCAGATTCACCCTACCGTGACTATGGGAGGCGTGATGAAGATGGGCACACTGTGGTTACCCCGGGCGACAGGAACAACATGCCGCCCCGTCGGAGGCACATAGAGGATATGGAAAGGGAGAATGGAGCGCTAGCTGAGAGGGTGATGATGATAAAGGAGATTGCAGACTTTGCTAGCAATGGTATGGTGGTCCAAGGACAGGAGATTCACACCCTGCATGAAGCTGTGGGAGTTCTGGAGAATTTCCTGATAGCCAGAGATGCAACCATAGCTCATCTTCATGGTACTGTGCAGGAGAACACCCAGAACATACAACAGTTGCAAGGGACCGTCCAGGAAAGGGATCAAACTATTGAAGCTATGACAGCCCCGACCTAGGGACGATGGTGGTGGAGGCTACAGACGGTTTCGTGGAGATTTGATCGGGTGCTTAGGGTTTCTGCATCGGGGGCTTCTTATAGGCGAAGGGGGAGGCCAAGGCGGCGACCAGGGGCCCCACACCCCTCCCAGGCGCGGGGCAGGGCCCACCCACGCCTAGGGGGGTCTGGGCGCCCTAGCTTGCCCCTCCGTCTCCCCTCTAGACTTCTTGTTCCCACGGAAAGAAATTGACTTTGGCTTTTGTCCCATCCAATTCCGAGGATATTTCTTTACTAACTTTTCTTAAACCAAAAACAGGAGAAAATAGGCATCTGGCACTATGGCAACTTTTTAATAGGTTAGTACCAGAAAACATGTAAAAAGTACCTCAAAGTATAGACAAGCAAAGAAAAGTAGATACTAAACAAGCATGGAGCATTAAAAGTTATAGATACATTTCTGACGTATCATGGTCATTCCGGCAAAGGACAACTTCAAATATGAGAGCAAAAATTACAATGATGAGGAGGAGGAGGAGGTGGGGGAGGAGAAGAAGGAGAAGAAGGAGAAGGAGGAGCAGGACAAAGACAAGATCTTTGGCTCGGTTGTATCTCGGAACTTCTGTATATATTATCAGAATTTAAATTTCAAGAATGCATCATCCTTTTTGTGTTTTTGTATATTAAACTAGGAAATCTATTGTGTTGTATGTATATGTAGTGGTAGTAGTACCAAATCCATACTGTTTAATTATGCAAGAGAAAATAGATATGATTTCTCTAAATTTCTCGCATAGAAAAATTACATAGAAAAAATATGGACAGTTACTTATTATCCCATATTCTCGCAGGAACCGGTGCCACTGCCACTTCTGGAACCAGCGCAATCTCCACTATCGCCACATATACACGGTGAGTTCTCTCTGCAATTTCTTCTTCCTCTCCCACTAGTTATGGAATCACTGGCAGTTCCTATTCCACTAGCTCGTCTTCCCTCTCCCTCATTCCATTCTTCAGTTCACATTCTTCCTATTCCACCTACTCGATTCACCCATTTTGCAGGCATGGACGACGAGAAAATCACAACAGAGACCCACATCGTCCCTGCCCACCATGACTTTGAAGGTGGTGTACACGAATGATAAATTGATTGTCGGAAGAACTCTCGCCCGGTTTGAGGAATTGCTTGAGAAGGAGAAGTACAGGTTTGTGGGTCTAGATTTGGAGTACACCATTGAAAATAAGAGGAAATCACCTCCACAAGAGATCGCCATCATGCAAATCGCCCTACATGAGGACGTCTTCGTTTACCACTTCTGTAGGTATGCATGAAATTTAAATTTGAGATCACATTGCATCCCTTGTGATATACTTACATGTACACCTTGCATTCCTAACCCTCTAACTGTAGGAGTAAACCAACTGAGAAGCATTGTCCGGCTCTGGTCAACTTCTTGTGTGGTAAAGAGATAAATTTTGCGAGCGTGGACATCAGAAATGACACGACTATGCTTGCTCGTGCATTGGTAAAAAATCCATATGGGTACCACGTCGACATCCAAAATCTATACAAGATCAAACCATTACCAGGAAGGGATGGAATGGGTATCTGGCAGCAAAAATCATCGACGGCTCCTGTGCAAAATTTAAGAATTTGCATTAGACACATCACAACTACTGGGAGTGGAAGTCGATGACCCAGGAGCGCCTTTAGTATGTAGCAAGAGACGCCTACATGGCGTACGAGATGTACTGTAGGCTCATTACCATGAAATATGGGATGCCGGTTTTCACGACAGAGCTATTCCCTGGTTGCAAGACAGCCTAGAAGAGGAAGCATGAGGAGGACCGGAAGTAGTGGGAGTAGGAGCAGGAATGTTGGAATGGTGGCAGCAACAAGCGGTTGAAGGGGAAGTAGATCAAGAAGGATGATAGCTAGTGGTGGTGATCAATTATGTGTTTGAACTAGTTCAGTTTATAGTTTATTTTGATTAGTATGTTTGTGATCTACACAGTTCAGTTTGGGATGTATGCGTTGGAAGGGGGAACATGGATCAAACCTGCATCACCAATTCAGTTCATTTTGGGTAGTATGTGTTCAGTTTCAGAGATCTTTCATGCATTCAGTATCAGAGATTAGTTTCCATTATGTGTCTAGTTGTAGTTTCCACATGTGTGCAATGGAAAACAATATATGCTTCCCTAAGATATAATGTTTCCATCTTCTGTGCTAGGAGATGTTTTCACGTCTATATGTATATGCCATGTCCAAGGAGATGTTCTCACAGTTATATGTATATACCATGTGCAAGGAGGTAGTGAAGGCAGTTATATATATCCATGCAACGATCGACAATACATGTGCCACACATTGGGTTGATCAGAGGTGGATCCTACCGCCTTCTAGGATTCATGGATTTCTGGGCAAGATGAGCTAGGTCCGGACAACATCCATGGCATAGTTTGTTATAATGTGCCCATATTCCGCACATGTGTGAATCTTGTGATGGCAAACGATGTTGCTTCATGAATGTTTCGCGTTCTCTCCACAGAAAATCCATTTTCCATTTTCCCGATGCCGAAAAGGGCCTATTTTACGAAGCAACCACCAAGGATGTGATGTGAAAATGCATCACCCCATTTTTAATAAATACTAGAGAGCATTTAGTGGCCAAATCACCAGTTGGCTTCACCTAGAATTTCTCGGCGCAACCCCCGCGATATAAACAAGTTTCTACTAGTCTTGCTCGAAGGGGCTCAAATTTAGCCTAGAGCTACCTCGTAGCTCCCCCAAGAGATTTCCAAAAAAAAATTCCAGGTACAAAACATGGCACTTCTTCCGATATCCAATAAGAGATTAGCAAGGCCTGACACATAGCCAGGAATCCTAACTGCCACGACCTCGGGCGAATTTCGAAACCAGCATAAAAATTTCAAAAAAAAAAGTGTGAAACCTTCGCACATAGTCATTCTATGTTGCCTAGTTGCAGGCAAAAATAAGAAACATGGAATATAAGGATTACTCAAAAAAAGTGTTCATAGAAATCACATATCGCCTTCGAGGATTGATGGCTTTCGGGGCCAGATGAGCTAGGTCATGACCACAACCATGTCATAGTTTGTTATAATTTACCCATATTCCGCACATGCGTGTATCTTGTGATGGCGAACAATGTTGCTTCATGAAGTTTTCGTGTTCTCTCCACAGATGATCCATTTTCCAGGTGCCGAAAAGGGCCTATTTTATGAAGCGGCCACTTAGGATGTGATGTGAAAGTGCATCACCCCATTTTTAATAAATACTAGAGAGAAATTAGTGGCCAAATCACTAGTTGGCTTCACCTAGAACCTGTCGGCAGAACCCCCGCAGTATAAACAAGTTTCTGCCAGTCTAGCTGGAAGGGGCTTTAATTTAGCCTGGAGCAACCTCTTAGGTATCCCAAGAATTTTCCAAAAAATCATTTCCAGGTACAAAATATGGCACTTCTTTGGATTTCCAATAAGAGATTAGCAAGACACGACACATAGCCAGTAACCCTAACTGCCGAGATCTCGGCCGAATTTCAAAACCGGCATAAAAAATTCATAAAAAATCAATAAATGTGAAACCATCGCACATAGTCATTTTATGTTGCCTAGTTGCAGGAAAAAATAACAAACATGGAATATCAGGAATATTCAAAAAAAGTTTTCACAGAAATCACCTACCACCTTCGAGGATTCATGGCTTTCGGGGCAAGATAAGCTAGATCATGACCACAACCATGGCATAGTTTGTTATAATGCACCCATATTCCGCATGTATCTTGTGATGGCAAACAATGTTTCTTCATGAAGTTTTCATGTTCTCTGCATGAAAAATCCATTTTCCATTTTCCCGGTGCCAAAAAGGGACTTTTTGTGAAGCTGACACCAAGGATGTGATGTGACAATGCATCACCCCATTTTTAATAAATACTAGAGAGGATATAGTGGCCAAATCACTATTTGGCTTCACAAAGAACCTCTCGGTGCAACCCCCGAGATATTAACAAGTTTCTACCGATCTAGCTAGAAGAGGGCTCAAATTTAGCCTGGAGCTACCTCGTAGTTCTCCAAAGAATTTTCCAAAAACTCATTTCCATGTACAAAACATGGCACTTCTTCAAATATCCAATAAGAGATTATCAAGACCCGTCACATAGCCAGGAACCCTAACTTCCGCGATCTCCGCCGAATTTCGAAACAGGCATAAAAATTCAAAAATGTGAAACCTTCGCACATAGTCGTTTTACGTTGCCAAGTTGCAGGAAAAAATAACAAATATGGAATATCAGGATTATTCGAAAAAAGTGTTCACAAAAATCACCTACTACCTTCGAGAATTCATGACTTTTGGGGCAAGATGAGCTAGGTCATGACCACAACCATGACATAGTTTGTTATAATGTGCCCATATTCCTCATATGCGTGTATCTTGTGATGGAAAACAATGTTGTTTCATGAAGTTTTCATGTTCTCTACACAAAAAATCCATTTTCCATTTTCTAGGTGCCAAAAATGGCCTATTTTGTGAAGCAGCCATCAAGAATGTGATGTGAAAATGCATCACCCAATTTTTGATACATACTAGAGAGCATTTAGTAGCCAAATCACCAGTTGGCTTCACCTAGAACCTCTCAGCGCAACCCCCATGATATAAAGAAGTTTCTGCCGGTCTAGCAGGAAGGGGCTCAAATTTAGCCTGGAGCTACCTGTTGGAATTTTTGCCTAAATAGGCCTAGCCCATTTATTATATGCCAATAAATTCTTAAAAACCTAGAGGCCCATTAGACCCATTCATACAAGGCAAGAGCTGGGACAAATGTTTAGTCCCACATTGCTAGTTCAGTGGAAGTTGGACCAGCTTATAAGGAGAGCTCTTCCACCACTTGCACGAGCTTGAGAAGAGAAGACATATACACGCACGCTCCTCCTCCTCCTCGCTCGCCTTGCCACGCCTCGTTACGGCACGACGCGCGCGCGCCGCGGTTGCGGGAATCTTGCCGAGCCGAGTTTTATTTTTCCACGCATGAATGGTGTATGAACAGTTGTATAGAAGCTGAAATCTTTTGCTCGAGTGGACTTTTAATACGAGCTAAAAGAATACGAACTGAGTGGAGGCTGTCTGGTGGGTTGTCGCCTGTTCGCTTTAACTTCTGTCCATTCATTTCATCTCCTGTGCAGCCTGTGTGCCTTCTCCTCTGTGCCTATGTAAGAGAGAGGTCGCACCTCCTCTGAGACATACTGTCACACGTACTTTGCACCTCTAGTTTCAAAGCACTGTTCTACCTAGTCTTCCCCATCCCGTCTTGCGTCGTGCACCGCGAGCTGGGACAGTAGGCCTCCGAGACCCCACTGCTTCGAGTCCTGTACGGGAGAAGGGAGATAAGGTTTTTGGGGAGCGCTATTGGCGCGACTACTGGCTTCATCACAGACTCCCTCACGGATAGCGATTGCGACGACATTTTTCACAACGAGGATTTCTTCCCCGACATCAGCACCCTCTTCCTCGACGACATGTCTAACGATGGTGCCAACCCGAACGCCGGCGGTTCCTCTGCTGTTAGTGTCGTGTATATTTTCTTTCTCAACCTTGTTCTGATCGCATTTCAAGGTTTACACCTTGTAGTCTGTTTGGTTATCTGCCTTAATATGTATTCGCTATTTCACATGATTAGTATACTTTCTATTATTCTAATCATGTTTTATCTAGCGTTTATTATGGGTAATTTTCTTGGTAAATTGCTCATTTATTCAACAATCCCAAAACCTTATTTCAGGAAATTTTCCCCAAGTGGCTTTGTTTCTTCTATGAAGCCACCTGTGTTTGAAGGTGTGAATTACAAACGATGGCGTGCGAGATAACGCCATCTATGGCGCACCTGAGGGAGATCTTAATCCCGCTCAGGAAGAGGCGTTCCAAAAACTTGATACCACTTTTAAGGCTGCCTTGATCATCATTATTGGCGATATTGTCGATTCATATCTGTCATTTAGCAATGGCAAGGATATGTGGGATGCGCTCGAGAGAAAATTTGGAGTCTCTGATGCTGGCAGTGAAATGTATGTCATGGAACAATTCTATGACTATAAAATGGTTGATGACCGCCCCATTGTGGAGTAGGCTCATGAGATACAGTCACTTGCCAGGGAGCTTGAGCACTTCACTTGTGTATTACCGGACAAGTTTGTTTCCAGAGGCATTATTGCCAAACTTCCCCAGTCATGGAGGAATTTTGCTACTTCTATGAAGCACAAGAGAAAAAAGTTCTCCGTGAAGGATCTCATTGGGACTCTTGATGTGGAAGAGAAGGCGAGAGCAAAAGACACACGTGCTCGAGGTACCGAGGGAGGTTCTAATGCCAATTTGGTACAGAAAAGGAACTTCCAGCCTCACAAGTTCAAGAACAAAGGCAAGTTTGATGGCAAAGGAAAGTTCGATGGAAAGAACAAGGCCTCACAGTCTACCAGCTTCAAGAAGAAGAATGATAAGAAGAAAGGTGCTTTTCATGTGTGTGGTGATCCTGATCATTGGGCTCCTACTTGTCCCAACCGCTTTGACAAGCGCCAGCATGGGAAGGGCAACAAGACTGCTAATGTTGTCATGGGCGACATTGAGATGAAAGATGTTGGGTAGGGTATATTACGTACTGTTCTTTCATTATATCATTCTCCTGATTGGTGGATTGACACGAGCGCTAATGTATATGTCTGTTCTAATATTTCCATGTTTTCTTCATATCAGGTCAGAGGGACTCAAACTATGCTGATGGGGAATGACTCGCATTCTTCTGTTCATGGTGTTGGTACGTTCGATCTGAAGTTCACTTCGGGAAAGACCGTGCGCCTGAAGAACGTGCATCATGTTCCCTCAATAAATAAAAGTCTTGTTAGCAGATCTCTTCTGTGTAGAGATGGCTACAAGATTGTATTCGAGTCCAATAAATTTGTAATTTCGAAGTATGGAACCTTTATTGGTAAAGGCTATGAGTGCGGAGGCTTATTCCGTTTATCTCTGTCAGACATTTGTAATAAAGTTGTTAATCATATTTACACGAATTTTGAATCAAATGTCTGACACTCTCGTATTTGTCAAATTAATTTTGGTTGTATGACGCGGCTAGCTAAAATGAATTTAATCCCTGATTTCACAATTGTTGAAGGATCTAAGTTCCAAGTCTGCGTGCAAGCTAAACAACCTCGCAAGTCACATACGACTGCATAAGTGAGAAATTTAACACCACTAGAGCCCATACATTCTGATCTTTGTGAGATGAATGGTGTGTTGACAAAAGGTGGAAACAAATATTTCATGACTTTGATCGATGAATCTAAGAGATATTGCCATGTGTATCTTCTAAAATCAAAAGATGAGGCTTTGAGTTTCTTCAAAATATATAAAGTTAAGGCAGAAAATCAACTTATCGAAAGATTAAGAGGCTTAGCTCTGATCGTGGTGGAGAGTATTTTTCCAACGAGTTTGATTTCTTTTGTGTGGAACATGGCATAATTCATGAGAGGAAGCCTCCCTACTCACCCCAGTCAAATGGAGTAGCCGAAAGAAAGAACCGTACTCTAACAGATTTGGTTAACGCCATGTTTGACACATCGGGTCTCTCGAAGGAATGGTGGGGGAGGCACTATTGACTACCTATCATGTCCTAAACCGAATTCCCACAAAGAACAAAGAAATTACTCCATTCGAAGAATGGGAGAAGAAAAGATTAAAACTCTCTTACTTACGTACTTGGGGTTGTTTGGCAAAGGTTAATGTACCAATCCCCAAGAAGCGCAAGCTTGGAACAAAAACCATTGATTGTGTTTTTATGGGCTATGCTTTCCATAGAATTGGTTATAGATTATTGATAGTAAAATCTGAAGTACCTGACATTCATGTCGGTACAATCATGGAGTCGACTGGTGCGACTTTCTTTGAGGTTATCTTTCCTATCAAGGATAAACCAAACTCATCAAATCCGGAGATACCTAGTTCATCTAATCAGGAATTTGCTACATTTTTTGAACCTACCATTCCAATTGAACACTCTGAAAGTCCTAAGGAGGATGATAATGAAATTCCTAAAAGGAGCAAGAGATAGAGGACTGCAAAATCCTTTGGTGATGATTTCATTGTGTACCTTGTGGATGACACTCCCACTTCCATTTCAGACGCATATGCATCTCCTGATGCTGACTACTGGAAGGAAGCCGTCCATAGTGAGATGGATTCCATCTTAGCTAATGGAACATGGGAGATCACTGATTGCCCTTATGGGTGAAAACATGTAGGGTGCAAGTGGGTGTTTAAGAAAAGGCTTAGACCTGATGGTACTATTGAGAAGTACAAGGCACGGCTTGTGGCCAAGGGATATACTCAAAAAGAAGGTGAAGAATTCTTTGACGCTTACTCACCCGTTGCCACATTGACCACCATTTGAGTATTACTCTCATTGGTTGCCTCTCATGGTCTTCTCGTTCATCAAATGGACGTTAAGACAGCTTTCCTTAATGGAGAGTTGGATAAGGAAATTTACATGGATCAGCCAGATGGCTTTGTGGTAAATGGTCAAGAAGGAAAGGTGTGCAAGTTGTTCAAATCTTTATATGGTCTAAAACAAGCCCCTAAGCAGTGGCATGAGAAGTTTGAAAGAACTTTAACTACTATAGGCTTTGATGCAAATGAAGTTGATAAATTTGTGTACCATCGCCATGGTGGGGGTGAGGGAGTCATCCTTTGTTTGTATGTTGATGACATACTGATTTTTGGAACCAACCTTAATGTAATTAAGGAGGTCAAAGATTTCTTATCTCGTTCCTTTGAGATGAAGGGCCTGGGAGTAGCTGATGTCATCCTGAACATCAAGCTATTGAGAGATGATGACGGTGGGATTACATTGCTTCAGTCCCACTATGTGGAAAAGGTCTTGAGTCGTTTCGAGTATAGTGACTTCATGTTTTCTCCTACACCGTATGATCCTAGTGTGTTGCTTCGAAAGAATCGAGGAAATGCTAGAGACCAACTGGGATACTCTCAAATTATTGGCCTGCTTATGTATTTAGCTAGTGCCACGAGGCCTGACATCGCTTTTGCTGTAAGAAAACTCAGTCGATTTGTTTCAAATCCAGGAGATGATCACTGGCATGCTCTTGAGAGAGTTATGTGCTATCTAAAAGGCACTACGAGCTATGGCATTCACTATACCGGGTATTCGAGGGTACTAGAGGCTTATAGTGATTCAAAATGGATATCTGATGCTGACGAGATAAAGGCCATGAGTGGATATGTATTCACACTTGCTGGTGGCGCTGTTTCTTAGAAGTCTTTCAAGCAGACCATCCTAACAAGGTCAACTATGGAAGCAGAACTCACAGCATTAGACACAACCACTATTGAAGCAGAGTGGCTTCATGAACTCTTGATGAACTTATCTGTGGTTGAAAAACCAATACCCGCAATCCTTATGAACTGCGATAATCAAACTGTGATTTTCAAGGTAAATAGTTCTAAGGATAATATTAAGTCATCAAGACATGTGAAGAGGAGACTGAAATCTGTCAGAAAAATGAGAAACTCTGGAGTTATTCCATTGGATTATATCCAAACATCTAAAAACTTAGCAGATCCCTTCACAAAGGGTCTATCACGCAACATGATATAAAATGCATCGAAGGAGATGGGTATGAGACCCACAATTTGAGCTTTCCACAGTGGTAAACCACTATATGTGATCGGAGATCCCGTGAATTAGAATTGGGAGACAAGATGTTGGTTAGCTGAGAGGAAAGTATCCTTACTTTAATGAACACCACTCCATAAAGATGCAATACTTTCCTATTCTGCACGGCAGGTTGATTTATTATATTAATGTGTTCTAAGTGGCTTATCCTAAGCAAAGATGTTGTCTTGTAGAACATCTTTTGAAGAACACACATGTGTGAGTCTGACTGTTTAAACGTCACAGTCTATGAGAGTAGAGTGCTCTCTAATAAACTCATGGAAGGTCATGGAGTATGACGCATAAGCTCCACCCGCAGGGAAGTCCCACGGTAACCTAGTATCGGTCAAGACTTTTTGTGAAACTAGGTTCGTAGTAAACTTGCAGTTTAAGGCATAGTCCACTGTACAAGTTGCAGCCTAGTATAACATAAAGCTCTAGGTGGAAGTTCAATTTAACAGTCTCCACTATAGTACCGGTATATAAACAATGTTTTGAAACCAAAGGCAAACTTCATGTGCCTCTGGGATCTGGTGGGGGATTGTTGGAATTTTTGCCTAAATAGGCCTAGCCCATTTATTATATGCCAATAAATTCCTGAAATCCTAGAGGCCCATTTGGCTCAATCATGCAAGGCAAGAGCTGGGACAAATGTTTAGTCCCACATTGCTAGTTGAGTGGAAGTTGGACCATCTTATAAGGAGAGCTCTTCCACCACTTGTACGAGCTTGAGAAGAGAAGACATATACACACGCGCTCCTCCTCCTCCTCTCTCACCTCTCCACGCCACGCCACGCCACGCCACGCCATGCCTTGCCTCGTCACAACACGACGTGCGCACGCAGCAGGTTGTGGGAATCTCGCCGAGCCGAGATTCATTTTGCCACACATGATTGGTGTATGAACAGTTGTACAGAATCTGAAATGTTTTGCTCGAATGGACTTTTAATACGAGCTAAATGACTATGAACTAAGTGGAGGCTGTCCGGTAGGCTGACACCTGTTTGCTTCAACTTATGTCCATTCGTTTCATCTCATGTGCAGCCTGTCTGCCTTCCCCTCTGTGCCTATATAAGAGAGAGGTCACACCTCCTCTCAGACATACTGTCACACGTCCTTTGCGCCTCCAGTTCCAGAGCACTGCGCTATCTAGTCTTCCCCATCCTGTCTTGTGGCGTGCACCGGGAATCGGGACAGTAGGCCTCCGAGACCCCACTGCTTTGAGTCCTGTACGAGAGAAGGGCGATAAGGTTTTTGGGGAACGCTATTGGCGCGACTACTGGCTTCATCACGGACTCCCTCACGGATAGTGATTGCGGCGACGTTTCCCCGACAAGGATTTCTTCCCCGACATTAGCACCCTCTTCCTCGACGACATGTCTAACGACGGTGCCAACCCGAACGCCGGCAGTTCCTGTGCTGCTGCTACCGTGTATATTTTCTTTCTCAACCTTGTTCTGATCGCATTTCAAGTTTTACGCCTTGGAGTCTATTTGGTTATCTGCCTTAATATGTATTCGCTATTTCACATAACTAGTATACTTTCTATTATTCTAATCATGTTTTATCTAGCGTTTATTATGGGTAATTGGCTTGGTAAATTGCTCTTTTATTCAACACTACCTCGTCGCTCCCCCAAGAATTTTCTCAAAAATCATTTCCAGGTACAAAACATGACACTTCTTCAGAGATCCAATAAGAGATTAGCAAGACCCAACACATAGCAAGGAACCCTAACTGTCGTGATCTCAGCCAAATTTCAAAACCGGCATAGAAATTCAAAAATAATTCAAAAGATGTGAAACCTTAGCACATAGTCATTTTATGTTACCTAGTTGGATGAAAAATAACAAAAATAGAATATTAGGATTATTCAAAAAGTTGTCATAGAAATCAACTACCGCCTTCGAGGATTCATGGCTTTCGGGGCAACATGAGCTAGGTCATGACCACGGCCATGGCATAGTTTGTTATAATGTGCCCATATTCCACACATGCGTGTATCTTGTGATGGAAAACAATGTTGCTTCATGAAGTTTTCATGTTCTGTGCATGGAAAATCCTTTTTCCATTTTACCGATGCCGAAAAGGGCCTATTTTGTGAAGCAACCACCAAGAATGTGATGTGAAAATTCGTCACCCGATTTTTAATAAATACTAGAGTGCATTTAATGGCCAATTCACCAGTTGGTTTCACCTAGAACCTCTCGGGGCAACCTTCATGATATAAACAAGTTTCTGCCAGTGTAGCTGGAAGAGGCTCAAATTTAGCCTGGATCTACCTCGTAGCTCTCTCAATTTTTTTCCAAAGAATCATTTCCAGGTACAAACCATGGCACTTCTTCAGAGATCCAATAAGAGATTAGAAAGACCCGACACATAGCCTGGAACCCTAATTGCCGCAATCTCATATGAATTTCAAAACCGGCATAAAAATATCAAAAAATGTGAAACCTTCGCACGTAGTCATTTCATGTTTCCTTGTTGCAGGAAAAAATAAAAAACATGGAATATCAGGATTACTCAAAAAAAAAGTGTTCACAAGAATCACCTACCGCCTTCTAAGATTCATGGTTTTGGGGGCAAGATGAGCTAGGTCATGACCACAGCCATGGCATAGTTTGTTATAATTTGCCCATATTCCCCACGTGCGTGTATCTTGTGATGGAAAATAATGTTGCTTCATGAAGTTTTCATGTTCTCTCCATGGAAAATCCATTTTCCAGGTGCAGAAAAGGGCCTATTTTGTGAAGCAGCCAGCAAGGATGTGATGTCAAAATGCATCACCCGATTTTTAATAAATACTAGAGTGCATTTAGTGGCCAATTCACCAGTTGGCTTCACCTAGAACCTATCAGCACAACCCCCGCGATATAAGCAAGTTCCTGCCGATGTAGCTGGATGTAGCTGGAAGAGGCTCAAATTTATCCTAGAGCGACCTCGTAGCTCTCCCAAAAAAATTCTAATGAATCATTTCTAGGTAAAAAACATGGCACTTCTTCAGAGATCCAATACGAGATTAGCAAGACCCGACACATAGCCAGGAACCCTAACTGCCACAATCTCGTCCGAATTTCAAAACCGGCATAAAAAATTCAAAAATGTGAAACCTTTGCATGTAGTCATTTAATGTTGCCTAGTTGTAGGCATAAATAACAAACATGGAATATCAGGATTATTTGAAAAAAAGTGTTCACGGAAATCACCTACCGCCTTCGAGGATTCATGGTTTTTGGGGCAAGATGAGTTAAGTCATGACCACAGCCATGGCATAGTTTGTTATAATGTTCCCATATTCTGCGTGTGCGTGTATCTTATGATGTCAAACAATATTGCTTCATGAATTTTTCACATTCTCTGCATGAAAAATCCATTTTCCATTTTCTCGGTGCCGAAAAGGGCCTATTTTGTGAAGCAGCCACCAAGGATGTGATGTTAAAATGCATCACCCTATTTTTAATAAATACTAAAGTGCATTTAGTGGCCAAATAAGTAGTTGGCTTCACCTAGACCCTCTTGTTGTAACCCCAGCAATATAAACAAGTTTCTGCCAGTCTAGCTGGAAGGGGCTTAAATTTACCAGGACCTACCTCATAGCTCTCCCAAGAATTTTCCAAAAAAATCATTTCCATGTACAAAACATGGCACTTCTTCAGAGATCCAATAAGAGATTAGCAAGACCCGGCACGCAGCCAGGAACCCTAACTGCAACGATCTTGGCCGAATTTTGAAACCGGCATAAAAAATTCAAAAACAAATCAAAAAATATGAAACCTTCGCACATAGTCGGTTTATGTTGCCTAGTTGCAGTAAAAAATAACAAACATGGAATATCAGGATTATTTGAGAAAGTTTTCACAAAAATCAGCTAACACCTTCGAGGATTCATGGCTTTCGGGGCAAGATGAGCTAGGTCATAACCACAGCCATGGCCAAATCATGCATGTGTCACTAGAATATGTACAAAAGTGTGATGAGTTGTTGAGTTAGGCAATATATGTAGCACGGTTGTGATGGGTTGTTGAGATATAATATTCCTACTATTTAGGGTTTTATTGAAAACAGAGACCGTATGTAGCATAATTAACTGCTGCTTATAGGGTTACATGCAATTTTGTAGGGATGATTCCGACGTGCTCTATTATGCCTTTTCGAGAAAAAAACAGACAGTGGCCTAGTAGATCTACCTGTTTAATGAGATTGCATCCGTGTTTTGGCCACAGTTTGAATCTTATCTAAATTTGAATATAGTATCCAAAATACTTTTACATCTCTTAAGATAATGATACAAATATTATGTCACAAACATAACATAAAGTAGTAGTCTAGATTATTGCATTATTGTAGATTTATTTGTCAATAATTTATAGTTTTCATAACGAGGCCTTTATAGTGAAGTCTTTTTTAATGGTCAATTTATTTGTGCCCTCCATCATGCATCCGATGGCCAGGACACCAAGCCCAAATTTCCAGGTCAGGTCCTTGTCGTCGGATTGTCGACAAGTATGCCATAGGGGTTCATGACGGTGTTGCTAAGATGGGGTGTGAGCCGTCGGATGTTTCGGGAACAATGAGCACAAATTTGCCCAGGTTCAGATCCTACCACGATGGTCGGATCCTACTCCTGCTAGCAACCAGTAATATATCAGCGAGAGCCGGATGTTACAGCGGATTACAAGAGAGGTTCGCCTATGCGAGTAGGTTATGGTTGATCTATGATCTGGTGCCCTAAAGGCTCCCCTAGCGCCGGTTTATATAGTCACCAGGACCTAGGGTTATAGGAGATACCTATCCGGCTACGTTACAGAGTCGGTAACTAGATACAGCTTAGACTACAAGTAATACTACATGCCTAAGTCGGTAACTCCTCTAGGCCTTGTCGTAACCAGAAGTGGCTCCTCTTCTTTATCTGACTGGGATGCCCGTAAAGCAAATCTCTAACCCATTGGTGGTCCACCCTAGTCAGTTAGTCCTGTGGGTATACCTGGAAATTATATCCCCAACAGTAGCCCCCGGGAGTCTCCAAGATCCAAAGTCGGATAAATCGTCTAGCTTGATGGTTTCTTCATCTTGAGAATCTTGAAGGGTTCCCAAAACTTCTTTTAATAAGGTAGGATTTCGAGTCATCTGAGTCGGATCTATTTCATTTTGACTTCAGTCCTTTCCTTGCTCGATTCAAAACATGAACCAGATTTTAAACAACGGCGTGTTGTCTGACAACTTTTCAGACCAGGTCTTGTCACTAACAAGAGTCCCATCAGTATGACCGTTGGTGTGCCCATATTTTATAAAAAGAACACTGTTTCAATGCCCGCGCGAGAATTGAGGGGGCAGAGGAGTTGCGAGGAAGCCACCTCCCTCTCTCCTATACACGTGGCACAAACTTGCGGTTTAAATGAGAATCTTGGCGCAGAGGTAAATAAGAGAGAGGAAACCCTTCTCTCCCAGATTCATCCCTCACTGTTTCATTCATTGCCTACTCGTACTCCTCGAGCCCCTCGCATCTATTCTCATCTACACACCGAGAAAACCCCAATCACCGCCAATCTTCAAACCTTCCCCGACGAGATGGAGGCGCCATCTAGCTCCAGAGCAGCAGCAGTGATGGGAGCGATGGAGGAGGAGAGGAAACTGCGGGGCCATTTGGTCCCTGGCGCTATGGATAACACCGAGCTCCAAGTTATGGAGGACGAGGGCTACATCGTCGATGGTGCCGCTCCCCATCAAGAGTCGTGGGACGCAGAGGCGCCACAACTATCCGAGGATTTGATCCTTGCCAAAAGGAGGATCGAGTTCTTGACGAAGAGCAAGGGGCTCCATGTATCCAACTTGATCCACTTCTAGATGGATCACGGATTCAGCCATTGCAGTTTCACGGAGACCGCTTGATGCACATGGTCACCGGAGATCGGAAAGACAGCCTGAAGGTTAGTCCGACTCGGATAGCCGCGAAGGACTACAAGACCCGAATGCAGAACCTGATCAAGGAGCGGGTGGAGAATAAAATCCCCGAAGTCTCCATGAATTGTACACCACCGACCGTCCTCTGATCCCGGTAAGTACTTCAACTTGTTTTTAAGCTTATTTTCTGTTTTCCGCCTCATAATCGGACTTCTCTCTTACCGACGCTCTTAGCTTTCCCCTATCGAGGGTTGCGACTCGGAAGCGACGGAGGATGACGAGGTGAAAGAAGTTCCTGCCTCCGCTTCCAAGAAGCGCAAGGCCAAGGATGTTGTTATCACTGCTGGCACACAAGTGTTGCCAGTAGTTAAAAGGTAGCCACCTTGTGGTTTTTAATATCATGTACATTGTTTTTCTTTCTGAAGCACATCTGACATTCATTCATACGTGTTCAGAGAAAAATCTATTTTGAAGAGCAAGTTGAAGCCCGAGGGCAAGCCAGGCAAGCAACTGTGCCAGCAGAAGCTTGTCATATCTCCTATTTTTCCTGCTCCAACTCCAAGCAGTGCCCAGACATCAGCGCCATAGGTTTCCGCCTCTCCCGATGCTGGTTCTTCCATCCCCAATGCCAGCACCACCTCGAAAGCCCTGGTTACCATTGGTATCCAGGCAACTAACAAGGGTGAACCCGTCAAGGGTAATGATCCCATGATGATATCAACAGGGGAAGTGGATAAAGTGGCCGGCTCTACTGTCAACACCCGGATTTTTAATCCCAGATGCTTGTTATGCCATACATCGCAATCCCAGGATTACCATTTTTGCGAGACATAACAGATTGGATATCACAGTACATCATCCATTACAAACCATACATAAGGTCTTACACAAATAAGGATCTCATGATCCAGTCTTAATACAATTCAAGCAGCGGAATAACGTAATAATAACGATAGCATGGGCGAAGCTCCATATTCATGGTCACAGGCAATGCTGACGATGGGAGATGATCCTAGTTGTCGTAACCGTCATGCGGTCCATCCTCCTGGTAGTCCTCTTCATAGTCTGGCCACGAGAATAGCCAGGGATAAACCCATGAGTACTCTTTAAGTAATCGCAAACTAATACTAACAAGTGAAGTGGTTTTGGAATAGGAAGTAATAAGCTCTAGGGTTATTTTGCAAAAATCCATATTTATCTCTACTGAGTTCAAAAGCAAAGAAAGCTAGCTGAAAGTTACACCTAAGTGGGAACTTCAATTTCATATCACAACTCTGTTGTGGTCAAGTCAAAGTCATAAAACATTTCACGAGTCGTTTTGAAAACATGTGACGACGGAACTGTATGGCCGCTCCAACTGTGCATAACCGCGGACGCGGTTATTCTAAAAGTTTGACACTCTGTAGAGATTGTACACATTCACCACAATATTCGATACATCCGTCAGGAACAAATCCTAAATTCACCATACTCAGTATGCGGATAATCAATCCTAACCTTTCAATTAAACGCCCTAGTATAGGCACCTCTCCTGTGAGTTTGGCCTCCTAACCATGACCAACTATCATATTGGGTACTGCACAGGTGGACAATCTTCACAAGGTAGCCTCAGCTCAAACCTTGGCCGCAAGGGAACCCATACTAAGGTATATAAATTTCTAGTCAAGCCCTACCCAATTTTCAGGTATCGTGGTTGTACGGTAAAAGTGGAAAGGTATCGCATCTAGACAATCCTCAGTTTTATAAAGGGCTAAGGCTCATGTCTTAACATTTTCATCATCAAAATCATCTAGTGTTTAAGAACACATGTCAAAACATTTCAGCAGAATGACTCATCATTCTAAGGTTTTCATAACCATTTTCACCAAGTATTCCCATCTAAAGTTGATCAAGTTTTATGCTTAGCACTAGCATCTAAAAGTGGGGGTAAATACTAAAGAAGGGTGGTACTCAAGTGTGAATGATCTAAGTTCAATCTCATGCCTGAGGATGACATCAAGATTATTTAACTCAGGTCAAGTTTTATGCTCTTTATGCTACCTTCAATTATCTTTCTAGAATCTACAAGTCACTAAGTAAACTCTAAGAGAAAGCTTTGATAAAGATATAAAATAACTAAGATTGCAATTAAAACTGGGATTGTGGGTCATCAAGGCTTGCAAGTATTGGCTTTCTTAGGTAACAATGCAAGTAGTAGCTTGCTCAGTTAATAGCTTGCTAATTCAACCAGTAGTATTAGGCTTGCAAGGTTGCAAGTATAAGCTTGCTAAGTTGCAAGTGTTAGCTTGCCTTGTGGAGAGCAGTGGTTGAAGTTCTCCTCGGCTTCTTCCTCGTAGTATCCTCCTTCCTCCTCATATCCTTGGTCGGTACTATCGTCTATAAATAAATACGAGGTACACAATCACCACACAATTCTTAACTACTCTATTTAGCACACAAAGGTTCATACTATATGATCTAGCATCATCACTAACCTTACAATTATTAAGGCAAATAGTTTTATTTTCTTTATTTTGGAAAAGTAATTTCTACTCATTGAAAAACTACTTAAGATTTAATATTCTCCAACTAAAACATGGGGTCATGTTGACACATGTCATCACCGCATATTTCTGTACATGAGAATGTGATTTAAAGTGGTGTCACTATTTAATAAGGTTTAACATTTTTATTTTTATTAATTAAAGTGAGTAGAATGGCTTATGAGGCATTCTTTTATTACTTGATCATTATTTCTGTAAGTAACCCTATATATTTTTATATATTCTAAAAGGTATGGTTAAATGTGATTTTTTAGAGTTGGAATCAACTCAGAAGCTTTCATGGTTGAATTTTGAAAAAATGTTTGAATGCAGAAAAGATGCTGCCTTGTTATTTTTACCATGGGTGATCTACAAATATAATTGGTTTGAATCCAACAGGCTTGGATTAAGAATCTCATTACCTTTCTAACAAAATTGGTTTCATGCATTTTGGTTAAGTGAATCGAGCTGGGTTGATTTTTGAATCTAGGTACGAAACTGATTTTGAAACTAAATGAATAAATCTAAGTTTGAATTGCTGGGTCGCGCGGATGTTTAACTCGGCCGGCCCACTACACACAGCACGTGCGCGGGCTGGTTAAGTGAACGACCCCACTCGTCAGTGAGACAGCGAGTGGCAAAGCGGTATGCGGAGATGTGGACCGTGCGATCTAACTCTAATCCTACGGTCGTGGTTCATCGTCCACGCCTGAACATGACGCGGCGAGGATGAACCCTAGCGCGGCCAGTGGGGGTCAGTGGGGGCTCACCGGGGCTCCAGCGATGGTCGGCGATGGGGGCGAACGACGAAGTCGACGACAGCGATCCTCCTGGTACCGGCAGCTCCTCTTGGGGTGGCTCCAACTGATGGCGCCTCTCCTCCTCTACAACGGTGAACACCAGTGAAATTTCGGCCACCTGGTGCTCGCCTTGCTTCCGGGGGAGAGTGGGTGTGATCAGTGAGAGGTGGGGAGTGAGATGGTGTGCTCAAATCGAACGGGGGTGGCCTCCTTTTATAGTGCCTGAAGGGGACCGACGGGAGCGGGCTGGGCTCGTCGTGGTCGTCGGCACAGCGTGCTAATGGAATATGCAAATGTACGGGACGGTGCATTGCCTCCTGGCGAAGCTCAATGGCTTGATGGCGCGGCGTGGGGCGGTGAGGAACGGCCGGAACGTCGCGGTGCTCTAGGTGGGTTCGACGGGGATTTTAATGGCGCACAGCGTTCGTGGTCCGCGCGGTGGTGAATGGGGTTGTCTGGCGGGTTGCTAGGGTGCTGGCGATCGCGTACGCAAGCGGCGAGGGCGGCGCGCGGTCTGTGGGCTGGTGTTGCTTGGGGCGCACTGGCACGCTCTCGGCTTGCTCGCAGAGAAGCTGGGCGCGAGCTTGTCATGTGGTCCAGTGGTTGGCAAGGCTCGGGGCTTGGACAGGGGGTGGCGGTGGACGGTGCTGCATGTCCCAGACAAGGTTGGCGAAGCTAGAGCTTCTCCTAGCTCGCTAGCGACATGGGGGTGGTAAGGGTGCTCTCGGCATGGTCACCATTGATGGCTATGCATGCTCACAGTGATGCTAAGGCTAGTTAGATTAGTTTGATCATCTACTAAGAGTGTAGAGTGACCTAGAGAGGGAACAAGTTTGGCCAAAATCACTGCTTCTAATAGTGTTTTGTGTTTGTTTGTTTGCTTCTTACAATGCGTTTGATGAAATGGCCGCAAGAGATTAAAATTTGAATTTTGGATTCAAACTTGTTGGGTTCTCTAGGTACATACTAGGGAGTCTTAGGTTAGTTGGATTGGTCAAGGGGCACTGGTTTGGTTGGGTTTTGAAAATGTGGGATCTTCACATATGTTATAGATTCAATTTTAAATTGTGATTTTAATGGGGTTGCCAAATGTTTCTACAAGTTTGAATGGTGGGCTTTGATTCACTTTTACTTGGTGTAGGAAGGGGTGAAAAGAACTGGAAAAGTTTCTTTGTGAAATCTTGGACTAGAAAGACTCAAAGTGGCCTAGTGAGCAAGATTGGCAAAAATGACCATTTGCTTTATTTGTTTTGTTTTTTATTTTCTCTTGATTTGTTTCTGCTTGGAAATGTTTTAGATGGTGTTATTTTCATCTTTAAACCATTCCTTGCTATTTAGGTTAATCACACAAGTCCAAACATGCATTCATAGAATCATCACATACACACATGCATTCATATGGTTTTTATTTAATAAAACTTTTTGTTAACCTTAATTTTAGTGATTAGAATTTGATAATCAAGATCAATATTTTTGGGATGTTACATCTACTGCCTTCGTCCTAAAGAGGAAGAAGAAGGAATAAATTCTCAAGCTGGCTCAGTCCATTCTCGAGAAACAAACCCTCACTCCAGAGGCAGCGAGCCAAGAGATGTAGGACGTGGAGCTGGTGAATCTCTTGGACCAAATTTTGGTCCGGGACGCAAAAATCGAATCTGGTGAGCTCCCAGCAATAGAAGTTCCCTCCCTCTCCCTTGCCGAAAAATTGTTTCACAACATGAAACTCGGATTTGAGAAGCTGCATCTAGAACACATTGTAAGTATTCCGAATCTTGTTTGCCGTATTTATTGTCATATCCTCTAGCCCCTAAGCATAAATTCGAACAAACATCATAACATTAAATACGAGTTGATGCTTATAGGATGCAAAAGAACGATGCAGTGTAGCCTCCAAGGCTCGTGCTGTATTTTCACTTGGTTAAAGTTGCATCCTAAGTCTTAGTAGCCGTCTAACGGTATTCTGCCTCTAAACTTACAGAAAATTGCATATTCCAACCAGGAATTGCTCAAAAATATTTGTAACAAACGCAAAGAGATTAAGGCTCTGCGCCTTGAAAATTCCAAGTTGAAGGTGGAGAAAGATGAGGCGGAAGGTAATATTTTCCGATTCCTTTTTCCATTAAATGATTGCCATAGTCAAACTTTTCAGTCGACTAATAATTTTTCCTTTGCAGAATTGTTGTGCGAATCTAGCAAGATGGTGGAAGAGGCCGAGAACTTCAAGGTCTTAAAATTAGAAAATGCTGAACTCTGGGAAGAGCTTGAAAAACTAGAGGCTTAATCGGAGAAATTCGTGAATGCTGTCCTGGAATCAAGCAATATGGAGACCGAGAGGCTCCAGAGGCTATTGGCCCTCCGAGATAAACAACTAGATGACATCAAGAAGGACTTCGAGAGCCAAAGAGATCTATCGCAGGCCACAGAAGCAGAGCTGAAGAGTCCCTGAGATGAGCATGCTTAGTGGAACCACTCTGTGCTAGGTAAGATTTCCGACTTTCACTCTTCCCTTGATTTTCGACTTTCTTTGAGTCAGTTTTGATTTTTGGTTCTTTCCCAGATCCTCTTCATCTTTCTGACTCTCCTTCCTTTGAACCCTGTATCGAGCGCATAAAACTCGTCGGAGATGTTTTTTTGACTTCCGCCAGACTCTTGAAGAGGCTGACGAGTCGGTCATACTTTCAAATTTGCACAAAATGGCAGTGCTCAAGGTGAGGAACAGAGCCAAGGAGATTCCGAGGCTCATCGAAGAATGGAAGATCTCCTATGCTCAGATTGCTGCACAGACCGTCCTCACCATGGTGATGAGCCACCACAGCGATATGGAGATCTGGCACGTCACCAAGGGCATCACCCACAAAGATGATGAGGGTAACCCATAGGACATCAAGGAAATCCAAGAATCCTGTACGGGCTATGCTTGTCGCGTGGCGGAGATGACTAGCTGCAAGACGCCATTTTTCCAATATGTCGATGTGGCTCCTTCACCCCAAGAGATGGAAGATAGTCTCATTGAAGGAGCTTCCGAGTCTCAGGATCAAGGTGACGATGATGTCGACTCTAGCGCTCCAAGTTCTTCATCACCACCGCCTGAATCTGCAGTATAAATATCTTGATGCATTATTCTAAACTTTTCATGTGGCATGTAATGATGGGAGCAATATTTTTCTTTTTAATTGTGTGCTGGTCTGTAAGAAATGATGCATTACCACTTAGCACTTATTGTATATATTTTATGCATGTGCTTGAAAAAATCCTTAAGCACTTTTTTGTTATGTTTATACTTATCATTTTATCTGGATCTCTGCCTCGTCCCTTTCATGAGCCGGCCAACCTTTAGCAAGGAAACTTTGTCGAGCAACGGAGGTCAATTTCTCAACCTGTTTAAATTCGGAAACAAAGCCGGCTTCCAGTACCAATAATTCATTAATCGGAAAATACCCGCGTCTAAGCAATCAGATAAAAAAACCAAAGTATAGACAACAAATTAGATTTTTACCCTAAGGTAACATTTTTTAGATATTCAAAAATCATAACCAGAACGAACATAAGCACAAAGTACTTTCAAGCATTCTGGGATTTTTCAAAATAACATGCTCTTTTGGAAATAAGATGGCAAAATACTTCTGAAGAATAACATATGAGGAAAGTAATACTTTATTTCACATTGAACATGTACATATATGATTACAAGGAAATATAACTAAGAATAGAAGGGACGTAGCTGTGCAATATTCCATGGACGGTCTATTTCATCCGGGTCTGTACGACCACCATCTCTCTTTATCTTCCGAGTATCCGGTCTTTCCTTGATTGGTCTCATATCGGTTAAATAATATGACCCGTTATGCAGAACTCTATTGATCATAAAAGGTCCTTCCCAAATCGAGGAAAGTTTGTGCTTTCTTTTTTGCACAAGTTGGAGAACCAAATCGCCCTTTCTGAAAGAACGGTCTTGCACTCTCTGACTATGACACTTGCGTAAATTCTGCTGATAGGCTGTAGATCTCTGCTCAGCAACGACGTGAACTTCGTCGACTATGTCGAGATCATCTTGTCGAGAAACTTCTGCATCCTTTTTGATATACGCTTTGACTTGAGGAGACTGGTGAATTAAATGACTTGGAAGAACTGCTTCTGCACCGTAGACCAAGAAGAAAGGAGTATAGTCGGTTGATCTATTAGGAGTTGTTCGTAAGCTCCATATCACACACAGTAATTCTTCCGCCCAATCCCCGCAGCATGACGAAGTGGTGCCTCGAGCCGAGGTCGGAGTCCTTGTAAAATAAGACTGTTAGCTCCTTCGACTTGTCCATTAGCCTTTGGAATCGTGACCGATGCAATATCGAGTCGAATCCCTTGCTCCTCGCAGAATTCAGCAAGTTCTCCCATGGAAAAGTTGTTCCCGTTGTCAGTAATTATACTGTGCGGATATCCGAATCAGATGATCAAGTCTTTGACGAACCTTCTGGCTGTGACTCCACCGCAAATTGTTACGGGTTTGGCCTCAATCCATTTTGTAAATTTATCCACCATCACTAGTAGGTGAGTAAATCCACATTTTGTCTATGAAACGGCCCTACCATATCAAGCCCCCAGACCGCAAATGGCCATGTAATAGGGATTGTCCGCAGCTGATCAGACAGAACATGTGCCTGATGGGCGTATTTTTGGCAGCCTTTGCACGCTTTGACCATCTTATCGGCATCTGTCTTAGCTGTAGGCCAAAAGAATCCGTGTTTGAAAGGTTTTGCCACTAAAGATTTGGCTGCAGCATGGTGACCACACTCTCCTTCGTGGATTTCTCGTAAGATTTCCACTCCTTCTTCCTGAGAAAATACAGCGCTAAAAAACTCTAGATACACTCCGCTTATAGAGCTCACCATTTATGATTGTATAGGCTTTTGCTCGTCGGGCCTTCTGCTAGCTCAGAACTTCATCTTCGGGTAATTTTCTGTCTATCATGAAATCCAGATAGGGTTTTGTCCAGCTGGGAATTACAGCTAGAACTTCTATTAGAGGTGAGTCGGATTTCGTCGGATAGTCCTCATCAAATCCTGTGATAGAGGGAAATTTTAAGTGCTCTAGAAAAGCGTCGGGACTTGTTTCCGCGCAGAGCCTATCCTTGATAAGGCATTTGCTTCCTTATTTTTTGCTCGAGGGATGTGTTGAACCTCAAAACCCTCAAACGATTTAGATAATTCATCCATAACAGTTTTGTAGGCTAACATGTGATTGTTCTCTTTGCAGATAAGATACTTGCTGAGCAACTAAATCCGAGTCTCCGTAACACATGAGTCTTGTTACGCTAATATTTTTGGCCATGCATATTCCACATAACAATGTTTTATACTCGGCAATATTATTGGTTGCCATGAAGTGTGTTTGTAACACATAGAACAACTTATCTCCTTGGGGTGACTTGAGCACCACGCCAGCCCCCGAGCCTCCTCGTGCTTTTGATCATTCAAAATGTAGGGTTGTTGGGGATATACTTTCCGATTATACCCAGATGACTCGCTAATCAGGGTGGCCCACCAATGGGTTAGAGCTTTGCTTCACGGGCGGCCAGTCAGAGAAAGAGGATGAGCTAGTTCTGGCTACAACAAGGCCTAGAAGAGTTACTGACTTAGGCTTGTAGTGTTACTTGTAGTCCAAGATGTATCTAGTTACCGACTCTGTCACGTAGAAGGATAGGTCTCTCCTATAACCCTAGGCCCTGGTATCTATATTAACCAGCTTTATGGGAGCCTTTAGGGCACAACCAATCTTACTACCACAATCACAACTTTGCACAGGCGAACCTCTTTTGTAATCCGCTATAACATCCGGCGATATATTACTGGGTTGCTAGCAAGAGTAGAATCCGATCACCGCAGTCAGATCTGAACCTGGGTAAACTTGTGCACATCGCTCCTGGAACATCCGACGTCTCACACCCCATCTTTCCAACGCCACTAGGACCCCCTATGGCGACAATCTGATGATAGTTGGCGCCCACCGTGGGGTAGGTGACCTTTTGAGATTCGTTCTAGGCGGAATCTGCACATGCAAGAATCGGCGAAACTATTGCCATGGGTCGCGTGGTCTATGCCGGTGATGTCCCTCTGGTTCTTCTCAATGAGACTTGGATTACGGCTAGAAAACCCGTGACAACCTACAGGATCATGTCTATCGGTGAGATTGATATTTACCTCGGCTTTGTTGAACCCACCCAACCCACCCTTGAGGTGATGACCATGGTGGAAGAAAAATCCGGATCTACTTTGTCCGCAGAGGCGGAAGAGTTCAAGATCGCGGAAAAATCGAACCCACCCAGCCCACACCTGTAGTGGAATAATAGGTGGAAGAAAAATCCGGATCTGATCTCCCTGACAAGATCGGGTACATGGACGAATACTACATCCTGCAGATGTCATAGTAGAAATTACTATCGAGGAGCAAGATAAAGAAGATGACGAGACGCCCCTACATTGATTATGAAGCAATCGCTGATATCAAGGAAAGCTTTGAGATGGAGGAGGCGAAAACCCAGCTGTGCCACTACCTCAAGAACATGAACAAGAAGAGGCACTGTTTCGTGTACCACATAAGCTCTGGATCCTACTCTGTCGACGCTAGAGCCGGCAGCGATTCAGTCCTCGACGCAATCGAAGAAAACACAGACTTACCTGGCTCACCTCAGGAGTCAATAACATCGCAGCAACTTCGAGACTTCGACAAGGAGATGGAGGTGTACCAACAAGAACATGCCTCCAAGCCAACGCAAGGTGAGACGGAAAATTCTCCTAGACCATATGATAGCATGATGAAAGCTACACCTCACAGGATGATATGGATACCGGAGATTCATATGATGTCCACAAGCTAACCACAACGGAAAGTACCGATGGAAGCTTATCCCCTGGCACCGGACCAAAATCCATCTTTTCCACCAGTACGAACGTTAAGGCTACTGGGCGGTCAAATAAGAAGAAGAAGAAGAACAAGAATCCGACACTGGCAGAGCCGGACGTCGAGGAAACCAACGAAGAAAAAGTTGATGAAGAGATCGAGATGGAGAATCAGGATGGAGATCCGATTAATACCACACCGATCGACCCTCCTGTGGATGGACACGTTGTCACCAAGGGTGCACGTCAAATTTACAGATATGCACTCACGATTCCAATCCCAACGGCTTCGGAACATACTCCGGAGGCGCTGGATAGAAGGGCTGGGGACCTGGAAAAGCACCGTCTGTTTCTGCTCGAAGAGCACTACTAGGAAAACGCCTGTTTTTGGCGCACATGAAAAGGCCATCCGTGGCGCACTAGCAGTGCGCCACTAGCCTCGCGCTGCGGCTATCTCCTAGCTGTGGCGCACTGCCTGGTGCGCCACAGTTGTGTCGAGATAGGCGTAGCGCACCTTCTAGTGCGCCACGGCTAGGAGGGCAGGTGCGCTACGCGTAGGATCTTCTGTGGCGCACGTTGCTGTGCGCCACTAAGCTGCGCAGATGCGCTTTAGCTGTAGTGCGCCACAAAAGTTATGTCATGTGCGTCACGGGTGTTTTTTTTTGTTTTTTTATTTCAGAGTCAGATGATATACAATATAGATTATATACAATATTACAGGCAGATATACACACAGATACAAGATATACAATTATATATATAAATACACAATTTGCAAAACAAGATTGAAACAAATACATATAGATAAGTCTCATACATGAATACATAGTATAAGTTACATTGTTTCGATCAAGTTACAAAGTAGTTGGTGACATGCGAATACATGTGTCTCGAACAAGTTAGAGCTCGGAAGCTCGCCTAGACATCTAAACTATCTAGACACAAACGCGGGATAAACAACCAAAGACGATAAGCATCACCGCGACGAAGGTGTAGGTCTTCATCCGGTTCCGCCTCCGCCATATCTAGCTAGCGCGTGTATCTAGCTTCCGCCTCCGCCATAGTGTTGTACCCTTTGTAGCTATTGCCGCTGAAACGGTGCACCTGTCTCCGGCAGTCTTCCCAATCATCGTAGACTCCGGGAACCCGTCCTTTGTAGATGACATACCACGTCATCTACAAGTTGACAATAATAATTAACCGGTGATTAAAAAAAACATATATAATTAAAGTCGCATATGAAGATACACTTATAGAAAGTACTCCCAACTCAAAAAGTCCAAAGTAACTCAAAACTCATGCCTCATATATAACTAGGTTGTTGGACACAGGAATATGCTACGATGGAACTGTACGCCAAGTAGGATGCACAACACCTGGACTTGTGCATAGCACAAGGAGTACAATCCCGTCACAGCACATTCACATATATAGTGTGCCACGACATTTCAATCATCGGCATTCTCGAAAAAGACCAAAGTAACTCAAAAAGCATGCCTCATATATAACTAGCTAGGTCGTTGGACACAGGAATATGCTATGATGGAACTGTAAGCCAAGTAGGATGCACAACATCTGGACTAGTGCATAACACAAGGCTTACAATCCCATCACATCACATTCACATATATAGTGTGCCACGACATTTCAATCATTGGCATTATTCTCGAAAAAGACCAAAGTAACTCGAAAAGAATGCCTCATATATATACATAAGTCGTTGGACACAGGAATATGCTATGACGGAACAGTTAGCCAAGTAGGATGCACAACACCTGTACTTGTGCATACCACAAGGCTAACTATCCCGTCGTAGCACATTCACATATATAGTGTGCCACGACATTTCAATCATCGGCATTCTCGAAAAAAGACTAATAAAGTAAGGAAAAAGAAGGACCAAAGTGAGCAAAGGACCAAAGAGTAAGCAAAAAAACCAAGAATTGATTGATATATAATAATAATCAAAAGAAGTAAGCGATAATAAGATAAGTAGTAGCATGTACCACACACACACACACACACAAAGGTCATCTATAGTTTGGAACTACAACTAGGCCAACATCAAGCCTTCTGGCTCGGCTTAGGGAATGGGAGGACGCCTTGTCTCATCATGAACTTCCTATAGTCACCCTACATCTCTAGGCGATCTTCTATGTCACGGTTATTCGGGATATTTCCTCCGTAGAAGATCCCCCCGAAGTCATTTTTCGTGGCCATGTTCGCACCAGCGGCCTTGCATTTGGCTACTTCGGGTATAACCATGGTTGTGAAATACCGGTCTTCTCTTTCGACGCTCTTTGCCCATCTGACACGAAACATCGGCACCTTTTCTCGACAGTAGTCGAGTTTCCCAGATCTCCTCGATCCTTCTGTAGAATCTTTCCTTCACATTGTCATCGGTGTAGAATTCCGATGTTATGCCCGAGTTCTGATAATCACACTTGTTATCCTTTTCCTCCATGTAGAATGTGTAGCCGTTGATATCATACGCCTGATAGGTCACCAGGTTTTGCATCGGTCCCTGTGACAAGATGAATATGATCTTTTCCGTGTTAGAAGAATGCGACCGTGAGGGATTATCAAGGAGTGTCTGCCTAAACCAACGGCCAGAAAGCCCTTGGCTATGCTTCCATCTGGACGGGACCTGTTGCGAACGTATCCTTTGATGTGTCTGTTCATCCTTTCGAACGCCATCATTCTGCGGAGGAACATCGGCCCGAGTTGGATGATGTCCTCCACGACATGGACCAGCAGATGCACCATAATGTCGAAGAATGCGGGCGGGAAGTAGACCTCAAGCTCGCATAGTATCACCACGATCTCTTCCTGTAGCCTCCCGAGCTGATTCACGCCAATCGACTTCCAAGAGATGACGTCGAAAAACTTGTAGAGGCCAAATAACGTTTCACGGACGTGCTCTTCCATTATCCCTCTTAGTGTAACCGGAAGTACCTGCGTCATTAGCACGGCACAGTCGTTAGTCTTCATGTCACTGAACCTCTGCTTTGCCTCGTCTAGGTATATGCTTATCTTGCCCGCGTAGCCGTAAGGAAATTTGACTCCTAGAAGGCACTTGAAAAACTGTTTGATCTCAGCCTGGCTTAGAGTGAAGCAAGAAGGAGGGCAATAATATTCGTTCTTCTTGAACTTTTTACCCTTCCGACGACCTTGTGTCGTCTCCGACTCATGATCATCGTCATCTTCCTGATCATCAGGAGTAGTGTGTCCTCCGTGAAGCTCCTTCCGGATACCCATGAATATCAGGTCGTGCCTTGCTTTCGGACCATCTTTCGTCCTATCTGGCATGTTGATTATGGTGGAGACTAGACTCTCGCACACGTTTTTTGTGATATGCATGATGTCAAGGCTATGAGGCGTGCGGAGAAACTTCCAGTATGGCAACTCCTAGAAAACAGACCTTGTTTTCCATACCTTCATCAACGTCTTGTCTTGCTACCTCTTTCGCTTCTTCCCAGGCTTAGGACAATCTTTCCAGTTTTTCAGCAACTCTTCCACTTCTTCGCTGCTCCTCTGCTCTGGGATTCCTCGGGTCTTGGATTTGCCATCGAACAGGTCTCAACGTTTTCTCCATGGATCATTCTTGCCGAGCCACCTCCGGTGCGCCATGAACATGGTTTTCGAAGACCCTTGATCTTTCTCTAGTTGGAGATAGCTTGTGTTATCCATGCACCTAACGCATGCGCAGAATCCTTGGATAACCTGCCCCGAGATATACCCGCAACCTGGATAGTCTTGTAACGTAGTGACCAACGCGGATCTCATAGTGAAATAATCTTGTGCGACGGCGTTGTAAGTATTGGCTCCAGATTCCCATAACATGGCTAGCTCCTCTTTCAACAGCCCGAGATACAGATTGATGTTGGTACCAGGTTGTTTCGGCCCTTGAATTAGCATACTCATTTGTATGTACTTCTTCTTCATGCAAAACCATGGAGGGAGGTTGTACATCCATACAAACACGGGCCAAGTGTTGTGCATGCTGTTCTGGCTACCGAACGGATTGAGTACATCGGTGCTTGAACCAAGCCTGATGTTCCTCGGATCTCCACCGAATTCTGGGAATTCGAGGTCCAATGCTTTCCACTGGCTAGCATCTGAAGGGTGCGTCAGCAGCTCGTCCTTTTTGGGGTCATCGTCATCTCCTGGCTTCTTCCTTTCCGCATGCCATCGCATGAGCTTCGCTTCCTTAGGGTCCGCGAAATAGCGCTGCAGACAAGGAGTGATAGGAAAGTACCATACCACTTTTCGAGGTGCTTTCTTCCCTTTCTTGTATCAACTCATGCCGCACACCGGACATGTGGTTTTCTCCTCGTCCTCGCCCCGATAAATGATTCAATCGTTGATGCATATGTGATATCTAACGTGTGGTAGATCGAGAGGACAGACGATTTTCTTGGCGTCCTCGATACTAGTTGGACACGTGTTCCCCTCCGAGAGACGATCGTGCCAGAATGCCATCATATCGTCGAAGCTTGCGTCGCTCAATTTGTGTTTTGCCTTCATATCCATAGCCTTAAGCGTTACATTCAACCGGGTATCATCGGGCCTGCATCCTTCATACAATGGAGTAACTGCGTCTTTGTCAAGTTGCGCAAGCTTGGCTTTCTCTCTAACAGCAGCGTTGGTGTTACTCGTCTGCTTGAGAAGCAGCTCTTGCACATAAGGGTCCCACACCCAACCTGACATTGTTCCATCGTCGTCTGCTCCTCCGGCATCTAGATCATCATCATCCCGGTCTGCTTCCGCACCTTCACCATCCCCAGGAGACTCTTCATCATCTCGCCCGTTCTCGCAGTGATGATCATCGTCATGTTGCCCACCTTCACCATCTCCATCGCCTTCGTCATCGCTTATCCAACGAGTGTATCCATCCATGAAACCATGGCGGAGCAGGTGCGCCTACAGATTCTCGGAATCTAGGTCGATCACCCAGCTGCACGGACAGCTTATCTCCGTCTTGTTATTTCGTATCATGTCAGCCGTCGCACATTTCAAAAATCTAGCCACAATGCCTTCGCTCATTATGAGCCCCATTTTGCCTGCACGGTGTACACGGTACAATTAGAAGTCTATTAGAACCACATAATCAATGCATGCATAAAATGGTCAATAGAAAATTTCTCCATGACCTATCCTAAAATAAGGACCTTTGCGAAATGCCAAAGTCTTGCCAAAATGGAAATGAATCAACATTTTGGCAAAAAAAAAATGGCAACTTGTTCACACACAAACACAATAGAGAGAGACCGATCCATACACACATGAACATATCATCCTCTCCATACACACATGCATGAGCATCGATCCTCTCCATATACACACACATGACCATCGATCCTCTCCATACACACATCATGAGCATCGATCATTTACATACATATGAGCATATCATCCATATACACATGAACACATCCTTACATGGACAACTTACCGAGATGAGAGACCGATCGCGACAAGATGGAAAGGAGAGGTGCGCGCGAGACCAGAGAAGGAGATGAGAGACCGGAGAAGGAGATGAGAGACCAGAGAGCTTCCTCTATTACGTATGTAACATCCAAGGCAAGTTCTACATGCTAAAAATGGTGAATGAGTGGAAAAATTGAGGTAGGAAGGAGAAGGATCCCGACTATATCTAAGGAGGAAGAATAAGGGGAAAGTGAAGTGTGGGTGGTGGATGATCAAACATGTGCACAAAGTGGAGCTGCCAAAAAAAATGGTCGACACATCCGTGGCGCACATTGCTCTAGTGCGCCACAGGAACTAAACACAACCGTGGCGCACATGGCCCTAGTGCGCCAGGATGTGTCTGCCCATTTATAGAACAGAGGGGCCTTCACTTAGGCGTTGCGCACCCCCTCCATGTGCGCCACGGTTAACCCTAACAACTGTAGCGCACCTACCCCATGTGCGCTACGGGTATGCGACATGCGGCCAGTAGGGCCCTGGCCCACACATATCTGTGGCGCACTATCACCATGTGCGCCACAGTTGTTGTAGTTACTAGTAGGGCATTGCCCACAGGTGAGCCACGCCTGTTTTATCCGTGGGGCACTTCAACCACGTGAGCCATGGAAGTTTGGATTACCTATAGCCCTTTTCATAGTAGTGGAGGCCGCGCGCATCGTCGAGATTAAGCAACAGTTAGACAGTTATCCTGCCAAATACTAGTCAGATTTCAAGCAACATCCAAACAAAACAAGAGGAGGTCTGTTTCTTGCCAAAAAGAACACGGATATCCACAGAGACCTATTTGGCGGAAAAACCGGAGAGAAGATCCGAGTCTATAGCACGCCGTTGGAAAACGCTGCTGCAGCTCGGGCTATCCTCGCCAATAATCTGTCTCGACATTAGGTCTAGCAGTGTGTTGCATTGCTGGAAAAAGGATTAAAGCAGCAGAAAACGGCTGCGTCATTCAGTGGCAAGCTGGCCTCAAAGTCAGAATTTTGCCACACTGGCGCCGACCAAAGCGCTGACGGAAGGCTTCGCAGGGATACAGATCGACACTATCGCCTTCGTGGAGAAGAAGAGAATTCAAGAACCGGCTCAAATGGCCACTCTCGTAGGCCGGCACGTGACTGGGCAAGAGTTATTCCGGCTGCGTCCGAAGATGCCATCAGGGAAATGGTTCCTCATCAGGACCATCGTCGGCAAAACAATCGCCAAAGAGAACACCCGGAAGTACACCGCCAGCGAGAGCAAGATCGGCAAAGGATGCCACCACCGAGCCGTCCGGCTGGTAACGCCGGACGAAGAGATGATCCGGACCGTCCTGAATCAAGTAGGTATGGAGCCCGAAGAAACCAGTATCAGAGTCAGCATAATGAGGCTCCACAACCACCACCGTGTAACCGAGCCGGAAATAATCCACCAGGACCACCCTCTCCCCTAGGCAGCAACCATGAAGGATCCCGACGTAGCCATGGATGCCGCAGGAGCGGAGGAGGCAATGGTGAGAGGAGAAGCAGAAATCCGACTTCGCCGCACAGAAGCCGTGAGCCTCCGAGGCGCAGATCTCTCTCGCCAAACGACGCTCGCCATCGCATTGAGTCAAACATAGAGGCACGGTGGTATGAGGAAGAAGATGTGTACGTCGGTCCCAAGTGCTTTGGCCCACGCATACGTCGGACCAAATTTCAGGTTGACTTTGGTATTGCCAAACACATCCAGCCCTACGATAGTGCGGATCGTCTAGATACCTGGCTCGAGGATTTTTTCCAAGCCTACTACATCGCCAAAGGAGGAAACAGCCTGGTCGCAGTCCGATATCTACCACTTATGCTGAGGAAGACGTCTCGATCATGGCTCAATGAACTGCTAGAGAATTCAATTCCCATCTGGTATGATATGCAAAGTGTGTTCTTTTCAAACTTCGAGGGAACATACAGGAGGCCCTGCACAGTCGGAGACTTGCAGCATTGCACGCAAAGACCTAGAGAAACCTGCTGGCATTACCTCGGACGCTGGATTAACACGAAGAACTCTTGTGAAGGAGTAAACGAGCATACTGCGATAGAAGCATTCATCCCAAGACTTCCAGTCAGACTTTTGCGTCACAAACTGAAGCGTGACCATGTCACAGATTTGGGAGAAATGATAGAGACGGCTAGAAAATATGATGATGCCGATGATGATTCAGAAGGGCTACTAAATATTCTGGCCAATCCCAATGTGGCCAAACAGCCAAAACAACAGGCTCAGAAGCGCAAGAACACCTCGGGTGAAAAATCGGCTCCGGACAACGCAGCTATCAACGCATTATTCGGATCTAGAGGACGAGGAGGGCGCGGAGGCGGCCAGGGTAGAGGCCGTGGAACTTCCCGAATCCAGGGCAGAGGAGAACAGCAACTAGGAAGAACCTATACCTGGGCCGACATTGCCAATAATTCCTATGTCCACCACTTGGATAGTAACGGAGGATCTACCCATACAAATGCCGAGTGTCATTTCAATGACGACATCAAGAAAGACGAATCCGCTGGCTACAGATCCAAGCAACGATAAGGAAATAAAAATTATGAGAAAGGCAAGGAGCCCAAGGAAGATTCCGACATGGAAGAAGCAGAAGCCGCACAGCCCAAGTCGGATGGAAAGAAGGAATTTCCGACTAAAAATATGCATATGTCTGCATCCTTGGATCTCAGCCGGCTAAAGACAAGAAATTGGTTCTCCGTGAGCTCAAGGCACAGTTCCGGTTGTTCCACAATTTTTGGATTGGTCGGACGTAACCATCACCTTTGATCGCTCAGATCACCCAAGGAAAACACATCATCGAGGAAAGTACCCTCTAGTCGTCAATCCTCTTATTGATGGCTATGAGTTCTCTAAAACACTCATGGACGGGGAAGCAGCATTAACATCCTTTACATCGAGAAGCTCCACCGCATGAATCTACACGAGAGCCAGTTGAGGTACAGCAGTGTTTCCATGGCATTGTACCAGGGAGACAGGCGGATTCTCTAGGTGAGATTATTCTGGACGTGACATTCGAAACCCGAGATAATTACCGGACCAAGCCACTCTCTTTCGAGGTGGTACCGTTCAAAAGTGCTTACCACGCCATCTTCGGGCGTTCGGCTTACTGGTCATTCATGGCTCGTCCCTGCATCTACAATGTGATTAAACTTCCAGGTCCAAAGGGCGTAATCACCATCTGAGGAAATCCGAGGAAGGCGCGAGAGTGCGACGAAGGATCTGCTGCCTTTGCCAAAGCCGTGTTGCGCGCTCAGGAGTACCAGGAGATCAAGAAGACCATCAACCCGTCCAAGATGCCCCCTAAGAAGAACGAGGTGCTGAAGCCAAGCATACAGCTCAAGGCGTTAGAAGAGACGAAGAAAACTTCGCTGAAGGAAGACGATCCCTCCAAGACGATGAACATAGGGGTAGGCTTAGACCTCGCATAGTAAAGTGCGCTCGTCGAGTTCCTCAAAGCTAATAGTGGCATCTTCGCATGGCAGCCTTCTGACATGACCGAAGTACCTAGGGAACTTGTCGAGCACTCTCTTAATGTGTACCCTGATGCTAAACCCGTCAAACAGTCTTTACGATGTTTTGGTACTAAAAAGAGCAAAGCGATAGCCAAGGAATTGGCCTGACTAGAGTTAGCCGGATTCATAACAGAGGTCATCCACACAGATTGGGTGGCAAATCCTGTACTCATCCCTAAAAAGGACACTATTGATTTAAGGATGTGTGTTTATTATACCTCTTTGAACAAGGCATGCCCAAAAGACCCATTCCCTTTGCCAAGAATCGATCAAGTAATCGACTCAACGGCAGGGTCGGAATTACTCTATTTTCTTGATGCATATTACGGATATCACCAAATACCGATGAAAGAGTCGGATCAAATTAAGACGTCTTTCGTCACTCCTTTTGGAACATTCTTCTACAAAACTATGCCTTTTGGCTTAAAGAACCCAGGAGCAACATATCAACATACTATGCAACATTGTCTCAACGATCAAATCGGGTGCAATGTCCATGAATACGTTGATGACATAGCAGTTATGTCCAAAAAGAATGGAACTTTAATTTCCTACTTGGAGGAAACATTTGCTAGTCTACGAAAATTCAACATGATGCTAAATCCAAAGAAGTGTTTCTTTGGAATTCCAGCTGAAAAATTGTTAGGTTTCATCGTATCTGAGCGAGGCGTAGAGGTGAACTGGGAAAAATCAAGGCTATACTCAACATTACCAGGCCGACTCGCATGAAGGATGTGCAACGTCTCACTGGTTGCATTGCAGCAGTGAGTCGGTTTGTCAGCCGGCTTGGCGAAAGAGCCGCACCTTTATACAAACTCTTGAAGAAAACCGACAAGTTTTTCTGGACCCAGGAAGCCGATACTGCCCTGCCAAGTTTGAAAGACCTACTTTCAGACCCACCAGTTCTCGCAGCGCCAGAACCTCAGGAGCCTATGTTACTCTACATTGCAGCAACCAACAAGGTCATAAGTGTGGTAACAGTAGTGGAGCGCGAGGAATAAGGCCACGAGCATAAGGTGCAGCGTCCAACTTATTACCTGAGTGAGGTCCTGATAGAGTCGAAACAACGGTATCCACAGCATCAAAAGCTAGCCTATGAAGTGTTCTTTGCATCCAGAAAGATACGCTAGTATTTTCAAGAGCATAAGATCACAGTGGTGTGCACCGCTCCCCTGCGAGATATAATCAATAACCACGACGCCACAGGACTTGTCGCAAAGTGGGGAATAGAGCTTGCAGCTTTTGACATTGAGTACAAGCCGCGCATAGAAATCAAGTCCCAAATACTTGCCGACTTTGTTGTTGATTGGACAGAGACGGCAGAAACACAAGTCCTCCAGACTCGGAATTTTGGACCCTTCACTTTGACGGATCAAAAGAACGAGGAAGCTCGGGGGCTGGTGTGGTTCTCAAATCACCCCAAGGAGATAAGCTATTATATGTGTTGCAAATACACTTTACAGGAACCAACAATATTGCCGAGTATGTAGAACTGAGGCATGGAATACGCATGGCCAAAAACATTGGCATAACAAGACTCATGTGTTACGGAGACTCAGATTTAGTTGCTCAATAAGTATCCGATATCTGCAACGCAAACAAGCACATGGCAGCATACAAAGCTGTTGTGGATGAATTATCTAAATAGTTCGAGGGTTTTGAAGTACAACATATCCCAGGAGCAGAAAAGGAGGAAGCAGATGCTCTATCAAGGATAGGCTCTACGCAGAAACAAGTATCTGATGGTGCTTTTTTAGAGCATTTAAGGGTCCCCTCCATAGCCGGAGTTGATGAGGACTATCCGACAAAATCCAACTCACCTTTAATAGCAGTTCTGGCTGTAATTCCCAGCTAGACAAAACCCTATCTGGATTTCCTAATAGATGGAAAATTACCCGAAGACGAAGTCTTGAGCCGGCAGATCGTCCAACGAGAAAAAGCCTACACTATAATAAATGGTGAGCTCTATAAGAGGAGTGTTTCTGGCATTTTCCAGCAATGTATTTCTTTGGAATAAGGAGTAGAAATCTTACGAGAAATCCACGAAGGCGAGTGTGGTTGTAACACCCTCGGATCAGTCCTATGCAAGTTTTAGCGATTCCCGCCAAACTCGCATAGAAGTGATTCAAAGGTGCTCACCAGGCACTTGCGTGCAGGTGAAAAACGAAGTAATATCATTACAGAATAGTCCTCGATGGAACCCACAGAACAGATATATAAAACGACTCAGAGAGTCAAGACCATAGATATACAATACAAAGATCCAAGTCACCTTGAAAACGATACAACGTCCGAGTATGGACAAGATGCAAATTGAGCTAAGAGCCCTGAAGAATAACCAATGGCGTCCATAACCCTGCCCAGGCCAAGCCGGAAGGGTAACCCTGCTAACGACGTCGATCTCAAAACCTGCTCAACAAAAGTGGTGCCAACAAAAGGCGAAAGAAAAAGGGAGCGGTCAGTACTAAGGCCAGTACACGACGAGTCATAGAATTAGGCGGTCCTCGCCTACATAGGTATGATGGACTGAAGCAACAACGCAGGATGCACTAAACAACCTATAGAGACTCGATTCAACTGGCGGCTATGAGAGAGGGGTAAGAAAGACCTATTCGGATCCGACCTGATTCTAACACCAAATATACCCATCCTGGTATTCCCCTTCGAGACCGAACAAAGAAGTCAAACCGAGGAACTCACACAGTTGGTAGTTTTATTTATTCCGTTATAGTTGCAGCAATTACTAGTCAAGTATAGATAGCATGAGTCATCCTAATATAATAAGCAGTGGGAACTTTTAGTTAACCATTCAGTTGTAGTTGCGACACTTACTAGTCAGATACAAATAGCGTGAGATATCCCAAACCCAGCAGTTGTTGGTACTTTTATTTAGCCATTCCGTTGTAGTGAAGCTGATTACTAGTCATTATAAAGTCAAATTTATAGCACTACTTTAGTTATAGTTGTCTATGATCAAGATACTGTTCTCCAAGTCGTCCATAACCGCGGACACGGCTTTCAGAAAGTTTTACCCTGCAGGGGGCACAAATAGCAACACACGCACGATCAACCTCGGAAAAACCAAATGAAAACCCAACGAGGCATCACGACAAACAAATCGCAAGATTCATATAATATTTCAGGGGGCACCCCAGCAAGCTACCCGCGGCGAAGTTGGCCGGCTCCGGAACGGACCCAGAGGTTTGCGACAATGGTTGTAAATGACTGGGAACCCGAAAGTGTGACTGGGCTTATCGATACCGCGAAAACATTCCACATTTGTTCCTAAACAGTACAGGCGCTCTACGCGCAATAGTAAATAAATCAGTAAAGCATGGCATAATCATGACATAAGTATAGGATAGTAATAAAGACCCAAACTACTTTGTGGCCCCAAAAAATAAGATATGACTCAAGTTCGTGCTAAGGGGATTCATGGTCCCACATGCGGATAGTGCGAATAGTCAAGGAACAGGTATCAAGTATTCGGGATCCTACGGGACACAAGTGGACGGTTAAAAACCAAATAACATCTATTGCCCACCCGTGCCTCTGCATTATTTACCTACTTTCAATATTAGTTATTAAACGGTAATTAAAGCCAAGATCATCTCCAACATTAAGCACGAGGCATCTCTACAACAATGGTGGTACTTGACGACATCGAAACAACTCCTGAGCAAGCAACTACGACTCACAAGGTCGGCTATCTACCAAACAATATGTAATAGGAGGTGTCCAAGGCAATATAATGGCTGCAAGGAATATCACGGGTACGAAAACTAGAGCATCGCAACACGGATAGCAATAGATCAATAGGAGGAAATAAAGACTACACAAGTAAGATAGGTACAAAGAGGGAGAATGCTCGCCTGAAAATATTGCCGAAGTTTCATAACCGAAGAACTTGTCGAAGCTCACAACATCTCATCGTCCTATCCGAAAAGAAGCAAACACTAAAAAGGAACAAGCGATGCAACAATTACAACTAATGCTAAAAAATCGGCATGATCAGGATATGATGCATGACATGGCAAGTTAATGATGCAACTATATCGAAAAGGTATTAGAAGCATAGCACATTGATGATATAGCATTCGTGAAGCATTATTAATAAGAAACAATTACTTCCCAATTTTATTTATCATGTTTTCCTTGCAAAAACAGTACTGATTATGAAACTGCTCTTAATGAATGTTGCAAATGATAACATGGATATCATGGTTGGAGAGGTCTCGTCGCGCTGATCGGTTTGAATATATTATTTATCAAATTCGGAGTTACGGATTTTAAGTTATGCAATAATTAAGAAAAGACATTTATTAATATTTATTAATTCGAAATTTTAAATTGCTCAAATAATATTATAAATAGCATATTCACAATCCTTATGTTTTTCTGAATCAAAAACTTATATTATACTTACTATTTGGATTTCTCAGTTTAAAACAATATTTAAAACAAATTTATTAAAGAGGGGTCAAAGTCAAAGGTTGAACTAGTTAGGGTTGACTCTGGGCAAAACTGAATTTGCATTTGTATTCATGTTTAAATTTGAATCATTTTTCATTTTGGAAATTTTGTCAAATTTGAATTATTTTCAAAAGTTTTGCCTTAGTTTGAATTGGAATGAATTGACTTGTTGGAAATAAAACCAAGGTTGTAAAGGAAAATAGGGCGAGGGGTTTTTGAAAAAAAAATGGAAGGTCTGATCGGATTAACTAATGAAGCTGTATTTTGTTTGTGCGAAAACGGCCAGCTCAGTTGATCTTTGAGAGACGAAAACGAACGTGTTTTAGATCCGATTGATATTCCGTTTGTTTCTGAGAATAGCTGGTACAATGGAGAATAGCTGAGAAACAAAAGGTTCGCTGGAGATCAATCGAGATGGAAGGTAAAAATTCAAGAACATGGCCGGAAATGGACTGTATCTCACGAACAATGACTGTCAGTAGACTGAGCCAAAATCGGCGGGTGATTGCGAGCTCATCGTGGATCCAGTTGAGTTGCCGTTTGTTGATATGCCAAGATGCGACAAAGGACAAGAGGTAGACACAAATAAGATCGTCGGAGGGGAGCTGATGAGGTTGCAAGGTTGCTGGGAATAGAGGGAGAACAACACAGTTAACTAAATCTTTTTTGACAGAGAAAACATTTGTGAGGCCCTCCTGATTTTAGAGGAAGATTGCGAACGTTGTAAAGTGCCGATTGGTGTGAGGTTTGAAACTGCGTGAAGATGATACTACGATAAGTCATACTCTCAAAGTTTAGCACCGGATATGAAGTGTAGCACCAGGGGAAAAAATACAATGAACAGCGGCCCATATAAGTTTCGAGACTGACAGAAACTGCTGATATTAACAGTTTTACTGTGAGATGTGGCCATCTTTGGATGAAAATTCTGAGTGTATCTCTGCACCGATCTGACCAAACGTTTGAAGCTGGGTGAAAAGGGGACAACGGAGAGCAGCTTCGCATGAAAGCATTCTCTGGAACATCACTGTGTGGGACGTGAGCAAGCTAGGAACAGAGGTGCTTTCTAACTGTCGAAACTGACAGGAAACGGGTCGCCTCTGACAGATTTTTGGTTTGATCTTAGGGGGAAGAAAGCGAGAGCTTCAGAGGTCGGATTGTAGCGCCGGTTGAACCTGAGTGAAGCTGGATGTTCCCTTTGCCCGTACATGTGTGGTATGGGGCCGGCGGTGAACTGAGGAGGCCAGCATCAAGGGAGAAACAGAGGAACAGAGAGAGAGTTGTCGCTCACGTGGTGACTGCTGGGCGCGCGTGCGCGGTAGAGCGACGGACGGCGTCGGCGTTGCTTCGGATGGGTAGAGATAGCGAGGGTGAGGAAGGGAACCAGGGCGCATGGGTGCTCACCGGGGTGGTGACGGTGGATCCCGGACGGAGAGCGACGAGGACGGCGTGTGGTGACCATAGGCGGTGAGCAGGGCGTGCGCTGGTTCAGCCACGAGGGGCGGCGGCCACGGCCATGGACATGGCCCTTCTAGGGTTTTGCCCACAGGCTTGGAGAGGGAGGAAGGAAGAGGATAATCGACCCCGATCTAGATGGAAAGAAAGAGGGTGGCAGGGAGTGGAGAGGAGAGAGCACGGCAGGGTGATCACGTGGTCGACAAGGGAGAAGCACAGGACCGGTCGCAGGGCTCGTTCTCCACTTGGTCTGGCTACACCGGAAAGCAAGGAGAGGCGTCGGGTGCAGGTCAGGATCAAAGGAGGCTTAGCTTTTTGGGTTCAGGAGGAGTCGGTCGGGTACTGCATCAAATATGACAACAGGGTGCAGTTCAGAGTTTTAGCCAGATTCAGGTAAATGTGGAGGACACATAGGAGTAGCTAGCATGGTTCGTTTTGCACTAGAAAAAGAGAGATAGAAACTCGGTAGCAAATTAGTGTAGCTAGGATAGATAGAAATGGCACAAGAATATAGGAGTAGATGGCACATGGCCGTGAGGACATAAGGGCATGCGGAGTGTGCCCACGGGTTGGATTGAGCTAGCTAGTGTGGGTGTATTGGTGTAGATAGGTGTGTGTATGTAGAGTCCAATGCATACACGTGAGGGTTGGGAGTAGGATTAGATGTTGTGCATGTGTACATGTAATCACCCCATACACACATGGAAAAAGAGAAAGATCAAAGATATGGATATGTGTATACACACACACATGAAAGACAAGGAAGAATATGATCAAAAAGTAGGAGAGATGAAAGCAAGAATATAGCAACAACAAAACAAATTTTAGTAAAAGGAATGTGGATCATGGTTAATATGTGGGCTAGGAATAAAATATCAAAAGTCTCCAAATGAAAGCTCACATACTATGGAGGGAATAAAAGGAGATGATGATGATATTGTTAATGTTAGAGATAGGAAGGAAATAAAGAGAGATGCCCTCAACTCCACTTGGGCATTATAGCAAGTTTAATAAAAACCAACTACAATAAATCAAGAAGCAAAATAATAATATGCAAGACAAGTGCAACATGAGGAGAAGAACCAAATGGAAAAGGTTTTTAATATGATGCTCAGATGCAATGTGGCATGTGACATGAGCATGATATAATGATGATACAATGAATGACATGTAGAAAGTAACAATATATAGACTAGGCAAGTAGCATTACAATTGTTAGACAATTGGGATGCTACAGTGGTCACCATGCTGCATTCAGATCCTAAGTGGCAAAAGCTTTTAAACATAGATTCTTTTGGGTTACAGCTAAGGCGGATGCCGACAAACTAGTCAAAACGTGCAAAGGCTGCCAAAAGTACGCCCATTAGGCACATGTTCCGGCTAAACAGCTGCGAACAATCCCTATTACATGGCCATTTGCGGTCTGGGGGCTTGATATGGTAGGGCCGTTTCGTACGATAAAATGTGGATTTACTCACCTACTAGTGATGGTGGATAAGTTTACAAAGTGGATTGAGGCTAAACCTATAACCAATTGCGATGGAGCCACAGCCAAAAAATTCGTTGAGGACGTGATCATCCGATTCGGATATCCGCACAGTATAATTACTGACAACGGGAGCAATTTTCCATGGGAGAATTTGCCGAATTCTGCAAAGAACAAGGGATCCGACTCAATATTGCATCAGTCGCGCATCCACAAGCTAATGGACAAGTCGAAAGAACTAATGGTCTTATTTTACAAGGACTCCGACATCGTCTCGAGGCACCGCTTCGTCGGGCCGCGGGGGCTTGGGCGGAAGAATTACCGTCTATGATATGGAGTTCGCATACAAATCCTAACAGATCAACCGGATACACTCATTTCTTCTTGGTCTATGGTGTAGAAGCGGTTCTTCCAAGTGATCTAATTCATCAGTCTCCACGAGTCAAAGCGTATATCGAAGAAGATGCAGAAGTTTCTCGATAAGATGATCTTGATATAATCGAAGAAGTACGCATCTTTGCTGAGCAGAGATCTACAGCCTACTAGCAGAAGTTATGCAAGTATCATAGTCAGAGAGTACAAAACTGTTCTTTCAGAAAGGCGATTTGGTTCTCTGACTTGTGCAAAAAATAAAGAACAAACTTTCCCTAGTTTGGGATGGATCTTTTATGATTAGCAGAGTTCTGCATAATGGGTCGTATTATTTAACCGATATGAGACCAGTCAAGGAAAGACTAGATACTCGGAAAAGAAAGAGAGCTGGCGGTAGTACAAATCCGGATGAGATAGACCGTCTATGGAATATTGCACAACTACGTTTGTTCTATTCTTAGTTATATTTCCTTGTAATCATATATGTACATGTTCACAGTGAAATAAAGTCTTGGTTTCCTCATATGTTATCTTTGAGAAAAAATTTATCAACTTATTTCCAAAAGAGCATGTCATTTTCAAAAATCCCAGAATGCTTGAAAGTACTCTATGCTCATGTTTGTTATGTTTACGATTTTTGAATATCTAAAAAATGTTACCTTAGGGTAAAAAATTCAATTTATTGTTTATACTTTGGTTTTTTATCTGATTGCTTAGACGCCGGTATTTTCCGAGTAATGAATTGTTGGTATTGGAAGCCGGCTTTGTTTACGAGTTTAAACTGGTTTAGCAATTGCGCTCTATTTCTCGGCAAAGTTTTCGTGCTAACGATTGGCCGGCTCATGAAAGGGACGAGGCAGAGAGCCTGATAAAACGACAAGTATAAGCATCTAGTGCTTCAGAAATTTTCAAGCATACACATAAAATATATACAAGCAAAAGTGCTACGATAGTAAAGCATCAGTTTTTACAAACCAGCACAAATCAAATTAATGGTTTCCATCATTACATTGCCCAAAGTTCAGAATAATGCATAAAAAATGTTTATGCTGCAGACTCAGGTGGTGGTGATGAAGAAGGTGGAGCACTGGAGTCGACAATGTGGTCGCCTTGAACCTCAGACTCGGAAGTTGCTTCAGCGAGGCTGTGTTCTGGCTCTTGGGGCGAGGGAGGCACAACGACGGATTCAAAGAATGGCGTCGTATAATTGGTCATCTCCGCCACACGGCAAGCGTAACCTGCACAGGAATCTTGGATTGCCTTGATGTCCTGCGGGTTACCCTCATCGTCCTCCTCGGCAATACCCTTGGTGACATACCAAATTTCCATATCGCTGTGGTGGATCATCACCATGGTAAGAGCAGTTTGTGCAGCAGTCCGAGCATAGGAGATCTTCCAGTCCTCGATAAGATTCGGAATCTCCTTGTTCTTATCCCTCACCTCTTGCACTGACATCTTGTGCAAGTCAGAAAGTTTGACCGACTCGCTAGCCTCTTCAAGAGTCTGGCGGAAGTCGAACAAAATATCTTCGACGAGCTTGATGCGCTCGAGGCGAGGTTCGGAGGTAGGAGAGTTGGAAAGATTCAGGGCGGCTGGGAAAGAACCAAAAGCCAAAATTTGATCAAAAAGAAAGTCTAAAAATAAATCGAATAAAGTAAGTCAAAAATCTTACCGAGCACAGAATGATTCACTGGGCATGCTCCTCACGGAGGCTGTTCAACTCACTCTCTGTGGCCTGGGCTAGATCCCTCTAACTATCGAAATCCTTCCGAAGATCATCCAATTGTTTGTCTCGGAGGACCAACAGTTTCTCGAGCCTCACGGTCTCATGTTTGCTTGACTCCAGGACAGCAGCTACGGATTTCTCCGATTCAATAGTCAGCTTCTCAAGCTTGTCTCGGAGCTCAGCGTTCTCCAATTCCAAGACCTTGAAGTTCTCGGATTGCTCCACCATCTTGCTAGACTCACACAACAGTTCTACAAAGGGAAAAATATCAGTCGGACAGAACAAGTTTGACTATGACAATAGCTAACTGACAAAGAGGTAGTCGGAAAAGTTTGCCTTCTGCTTCATCTTTTTCCACTTTTAACTTTCAAATTCTCAAGGCGCGGGGCTTTGATCTCCTTGCGTTTGTTACATATGTTCTTGAGCTATTTCTGGTTGGAAGATGCAATTTTCTGTAAGTTTAGTGACGGAATACCGTCAGACGGCTACTAAGACTTGGGCTACAAATTTAACTAAGTAAATATACAGCACGAGCCTTGGGGGCTACACTACATCGTTCTTTTGCAACCTGGAAGCATCAACTCGGACTCAACAATGTTTATCCGACTTTATGCTTGGGGGCTAGAGGATATGATAATAAAGTAAATGCAAATAAGAATCAGAAACTTACAATGTGTTCCAAGTGCAACTTCTAAAATCCGAGTTTAGTGTTTTGAAACACTTTCTCGGCAAGGGAGAGGGGGGGATCATCCGTCGCTCGGAGTTCGCCAGACTCTATCTTAGCGTCCCGGACCAGAATTTGGTCCAGGAGGCTAACCAGCTTGACGTCCTTCTGCTCCTGGCTTGCTGCCTCTGCGGTAAGGTTTTTCTTCTCAAGGGTGGACTGAGCCAGCCTGAGGATCTCTTCCTTCTTGTTCCTCTTCAGTCCAGAGACAGCAGAGCCGGCCACTTTATCCAATGCTCATGTAGATATTACCATGTGATCATTACCCTGAATGGGTCCACCCTTGTTAGTTGCTTGGCCACCCAAGGTGTCCAAGGATTTCGAGATGTTACCAGCACCATGAGAGGTGGAAGCCTCTGGTGCTGATGGAGTACTGGAGGGAGTCGGTGGCGGCATGGCAGGAGAGATAACAAGCTTGTGCTGACGCAACGGAAGCTTGCCTGGTTTGCTGTCTGGCTTTGTCTTACTCTTCAAACCAACTTTACCACTGAAGCATGAAAATCCAAATGTTAGGTATGCTTTGGAAAGAAATAAAAGTACAAGGTACTAAAAACAAAAAGACAGGGTGCTTAGTTTTTAACTACTGGCAGCACTTGGCTACCAGCGGTGATTAGAAATTCCTTCGCCTTGTGCTTCTTGGAGGAGGAGGCGGAAACTTCTTGCACCTCATCATCCTACGTCGCCTCTGGATGATCTGAGAGATAGCCCTCTAGTGGAGCTAGCTCAGACTCGGGGAGTTTCTCAAGCTGACAAAGTCAAAAAGCATCGATAAAGATAGATTCGGAGAAAAACAGAAAAGACCGACAAAACGTGAAAGCAGAGTCGAAATATTTACCGAAGTTAGAGGACGATTGGACGTGAACATCTTCATGGAAACATCCGGAACTTTTCGTTCCACTCTTTCCCTGATCAAATTCTGCATAAGGTCTTGTAATCCTTCGCCGGAATCCGGTTCGGGCTGACCCGCATCTTGTCCTTCTTGTCGCCGGTGATCTGGTACATGAGGCGGTCTCCATGGTGCTGCAGAGGCTAAATCCGGCGCTCTAGCCAGCAGTGGATCAAGTCGGATACACGGAGCCCATGTTCTTCATCAGAAACTCAATCCGCCTTTTGGCGAGGATAAAGATATCCGATAATTCCGACGCCTCTGCGTCCCATGACCTTTGGTGGGGAGCGGCACCGTCGACGAAGGCCGGAAGACCTTCCGCCTTTCTAGGAGCCGGAATATACTTATGATAAAATGTGGTGACCCAGCATACCACTGCATGATGTAGTATACTATAGTCGTTGACATAACACCAATGAAACACCGTTCACTAGTATTACATCCCTCAGAATGGCACAACAGAAACACAGCGGGTCCAATACATGGCTAAAGGTTACAACTCACTCTTTACATAAGATCCAGAGAACACTCTAGGTTAAAGAGAGAGAAATAACTTCTTACGGAGAAGAATAAAAGATAAATAACACAAGAACGATTATTCTATTAAGTCTAGTATTCTGGCTAAGAGGTTGTCATTGCTGCTATTGCAACACACTACAGAAATAGGTTCTTTAGCTAGATATTATATTCCTATCTAATCAGTAACTTCGTCTTCACTTGAGTGGAGGTATATGTTGTCTTCCTTGTCTTCATTGAAGAGCTTTAGCTGGGCATGATAAGTCCTGGAGCATAACTTGATGTGGTTGTTGTCTAATCCAACTTCAGAATCTAGCAAGGGTTAAGAAGATACTTTGAGTACGAGGGTACTCAGCAAATTCACTAGAAAAGGAGTGTTTGATTTGTTGGAATTATGCCCTAGAGGCAATAATAAAGATGTTATTATTATAATTCTTGTTCATGATAAAGTTTATATTCCATGCTAGAATTGTATTAAGCGGAAACATTAATACTTGTGTGGTTTGTGAACAACACCGTGTCCCTGGTACGCCTCTAAGGACTAGCTCATTGATCAATGATGGTTAAGGTTTCCTAACCATAGACATGAGTTGTCAATTGATAATGAGATCATATCATTGGGAGAATGATATGATGGACAGACCCAAACTAAGCGAAGCAATTAGATCGTATCATCGTGTTCATCTTTGCGAAGCTTTTCCTATGTCAAATATTGTATTCCTTAGACCATGAGATAATACAACTCCCTGGTATCGGAAGAAAGCTTTGAGGTCATCAAACGTCATCCTATGAGAGGGTGATCATAAAGGTGTCTCTCAAGTAATCGGAAAGTATCTGTTGGGTTGTATGTATCGAGATGGAATTTGTCCCTCCCAAGTTGGAGAGATATACTTCGGGCCCATTCGGTAATCGATATCAACACCGCTTGCAAGCATGTGGTTAAGGAGTTAATCACAAAGTGATATCGGATTACGGAACGAGTAAAGTACTTGCTGTGAACGAGATTGAACTAGGTATGACGGTACCGACGATCGAATCTCGGGCAAGTAAAATATCGCGAGACGAAGGGAATATATATATGGGATTGATTGAATCCTGGCATCGTGGTTCATCCGATATGATCATCGATGAATGTGTGGGAGTCAATATGGGTGCCCAGACCCCGCTGTTGATTATTGATAGAAGATCATGTCTGCATATTCTCGAACCCGTAGGGTCACACACTTAACGTATCTCGACGCTAGGATAGATTGGATAATTGGTTTATGAATTTTTGTTCGGAGTCTCGGATGGGATCCGGGACATCACGAGAGGTTCCGGAGTGGTCCGGAGAATAAGATTCATATAAGGCAGTGCAGTTTTTGGAGTTCGGAATTGTTCTGGGTTAATCGGTATTGTACCGGAAGCTTCTAGAACCTTCCGGAAGGGGACCAACGTGGCCCCACCTTCCGGGAGGGGCATGGGCCTATGAGGGAGTGTCCTGGCCGCATTGGGCCAGGGGCACAAGGCCCCATAGGGCCCAGCCGATCCTAGAGAGTTTAAATCGTTTAAACTAGAGATAGGGTTTCTAGAAGAGGGGAGAGTCCATGCCCCCCACTCCTTATCCTTTGGGCTTGGGGGAGGGGCTAGGGCTGCCCCCCCTCTATATAAAGAGGGGTGGGGGCGCACCAACCCCCCACACCTCTCCTCCAAACCCTAGCCGCCTTGCTAGCTTTCCTCTCTCCCTCCCGACTATTTGTAGGCGAAGCCCTGCTGCAGAAATTCTCCACCATATACACCACGCCGTCGTGTTGTAGATCCAATCTATCTCTCCACCATACTTGCTGGTCTGAGGAAGGAGGAGACGTCGAGGTGCTGCACGTGTGCATCTCACGGAGGCACCGCCACTTGTGGTACTAGATCGGATCGGATCGCGAGGAGGAGAAGCGAGTACGACTACATCACCCACGTTCCGACGAACGTTCCGCTGTGCGAATCTTCAAGGGTATGAAGGTATAATCCAATCTCTCTTGTTGATTGCATCTTCTAGATTAGATCTTGGCTTTCCCTCTGTTCGCATCCGTAGAAAATTTTGATTTACTATGCCGCGAAACCCTTCAGTGGTATCAGAGCTAGATCTATGCGTAGATGTGTTTCACGAGTAGAACGCAACATGGTTGTTGCGGGCGTTGATGTTTTCTGTTGCAAGCCTCTTGTTTGTGTTCTTCTTATGACGCGGGATAGTGAGATTGAAGCGGTCCAGGCCAACCTTACGCGACGTCGTTCGCGAGACCGGCTCCGCACTTGACGTGTGGCTTGTTCCACACATGCGGCCGGTGGATGTCAGTTTCTCTCACTATAGTTTGGCAACCATAATAAGAACCGGTGGATTAACACCGGAGTTTGGCAACCATAATATCACCGTTGTGGCTTTCCGTAGGTAAGAATCGTTCTTAGCATCTACTCCCATAAGCCACGTAAAACATGCAACAACAAAGTAGAGGCGTCTAACTTGTTTTTGCAGGGAGTGTTTTCTGTGATATGGTATGGCCCAAGATATTATGTGTATATTGTATGCGATGATCATGTTTTGTAATGTTTCACGACTTGCATGTCGATGAGTACACAACCGGCAGGAGCCATATGGTTGTCTTTATAATTGTGTATGACCTGCGAGTCAACTTCTTATACGCCATGTAATAGCTTTACTTTATCGCTAAGTAGTTAGCAATAGTTGTAGTTGCTATTCGTGGTGGAGGCAATCGTGGTGGAGTGATGGAGATCATGCCGGAACGCACAAGATGGAGATCATTGCGCGAAGATTGGCTATACCATGTCACATAAAGTTATATGCATGTGATGTTTATCCTTTTATGTATCTTATTATGCTTAGATCGCGACGGTAGCATTATAAGATGATTCCTCACTTAAAGATCAAGATAAAAACTGTGTTCTCCCCAAGTATGCACCGTTGCGAAAGTTCGTCGTGTCCAAGCATCACGTGATGATCGGGTGCTATAGACTCTACGCTCACATACAACGGGTGCAAGCCAGTTTTGCACACGCGGAAATACTTGGGTCTAACTTGACGAGCCTAGCATGTACAGACATGGCCTCGGAACACATGAACCGAAAGGTTAAGCATGAGTCATATGGATGATATGATCGACACTTTGTTGTCCACCATTGAAACCACATCTCTTCTCGTGATGATCGGATTAGGTGTGGTGAATTTGGATCATGTTCACTAAACAACTTGAGGGATGTTGAATTTAGTGGGAGTTCATCTAATAATTTGATTAAGTTGAACTATTTATCATGAACATAGTCTAAATTGTACTTGCAAATACTGTAGATCACATGGCCAAGTCCAACTTCAACTTCAACGTTTTTGCTGAGAAGGAAAAGCTTAGAAACAATGGGTCTAACTTCACCAATTGGTTCCGCAATCTAAGAATCATTCTGTCTGGCGGACAAAAGGACTATGTCCTTGGAAAAGCGTTAGGTGACCCCCCTGCTGCAACTGCGCCGGCTGATGAGAAAGCTGTCTATCAGTCGCGCAAAGATGATTATGGTGTGATTAAGAGCACCATGTTATTTGCTATGGAACCGGAGCTTCAAATCGTTTTGAAGAGTATCCCGAGCCCTTCGAGATTCTCGAGGAGCTGAAAACCATGTTTCAGACTCAGGCCCGTTCTGAGAGATATGAGATCTCCGAGAAGTTCTTTAACTGCAAGATGGAGGAAGGGAGTTCCGTTAGTGAGCACGCCATAAAGATGTCGGGCTACACTCAACGTCTTGAGCAACTGGAATGCACGATTCCAGAGGAGCTCAAGATTGACAGGGTTCTGCAATCACTCCCTCCCAGCTACAAAAGTTTTGTAGTGACTCATAATCACATTGGTTCCACTGATACGATCACCGAGCTCTTCGCAAAGCTGAAGGCTGCAGAGGTGGACATCAAGAAGGATAATCATGTGTTGATGGTCAACAAGCCCTCCTTTAACAAAGGTAAGGGAGCAAAGAAACCCTTCAAGAAGGGCTGCGGCAAGCGCAATGCCCCTGCTGAGAAGAAGCTCAAGTCTGGTCCTAAGCCCGACACTGAGTGCTTCTATTGCAAGGACAAGGGTCACTGGAAGCGCAACTGTCCGAAGTACTTAGCGGACAAGAAGGCTGGCACCATCAAAGGTATATTTGATATACATGTTATTGATGTTTTCCTTACTAGCCCTCTGTAACTACCTCGGTGAATTACGCTCCTAGCTACAAGCCTGGATGAACGGTAGTGGTTGAAATAGTACGGTGGGGCCCCAAAAGCCACTCACGGGTAGACCTTTCGGCCGTCCCAACCACTTCCAATTCATCGGGACCTGTACGGGCGGCGTAATCGGCAGGCGAAGGGATCAAATACATACACAAATGAGTATGTATGCAAGCCACCATACAAGAGTACATCAGAGCCATACCATCTAGAAAGAAAGGAAATATAGCAACACCATACGGCAAGATTCAAATATCCTGAATAAATCTATAGTTTAGGATAACTCCTCATACAACACACATCAGAGTATCAAGCGGAAGCGGCAAAACAAGTCTGGGTACGGATAAGAAGCAAATCAGCATAAGATGCCATGGAAATAAGCACATCCCGCCCACAGATCTCACGGATCCCCGTTCCCGGAATCTCTACACCGAACGATCGTTGCCAACATCATCAGCCTCTTCCACCCAGTATCCGTCCTGCGAGGGTACCTGTTCATGTGAACCAATAATTTATCGTGTGAGACCCTAAGGGTACTCAGCAAGTCTTAATGCCTCTAAAGGGGACACAACCTGGGGTGACGCAATTGCAGCAAAAGATAAACCCTAGCAGTTCTATAGATAAACGCTAACCATCCGCCTAACCAGTGATAGACGGATGTCCGTGAATTAATGGCAACAGTTATAACAGTAATATCACCAGATCCATCCTCCTCCTCGCTTACCAACGAGGAAGCGGACGAACAACCTCCCCATCCGTTGGCAATTTTATTAACCATTCCATGAGTGTTGCACTATTTACTAGTCAATTACTTAGTCAAATTAAAAGCGGTACTTTAGTTTTGCTTGTCTATGGTCGAGAAACTGTGCTCCAAGTCGTCCATAACCGCGGACACGGCTTTCAGAAAGTTTTTCCCGGCCGGGGTGCACCAATAGCAACACACACTCGATCAACCTCGGAAAAACCAAATCAAAACCCAACGAGGCCTTCACGACAAAGCAATCACAGGATTCAGAAATATTTCAGGGGGCCACCCCTTGGAGTACACCCGCAACGAAGTAAGCAAGCTCCGAGACGGACTCAAGGTTTGCGACAATGGCTGTAAACGACAGCAAATCCCCAAACGGGGACTGTCGATACCGCGAAAACACTCCGCTTCCAAAACAGTACAGCGTGCTCCTCACACAATCGTAAATAAAGCAGTAAAGCATGGCATAAGTACAGGATAGTAAATAAAACCTCAAACTAGTTTGTGGCCCCAAGAAATAAGACTGAATCAAGCTCTGGCTCAGGGGGGTCCCATATACCTCCCGGATGTGGATAGCGCGAATAATCTTGGAACAGGAATCAAGTACTCGGGGTCTTACGGGACACAAGTGAGCAGGAAAAACCAAATAGCAGATGTTGCTCACCGGTGCCACTTTCATTAGTTATCCCATTACTACTCAGGTTAAGTTGCTTAGGTACCTCGTTATCCATCAGACACTCACAAACCCTACACATGCTGTTCTACGACTCGCATGGCTCAAACAACTCCTGTAGCAATGGCTCATGGGATGGAGGAACAAGCTTGTGGGGTTTAAAGTAAAGGTTATGCAATACTTGGGATTCAGTTTAATGCAATCGCGACTCAATGATGCAAGAATAAGATAGAGGCAATAGGTACTGTATGTATGCGAGCATGTGGTAGTGCTTGCCTGGCAACTCAGTTGAAGCGAGAGACGGATCTGGGTAGTGTTCCTGGTGCTCTTGATATATCCCCTGCTCAGAGTCTATCCGAAGAAGAACCAAACAAACAAGGGCCAACATAAATAAAGTGCACAAGCATAGGAATAAATGCGTCAAGAAAACAATCATGCCATGATGAATGATGCACAAGTTGCATGGCAATAAAGTAGCATGGCATGGGTGAGATGTGGTATGCAAGAATAAGTCATTTTATTAAGGTTTGGTCTCATTTTATTGTCATAATAGTTGCTGTATATTATATATTTACATGATGCATGCTGCAATTGAAGTCATGGATAGCGTAAACAGAAAGGTCTCGTCGAGCTGATCATTTTAGACATATCATTTGTTAAATTCGGAGTTATAGATCAAAAGTTAATAATTATTTAAGTTCCGGTGGCATTTGTTGTAATTTAATTCAACTTGGAATTTGAAATGTGCAAAAGGCAATTTGAATGGCATATTTGAAATCCTCACATTTTTCTGAACTCAAAACATATATCATTTGTATTATTTGGATTTATAATTGAAAAGTTATTTAAAACTGAATTGAAATTTGAATTTGAATTAATTTAGAAAAGATTTGAATTTAAACAGGCTCTGGAAAACTTTTAACACCCAGGCTAATCCAACCCTAGTCATAGACAGGTGGGGACAGGCGCACCTGGACCCACACGCCAGTGGCTGAGAGGAAGAAGGACCGCGGGTTAAATAAACAAAACAAGAGGACCCTTTTTAGAAAACTTCCACCGACGCTGCCAGTGGGCCTGGGCTGGACCGCGGGTTGGCAAAACAAAAGAGGGGGGGGGGGTATTCGCAAAGTGGCCAACACGCACTGTTTTTCTTCCCCTGAACCTGACAGAGCATGCGACAGACGCTCGCGCGACGCGCGCGGCGCGGTGGGGGTTCGATCCAGGGATCTGGGGCGCGCGCGCAGACGCGGCTACCACTGCGGTGGCTGGGGCTAGGTGACGGAGAGGTGGGCGCGTGCTAGATAGGGCTATGCGGCGCGTGTTAGCGGCAGGCGCTCGCGAACTCTGGCGCGCGGAGGCTGCTCGACGTAAAGACCGCCGCGTCCAGGAAGCGACGGGGAACGGGAGTATGTCTGGGAGGCAGGGATGCTCACCGCGGGTGTGCTGGTGCAGATGGTTCGGTCAGGGGCGCGCTTGATCGGCGGCGAGGCAGACGCGCTGGGGGAGCTAGGGTTCGGCGGTGCGCGTTGGCGTCCAGGCTCCTGGGGGCTTCTTCTCCTTGGCGACGCAAACGGGGCGATGCAGGGGACCTCCGGGGCTTCCTCGACGCCCGCAGCGTCCACGCCACCGGCTAGGTAGATGGGGCAGGGGGTAGACTGGCGGTGGATGGCGAGGCGAGGTAGAAGGCGAGGAGAGGAAGGGAAGAAGAGGGCGAAGCCCTGGCGGATCTGGGGACGGCTAGAGGGCGAGGGAGAGGATAAGAAGAGAGGGGGCAGGTGGGGTTTGCGTGGGGGAGGGGAAGGTGGCCTCGGTGCCACCTTTTCTCTCCCCACGTGCATGGCATGGGTCCAGGGGGTGGCGCGGCGGGACTGGGAAGGGGAGAGGGAGGCTGGCAGGTGGACCTGAGGGGGAGCTTGTGGCCAGGCAGGTAGGAGGGGCCCTAGGGCAGGGAGAGAAAAGAGGGGGGAAGAGGTGAGAGGGAGAGTGGCCGGCTCGGGCTAGGGTTTGGGGGTGGACGGTAGTAGGTGGGGCCAGGGTGGCCAGGTGGGTCCAGCAAGGTAGAGAGAGGGGGGTAAGAGAGGGGTGTGAGCTAGGGCATGGTAAACATGTGGCCATGCTAGGTTAGCTAGAGAGGGGAGAGATACACACTTAGGGTTTGGTTTAGATTAGGTGGGTTTTAGGGTGTAGGTTAGAGAGGGTATGGGGTGGCTTAGGGTTTAGGTTTAAGAGAGGGGTAGGATAGATCGAGTGGTACTTGCCAAGATCAAACTTGCTCTAGTCAAGCTCAAACAAGAACAAGACAAGACAAAGAGAGGGAGAGAGATGAGGTGCTAGGGTTAGGCTAGATAGGGTGTGGTTTAAAGAGGGGGGTGAAGAGAGAGGAGTGGCATGGTTTAGGGTTTGCTTTTGTCAAGATCAAGCCAAGAACATGCCTAGACCCAACGAGATCGAGACAAGAAAAGATAGGGATGAGGTGATATGGTTTAAGCAAGATCACACTAGATCAAGCCAAAGATAGGGAGATGATGAGATATGAGATGATCCACTTAGAATTCAAATAAAACCAAATACTAGAAAAGGTGGCACTTGCATGGCCCATGCAAAATAATTAATGCCATATTTATCCTTGTGAAAACAATAATATTAACATGGCATTATTCATATGCATTCCCAAAAGGTGGGCAAAGGCCAAGCATAAGATTATGGGTGGAATTCCAACCAACCAACATGAGCTAGAGGTAAACTCAATTAAAATGCCAAGCTCATATTAATTGGATGGTGGAATTATAAGGTAGAGAAAGAAAAGGTGGTGGAGTTAATAAGAGATATGCCCCCAAATCAACTTGGGCATTTAGCAATATATCAAGAACCAAATACAATATCAAGAGGCAACTACAATTAATAATGCACATGAGATAAGAACCAAACAAGAAGGGGTTTTGTATGATGCTCAAATGCAGGGTGGCATGATGACATGAGCATGACATGATGATGATGCAACAATTATATGTAGGAAGTGGCCCTTTTTATTACTAGAACAAGTAGCATTACAGGTGTTAGACAACTGGGATGCTACAACTCTCCCCCACTAAACAGGAATCTCGCCCCGAGATTCTAGGAAGAAGAAGAAGACACAAAGAGAGAAGGATGGTTGGCACGGAGTTCATCTTCACGCTCCCATGTGGCTTCATCAACAGAATGGTGTGACCACTGCACCTTGCAGAACTTGATGGACTTGTTGCGAGTCCTTCTTTCTGCGGTCTCAAGGATTTTGGTGGGGTGTTCTTGATAAGACAGGTCTTCTTGGAGATCGATTAGCTCATGATCCACGGTCCTGCCGGGATCTTTGAAGCACTTCTTGAGCTGAGAGATGTGGAAAACATCATGGACTTTGAGTTTTTCCGGAAGCTCAAGGGCATAAGCAACTTCTCCTCTTCTACCACGAATCTTGAATGGACCAATGTATCTAGGAGCCAGCTTTCCTTTGATACCAAAGCGGTGTGTGCCTTTCATGGGAGTGACACGAAGGTACACGAGATCACCAGGGGCATACACCATATCCGTGTGCTTCCTGTCATAATTGCTCTTCTGACGACTTTGAGCAATCTTTAGGTTCTCGAGAATGATATGCACCTTCTCCTCCGCTTGAGTTACAATGTCAGGGCCAAACCAGATTCTTTCTCCTGCACCTGACCAACCAATCGGAGTTCTGCACTTGCGACCATAGAGAGCCTCAAATGGTGCCATCTTCAGGCTCTTCTGGAAGCTGTTGTTGTACGAGAATTCAGCATATGGCAGACATTCCTCCCACTTCATGCCAAAAGAGATGACGCATGCCCGAAGCATATCCTCCAGAATCTGATTGATCCTTTCAACTTGTCCTTGCGACTGAGGGTGGTAAGCTGTGCTGAAGTTCAACTTTGTTCCCAGAGCATTTTGGAAACTTTCCCAGAACTTTGAAGTGAAGATGCTTCCACGGTCTGAACTGATCTCAAGCGGAACCCCATACAGAGAGACAATTCTGTTGATATAGAGCTCAGCCAACTGAATTCCAGAAATTGTTTCCTTGACGGGGAAGAAATGAGCCACTTTAGAAAGCCTGTCGATGACAACAAAGATTGCATTGTTGCCCTTCTGCGACCTTGGAAAGCCAGTGATGAAGTCCATCTCTACTTTCTCCCATTTCCATTCCGGAGGTTTCAATGGCTGTAGAAGACCAAAAGGTTTCTGATGGACAGCCTTCACTCTGCGGCAAACATCACACTCCGAGACGTACTTGGCACAATATCGTTTCAAACCAGGCCACCAATACTGTGTTTTCAAGTCCATGTACATCTTTGTGCTGCCGGGGTGGATAGAGAGGACAGAATCGTGCGCCTCCTTGAGAACTTGCTCTCTCAAACCCGGGTAGTTTGGAACAAACATCCGGTGGTCGAAGAAAAGCGTGCCTTGATCATCAACGTGGAAGGACTCATACTTCGGAAGCTCAAGTTTAGCGATGATGTTTCTTGTGTGCGGATCACCCAGCTGACGAGAGCGAATCTTTTCTTCCAAGAGAGGAGTAGCCAGAAGGTTCAGGAGATGCCCTTGTTCCACAACTTCCAGGTTGAGCTGACGGAATTCCTTGCACAAAAGAGGTTGCTGTTCTTCCATCATGAGGTTGTTGACATAAGCTTTACGGCTGAGAGCATCTGCCATGACATTAGCTTTGCCCGGTGTGTAGTTGATGGTCACATAAAAGTCATTGATTGCTTCAATCCATCTCCTCTGCCGAAGGTTGAGATCAGGCTGAGTGAAGATATACTTCAAACTTTTGTGGTCAGAAAAGATCTCACAACGGTTGCCAAGCAAGTAGTGCCTCCATAGCTTCAAAGCAAAGACAACTGCTGCTAGCTCGAGGTCATGTGTGGGATAGTTGATCTCATGCGTCTTCAACTGTCGAGAGGCATAAGCAACCACTTGTTTCTCTTGCATAAGGACCGCACCCAATCCTTGCAAAGAGGCGTCGCAGAATATCTGGAAAGGCTTAGATGTATCCGGAGGAACCAAGACTGGCGTGGAAGTGAGCTTCTCTTTGAGTGTCTCAAAGCTTGCTTGACACGCAGGAGTCCACAGGTATTTCTTGCCCTTCTTGAGGAGATCGGTAAGAGGCTTCGCTATCTTCGAGAAGTTCTGAACGAAGCGACGGCAATAACTAGCCAAACCGAGGAAACTCCGCACTTCTTTGACATTAACAGGAGGAAGCCATTCAACAATTGTCTTTACCGTTTCCGGGTTGACTGCAATGCCCTTGGCAGAGATGACATGACCAAGATAGGTTACTTCGGGCAGCCAAAACTCACACTTTGAGAACTTTGCATACAAGCGGTTCTCGCGAAGCTTGTTTAGGACACACCGCAGGTGTTCTTCATGCTCTTCCTTCGACTTGGAATAGACCAGAATGTCATCCAGATAGACCACAACGAACTTATCCAGGTACTCCATGAAGACCGAGTTCATAAGCCTCGAGAAGGTAGCAGGAGCGTTGGTGAGACCGAAAGACATCACCGTGTACTCATACAGGCCATAGCGGGTGGTGAAAGCTGTTTTAGGCACATCTTCCTTGCGAATCTTGATTTGGTGATAACCACTCCTCAAATCCAGCTTAGAGAATACCACAGCTCCAGCTAGCTGGTCAAAGAGATCATTAATCCGCGGAAGGGGATATTTGTTCTTGATGGTTTTAGCATTGAGAGCCCGATAGTCAACACAAAGTCTATCAGTCCTGTCACGCTTCTTCACAAAGATTGTTGGGCTACCCCAAGAAGAAGTACTGTGTTGAATGAAACCCAACTTCTCTTGTTCATCAAGCTGTCGTTTGAGTTCAGCCAACTCAGAAGGACCCATTTTATAAGGCCGCTTGGAGATAGGAGCCGTTCCAGGTTCAAGCTCAATTACGAACTCAACCTCACGATCCGGAGGCATACCCTGCAACTCTTCAGGAAAAACATCCGGAAACTCACAGACCACTGGGACTCTCTGAATAGCTTCCATAGCATCATCATTCAGAGCCGCCAGAGAGAAAAGCTGGACAGCAGGCGTCAGACTTGGAGAAAAGACTATATGGCCTTCAGGAATCTTCAAAGAAACCGAGCGTTCATCACAATCAATCACAGCTGCATTTGCCGCCAACCAATCCATGCCCAAGATGACATCAATGTCAGAATTGCCCAGAACAATTAAGGAAGCCGAGAAGGAAGAACCACCAATCTCAACTTGATTGCCATGACTGATCTTAGAAGCTGCCATTGTTGCTCCAGGAGAAAGAACCATTAACTTCTTAAGAAGAGGATCCGCCGCTAACCCATTATCACTTGCAAACTTGATAGAAACAAAAGAATGCGATGCACCAGAATCGAACAAAACTCGTGCAGGGACTGAGTTAACGGATAGCGTACCCATCACCACTCCAGGTGCATGCTCAGCTTGAGCGGCGTTGACACAATTGGCACGAACAACCGCAGACCCGGGCTTGGTGTTGATGTTGAGAGCCCGAGGTGGTGGTGCACGAACCGAAGGAGAGCTTGCTGCAGATCTTGGCGGGGGTTGAGGGAGAGCTTTGTTCTTCAACGGACAGTTCCAGTTCTGATGCCCAGGTTCTCCACATGTGTAACAAGCACCAGGTGGACGTGGAGCAACGTAGCCAGGGACTCCGCCAGGCGCTCCAGGGTAGTGGTTGTTGTAGCCCCTGGGAGCCGCAGTGGTGAAGTTTGGTGGCCTTGACGCGTAACTTGCAGGTCTTGGTGGAGCCGGGAGCGATGGTGGGGTGTTAGGAACCCAGACACGCCGCTTAGAAGGAGCTGCCATAACCGAAGAGCTTGATGCATCCCTGTTGTGTTTCTTGGACTCCTCGAACACTTGCCTGCTTGCCTCCTCTTGCAAAGCTGTGTGTTGTAGTTCCAGGAAAGATGCCGGCCTTGCATGTGTGATTGCATACTTGATCGATGCATTGAGCCCTTGCCTGAACCTCTTCTTCTTCTTCTTGTCATCAGATACCTCATCGCCACCATAACGAGAAAGATTCATGAAGTTCCTGATGTAGGTGTTGACGTTATCATTTCCTTGCTTCAGGTTGAGAAAAGCCTCCTTCATCCTTTCCATCACAATCTCTGACAGGAATTGCTCTTTGAACGCTCCAGAGAACTGTCCCCAGGTAGGCTGAAAACCAGTGCAGCTTGCCTTCAAGTAATTCTCCCACCAAAGAGCTGCATCCCCCTTCAGAAGGTGAGTAGCACACTTTACCCACTCCTGCTCAGGAACATCAGCAGTCTCAAGAAGCCTTGACGTCTCACGTAACCAATCATCCGCATCCAGTGGGCGATCAGACACATCAAACTGACGAGGGTTGAATTTCAGGAAGCTCTTGATGTCTCCTCGCTTGGGAGGTGGAGGAAGTGGAGCAAACTCATTTCTTCTGACACTTTCTTCCAAGCGCTGCTGGTTCTGCTGCATCGCTGCCAAGGCATTAGCTATGTTTGACAATGCGGCCCCAAGCTCTGGTGGTATGTCCTCATCTGAACGGCGTGGTGGAGCCATCCTGAGATTGATATAAAACACAAGTCAGTACTATAATGGAGAATAATAATAATCCAAAATAGTACCAAAATGGAATTAACCAAGATTAAAGGATACGATTTACTGAGATGATATTAAAATATCAACAAAGTTCAAAGCACCTAAAAGATATTAAGCATATCGCACACGACTGAAAAGGAGTGTGGTACACAAATATATCAAAGAAAAATTTTCCACAAATTTCGGCATTAAAATACCAATAGATGCGCAAAATTACTTAACGAATCAAGATTAGTGACTCTACCGATTCAATATACAAAAGCGAATGATAAGAGTAGTGGTATGGTCGCGACTCCATCCCGCACTCAAATCATTACTCCGCACATGAACAAGTGGAACACATATCCTAACCCCTTCTTCTCACGTTGAACCTAAAGATTGGTAACTACGGAAGCGAACACCCCAAACACGATAGCGTCGGATACAAAGAGTAAGATAGATTGCGTCGGTTTGCAAAAGCCTGTCGGTATGGAATGTACCAACAGTTGATGACCAAAGGCAGATTAGATAACAACTTGGATGCAACAGAAAGACAAGGGATTACACACACACACACACAACCTATGGTACTACGGAAACCCAGAACACGTGAATCCTAGTTTGAATTTTTAAGAAGAGGATTGAAAACGTTGCACTTCCTTACCAGAAAAGGGTGGGTGGGTAAGAAGAAAAGTGGAAGCAGTCCTACTCTCGCGTTTCGTTTTTCCCTAGTATACATAACTACCAAAATATTTGCTAGACTGACAACGACCGTTTGGCTGAGACCCTGAAGGTCGGGATGGCTCTGATACCAATTGTAACTACCTCAGTGAATTACGCTCCTAGCTACAAGCCTGGATGAACGGTAGTGGTTGAAATAGTACGGTGGGGCCCCAAAAGCCACTCACGGGTAGACCTTTCGGCCGTCCCAACCACTTCCAATTCATCGGGACCTGTACGGGCAGCGTAATCGGCAGGCGAAGGGATCAAATACATACACAAATGAGTATGTATGCAAGCCACCATACAAGAGTACATCAGAGCCATACCATCTAGAAAGAAAGGAAATATAGCAACGCCATACGGCAAGATTCAAATATCCTGAATAAATCTATAGTTTAGGATAACTCCTCATACAACACACATCAGAGTATCAAGCGGAAGCGGCAAAACAAGTCCGGGTACGGATAAGAAGCAAATCAGCATAAGATGCCATGGAAATAAGCACATCCCGCCCACAGATCTCACGGATCCCCGTTCCCGGAATCTCTACACCGAACGATCGTTGCCAACATCATCAGCCTCTTCCACCCAGTATCCGTCCTGCGAGGGTACCTGTTCATGTGAACCAATAATTTATCGTGTGAGACCCTAAGGGTACTCAGCAAGTCTTAATGCCTCTAAAGGGGACACAACCTGGGGTGACGCAATTGCAGCAAAAGATAAACCCTAGCAGTTCTATAGATAAACGCTAACCATCCGCCTAACCAGTGATAGACGGATGTCCGTGAATTAATGGCAACAGTTATAACAGTAATATCACCAGATCCATCCTCCTCCTCGCTTACCAACGAGGAAGCGGATGAACAACCTCCCCATCCGTTGGCAATTTTATTAACCATTCCATGAGTGTTGCACTATTTACTAGTCAATTACTTAGTCAAATTAAAAGCGGTACTTTAGTTTTGCTTGTCTATGGTCGAGAAACTGTGCTCCAAGTCGTCCATAACCGCGGACACGGCTTTCAGAAAGTTTTTCCCGGCCGGGGTGCACCAATAGCAACACACACTCGATCAACCTCGGAAAAACCAAATCAAAACCCAACGAGGCCTTCACGACAAAGCAATCACAGGAGTCAGAAATATTTCAGGGGGCCACCCCTTGGAGTACACCCGCAACGAAGTAAGCAAGCTCCGAGACAGACTCAAGGTTTGCGACAATGGCTGTAAACGACAGCAAATCCCCAAACGGGGACTGTCGATACCGCGAAAACACTCCGCTTCCAAAACAGTACAGCGTGCTCCTCACACAATCGTAAATAAAGCAGTAAAGCATGGCATAAGTACAGGATAGTAAATAAAACCTCAAACTAGTTTGTGGCCCCAAGAAATAAGACTGAATCAAGCTCTGGCTCAGGGGGGTCCCATATACCTCCCGGATGTGGATAGCGCGAATAATCTTGGAACAGGAATCAAGTACTCGGGGTCTTACGGGACACAAGTGAGCAGGAAAAACCAAATAGCAGATGTTGCTCACCGGTGCCACTTTCATTAGTTATCCCATACCTCATTATCCATCAGACACTCACAAACCCTACACATGATGTTCTACGACTCGCATGGCTCAAACAACTCCTGTAGCAATGGCTCATGGGATGGAGGAACAAGCTTGTGGGGTTTAAAGTAAAGGTTATGCAATACTTGGGATTCAGTTTAATGCAATCGCGACTCAATGATGCAAGAATAAGATAGAGGCAATAGGTACTGTATGTATGCGAGCATGTGGTAGTGCTTGCCTGGCAACTCAGTTGAAGCGAGAGACGGATCTGGGTAGTGTTCCTGGTGCTCTTGATATATCCCCTGCTCAGAGTCTATCCGAAGAAGAACCAAACAAACAAGGGCCAACATAAATAAAGTGCACAAGCATAGGAATAAATGCGTCAAGAAAACAATCATGCCATGATGAATGATGCACAAGTTGCATGGCAATAAAGTAGCATGGCATGGGTGAGATGTGGTATGCAAGAATAAGTCATTTTATTAAGGTTTGGTCTCATTTTATTGTCATAATAGTTGCTGTATATTATATATTTACATGATGCATGCTGCAATTGAAGTCATGGATAGCGTAAACAGAAAGGTCTCGTCGAGCTGATCATTTTAGACATATCATTTGTTAAATTCGGAGTTATAGATCAAAAGTTAATAATTATTTAAGTTCCGGTGGCATTTGTTGTAATTTAATTCAACTTGGAATTTGAAATGTGCAAAAGGCAATTTGAATGGCATATTTGAAATCCTCACATTTTTCTGAACTCAAAACATATATCATTTGTATTATTTGGATTTATAATTGAAAAGTTATTTAAAACTGAATTGAAATTTGAATTTGAATTAATTTAGAAAAGATTTGAATTTAAACAGACTCTGGAAAACTTTTAACACCCAGGCTAATCCAACCCTAGTCACAGACAGGTGGGGACAGGCGCACCTGGACCCACACGCCAGTGGCTGAGAGGAAGAAGGACCGCGGGTTAAATAAACAAAACAAGAGGACCCTTTTTAGAAAACTTCCACCGACGCTGCCAGTGGGCCTGGGCTGGACCGCGGGTTGGCAAAACAAAAGAGGGGGGGGGGGTATTCGCAAAGTGGCCAACGCGCACTGTTTTTCTTCCCCTGAACCTGACAGAGCATGCGACAGACGCTCGCGCGACGCACGCGGCGCGGTGGGGGTTCGATCCAGGGATCTGGGGCGCGCGCAGACGCGGCTACCACTGCGGTGGCTGGGGCTAGGTGACGGAGAGGTGGGCGCGTGCTAGATAGGGCTATGCGGCGCGTGTTAGCGGCAGGCGCTCGCGAACTCTGGCGCGCGGAGGCTGCTCGACGTAAAGACCGCCGCGTCCAGGAAGCGACGGGGAACGGGAGTATGTCTGGGAGGCAGGGATGCTCACCGCGGGTGTGCTGGTGCAGATGGTTCGGTCAGGGGCGCGCTTGATCGGCGGCGAGGCAGACGCGCTAGGGGAGCTAGGGTTCGGCGGTGCGCGTCGGCGTCCAGGCTCCTGGGGGCTTCTTCTCCTTGGCGACGCAAACGGGGCGATGCAGGGGACCTCCGGGGCTTCCTCGACGCCCGCAGCGTCCACGCCACCGGCTAGGTAGATGGGGCAGGGGGGTAGACTGGCGGTGGATGGCGAGGCGAGGTAGAAGGCGAGGAGAGGAAGGGAAGAAGAGGGCGAAGCCCTGGCGGATCTGGGGACGGCTAGAGGGCGAGGGAGAGGATAAGAAGAGAGGGGGCATGTGGGGTTTGCGTGGGGGAGGGGAAGGTGGCCTCGGTGCCACCTTTTCTCTCCTCACGTGCATGGCATGGGTCCAGGGGGTGGCGCGGCAGGACTGGGAAGGGGAGAGGGAGGCTGGCAGGTGGACCTGAGGGGGAGCTCGTGGCCAGGCAGGTAGGAGGGGCCCTAGGGCAGGGAGAGAAAAGAGGGGGGAAGAGGTGAGAGGGAGAGTGGCCGGCTCGGGCTAGGGTTTGGGGGTGGACGGTAGTAGGTGGGGCCAGGGTGGCCAGGTGGGTCCAGCAAGGTAGAGAGAGGGGGGTAAGAGAGGGGTGTGAGCTAGGGCATGGTAAACATGTGGCCATGCTAGGTTAGCTAGAGAGGGGAGAGATACACACTTAGGGTTTGGTTTAGATTAGGTGGGTTTTAGGGTGTAGGTTAGAGAGGGTATGGGGTGGCTTAGGGTTTAGGTTTAAGAGAGGGGTAGGATATATGGAGTGGTACTTGCCAAGATCAAACTTGCTCTAGTCAAGCTCAAACAAGAACAAGACAAGACAAAGAGAGGGAGAGAGATGAGGTGCTAGGGTTAGGCTAGATAGGGTGTGGTTTAAAGAGGGGGGTGAAGAGAGAGGAGTGGCATGGTTTAGGGTTTGCTTTTGTCAAGATCAAGCCAAGAACATGCCTAGACCCAACGAGATCGAGACAAGAAAAGATAGGGATGAGGTGATATGGTTTAAGCAAGATCACACTAGATCAAGCCAAAGATAGGGAGATGATGAGATATGAGATGATCCACTTAGAATTCAAATAAAACCAAATACTAGAAAAGGTGGCACTTGCATGGCCCATGCAAAATAATTAATGCCATATTTATCCTTGTGAAAACAATAATATTAACATGGCATTATTCATATGCATTCCCAAAAGGTGGGCAAAGGCCAAGCATAAGATTATGGGTGGAATTCCAACCAACCAACATGAGCTAGAGGTAAACTCAATTAAAATGCCAAGCTCATATTAATTGGATGGTGGAATTATAAGGTAGAGAAAGAAAAGGTGGTGGAGTTAATAAGAGATATGCCCCCAAATCAACTTGGGCATTTAGCAATATATCAAGAACCAAATACAATATCAAGAGGCAACTACAATTAATAATGCACATGAGATAAGAACCAAACAAGAAGGGGTTTTGTATGATGCTCAAATGCAGGGTGGCATGATGACATGAGCATGACATGATGATGATGCAACAATTATATGTAGGAAGTGGCCCTTTTTATTACTAGAACAAGTAGCATTACAGGTGTTAGACAACTGGGATGCTACACCCTCGTTGTAGTGCCTGGGTATTTGATACCGGTTCAGTTGCTAATATTTGTAACTCGAAACAGGAGCTACGAAATAGACAGCGGCTTGCGAGGGATGAGGTGACGATGCGCGTTGGCAACGGATCAAGAGTTGATGTGATGGCCGTCGGCACGCTCTCCTTAGTTTTACCTTCGGGATTAGTTTTAAACCTTAATAAGTGTTATTATGTGCCTGCGTTGAGCATGAACATTATTTCTGGATCGTGTTTATTGCAAGACGGTTATTCATTTAAATCGGAGAATAATGGTTGTTCTATTTATATGAGTAATATCTTTTATGGTCATGCACCTCTTGTGAATGGTTTATTTCTTCTAAATCTCGAAAGGGATGAAACACACATCCATAACATTGAGGCTAAGAGATGCAAAGTAGATAGTGATAATACTACTTATTTGTGGCACTGTCGTCTAGGTCATATTGGTGTAAAGCGCATGAAGAAACTCCATTCTGATGGACTTTTGGAGTCTCTTGATTTTGAATCATTTGACACATGCGAACCATGCCTCATGGGCAAGATGATCAAAACCCCGTTCTCCGGTATGATGGAGCGAGCAACAGACTTGTTGGAAATCATACATACCGATGTATGCGGACCGATGAGTGTTTCGACGCGCGGTGGATATCGCTATTTCCTCACTTTTACCGATGACTTAAGTAGATATGGGTATATCTATTTAATGAAACATAAATCTGAAACATTTGAAAAGTTCAAGGAATTTCAGAATGAAGTGGAGAACCATCGTAACAGAAAGATTAAGTTTCTACGATCCGATCGTGGAGGTGAATATTTGAGTTATGATTTTCTCACGCATCTTAAAGCAAGTGGAATCGTTTCACAACTCACGCCACCCGGAACACCACAGCGCAATGGTGTGTCTGAACGCCGGAATCGAACCCTATTAGATATGGTCCGATCAATGATGTCTCTTACTGATTTGCCGTTATCATTTTGGGGTTATGCATTAGAAACCGCTGCATTCACTTTAAATAGGGCTCCATCTAAATCCGTTGAGACGACACCGTATGAACTGTGGTTTGGTGCTAAACCTAAGTTGTCGTTTCTTAAAGTTTGGGGATGCGAAGCTTACGTCAAGAAGTTGATGCCGGACAAGCTCGAACCCAAAGCGGAGAAATGCGTCTTCATAGGATACCCTAAGGAAACTATTGGGTATACCTTCTATCACAGAACCGAAGGCAAAGTGTTTGTCGCAAAGAACGGTTCCTTTCTTGAGAAGGAGTTTCTCTCGAAAGAAGTGAGTGGGAGGAAAGTAGAGCTAGACGAGGTTATTGAACCTTCTCTTGAATTGGAGAGTAGCGCAGCACCTGAAATTGTTCCAGTGCCGCCTGCACCAACAATAGAGGAAGCTAATGACAAGGATCATGAAGCTTCGGACGATGCTGCTACTGAACGTCGCAGGTCGACAAGGTTGCGTGCCCCTCCTGAGTGGTACGGCAACCCTGTCTTGACTGTCTTGTTAGTAGAAGATAGTGAACCTACGAACTATGAGGAAGCGATGATGAGCCCAGAATCTGAGAAATGGCTGGAAGCCATGAAATCCGAATTGGGATCCATGAGCGAAAACCAAGTATGGACTTTGGTGGATCCTCCTAGCGACCGAAAGGTCGTTGAGTGCAAATGGATATTCAAGAAGAAAACGGACGCGGATGGTAATGTTACTGTCTATAAAGCACGACTTGTCGCAAAAGGTTTTCGATAAGTTCAAGGTGTTGACTACGATGAGACTTTCTCTCCCATAGTGATGTTTAAGTCCATTCGGATTTTATTAGCAATTGCTGCGTTTCATGATTATGAAATATGGCAGATGGATGTCAAGACTGCTTTCCTCAATGGGAACATTGATGAAGAGTTGTATATGATGCAACCCAAAGGTTTTGTCGATCCTAAGGATGCTAGTAAAGTATGCAAACTTCAGCATTCCATTTATGGACTGAAGCAAGCATCTCGGAGTTGGAACCTTCGTTTTGATCAAGTGATCAAGAGTTTTGGATTTGTTCCAAATTGCTACGAAGCTTGTATCTACAAGAAAGTGAGTGGGATCTCGGTGACGTTTCTGGTACTGTATGTGGATGACATATTGATTATCGGAAATGACATCAACATGCTTAACAATGTGAAGAGTTATTTGAACAAGTGTTTTTCAATGAAAGACCTAGGTGAAGCTGCTTATATATTGGGCATCAAAATCTATAGAGATAGACAAAGACGCCTGATAGCTTTAAGCCAGAGTACATACCTAGACAAAGTTCTGAAAAGGTTCAGAATGGATAAGGCAAAGAAAGGTTCAGTGCCTATGTTGTCAGGTAAGATATTGAGCAAGGCTCAGTGTCCAGCTACGGTAAATGATAGGGAAGCTATGAGCAAAGTGCCTTATGCCTCGGCCATAGGTTCCATCATGTATGCCATGCTGTGTACTAGACCGGATGTGTCCAATGCTCTTAGTTTGACGAGCAGATATCAAAGTGATCCAGGAGTGGAACACTGGACAGCCGTGAAGAACATCCTAAAGTACCTAAATAGAACTAAAGAAATGTTCTTAGTATATGGGGGTGATGAACAGCTTGTCGTAAAAGGTTACGTCGATGCTAGTTTCGACACCGACAAGGATGATTCCAAATCTCAGACAGGATACGTTTATATTTTGAATGGAGGAGCTGTGAGCTAGAGAAGCTGCAAGCAAAGCGTGATCGCGGGATCTACAGTGGAAGCGGAATACATGGCTGCTGCAGAAGCGTCAAGTGAAGGAGTTTGGATCAGAAACTTCATCACTGAGCTTGGCGTGGTTCCAAGTGCATTGGACCCACTTGAGATATTGTGTGACAACACTGGCGCCATAGCACTCGCTAAGGAACCAAGATATCATCCAAAGACCAAGCATATCAACCGCAAGTTTCATATAATCCGAGATTATATAGCAGATGGAGATCTGAAGATTAGCAAAGTACATACGGATCTGAATGTCGCAGATCCATTGACTAAACCTCTTCCACGTGTAAAACATGATCAACACCTCAGTGCCATGGGTGTGAGATTGTTGCCAGATGTAAACTAGATTATTGACTCTAGTGCAAGTGGGAGACTGTTGGAATTATGCCCTAGAGGCAATAATAAAGATGTTATTATTATAATTCTTGTTCATGATAAAGTTTATATTCCATGCTAGAATTGTATTAAGCGGAAACATTAATACTTGTGTGGTTTGTGAACAACACCGTGTCCCTGGTACGCCTCTAAGGACTAGCTCATTGATCAATGATGGTTAAGGTTTCCTAACCATAGACATGAGTTCTCAATTGATAATGAGATCATATCATTGGGAGAATGATATGATGGACAGACCCAAACTAAGCGAAGCAATTACATCGTATCATCGTGTTCATCTTTGCGAAGCTTTTCCTATGTCAAATATTGTATTCCTTAGACCATGAGATAATACAACTCCCTGGTATCGGAAGAAAGCTTTGAGGTCATCAAACGTCATCCTATGAGAGGGTGATCATAAAGGTGTCTCTCAGGTAATCGGAAAGTATCTGTTGGGTTGTATGTATCGAGATGGAATTTGTCCCTCCCAAGTTGGAGAGATATACTTCGGGCCCACTCGGTAATCGATATCAACACCGCTTGCAAGCATGTGGTTAAGGAGTTAATCACAAAGTGATATCGGATTACGGAACGAGTAAAGTACTTGCTGTGAACGATATTGAACTAGGTATGACGGTACCGACGATCGAATCTCGGGCAAGTAAAATATCGCGAGACGAAGGGAATATATATATGGGATTGATTGAATCCTGGCATCGTGGTTCATCCGATATGATCATCGATGAATGTGTGGGAGTCAATATGGGTGCCCAGACCCCGCTGTTGATTATTGATAGAAGATCATGTCTGCATATTCTCGAACCCGCAGGGTCACACACTTAACGTATCTCGACGCTAGGATAGATTGGATAATTGGTTTATGAATTTTTGTTCGGAGTCTCGGATGGGATCCGGGACATCACGAGAGGTTCCGGAGTGGTCCGGAGAATAAGATTCATATAAGGCAGTGCAGTTTTTGGAGTTCGGAATTGTTCCGGGTTAATCGGTATTGTACCGGAAGCTTCTAGAACCTTCCGGAAGGGGACCAACGTGGCCCCACCTTCCGGGAGGGGGCATGGGCCTATGAGGGAGTGTCCTGGCCGCATTGGGCCAGGGGCACAAGGCCCCATAGGGCCCAGCCGATCCTAGAGAGTTTAAATCGTTTAAACTAGAGATAGGGTTTCTAGAAGAGGGGAGAGTCCATGCCCCCCACTCCTTATCCTTTGGGCTTGGGGGAGGGGCTAGGGCTGCGCCCCCCTCTATATAAAGAGGGGTGGGGGCGCACCAACCCTCCACACCTCTCCTCCAAACCCTAGCCGCCTTGCTAGCTTTCCTCTCTCCCTCCCGACTGTTTGTAGGCGAAGCCCTGCTGCAGAAATTCTCCACCAGATACACCACGCCGTCGTGTTGTAGATCCAATCTATCTCTCCACCATACTTGCTGGTCTGAGGAAGGAGGAGACGTCGAGGTGCTGCACGTGTGCATCTCACGGAGGCACCGCCGCTTGTGGTGCTAGATCGGATCGGATCGCGAGGAGGAGAAGCGAGTACGACTACATCACGCACGTTCCGACGAACGTTCCGCTGTGCGAATCTTCAAGGGTATGAAGATCTAATCCAATCTCTCTCGTTGATTGCATCTTCTAGATTAGATCTTGGCTTTCCCTCTATTCGCATCCGTAGAAAATTTTGATTTACTATGCCGCGATACCCTTCATGATTCACTATAACTACAGCCACAGACCGTAGGTCGTAGGCAATGCAAGTTTTCATAAACATTTCTTCAAAGGTTGCTTTTATTCTGAAAAGCTATGTCCGTCAGCCTTCACGGGTTTACCAGAACTTTCATGGAGTTCCTTTCCTGCCGCGTTCGCAGCTCCATCCCAGAACAGGGAGTAACAAGTTACAGTTCTTACACTCTACAGAGGTGCGTTACTTTACCCATGAGAGATCAACTCTTTGTTGCAGAACCGGGCAGCTTATTCCCGTCCACAATTCCATGATGTGGGGCACAGAAGATGATCCAAGCCAATCACTGCCCCCTTCGCGACCTTGCATGCCTCCTTGGTGTACACCATGCCCACATAAAGAATTACGGCAATGGTTTATACAAACCGTTAGATGTCAGAACTATCGTGGGACGTTGAGGGTTCCCACCCATATGCTGCATATCCTGTATGAATTACCAATTGATATGCACGCTACGAGGATAACAGCCACGACCTGCACATCCGGCGTCATGCGAGAGGAAGAAGATACAACTGACTTTCTTCGTCCCATTCCAAATCTCATTGTCAACGCGTAATATACGGCGCAAGAATCACTGGCGACATTGGTTGTTAAGTCCTAGGTGATATAGTTCTGAACAGTGGTATTCCAACTGTCAGATTTAATAGATTAGCTGATCACCCTAGATCAGTAACCAATAGTTCACATTATTATCAAAAATAGTGTTTTTAGACCTTTTTCAAATGCAGGTGATAACAACACTGGATTTGTAAAATACTTTACAGAAAATAAACAAAGGACATGAGAAAGTGTGAACTTGCCTTTTGTGATTGCCAGATTATGCACTCACGGTCTTCGAGTCAGTATAAGATCCAAAATCTGAAATCAGCATCATTGGTCCGGTAAGGACTAATGTTTAAAGAAGCAATATGCTTTTATGCATAAGTAATGTGATGCACGTTCTAAACGCAAATCCCAGGAATAACGTTGTCCTAGGGTTTGGATTCCGGAAATGGTTACTTTGGAATATGTGGTCCTTTTAGATAAGTTTCACATTTGTGCTTCTATTAGAGCTTATAAGTGGTTGTGAGCAACACATATTTAGCAATAAAATATATACTTATGAAATACTAGTTAAAATTGCTTATATAAGAGTTCTTGTTGGAAGTGGCAAAAAGAATAACCTTCGAAGAAAAGGTTTCTCTTCTAAGGTTTAAACAAGCTTTGGGGTTAGTTGAGTTGGGTAGCTGTTATTTATGTTTGCTCGAATGGTTTGGGTTTGAGATGTTTTTATAACTTAACTACTTCAGACCAAAGTTAACTATAAAACATATAGTAATGTTTATTGTATTATATTTAGATTTTTGGAGACTAAAGTTAACTTTAAAATATAGACAATTTTGAAAGGATAATATTTATAACATTTGTATCTTATGTATCTCGAATGTTTCCTTTAGGTTACTTAAGATTGGTTATCCTTTTACTTGGTGTAGTGGTTTCTTGATTCTATAATGGAGTGGTATTATTTACCTTTTATAGATGAGTGTGTATGGTTTATGAACCAAGATATATTTTTACTTAACTATTTATGAACTTATTATAGTGTTGTGGTAGTTCTTGTAACTTGGTGGTTAAAGTAGATAGGAATGATCTGATTTATTCACAAGTTGTTCTTTAAGGTTTTTATCATGAATTGGAATCCTTTGAGAAAATAATCTTCCCTCAAGGTTGAGGATAATTTAAATAAAAAGGGTATTTATAATGTTTTAAACCATTATGGCCTTGTATTATTAAATTTAAGACTAATACTATTTATTAGACTTATTTGACTCATTTTAGGAATATTAATAAATTTTATTTATCCTTATAGGAATTATTAATAAAGTAAATAAGTTTAAATTTGAGTTATTAAAATATTTGAATTTTTATTTAACTCAAAAGTAGAATATTAGATTTTTAACATGTAAATATTACTTTTGTGATCATTTTGGTATATTACATTTATTTTTGTGATTTATAAATAATAAGATATGATTTTTATAATTCTTATTACTTTATAATTACTTACTAAATAATGAATACTTAACTAAGTGAAATAATAATACATGATTATGGTTTCAAGTTATAATTTTTATTTTTTTAAGATTTTTGTATCTTATTCATATTAATAACATTTTCCATTATTAAAATATGAATTATCAAAGTTTTATTTCTTATAAAAACTTTATTAAATAACATTTGTTTAAATACTTATCACAATAATATTTGATAATAGTTTTAAGTTATAGATTTTATTTTTCTGAAAGTTTTCATCTATTATACATATTTTTCTGAATTATAGATCAAAAGTTATTAATTAAACAAGATTTAATCCTTTATTTGATTTCTGGAATATTATTAATTGGGTTTATAACATTTTATTTATTTTTTAAACAGGAAATACTTTTTACACCGCACCTAAAACTAGCCCGAGTCACTAACTAGTGGTCCATTCTCCACCTCAGCTCTTAGGTTAAAGAAATTGCATTTGTTATCGATTGGTTAGCTACCCCCAGTCAATGAAATATGGGCCCTAGGCCATGTCACTTGCCACGCGAGATAACGACCAGTCAAACTAGTTGACGTGGTCTAGGGTGGCGTCGGCGTGACATAACGATTGCGTCAGCACCACCACTGCCGTCAGTGGTTGGTCGCCGGCGACGATCTATTGCGCCCTAGTAAACGAAATGAACCTAGTTCGAATTGGTGCAACATGCTGAGTCCTAAAGTGGCGGCGCCGCTCGGAAATCGTCATCGAAGCCTCATCTCCGACGAGCTCCGACGGTGCTACATGATGAGAGGACGATTTACAACGAGATAAGATGATTTAAGGATGCTGGAAGGTTCAGGAACTCGCCCTGATGATTATAGAGCGGTCGAGGAGGCTTGGTAATGGCCACGACGGTCGAGGAAAACGAATGCTCGATTTCACATGATTCCCGGCGAGCGGGCCTCCATGCTTGGTTCTAGATGGTTCAGTCCACTACGGCGCGTCTAACGGTGGCTATCACGAGGCGAGGGGTGGTCAGAGTTGGCTGGAACGATGATCTCCGACGAGCTAGGTTTTCGGGTGCGGAAGGGAAGTGAGTCTGGAGAGCGAGATTGGGGATGAGGATGAGCAGGGATGTCATGGTGGCCTTCTTGTCCTCTCCCGGCGACGGCGACATTGATCATGGCGCAAGGACGACGATGTCGGCATCGGGTGGCGGCGAGCTCCTCCAGCGAGCTGTCTGTGTGCGTGAGGATGACGACGACGGCTGTTTTGCGAATAACCCCCTAGAAATTCTTTCAGCTCAACCCGCGGTCCTTTCCTGACCCCACTCGTCAGTCACATATGGAAACGAGCTGGGCTCGGTGCTGGGCTTTTGTGGGCTGCATATGGCATCAGATAAGTATAGGGGTGTTGGGCCACGGCGAGGTAATGTTTTTATTTGTTTTACCTTTTTCTATTTTCTGTTTTCCTTTTCAGATTTGAATTTGATTTATATTTTGAACTTTTCTTGGTAGGATTTATTTGCTAGATAATTGCAATAATACTAGAATATATTTAGTATCATTTGTGAACTTTTATTATATATTGGTGGCTAAAGCATTACCATGATAATCCTTTAATCATTTATTGCTTAAGTTCTTAGTTGGCTAAGCAAGGCTTTATCAATCCTAGTTTTCATTGTCTTGAAATTATCTTCTTAGGATCTCATATTGGATTTAAAGTTATTAATGGACTATGCTCCCTTTAAAAGATTTAAGTAGATGTCATGATGAGATCAAGAAATAGTAGATCAATGGTTGCTAGTTAAAGAATTTGTGAATCAATGGGGAATTATCCAACATTGATGAACAACAAATAGTAAGATAAGTTCCATAAAGATTGCTATAGAAAGAAAGATATATAGTAGATGGTCTTGACTTAGTCTCTTTCCAACTCCAACTCATTAAAGAGTTAAAGTTAAGTATTACTATGATACTCATAGGAAGGATAGATAAGAATAAGATAGGTCAGGATTAGTCATTACATTTATATTACTTTAGTTTGTAATCTTATCTTGGCAGTTATGAATTGTTGTGTTGAATATGATGATAGAATCCCTTAAGGATCAGATATTAATTATTTAAGCAATGTATTATGAGTGACATTTTATTATATCTAGTATACCCTTAGACCAAATCATGTTTATCCAAATAAGGTTTTAGCAAAGGTCATATTGAAACTTATCACAGTTAACTTGATGATCTACTTCAATTCCATCAAGTTAAGAGAAGCTTCAATCAATTTGACAAGTTCTGTTTTAAAAGCGCGAAAATTATTTGGATTTTCTATGCATGAATGCAATGCACACCTCTGGGTTCAGCTTATTTCTAAGCTCTAATGCTGGGATGTTACAGACTCTCCCCCTTAAAATAAACTTCATCCTCGAAGTTCGCAAACTCTCTTGTTTAGGAGTAAGGAATTATTTTGTAGTGGTTGCTACATTCTCCACTCCATGATGACCTTAAATGGAATTATTTGGAGTATTCCATAACCTGATTAGATATCCTAATCCAATTCTTTTTATTTAATCATCAAACTTTATTACTATTTTAAGTACAATTTAGAGGTTCTCACTAAAACAAGTTTTAAGTTTCTATATGCCCGTTGTTTGTGGTCAAAAGTCTATATTTCTATTCATGTCATAGTATAGTTGATACTGGTATTCCTTCCAAGATTGGATTTGAACTCATTTAGTCCATACCCATTGGAATTTCTTATTCTCATTACTTGTCCAGTTGGGTGTTCTCTAATACTTCTTAAGGTTTACTTAAGAGTTGTTTCTTCTTGAATGGGTTGGTTAAATGTATTACTTATCACCTTCAAGCTTATACCTTCTTAAGGTTTTTAAATAATGTTTCATTATTACCTATAGTACTTTCTTCAACTTTCATTCATAATGTCTACTCTCCCCCTTAGGTTTTACTAATAGTCTTTAAACTACATACATAGAGACCATTGGTTCTTAAACTAGAATGTTGGTTCCTGTTCAGCTTATATTTTACTAGTTTAGGGTCCAATGAAAGATTATATGGTGTATCCACATAGTTGTGGATCTCCGAAGCAAATCTTTCAACACTATATGTCGTAATTACTATTGGAAATTTTTGCTGGGATAAAGCTAACTTTGCGAAGCCTCTCGAAAGACGATCGCCTTTAAATTTTTATACTTCCTTAGGTTTTACTTAACTTAAGCCAAATTTAATGCTCTTTATGCAACCATTAAGATGATTTGGTTAACTATGTCAACCAAATACCAGCTGCAGACAAAATACTAACCGCGGATCAGAATGCCGACTAGGGATTAGGTACCAAAGGCGGATCCTTCTGGGTGGTAGGTACTTCCTTATAGTTTCCGACCTACAACTGGCATTCTCTCCGAATTGTTAGAGCTTGAATACCCCTTTTGGTTCCAAGGCATCTTCTTGGTACTTTTGCATGATACTTCCATGAACTTGGTACAACTCTTTCATTAACTTCTTAGCATCTTACCTACTTTGAATGAACGTTCAGTTTATCATATCTTGTTGCTGACTAATAATGATCTAAGCTTGATCCATCCTCCAAATGGTGTTAATACCCCTTATATCATGCTACATCCTTCAAGTTAGTCTTCCTTATGATCTTAGAAACTTGTCACTCCCTTACACGAATTCCCGTTTCTATCTAGGTCTATAACATCAAGTAATAATTGGGTGTTAGATCATGCATTTGCACACCTAATTAAACTTCATGTATAGATCTAGTCAATCAAGAAGAATCAAAAAGATCCAAAAGTCGATAAACAACAAAACAGATACCATGTATTACACATAGGTTTTAAATAATTTACAAATGTACTAGATGATCCAACGGTTTGCTCCATACCTATCTACACAACTATCTTACAAGAACCTCTTGTTCTTGTGGATATATCCTCACTTATTTCGGCAAACTCTTCAAACTACAATACGCATTACCCTCTATATACATTATTCAAGCCCTCATCCCTTGAGATGTCGTTCCTTTCTTGCTTTCATCTTCCTCTAGTGCTTCCTGGAGTTCCGTCCATGATGACGTGAAGTCCTACGACTGCCTTCTAGAGCATAAGAGCATCTAGGAGGTGCGTATTCTTGATTAGAAGTACTGAGACTAAGATTAGTCATTGAAAAATGACTAGAGTTGGCGTAATCTTCCACCGAATATTCCGGGTTTTCTGGCAACGCTTCCTCATAGTAAGTTGGTTCCTTAGCTTTTTCTTGGATCCAATCATATATATTGGTTATCTTGCAAGCAAGTGATTTGATCACTAGAATGTTATATCACGGGAACGAGAAAAGGGTGCATGTCAGTAACGAGATAAAACTAGGTATGGATATACCGATGATCGAATCTCGGACATGTAATATATCGTGAAACAAAGGGATTAAGATACTAGCGTAAAAGGTTCCGACGATCACAAGAAAGTCATCGTTGAATGTGTGGGAGTCAGTATGGGTCTCCAGATCCCGCTTCTGATTATTGATCCGAGAGGGGTCTTGATCATGTCCACATTATTCATGAACCGTAGGGTGACACACTTAAGAGACACCGACATCCAATTGGAGCAAAAGTTTCATGCCGAAAGAATGAACAAGCGCAGGAATTTATTTCACTAGATACCGAAACAGGTTTTCGGGTGAAATTGCATAAAGTGGTTATGCATGTGAAATAGAATTCTAGCAAGGGGTTATTTGTGAATGTTTTTCATTAAAGTAATTGACAAAATTCTGAATAAAATAAAAAAGTTTTATTTAATGAGAGTTTGCATTAAATTTGGTGGAAATTTAATGGCAAGTTTGAGTGGGATTTTGAGTGGAGGGAATTTAAAGGAATTTTGTGAGTGGAGTGTCCACCCACATGAAGAGGGGAGGGAAAGGGGGCAGCCCCCATGCGCCGGCCACCCCCTTGGGGTTCCCCCCTCCTCCTATAAAAGGCACCCCTCTCCTCACTTCTCACTCACACCTCCTCGTGAAGGATCTCTCTCCCCCTCTAGAATTTATCCCCCATGGTCTCGGACTAGCGAGATACATGTTCCCGGTGGCTATTCGGCAAGAAAGAGTTGTTCTTCCGCTGCATCGCAGGAGCGAGGAGGCGGAGGTTGCTCGGTGCCTCGAACGTGTGTGCGAGCACGAATGCGCTGCTGATTTGCAGCGCTAGGACTTCCTCTCGATCTTGAGATCGGCAAGAGATCGTCTACATCAACCACGAGTCGAACTCGTTAAGCTTTGTCGGTCTTCAAGGGTATGTTCTCTACGGACATACATCCGCCCGTTGTTTGTATCTAGTAGATAGATCTTGGTACATAGTTCACATCATAGGAAATTTTTTGTTTTCTATGCTGCGAACCCTACAGTGGTATCAGAGCCGGATCTATGCGTAGATGCTTTACACGGGAAGTACACATATGAGTATGTGGGCGATGATGATCAAGTTGTTGCTCCTTAGTTGTAATTTTGGATATTGGTGGCATAGTGGGATGAAGCGGCCCGGACAAACTTTACATGTCCTCGCACATGAGGCCTGTTCCACGCTTGACATGCAACTAGTTTGCATAAGTGGCTAGCGGGTGTCTGTCTCTCCTACTATAGTCAATATCTATTTTGCAACGAGTTGTCAACAATTTGGTTATCCTCGTTGTGGTTCATGTTCGTAGGTAAGAACGGTTCTATCTCTAAAGCCCTAAGCCACCTAAAGCTTGCAATGGATAAATTAGAGGCGTCTAGTTTAGATTATTGTTGGGATAGTGTTATGATATGGTGATGTTGTAAGTAGAAGTATGAGATGATATTCTGACAACATACATAACGTGTAATCTCCATAGACCTTGGACTTACACATATAGGTATGATAGTGATCATACCACGATGCACACGATAGAGATCATATGCGGGAACCATATCATTTCACTAATAAACATGTGATGTTTGATAGCATCTTATATTGCTTGTTTAGCGCTTTGTTAGCATAATAAGATGATCCCTCATTTAAATATCAAGATAAGAATGTGTTCTTCCTTTAGTATGCACCGATTATGTTTTCGTCGCTCCAAGACATCACGTGATGATCAGGTGTTCTTGGATCCACGACCATATTTTGGGTGTAAAATAGTTACACACGCGAATACTAAGGTTCTAACTTGGCGAGCCTAGCATGTACAGACATGGCCTCGGAACACGGACCGAAAGGTTAAGCATGAGTCATATAGTAGATATGATGCCCATTTGATGCTCGCCTTTGAAGCTATACCAACTCACGTGATGATTGGACTTGGTATAGTGGATTTGGTTCATGTAATCACCAAAAAGGCACGAGGTATGTTGTTTTTGAGTGGGAGTTCATTCGTAATATGGATTAGTTGAACTCAATCTATCATAAACTTAGTCTAAACTTTACAAATTCTGTTGTAGATGGCACCACCTGCTTTTAATTTCAATGTGTTCATGGAGAAAGAGAAACTTGCAACGAACGGTAGAAACTTTACCGAATGGGCCATGAATTTGAGGATTCTACTCTCTGCTGCACAAAAGCAATATGTGCTAGAAGCGCCGCTAGGCCCCCCACCCTTTGAGGATGCCCCTAATGAGGAGAAGAATGTCTATCAGACTCGTCAGGAGGACCACAACTTAGTTCATTGCGGCATATTGTATGGGCTAGAGCCGGAACTTCAAAAACGTTTCGAAAACGGCAATGCATTTGATACAATGGGTGAGTTGAAAATGATTTTCGACACACATGTTGCTGTAGAGAGATACAACACTTCAGAAAAGTTCTTTAGTTGCATGATGGAAGAGCACAGTTCCGTTAGTGAGCATGTACTCAAGATGTCGGGTTACACCGATAAGCTTGTGTCCTTGGGAATATCGATTCCCATTGACTTAGGCATCCATCGTGTTCTGCAGTCTCTGCCACCTAGCTATAAGAGCTTCGTGATGAACTATAATATGCAAGGCATGAAGAAGTCTCTCCCCGAGCTTCTGTCAATGCTTAAAACTGCAGAAGTGGAGATAAAAAAGGAACATCAAGTGTTGATGACCAATAGGAACACTGGTTTCAAGAAAGACAAGAAGGGAAAACGGAAGGGAAGTAAGGGCGGCAAGCCGGTTGCCATGCCTAAAAAGAAACCCCGAGTTGGACCTAAGTCTGATACCGAGTGCTACTATTGTAAGGGGACTGGCCACTGGAAGCGCAACTGCCCCAAGTATTTGGCAGACAAGAAGGCTGGCAAAGCAAACAAAGGTATATATGCTATACATGTTATTGATGTGTACTTAACTAGTGCTCGCAGTAGCACCTGGGTATTTGATACCGGTTCAGTTGCTAATATTTTTAACTCGAATTAGGGGCTGCGGAACAAGTGACCGCTGGCAAGGGGTGAGGTCAAGATGCGTGTCGCCAATGGATCAAGCGTTGATGTGATCGCCGTCGGAACGCTACCTCTCCATTTGTCATCGGGATTAGTTATAAACTTGAAATAATTGTTATCTGGTGCCTGCACTGAGCATGAACATTGTATCTGGATCGTGTTTGATGCGAAGTGGTTATTCATTTAAATCCGAGAACAATGGTTGTTCTATTTATATGAATGAAATATTTTATGGTCATGCAACGATGATGAATGGTTTATTTCTATTAGATCTCGATGATAATGTTACACATATTCATAATGTTGATGCTAAAAGGATTAAACTTAATGATGATATATCCGCATATATGTGGCACTGCCGTCTAGGTCATATTGGCATTAAACGCATGAAGAAGCTCCATTCGGATGGACTTTTGGAATCACTTGCTTTTGAATCATTTGATACATGTGAGCCATGCCTTATGGGCAAGATGACTGGAACGCCGTTTTCCGGTTCAATGGAACGGGCGACAGATTTATTGGAAATCATACATTCTGATGTATGTGGTCCAACGAGTGTGTCGGCGCGAGGTGGATATCGTTATTTTGTTACTTTCACGGATGATTTAAGTAGATACGGTTATATCTACTTGATGAAACACAAGTCTGAAACCTTTGAAAAGTTCAAGGAATTTCAGAATGAAGTGGAAAATCATCATAATAGAAAGATCAAATTTCTATGGTCCTACCATGGAGGTGAGTATCTAAGTTACGAGTTTAGCACTCACATGAAAGAGTGTGGAATTGTTTCACAACTCACACCTGCCGGAACACCACAGCGAAATGGTGTGTCGGAACGTTGTAATCGTACTTTATTAGATATGGTTCGATCTATGATGTCTCTGACAGACTTGCCGTTGCCATTTTGGGGTTACGCACTAGAAACTGCCGCATTCACTTTAAATCGGGCACCATCTAAATCCGTTGAAAAGACACCGTATGAATTGTGTTTTGGAAACAAACCTAAGCTGTCATTTCTTAAAGTTTTGGGATGCGATGTTTATGTGAAGAAACTTCAACCGGATAAACTCGAACCCAAAGCGGAAAAATGCGTCTTCATAGGATACCCTAAGGAAACTATTGGGTATTCCTTCTATCACAGATCCGAAGGAAAGTTTTTGTTGCAAAGAATGGATCCTTTCTAGAGAAAGAGTTTCTCGCGAAAGGTGTGAGTAGTCGGAAGGTAGAACTCGAAGAGGTTATTGAACCTTCTCTTCAAAGTATGGCGAGTAGCGCAGCGCCGGAAGTTGTTCCGGAGTTGGCTTCACCTGTTGAAGAGGGAACTAATGATAATTATCATGAAACTCCGAAAGAGAGTACTACCTAACCTCGCAGGTCTAGCAGGACGTGTGCAGCTCCCGAGCTATACGGAAATCATGTCATGAATTTCATGGTTGATGAAAATGATGACCCTGCGACGTATGAAGAAGCGATGATGAGCCCGGATTCCAACAAATGGTTAGAAGCCATGAAATCCGAGATGGAATCCATGTATGAAAATCAAGTTTGGAACATGGTGGAATTACCTCATGTCCGAAAGGCCTTGGAGAACAAATGGATTTTCAAAAGGAAAACTGATGCTGATGGTAATGTGACCGTCTATAAAGCTCGACTTGTCGCAAAGGGGTTTCTACAAATTCAAGGAGTTGACTACGATGAGACATTCTCTCCCGTAGCGATGCTAAAGTCAGTTAGGATTATGTTAGCAATTGCTGCATATTTCGATTATGAGATATGGCAGATGGATGTCAAAACCGCGTTTCTCAATGGTAATATTGAAGAAGAGTTGTATATGATACAACCAAAGGGTTTTGTCGATCCTAAGGATGCTAACAAGGTGTGCAAGCTTCAGCGATCCATCTATGGATTGAAGCAAGCATCACGAAGTTGGAATCTCCGCTTTGATGAGGTGATCAAAGAGTTTGGATTTGTCCAAACTTATGGAGAAGCTTGTATTTACAAGAAAGTGAGTGGGAGCAATGTGGCATTTCTGATATTATATGTGGATGACATATTATTGATCGGAAATGATATAGATCTTTTAAACAGTGTTAAAAGTTATCTAAACAACAAATTTTCAATGAAGGACCTAGGTGAAGCATCATACATATTAGGCATAAAGATCTATAGAGATAGATCTAAGTGCCTAATAGGGCTATCGCAAAGTACATACCTTGATAAGATTTTAAAGAAGTTTAAAATGGACGGAAGTAAGAAGAGGTCCTTACCTATGTTACAAGGCAAGGCATTGAGTAAGACTCAAAGTCCGGCTTCGGCGGAAGAAAGAGAGATAATGGACAAAGTCCCCTATGCTTCAGCCATAGGCTCTATAATGTACGCCATGCTATGTACAAGACCGGATGTGGCACATGATATTAGTTTGACTAGTAGGTACCAATCGGATCCAGGTTCGCAACACTGGATAGCGGTCAAGAATATCCTTAAGTACTTACGAAGAACTAAGGATATGTTTCTTGTATACGGAGGTGAAGAAGAGCTCGTCGCTAAGTGTTATGTTGACGCTAGCTTTGACACCGATCCAGATGACTCTAAGTCTCAATCCGGATATGTATTTCTCATGAATGCGGAGCGGTTAGTTGGAGGAGCTCCAAACAACCTGTGCTGGCGGGATCAACAATGGAGGCCGAATATGTTGCTGCTTCGGAAGCGGCTCAGGAAGCAGTTTGGATGAAGGAGTTCATATACGAACTAGGAGTGGTTGGAAACGCGTTGGACCCAATGGTGATCTATTGTGACAACAATGGTGCCATTGCCAATGCCAAAGAGCCAAGATCTCACAAGCATTCCAAGCATATTAAGCGCCGGTTTCACTCCATCCGCGAGCATGTCAAGGATGGAGATATAAAGATTTGTAAAGTACACACAGATCTCAATGTAGCAGATCCATTGACTAAAAATCTCCCTAGAGCAAAACATGATCAACACCAGAACTCAATGGGTGTTAGATTTATCACTATGTAACTAGATTATTGTCTCTAGTGCAAGTGGGAGACTGAAGGGAATATGCCTTGAGAGGCAATAATAAAGTGTTTATTATGTGTATTCCAAGTATATGATAGATGTTTATTTTGCATGCTATAATTGTATTAATACGGAAACATTAATACATGTGTGTTTAATAAACAAACAGAAAGTTCCTAGTTATGCCTCTCTCATAAACTAGCTCGTTGATTAACAAGATGATAAAGGTTTCCTGATCATGGACATTGGATGTTGTTAATAACGGGATCACAACATTAGTTTAATGGTGTGATGAACATTCATCCGAACTATAGCATTACGATCAAACTCATTGAGTTTATATTGCTATAACAACTTACGAAGTGATCCTAATCCTTAGACCATGAGATCATGTCAATCACTAACACCGGAAGAGTTTCTTGATAACATCAAACGTCACACCGTAACACCGTGATTATAAAGATGGATTCAGAACTAATAAAGTGTTATGTTGAGGCCCATGGATCGAGAGTGGAATTTGTTCATCCCGATGACGGATAGATATACTCTGGGCCCTCTCGGTGATATCACATTGGTTATCTTGCAAACAAGTGATTTGATCACTAGAATGTTATATCACGGGAACGAGAAAAGAGTGCGAGTCAGTAACGAGCTAAAACTAGGTATGGAGATACCGATGATCGAATCTCGGATATGTAATATATCGTGAAACAAAGGGATTAAGATACTAGCGTAAAAGGTTCCGACGATCACAAGAAAGTCATCGTTGAATGTGTGGGAGTCAGTATGGGTCTCCAGATCCCGCTTCTGATTATTGATCCGAGAGGGGTCTCGATCATGTCCGCATTATTCACGAACCGTAGGGTGACACACTTAAGAGAAACCGACATCCAATTGGAGCAAAAGTTTCATGCCGAAAGAATGAACAAGCGTAGGAATTTATTTCACTAGATACCGAAACAGGTTTTCGGGTGAAATTGCATAAAGTGGTTATACATGTGAAATAGAATTCTAGCAAGGGGTTATTTGTGAATGTTTGTCATTAAAGTAATTGACAAAATTCTGAATAAAATAAAAGAGTTTTATTTAATGAGAGTTTGCGTTAAATTTGGTGGAAATTTAATGGCAAGTTTGAGTGGGATTTTGAGTGGAGGGAATTTAAAGGAATTTTGTGAGTGGAGTGTCCACCCACATGAAGAGGGGAGGGCAAGGGGGAGCCCCCATGCGCCGGACACCCCCTTGGGGTTCCCCCTCCTCCTATAAAAGGCACCGCTCTCCTCACTTCTAACTCACACCTCCTCGTGAAGGATCTTTCTCCCCCTCTAGAATTTATCCCCCATGGTCTCGGACTAGCGAGATACATGTTCCCGGTGGCTATTGGGCAAGAAAGAGTTGTGCTTCTGCTGCATCGCTGGAGCGAGGAGGCAGAGGTTGCTCGGTGCCTCGAACGTGTGTGCGAGCACGGATGCGCTGCTGATTTGCGGCGCTAGGACTTCCTCTCGATCTTGAGATCGGCAAGAGATCGTCTACATCAACCACGAGTCAAACTCGTTAAGCTTTTTCGGTCTTCAAGGGTATGTTCTCTACGGATATACATCTGCCCGTTGTTTGTATCTAGTAGATAGATCTTGGTACATAGTTCACATCGTAGGAAATTTTTTGTCTTCTATGCTGCGAACCCTACAATAGTCATTTACATAACACCAATGAAACACCGTTCACTAGTATTACATCCCTCAGAATGGCACAACAGAAACACAACGGGTCCAATACATGGCTAAAGGTTACAACTCACTCTTTACATAAGATCCAGAGAACACTCTAGGTTAAAGAGAGAGAAAGAACTTCTTACGGAGAATAATCAAAGATAAATAATGCAAGAACGGTTATTCTATTAAGTCTAGTATTCTGGCTAAGAGGTTGTCATTGCTGCTATTGCAATGCAATACAGAAATAGGTTCTTTGGCTAGAGATTATATTCCTATCTCATCAGTAACTTCGTCTTCACTTGAGTGGAGGTATATGTTGTCTTCCTTGTCTTCATTGAAGAGCTTTAGCTGGGCATGATAAGTCCTGGAGCATAACTTGATGTGGTTGTTGTCTAATCCAACTTTAGAATCTAGCAAGGGTTAAGAAGATACTTTGAGTACGAGCGTACTCAGCAAATTCACTAGAAAAGGAGTGTTTGATGCACTATAACTACATCCACAGACCGTAGGTCGTAGGAAATGCAAGTTTTCATAAACATTTCTTCAAAGGTTGCTTTTATTCTGAAAAGCTACGTTCATCAGCCTTCACGGGTTTACCAGAACTTTCATGGAGTTCCTTTCCCGCCGCGTTCGCAGCTCCATCCCGGAACAGGGATTAACAAGTTACAGTTCTTACACTCTACAGAGGTGCGTTACTTTACCCATGAGAGATCAACTCTTTGTTGCACAACCGGGCAGATTATTCCCGTCCACAATTCCATGATGTGGGGCCCAGAAGATGATCCAAGCCAATCACTGCCCACTTCGCGACCTCGCATGCCTCCTTGGTGTACACCATGCCCACATAAAGAATTACGGCAATGGTTTGTACAAACCGTTAGATGTCAGAACTATCGTGGGACGTTGAGGGTTCCCTCCCATATGCTGCATATCCTGTATGAATTACCAATTAATATGCACGCTACGAGGATAACAGCCACGACCTGCACATCCGGCTTCATGCGAGAGGAAGAAGATACAGCTGACTTCTTCGTCCCATTCCAAATCTCATGGTCAACACATAATATACGGTGCAAGAATCACTGGCGACATTGGTTGTTAAGTCCTAGGTGATATAGTTCTAAACAGTGGTATTCCAACTGTCAGATTTAATATATTAGCTGATCACCCTGGATCAGTAACCAATAGTTCACATTATTATTATCTAAAATAGTCTTTTTAGAACTTTTTCAAATGAAGGTGATAACAACACTGGATTTGTAAAATACTTTACAGAAAATAAAAAAAGGACATGAGCAAGTGTGAACTTGCCTTTTGTGATTGCCAGATTATGCACTCACGGTCTTCGAGTCAGTATAAGATCCAAAATCTGAAATCAACATCATTGGTCCGGTAAGGACTAATTTTTAAAGAAGCAATATGCTTTTATGCATAAGTAATGTGATGCACGTTCTAAACACACATCCCGGGAATAACGTTGTCTTAGGGTTTGGATTCCGGAAATGGTTACTTTGGAATATGTGGTCCTTTTAGATAAGTTTCACATTTGTGCTTCTATTAGAGCTTATAACTGGTTGTGAGCAACACATATGTAGAAATAAAATATATACTTATGAAATACTAGTTAAAATTGCTTATATAAGACTTCTTGTTTGAAGTGGAAAAAAGAATAACCTTCGAAGAAAAGGTTTCTGTTCTAAGGTTTAAACAAGCTTTGGGGTTAGTTGAGTTGGGTAGCTGTTATTTATGTTTGCTCGAATGGTTTGGATTTGAGATGTTTTTATAACTTAACTACTTCAGACCAAAGTTAACTATAAAATATATAGTAATGTTTATTGTATTATATTTAGATTTTTGGAGACTAAAGTTAACTTTAAAATATAGATAATTTTGAAAGGATAATACTTATACCATTTGTATCTTATGTATCTGGAATGTTTCCTTTAGGTTACTTAAGATAGGTTATCCTTTTACTTGGTGTAGTGGTTTCTTGATTCTATAACGGAGTGGTATTATTTACCTTTTATAGATGAGTGAGTATGGTTTATGAACCAAGATATATTTTTACTTAACTACTTATGAACTTATTATAGTTTTGTGGTAGTTCTTGTAACTTTGTGGTTAAAGTAGATAGGAATGATATGATTTATTCACAAGTTGTTCTTTAAGGTTTTTATCATGAATTGGAATCCTTTGAGAATATAATCTTCCCTCAATGTTGAGGATAATTTAAATAAAAAGGGTATTTATAATGATTTAAACCATTATGGCCTTGTATTATTAAATTTAAGACTAATACTATTTATTAGACTTATTTGACTCATTTTAGGAATATTAATAAATTTTATTTATCCTTATATGAATTATTAATGAAGTAAATAAGTTTAAATTTGAGTTATTAAAATATTTGAATTTTTATTTAACTCAAAAGTAGAATATTAGATTTTTAACATGTAAATATTACTTTTGTGATCATTTTGGTATATTACATTTATTTTTGTGATTTATAAATAATAAGATATGATTTTTATATTTCTTATTACTTTATAATTACTTAATAAATAATGAATACTTAATTAAGTGAAATAACAATACATGATTATGGTTTCAAGTTATAATTTTTATTTTTCTAAGATTTGTGGTATCTTATTCATATTATTAACATTTTCCATTATGAAAATATGAATTATCAAAGTTTTATTACTTATAAAACCTTTATTAAATAACATTTGTTTAAATAATTATCACAATAATATTTGATAATAGTTTTAAGTTATAGATTTTATTTTTCTGAAAATTTTCATCTATTATACATATTTTTCTGAATTATAGATCAAAAGTTATTAATTAAACAAGATTTAATCCTTTATTTGATTTCTGGAATATTATTAATTGGGTTTATAACATTTTATTTATTTTTTAAACAGGAAATACTTTTTACACCGCACCTAAAACTAGCCTGAGTCACTGACTAGTGGGCCATTGTCCACCTCAGCTCTTAGGTTAAAGAAATTGCATTTGTTACCGATTGGTTAGCTACCCCTAGTCAATGAGATATGGGCCCTAGGCCATGTCACTTGCCACGCGAGATAAAGACCAGTCAGACTAGCTGACGTGGTCTAGGGTGGCGTCGGCATGATAACGATGGCATCAGCACCACCACCGCCGTCAGTGTTTGGTCACCAACGACGATCTATTGCGCCCTAGTAAACGAAATGAACCTAGTTCGAATTGGTGCAACATGCTGAGTCCTAAATTGGAGGCGCCGCTCGGAAATGGTCATCGGAGCCTCAGCTCCGACAAGCTCCGACGGTGGCCGACGGTGGTACATGATGAGACGATGATTTACAACGAGATAAGATGATTTAAGGATGCTAGAAGGTTCAGGAACTCACCCTGATGATGATAGAGCAGTCGAGGAGGCTTGGGGAGGCGTGACGACGAAGAATCGACGGTAATGGCCATGGCGGCCGAGGAAAAGGAATGCTCGATTTCACATGATTCCCGGCGAGCGGGCCTCCGTGCTTGGTTCTAGATGGTTCAGTCCACTACGGCGCGTCTAACGGTGTCTATCACGAGGCGAGGGGTGGTCGGAGTTGGCTGGAACGATGATCTCCGACGAGCTAGGTTTTCGGGTGCGGAAGGGAAGTGAGTCTGGAGAGAGAAATTGGGGATGAGGATGAGTAGGGATGTCGCAGTGGCCTTCTTATCCTCTCCGGGCGACGACGGCGTTGATCTTGGCGCAAGGACGACGATGACGACATCGGGCAGCGGCGAGCTCCTCCAGTGAGCTGTCTGTGTGCGTGAGGATGACGACGATGGCTGTTTTGTGAAAAAACCCCTGGTGATTCTTTCAGCTTAACCCGCGGTCCTTTCCTGACCCCACTCGTCAGTCACATATGGAAACGAGCTGGGCTTGGTGCTGGGCTTTTGTGGGTTGCATATGGCGTCAGATAAGTATAGGGGTGTTGGGCCACAGCCAGGTAATGTTTTTATTTGTTTTACCTTTTTCTATTTTCTGTTTTCCTTTTCAGATTTGAATTTGATTTATATTTTGAACTTTTCTTGGTAGGATTTATTTGCAGGATAATTGCAATAATACTAAAATATATTTAGTATCATTTGTGAACTTTTATTATATAATATTTTTGTATTCCTCTTATTTAATCAATAGGAACCCCTTTTATAATAATTTGTAGAAACTTTTCTTATTATTTTTCTCTCCTCTTTTAGTTATGAATTTCTTAAATGATGTATTCTTATTTGTTTGTAACTCTTAACTTTAGTTGGCTCAGAGTTTGAATATAAATTTTTATATGTATAATGATCCTAGATCATTATTTGATGCATGAAATATAAAAGAAATGAATATGTTCATTACTACTTCCATTGATTTGGAAAATGGCAACTGTATGTATCCTTTTATGATAAACAAGGAAGTTTAGGATTTTGGATTATAATTATTTACCCTAGGGTTTAGGGTGTTTAATATACTTAGTCTCCTTTATGGATGTGGTTAAAGATTCAATAACTAAGCATATTATTTTCGGATTGGGATATTTGATGACATTAGCTTTTATAATAGAAAGTTATATCTAGAATGTTTTATAAAAATAAATTAGTAAAGATACTCTTGAGCACATTCAATTATGATGGTTGGAATTATCAGAGATGGGTTTATGTGATTTGTTGTAGGGAAATGTTCCTATCAAGTGATATAGATATAAGATGGAGAATTCTTAATATGAAATGGATATTATACTTTTTTTTAAGATTTAGAGTTGATTGTTTACCAAGAATTATTATCTTCCATAATTCATAACTCTAGACTTCTTGTTAAGGAATTCCTTTCCTAGATATACTACCTTTTTCCTGTCTATCATTATAATTAATATGATGAGTTTAATTCATAGAAATATTCTCCTTCACTGTTTAACCTTCTAAACTCATGGATGATTCAAATGAGTTTGATACTAAAATATTTCATAACTTCCTCATATCCTTGCTTGGTTTTATTTACTACTCTAATGTTGATAACTTTCCATCCAACAAATAATTCGTTCAAAATCTACTCAAAATCTTCCTTAATCATTCATTACTAATGTATCTTTAATAGTTATATGCATCCAACTACCTTTCTATAAAGTTGACTATCCTTTAAGATGAATAACACCACTTCTATAACTCTATGCTATACTAGCTTTTATTGAATAATATCATCCTATATTCACTTAACTCTAATGACTCACACTTCAATTCCTAAATTATATTTATGTGGTTTGCAATGACTACTCTAGGATCAATTATCTCTACTAAGGTTCCAATTATGTTCTACCCACCAGTATTACTTACACTAAATATAAGCATTCAATATTGGTGGCTAAAGCATTACCATTATAATCCTTTAATAATTTATTGCTTAAGTTCTTAGTTGGCTAAGCAAGGCTTTATCAATCCTACTTTTCATTGTCTTGAAATTATCTTCTTAGGATCTCATATTGGATTTAAAGTTATTAATGGTCTATGCCCCCTTTAAAAGATTTAAGTGGATGTCATGATGAGATCAAGAAATAGTAGATCAATGATTGCTAGTTAAAGAATTTGTGAATCAATGGGGAATTATCCAACATTGATGAACAACAAATAGTAAGATAAGTTCCATAAAGATTGCTATAGAAATAAAGATATATAGTAGATGGTCTTGACTTAGTCCCTTTCCAACTCCAACTCATTAAAGAGTTAAAGTTAAGTATTACTATGATACTCATAGGAAGGATAGATAAGAATAAGATAGGTCAGGATTAGTCATTACATTTATATTACTTTAGTTTGTAATCTTAACTTCGCACTTATGAATTGTTGTGTTGAATATGATGATAGAATCCCTTAAGGATCAGATATTAATTATTTAAGCAATGTATTATGAGTGACATTTTATTATATCTGGTCTACCCTTAGACCAAATCATGTTTATCCAAATAAGGTTTTAGCAAAGGTCATATTGATACTTATCACAGTTAACTTGATGATCTACTTCAATTCCATCAAGTTAAGAGAAGCTTCAATCAATTTGACAAGTTCTATTTTAAAAGCGCAAAAATTATTCGGATTTTCTATGCATGAATGCAATGCACACCTCTGGGTTTAGCTTATTTCTAAGCTCTAATGCTGGGATGTTACATAAAAGAAGGTTCCGACCCAGCATTTGACGGATTCACTATCGTTAATCCTAGGATAAACTCGGTTTCTCCTAAGGACTAAGCTAAGAGTGCTAGTAGTGTAAGGCACACCGTCACTGATGGAGTTCTTTCGGGTACCATAGTAGTACCGGAAAAGGGTGAGACTTGGCCTAATGACAAGAAACCCCTCGCAAAGAGCTGCGTGATTGCTAAGTCCGACGAAGGTTAGGTTATGGAGCTGCACACCGTAGTATTTGAGGACCTCGATGACGAAGTCCGACGGTGGCAAGCTGAGGCCACGGTCGATGTGCATGCCGAACAGCACCCGGTTGCCAACGCGCGGGGCGGGAACGGCGTGTCCTGAGGCACTCCTCCACGCGCCGGTGATGATGAATCCCTCATCCTCCATGACCTGGAGTTCGGCGTCGTCTATGACGCTGGGACGCAGAGGCGCCGCATCTTCTTCTCATCCGCCGCTGACATACCTGCCGTCGCTCCTAAACCAGATGCAGACGCCATCGCTCTTGGAGAAGAAGGATTGGTGGGGGAGAGAGATTTTTCTCGTGGTATGTAGATGGGAATGGCTGCGGAGTGCTCGAGGAGTACGAGGAGACAATGAATGAAGCGGTGGAGAGATAAATCTGAGAGAAGGGGTTTCTCCTCTCTTTTATTTACCTCTATGCCAAGATTTGTGCGTTGATCGCGCGATTTATGCCATGCATATAGGAGAGAGGTGGGTAACTTCCTCGCGACTCCTCTGCCCCCTCGATTCTTGCGTGAGCATTAAAGGGTTATCTGCTCCATAGGGAGCGGATCCACCAACGTTCGTGTCGATGGGACTCTTGTCAGTGGCAAGATCTGGTCTGAAAAGTTGTCAGCCCGCACACCGCTGTAAAATCCGGCTCATGTTTCAAATTGAGCAAGGAAAAGATTAAAGTCAGAACAAAACATATCCGACTCAACTGACTCGGAAGCCTACACTACTAAATGAAGTTTTCGGGAACCCTTCAAGATTCTCAAGACGAACAAACCATCAAGCTAGACGATTTATATGGCTTTGGATCTTGTAGACTTCCGGGGGATACTGTTGGGGATATAATTTTCGGGTATACCCGCAGGACTCGCTGACCAGGGTGGACCACCATGGGCGGCCCAGTCAGAGAAAGAGGATGAGCCAGTTCCGGCTACGACAAGGCCCAAAAGAGTTACCGACTTAGGCATGTAGTATTACTTGTAGTCCAAGCTGTATCTAGTTACCGACTCTATAGCATAGCCGGATAGGTCTCTCCTGTAACCCTAGGCCCTGGTATCTATATAAACCAGCCCTATGGGAGCCTTTAGGGCACAACCAATCTTACTACCACAATCACAACTCGCATAGTCGAACCTCTCTTGTAATCCACAGTAACATCCGGCTTACGCCGATATATTACTGGGTTGCTAGCAGCAGTAGGATCCGATCACCACAGTCAGATCTGAACCTGGTAAACTTGTGCTCGTCGCTCCTGGAACATCCGACGTATCACACCCCATATTTCCAACGCCACTAGGACCCCCTATGGCGTACTTGTCGACAATCCGACGACAAGGGTCCAAAATTCTGAGTCTGGAGGACTTGTATTTTCTACCGTCTCTGTCCTGCAACATCCGACATCTCACAACCAATTCCGACAAGTATTTAGGACTTGATTGATGTTCGTGTCTTGTACTCAAAGTCGAAATCTGCAATATCTACTCCCCACTTTGAGACACGTCCTGTGGTGTCGCGGTTTTTGATTATATCTCGCAGGGGAGTAGTACTCACCACTGTGATCTTGTGCTCTTGAAGTAGTGGTGTAGCTTTCGGGAGGCGAAGAACACTCCATAGGACAGCTTTTGATGGTGTGGATACCGTTGTTTCGACTCTGTCAAAACCTCACTCAGGTAGTATGTTGAATGTTTCACATTATGCTCATAGCCTTCTTCCTCGCGCTCCACTGATGTTAGTACACTTATGACTTTGTTAGTCGCTGCGATGTAAAGTAACATAGGCTCCTGAGGCTCTCGTGCTGTGAGGATTGGTGGGTTTGAAAGTAGACCTTTCAAACTTTGTAGATCAGCGTCGGCTTCCTGGGTCCAGACAAATTTGTCGGTTTTCTTCAAGAGTTTGTATAAAGGCGCGGCTGTCTCTCCGAGCCGGCTGATGAACCGACTCACTGCTGCAATGCAACCAGTGAGATGTTGCACGTCCTTCAGGCGAGTCGGCCTAGTGATGTTTATTATAGCCTTAATTTTGTCCCGGTTCACCTCTATGCCTCTTTCAGACACGACGAAACCTAACAATTTTCTAGCTGGAATTCCAAATAAGCACTTCTTAGGATTTAGCATTATGTTAAATTTTTGTAGACTAGCTAATGTTTCCTCTAAGTCGGGAATGAGTGTTTCGATCTTTTTGGACATCACTTCTATATCGTCTACATATATGTGGACATTGCATCTGATTTGATTGTTAAAGCAATGCTGCATTGTGCGTTGATATGTAGCTCCTACGTTCTTTAAGCCGAAAGGCATAGTTTTGTAGCAGAAGGGTCCGAAAGGTGTGACAAAATACATCTTTAGTTGATCCAATTCTTTCATCGGTATTTGGTGATATCCAGAATATGCATCTAGAAAATAGAGTAATTCCGACCCTGCCGTTGAGTCAAAAACTTGATCGATTCTGGGCAACGAGAACGGATCTTTGGGACAAGCCTTGTTCAAGGCAGAGTAGTCATGCACATCCTTATATCAATAGTGTCCTTTTTAGGGATGAGTACAGGATTTGCCACCCATTCAGCGTGGATGACCTCTGTGATAAATCCAGCTAATTCTAGTCGGCCTAACTCCTTAGCTATAGCTTTGCGCTATTCATCACCAAACCGTCGTAGGGATTATTTGATGGGTTTATCTTCAGGGTACACATTAAGATAGTGCTCCATGAGTTTCCTAGGTACTCCAGTCATGTTAGAAGGCTGCCACACGAAGATATCACTATTAGCTTTGAGGAACTTGACGAGCGCGCTTTCCTATGCGTGCTCTAATCCTACCCCTATGTTTGTCGTCTTGGAGGGATCGTCTTCCTTCAGCGACGTCTTCTCCGTCTCTTTCGATGCCTTGAACTGCATGCTTGGCTTCAGTACCTCATTCTTCATAGTAGGCATCTCGGACGGGTCGATGGTCTTCCTTCAGGATGTTGATGCTGCTTCCACCATCCATGATAGTTTTAGAGAACTCATAGCCATCAATAAGAGGATTGAAGACCAGAGGGTACTTTCCTCGACGATGTGTTTTCCTTGGGTGATCTGAGCGGTCAACGGTGATGGTTACATCTGACCAATCCAGGAACTGGGGGACAGCCGGAACCGTGGCGTTGATCTCACGGAGAACTTCATTTTTAACCTTAGCCGGTTGAGTCCCAAGGAAGCAGATGTAAGTGTCTTTCTTTGTGGGATAATCCTTTTTTCCATCCGACTTGGGCTGTGCGCCGTCCGCTTCTTCCATGTCGGAATGTTCCTTGGGCTCCTTGCCTTTCTCAGAATTTTTCTTTCATTTTTGTCGCTTGGCCCTGTAGCCAGCGGATTTGTCTTTTTGATGTCTTCATTGAAACGACACTCGGCATTTGTGTGGGTAGAGCCTTTGTTACTATCCAGGTGATGCACACCGGGATTGTTGGCAATGTCAGCCCAGTTATAGGTTCTTCTAGGCTGCTGATCTCCTCTTCCCTGGATTCGGGAAGTTCCGTGGCCTCGTCCCCGACCGCCTCGGCGCCCTCCTCATCCTCCAGATCCGAACGTTGCATTAACTGCTGCATTGTTCGAGCCGGTTTATCTTCTGATGTGTTCTTACGCTTCTAAGTTTGTTTCTTCTCCTGCTTGGCCACATTTGGATTAGCCATAATATTCCGCAGTCCTTCTGAATCGTCATCGGCATTTTCATATTTGCTTGCCGTCTCTATCATCTCTCCCAAATCTGTGACATGGCCACGCTTCAGCCTGGGATGCAAAAGTACGACTGGGAGTCCTGCAATGAAAGCTTCAATCGCGGTTTGCTCATTTACTCCCTCGCTGGAGTTTTTCGAATTTATCCAGCGTCCAAGGTATTCCCGGCAGGTTTCCCTAGGTCTCTTAGTGCAACGCTGCAAGTCTCCGACTGTGCAGGGCCTTCTGTATGTTCCCTCAAAGTTTGAAAAGAACGCACTTTGCATATCATAGCAGTTATGAATTGAATTCTCTGGTAGCTCATTGAGCCATGAACGAGCCATCTTCCGCAACATAAGTGGGAGATACCGGACTGCAATCAGGATGTTTCTTGCTTTGGCTATGCAGCAAGCCTGGAAAAAATCTTGAAGCCAAGTATCTGGCCAAGCTGCACTGTCATAGTATTGAATGTGTTTTGCAATACCAAAGTCAACTAGAAATTTGGTTCGACGGATGCATGGTCCAAAGCATTTGGGTCCCATGTACACGTCCTCTTCCTCGTACCGCCGCGCCTCTATGTTTGACTCAATGCGATGATAGGCGTCGTTTGGCAAGAGAGATCTGCGCCTTGGAGGCTCGCGGCTTCTGCGCGGCGGAGTCGGATTTCTGCTTCTCCTCTCACCGTTTCTGCCTCCGCGTCTACGGCTTCCATGCCTATGATGAGATCCCTCATGGTCGCTGTCTGGAGGCGATGATGTCCCTGGTGGTATTTCTGGTTGGATTACACGATGGTGGTGGTGGTGGTGGAGCCTCATTATGTTGAATCTGAGGTCAGTTTCTTCGGGCATTGTCCCTACTTGATTCAGGACAGTCCGGATCATCTCTTTGCCCGCTGTTACCAGCCGGACGGCTTGGGGGTGGCATTCTTAGCTGATATTGTTCTCGCTGGCGGCGCACCTCCGGGTCTTTTCTGTGGCAATTGTTCTGCCGACGATGGCCCTGATGAGGGACCAATGCCCTGATGGCATCTTAGGCGCAGCTGGAATAACTCTCGACCAGTCACGTGCGGGCCTATGATGATGACCGTTTGATCTGGTCCTTGAATTTTCTTCTCCTCCCTAGGGACGATAGAATTGATCTGTATCCCTACGGGGTCTTTCGTCAACGCTTTGGTATGTGCCAGTATGGCAAAATTCCGACTTTGAGGCCAACATGCCACTGAATGACACGGTCGTCTTCTACTGTTTTAGCCCTTTATCCAACAATGCTACGCATTTTCGGACTTGCTCTAGAGACGGATTATTGGCGAGGATAGCCCGAGCAGCCGCAACAATTTCTAACGGCGTGCTATAGACCCGGATCTTCTCTCTGGATTTACCGTTGAATAGATCTCTATGGACATCCGGGTTCCTATTAGTAAGAACCGGACCTCCCCTTGTCTTGTTTGGTAGTCGCTTGAATTCAGACTGGTACGGGGCAATATTACTATCTAACAGCTGCTTGAGCTTGACGATGCGCGCAGCCTCCTCGAGCAAAAACTAACGATGCTTTTATAGATCCTCAACCCTTTTCTCCAGCGCATCCGGAGTAAGATCGAAGCAGTTGGGATTGTGAGAGCGTCTCCATAAATTTTCACGTGCACCCTAGGTGACAACGTGTCCATCCATAGTAGGGTAGATCGGTGTGGGATTAATCGGATCTTCATCTTGATCTCTTCATCAAAATTTTCTTCGTTGGTTTCCTCGACCTCAGGCTCTGCTGGTGTCAGATTCTTGTTCTTCTTCTTCTTCTTTGACCGCCCAGTAGCCTTAACGTGAGTACCAGTGTCAAAGACGGTTTTTGGTCCGGTACCGGGAGATAAACTTCCATCGGTACTTTCCGTTGTTGTTGGCTTCTGGATCACGGACGAATCTCCGGTGTCCATGTCATCTTGCGAGGTATAATCTTCGTCCATGCTATCATATGGACTCGGAGGGGTCTTCGGCTCACCTTGCGCTGGTTTGGAGGCGTATTCTTCTTCGTATGACTCCATATCCTTCTCGAAATCTCAAAGTTCCTACGACATTATTGACTCCTGGGGGGAATTAGGTAGGTCAGCACTTTCATCGATTGCATCGAGAACTGAATCATTTCTGGCTCCAGCATCCACAGAGTCGGATCCAGAGCTAACGTGATATACGAAGCAATGCTTGTTATTGTTGATGTTCTGAAGGTAGTTGCACAGCTGGGTTTCCGCCTCTGCCATCTCAAAGCTCTCCTTGATCTTGGTGATTGCTTTGTAATCGATGTAGGGGCGATTCATCATCTGCTTTATCCTGTTCCTTAAGAGCGTTTTTTATTCTCTTGAATCAGTAGAACCGGATCCGAAGCGAATGTATTCCTCATCCATGTATCCGCTCTCAACTAGGAGACCAGATCCGGGTTTTTCTTCCACGACTTCTTCCACTATAGGAGCGAGCTAGGTGGGTTCAGGTTTTTTCAGGATCTTAAACTCTTCTGCCTCTGCGTATAGAGTAGACCTGGAATTTTCTTCCGCCATGGTTATCACCTCAAGGGTGGGTTGGGTGGGTTCAGAGAAACTAAGGTAGATATCAATCTCGCCGATGGACATGATTATGTAGGTTGTCACGGGCTCCTTAGCCGGAATCCAGGTCTCGTCAAGAAGAACGAGAGAGACAACACTAGCATAGACCATGCCCGATAGCGATTGTTTTGCCGATTCTTGCACATGTAGATTCCGCCTGGAACGAAGCTCCAAAAGTCACCTGCCCCACGGTGGGCGACAACTGTCATCGGATTGTCGACAAGTACACCATAGGGGGTCCTGACGTCGTTGAGAAGATGGGGTGTGAGACATCGGATGTTCTGGGAACAGTGAGCACAAGTTTACCCAGGTTCAGATCCAACTGCGGTGATGGGATCCTTCTCCTTCGAGCAACCCAGTAATATATCGGCAAGAGCCGGATGTTATAGCGGATTACAAGAGAGGTTCGCATGTGCGAGTAGGTATTGGTTGATCTATGATCTAGTGCCCTAAAGGCTCCCATAGGGCCAGTTTATATAGTCACCGGGAACTAGGGTTACAGGAGATACCTGTCCGGCTACATTACAGAGTCGGTAACTAGGTAAAGTTTGGACTATAAGTAATACTATAGGCCTAAGTCGGCAACTCCTATGGGCCTTGTCGTAGCCGGAAGTGGCTCCTCTTCTTTCTCTGACTGGGCCGCCCGTGAAGCAAAGCTCTAACCCGTTGGTAGGCCACCCTGGTTAGTGAGTCCTATGGGTATACCCGGAAAGTATATCCCCAACAATCCTCCCTCCGACGTGAAATTTGGGACCAGCCACGGGAGAGTTTCTACTCAAACGAAAATTTGTCAGTGTGCAATTACCTTTAAGAAAACCACCACAATGCCACCTAAGCATTCGCCCAAATTACATTTATGTAATCTATTTGAAACCCTTTTTAACCCTCGCCGAAATGAGACAAATACAAATTTCCCCATCGCCCTCGGCGTCGTCCTCTCCCTTCTCCCCTTGCACTCCCTACCATTTGTGTCCCTAATCCCCTTGCCCTCCCTGCCATTTTTCCCCTCTGTTCTCTGCCTCTACTCCCCTTTTTTTTCATCCATCCCTCTAGTAGTAACCTCTCCGTGACCCTATCCCAAACCCTAGCCCCTCCTCACCGTCTCGGTTTTCTGCCAGGCTATCGAGCTAGCAGGTCATTGATGGCCCACAAGTATAGGGGATCACAATAGTCTTCGACGGAAGTAAAGCCCAAATTTATTGATTCGACACAAGGGGAGCCAAAGAATATTTATAAGCCTTAATAGACAAGTTGTCAATTCAGCTCCACCTAGAAACAGTCTTGCTCGCAATAGTTTATCAGTAGTAACAGTTTTGTAACAGCAGTAGCAAAATAACAGCAGTAGTAAAATAAAGACATTAGTAGCAATTGTAATAAGCAACAGGATTAAAAATGCAGTAGGCATAGGGATGGATGACGGGCGATGCATGGACAAGATAATTCATGTAACAATCAAGACAAAGGCATTGCAGATAATAAAGATAAAGTATCCAAGTACTAAATTACCATATGCATGTGTTCCGTATATAGTCATGCATGCTCGCAATGAGAACTTGCATAACATCTTTTGTCCTGCCAGCCCATTTGCAGCGGGACCTCAAGGGAATCTACTGGCAATTAAGGTGCTCCTTTTAATAGAGCATCGGAGCAAAGCATTAACACTCCATGAACACACGTGATCCTCACATCACATCCATCCCCTCCGGTTATCCCAATTTCTGTCACTTCGGGGCCTCGGGTTCCAGACAACGATATGTGTACACAACTTGCAGGTAAGATCACAAACAATAATATCATCATGAATCAATAACATGTTCAGATCTGAGATCATGGCACTCAGGCCCTAGTGACAAGCATTAAGTACAACAAGTTGCAACAATGTCAAAAGCACTAACAATAGATACTAGGCACCATGCCCTAACAATCCTATGCAATTACATGATAGATCTCATCCAATCCCTACCATCCCCATAGCCTATAGCAGGGGATTACTCACTCATGGATGGGGGAATCATGGATGGTTGATGGAGAGGCATTAGTGATGATGATGGCGATGATCTCCTCCAATTTCTCGTCCCGGCAGGGTGCCAGAACGAAGATCCTGGTTTTGAATCGCAGTTTCTGGTGGTGGCGGTGTAGCGGAACTGTTCTCGGGAAAATTTTCGAACCCCCTTGTGTTTTTAGGTCACAGGGTATATATAGGAGAAAGGAGAGGTCGAGGCGGAGTCTGAGGCGGCCACACCATGCCCTGGCACGGCCAGGCCTAGCCCGCACCTAGGGGTGGTGTGTCCCCTCTGGCCTCTCCTCCCCTCTGTCTTCTGGCTCCGTGAGTCTTTTGGGAAAATACGATTTTCGACATATTTTCTGGGATTTTTCCTAAAAGTTGACTTTTTGCACAAAAACGAGACACCAAAGCAATTCTGCTGAAAACAGCGTCAGTCCGTGTTAGTTATATCCAAATCACACAAATTATAGGAGAAATAATAGCAAAAGTTTTCAAAAAAGTAGATACGTTTTGGACGTATCAACTCCCCCCAAGCTTAGCTTATTGCTTGTCCTCAAGCAATTCAGTTGAAAACTGAGTGCGATAAAAGAAACTTTCACGAACACATTTGCTTCATAATATTTATATATTCTCAGCATATGAGAAAATACTTAGGCAATTCATAATAAGGACTATGCAAATAAGTCTACCCAATAGTCATGCAAGCTATGAAGAAATTCCAACACAATAATAATAGGCAACATGAAACATAAGCATATGCAAGATTGTAATGCTCATAAGAAGATATGATAAAGTGGTATCTCGCTTGCCTTTCTTTTTGGGGAAAAACATAAATGCCAAGGAACCTCTGAAGTTCAAGTGAAGACTAGAAATAAATATTGAAGATACAAGCGTCAAAGTTATGTCACAATCAACCGTGTTCTGGGACAAGCACATTACAGTAAGAATGAGAACTATGATCTCGAGAAGGTTCTCATAGAAAATGGTGTCTCGACAAAAAAGTGAAAGAAAATATTAAAAAGTTTGAAAGGCTTACAAATGTTGAAAGTATGGTACTCATTATCTTTGAGCTCTCATTGCCCCTATAATAAGCATCTTTAAATGTTTAAGGTTAAAGTGAAGGAAAATATGAGTTATATGCTTGAAAAATCATAAGTTGAAAATCTTATGCCCCTTGAGTACGAGTACCGTTCCTCATGCTACTCAACTTTAGTCACAGGTAAGTTCTTGCCGTTGTAAGTATATGTGTATCATAGAGAACCGCCAACAGGGTACCCCTTGACCCATGACACAAGATTTATCCCATATCAAAATGACAAGGCAACAGACAATGAGCATCTCAGCGATCTTTTTGTTTACCATGAGCATGGTTTTATCATTTTTTATTTTCTTTTTTTATCGAAGATGATTCATAGAATGCTCATTATGGTTATGCTGCAAGTTTCCACCATGATTAGGCATGAATTAGGCCAGCTGCTCAGTCGTTTCTCTAACACATATACAAACTCCATGGACTTACAAGCTCCCCTTTTACTCCACACCGCTGGCATCCATCAAAAAAAGAACATGATATCAACTGAATAGATATGTACAATGTTGAAAGCGTTCCCCATGATAGCGTGGTTCTGCTAACTCCCAACTTATAATTTGCAAGCATATAAATTCATAGATGGTCACAATGGTTCAGGTTTATTAAGTGCAAGAAATAAAATGTGTTATCAAGTTCGTGAGATATTTACAAACTAATTTTCACATAACAAGCAAAAAAATTTATTTGGAAGAAAAAAAGGCATAATAAGTATGCAACGAATAACAATGATGCTAATAGGTAGATATGGTGGACATTTTTTGAAAACTTTGATTTTGGGGAGTTGCATGCACAAGTAGAGCTCATATTCAGTACAAGTGAAGGCTTATAAATAGAAGGGAGCGACAATCGGGAGAGCAGTAACTGTCATAATAATGCTTGCGATAAAACAAAATTGTCAGTGGCATAAAAGTGACGCAAGAACTCTGGGGAAATAAATCATCAAGGCATAACTGACTTTTTGTTTAGTCATATGCATGTGTGAGCATGTGCCAAGTCGATTCAAATAAAATATTTAGAGGAGGATACCACAATGTCATACCATGTTAGGAATAGAACAATGCAAGCAAACATTCATATGACATGCTACAACTATTAGAAAATTGGAACTAATCATAAGAGAGCAAGAACTACTAAGCATCCATTAAATAACAAACACCTTACATGAACAGACTAAGAATGCCCACATTGATGAGTATATGTACAAAAATGAAAACAAATAAAGTTCATACTAGCCTCTTACCACACCTCGAATTGTCATGAATCGTCATTATTGCCTTTCACTTGTGTGGCTTGAATAATAATATAAAACCAAACTCCAAAGGAGTCACTGAGGACTGCTGAACCCTGCAACGAACTTTACAAAACCAGAGAAGAACAACAAATATTTTTGGGTTTTTGATTTTGTTTAAAAACAAGAACTGAAGGAAAAAAAGCAAACAAAGCAAAATATTTTTGGATTTTCAAATAACAAACTGAATCTAAAAAGGGTTAAGCAAACTAAAGCTGACGAGGTTTAATCTCATCAATGCCCATTGTTATAGACTTGGGTTTTGGAGAATATGGGGATGCTGGAGATCGTGGCACGGTTAACAGACAAGCAACCAGGGGACACGAGATTGACCCAGGTTCAGGCCCCCGGAGGGAAAACCATACTCCTGCTTGTCTGCTCTTGATTACGGCGGAACCGAAGGTTACAGGGTGCACAGATTCGATCTGGCGTGGAGGTGTGTGCGAAAGTATGAGTCGAGAGATCTAGGACGTGCCCTCCTGGCCTTTATATAGACTTAGGCAGGTCCCGGGCATAGTCCCAGTCGGTTACAAGTTCTAGGGTTTTACCCCTTTGAATTTCCTATCTATGCTAGTCTTGCTCTCCAAGGATCCGAAGGCGTCATGGGCCTTGGTCACCCGAAAATATTCATGGGCCAGCGTATATCTGTTGTGGGCCTTCCTTGGGCTGGACCAGGTATGCTGAAGTCACGTACCCGTAGGGTATAACCATGTCAGTAGCCCCCAAGTGATCAGTCGAATCATAGATTCGGCTGAGGACTCTTCCATCTTTCGGGTGCAACTATGTATTAATAGTATATGTGTGTAGGGATTGTTGACACGTGTGCCTGACTCACCCGACGGATCAGGGTCAGTTAACTATCTTAGGACGAAACAACACGATCTTCTTCAAGTTCGAGTCCCTCAACTCGGACCTGGAACATATGCTGGCGTAATTCGACTCAGGCCGCGGAGGACTTACAGGAGTGGAATTCCAGTGATTTTAATTAATGTACCCAACGCGTCCGTCGGGATTTTTCATCACGCCTGTTGGCATGGATTTGTACTAGCAGAGCACAGTCATGTACGTTGCCAGGCCGTCAGATGATATCTGCAGGTCTTATCTTTGCGTCGCGGACGCAGCATCCGAACATTTGTCACCACGGAGGTGTTTCGGGTGTCCAAGGAGATTTGTAGCTCACTCAGCATTTTGTTGAGGCAGAGTTGCCAAGAAGCCTTTGCGTGCTGATCCGAAAGATCGCAGTCGAAGAATTCATAGGGTGCGCGACCAGAGCTCCCTATGGGAGTAGCCCCCGAGTGTCTGTTCGAGTCATAGACTCGAGCAAAGACTTTAGTTCAAGCACTGTTCAGTTGTTAAGTCCGTAGGACTCAAAAAATTTCGGATGCTTAAATCCATCCTCCCTATGGGAGTAGCCCCCGAGTCCGTAGTGGAGTCGTAGACTCGACGTAGGACTCGAAGAAATACTTTGTCGTTATTCATCTTCCGGGTGCGCGGCCAGCGCTCCTGATAGGAGTAGCCCCCGACTATTTAGTCGAATCGAAGATTCGAGTGAGTACTCTTAGCTGTGGAGCCGAAGAATTGTAGTTGGTGCTAGTATAGCTTTTGATGACATCAGTGCTGACGATCAATGACCTCAAGCGTCTGCTACGCCAGAGATGACTTGACTAGACGAACGTGGGTCCCACTTGCTGACTTTGAATTGACCGGTCACGCGCGGCGTGGAGATAATTACGGCATCTCCTCGATTTCCACGCATGGTGGACGGCGTGGTAACGACGGTTCGTTGTGATGTTGACACGTGTACGGTCAGATCTGCCGTTGGCGTTAGGTCTTCTGGATGGACGGCTGTCGTGCGTCTTCTTCGCTGTTATAATCATTGGGGTAAACCGCGGTTTGTTTTCACCGCACCAGTTCTTGTGTTCACTGCCTCCTTGTGCTCGAGCGATTCTTGCTTCGCGCTGGGATTTCCTTCCACATTTCCGTCGTTCTTTCTGCGTTTTCACCGCCGGCGCCGTCGTAGCGCAATGGGGGAAAACAAAGAAATCTTCATCTGCGGTTGGGACCAGCGCCGCCGGAGGAAAGAAGGGCACCGCCGCTACTCGCGTCACCGATGGTGGCTGGCGGCGATCAGAGACGCGGGAGAGCGATCTCCGCAAGCTTCGCGAGCGGGGCCTGATCCCGCAAGATAGGGAGGCCGTCAAACTCCTCGGCAATCAGGTAATCCCCCGTCCCCCATCTGGGTATCGGGTTATGTTTCTCGCCTTCGTTTTGCGTGGGTTTTCTTTTCCGGTCCACGACTTCCTCTGTGGACTGCTCTTATTCCATGGGATTCAGCTTCATCATCTGCCTCCCAATTCTCTTCTCCACATTGCGTGTTTTATCACTTTTTGCGAGTGCTGGCTTGGCATTGAGCCGCACTTTGGCCTCTTCCGGAAGCTCTATTCCGTGAAGAGGCAATCTGGTTCGGATGGTGTGTATTCCATTGGGGGTTGCATCATCTCCCTTAGTCCCAATCTTCTCTTCTTTTCCTTTTCCATGTCCGAATCTGTCCAGTACTGGCGGAGGCGATGGTTTTATATCCGCGACTCCGTAGTGCCCGGGCAAGATTTTGGTCTTGTTCCCTTTGACCCCTCCCAAATGATTGAGAAGAAAAGATCTTGGAAAAACCAAATCTTGGACGGTGAGGTGGCGGAGATAGAGGCCCTTTACCGTCGGGTGGAGGATCTCCAGCTGATTCCGGAGGAGGTGAACAGCGTGGACATCATCCGAACGTTACTTGAACGTCGGGTGCAGCCTCTCCAAGAGAGGGCGCATCCGATGTTTCTTTATTCTGGGCGCCGTGATCCGACGAGGGTTTTGGCTGAGAAAATGTCCGAGGGGGATCTCGACAGGGCCCTTCGCGCGCTGCTGAAGTTCAAAGCCGGAGAAGAAATCCCGGGGAAGTCGCTAACTCCTCCATTTTCTTCGATGTTGGCCGTACCGCAGGTGTAGATTTGTGCACGTAGTGCTTTTTGTCGGCTGTGTTTTTATTTCCTTTGTTTGCTAACAAAGTTCCTTCTGATTTTGCAGAGCTTCAAAGTGCCGGGCATGGTACCGCCGTTGCCCGAAAGGTATCCGAATGCCCCGGATAATGAAGTGGTTGATTCCGTGTCTGAGCTACCGTCGGCGCGATCTCCGGCGGAGGATGCCGACGAGTCGAGTGAGGACCATACGCGAAAACGGTCACGGAGCTCCAGCGAGTCTTCGGATGCCTCGACTCCACCGACTCCCAGAAACCCTCTGGGCCTTGAGCGTCATAGTGACAGTCATGGAGGTTCTTCCTCTCCCCTTCCTGCCATTCCTGTGCGGGCTGTAGCGCCGCACCCGCCAGTGAAGCGGAAGAAGGAATAAAAGAAGGAGGAGAAGAAAGAAGAGAAGAAAGAGGAGAAGAGAGCCCGAAGGACTCCTCCTGTCTTCGACCTGAGCTCATTGGGCTCGTAAGTTTCTTGTTGCACTATTAACCTTGTTTCTTCATGATTTTTGCACTTGTGCTAATTGGTTCGTATGCAGGCACTTCTCCCATGATTCCTCCAGTGATGGTGGGCGAGAGATGATGGGGGAGTCGAAAATTGTGTCTCCTCCGCCTCAGACGGTGGCGACTTCGGGTGGCGCGGCTCCGGATCCTCCGTTGCAGGAGGTGCAGGTGGTTGCGCCTCAGAATTTCGCAGGCGGTCCTTCGGAGTCGCCATCAGAGCATGTAAGTTTTTCTGCTTCATGTCACGGGGGGAGCCCCCGAGTGTCTTCGTGTGTGAATTTTGTTTCTGCTTCTTCGTGTTTGGCGTAGCCCCCAAGCCCTTTTCTTACTGCTATTTCTTTTTCTGCAGCCTTTTGTGCAGGAGGCCAAGCGGCTGGTGCAGGAGCGCCTGGCGCTGGAGGCGAACCTTCGGCAGCTTCAAGGTATCTATCTGCCTTTTAATGCCTCTCTTATTTATCCTGGTCCTGTTCTTTGACACTAGCTTGTCTTGAATGCAGAGGAGCATAACAATTCCCTCCGTGAGGTAGACGCTCTCAGAAATATCCTTGGTCAATCGGAGCAGAAGGCCGAAGCCGCCGTTGGCGCGAAAGAACGCCTCGAGCTAGAGCTGACTAAGGCAGCCGAAGCGAAGGAGCGTCTGCAGCAGGAGGCCGCAGATCGTGAGGAGCAGCTGGCCACCGTTGCAGCTGCTCGTGAAAAGGAGGTGGCGACGAAGCTCATGGCTGCTGCCAAGGCTATTTCGGGTGAGTGCTAGTTTTGTACTTGTTTCTTTTTCTTCGTGTCTTCTTCTATGCTGCTTTTCTTCATGTTTTTCTTCTTATTTTTTGTCTCAGATGCCGCAGGCATCGAGTTCGACCGCGGTGCTCTGGAGCACGGGAGTGCTCTAGATGATGCCACTGTGGCGGTCGAAGACCGCTGCAGCACCGTCGTCAGCTCCCTTGCCAAGGCGAAAGAGGTTCTTGGTTGCTTCTACAAGGAGCTTGTCCCGAAGGGCGCAGCCCTTGATGATGTGGATGCTCTGGCGGAGGCTCTGTCAGCCGAAGCGCCTGCGGCGTACAAGCGCAAGCAGAAGGGAATCAGCGCGTCCGTCGGGCTGGCGATGGCCTTGGCGGCTGGAGCGGAGCTGGATCTGCCCCAGATCACCTCTCGGATGCCAACGACTGCGGATGGATCCGAGGTAGCCTTTGCTGCCTATTCTGCTTGCTGCAAGCGATATGGGCCCAAACTCATTGATTTGCTGTCTGAGTATGCACTGCGGCAGCAGGGCGGGGCCAAAGCTAGGCAGTCTGGCTCCGAGGCGACTCAGGGTCCCGCATCTTAGGCGTAGTAGACGTAGGGTAGTTTGTAGTCTGCTTTTGTTGTAAATATCTTGAAGAACACCATCCTTGTGCCACGTAGTGGCCTTATATATTTAATGAATTCCTCTGAGTTGTGCTCTATCCTTGGCTGAATGTCTGTGTTCCTTTCTTTTGCTGCTGCTCTAGGTTCCTTCGGGTGCTGACCCTGTTGACGCCCCATCCGCAATGCCGTTGTGTCCATCCTTGGATGATTCCTCGCAGCTCACTTTCCTTCGGGATCGTGTGTGTAGTCTGGAGAGGGAGTTGCTCGGGTTACGCGGTCATGCCGACGTTTGGAAGTCCAAGGCGGATCGTGGTGCAGCCAGAGAGGAGTACTTGATGGCGGATCTGGTTCGGCTGTCCGAGCAGCTGCAATGTAAGTTGTTCTTTGGTTCGAGCTGTAGCTCAGTTCTTCGGATGAGCCTGCTGGCCTTACTCTTTGAAAGTACTGACTTGAAACGACTAGAGGGGGGGTGAATAGGCGTCTACCAATTTTAATTTTTTTCACACTTTTAGGCTCAACGAGAAAGAAAGTTATCTAGAGATGCAACTAAGTGAGCAACCTAAATGCAAGAAAGCAAACACAAACCACAAAAACAGTAAATAGCAAGGAATAAAGGAAGGGAACAAAGTAACCGGCAAGGGGACACGGAGATGTAATTCCCGTAGTTCACTCCCAAGGAGCTACGTCTACATTGGAGAGGTGTCGGGGCCACACAAGGTCACCCGAGCGCCACAAAGGCCTCACCTTCTTCTCCGGTGAGCTCCCCCACAAAGGAGGCCTCACAATCCACTAACCGGTGACCTTGAAGGCGCCAACCGAAACCTTTACACCAAGGTTGAGGGGGAGGCTCCACAACTCAATTGGAGGCCCTCAACGACACCTCGAAGCTTTACAACACATGCTTCAGCTCCGGGGATGCCCTACACCGTCTAGGGTTCCAAGAAACCCAAGAGTAACAAGATCCACAAAGGATGGGTGGGGGAAATCAATTCTTCTTTGGTGGAAGTGTAGATCTAGGTCTCCTCCCTCACCTCTCAAAAGATCAGGTCGTTTGAGTGGTTAGAGAGAGAGATCTAGTGAGGTGAAGCTCAGGGATTAATGGAGGAGAGAGAAAAATTCGAGCTACGGTGGGAGGAAGAAGAGGGGTGCCTTAAATAGGCCCCCCTCGCACTGAACCGTTACAGCCCCCGCGACCTCACCGGAAGTTCCGGTGAGAGGCCGGAAGTTCCGCCTAAGCCTGGCTCCAACGGTCATCAGACCATTGACGCCCGCTCCAGAAGTGCAACCGGAAGTTCCGGTCAAAACAGACCGGAAGTTCTGGTGAACTTCCGAGCAAGTTCCGATCAAGTTCCGGCAAATAGCATGTTTCAAAACAGAAACTTTCTGAGCCTTCACCGGAACTTGGGGCGGAACAGGGGCGGAACTTTTGGGTCGCGAAGCGAGTCTGACCGGAAGTTCCGGCCTTCAGGCGGAAGTTCCGCTCAAGCACTTTTGCCAGGAAAAAGTTCCGAGCAAGTTCCGGTCAAGTTCCGACCAAGTTCCGGCAAATAGCACACTTCAACACAGAAGGTTACTGAACTGCCACCGGAACTTGGGCGGAACTAGCGTCGGAACAAACTGCAGAACAGCTCGCAGAAAAAGGTTTGAGAGGAACTTCCGGTCTATGACCGGAAGTTCCGGTGAGACTCAAAAGGCCCCAACAGAACAGTGGTGGAGACAACCGAAGTAATAATAGTAACAAGATCAATGAGGCTCCACCACCAAAACAACAACCCATGGGATTACAATAAGATACCACAAAGATATCACATAGAGATACCACATAGTCTCAAACATAACATACCACATGGTCCACAAGCACACATAAGTTCACGAACATAAAACCATAAGCACACCAATAAACTATAGAGTTCGCGAGTAAGAAAAGATCAAAGGCAAGAACAGGCTCGCGACTCAACCCATGCAAATCCCCCGTAGACAACCTAATAGACATCTTTCTCCCCCTTTGGCATCAAGACACCAAAAAGGAAGAAAAGATCAAACTACTCGTCCCAGCCCTGAGAAGGGGAAGGAGGAGAAGACTCATGCGGACCAGTGACTTCCTCCTCAGACTCAACTTCAGACCAGTTGCAGTTGGTGCGAACCCAATCCTCCTTGGGAGCAGTGACAGAACTAGAGACCGGTGAGCAAGGAATATTGAGGGCTGTCATGATGGCCTTCTGGCGCTGAACATTGTGACGCTGATCAACATAAGCCTGATACTCGCGGTCCTGCAGAAAGCAGAAAGTCTTCTTCACTTTCCCAAGCAGCTTCCTTGCCCAAGATGGCTGCCTTTGAAGAGAAGGACCACCAGCACTAGAGCCACCCGGAGCAGAGGAGGGACTACTAGCAACATCTTGAGTCTTCTTAAGAGCAGCTTCCTTTTCTTCCTGAGAACGAGGCTTCTGGTGCTTACTCACACGGAGCCTTTTCTCTTCATGAATGGTGATGTTGTCTTGAGGAAAGTGAGTGCCAGTCTTCTCGAACCACTTGTGATTGATGAGAGTTTGAATGTAGGGAGCATAGATGCAGGAGCGCTTTTCGATGAGAGCCCCCCACAACTCTGAGTGAATGAAGTGCATAACATCCATTGACCTGGTAGTGTCTCGGCGAAGATGGGTCTGATGCATGAGGTCAACCTGAAATCCATGAAACTGATCAAAGTTGCCAGCTTTTGGAGAGATGGTGTTCAAGTACACCCTGCGCATAATGTCATAAGCTGGCAGCAGATGATTCACAAACCCAACACTTCCCCATCCTTCAATGTAGAGAGGCTCTAGAACCTCTGGATCAGCAGCAGTTGGACCATGAACACGCCATCCATTCGCCCCGCGTCCAGGCTGAATGGGGTAGCCCAGAAGCTCAGCAAACTCAGCCCAAGTAGCGGTAAGGTACACATCCCTGGTCATCCACTTCATCTCACCTTCAGTTGAGGACTGCATGTGAAGAAACAGAGTGGAGTAGAACTGAGCAATAGCAGTCACATCAAAGTTCTGACGGTGCTCCATGAGGGGAATCAGTCCAAACTTCTTGCAGATATCAAGAGCCTCCCCAAAGTAGACTTGCTTCTCTAACATGTGAGGCACATTGATGTACTTCTGAGGAGCAACCACGAACTTCTTCTTTGATGCATAGATTTCTTCATAAATCTGTTCCTGACGGCAGGTGTGAAAATGAGGGTCCAAGCATAGACGATCACGAGGCACGAGGTAGGGATCTGTAGCCCTGAATGAAGCATAAGCCTTCTGAGACCACTTGGAAATCTTGGCTTTGGTCATATCTGGCCCTGCAGCAGTGGCCTTCTGAGAAAGAGCAGGCCTCTTCCCTACAGCAGCAGCAGCCTTCTGACGAGAAGTTTGTGAGGTTGGACGCACAACTTCAGCATCTTCCTCGTCAATCTCAGGAGGAATGTCAGCGGATGGTCTCCGTGCACGCTTGCCTTGGCGAGTCTCTCCTTCCCCTGAGAAGAAAGAACAAGAGTAGGGAGGGAAGTTGGGATAAGTGCACAAGTTCGGAAGAGGAAACAAAAGAGTTAGATTGGAAAAATACAAACAGGAAAACAAAATGCAGTGTAGCCGGAACTTCCGCTGAAACATCGGAACTTCCGGTTTAGACCGGAAGTTCCAGTCGGGGCTCACCGGAAGTTCCGGTGAGACCACGAACTGACAGTTTCAACAGGAGTTCCCTAGATGTAGATCTAAAGACCACCAATGCACAAACTTTTCCAAGGATGTATTGGACCAATCTACTCTAGCATGATACCCTAGGCCTACCAAGATCTCCCAACAAGTTCTAGCCAAAGAACTAGCCTAGACAAGGTGTGCCCTAACTCAAGCCATGGTGAGAGCAAGATCTCCATTAATGGAGGGAGTTAAGGGCAAATACCGGAGTCCATGGCGGGAGATCGAGGTGGGGAAGGATCCCACGGAGCAGATCTGGAGAGGAGCGGTTGGAGAAGAGGGGGCCGGAGCGCCCTCTTGGAGACGTCCTGGTCGGCGGCGCTCCTGATAGAAGATGGGTCTTGGGGGAAAAAAGGAAGAAGATCCCGTTTTCCCCCAGGGCCCACCTTATATAGGACAGGGAGCACCACCGGAAGTTCCGGTCAGGGACCGGAAGTTCCGGTGGACCGGAACTTCCGGGTCAGACTGACCGGAAGTTCCGCTGACATAGGTAGGAACATCTCAGGATAGGATAACAAGGAAGAACTTGTGCAGGGAATAGAGAGGGCTTGAGGTAAGGAAAGGCTTAGGATAGATAGCTCAAACTGTGAAGAACCAGAAACACCAAAACAAGAAAACACAAATAAACACAAAATAAAAGCGAACCAAAATAAAAATAAAATAATAAAAAATAAAATTAAAAAAAACAAAAAAAAAAACGAGTCGGTGGCCGAAGCCACCTTATATAAGAGTAAATGGCTTGACACCGCGAAGATATATCTTGGGTTCATTACCAACACTCATCATGAAGCTCAAATGGTCTCCTTTAGAGACAATAGAGTATGAAAACTTTAATGTGCGCATAATAGGGATAGTGTTTGTTCATAAGAGGAACTACAATCCCCCTAAATCCATGCCTACATCCAAACAAGATACTCATTGAGACACGGGTAGGTGTGCAAGGGCTCAAGCAACATTGCTCGAATCAATGATATTTAGCTCATGCCTTAACTCTCGGAACCTTGCTTCATCAAGAGGCTTCGTGAAAAGATCCGCAAGATTTGCCTTGGTGGGAACATACTCCAAAGAAATGTCTCCTCTAGCAACATGGTCCCGAATGAAATGATGACGAATCTCAATGTGCTTAGTCCGGTTGTGTTGCACGGGATTGTGAGAAATAGCAATTGCACTCTCATTGTCGCAAAGAAGATGCACCTTGTCAAAAGATAGTCCAAGATCCTTCAAGGTTTGCTTCATCCATAGCAATTGAGCACAACAGCTTGCGGCAGAGATATACTCAGCATCGGCAGTAGACATAGACACACAGTTTTGCTTCTTCGAGGACCAACACACCAAAGATCTTCCGAGAAACTGACAAGCTCTGGAGGTTGACTTTCTTCCCACTTTGTCACCAGCCCAGTCCGAGTCCGTGTAGCCAATCAGATCAAAGCTGGCTCCCTTGGGGTACCACAACCCAAAGTTTGGGGTATGAACTAAATATCGGAAGATCCTCTTGACAGCCACCATGTGACTTTCCTTTGGTGCAGCTTGAAATCTTGCACACATACCCACACTCAACATAATATCCGGCCGAGATGCACAAAGATAGAGCAAAGAACCAATCATCGAACGATAGAGTTTTTGATCCACCTCCTTACCCTTGGGATCGAGATCAAGATTAACTTTAGTTGGCATGGGAGTCTTGGCACCTTTAACTTGATCAAACTTGAACTTCTTGAGCATGTCTTGGATGTACTTGGCTTGATTGATGAAAGTCCCTTTCCTCAATTGTTTGACTTCAAATCCAAGGAAAAACTTCAACTCCCCCATCATGGACATCTCGAAGCGGTCGGTCATGAGCTTGGCAAAATCCTCATTAAAAGTTTTGTTAATAGACCCAAAGATAATGTCATCAACATAGATTTGGCATACGAACAAGTGGCCTCCAACTTTCTTAGTAAAAAGAGTGGGATCAATGAGACCCACTTCGAAGCCATGGTCTAACAAGAGCTCCCTAAGGCAATCATACCACGCACGTGGAGCTTGCTTGAGGCCATAGAGTGCCTTATTGAGCTTGTAGACATGGTCCGGAAGAAGTGGATCCTCAAAGCCCGGAGGTTGCTTGACGTATACCAACTCTTTCAAAGGACCATTAAGAAAAGCACTCTTAACATCCATTTGATACAATTTAAAGTTATGATGGGTAGCAAAGGCAAGGAGCATGCGAATGGATTCAAGGCGAGCAACGGGGGCATAAGTCTCACTGTAGTCGATGCCCTCAACTTGTGAGTATCCTTGGGCAACTAACCTTGCCTTGTTGCGCACGACAATTCCATTCGCATCGCACTTGTTCTTGAAGACCCACTTGGTTCCAATGACATTTTGACAATCTTTGGGCCGCTCAACCAATGTCCAAACATTGTTCCTCTTGAAGTTGTGAAGTTCCTCGTTCATAGCATCAAGCCAATCGTCATCTTCAAGAGCTTCGAAGACTTTCTGTGGTTCCACAAGAGAGATAAACGCATGGTGAGAACAAAAGGAAGCTAGTTGCCTCCTAGTAGTGGAACCTTTATTGAAATCTCCATAGACATTATCAAGGATATGGCCATCTCGAACAAGCTTGGCGAGACGATAGGCTTGACGACGGGCTTGTGCTTCAATTCGAGATTCTTGAGCGACCACTTGGTCATTTCCACCAATTGAGCCATCCCCTTGACTATAAGCACGAACACGAGGGTCATCTTCATCAATTTCCACTTCGAGGGAGTCATCACTTGGAGAGGATACTTGAGGATCATTGACTTCATCTTGATCTCGACGAGCTTGACCTTGGGGAACGTGATCTTGAGGAGGAGCCCCATCTTGGGGAGGTTGATGAGGTTGGTGAAGAGCTTGTCCGTGAGAGGTGCCTTGAGGAGGAGCCCCATCGTGAGGAGGTTGATGTTGTTGATGAAGAGCTTGTTCTTTAGAGCTTGAAGAGTCATGAGCATGGGAAGCTTCGGAAGAGCTTGAGGGAGCTTGTGCCAAGAAAGTAGGTCCTTGAGGTGCAAGATGATCTTGTGAGAGTGAGGGCTCCACTTGAGTAGAGCTTGGTCCTTCTCCTTCATCCATAAGGGGATCCTCAATGGGGAGGTGGAAACCCACACCCATTCTTCCTATGGCCTTGGGAGGAATTTCATCACTTGGATCACAAACACCATCTTGCCTAACAAGAGACTCATGATTTTCATCAAACTTCACGTTGCTCGTCTCTTCAACTCTTCCATTGGCTTTGTTGTAGACTCTATAGGCATGGGACTGATTTGAGTAACCAACGAAAATTCCTTCTTGAGCCTTGGATTCAAACTTTGACAACCGAACTCCTTTCTTGAGTATGTAGCACTTGCACCCAAACACCCGAAAGTAGCTAACATTAGGCTTTTTCCCGGTGAGAAGTTCATAGGGGGTCTTGTTCTTATTCTTGCGGAGATAAAGTCGGTTGGTTGCATGGCAAGCGGTGGAGATGGCCTCGGCCCAAAAGTTGTATGGAGACTTGAACTCAGCTAGCATAGACCGAGCCGCATCCATCAAAGTGCGATTCTTCCTTTCAGCAACTCCGTTTTGTTGAGGGGTGTAGGGAGTGGAGTATTGATGCTTGATTCCTTCATCACTGAGAAACTCATCCAAAGTATAGTTTTTGAACTCGGTGCCATTGTCACTTCGAATTGAGAGAATAGTTGCATTGTGCTTCCATTGAACCTCATTAGCAAAGTCAATGACGGTTTGTTGAGTCTCACTCTTGTACTTGAAAAAGAACACCCAAGTGTATCTTGAGAAATCATCCACAATAACCAAGCAATACTTCTTGCCTCCAAGGCTATCATGAGAGGGAGGACCAAAGAGATCCATATGCAAGAGCTCCAAACATCTCTCGGTAGTGATTTGATTGAGCGCTTTGTGAGGAGTTTCATGCATCTTACCTTCAATACAAGCCCTGCAAACACGATCTTTGGCAAAAGAAACATCGTTAATTCCAAGGATGTGGCCCTCGGAGTGAAGTCTTTGCAAAGTTCTCATGTTAACATGGGCTAGGCGGCGATGCCACAACCAGCCCTTGTCGGCTTTAGCATAGAGACATAGAGCATGAGGAGTAGTGGTCCCTAAAAAGTCCACCACGTACAAGTCATGTTCTACATACCCTACAAAAGCCACCTTGAGAGACTTGCTCCACATGAGGACCACGGAATGAGAATTAAAGAAAGAAGAAAGACCCAAAAGAGCAAGAGCACGAACTGAGAGTAAGTTGTAACCAAGAGTTTTGACAAGCATGACGTCAACCAAGGATACATCCGGGGTTGCCACCACTTTGCCAAAACCCAAAACCTGAGAGCTTGTTTTGTCACCGTAGGAGACCATGGTGTTGGCAATATTGGGTCTCAACTCAGTCATGATAGACTTGCTTCCGGTCATATGACTCGTGGCACCACTATCAAGCACCCATTTTGATCCGCCGGAAGCATAGTCCTACAAGAAAATCAAGCCTTGGTTTTAGGTACCCATTTTGCAATGGGTCCCTTTTTGTTAGTGACAAGAACCTTTGGCACCCAAATGGCCCAATGATAATCATGCATGTAAGATGTCCCCACATATCTAGCATATACATGACCATCAAGAGATTTGCAAAGAATATAAGAGGGATTGTTCTTTCCAGCAAAGTTTTCACTTTGCAAAAGGGTTAGGCCATTTGGAACTCCTTGGGCCATGCCCTTGTTATTTTTCTTCTTCTTGTTCTTCTTCTTCTTCTTCTTCTTCTTCTTCTTAATCTTGGCAAGTTGATCCTTCAAAACCTTGACCTCCTCTATGAGATGCTCATGCTTGCAACAAGGGTTAGGAGAACTAGACAAGTCTATAATTTGCACAGCGGAAGACTTAGAAAGATCACAAGTTAATTGAGTTTGAAGCTGTTCATGAGCCTCAAAAAGACTTGAGAATTTACTCTCCAAGGCTTTGTGCTCCTCTTTGAGTTTCTCAAGATCCTCTTGAGTCTTATCATGACCACCCACAAACTCAGCATTTTCTTTCTTGAGAACCTTAATCAAAGCAAGAGCATGGTCACGTTCTTTAATTGTAGAGGTCCGAGTGTTGTTATGATCATCTACAAGCTTAGACACATTTTCTTCAAGATTAATTCTCATATTTTGTTCATCCTCAAGACTTTGAGTGAGAGAGGCAATTTCATCGGCGGCATCTCTTTCATTTTTACTTAGCAAGTCAAGAAGTTCTTCCTTTTCATCTAAGGCATCTCTAGCATTTTCAAGTTGTGCAAGTAAGGACTCAAAGCAGTTTTTAGTTTCTTCATCTAAGGTAGCAACAAATTCACACATGTCAATCATCTCTTTCTTCACCTCTAGACCAACAAGATCAAGAGAGGAAGGCTCACTAGAGATGGGTTGAGGAGTGGGTTTCGATGATACCTCGGTGGCCTTGGCCATGAAGCACTTTTGGTTGGAGGAGATGACATTATCATTTGGCGAGTCGAAGAGGGATAGACGTGGAGTTGAGGTAGTGGCAATAGCAGCAACCCCCACAATCTCTCCACCATGACCTTCATCATCATCATCTTCATCCGTGCCCGAAAGATATTCTTCATGGACCACAATTGCTCGTTCCTTGTTGGTGGCGTTCTTGATGGTGTAGTTCTTGTTTATGGGATGAGGAGATCTTGTCTTGACCTTGCGAATGAGACGACCACCATTGTCTTCACGGTTCTCAAAGGGACACTTGGACACAAAGTGACTCTTGTCATTGCAATTGTAGCATGATCTTGCTTTGGGAGACTTGTTGGGTGAGTTGAATCTTGAGTTGTCCCTTGATCTTGACTTGAATCCAGACTTGTTCCAAAAGGCCCTTGAAGCGAGAGCAAGATGTTCGTTGAAGGCACATTTGAGATCTTCTTGAGACCACTCACTTGATGTATCATCATCATCAACTTCAATAGCCTTGGCCTTCAAAGAAAGGTTCACTTTTGTTGATCCAATGGCTCTAGCTTGAGCGGACTCCGCATTCTTCTTAGCAATAGTCATGGCAATTACTTCACTCAAGACTTCTTGGGAGGTCATTAAGTGAAAGTTGGTTCTTCCCTTGATAGAGTTGATCTTTTGTTCTTCAAATGGGAGAAGAGCTTGAATGAACTTTCTCTTCATAAACTTGTCATCAACATAGTGAGCCCCAAGGTCCCTCATAGTGGAACAAAGGACCTTAAGGCGCCTATACATGTCTTCAGGGGTCTCATCATCTTGCATTGCGAAGCCATCACACTCGTTGTTGATCTCGTCAAACTTGGAGCTTTGGATGCTAGCATTCCCAACGAAGAGCTCGGTGAGTTGATGTAACACCCTCAGAATCGGCCCTATGCAAGTTTCAGCGCTTCCTGCCAAACCCGCATAGAAACGATTCAAAGGTGCCCACCAGGCACTTTCGTGCGGGTGGAAAACGAAGTAATAACATTACACAACGGTCCTCGATGGGACCCACAGAACAGATATATATACAACAGCGACTCAATGAGTCAAGAATACAGATATAATATACAAAGATCCAAATCACCTTGAAATGATAGAGCGTCCGACTACGGACAAGATGCAAATGGGGCTAAGAGCCCTGAAGAATAACCAATGGCGTCCATAACCCTGCCCAGGCCAAGCCGGAAGGGTAACCCTGCTAACGACGTCGATCTCAAAACCTGCTTAAACAAAGGGGTGCCGACAAAGGGCAAAGGAAACAAGAGAGAGCGGTCAGTACTGAGGCCAGTACACGGCGAGGCTAGAATTCGGCGGTCCTCGCCTACATAGGTATGGTGGACTGAAGCGGCAGCGGCAGCGTGCACTAAACAACCTATAGAGACTCGGTACAACTGGCGGCTATCAGAGAGGGACAAGAAAGACCTATTCGGAACCCAAAACTGATTCTACCATCAGACAAAACCCATCCTGGTGTTTCCCCCTCGAGACCAAACGAGGAAGTCAACCGAGGAACTCACACAGTTGGCAGTTTTATTTATTCAGTTATCGTTGCAGCACTTACTAGTCAAGTATAGATAATCATCCTGATATAATAAGCAGTGGGCAATTTTAGTTAACCATTCCGTTGTAGTTGAGACACTTACTAGTCAGATTCAATTAGCATGAGATATCCCAAAACCCAGCGGTTGTTGGAACTTTGATTTAGCCATTCCGTTATAGTTGCAATACTTATTAGTCAGATGCAATGGTCGCAAGCGACAACCCAAGCAAGCAATTGTTGGCAGTCTTATTTAGCCATTCCATTATAGTGAAGCTGATTACTAGTCATTATAAAGTCAAATTTATAGCACTACTTTAGTTATAGTTGTCTATGATCGAGATACTGTGCTCCAAGTCGTCCATAACCGCGGACACGGCTTTCAGAAAGTTTTACCCTGCAGGGGTGCACAAATAGCAACACACACTCGATCAACCTCGGAAAAACCAAAACAAAACCCAACGAGGCCTTCACGACAAAGCAATCATAGGATTCATAAATATTTCAGGGGGCCACCCCTTGGAGTACACCCGCAACGAGTCACCTTACGAGTACACAACTGCCATGCAGACAGACACACGCTCGCGGCCAAGGCCGACAGCGGCAGGACCGGCCGGAGCTCGCAGGGCACCAAGGCGCGCTGGGGCGACAGCCACAGAGGACGCGACCTGCGGTGGAGCCCAACAGCGATGGTGGCGGCCTGCAGAGAGGAGGAAGGAAGGGGCGCTAGGAGGAGAGGCCACGATGGCGAGGAGGGCGGTTGCGGCGTGCTGGCGGAAGGAGGAGGGGCCGCGGTCAGAGCGAGAGGAGGTCGAGGCGCGTCTCGACGGAGGCGAGGGAGACCGGAGGCGAGGAGGACGGGTGGAAGGCGGCCCGACGGTGAGCTCGACGCGAAGGGACGGCTCAGGCAGACGGCGGGGGAGGGCGTCCGCTGGCGGCGGAGGGAGGTCGCGTGCTGGCGGTGGAGGCCATCGCGGCGGCGGCGGAAGGAGAGGAGGGCGACGCAGCTCGGGCGGCGGGGCCGGCGCCGGAGAGGATGAGGACGGCGGGGCGTCGGGTGGACGCAGTTCACGCGAGGAAGGGGACGCGAGGGAGATGGGACGGGGAAGCAGGCGAGGGCGCGGCGGAGAGGAGCCTGGGGAGGAGAGGGAGGCGGTCGGGTGAGGGGAGAGGAGGGAGAGGGGGCGCCGGGTGGTTGCGGGACGCGCCAGGGGAAGAGAGGGGTGGGTGCGGGTCGAGGGGAGCGGGGTGAGGGAGGAGTGCTGCAGGCGTGCGTGCGTGGTGTGCTGGGTGTGTGGGTTGGTGCGTGTGTGTACTGCGGGGTGGGGCCGGGCTGGCAGAGAGAGTGGGGAGTGGGGCTGGCTCGGTGGGTGGAGGGAGTGAGGGTTTGGGCTGGGATTGATGAGGTGGCAAGGTGGGTGGGGATTGGGGTCCAGGGGGTGAGGTGGCCTAGGGAGGTGAGGTGGAGGGTTGGGAGTGGCTGGGTAGGTTAGGATAGGGTAGAAAATGATTGGGGTAGGGTTTGGGTTAGGTAACGGGGTGGTAGGCTGCTGCTAGCTGGGCTTTTGGGCCTGGCCGGCGGCGGCCTTCCCCGATTTGATAAAACATTTAATTTTATTTAGTTTTAAATATCGTTTTGTAAAACATTTTAGACAAATAGAAGATCCGGGCGGACCGAGGGTTTTATGTTTTAGAATAGGGTGGGGTATTTATAGAAAACAAAAATATGGCTTTTAGCAAAATTGGTCTCGGCAAATTGATGCATGGTGATGTTATGATGATGCACAGAGACAAGACATACAATTATGATGATGCAATGCACAAAAACAACGCGATTTTCTAGTAGTAGTAATTGCGGGATGCCACAATTCGACACCACTAACAATGGATCTCGCCCTCGAGATCCGCCTCATGGTACAGGGAAGAAGGCCGACGATCTGATCCTTCGCGCTTCGTGTAGATCTTCGCGACACCACTAACAAGAGGTCGTTGTCCGTGACCGTCGAGGGAAACACTCCGGAAACAAAAATTCGAAGGTAGAGGTATCAACAAATAAAGCCACCTCTAGCTTCCGTGGACGGAGTAAAATTGCTAGATCCACTGATTCGATGTACAAGAGCGAATGATAAGAGTAGTCGGATGGTGATCAGTCCATCGCGCACCCAAACCATTACTCTGCACACGAATAGGCGGATTATGCAACCAACTCTCGGAATTCAGACTGAAGATCTCGACAACGAGGTTCAGAAACAAAGGAGTGATGCAGACTCTGCATCGGATCTGGCGTAGATGATGTCGTCGCGTCGGAAAACACCGAAAGGCACGAGAAGGAACAAATAGAAGTCCACCAGACGAAGGATTCCTCGGATAGCATGAAGACCAGATGTAGCAACACCGTTATCAAAGGAGGAAGCGAAACCCTGAAGGTACGATGGAACCCAACCACGAGAAATCCTAGACTCGAAGAGAGAGAAGAGAGCGGATTCAAAACACGCAGAGGTGAGAGGAGAGCAGCAGAGGGGTAAGGAGTAAAATCAGACCTAATCAGAACTATCCAACCGATTTTTCAAAAATAGTTTTGACACTCTACTTCGGCCGTTAGCTAGGTTATCCTACAGGCTGGACTTGTGGGGTATCGTAACTGCTGAGCTCTGATACCACTCTGTAACACCCTCAGAATCGGCCCTATGCAAGTTTCAGCGCTTCCCACCAAACCCGCATAGAAACGATTCAAAGGTGCCCACCAGGCACTTTCGTGCGGGTGGAAAACGAAGTAATAACATTACACAACAGTCCTCGATGGGACCCACAAAACAGATATATATACAACAGCGACTCAATGAGTCAAGAATACAGATATAATATACAAAGATCCAAATCACCTTGAAATGATAGAGCGTCCGACTATGGACAAGATGCAAATGGGGCTAAGAGCCCTGAAGAATAACCAATGGCGTCCATAACCCTGCCCAGGCCAAGCCGGAAGGGTAACCCTGCTAACGACGTCGATCTCAAAACCTGCTTAAACAAAGGGGTGCCGACAAAGGGCAAAGGAAACAAGAGAGAGCGGTCAGTACTGAGGCCAGTACACGGCGAGGCTAGAATTCGGCGGTCCTCGCCTACATAGGTATGGTGGACTGAAGCGGCAGCGGCAGCGTGCACTAAACAACCTATAGAGACTCGGTACAACTGGCGGCTATCAGAGAGGGACAAGAAAGACCTATTCGGAACCCAAAACTGATTCTACCATCAGACAAAACCCATCCTGGTGTTTCCCCCTCGAGACCAAACGAGGAAGTCAACCGAGGAACTCACACAGTTGGCAGTTTTATTTATTCAGTTATCGTTGCAGCACTTACTAGTCAAGTATAGATAATCATCCTGATATAATAAGCAGTGGGCAATTTTAGTTAACCATTCCGTTGTAGTTGCGACACTTACTAGTCAGATTCAATTAGCATGAGATATCCCAAAACCCAGCGGTTGTTGGAACTTTTATTTAGCCATTCCGTTATAGTTGCAATACTTACTAGTCAGATGCAATGGTCGCAAGCGACAACCCAAGCAAGCAATTGTTGGCAGTCTTATTTAGCCATTCCATTATAGTGAAGCTGATTACTAGTCATTATAAAGTCAAATTTATAGCACTACTTTAGTTATAGTTGTCTATGATCGAGATACTGTGCTCCAAGTCGTCCATAACCGCGGACATGGCTTTCAGAAAGTTTTACCCTGCAGGGGTGCACAAATAGCAACACACACTCGATCAACCTCGGAAAAACCAAAACAAAACCCAACGAGGCCTTCACGACAAAGCAATCACAGGATTCATAAATATTTCAGGGGGCCACCCCTTGGAGTACACCCGCAACGAAGTTAGCTGACTCCGAGACGGACCTGAGGTTTGGGTGGACGGCTGTAAACGACTGGGAACCCAAAAACTCGGGCTTGTCGATACCGCGAAAACGTGTCCCGATCCTAAACAGTACAGGTGCTCCTCGCACAATCGTAATAAAGCAGTAAAGCATGGCATAGGTACAGGATAGTAAATAAAACCTCAAACTAGTTTGTGGCCCCAAGAAATAAGAATGAATCAAGCTCTGGCTCAGGGGGGTCCGATAATTCCCCCGTATGTGGATAGCGCGAATATTCAAGGAACAGGTATCAAGTACTCGAGGTCCTACGGGACACAAGTGGACGGTTAACAACCAAATAACATCTATTTCCCACCTGTGCCTCTGCTTACCTACTTCAATTTTAGTTATTAAACAATAATTAAAGTGAACGATAATTAAAGCCATGATCATCTCCAACATTAAACATGCGGCAATACTCCAACAACTGTGGTACTTGACAACACGCAACAGCACTTGAGCAAGCGACTACGATGCGCAAGTCCAACTATCTACCAAACAACAGGTAATAGGATGTGTCCAAGGCATTATATGGCTGCAAGGGATATCTCGGGTACGGAAACTAGAGCATCGCAACACAGATAGCAATGGATCAACAGGAGGGAATAAATACTATAAAAGTAAGATAGGTAGAAAGGGGGAGATGCTCGCCTGAAAACATTGCCGAAGGTTCACCCGAAGATCGGGTCGGTACTCGCGTCAACTCATCGGCCTAGTCCGTGAAGAAGCAAAACACTAGCACAAACACCGGGCGCAATATTTAATACTGCGACAGAAGATCGGGCATGATGCATGTATGATGTATGACATGGCAAAGGTGCGATGCAATTAGGCGATATTAATCGGAACCGGGGGTACCGACATTTAATTAAATGGTTCAAGTTATTTATCTACCCCGCAATTTAAATGTTGTCTTAACATGGCAAGAGATAGCACCGGTTCGCTACACAAATTTAAATGAGGCCAATATAAGACTAGATTTGCCCGCATATGGGCCCCATATTTAATTATAAGGTGAATTGGCATAATGCCCCCAAACCACACACAACTATGCATGCAAGATGAATGATTTAATATGCACCAGATATATATCATATTATAAAAATATGGGGCTCGGAAGGGGTCACACATTAGGGTTAGGCGAACTTGGGCTCCGAGGGGTTCGGGGTTCGGACTCAGGGTTCGACGGGGATCGATCTCGCATCCGGGAAGGACTTGGTTCGGTGTCGGGGCGCATCGGATTCGTCCTGGTCGGTGTCGATCTTGTCGTTGCGAAGATCTTGTCGGGTCCGCGCCATCAAGTCGGTCTTGGCATTCGGGGTGAAGAACTTGGCATCCTCGAGGAAGTACTTGTCGTATCCGTGAAGAAGATCATGTCGGCCCACGGGGTTCGGTCTTCGGGGAGGAAGGAGAATGCGCCGGGTTCGATCTTCGGGTCCCGCGTAGTAGGTCTTGTCAGTGAACAATCTTGTTTGGCCGGGGTCGTTAGAGGAAGTTCTTGTCGATGATTCTTCAACACATCTAGTTCGGTATGTTCTTGGATTCCTTGTCCATTGTTCTGAAGTACCGGGTCAACGAGGAAAACTCGATGTATCTTGTCACCTTACGAGTACACAACTGCCATGCAGACAGACACACGCTCGCGGCCAAGGCCGACAGCGGCAGGACAGGCCGGAGCTCGCAGGGCACCAAGGCGCGCTGGGGCGGCAGCCACAGAGGACGCGACCTGCGGTGGAGCCCAACAGCAACGGTGGCGGCCTGCAGAGAGGAGGAAGGAAGGGGCGCTAGGAGGAGAGGCCACGGTGGCGAGGAGGGCGGTTGCGGCGCGCCGGCGGAAGGAGGAGGGGCCGCGGTCGGAGCGAGAGGAGGTCGAGGCGCGTCGCGACGGAGGCGAGGGAGACCGGAGGCGAGGAGGACGGGTGGAAGGCGGCCCGACGGTGAGCTCGACGCGGAGGGGCGGCTCAGGCAGACGGCGGGGGAGGGCGTCCGCTGGCGGCGGAGGGAGGTCGCGTGCTGGCGGTGGAGGCCATCGCGGCGGCGGCGGAAGGAGAGGAGGGCGACGCAGATCAGGCGGCGGGGCCGGCGCCGGAGAGGATGAGGACGGCGGGGCGTCGGGTGGACGCGGTTCACGCGAGGAAGGGGACGCGAGGGAGATGGGACGGGGAAGCAGGCGAGGGCGCGGCAGAGAGGAGCCTGGGGAGGAGAGGGAGGCGGTCGGGCGAGGGGAGAGGAGGGAGAGGGGGCGCCGGGTGGTTGCGGGACGCGCCAGGGGAAGAGAGGGGTGGGTGCGGGTCGAGGGGAGCGGGGTGAGGGAGGAGTGCTGCAGGCGTGCGTGCGTGGTGTGCTGGGTGTGTGGGTTGGTGCGTGTGTGTACTGCGGGGTGGGGCCGGGCTGGCAGAGAGAGTGGGGAGTGGGGCTGGCTTGGTGGGTGGAGGGAGTGAGGGTTTGGGCTGGGATTGATGAGGTGGCAAGGTGGGTGGGGATTAGGGTCCAGGGGGGTGAGGTGGCCTAGGGAGGTGAGGTGGAGGGCTGGGAGTGGCTGGGTAGGTTAGGATAGGGTAGAAAATGATTGGGGTAGGGTTTGGGTTAGGTAACGGGGTGGTAGGCTGCTGCTAGCTGGGCTTTTGGGCCTGGCCGGCGGCGGCCTTCCCCGATTTTATAAAACATTTAATTTTATTTAGTTTTAAATATCATTTTGTAAAACATTTTTAGACAAATAGAAGATCCGGGCGGACCGAGGGTTTTATGTTTTAGAATAGGGAGGGGTATTTATAGAAAACAAAAATATGGCTTTTAGCAAAATTGGTCTCGGCAAATTGATGCATGGTGATGTTATGATGATGCACAGAGACAAGACATGCGATTATGATGATGCAATGCACAAAAACAACGCGATTTTCTAGTAGTAGTAATTGCGGGATGCCACAATTTGACACCACTAACAATGGATCTCGCCCTCGAGATCCGCCTCATGGTACAGGGAAGAAGGCCGACGATCTGATCCTTCGCGCTTCGTGTAGATCTTCGCGACACCACTAACAAGAGGTCGTTGTCCGTGACCGTCGAGGGAAACACTCCGGAAACAAAAAGTCGAAGGTAGAGGTATCAACAAATAAAGCCACCTCTAGCTTCCGTGGACGGAGTAAAATTGCTAGATCCACTGATTCGATGTACAAGAGCGAATGATAAGAGTAGTCGGATGGTGATCAGTCCATCGCGCACCCAAACCATTACTCTGCACACGAATAGGCGGATTATTCAACCAACTCTCGAAATTCAGACTGAAGATCTCGACAACGAGGTTCAGAAACAAAGGAGTGATGCAGACTCTGCATCGGATCTGGCATAGATGATGTCGTCACGTCGGAAAACACCGAAAGGCACGAGAAGGAACAAAGAGAAGTCCACCAGACGAAGGATTCCTCGGATAGCATGAAGACCAGATGTAGCAACACCGTTATCAAAGGAGGAAGCGAAACCCTGAAGGTACGATGGAACCCAACCACGAGAAATCCTGGACTCGAAGAGAGAGAAGAGAGCGGATTCAAAACATGCAGAGGTGAGAGAAGAGCAGCAGAGGGGTAAGGAGTAAAATCGGACCTAATCAGAACTATCCAACCGATTTTTCAAAAATAGTTTTGACACTCTACTTCGGCCGTTAGCTAGGTTATCCTACAGGCTGGACTTGTGGGGTATCGTAACTGCTGAGCTCTGATACCACTCTGTAACACCCTCAGAATCGGCCCTATGCAAGTTTCAGCGCTTCCCGCCAAACCCGCATAGAAACGATTCAAAGGTGCCCACCAGGCACTTTCGTGCGGGTGGAAAACGAAGTAATAACATTACACAACAGTCCTCGATGGGACCCACAGAACAGATATATATACAATAGCGACTCAATGAGTCAAGAATACAGATATAATATACAAAGATCCAAATCACCTTGAAATGATAGAGCGTCCGACTACGGACAAGATGCAAATGGGGCTAAGAGCCCTGAAGAATAACCAATGGCGTCCATAACCCTGCCCAGGCCAAGCCGGAAGGGTAACCCTGCTAACGACGTCGATCTCAAAACCTGCTTAAACAAAGGGGTGCCGACAAAGGGCAAAGGAAACAAGAGAGAGCGGTCAGTACTGAGGCCAGTACACGGCGAGGCGTAGAATTCGGCGGTCCTCGCCTACATAGGTATGGTGGACTGAAGCGGCAGCGGCAGCGTGCACTAAACAACCTATAGAGACTCGGTACAACTGGCGGCTATCAGAGAGGGACAAGAAAGACCTATTCAGAACCCAAAACTGATTCTACCATCAGACAAAACCCATCCTGGTGTTTCCCCCTCGAGACCAAACGAGGAAGTCAACCGAGGAACTCACACAGTTGGCAGTTTTATTTATTCAGTTATCGTTGCAGCACTTACTAGTCAAGTATAGATAATCATCCTGATATAATAAGCAGTGGGCAATTTTAGTTAACCATTCCGTTGTAGTTGCGACACTTACTAGTCAGATTCAATTAGCATGAGATATCCCAAAACCCAGCGATTGTTGGAACTTTTATTTAGCCATTCCGTTATAGTTGCAATACTTACTAGTCAGATGCAATGGTCGCAAGCGACAACCCAAGCAAGCAATTGTTGGCAGTCTTATTTAGCCATTCCATTATAGTGAAGCTGATTACTAGTCATTATAAAGTCAAATTTATAGCACTACTTTAGTTATAGTTGTCTATGATCGAGATACTGTGCTCCAAGTCGTCCATAACCGCGGACACGGCTTTCAGAAAGTTTTACCCTGCAGGGGTGCACAAATAGCAACACACACTCGATCAACCTCGGAAAAACCAAAACAAAACCCAACGAGGCCTTCACGACAAAGCAATCACAGGATTCATAAATATTTCAGGGGGCCACCCCTTGGAGTACACCCGCAACAAAGTTAGCTGACTCCGAGACGGACCCGAGGTTTGGGTGGACGGCTGTAAACGACTGGGAACCCGAAAACTCGGGCTTGTCGATACCGCGAAAACGTGTCCCGATCCTAAACAGTACAGGTGCTCCTCGCACAATCGTAATAAAGCAGTAAAGCATGGCATAGGTACAGGATAGTAAATAAAACCTCAAACTAGTTTGTGGCCCCAAGAAATAAGAATGAATCAAGCTCTAGCTTAGGGGGGTCCCATAATTCCCCCGTATGTGGATAGCGCGAATATTCAAGGAACAGGTATCAAGTACTCGGGGTCCTACGGGACACAAGTGGACGGTTAACAACCAAATAACATCTATTGCCCACCTGTGCCTCTGCTTACCTACTTCAATTTTAGTTATTAAACAATAATTAAAGTGAACGATAATTAAAGCCATGATCATCTCCAACATTAAACATGCGGCAATACTCCAACAACTGTGGTACTTGACAACACGCAACAGCACTTGAGCAAGCGACTACGACGCGCAAGTCCAACTATCTACCAAACAACAGGTAATAGGATGTGTCCAAGGCATTATATGGCTGCAAGGGATATCTCGGGTACGGAAACTAGAGCATCGCAACACAGATAGCAATGGATCAACAGGAGGGAATAAATACTATAAAAGTAAGATAGGTAGAAAGGGGGAGATGCTCGCCTGAAAACATTGCCGAAGGTTCACCCGAAGATCGGGTCGGTACTCGCATCAACTCATCGGCCTAGTCCATGAAGAAGCAAAACACTAGCACAAACACCGGACGCAATATTTAATACTGCGACAGAAGATCGGGCATGATGCATGTATGATGTATGACATGGCAAAGGTGCGATGCAATTAGGCGATATTAATCGGAACCGGGGTACCGACATTTAATTAAACGGTTCAAGTTATTTATCTACCCCGCAATTTAAATGTTGTCTTAACATGGCAAGAGATAGCACCGGTTCGCTACACAAATTTAAATGAGGCCAATATAAGACTAGATTTGCCCGCATATGGGCCCCATATTTAATTATAAGGTGAATCAGCATAATGCCCCCAAACCACACACAACTATGCATGCAAGATGAATGATTTAATATGCACCAGATATATATCATATTATAAAAATATGGGGCTCGGAAGGGGTCACACATTAGGGTTAGGCGAACTTGGGCTCCGAGGGGTTCGGGGTTCGGACTCAGGGTTCGACGGGGATCGATCTCGCATCCGGGAAGGACTTGGTTCGGTGTCGGGGCGCATCGGATTCGTCCTGGTCGGTGTCGATCTTGTCGTTGCGAAGATCTTGTCGGGTCCACGCCATGAAGTCGGTCTTGGCATTCGGGGTGAAGAACTTGGCATCCTCGAGGAAGTACTTGTCGTATCCGTGAAGAAGATCATGTCGGCCCACGGGGTTCGGTCTTCGGGGAGGAAGGAGAATGCGCCGGGTTCGATCTTCGGGTCCCGCGTAGTAGGTCTTGTCAGTGAACAATCTTGTTTGGCCGGGGTCGTTCGAGGAAGTTCTTGTCGATGATTCTTCAACACATCTAGTTCGGTATGTTCTTGGATTCCTTGTCCATTGTTCTGAAGTACCGGGTCAACAAGGAAAACTCGATGTATCTTGTAACCTTACGAGTACACAACTGCCATGCAGACAGACACACGCTCGCGGCCAAGGCCGACAGCGGCAGGACCGGCCGGAGCTCGCAGGGCACCAAGGCGCGCTGGGGCGGTAGCCATAGAGGACGCGACCTGCGGTGGAGCCCAACAGCGACGGTGGCGGCTTGCAGAGAGGAGGAAGGAAGGAGCGCTAGGAGGAGAGGCCACGTTGGCGAGGAGGGCGGTTGTGGCGCGCCGGCGGAAGGAGGAGGGGCCGCGGTCGGAGCGAGAGGAGGTCGAGGCACGTCGCGACGGAGGCGAGGGAGACCGGAGGCGAGGAGGACGGGTGGAAGGCGGCCCGACGGTGAGCTCGACGCGGAGGGGCGGCTCAGTAAGACGGCGGGGGAGGGCGTCCGCTGGCGGCGGAGGGAGGTCGCGTGCTGGCGGTGGAGGCCATCGCGGCGGCGACGGAAGGAGAGGAGGGCGACGCAGCTCGGGCGGCGGGGCCGGCGCCGGAGAGGATGAGGATGGCGGGGCGTCGGGTGGACGCGGTTCACGCGAGGGAGATGGGACGGGGAAGCAGGCGAGGGCGCGGCGGAGAGGAGCCTGGGGAGGAGAGGGAGGCGGTCGGGCGAGGGGAGAGGAGGGAGAGGGGGCGCCGGGTGGTTGCGGGACGCGCCAGGGGAAGAGAGGGGTGGGTGCGGGTCGAGGGGAGCGGGGTGAGGGAGGAGTGCTGCAGGCGTGCGTGCGTGGTGTGCTGGGTGTGTGGGTTGGTGCGTGTGTGTACTGCGGGGTGGGGCCGGGCTGGCAGAGAGAGTGGGGAGTGGGGCTGGCTCGGTGGGTGGAGGGAGTGAGGGTTTGGGCTGGGATTGATGAGGTGGCAAGGTGGGTGGGGATTGGGGTCCAGGGGGGTGAGGTGGCCTAGGGAGGTGAGGTGGAGGGCTGGGAGTGGCTGGGTAGGTTAGGATAGGGTAGAAAATGATTGGGGTAGGGTTTGGGTTAGGTAACGGGGTGGTAGGCTGCTGCTAGCTGGGCTTTTGGGCCTGGCCGGCGGCGGACTTCCCCGATTTTATAAAACATTTAATTTTATTTAGTTTTAAATATCGTTTTGTAAAACATTTTAGACAAATAGAAGATCCGGGCGGACCGAGGGTTTTATGTTTTAGAATAGGGAGGGGTATTTATAGAAAACAAAAATATGGCTTTTAGCAAAATTAGTCTCGGCAAATTGATGCATGGTGATGTTATGATGATGCACAGAGACAAGACATGCGATTATGATGATGTAATGCACAAAAACAACGCGATTTTCTAGTAGTAGTAATTGCGGGATGCCACAATTCGACACCACTAACAATGGATCTCGCCCTCGAGATCCACCTCATGGTACAGGGAAGAAGGCCGACGATCTGATCCTTCGCGCTTCGTGTAGATCTTCGTGACACCACTAACAAGAGGTCGTTGTCCGTGACCGTCGAGGGAAACACTCCGGAAACAAAAAGTCGAAGGTAGAGGTATCAACAAATAAAGCCACCTCTAGCTTCCGTGGACGGAGTAAAATTGCTAGATCCACTGATTCGATGTACAAGAGCGAATGATAAGAGTAGTCGGATGGTGATCAGTCCATCGCGCACCCAAACCATTACTCTGCACACGAATAGGCGGATTATGCAACCAACTCTCGGAATTCAGACTGAAGATCTCGACAACGAGGTTCAGAAACAAAGGAGTGATGCAGACTCTGCATCGGATCTGGCGTAGATGATGTCGTCGCGTCGGAAAACACCGAAAGGCACGAGAAGGAACAAAGAGAAGTCCACCAGACGAAGGATTCCTCGGATAGCATGAAGACCAGATGTAGCAACACCGTTATCAAAGGAGGAAGCGAAACCCTGAAGGTACGATGGAACCCAACCACGAGAAATCCTGGACTCGAAGAGAGAGAAGAGAGCGGATTCAAAACACGCAGAGGTGAGAGGAGAGCAGCAGAGGGGTAAGGAGTAAAATCGGACCTAATCAGAACTATCCAACCGATTTTTCAAAAATAGTTTTGACACTCTACTTCGGCCGTTAGCTAGGTTATCCTACAGGCTGGACTTGTGGGGTATCGTAACTGCTGAGCTCTGATACCACTCTGTAACACCCTCAGAATCGGCCCTATGCAAGTTTCAGCGCTTCCCGCCAAACCCGCATAGAAACGATTCAAAGGTGCCCACCAGGCACTTTCGTGCGGGTGGAAAACGAAGTAATAACATTACACAACAGTCCTCGATGGGACCCACAGAACAGATATATATACAACAGCGACTCAATGAGTCAAGAATACAGATATAATATACAAAGATCCAAATCACCTTGAAATGATAGAGCGTCCGACTACGGACAAGATGCAAATGGGGCTAAGAGCCCTGAAGAATAACCAATGGCGTCCATAACCCTGCCCAGGCCAAGCCGGAAGGGTAACCCTGCTAACGACGTCGATCTCAAAACCTGCTTAAACAAAGGGGTGCCGACAAAGGGCAAAGGAAACAAGAGAGAGCGGTCAGTACTGAGGCCAGTACACGACGAGGCTAGAATTCGGCGGTCCTCGCCTACATAGGTATGGTGGACTGAAGCGGCAGCGGCAGCATGCACTAAACAACCTATAGAGACTCGGTACAACTGGCGGCTATCAGAGAGGGACAAGAAAGACCTATTCGGAACCCAAAACTGATTCTACCATCAGACAAAACCCATCCTGGTGTTTCCCCCTCGAGACCAAACGAGGAAGTCAACCGAGGAACTCACACAGTTGGCAGTTTTATTTATTCAGTTATCGTTGCAGCACTTACTAGTCAAGTATAGATAATCATCCTGATATAATAAGCAGTGGGCAATTTTAGTTAACCATTCCGTTGTAGTTGCGACACTTACTAGTCAGATTCAATTAGCATGAGATATCCCAAAACCCAGCGGTTGTTGGAACTTTTATTTAGCCATTCCGTTATAGTTGCAATACTTACTAGTCAGATGCAATGGTCGCAAGCGACAACCCAAGCAAGCAATTGTTGGCAGTCTTATTTAGCCATTCCATTATAGTGAAGCTGATTACTAGTCATTATAAAGTCAAATTTATAGCACTACTTTAGGTATAGTTGTCTATGATCGAGATACTGTGCTCCAAGTCGTCCATAACCGTGGACACGGCTTTCAGAAAGTTTTACCCTGCAGGGGTGCACAAATAGCAACACACACTCGATCAACCTCGGAAAAACCAAAACAAAACCCAACGAGGCCTTCACGACAAAGCAATCACATGATTCATAAATATTTCAGGGGGCCACCCCTTGGAGTACACCCGCAACGAAGTTAGCTGACTCCGAGACGGACCCGAGGTTTGGGTGGACGGCTGTAAACGACTGGGAACCCGAAAACTCGGGCTTGTCGATACCGCGAAAACGTGTCCCGATCCTAAACAGTACAGGTGCTCCTCGCACAATCGTAATAAAGCAGTAAAGCATGGCATAGGTACAGGATAGTAAATAAAACCTCAAACTAGTTTGTGGCCCCAAGAAATAAGAATGAATCAAGCTCTGGCTCAGGGGGGTCCCATAATTCCCCCGTATGTGGATAGCGCGAATATTCAAGGAACAGGTATCAAGTACTCGGGGTCCTACGGGACACAAGTGGACGGTTAACAACCAAATAACATCTATTGCCCACCTGTGCCTCTGCTTACCTACTTCAATTTTAGTTATTAAACAATAATTAAAGTGAACGATAATTAAAGCCATGATCATCTCCAACATTAAACATGCGGCAATACTCCAACAACTGTGGTACTTGACAACACGCAACAGCACTTGAGCAAGCGACTACGACGCGCAAGTCCAACTATCTACCAAACAACAGGTAATAGGATGTGTCCAAGGCATTATATGGCTGCAAGGGATATCTCGGGTACGGAAACTAGAGCATCGCAACACAGATAGCAATGGATCAACAGGAGGGAATAAATACTATAAAAGTAAGATAGGTAGAAAGGGGGAGATGCTCGCCTGAAAACATTGCCGAAGGTTCACCCGAAGATCGGGTCGGTACTCGCATCAACTCATCGGCCTAGTCCATGAAGAAGCAAAACACTAGCACAAACACCGGACGCAATATTTAATACTGCGACAGAAGATCGGGCATGATGCATGTATGATGTATGACATGGCAAAGGTGCGATGCAATTAGGCGATATTAATCGGAACCGGGGTACCGACATTTAATTAAACGGTTCAAGTTATTTATCTACCCCGCAATTTAAATGTTGTCTTAACATGGCAAGAGATAGCACCGGTTCGCTACACAAATTTAAATGAGGCCAATATAAGACTAGATTTGCCCGCATATGGGCCCCATATTTAATTATAAGGTGAATCAGCATAATGCCCCCAAACCACACACAACTATGCATGCAAGATGAATGATTTAATATGCACCAGATATATATCATATTATAAAAATATGGGGCTCGGAAGGGGTCACACATTAGGGTTAGGCGAACTTGGGCTCCGAGGGGTTCGGGGTTCGGACTCAGGGTTCGACGGGGATCGATCTCGCATCCGGGAAGGACTTGGTTCGGTGTCGGGGCGCATCGGATTCGTCCTGGTCGGTGTCGATCTTGTCGTTGCGAAGATCTTGTCGGGTCCACGCCATGAAGTCGGTCTTGGCATTCGGGGTGAAGAACTTGGCATCCTCGAGGAAGTACTTGTCGTATCCGTGAAGAAGATCATGTCGGCCCACGGGGTTCGGTCTTCGGGGAGGAAGGAGAATGCGCCGGGTTCGATCTTCGGGTCCCGCGTAGTAGGTCTTGTCAGTGAACAATCTTGTTTGGCCGGGGTCGTTCGAGGAAGTTCTTGTCGATGATTCTTCAACACATCTAGTTCGGTATGTTCTTGGATTCCTTGTCCATTGTTCTGAAGTACCGGGTCAACGAGGAAAACTCGATGTATCTTGTCACCTTACGAGTACACAACTGCCATGCAGACAGACACACGCTCGCGGCCAAGGCCGACAGCGGCAGGACCGGCCGGAGCTCGCAGGGCACCAAGGCGCGCTGGGGCGGCAGCCACAGAGGACGCGACCTGCGGTGGATCCCAACAGCGACGGTGGCGGCCTGCAGAGAGGAGGAAGGAAGGGGCGCTAGGAGGAGAGGCCACGGTGGCGAGGAGGGCGGTTGCGGCGCGCCGGCGGAAGGAGGAGGGGCCGCGGTCGGAGCGAGAGGAGGTCGAGGCGCGTCGCGACGGAGGCGAGGGAGACCGGAGGCGAGGAGGACGGGTGGAAGGCGGCCCGACGGTGAGCTCGACGCGGAGGGGCGGCTCAGGCAGACGGCGGGGGAGGGCGTCCGCTGGCGGCGGAGGGAGGTCGCGTGCTGGCGGTGGAGGCCATCGCGGCGGCGGCGGAAGGAGAGGAGGGCGACGCAGCTCAGGCGGCAGGGCCGGCGCCGGAGAGGATGAGGACGGCGGGGTGTCGGGTGGTCGCGGTTCACGCGAGGAAGGGGACGCGAGGGAGATGGGACGGGGAAGCAGGCGAGGGCGCGGCAGAGAGGAGCCTGGGGAGGAGAGGGAGGCGGTCGGGCGAGGGGAGAGAAGGGAGAGGGGGCACCGGGTGGTTGCGGGACGCGCCAGGGGAAGAGAGGGGTGGGTGCGGGTCGAGGGGAGCGGGGTGAGGGAGGAGTGCTGCAGGCGTGCGTGCGTGGTGTGCTGGGTGTGTGGGTTGGTGCGTGTGTGTACTGCGGGGTGGGGCCGGGCTGGCAGAGAGAGTGGGGAGTGGGGTTGGCTCGGTGGGTGGAGGGAGTGAGGGTTTGGGCTGGGATTGATGAGGTGGCAAGGTGGGTGGGGATTGGGGTCCAGGGGGGTGAGGTGGCCTAGGGAGGTGAGGTGGAGGGCTGGGAGTGGCTGGGTAGGTTAGGATAGGGTAAAAAATGATTGGGGTAGGGTTTGGGTTAGGTAACGGGGTGGTAGGCTGCTGCGAGCTGGGCTTTTGGGCCTGGCCGGCGGCGGCCTTCCCCGATTTTATAAAACATTTAATTTTATTTAGTTTTAAATATCGTTTTGTAAAACATTTTAGACAAATAGAAGATCCGGGCGGACCGAGGGTTTTATGTTTTAGAATAGGGAGGGGTATTTATAGAAAACAGAAATATGGCTTTTAGCAAAATTGGTCTCGGCAAATTGATGCATGGTGATGTTATGATGATGCACAGAGACAAGACATGCGATTATGATGATGCAATGCACAAAAAAACGCGATTTTCTAGTAGTAGTAATTGCGGGATGCCACAGTTGATCCCAAGCTTCCTTGGCAGTGTCAAATTGGGGTATGTGAGCAAAATCCTTTGGAGTCAAGGCCTTTTGAATCATTCCCAAAGCTGTAGCATTGAGTTGCTTGTCCACCACTTCACCTCGTGTCAACTTCTTTGGGTCAAATGGAGAGAATCCATCCTCCACAATCCTCATTAACTCAATGGATGAGCTGGAAATATGTGAGCGCATTAGATATTGCCAATTGGCGAAATTAGACGTATCTAGCATTGGTGGTGCTCCTTTAGGGATAATGTTTGGCATGGGAATGGGTGGATCCGGAGTGTACTTCAGCGGTGGGGGTACCGCCGAGTAGTCCTTTCCTCTATTCTCCCCCTTTGAAGTTGGGTTCTCGGGCTCCTCGATGTTCTCACTTGGAACCTTGGTAGAGGTTTGAGCAACAAAACCAAGTCCCAAATGAGTGGTGGCAGCCGCGGGAGTTACCCCGGGGGCGGACACCGTAACGGTGGGAGGAACCTCGTTGGATTGGGGTGTGTCAATAGCAACCATGGGGTTTGGCTTGAGGGACTGCAAGAGAGTCATCATTTCCTCGAACTTGGACATCATGGATGACTCCAATTGCTTGAGGTCATCCATAGTGGCCAAGTTCTTGGCTTTTTCAGTTTCACTACCCCCTTCGTCGGCCATAGTCTCTTAGGCGGTAAAGCCCGAAATAAGAGCCTGGGCTCTGATACCAATTGAAAGTACCGACTTGAAACGACTAGAGGGGGGGTTGAATAGGCGTCTACCAATTTTAATTTGTTTCACACTTTTAGGCTCAACGAGAAAGAAAGTTATCTAGAGATGCAACTAAGTGAGCAACCTAAATGCAAGAAAGCGAACACAAACCACAAAAACAGTAAATAGCAAGGAATAAAGGAAGGGAACGAAGTAACCGGCGAGGGGACACGGAGATGTAATTCCCGTAGTTCACTCGCAAGGAGCTACGTCTACGTTGGAGAGGTGTCGGGGACACACAAGGTCACCCGAGCGCCACAAAGGCCTCACCTTCTTCTCCGGTGAGCTCCCCCACAAAGGAGGCCTCACAATCCACTAACCGGTGACCTTGAAGGCGCCAACCGAAACCTTTACACCAAGGTTGAGGGGGAGGCTCCACAACTCAATTGGAGGCCCTCAACGACACCTCGAAGCTTTACAACACATGCCTCAGCTCCGGGGATGCCCTACACCGTCTAGGGTTCCAAGAAACCCAAGAGTAACAAGATCCACAAAGGATGGGTGGGGGAAATCAATTCTTCTTTGGTGGAAGTGTAGATCTAGGTCTCCTCCCTCACCTCTCAAAAGATCAGGTCGTTTGAGTGGTTAGAGAGAGAGATCTAGTGAGGTGAAGCTTAGGTATTAATGGAGGAGAGAGAAAAATTCGAGCTATGGTGGGAGGAAGAAGAGGGGTGCCTTAAATAGGCCCCCCTCGCACTGAACCGTTACAGCCCCCGCGACCTCACCGGAAGTTCCGGTGAGAGGCCGGAAGTTCCGCCTGAGCCTGGCTCCAACGGTCATCAGACCGTTGATGCCCGCTCCAGAAGTGCAAGCGGAAGTTCCGGTCAAAACAGACCGGAAGTTCCGGTGAACTTCCGAGCAAGTTCCGATCAAGTTCCGGCAAATAGCATGTTTCAAAACAGAAACTTTCTGAGCCTTCACCGGAACTTGGGGCGGAACAGGGGTGGAACTTTTGGGTCGCGAAGCGAGTCTGACCAGAATTTCCGGCCTTCAGGCGGAAGTTCCGCTCAAGCACTTTTGCCAGGAAAAAGTTCCGAGCAAGTTCTGGTCAAGTTCCGGCCAAGTTCCGGCAAATAGCACACTTCAACACAGAAGGTTACTGAACTGCCACCGGAACTTGGGCGGAACTAGCGTCGGAACAAAAATTCAGAACAGCTCGCAGAAAAAGGTTTGAGCGGAACTTCCGGTCTATGATCGGAAGTTCCGGTGAGACTCAAAAGGCCCCAACAGAACAGGAAAAACTCTCTCTCTCACAGAATAATGGGATGGCTGTGGTGGTGCATATAGGTTTGTGCAAAAACAAGTGATTTCCCACAGCCCTCCAACATGGACCCCCTCTTAATAGTACGGTGACCTAAAAACATCAACCAAAAAGAAACTAGGAGAAGACTAAAAAGGCCACCGTCTTCAAAAGATCACAAGAGAGTATCCATCACAGTACAATGAGACAACAACGACGTTTCCCCTGAAACTCAAGAGCACAGTTAAAAACAAGGTTGGGATTGTCATTTAACACCAAAAAAAAAACATCAAGGGAAGATATAGTCCTTTCACTCTGTGCGATTGTCGCAGATGCGAATCTTGCTCCGAGGGAAGAAAAGGAGCGTGTCGCTGTTCGGGTCAATTGCTTGACTCAACAGGACATGGAGGCCGGCGTCTTCTTCTGGATGGATCGCGATCGCGCCATGGCTCTGGCGACGGTGCAGGATCGTGTTCATCAAGTTTCGCGGGTGATCCGCCAAGTGCAGACATCGCTTTCCTCGGTGCTGCACGTCATGTTTCCTTTGGATGCCGTACCGACGAGCCTTGCGGGTCTTCTGTCGAAGTTTCGGAACGTGAGCAATGTCAAGGAGTTGGTGCGACAACAGCTCGTCGCGGGAGTGAAGGCTGCTTTGTCTCTTGTGAGGCTGCACCGGCCTGACGTGGATTTGGCTGTTGTGGCTGCTGGGCCACCTCTTCGCCCTTATGGTGGCGAGTGGGACTTGTGTCCGCATTACGCGGCTGTAAGGCAGTATGCGGAACAGATTGTAGATTTGTTTGAGAAGCGTGCCCAGATTATTCTTCAACATAGGTCGTACCTGTAAAAAGAGAGAGATGTAAAATTTGTATATTTCGGCTGGGCGTCTTGTGCCCTTTGTTGTAAAGGTTTGTTTGTTTGTGAGCACGCAGTGCTTTGATTGAGTACGTGTCCTTTTTGTTTGCCTGACGTTGTCAGCTACTCAGGTGTACACGTTTGGTCCTCAGTCGATGAAATCGTGAGGTGGGGGGAGCCCCCGAGTGCGTTTGTAGCATGTAGTACAGTTGCAGAAAATAGTGAACCGAAGTTTTGGGGCGAGACACTTAGCTTTATTTATATCGTAATGGAGGAGGTACATTGTTCGGCTGAATAGCCTTGGCTGGAAGCCTTATTGGAAGTAAAAGGGGGTAGGTTGCTATGGATAGAATCGTCGCAGGTGCGAGATATTCCATGGGTTGGAGTATGCGACTCCAGACTCCACGTGCTTGAGGCGATAGGCGCCACCTGGGATGACTTCGGTGATGACGTAGGGTCCTTCCCATGGTGACTCGAATTTATTCGGTCGCTTTTGCTTGAGTCTCAAGACAAGGTCTCCTTCGACGAAGGACCTTGGGCGCAGCCGGCGGCTGTGGTAGTTGCGGAGACTCTGCTGGTATACCGCTGATCGAGCTGCTGCTATATCCCGTGCTTCGTCGAGTGTGTCGACAGCATCTTCAAGTGCAATCATGGATTCGACTTCGCTGTAAGCGATGACCTGCAGGGCCTGGTGGCGTACTTCGGATGGTAGCACGGCCTCGGCTCCGTGTACCATGAAGAACGGTGTGTAGCCGGTGGAGCTGTTTGGCGTAGTCCGTAAGCTCCACAGGACGGATGGTACGTCTTTCGTCCAGTTTCCAGCTTTTTGTTCGAGTGAGCTCATGAGGCGCTTCTTGATGCCGGCGCCGATTAGGCCGTTGGCCTTTTCCACTTGCCCGTTCGTTTGCGGGTGTGCCACTGAGGCATACGTGATGTTGATCCCAAGGCCTTCGCAGAAGTCCTGGAATTCTTCGGAGATGAAGTTCGATCCGTTGTCGGTGATGATGCTGTGTGGTACGCCGAACCTGTAGACAATGGACTCTAAGAACTTGACGGCAGTTTTGCCTTTCTGGTTGGTGACCGGCATGGCCTCGATCCACTTGGTGAATTTGTCGACTACAAATAGGAGGAAGACGTGTCCCCCTTTCGAGGATTTTGGCAGTTTGCCGATCATGTCGAGGCCCCATTGGGCGAAAGGCCAAGCTATATGTATGGGTCTAAGCTCGGACCCAGGTGCGTGCGGTTTGTCGGCGAACCATTGGCATCCGTTGCATCTTTGGACGATGTCCTTTGCGTCGCTCATGGCCGTTGGCCAGTAGAATCCTGCTCGTAGAGCTTTAGCGACAAGGGAGCGGCTGCCTGCGTGGTGGCCGCAGATGCCTTCATGGATGTCTTGGAGTATGGCCTTGGCATCGTTGATGGTGACGCACCGTTGAAGTACACCCATGATGCTGCGCTTGTATAGCTCGCCGTTGATGATGGTGAAGGCTTTGGACCGGCGAGATATGCGCCGGGCGTCTGTTGGGCTGTCAGGCAATTCTCCGGTTATCAAGAACTGGAGGTATGGTCGCGTCCAAGCTTCTTTGACTGCCATGACCTGCATTAGGTTGACCATGGCTACCTCTGTGTCCAGTTTTTCGGGTCCTTCGTGTCCTTCGGGTAGCGTAGCTCCCGAGTGTTCTGCTTCTTCGGGTGATCCCTTGGGGAACTTTCGCTTGATGGATGGTACGCAGATCTGTTCGAGGAACACTCCTGGTGGCACTTTTGCGCAAGTGGAGCTGATGTTGGCGAGTCTATCGGCTTCCACGTTGCTCTCTCTTCCAACGTGCCGAAGTTCCCAGCCGTCGAATTCTCCTTCGAGTGCATTGTAGAGCGCGTGGTACGCGATCATGTTTTTGGCGTGTGCATCGCACTCATTCATCGTCCGCTGGACGACGAGGTTGGAGTCACCGTAGATGACCAGGAGCGTTGCGTCGCATATCTTTGCCATCCTCATGCCATGGATGAGGGCTTTGTATTCGGCCTCGTTGTTGGAGGCTCTGAATTTCATCCGAAGAACGTACTTCATCTTGTCGCCTTGCGGGGAGGTCAGTATGACCCCTGCTCCTGCTCCGGCTTCGCGCTTGGAGCCGTCGAAGTGCATTGTCCATGACTGCGACATGTCTGGGGTGTCTGGCAGCTGCAGCTCCATCCAATGTACCAGGAAGTCCAGAAGGACTTGAGATTTAATTGCGTGTCGCTTCTCGTAAACGATGTCCAAGGGTGACAGTTCGATGCCCCATAGGGCCACCCGTCCTGTGGCCTCTGGATTATTCAGGATGCTGTTCAGGGGTGCCTCGTTGACCACCATCACTTGGTGCTCCTGGAAGTAATGGCTCAGCCGTCGAGCCGTCATGAACACGCCGTAGGCTAGCTTCTGGTAGTGAGGGTACCTCTGCTTTGTTGGTGTTAGTACCTCGCTGAGGTAGTAAATTGGGCGCTGGACCCCGTGGGTCTTGCCTTCTTCGGGTCGTTCGACCACGAGTACGGTGCTGACCACCTGGTGTGTGGCTGCTATGTACAGCAGCAGGGGCTCGAGTTCCTTTGGCGTGACCAAAATGGGCGAGGTGGAGAGGAGCCGCTTGAGGCTTTCGAATGCGTCGTTGGCTTCTGGTGTCCACTCGAACTTGTCTGCCTTGCGCAGCAGCTGGTAGAATGGTAGGGCCTTCTCGCCCATGCGGCTGATGAACCTGCTTAGTGCCGCTACTCTTCCTGCGAGCTGCTGGACGCCCTTGAGGTTTTTCGGCTTCTCCATCGTCATGATGGCTCTGATTTTCTTCGGGTTCGCCTCGATCCCTCGTTGAGAGATGAAGTACCCGAGCAGCTGACCTGATGGGACGCCGAAGGCGCACTTTTCGGGATTGAGCTTGATCCTGTAGCGATCAAGGTTTTCGAACGTCTCGCGGAGATCGTCGATAAGTGTCCTTGCCTCCTTAGTTTTTATTACTATGTCGTCGACATAGACTTGGACATTGCGACCGATCTGGTCCTTGAGGCAGGCCTGCATGCATCGCTGGTACGTGGCACCCGCGTTCTTTAGCCCGAAGGGCATTGTGTTGTAACAGAATATTCCGAACGGTGTGATAAACGCCGTTTTCTCCTGATCTTCGACCTTGAGCCGAATCTGGTTATAGCCTGAGTAGGCGTCGAGGAAGGAGAGTTTCTCGCAACCTGCAGTCGAATCGATGATCAGGTCGATCCGTGGAAGAGGGAAGTGGTCCTTTGGGCAATGCTTATTTACTGACGTGAAGTCCACGCACATCCGCAGGATGTCCGTGTCCTTCTTCGGGACCATCACCGTGTTTGCAAGCCACTCGCTTTCTTTGATTTCCCTGATGAAGTCTGTAGCGAGTAGTCTATTGATTTCCTTGCCGATAGCTTCGGCTCGTGGCTCCGACAATCTTCGGATGGACTGCTTGACTGGCTTGGTGTCTAGAAAGACATTGAGTGCGTGCTCGGCGAATTCCCTGGGAACTCCTGGCATGTCCACATGACACCAGGCGAAGATTTCCCAGCGCTCACGGAGGAATTCGACGAGCGCGCCTTCCTATGCGGTGCTGAGGTCATTGGCGATCAAGGCCGTCTTGGAGGCATCCGTCGGATGAACCTGTACTTTCTTGGTGTTGACGGTGGAGTCGAAGGACATGTCAGGTGCGTTCTGCCTTGTGACTAGGGGTACCCCATTGTCCGTTACTTCACGGAGCCTTACAAGCTCGTCTTGCATGCCGAAAGACTGGGAGATTTTGTTGAAATCCCTGTCACATTGGTCTGATCGGGTGAAGCTCCCGTGGACTGTGATGACGCCCCTTGGTCCTGGCATCTTGAGTAGTAGGTATGCGTAGTGCGGGACGGCCAAGAACCTTGCGAATGCTACACGCCCCAGGATGGCGTGGTATTGCGACGGCCAATCCACCACTTCGAATTCTAGGCGCTCCTGCCAGAAGTTGTCCGGCTTCCCGAAGATAACGTCGAGCCCTATTTTGCCCAGGGGGAATATGCCCTTTCCTGGGACAATGCCGTGGAACGTTGTGTCTGATTGTTCCAGGCTGCATTGCGGGATTCGCATAGCTGCTAGAGTGCTTGCGAACATTAGATTTATGCCGTTGCCGCCATCCATGAAGACGCGGCTCATCTCGAAGCCTCCGATCTGCGCCTCCAGCACCAGGGCAGCATGGCCTGGGCGAGGGATCTGGCAAGGGTGATCCGCGCGAGTGAATGTGATGCAGGACTCCGATCCGCTGAGGTACTCAGGGATTGCAGGCGGAGTTGCCATGACCAAGTTGATTTGTCGGGTGATTTTCTTCTGCACCCTGTTTGTGGGGCGTCCCTTCTGGATCATATTTAGTGCTCCCTTTGGTGGGGGGTATCCGACTCCGGCGTTGTTTTGCGCTGGTGCGACTGGTTGGTTTGGGCCTCCAATAGGTGGCGGTGGAGGAGCTCCGTGTGCTATTTCTCCTGGCGCGGGTGCGTTTCCGAACGCAGGGGTTGGGGCTTGTTGCCTCATCTGCACCATGCTTTCGCTGAGTTTCTGGAACTCGCGGCAGTCCTTGAGCATGTGACTGGCTTTCGTTTTGCCATCTTGTTTGTCGATGTAGAAGTGGATGGTGCATGGACCCGAAAGTTTGTCGAATGCTGAGGGTCCGTTGTCGCGGTCGCGGCGTTGCCACGACTGTGCTGGTCGTCCGCTGTCGCGGAAATTTCCTCCGCGGTATCCTCCGCTGTTGCGGCTGTTGTCGTTGCGGCGGTCGGCGTAGCCAGCCGCGACCATGTCGGGTCCGGCGCGGTCTTCGTAGACACGCGATCTCCTCTTGCTGCGGCGTTCTCGCCTTCGGCCGTAGTCGTCCTCTTCATCTGATTGCGCTTGCTGGATGCAATCTTCGCCGTCTGCCCAACTGTTGGCAATTTCCATGAGGTGGTCGAGTGTCTTGGGCTTGACACGCCCAAGTTCCTCCTTGAAATCTTGGCGTTTGACGCCGTCTCTGAAGGCGTCGATGGCCCTCTCCTCGGAGATATGTGCTACGGAGTTCTTGGTGGTAGACCAGCGTAATATGTACGAGCGAATAGATTCCCCCGTTCTCTGAGTGCAGGCTCGCAACTCTTCGATTGAGGCGGGCCTCTTGCTGGTTCCCTTGAAATTTCGGATGAAGCTGTAAGCTAGCTCCTCCCAACTTCGGATGGATCCTGATGATAGGCTGCTGAGCCAGACCCGCGCTGTGCCTATCAGCTGCAGCTGGAGGCATTGCATGGCGGTTTCTTTGTTACCTCCATGCAGCTTGACGGATGACAGATGATCGCTAAGCCAAGATTTTGGATCTTGCGTGCCGTTGAACTTCAGAGTATCCGAAGGAAGCTTGAAATTGCGTGGCATCTGTGTTCGCCGAACAGATCTGCTGAAGCATCGAGCTCCACAGAGTTCTCCTTCATCTTCAACCATCTCGGACTCGGACGAGCATGCGCGTTTGGCTCGTGCTTTGTCGATTTTTCGCTGTGTAAGCGCGTCTCTGGCGTCGTAGTCGCGTTTATGGCGATGCGAGTTCTTGTTCCTTCGAGGGAGGTCGTGCTCCTCCTCTTCGGATGAAGGGGTGGGGCTCCGGTCGTGCCTGACCGGAGCTTTCTTCTTCGGCTCCGCAGGAGCGTCTTCGTGGAGCGCAGCTCCGACGAGTCCGAGTCCGGTGAGTGCGGACTTATGCATGGCTCTTTTTGGGTCCCCTTCCGGAGGTTGGTGGGCCGCGAGATACGCAGTGGCTGCCATGAGCGCAGCTTGCGGTGTCTTCGGGATGACGTTGCGGTCGGCATCCATATCCATGAACGATGTGTGGAGAGTTCGGGTCACATCACGACGTTCCTTGGGATCCATGTTCTCCACCCGCGAGCGGTGCTTGTTTCCCTGATTTCCGTTCGTGCTAGAGCCGGGTGCCATGGCGGAGAGCGCAGCTCGTCGCGCGCTGGACTCGGAGGCTGCTTGCTTGCGTTTGTCGAGCGTCTCCTGCATCTTGACTTGCTTCTTGTGCTCCTCGATGAGGAGGTAGTGGTATGCCATCAGTAGGTCACGTGGGGAGTCCACGGGTAGGACTATGTCGCCTGCAACGGCACGGCGTGCCTGGACGCATCCTTCTTTGCTAAGTTGGATGATGTGGCCGTTGTTTTCCCCTTCGGGTGGGGTAGATGGCTTCTTCTGTTCCCGCCGTTTCTGCCGTTTCTATCCTGCGGGTTCGGGTTCGTGTTGGGCGGCGGTTTAGGCGTTTGTTGTTCCTGGATGACTGCGGCGCATTGGTAGCGCTCGTAGATCGGTTCGCTGCTGCCGCAGCTTTCAGATCCGGAACCATAGGTCCCTTCATCCGAAGGCGGATTGCACAGATCGGAGTTGCAGCTGCTGCTGTTGTAGAACTCATCTGTCGATGGTGATGTGCGTAGCACATGGTGTGGAGCCCATGAAGCGGGCCTGATCGAGGGCATGGGCACCCGCTCAGGAAGGCGGAGTGTGCCAGTTTGTCCCACCTGGAAGTAGAAGCTCCCGAACAAAATTTCGAGTCCGTCGCCTACGGGCTCGAAATCCTTCATGGTGGCCGGCGAGTGGGCGGTGAAGTCGAAAGTGCCGAAGAGGAGGTGATTCTGCGTCGCCGCGGAGTTGTAGATCGATCGGGTCGGGACCATCACGATCGCACAATCAGCAGCCCCGATTCCCACAGACGGCGCCAATTGACGAGGTTTAATCTCATCAATGCCCATTGTTATAGACTTGGGTTTTGGAGAAGATGGGGATGCTGGAGATCGTGGCACGGTTAACAGACAAGCAACCAGGGGACACGAGATTTACCCAGGTTCAGGCCCCCGGAGGGAAAACCCTACTCCTGCTTGTCTGCTCTTGATTACGGCGGAACAGAAGGTTACAGGGTGCGTAGATTCGATCTGGCGTGGAGGTGTGTGCGAAAGTATGAGTCGAGAGATCTAGGACGTGCCCTCCTGGCCTTTATATAGACTTAGGCAGGTCCCGGGCATAGTCCCAGTCGGTTACAAGTTCTAGGGTTTTACCCCTTTGAATTTCCTATCTATGCTAGTCTTGCTCTCCAAGGATCCGAAGGCGTCATGGGCCTTGGCCACCCGAAAATCTTCATGGGCCAGCGTATATCTGCTGTGGGCCTTCCTTGGGCTGGACCAGGTATGCTGAAGTCACGTACCCGTAGGGTATAACCATGTAAAAAGCTAAAATCCAAAGAAGCAAACAAGGAGAAACAACGAAAATATTTTTGTTCTTTTTGTGTTTTGGAAAGCATAAACAAAACAAGAACAAAAACGAAAAAGAAAGAAAGCGAAACATGGATATGCAAAGTACCGACATAATATGATATGTAGGTAAGTGTGATGCCGGTGTACCTCCCCCCAATCTTAGGCTTTTGTCCTAAGTGGAGATCAATCCCAAGCTAACCAAGAAGTGGCGCCTCCATAGTATGACGAAGAAGTATCTTTGTCCTGATACAAACTCCAGGACACCCCGGCATAGTGCACAGAGTAGTCATAAGAGGGCACGTCCCCCTCCTGGTGCTGCTTGTGGAAACAAAGCAAGCGGAGCTTCTCGTTCAACTCCTCGTTGGAACTCGACAACGACTTCCTGCAAATACTAAACAAAGTAGGTTGTGGCAAGGAAAATTCCCTCTCATCTCCGTTAGTAAACATCCTGTAAACTAAACTCTATGTACGAGAGTTAGCAGTAACAAAGTGATGTGCTTTCATAGCCGCAATATCAAGTCTCTATGGGGCCAACACTGTATCATTAGGATCAATAGAAAGTCCCAAAGCAGCAACCATGCGTGCAGCAATAATACCCCCCATAAATGGGTCCTCTAGCTGTTAGGCGGCGAGCAATGAGAGAACCGAGATTATACTTTGTTTCATTATTAAGCACAGCAGCAAGAAAATCTAAATGATAATTAGAAATATTACTAGTGTTCTCCCTACCAACAATGCTAGTATCAAGATAGTAGGCAAAGTATCTAAGAGCTGGGAGCTGAAAGTTTCTTATCTCGCAGCCCTGGGCAGTGCGGTCATCATCATTTGTTACACCTCGGTAGAGCCCCAGCAAATCAACGGGTCAACCTTGGATCTTCTTTTCTGTCCCAGCCATGCCAATACCTATAATGCTGCAAAATCTTTCCAAGTTAATGGTAATAGTCATATCATAGATTTTGAATGAAATAGTTGGCCTATAAGAAGTGTTAGTGAAAGTGAAGCTCTCAAAAAAAAGTTATGGTGAGCAAAGCATATTGCTCACTCTCATCCTGCATGTATGTGGTTAGACCAACCCTTTGAACAATAAGTAAAAATTAATCGAGGATCCCCGCAGCTCTCAAAAAATCATAACAAGGGAAGGTATATGGATGCGCATCTCCATCATCTCCCTCTTTACCAAAGCGCGGCGCAATAAGATCTTCATTATATGATGGCCTAAATCGATGAGTTGATCTCGAAGGCCTTGTCACCCTTTGTGTGTCTCTCTCAAACACTTCTCCAAGAGTATGGTTGTCCATTTCTCTCTTTTTGAAATTTTTAGACAAACATCACAAAAATTAATTTCAAAGCTACTAAATGAAGGGAACTACTATAGGGACTTGCAACAGGGCTAAACATGCATCAAAATAATTTCTCTAAGCATAGAACAAGAATGCAAGCTCACATAACATGTCACCTATAGTAGCAAAATACTCAAAATATGCTCCACTAATCAAAAATCTCCTTGGACAAGCGGAGGAGTCACATACCGGAGAATAAATGCTCCAAAAATCAACAACAAAGAGTGGTTGAGTAAGGAGATCAAAAATCGCGGTGAAGAATATCAAGAACGCGAGATTGACAAATTTTCTGGTGTTTTCGAGAGAGAGAGAGAGAGAGAGAGAGAGAGAGAGAGAGAGAGAGAGAGAGAGAGAGAGAGAGAGAGAGAGAGAGAGAGAGAGAGAGAGAGAGAGAAGTGGTAGGTGGATGGGTAAGCAGAGGGCCAGGGGTGGCCCACACCATGGCCAAGTGCGCCCCTGGGATGGACGTGCCACCAGGTGGTGAGCCTACCTGGTGGGTCCCCTGGGTCATTCCAGGTGCCTCTCTGTCCCATTTTTTATGTAAAAATTTAATATGAATTTTCTGGAATTTTTCAAGAAACTTTATTTTTGGGAAATTTTCTGGATTTGATAAATGATTTTCTCGTAGAAAAATGATTTTGGAACGACAGAAAAACAAATCAAAACTAAAACTATAGAAGTTCTAAAACACTCAAATATGAAAACAACTAGCAATACAAAGATGAGCAAGGTGAAAGCAAAAATTGGAATAGAAAAAATAAAAGTGATCAAGGATAATCAGGGTGAAAACATTGTTTTGTTCATCCAAAATCCCTTTCTTAACAAGGTTGATCAGGTCTTGTTACCAAAACAATTTTATATGAAGCAAAACTTTGCATTTCACTAAATGATTATGTTACCTTAACCTTGATAGGAATAGTCCCAACCATAATAATTTCATAATGTTCTTGTGGCATGGGACAATATATTTCTCTAACTTTGATGCTCTTAATATTCTCAATTGAATTTAGGCCATATTTCTTATCAATCTTCTTGGTGAAGTAAACAGTATGCTCCTTGTCATTAACGGTAAAGTTATTTTTCCGTGATTACAATTAATGACAACACATGCAGTATTAAGAAAAGGTCTCCCCGGCATAATAGACATATTTTCATCTTTAGGCATTTCAAGCACAACAAAGTCAGTTAATATCAAACAATTATGAGCCACTTAAACAGGAACATCCTCACATACACCAACAGGAGTATTAGTACACTTATCAGCCATTTGCAAATATATATCAGTTGGTATCAATTTTTCCAGGTTAAATCTCTTGTGTAGGGAAAAAGGCATAACACTAAATCCTACTCCCAAATCACACAAAGCAGTTCTAACATAATTATTTTTGATAGAACAAGGAATAGTTGGAATACCTGGATCTCCAAGTTTCTTTGGAACCTTACCATTTAAGGAATAATTAGCAAGCAAAGTGGAAATTTCCTCATTAGGAATCTTCCTTTTATTAGAAACAATATCCTACATATACTTTGAATAAGGAGGCAATTTAATAGCATCAGTCAAAGGAATTTTCAAAAAAAAGGTTTCATCCACTCACAAAACTTGTTATAGTGTTCTTCTTCCTTTGACTTGTTTTTCTTATCAGGAAAAGGCATTGGTTTTTTCACCCAAGGCTCTCTTTCACTACAATGTTTATTAGCAACACAATCTTACTTAGTGTACTTAGTATTATTAATGTGCCTTTCAGGTTCTTCTTCAATTTATTCTTTATCAGGAGCATCATTCTTATCATTGTCACTTTCAGTTTCAGCATTAGAGATAGATATACTGTTAGGATCTTTAGAAGGTTCAGAAGATTCTACAACTGTTTTATGTCTCTTTTTCTTTTTTTAGAAGAAGTACCACTATTTTTAGCTTGTTGAGAATCTTTCTCAATTCTTTTAGGATCTCCCTCAGGATATAGAGGATCCTGAGTAGAAGCACCACTTCTAGTTCTAATTTCATAAGCATGTTTTTCTCTAGAAGAATTAACTAGCAGATATTTTTGCACCTTAGTAAGCTGATCAATTTGAGTTTGAACCATTTGGAAATGTTTAACAAGCATTTTAACATCATTGGAGGCACTCTCCACAATATCTTGCAACTTATTAATAGCTCTATAGTTTTCCATTAAATGATTTTGCACTCATATTAAAATTGTCTTGCTTAACAACATAAATATCAAATTCTTCTAGGCATTCATCAGGAGGTTCAGAGTAAGGAATATCACCATCATCAAAATTCTGGAGAGTGTGTACCTCAATAGTGGATGAGTGAGAGAGTGCCTTACATAATTCTTCTATAGGAGGTAAATTCTACACATCTTCAGATTTAATACACTTCTCCTTAATACATTTCTTGGCTTCCTTCATCACTTCATCATTTAATTCAATCATTTCCCTCTTCTTTGGTGTTGGTGTTGGGGTTGGCTCAGGTATAGTTGGCTCATGTGTAGTCCAATCATCATAATTCTTGCTTATTTTAGCCATTAATTCCTCATCTTCATCGGGAGTTATTTTCCTGAAAACACAACCAACACAACTATCCAGGTATGTCCTAGATTTGTTAGTTAGTCTATTATAATATATATCAAGAAGCTCATTTTTAGGTACTGGATATCCAGGTTGTGCTTTAATTAAAGAACAAAACCTTGCCCATGACTCAGGCAATTTATCTCCTTCTTCCTGCTTAAAATCAAAGAGTTTTTACAAAATAGCATGTTGCGCACTAGGAGGGTAATATTTGTGAAAGAAAGTATTAACCAAACCAACATGGATATCAATAGATCTAGGAGATAAATTATTAAACCAAACTTTAGCTACACCTTTCAATGAAAAAGGGAAAACAAAGGGCGAGCTCGACGACTAGGCGGCGAGTCGCAAGGGGTGTATGATGGAATGTGTCCTCTATGAGTACCCTAGGGAGGTTTATATAGGCTCACCTTGCTAGGGTTTCTAGATCTACAACCGAACTAGTTTAGGATTCGGAGGGTACTTGACCTAATCCTACTGGGCCTAGCTACGCTTCTGGGCCTCTAGCTTCTAGTCACCTGGCTTCTTGTTAAGTCTCGATCCATTCGCCGTCCTGCAGGCCCACTAGATGGCAGCTTCGGCCAGTAAGAAATGTCCTGCTGGGTATACCCCACTCGGCATATCCCCATCAGTAGTCCCTGAGGCCGTCATTGATTCATCACATGTGTTTGTTGGTAGTCGGAGTATGCGGGTCCAATTTGGATGCCCAATCGAATCAACGTGGACTCCCTGAAAAAAAGAGGGAACTTGTTATCTTAGTCGCAATAAAGGCGACCAGCCGAATCGCAGCACGACGAATGGTTCGGTGAGTAGTCAAATCGTAGCTAGGGCGATCTGGTGGGCGAATCGTCGAGTCGCCGAAGCCAGCGAGTCGAATAGGCGAAGTTGGACCATCAGCGCTGGTCAAACTAGCCGTTGGGTAATCCAACGGTAATATCAGCGTAATCCCCGCGCGCTAATGGTCCTCCGAGAATGGCGGGTAACAACCGCTATATAAGGAGAGTGACGGGTGAAGGACGATCATTTCCCACACTTCCTCCAATCTCGTGCACTCACAGTCTTCCATTCCGCGCAGCGATCAGAGCGACCCACAACCCTAGATCCTCCGAGCGATGGCGCCTTCGATGGAACCATGGGGCATATCCAAGTGTACAAATGTGCTGTTAAAATCATTTGAGGAGGCGGGGATCCTCCGCGCCGGGATATGGCGCATCCCCGCGGACGGAGATGTCGTACCAGATCCACGCGAGGGAGAGTTCATCTGCTTCACCAGCCACCTGGAGAGGGGGCTCGGATTCCCCACCTCCCTCTTCTTTCACCGTTTCTGTGCCTCCTACGGCATCTAACCGTCAGACCTAGGTCTGAACAGTATTGATAAACTCGCCATTTTTGTGGCGTTTTTCGAGTGCTACCTGGGCTGCCGGCCGTATTCCCCCCTGTGGCAAGATCTATTCCACGGGAGGATCAGACGTGAAGAAGCAGGCGGGACGATGCTGGCCACGGGCGGCCTCATGTTTTAGCTAAAGTCGAAGGCCTCCTTCTTTGACCTGATGCTGCCAAAGAAGGCAGCGAATGAGTGGAAGAAGAGTTGGTTCTACGTGACCGAGTCACCGCCGGGCGATGAGGTGGCGCTTCCGATGTACTCCGCCGACCGGCCCGAGCCGCATTGGCTCCAAGTTACCAAGCTCCCGCTGGACCAGCAGATGGTCGTCGATGTGATCCTGCAGACGATCCGCAATTTGAAGAAGAAGGGCCTCCAAACCATCAATCTGTACAATTGCTGGTTCAGGAGGCGGCTAGTGTCTCTGGCCAGTCGTGCCCACTACATGTACGAGTACACGGGCAAGGACGACAAGACGAAGTCCTTCCCTTTCGAGTGGAGGCTCAACGACTACACCTTGTCCTTGAAGAATATCACCAAGGCGGAGTATCTCGACGCGAAGGCCAGTGTTGCCCCTTACACCGCGAAGTGCAAGGGTCGAACGGTAAGTCCTTTCTTTCGTGTGCACTCGCAGTCACAGATTTGCATCCGCGGTCATGCTAATTTCTTCTTGTTATTGCAGTTGTTCCAAGTGGTGGAAGGTTGGCTTCCACCCGCAGACGACGAGAACTCGAACGAGTCCGCCAAGGATGATAGCGAGTCTTCGCCCGACAAGGGCGGTGTCAGAAGTGACGGGGGCGGCGATGATGACGAAGATGACGACGGTGGCGACGAGGTCGTGGAAGTCGCCGCACCCACGGTCTGCAAGACCCGCGGGCAGCATCAACGCGAGCTCGAGGCCAGCAAGAGCCTCGAGGCTCACGACGATGACGATGACGAGCTCCTCGAGAATACCTCGCAGCGCGAGGCTATGCCATCAAAGAAGAAACCACCAGCACTAAAGAATAAGAAGAGGCCGGCTAAGCAGGTGTCACCACCTCGGTCCACGAGTAGCTCCGACGCTCCCAATGCGGCGGAGGAAGCTAGGGCCGTTGTAGAAGGCGAGGTGTTGTTGGCATCGCTGCCGCCACCCTTCGTCCCAGTCACTGGGCTCGAGGCCGCTCCAGCCGCGGGGACTTCGCCACCGAGGGGAGCACCCATGGCGATCGCCGATGATCCTCCTGCCACGGCTTCGTCCTCGAAGAAGCCATCGGTGTCTTGGGCATAGAGTGTGTTCGAGACAGGCCTCAGTCAGAAACTAGGGCCTTGGAAAAGCCGGCCAGCATTCGTACTGGGCTTGTTGTGCCCTTTGTTGTAAAGATTATTTGTATTAGTACATGGTGCTTTGTTGTATGCATGCCCTTTTCGTTAGCCTGACGTGGTCAGCTACTCAGGTGTACATGCGTTATTCCCAGTCGACGAAGTCGTGAGGTGAGGTGGAGCCCCCAATTGTGTTGTAACAGAAAGTAATGTAAGGGGGAAAAGGATTTTTGGACTGGGGACTTAGCTTTTATTCATATTGTAACGAAGAGGTACATTGTTCGGCTGAGTAGCCTTGGCTTAGTAGCCTTATTGAAATTAAAGAGGGATAGCTAGGGGTAGAAGCGTCATAGTTGTGCAACGTTCCATGGGTTGGAGTATGCGGCTCCTAACTTGACGTCCTTGAGGCGGTAGGCGCCACCTGGGATGACTTCGGTGACGATGTAGGGTCCTTCCCAGGGTGACTCGAGCTTTTTCGGCCGCTCTTTCTTGAGTCGTAGGACGAGGTCTCCTTCGACGAAGGACCTTGGGCACAGCCGACGGCTGTGATAATTGCGGAGGCTCTGCTGGTAGACCGCCGAGCGAGCCACGGTGATGTCGCGTGCCTCGTCGAGCGTGTCGATGACGTCTTCGAGTGCGGCCATCGATTTGGCTTCGTTGTAGGCGATGACCCGTGGGGCCTTATGGCGTAGTTTTGCAGGTTACACGGCTTCAGCTCCGTGTACCATGAAGAAGGGCGTGTAGCCAGTTGAGATGTTTGGCGTTGTGCGCAAGCTCCAGAGGACGAAGGGTAGCTCTTCTGCCCAGGCTCCCACAAGCCGTTCGAGTGGGCTGAGTAGGTGTTTTTTGATGCCGCCTCCTACAAGGCCATTGGCCTTTTCGACCTGCCAATTGGTTTGCGGGTGCGCCACGGAGGCGTATGATATGTTGATGCCAAGGCCTTCGCAGAAGTCCTGGAATTCTTTGGAGATGAAGTTCCACCCGTTGTGTGTGATGATGCTGTGCGGCACGCCGAACCTGTAGACTATGGACTCAAAAACTTGACGTCCGTTTTTCCCTTTTGGTTGGTGACGGGCATAGCTTCGATCCACTTGGTGAACTTGTCGACTGCGACCAGGAGGTAGACGTGGCCTCCTTTCGAAGATTTGGGCAGTTTTCCGATCATGTCGAGGCCCCATTGGGTGAAGGGCTAGGCCAAGGGTATGGGCCTGAGCTCCAAACCTGGTGCGTGTGGCTTATCCGCAAACCTCTGACAGCCGTTGCACCTCTGGATGATGTCCTTGGCATCGTTCATGGCCATTGGACAGTAGAATCCATCTCGTAGATCTTTGGCGACGAGAGTGCGGCTGTCCGCGTGATGGCCGCAGATGACCTTGTGGATGTCTTGGAGGATGGTTTTGCGTCACCGATGGTGACACACCGTTGGAGTACACCCGAAATGTTGTGCTTGTACAGCTCGCCATTGATGATACTGAAGGCCTTGGACCGGCGATATATGCGTCGGGCATCTATCGGGTCATCAGGAAATTCTCGGTTTATCAGGTACCGAAGGTACGGCTGCGTCCATGTTTCTTCGATTGCCATGACCTGCATCAGCTGACCAACTCGACTTCCGTGTCGAGCTTTTCGGGTCCTTTCTGTCCTTCGGGTGGTGTAGCCCCCGAGTGCTCTGCCTCTTCGGGTGATCCCTCGGGGAATTTCCTTTTGATGGAAGGCACGCAGATTTTTTCGAGGAACACACCTGGTGGTACCCGTGCGCAGGTGGAGCAGATGTTGGCGAGTCTGTCAGCCTCCTCGTTGCTTTCCCTTCCAACGTGGCGAAGCTCGCAGCCGTTGAAGTCTCCTTCGAGTGAATTGTAGAGCGCGTAGTATGCGATCATGTTGGCAGCGTGTGCGTTGCACTAATTCATCGTCTACCGGACAACAAGGTTCGAGTCACCATAGATGACTAGGCGCGTCGCACCGTAGATCTTGGCCATCCTCATGTCGTGGATGAGGGCCTCGTATTTATCCTTGTTGTTGGAGGCGCGAAATTTCATCCGAAGGATATATTTCATCTTATCGCCTTGCGGGGACGTCAGTATGACGCCAACTCCTGCTCCGGCCTCACGCTTGGAGCCATCGAAGTGCATTGTCCATGACTGCGTCATGTCTGGGGTGTCCGGCAGCTGGAGCTCCATCCAGTGGACTAGGAAGTCAGGGAGAACCTGAGATTTGATCGCATGGCGCTTCTCGTAGACTATGTCTAGAGGGGATAGATCGATGCCCCACAGGGCTACGTGCCCTGTAGCTTCGGGGTTTTTCAGGATGTTGGAAAGTGGTGCCTCGTTGCCGACCATTATCTGATGCTTCTGGAAGTAGTGGCTCAACCGACGAGCCGTCAAGAACACGCCATAGGCAAGTTTCTGGTAGTGAGGGTACCTCTGTTTTGTTGGCGTCAGTACCTCGCTGAGGTAGTAGAGTGGGCGTTGAACCCCATGGGTTTTGCCATCTTCGGGTCATTCGAACACGAGCATGGTACTTACCACCTGGTGCGTGGATGTGATGTATAGTAGCAGAGGCTCGCGTTCCTTTGGCGTGACCAGGACGGGCGAGGTGGAGAGCAGTCGCTTCAGGTCTTCGAATGTGTCGTCTTCTTCAAGTGTCCACTCGAATTTGTCTGCTTTGCGTAGCAGCTGGTAGAAAGGCAAGGCCTTCTCACCCATGTGGCTGACGAACCTGCTCAGTGCCGCGATGCGCCCAACGAGTTGCTGGACACCTTTGAGGTTCTTCGGTTTATCCATGGCCAGTATGGCCCGAAATTCTTCGGATTCGCCTCGATCCCTCGCTGTGAGATGAAGTAGCCAAGTAGTTGGCCAGATGGGACGCCGAAGGCAGACTTTTCTGGGTTCAACTTGATCTTGTAGTGATCGAGGTTGTCGAACGTCTCACGAAGATCGTCGATCAATGTCTTGGCCTCCCTTGTCTTGATGACTATGTCATCGACATAGACCTGTATGTTGCGGCTGATCTGGCTCTTCAGGCACGCCTGCATGCACCGCTGGTACGTGGCACCTGCATTCCTCAGCCCGAAAGGCATTGTGTGGAGAATAATACTCCGAATGGCGTGATGAACGCTGTTTTCTCGTGATCTTCGACCTTCAGCCGAATCTGATTTTAGCCTGAGTAGGCATCAAGGAAGGAGAGTTTCTCGCATCCTGCAGTTGAATCGATGATCTGATCGATCTGAGGGAGAGGGAAGTGGTCATTTGGGCAGTGCTTGTTGAGCGACGTGAAGTCCACGCACATCCGCAGGATGTCCGTATCCTTTTTAGGGACCAATATAGTGTTGGCTAGCCATTCGCTCTCCTTGATCTCCCGGATGAAGTCGGCATCGAGGAGTCTGTTGACTTCGATTCCGACGGCTTCGGCTCGTGGTTCGGACAATCGTCGGATGGATTGTTTGGCAGGATTGGCATCTGGAAATACATTGAGTGCATGCTCGGCGAATTCCCTGGGAACTCCTGGCATGTCCGCAGGACACCAGGCGAAGATTTCCCAGCGCTCACGGAGGAATTTGACGAGCGTGCTTTCCTATGCGGGGCTGAGGTCGTTGGCGATCAGAGCCGTCTTGGAGGCATTTGTTGGGTGGACCTGCACCTTTTTTGTGTTGATTGTGGATTTGAACGACATGTCGGGTGTGTTTTTCCTAGAGACTGGGAGTGCCCTGTTGTTTGTCACCTCTCGAAGCATCGTGAGTTCCTCCTGCATGCCAAACGACTGGGAGATTCTGTTGAAGTCTCTGTCGCAGTGGTCGGATCGGGTGAAGCTGCCCTGGATCGTGATGACGCCCCTAGGTCCTGGCATCTTGAGGAGCAGGTACGCATTGTGCGGTACTTCTAGGAACCTTGCGAATGCCACGCACCTGAGGATGGCGTGGTATTGTGATGGCCAGACCACCACTTCAAACTCGAGCCACTCACACAGAAAGTTTTCGGGCTTGCCAAAGATGACGTCGAGCCATATCTTTTCCAGGGGATATATGCCCTTCCCCGAGACTATGCCGTGGAACGTTGTTTCGGATTGTTCAGGCTGCACAGTGGGATCCGCATTGCTGCTAGGGTTCTAGCGAACATCAGGTTGATGCCGATGCCGCCGTCCATGAAGACGCGGCTCATCTCGAACCCTCCGTTCTGTGCCTCAAGCACCAGTGCAGCATGTCCTGGGAGAGGGATCTAGTAGGGGTGATCCGAACGACTGAATGTGATGCAGGACTCTGAGCCGCTGAGGTACTTAGGGATGGCGGGTGGAGCGGTCACAGCCAGGCTGACTTGGCGGGTGATCTTCTTTTGCACCATATTTTTTGGGCATCCCTTTTGGATCATCAGGGACCCTTTTTGCGTTGGGTACCCGTTGTTTTGCACGGGTACGACTGCTTGGTTTGGTGGAGTAGCTCCGTGGGCGATGTCACCTGGTGGAGGTGCAGGTCCGAACCCAGGGTTCACGATCTGGCGTCGCATTTGGGTGGAGCCCTCGCTGAGTTTTTGGAACTCGCAGCAATCCTTCAGCATGTGGTTGGCTTTCTTTTTGCCATCCTGCTTGTCGGTGTAGAAGTGGATGGTGCATGGGCCCGACAACTTGTCGTATGCCGAGGGTTCGTCATTGCAGCCGGGCGCTGCCACGTTTGTGTTGGTCGTCCTCCATCGCGGAAGTTGCTTCCACGGTATCCGCCGCTTGCGGCATTTGGCGTAGCCAGCCGCAACCATGTCGGGTCCGTCGCGATCGTCGTAGACGCGCGATCTTCGCTTGCTACGGCGCTCGCGTCTACGGCCGTAGTCATCTTCCTCATCCGAATGTGCTCGGTGGAGGGAATCCTATCCATCTGCCCACCTGTTGGCGATGTCCATGAGGTGGTCGAGTGTCTTGGGCTTGACGCGCCCAAGTTCTTCCTTGAAGTCCGGGCGCTTGACACCATCCTTGAAGGCGTCGATCATTATCTCCTCGGAGATGTGTGCCGTGGAGTTCTTGATATTGGACCAGCGCAAGATGTACGAGCGAATGGATTCGCCCGTTCGTTGAGTGCAGGCTCGTAGCTCCTCGACTAGGGCTGGCCTCTTGCTGGTGCCCTTAAAGTTTCGGATGAAACTGTACGCCAGCTCCTCCCAGCTTCGTATGGAGCCTGAGGACAGGCTACTGATCCAGATCCGGGTTGTGCCTGTCAGCTGCAGCTGAAGGCACTACAGGGCGGTGTTCTTGTTGCCACCATGCAGTTTGACAGACGAGAGGTGGTCTCTGAGCCATGCCTTCGGATCCTGCGTGCCGTCGAACTTCGGAGTGTCCGAGGGAAGCTTTAAATTTCTTGGCATCCACATTCGCCGAACAGATCTGCTGAAGCATCGAGCTCCACAGAACTCTCCATCGTCGTCCTCTTCGGATTCCGTTGAGCACACGCGTTTGGCACGTGCCTTGTCAACCTTGCGCCGGGCAAGGTCGTTTCGAGCATCGTAGTCGCGGCTGCGACGTTTTGGGCTCTTGCTTCGTCGAGGTAGATCGTGCTCGTCTTCCTCCTCGTTGGATGAGGGTGTGGGGCTATGGTTGAATCTGACTGTAGCCTTTTTCTGTGGCTCTGTAGGAGCTTCCTCGTGGAGCGCAGCTCCGACGAGTCCGAGTCCGGCTAGTGCGGACTTGTGCATAGCTCTGTTCGGGTCCCCCACCGCAGGTGGATGGGACGCGAGATATGTGGTGGCTGCCATGATCGCAGCTTGCGGCGTCTTCGGTATGACGTTGTCGTTGATGTCCATCTCCATGAAGGACGTGTTGAGGGTTCGGCTGACCTCGCGGCGTGCAGCGGGATCCATATGCTCTATGCGAGAGCGATGCTTGTTGGCATTGTTGCCGTGCGAGATGGAGCCGCCAGCGGCAGAGAGCGCAGCTCGCCGCGCGCTAGACTCCAAAGCTGCGTGCTTGCGTTTGTCGAGCTCCTCCTGCATCTTCACCTGCCTCTTGTGCTCGCCGATGAGGAGGAGGTGGTATGCCATCAGCAGGTCCCGTGAATAATTCACGGGTAGAATCTTGTTTCCCGCCATGGCTTTGCGTGCCTGGCTCCAGCCGTCCTTGTTGAGGTTAATCCGATTGTAGGCAGCAGCGTCGCCCTCGTTGGGCAGGAGGGATGGTTGCCTCCTGTTTTCTCCGTTTTCACCATGCGGGTTGGGTGGTGGAACGTGGGAACTCGAACCTGGTGGTTGTTGTTCCACGTCGCTTTGGATTTCCACAGCACACTAGTAGTGTCCACGGATTGGATCGCTGCTGCAGCAGCTTTCGGATCCAGAACCGTAGGTTCCCTCGTCCGATGGTGGAACGCACATATCTGAGTTGCAGCTGCTGCTTTCGTATGACTCGTCTGTCAGCGTTGACGTGCGTAGCACGCTGGAATGCGAGGCCCATGAGGCGGGCCTGATTGATGGCAGTGGCACCCGCTCTGGGAGGCGGAGAGTGCCAGTCTATCCCACTTGGAAGTAGAAGCTCCCGAATAGAATCTCGAGCCCGTCGCCTACGGGCTCGAAATCCTTTATTGTGGCTGGCGAGTGGGCGGTGAAGTCGAAAGCGACGAAGAGGAGATGGCTCTCTGTCGCCGAGGAGTTGTAGATATCTTTGGTCGGGACCGTCACGATCGCACAATCAGCGCCCCCGATTCCCACAGACGACACCAATTGACAATGTTTCACCTCGTCAATGCCCATTGTTATGAGCTTGGGTTTTGGAGAAGATGGGGGTACTAGAGATCGCGGAACGGTTAACAGACAAGCAACTAGGGGACACGATATTTACCCAGGTTCAGGCCCCCAGAGGGAAAACCCTACTCCTGCTTGTCTGCTCTTGATTACGGCGGAACCGAAAAGTAGAGGGGTGCGCAGATGCAATCTAGCGTGGAGGTGTGTATGCGATGAGAAGTTTCCCTCCTGGTCGTGCCCTCCTAGCCTTTATATAGAGATAGGCAGGTCCCAGGCACAGATCGAGTCGGTTACAAGTTAGGGTTTACCCCTTTGAATATTCTATCTACTCTAGTCTTGCTCTCCAAGGATCCAAAGACGCCATGGGCTTGGGCCACCTGAAAATCTCCACAGACCGCGTATAACCTTGTGGGACTTCCTTGGGCTGGACCAGGTATACTAATGTCGTGTACCCGCAGGGTATAACCATGTTAGACAGATCATCACATTCAGGACACTTGCGCAATCCGTGAGTCGGCAAGTCTTGCTAGAGGACGCTACCGACTATCAGCTCTAGTCATAAAGTCACTATGCTACGACTTTGATTGAATGATTACTGAGATGTGTCCGGCTTACCATAAGCGTATAGGATCATACACTTAAGAGAGTGGGACTAGGAGGTTGTTGATCCGACTGTCATAAGCTAGCAAGTTGGACTTCTTCGGACAAGGACACGTGTCAATAGGTTGGACCCACTTTGACTAGGGTTACGGTTTAGGACCGAGGGACATAAGTGTTGTGTGCCCTCACCTACTCACCTATATAAAGTGCGGAGAGGGTGGCGGCGGATAAAAATGACATGAAAATCCAGTGCTGCTTCCTAGGGTTTCGCTAGAGTTGGAAATTCCACCTTCTTGTCCCGAGGTGGCAAGAACGAGACTAGCATCTCACTTGCTGTTGTCCCACCTTGTATGTGTGTGTTAGAGCAGAGGCACCACATCCGCGTTTCTCATCGATGGTGTTGGTCGGCAAAGTCGAAGGAGAGGAGGAGAAACAAGGAACCGGCGACAAGGTGGTCCTAGGATCGAGAAGTTCGCCGGAACCAGATGAAACAAGGGGAACATACGTCACCACTGTCATGGTATTGTCAATGAGTATGCCATGGAGGGGTCCTCATAGAGCGTGTTTAGAGAGGTAAGGGGAAGGCGGCGAGTTGGAAGGTACGAGGTAACACAGCTTACCCAGGCTCAGATCCCACAATGGTGGCAAAATCCTACTCCTGCTATAAATCACTATAATGAAAATATGCCGAGTTACAGAGATAGGTTTTCTGTGCGAGGTGTGTAAATCGATGTGCCCTAAAGTCTCCCTGAGGTCCGAATTATAAAGGCGCCAGAACATGGGGTTACAGGGAAAAGTCATAGCCAGACAGGTTACAAAGTTCTACACTAAGACTAATTAGTCTTATGTGTCTTGCACTCCAAGGCTCCGGGTTGCACCGTCTCTGCACCGTTGCCTTCCTTTACCCGACATGGGCCTTCCTTCTGGATCCGTCTAACTAGGACGCCCAGAAGGCCATGGTCCTTTCTACCAACTATGGGCCACCCGGGTTAGCCGGATTAGAAACATGCAATGGTGATACCTATTTAGCATATCCCCAACGGACGTAAAATCGACAACGATGCATCTGGTCCTCTCTCTCTGGCTACGATACCAGGGTCGCCCAACTGGTCAAGGAGTATACCTTTGTGCCCATGGAGATCATCGACAATGACCCTGCTGGCTCCAAGTATTGAAGACCACTGACTTTGTTGATGATTCAAAAGATGGCTCTCTTTTCTCCAACGATGCAGCTTCGAGGTCTCCTGCACCAGAAGAGTAAAAGTACTTTGTAACATTTGACTTCTGGTGATGTAATATGCGGAAAAAAATTATGACGTAAGGCGGAAAACTTGGCGTCAAACCTCTAGCTACTTATCTATTTCCAGCATGTATATATTTTTAAGCAAGTGATGTCTTATCCATTATTCCAGTTTTTATGCTTGACCTTTCATGATTCGGAAGACCCTTAGTCAGAACCATGCGCTTAGGTGAGATTCCTAATGGAACTGTCAAGAACCTAAGCCAAAAATCGCCGGCTTCGAGTGCCTAAATTCGCTACTCTAGAATCCATATAAAAACAACAAAAAACATGTAGACCAGAAAACTTAAGCTAACACCCGTAGGTGGAATTTTCAGAAGTGCAAGTGCAAAGCTTGTGCATAAAGGGTTTTACATGATCCAAAAATGAACACTAAAGGAGGTAAAAGCCTTAGATATATGACTGAACCAAATGCTTTATTTCATTGAACATATAAGGGTTCACAATAGATAGTAAAATATGCTAAGTGTAAAAGGGACATAGCTGTGCTATGTTCCATGGCCGATCAAGCTCCGGGTAGTCATCATCCGGGTCACATCGCTAATGCTTATGATCATCACTTGGACTATCTTTCAACTCACGATTATCGATGAGGTAATACGAACCGTTTAGTAGAGCCTTGCTTATGATGAACGGTCCTTCCCACGGCGGGAATAATTTGTGTGACTTTTTCTGCTTAAGTCAGAGAACTAGATCTCCCTCTTTAAATGAGTGATGCCGAACACGGCAACTATGGTAGCTTTGTAGCTTCTGCAGGTAGATGGCGGACTTCTGGCATGCCAGAACGTGTTCCTCCTCGAGAAGATGGCGGACTTCTGGATTCTTCCACGTCATCCTCGTCATAGGCGAAAACTCTTAGTACATCGTAGAGGATGTCGGAGGGTAGGACTGCTTCTCCATATTTTTGGAGATATGCCCAAGAGGCAATAATAAAGTTGTTATTATTATATCTTTGTGTTTATGATAAATGTTTACATCCCATGCTATAATTTTATTAACCGAAAACATCAATACATGTGTGTTTTGTAAAGATAAATGAGTCCCTAGTAAGCCTCTTGTTCGAAACTAGCTTGTTGATTCATAAATGATAATGGTTTCCTAATCATGGACATTTGGATGTTATTAATAACAAGGTCATATCATTAGGAGAATGATGTGATGGATACACACCCATAGTAAGCATAGCATAAGATCAAGTCATTAAGTTCGTTATCTACAAGCATTTAGATACATAGTAGACTAATCCTTCGACCATGAGATCATGTTAATCACCGTCATCGGATGAGTACTTTGATGACATCAAACGCCACTTCCATAACTGGATGGTTATAAAGGTGGCATTGGGTATTCTAAAATATGTGTTGAAGCACATGGATCAAGAGTGGGATTTGTCCATCCATATGACAGATATATATACTCTAGGCCCTCTCAGTGGAATGTCATCCAATTGTCTTGCATGCATGCGACTAGTTCACAAGGGATGTCATATCACAGAACGAGTAAAGAGTACTTATCGGTAACAAGGTTGAATTATATGGACATACCGACGATCGAACCTCGAATAAATAAAGTATCGCGTGACAAAGGGAATCTGTATCGTATGTGAATGGTTCATTCGATCACGAAGTCATCGTTGAATATGTGGGAGCCATTATGGATCTCTAGATCCCTCTATTGGTTATTGACCGGAGAGGTGTCTCTATCATGTCTGCATAGTTCGCGAACCGTAGCGTGACACACTTAAGGTTCGATGTTGTTCAAGTAGATATGGAATATGAGTTGGAGACCGAATATTGTTCAAAGTCTCGGATTGGATCCAGGACATCACAAAGAGATCCAGAATGATCCAAAGAATAACATTCATATAAGGAAAGTCATTTTCCAGGGTTTGTAAATGTTTCGGTATTTTGGCCAGAAGCTTCTAGAATGTTCTAGAGGGGCCACTGATGGCTGCAAGTCCACAGATTGTTTGTAGCTAGTTTTGCAATAAATATATCGATCCCATAGGGACCAGGAGTCTGAAGTCTAAGAATTCTTGAATTAAATACTAAAAATATAAATGCTAAATAAAGTTATAAGTAACAAGATAAAATGGTGTTGTGTAAAAAGGTGTTTTTGAGTTTTTGGTATAAGAGAACAATGAGTAAAGTAAATAAAACTGAATATGGAAAGTAAGTATCGCGTATGTAGAAGAGATTTGAAACTTAAGTGGGGAAAGCGTTCTCAGGGATTAGCGGATACACCACTAGCATTATAAAGGGCTAAGGTAAAGATTATTATCATGAACATTCTCAACTATGTATGTGTGGGAGGAACTCCGTATTTGGACAATTAGGCAGCAACCACTGCTCTCATCATCCTCATAACCACAACAGACATCAATCAACATCAATTGAATTACTGTACTATTAAGGGACTTAATCCTGCAGGACGTATCCCATGGCATGGATAGTGTTTCGTGAGTTTCCTCGATTCCCATGTTGATACGTAAGGGGTGCCAACAGATTTATAATCATTGTAAGTGCTAACACACCTCCATCTACCAATAAGTAGTTCCCTCCATCAAGTCCCCATAAGAGGAAAATATTGAGAGGTTGACTTCTCCCAACATCAAGATGAAGACAATCTAACACATGGTCACAGCGATGAATATCATAATAAACTTTATATTCTTTCAATCTCATGCTAGGGTTTCTCCATATCCCCAAGACTAATGATCTACTCAGACATGGAGGCAATCAACATCATGGCAAAATTAATGGAATCTATCATAGATGAATAGTACTTGTATAAATCCACATCGAGTACGAAAATTACAACAAGATCTAGACAAGATGTAGATGAGATGGATGGATATGGTGGTGATGCAGCGGTTGATGATGAAGATCGATGCATTGGCCTCCTAGATCTGTGCAGGGCGAAGATGGATCCCCGATGGATGAGTTCTGCCTCCAGATGCCTTCCAGATGTGAGGTTTTGGCGATTTCTGGGTGTTCTGTCTATAGTCTCTCTGATCTAGTTGCACGGGTGAAACTATTTGAGGATTCAATGTCAGTGGGAACTATATGGCCGAAAATTTTCTTCCCGCCGTTTAGTTGGTTGTTAACCCTTCTGTACCCTCCTATTGCTTCGGGTGTTATTTATATTTCCCAAATAAGAAATTTATGTTGTCTTTGGATCCTTTTCACTACAATATAACTGGTCCAATAATTGTGTCCATCGGATCCATCATCTGTCCTGATCCTGGTGAAAATAAACATAAAAGGTGTGTGTGAACGCTGTAAAATACCAAGATCCTACCACTACAATGCAAAATAATAACATAAAACATGATGCAAATATGCACTCATCAACTTCCCCAAGCTTAGACTCTTGCTCGTCCCGAGCAAGTTTAGCTTAATGGATGTGATCCTCATATTCATGAAGCTGAGTCGATAAAATAAATGAGGCAGTTGCAGCATGTGATTATCGTTTAGGATACATAGAAATAAGTTCATGAATAGTACCTTACTCGAACCTTCAGAATAATAATAGCAGGCTTCCACACTTTAGCAATTAATAGTTCACAAAAGATTACTCTCAACATGATGTAAAAGCATTCGGTTCGACCGAATGAATTAGTGAGGTAGTCCCAAGTGTTTTAAGATTAACATATTCACTTGGGATTCAAAATATCAAAAGTCTCTTTGTCTTACTACAATATAGTAGTATATGCCTATTTCCTCTTTGCAAACTCGCTCTTTTTCTTCATCTTTCTTTTCTTCTTTCTTTATATATATTTGTGCTCACACTTTTATTTAAGTGTTGTGCGAAGGAGTTAGCCATACATTCCACTTCATGTAGGAGTCCAAAGTTTAACGATCTAAATTACGAAATTCCAAATATATATGAAGCATCTTTATAACTTGAATATTATAGCTCAACTTTTTCTCACTCTATTTGATAGCACCTTTGATTTCTCCTTTGTTCAAGGTTTTTCTTTTTCAACTTAACTAATTAGACAATTTCTTCTTTCTGTAAATCAAATCATTGACCTACAACATATTGATCAAATTATATTTGTATGTTCCGTTAATACCAATGGTGTGGAAGACTTATATTTCTATCATCAAGTGTAGGTAAAATTATACTCAAGCCATTCATATATCCAATAGACAAACTCAAACTCAATAATGCTCCATATATTATAATAAACTCAGAATTTCATAAAGGGATCAAATATTCCTGAAAGGAATTCTAATGACGCAAACTTTATTTATGAGCTCCAACTAATGCAAAACTAGAATAGTAATAAAAAATTATAAGATAGATTACAAGGTCTTAAAGATCTCCCCAAGCTTGGAATCAATCTAGGCGGGATCAAATAATCCCTCGCAATTATTTGATATTGTGATTTATTGACATATCACTATGGAGCCATCGCGTGTAGCACCGCGGTGCATAGCTTCTTGTTGGTGTCCTCCTGAGCAGTGATGCGGCTGTAGCACCTGTGCAAATCAGATTGCAAGGTATACACCCTATCTGCAAGTTTAGTCACCAATGGGAGAAGATCGTCCTTTTTCTCTATCTCCTTGAGGTGCTGATGGACTTCAATGCGATGGAGTACCTCTTGCTTCTAGTATATCTCTAGTTCCCGCACGCTATCCTTTGTACTAGGGACAACCTCTTCTTCCTCATCCATTATTGATGGATCGGGGAAGTAGAAATTGTTCCTCCACTCTTCTTGTGGCTTCACCCTCATACGAGCGCCAGTGGTAGGCCTCGAGCAGGGCAACGCCGGTTCCTTGCTAGCACATGCACCAATGTTATGTATTTCACGCTTGTGCGGCCAGAGGTCCGTGGTGATGAACTTGACCGTCTCCACACGCCCTTTTCCATGCGGCTTGTGGCCTTCCCTCTCTTCATGCGTTCTCTTCATTGCTGCCTAGTCGATCTCCAGGGGATCATAGACGTCGCGGTAGATGTAAACGTCGCTCCAGCCTTCATTGGGATCGCTGTTGTAGAAGCTTGGCTCGACATACTCTTTGTACCTCGAGCTAAACCTCTCCACCTCCTCATTGTCGTCCTCCGTAGACGGGCTGCTAGAAAGTTCCCTAGGAGCAATGAGCCCCATGGGTTTTCCATGGCCTGGGACAGGATAACGCATAGCTAGATTTGTTCCTGTTGATTGTGATTAGAGAGAGAGGCGACTGTATATAAGAGGGGTCAGAGGTCGGTAAAACTCGCAAGAAACACCAAATTCATGCCCAAGAAAAGAATTCGAACAAAATAGGAAAATAAATCACGATTTTGGAGGAGTCCTGCCATGTAACGACCAACTATACGGTCGCGGCCCGTATAGCTCTGGCCGTATAGTTGGTTCCGGGTAGATATTTTCAAATATCTCGAGTCCGGGTCGGTTAGAATACCGACTAGGAACCGACAAAACATTTTTTTTTTATTATTTTAGATGAATATAAATAACAACAAAAAAGGGTCGATGATTCAGAAGCTTTAACGACCAACTATACGGCGGGAGATTTTTCTCTGGCCGTATAGTTGCAACCGTATGGATACCGCACACCGAAAATTATTTCACCGGGGGATACAATACCTTTAACGACCAACTATACGGCGGGAGATTTTTCTCCGTCCATATAGTTGCGCTCGTATAGTTACAAAAAACCCTTAAAACTTCAGAAAAATAAGAGGAATTCAAAGGCAACATTTTTAGAAGTAGAAACTGTGAAGATGAGTAAGAACACTTACCTTTCACTTACCGTTTATTTAGTCGGGGATGACAAGTTCTTCCAACAACAAGGGATTCTTCTTTTTGGGAGGAATTGACCTTAGTTCATATAATAATTCTTGAAAAAACAAATCACCAGGACTAAAGCTCCTCTCAATAAGATTGGTGTCTTGCTGGGAAAATATAGATGTTGCATCCAATATCTTTTCTTCTTGTCTCTACATAATCTGCAACTCAAATTATTGAAGTAATAGGATCCAACGGATCAATCTTGGCTTATGAATCTTCCTCTTGAGGAGTTCTTTTAAACCATCATGATCCATATGAACTCTTACTTTTGAATCAACAATATAAGAAAAAATTTATCACAACATAAAAATACAGCAAAGATTTCTCTTTCTTCCTTAGGATAATTCTTTTGAGCACTATTGAGAGTTCTACTAGCATGATGTATAATATTAAATCTGCGACCTATGTGTTGTCCCAGAGTTACTCCTATAGCGTTATCACTAGCTTCACATATTAAGTCAAAAGTCATACCCCAAATAGGTAGTTTAATGATAGGAGCACGAGATAAAGCATATTTAAGTTTATCAAAGGCTACAAGGAATTTATCATCAAAATTGAATCTCACTCCCTTTTGCAACAGGTTAGTCAAAGGTTTATAAATTCCTAATGAACCTTCTATAAAATCCCACATGACCAAGAAAACTTCTTATACCTTTTATGTCCCTTGGTTGTGGCATTCTCTCTATTACTTCAAATTTCGCCCTATCTACTTCAATACACTTACCTGATACCTTATGTCCAAGGACTATGCCTTCTTTGACCATAAAATGACATTTCTACTAGTTTAGAAAAAGATTGGTTCCTCACAATGCTGCAAAATTCTTTCGAGATTATCCAAGCAACTAGTACACAAAGTTCCATAGACAGAAAAATAGCAGCCATGCATCTTTGAAAAGTAGCTGGAGCATTACATAAACCAAAAGGAATGCGTCGGTAAGCATGTAAACCATAAGGACTAATGAAAGTTGTTTTAAGTTGAAGATGAACAACTATTTGGGAAAAACCAGAGTATCCGTCCAAGTAGCAAAAATGAGTGTGGTTTGCTAACCTTTCTAAAGTTTGATCTATGAACAGTAAAGGATAGTGTTCTTTCCTAGTTTCCTTATTCAATTTCCTGAAATATATGCACATCCTGTGTCCAACAATAGTTCTAGTAGGTATAATTCATTGTTTTAATTAGGAACAACAGTGAAACCTCCTTTCTTAGGAACACAATGAACATGACATACCCATTCACTTTATTTTACATGATATATTATACCTGCATCTAGTAGACGTATTATTTCTTTTCTTACCACTTCCTTCATTTTAGGCTTTATCCTTCTATTAAATTCTGTAATTGGTTTAGCACCTTCCTCCATGAATATTTGATGGACGGCTATCATGGGACTAATTCCCTTCAAATCGTCCATGGAGTACCCAAAGGCCTTGCAGCTCCTTTAGTACCTTCATGAGTTCTTCTTCTTCATCCCCTGAAAGTTTAGCACTAATAATAACAGGGAATTTATTAGTATCATCCAACAATCTATATTTAAGATTATCTGGTAAAGTTTTAAATTCTTCAGGTGGTAATTCTTCATCCCCTCTCTTTTCTGGCTCTTAAAAAAGCTTCATTAGTTGGAGGTTCTAAGATGGGAAGTGAATCAAATTTACTTTATAATTCTTCTAGAGACATGTCCTCCATAATTATTTCTTCACAATTTGAGTCTTCATTTATTTCTTCTTCTTGATTACTTAAGAAAAGAGTTGCCATCTCCTCAATAGTTTTCTCTTTATCTTCTTCTTGTATGAGTAGGGGTTTGTCTTTAAATTTGGAAAACTGGAATTCTTTTTCCGCTTTCCCAAGATTAAGGGATACAACCTCCTTTTTAAGTCGATTGTGGCACCTACATCGCTCAAAAAGTTCCTTCCAAATTTAATTGGGCAAAGAGTGTCAGCTGGCATATCGAAAACTACAAAATTGATAGGGAAATTTTTATTGCCAATTGTGATAGTTGCATCTTCAACTACTCCCATTGGAATTCTAAGATTTTTATTGGCTAACATGATTGTCATATCAATATTTTATATTGTACCCGGTGCTATCTCTTCTTTTATTTGTAAATAAAAATCATAAGATATAACATTAATTTTGGTTCCAAGATCACATAAACCGTAATGCAAGGTTTCTTTAAATATGCAGGGAAGAATAGACTTACCCACATATTTTACCTTAATTTTACCTTCAACCAATATAGAAGTCTCTTCATCAAGTTCAACTATGTTACAATGTACATACATAGCCATGATTGCTTCCTTGGTTACCTATTCATCTTTGCTTTCATCCAGATGTTCTTCAATTATTGTCACACTTTCCTCTTCTTTCACCTCCTATACTGCCTTGACCTGTTCATATTCCAAAATATGCTTTTGTGCAGTGTTAGGTAATGGTATCTCATACATTGGTTCTAGGGAGGCCAATGTTGCTTTAACTTCTCTTTTCTTCTCAAGTTCGGATGGTGGATCATACCTGGCCGAACCCTCTTTTGGAGCTTTGATGTGTTCTATAAAAGATTTAAGAACTTGCAACACAATATCTGAATCTAAATAAAGCTCTTTAGATAATTCATTAATATGGCCTTTTTTATTATAGTCATGAATACATTCATGATCTATTTCTGTGCCTCCTTCATTTCCTAGACCAAAATTCCATGAAACTCTATGATCGCGAATTCCATTAAGTAAATACCAAGCTTTAGTTATAGGTAAATCCATAAAAGATCCTCCCGTGCAAGAGTCTAGTTCAATTTTATTAGGTTCAATTAAACCGCCATAAAAGATATGCAATAAATACTATTTAGGCAAATCATGGTGAGGACATTGACTAAGTAAATTTTTAAATCTTATATAATCTCTTACTAGTCCTTCATTTGGACAGTTCCTCCAAGTCATTATAAGACGCCCGATTCCAAAGGATTTTGATAATGGGTAATATTTAGATAGGAATTCGCAAGCTAAATTATCCCAAGTAGTAGTGGCTTCTTGTCACATCCCAAGATTTTCCAAATCTTGTAATGTGAAAATAAATGAATAAAATAAAACTTTGTTTGATTTTTAGAGCCAGAAGAAACTTTTGAATCCAATTGGAACCTCAAACCCATTTGAATTAAATAAAATCCTCAAGGGATTCATAAAGATAAACATTTAATAAAGGAAATTAAAATGTTTTGGAACTACTACTTTAGATCTTTTAATAAAATGATTGGGTGTTCAAAAGAAAAGAATGGATTTATAAATAAAGATTATTTTATAAGCCAAATTAAACCTTGGACAAGCTTTGGATTTAAAACATTTTGTTTTGAATAAAAATAGCAAAAGTTGTTTTAAATAAATAAATAAGAGTTTAATATCCAACTTTATTTGAATAAAAGGTTTTACTAATTTAACTGAAACATCAAAACTTATTAAAATATTTAAAATAAGTTTTCTCAAATATTTGATAATCATAATTAAAACCTACTAAAGTGTTTTAGCTTTATTTTAGATTTTAAATAATTATCTCAATAAAACAAACCCTAGTTGATTTAATAATGAAAGTCAATTTTATTAATAATGGACTCTAAAATTAAATGTTATTTTGTTTTAAAACAAGTTTCCAAGTATTGAATATTTCCAAATAAAACCTATTGAATTGGTTTTGAAAATATTTAGGTTTTAAATAAAGATTTTATTCATAAAATCAAATTCTATTTTATTAATTAACTAAGGCCCATATTATTTAATTATTAATGGACCTTAAAGTAAAGGGATTATTTTATTTTAAAACAAGACTTCCAATATTCTTTATTTCCAAATAAAACCTACTAATGGGGTTGAAAATATTTGGATTTTAAATGAAAATTTTATTACTTAAACCAAACCCTATTTTATTAATAAACCATAGTCCATTTTAGTTAATTATCAAATGGATCCTAAATTGAATATAAAAATATTATTTATTTTTGGATTTGGATTATGTTGATAAACAGAACTAATTTCAATATTACAAGTTTGAGTGTTGTTTGAATTAATTTGGTTGATGTTTGTTTGATTGGAATTTCAAAACAGAAATTCAAATTAGAAAAAGAAAAGGCATTCAGTATAAAAAAAATGAAACAAAGCAGCCCAGTCAAACAGGCCCAGCTCCAGCCCATCTAGCCCACCTCCTCTCCCGAACCGTTTTCCTACACCGCAAAAGAAACCCGCTGAACCACTGACATGTGGACCTTTCCCCTCTTCCCTTTTTCCACTGACAGGTAGACCCACTTGTCACTGTTCTTCTTCCCACCCACACGACCTCTTCTCCCTCCTTCGACACCGCTCCTGCCGATGATTTCTCGGCCTTAATTCGCTTTAACTCGACCACCGTTACCAGCTTTGATCACGCAGGTTGAAACGCCCAAGCCTCCTCTATAATTCCCCTCTGACACCTCGCGCTCGCACGCCTTAGACCACCTCAATTCCCTCCTCGAGCTCCTCTGTTCCGACCGCCGTCTCCGTCCAATTCAGGCCAGTACAGACCACCTTCCACCTTTCCGAGCACGCTAGCAGCCTCCCCACTCCCAGACGCTTCTCCCCGTGCCATTCTTTCAACCGCGGGCGCCCCGGAGCATCGGCTTCGACAAGCTCCGACAGCGTCGCCATCCGTTTCTACTCCGGTGATGACTCTCAGGTGAACCAGACCGCCCCGACCCCTCTCATTCATGCACACAGCCTCGCCTTACTCTTGCGCATCTGAATGTGCTCCTGTTTTGCCTTAGGGCGATCTGCAGGACAAGCTCCACTCGCCACCACCGTCGGCCTCGACTCCGGCAAACTTCCCCGGTGAGCACAGACTTTCCCTCGCCCCCTCTTTGATGCTCCCTTACTCACAACCCTCGTGCGCACCTAACCGCACCTCTCCTTTGTCTTAGCACGGTTCCGAGCGACGCCAACGACGACGACCCGAGAGCACCGCCGCCGCAGCAACTACGGCGAGCAATCACCACCGTTCCCGTGCGCCCCCTGCCTCGTCGACCACATGTTGAGCTTCCCCAACCAACTACGACCTCGGTGAGCCTACTCCCTTCTTCTCTCGCCTCCTGTTTCACCATCACCGCCACTGACCGACCGTCGCCGCCGCGAGCAGCTGACAAGCGCCGCCAGACTTTGGCAAGCGTGTTAGTAACCGTAGGATCTGGATCTGATGGATACGATAGAACGTTAGCGAAGGGGTAAGTGATGATCCTGTGCCGCATGATCTGACTTGATCCAACGCGCCGCAGCACGTGATCCAGACGAATCGGTATCGACCAATCACGACGCGACGCGTGGCCTGTAATGGATCTAAAAACAGTTTTGAAATCAGAATTATTTGCAAACTTCAAACCCCTATAACTTTCAAACCACACGTCCAAAAATTACAAATTTTATATCAATGAAATCAGGAGAACAAGCCCTAGCTAAACATGGCCTTAGTTTTGAAAATAGTATCTGTTAGCATGGTTGAATCTGCAGAATCAATTGTGTACTTGTTTAGAGTATAAAAATTGTTTAAAATTGATTTTAGGATTAAATCTTTTGCAAAATAGATTTGTGTGACCTTACTGACCCTAGGAACCAACCCATAGTGTTAAAAATGATTTTTGTGAAATTTAAGTTGAATTAGTTAACTTAGTCATTTTCTAGCCTAATAAACTCATTAAATTTTATTATGGAAAAGTTTGTGCAAGGAAAACTTGGGAAAATGTTATGGACCAAACTTACTGACCCAAAACACCAAACTTTGCCAAGAGCAACCTACTTGGTGAAAAACATAAAGTCTTACTTTAAAAAGAATAATTTTCACCACATAAAATGATGAATGAATTTTAAAATGGTCTTAAGATAAAACCCAATTACAAATGACTTTGCCATTTTGGAAAATGAACAACTTGGACCATACAAAGTTTATAAACCTAGTAGAGACCAACCTTGCAAAAGAACCCCCTTTGCATGACTTAGACTTCATTGCTATGTGTGTGAAATTGTTTGTTTAACCATGGTTTGGAATGTTAGTTGATTTGGTGATTTGCTTGATTGACTTGTAGTGAAATTAGCAAAGTGTGAGACTAGCAAGATCAAGAAGTGACTATCATTCCCTAATCAAAAAGGCAAGTTACACTATCATACAAATTCCTACTACTTTCATTATCCTTAGTGGATTTTGAAAATATGCATGAAAAGATATTTCTGTACCTATGCTATGCTAAATCCTAATAGGATTCCCTATACACTCCTTAGTGAAAATATTGAAGTTGTACATGCTTAGCCATGCTATATGCTATAATTTGAAAAAGAGATACATGTTGAAATTTTACAAAGGTTGAGAAAAGGACTTGTGTTTTTACATAATAAAACAAGGACTCAATGAACCACCTAGGTGGAGGTTACTATAAGTTTTGGAGAAGGTGACAACAAAAGGGAACCATGTCTATGGCAATCACTTTGTGTTGTGCTCCAAAAAGAAAACCACCTAGGAAACTTAGAGATCAAACATGCTTCTCCAATTGTGGCTTTCATGTACAACCACATGCTATTATGGCTCTGGCTTAGTCAATTACATTAGGAAGACCCATACATTGTCTTTAGTTACTGGACATGGGGATCTGGAATGCTTCATGGGGGCTGAAGACAAAGCTAGCAATGATGTATGGGAGGACCTTTTGGAAAGACTTCGTCACATTCTCAATGTGCCAGTACTCCATCTTGGTGAGCACTAATCCAGTAGGCCACTGGTGGCAACAAGATGGGATTGTGTCATGTGGGTAAAGTGTACTCCTTCTGCAGAAGTTAATAAAATCTAAGTACTTAGCCGTGTCCCCGGTTATGGACAATACTGAGCAACTAAAGTTTGAACTATGGGAGATCTCGACATTCCAACTTCTAATATAAAAACTTGATGCCCTTGTGTGTCTACCAAGGAATTCAAAGAGATTTTGTTAAACTTGTTGCACTTGGGGATACCAAGGTGCTCAAGAGCATGTTGTACTTGGGGTTTTACCAAGGAACTCATGAGATTTTATAAAACTTGATGCACTTGGGGTTACCAAGTAGCTCAAGGGATTTGGACAAGGACTTGAACACTTGAGTTTCTACCAAGGAGTTCAAGGAACTTGGAAAAGAAATTTGACAAAAGACTTTAAAACCCTTTTTAAAAGATAGGATAAAATATTGCTTTATGCAAATAAGCCTTAAACTCTACTTAGCCAAATATGCATATAATGATGGGATCCACTCTCATTATACATTAAAGTGAAGCTTGCCAATACAATTCAAAATGTATTGACCCTCGTGGTTGTAACTTGTAATGTTGCAGGTTGATTGTTTAAAATGGAGATTGTTTGATTGACTAGGACTACAAAATCTACAACCAACATCTGCCTGTGGCACTTTGAAGATGATGGACCCATACTTATAAATATTCCGCTGCAAATGTAATGTAATAGCCATATGAGCTATGATTGATGTAATAATCATATGTTATTCCTGGTTATAAATTTATACTATGACCTTTGTATCTTGATATTACATCTTAACTGTGGATGCTAGCTATTGATCCAGGGACTAGCATTGTAAAACACAGGAGGACCATACCTTATTGGGTTGGGACCTCTACAGATGGTATCAGAGCAATGTGTTGCCTGTAGGATTTGTAAACCCTAGGATTGGACAAAAACCCTTAGAAAAATAGGAGTTGTATTTTGTTCCAAAACTTATTTACAAAATACTTGTAAACTCTTTCCTCAACCAATTGGTTTAACTCTACATCTCTTCTACTTCAACTTGATGGAAAAACCTACCCATGACCAAAGACTTCATCATATGCAAAGGATTTCTTCAACTTCTTCAACTCTAATGACTTCAACATCTCCAACTCTAATGACTTCAACATCTTCAGCATGTTCACCAAGGATTTCCAACTTGGAAACTACTAAGGACCACAAGTGTAACAAGGAAATCTTGCCCAAGATTTAGAGACTGAGGGAATGCAAAATAATAAGAAGCCATCAACAACTTTGAAGTATTGTGACCAAGAGTTTCCTCAAGGAAAACAGGGTCTCAAGTAAGAAGAATCATGAAGGAAGGAGAGACCACAAGTGAACCACATAGATGGACCACCATATTTTAGTTAAGTCAAAAACCACCAACTTATGTGGTGTAACAAAAATATTTTGTTGCCTAAGTATGTGCTTGAACCTTGTTTGAGTGAAATGTTTGTTTGTGATTGCATGCACATTGTTTGTGTAAATTGTGAGGTGTGTGATTAGAAATAGTTTCTTAAAAATAACATGCCTATTCTAAACTCCCTTCAACCCAAACAGATGACTACTCCAAAGGACTCCAAGGTTGATGACACCAACACCAACCAAGCTGATAGCATGAGAGAGCTCATAGCAACCCAACACCAGTTGAATCAACTAACAGCTCAGTTCCTAGTCAACAACAGTGATAAGGATCCAGTACTACAAAGGTTTTTGGAAGAGTAGTCTCAACTGATGCTTAAGGTGACTAATCAAATGATTAGCATAGATGAAAGCTATCCAAAGAGAGTTTATGATAACAAGGATGAAAAGAATGTTGTTCTAGATGGAGCCCCAGCTTGCATTATTTGTGGAGACAAGGATCATACTTCCAAGGAGCATGAAGGACAATGCCCCAATTGTGAAGAAGATCATCCTGTTGGACAATGTCCTACCTCTCAAGCTACTTGCTACCTATGTGAAGGAAGTGATCATACTCCAGGTCTATGTCCCATCTATGCCATGGTGGAACAAAGGAAACAGGAAGGATCCAAGTCTACCAAAGGAAAAGGACCACTCCTACATCTAAACAAGACAACCCAATTCAAAGGATCAAGGAAAATCAAGAAACCCAAGCAAGACATGAGCCTTGTGCAATGTCGTAAATGTAAGGAAATGGGACACTACTCCAGTGGATGCCCAGAGAACAAGAAGAATAAAGAGATTGACCAAGTGTGGTGCAACAACTGCAAAGAACCAGGCCACTATGTAGCAACTTGCCCACAAGAGCAACGCAAAGAACTTAAGGACATTAATTGTTTCAACTGCAAGAATCCAGGACACTATGCAAGCAACTGTCCAGAAAGGATGAAAAACAAGTTGAACAAGCCTATGGAGAAACTCAACCTTGGCCCATGAATCAAGTGTAGAATTAAAGCAAAAGTTGGCTTAGAAAAGTTTTTCCAGGACCCAAGAAGGCCAATATGTAATTTTTGTTTGAAAATTTTTAAGGGTGGTAGTACCCTAGTTGTTTGAACTTGCTTGTAACCCCAGCCTTCCCAAATCTCGGGACGAGATTTATTTTAAGGGTGGTAGCCTGTCACATCCCAAGATTTTCCAAATCTTGTAATGTGAAAATAAATGAATAAAATAAAACTTTGTTTGATTTTTAGAGCCAGAAGAAACTTTTGAATCCAATTGGAACCTCAAACCCATTTGAATTAAATAAAATCCTCAAGGGATTCATAAAGATAAACATTTAATAAAGGAAATTAAAATGTTTTGGAACTACTACTTTAGATCTTTTAATAAAATGATTGGGTATTCAAAAGAAAAGAATGGATTTATAAATAAAGATTATTTTATAAGCCAAATTAAACCTTGGACAAGCTTTGGATTTAAAACATTTTGTTTTGAATAAAAATAGAAAGAGTTGTTTTAAATAAATAAATAAGAGTTTAATATCCAACTTTATTTGAATAAAAGGTTTTACTAATTTAACTGAAACATCAAAACTTATTAAAATATTTAAAATAAGTTTTCTCAAATATTTGATAATCATAATTAAAACCTACTAAAGTGTTTTAGCTTTATTTTAGATTTTAAATAATTATCTCAATAAAACAAACCCTAGTTGATTTAATAATGAAAGTCAATTTTATTAATAATGGACTCTAAAATAAAATGTTATTTTGTTTTAAAACAAGTTTCCAAGTATTGAATATTTCCAAATAAAACCTATTGAATTGGTTTTGAAAATATTTAGGTTTTAAATAAAGATTTTATTCATAAAATCAAATTCTATTTTATTAATTAACTAAGGCCCATATTATTTAATTATTAATGGACCTTAAAGTAAAGGGATTATTTTATTTTAAAACAAGACTTCCAATATTCTTTATTTCCAAATAAAACCTACTGATGGGGTTGAAAATATTTGGATTTTAAATGAAAATTTTATTACTTAAACCAAACCCTATTTTATTAATAAACCATAGTCCATTTTAGTTAATTATCAAATGGATCCTAAATTGAATATAAAAATATTATTTATTTTTGGATTTGGATTATGTTGATAAACAGAACTAATTTCAATATTACAAGTTTGAGTGTTGTTTGAATTAATTTGGTTGATGTTTGTTTGATTGGAATTTCAAAACAGAAATTCAAATTAGAAAAAGAAAAGGCATTCAGTATAAAAAAAAATGAAACAAAGCAGCCCAGTCAAACAGGCCCAGCTCCAGCCCATCTAGCCCACCTCCTCTCCCGAACCGTTTTCCTACACCGCAAAAGAAACCCGCTGAACCACTGACATGTGGACCTTTCCCCTCTTCCCTTTTTCCACTGACAGGTAGACCCACTTGTCACTGTTCTTCTTCCCACCCACACGACCTCTTCTCCCTCCTTCGACACCGCTCCTGCCGATGATTTCTCGGCCTTAATTCGCTTTAACTCGACCACCGTTACCAGCTTTGATCACGCAGGTTGAAACGCCCAAGCCTCCTCTATAATTCCCCTCTGACACCTCGCGCTCGCACGCCTTAGACCACCTCAATTCCCTCCTCGAGCTCCTCTGTTCCGACCGCCGTCTCCGGCCAATTCAGGCCAGTACAGACCACCTTCCACCTTTCCGAGCATGCTAGCAGCTTCCCCACTCCCAGACGCTTCTCCCCGTGCCCTTCTTTCAACCGCGGGCGCCCCGGAGCATCGGCTTCGACAAGCTCCGACAGCGTCGCCATCCGTTTCTACTCCGGTGATGACTCTCAGGTGAACCAGACCGCCCCGACCCCTCTCATTCATGCACACACCCTCGCCTTACTCTTGCGCATCTGAATGTGCTCCTGTTTTGCCTTAGGGCGATCTGCAGGACAAGCTCCACTCGCCACCACCGTCGGCCTCGACTCCGGCAAACTTCCCCGGTGAGCACAGACTTTCCCTCGCCCCCTCTTTGATGCTCCCTTACTCACAACCCTCGTGCGCACCTAACCGCACCTCTCCTTTGTCTTAGCACGGTTCCGAGCGACGCCAACGACGACGACCCGAGAGCACCGCCGCCGCAGCAACTACGGCAAGCAATCACCACCGTTCTCGTGCGCCCCCTGCCTCATCGACCACACGTTGAGCTTCCCCAACCAACTACGACCTCGGTGAGCCTACTCCCTTCTTCTCTCGCCTCCTGTTTCACCAGCACCGCCACTGACCGACCGTCGCCGCCGCGCGCAGCCGACGAGCGCCGCCAGACTTTGGCAAGCGTGTTAGTAACCGTAGGATCTGGATCTGACGGATACGATAGAACGTTAGTGAAGGGGTAAGTGATGATCCTGTGCCGCACGATCTGACTTGATCCAACGCGCCGCAGCACGCGATCCAGACGAATCGGTATCGACCAATCACGACGCGACGCGTGGCCTGTAATGGATCTAAAAACAGTTTTGAAATCAGAATTATTTGCAAACTTCAAACCCTATAACTTTCAAACCACACGTCCAAAAATTACAAATTTTATATCAATGAAATCAGGAGAACAAGCCCTAGCTAACCATGGCCTTAGTTTTGAAAATAGTATCTGTTAGCATGGTTGAATCTGCAGAATCAGTTGTGTACTTGTTTAGAGTATAAAAATTGTTTAAAATTGATTTTAGGATTAAATCTTTTGAAAAATAGATTTGTGTGACCTTACTGACCCTAGGAACCAACCCATAGTGTTAAAAATGATTTTTGTGAAATTTAAGTTGAATTAGTTAACTTAGTCATTTTCTAGCCTAATAAACTCATTAAATTTTATTATGGAAAAGTTTGTGCAAGGAAAACTTGGGAAAATGTTATGGACCAAACTTACTGACCCAAAACACCAAACTTTGCCAAGAGCAACCTACTTGGTGAAAAACATAAAGTCTTACTTTAAAAAGAATAATTTTCACCACATAAAATGATGAATGAATTTTAAAATGGTCTTAAGATAAAACCCAATTACAAATGACTTTGCCATTTTGGAAAATGAACAACTTGGACCATACAAAGTTTATAAACCTAGTAGAGACCAACCTTGCAAAAGAACCCCCTTTGCATGACTTAGACTTCATTGCTATGTGTGTGAAATTGTTTGTTTAACCATGGTTTGGAATGTTAGTTGATTTGGTGATTTGCTTGATTGACTTGTAGTGAAATTAGCAAAGTGTGAGACTAGCAAGATCAAGAAGTGACTATCATTCCCTAATCAAAAAGGCAAGTTACACTATCATACAAATTCCTACTACTTTCATTATACTTAGTGGATTTTGAAAATATGCATGAAAAGATATTTCTGTACCTATGCTATGCTAAATCCTAATAGGATTCCCTATACACTCCTTAGTGAAAATATTGAAGTTGTACATGCTTAGCCATGCTATATGCTATAATTTGAAAAAGAGATACATGTTGAAATTTTACAAAGGTTGAGAAAAGGACTTGTGTTTTTACATAATAAAACAAGGACTCAATGAACCACCTAGGTGGAGGTTACTATAAGTTTTGGAGAAGGTGACAACAAAAGGGAACCATGTCTATGGCAATCACTTTGTGTTGTGCTCCAAAAAGAAAACCACCTAGGAAACTTAGAGATCAAATATGCTTCTCCAATTGTGGCTTTCATGTACAACCACATGCTATTATGGCTCTGGCTTAGTCAATTACATTAGGAAGACCCATACATTGTCTTTAGTTACTGGACATGGGGATCTAGAATGCTTCATGGGGGCTGAAGACAAAGCTAGAAATGATGTATGGGAGGACCTTTTGGAAAGACTTCGTCACATTCTCAATCTGCCAGTACTCCATCTTGGTGAGCACTAATCCAGTAGGCCACTTGTGGCAACAAGATGGGATTGTGTCATGTGGGTAAAGTGTACTCCTTCTGCAGAAGTTAATAAAATCTAAGTACTTAGCCGTGTCCCCGGTTATGGACAATACTGAGCAACTAAAGTTTGAACTATGGGAGATCTCGACATTCCAACTTCTAATATAAAAACTTGATGCCCTTGTGTGTCTACCAAGGAATTCAAAGAGATTTTGTTAAACTTGTTGCACTTGGGGATACCAAGGTGCTCAAGAGCATGTTGTACTTGGGGTTTTACCAAGGAACTCATGAGATTTTATAAAACTTGATGCACTTGGGGTTACCAAGTAGCTCAAGGGATTTGGACAAGGACTTGAACACTTGAGTTTCTACCAAGGAGTTCAAGGAACTTGGAAAAGAAATTTGACAAAAGACTTTAAAACCCTTTTTAAAAGATAGGATAAAATATTGCTTTATGCAAATAAGCCTTAAACTCTACTTAGCCAAATATGCATATAATGATGGGATCCACTCTCATTATACATTAAAGTGAAGCTTGCCAATACAATTCAAAATGTATTGACCCTTGTGGTTGTAACTTGTAATGTTGCAGGTTGATTGTTTAAAATGGAGATTGTTTGATTGACTAGGACTACAAAATCTACAACCAACATCTGCCTGTGGCACTTTGAAGATGATGGACCCATACTTATAAATATTCCGCTGCAAATGTAATGTAATAGCCATATGAGCTATGATTGATGTAATAATCATATGTTATTCCTGGTTATAAATTTATACTATGACCTTTGTATCTTGATATTACATCTTAACTGTGGATTCTAGCTATTGATCCAGGGACTAGCATTGTAAAACACAGGAGGACCATACCTTATTGGGTTGGGACCTCTACAGATGGTATCAGAGCAATGTGTTGCCTGTAGGATTTGTAAACCCTAGGATTGGACAAAAACCCTTAGAAAAATAGGAGTTGTATTTTGTTCCAAAACTTATTTACAAAATACTTGTAAACTCTTTCCTCAACCAATTGGTTTAACTCCACATCTCTTCTACTTCAACTTGATGGAAAAACCTACCCATGACCAAAGACTTCATCATATGCAAAGGATTTCTTCAACTTCTTCAACTCTAATGACTTCAACATCTCCAACTCTAATGACTTCAACATCTTCAGCATGTTCACCAAGGATTTCCAACTTGGAAACTACTAAGGACCACAAGTGTAACAAGGAAATCTTGCCCAAGATTTAGAGACTGAGGGAATGCAAAATAAGAAGAAGCCATCAACAACTTTGAAGTATTGTGACCAAGAGTTTCCTCAAGGAAAACAGGGTCTCAAGTAAGAAGAATCATGAAGGAAGGAGAGACCACAAGTGAACCACATAGATGGACCACCATATTTTAGTTAAGTCAAAAACCACCAACTTATGTGGTGTAACAAAAATATTTTGTTGCCTAAGTATGTGCTTGAACCTTGTTTGAGTGAAATGTTTGTTTGTGATTGCATGCACATTGTTTGTGTAAATTGTGAGGTGTGTGATTAGAAATAGTTTCTTAAAAATAACATGCCTATTCTAAACTCCCTTCAACCCAAACAGATGACTACTCCAAAGGACTCCAAGGTTGATGACACCAACACCAACCAAGCTGATAGCATGAGAGAGCTCATAGCAACCCAACACCAGTTGAATCAACTAACAGCTCAGTTCCTAGTCAACAACAGTGATAAGGATCCAGTACTACAAAGGTTTTTGGAAGAGTAGTCTCAACTGATGCTTAAGGTGACTAATCAAATGATTAGCATAGATGAAAGCTATCCAAAGAGAGTTTATGATAACAAGGATGAAAAGAATGTTGTTCTAGATGGAGCCCCAGCTTGCATTATTTGTGGAGACAAGGATCATACTTCCAAGGAGCATGAAGGACAATGCCCCAATTGTGAAGAAGATCATCCTGTTGGACAATGTCCTACCTCTCAAGCTACTTGCTACCTATGTGAAGGAAGTGATCATACTCCAGGTCTATGTCCCATCTATGCCATGGTGGAACAAAGGAAACAGGAAGGATCCAAGTCTACCAAAGGAAAAGGACCACTCCTACATCTAAACAAGACAACCCAATTCAAAGGATCAAGGAAAATCAAGAAACCCAAGCAAGACATGAGCCTTGTGCAATGTCGTAAATGTAAGGAAATGGGACACTACTCCAGTGGATGCCCAGAGAACAAGAAGAATAAAGAGATTGACCAAGTGTGGTGCAACAACTGCAAAGAACCAGGCCACTATGTAGCAACTTGCCCACAAGAGCAACGCAAAGAACTTAAGGACATTAATTGTTTCAACTGCAAGAATCCAGGACACTATGCAAGCAACTGTCCAGAAAGGATGAAAAACAAGTTGAACAAGCCTATGGAGAAACTCAACCTTGGCCCATGAATCAAGTGTAGAATTAAAGCAAAAGTTGGCTTAGAAAAGTTTTTCTAGGACCCAAGAAGGCCAATATGTAATTTTTGTTTGAAAATTTTTAAGGGTGGTAGTACCCTAGTTGTTTGAACTTGCTTGTAACCCCAGCCTTCCCAAATCTCGGGACGAGATTTATTTTAAGGGTGGTAGCCTGTCACATCCCAAGATTTTCCAAATCTTGTAATGTGAAAATAAATGAATAAAATAAAACTTTGTTTGATTTTTAGAGCCAGAAGAAACTTTTGAATCCAATTGGAACCTCAAACCCATTTGAATTAAATAAAATCCTCAAGGGATTCATAAAGATAAACATTTAATAAAGGAAATTAAAATGTTTTGGAACTACTACTTTAGATCTTTTAATAAAATGATTGGGTATTCAAAAGAAAAGAATGGATTTATAAATAAAGATTATTTTATAAGCCAAATTAAACCTTGGACAAGCTTTGGATTTAAAACATTTTGTTTTGAATAAAAATAGAAAGAGTTGTTTTAAATAAATAAATAAGAGTTTAATATCCAACTTTATTTGAATAAAAGGTTTTACTAATTTAACTGAAACATCAAAACTTATTAAAATATTTAAAATAAGTTTTCTCAAATATTTGATAATCATAATTAAAACCTACTAAAGTGTTTTAGCTTTATTTTAGATTTTAAATAATTATCTCAATAAAACAAACCCTAGTTGATTTAATAATGAAAGTCAATTTTATTAATAATGGACTCTAAAATAAAATGTTATTTTGTTTTAAAACAAGTTTCCAAGTATTGAATATTTCCAAATAAAACCTATTGAATTGGTTTTGAAAATATTTAGGTTTTAAATAAAGATTTTATTCATAAAATCAAATTCTATTTTATTAATTAACTAAGGCCCATATTATTTAATTATTAATGGACCTTAAAGTAAAGGGATTATTTTATTTTAAAACAAGACTTCCAATATTCTTTATTTCCAAATAAAACCTACTGATGGGGTTGAAAATATTTGGATTTTAAATGAAAATTTTATTACTTAAACCAAACCCTATTTTATTAATAAACCATAGTCCATTTTAGTTAATTATCAAATGGATCCTAAATTGAATATAAAAATATTATTTATTTTTGGATTTGGATTATGTTGATAAACAGAACTAATTTCAATATTACAAGTTTGAGTGTTGTTTGAATTAATTTGGTTGATGTTTGTTTGATTGGAATTTCAAAACAGAAATTCAAATTAGAAAAAGAAAAGGCATTCAGTATAAAAAAAAATGAAACAAAGCAGCCCAGTCAAACAGGCCCAGCTCCAGCCCATCTAGCCCACCTCCTCTCCCGAACCGTTTTCCTACACCGCAAAAGAAACCCGCTGAACCACTGACATGTGGACCTTTCCCCTCTTCCCTTTTTCCACTGACAGGTAGACCCACTTGTCACTGTTCTTCTTCCCACCCACACGACCTCTTCTCCCTCCTTCGACACCGCTCCTGCCGATGATTTCTCGGCCTTAATTCGCTTTAACTCGACCACCGTTACCAGCTTTGATCACGCAGGTTGAAACGCCCAAGCCTCCTCTATAATTCCCCTCTGACACCTCGCGCTCGCACGCCTTAGACCACCTCAATTCCCTCCTCGAGCTCCTCTGTTCCGACCGCCGTCTCCGGCCAATTCAGGCCAGTACAGACCACCTTCCACCTTTCCGAGCACGCTAGCAGCTTCCCCACTCCCAGACGCTTCTCCCCGTGCCCTTCTTTCAACCGCGGGCGCCCCGGAGCATCGGCTTCGACAAGCTCCGACAGCGTCGCCATCCGTTTCTACTCCGGTGACGACTATCAGGTGAACCAGACCGCCCCGACCCCTCTCATTCATGCACACAACCTCGCCTTACTCTTGCGCATCTGAATGTGCTCCTGTTTTGCCTTAGGGCGATCTGCAGGACAAGCTCCACTCGCCACCACCGTCGGCCTCGACTCCGGCAAACTTCCCCGGTGAGCACAGACTTTCCCTCGCCCCCTCTTTGATGCTCCCTTACTCACAACCCTCGTGCGCACCTAACCGCACCTCTCCTTTGTCTTAGCACGGTTCCGAGCGACGCCAACGACGACGACCCGAGAGCACCGCCGCCGCAGCAACTACGGCGAGCAATCACCACCGTTCCCGTGCGCCCCCTGCCTCGTCGACCACACGTTGAGCTTCCCCAACCAACTACGACCTCGGTGAGCCTACTCCCTTATTCTCTCGCCTCCTGTTTCACCAGCACCGCCACGGACCGACCGTCACCGCCGCGCGCAGCCGACGAGCGCCACCAGACTTTGGCAAGCGTGTTAGTAACCGTAGGATCTGGATCTGACGGATACGATAGAACGTTAGCGAAGGGGTAAGTGATGATCCTGTGCCGCACGATCTGACTTGATCCAACGCGCCGCAGCACGCGATCCAGACGAATCGGTATCGACCAATCACGACGCGACGCGTGGCCTGTAGTGGATCTAAAAACAGTTTTGAAATCAGAATTATTTGCAAACTTCAAACCCCTATAACTTTCAAACCACACGTCCAAAAATTACAAATTTTATATCAATGAAATCAAGAGAACAAGCCCTAGCTAACCATGGCCTTAGTTTTGAAAATAGTATCTGTTAGCATGGTTGAATCTGCAGAATCAATTGTGTACTTGTTTAGAGTATAAAAATTGTTTAAAATTGATTTTAGGATTAAATCTTTTGCAAAATAGATTTGTGTGACCTTACTGACCCTAGGAACCAACCCATAGTGTTAAAAATGATTTTTGTGAAATTTAAGTTGAATTAGTTAACTTAGTCATTTTCTAGCCTAATAAACTCATTAAATTTTATTATGGAAAAGTTTGTGCAAGGAAAACTTGGGAAAATGTTATGGACCAAACTTACTGACCCAAAACACCAAACTTTGCCAAGAGCAACCTACTTGGTGAAAAACATAAAGTCTTACTTTAAAAAGAATAATTTTCACCACATAAAATGATGAATGAATTTTAAAATGGTCTTAAGATAAAACCCAATTACAAATGACTTTGCCATTTTGGAAAATGAACAACTTGGACCATACAAAGTTTATAAACCTAGTAGAGACCAACCTTGCAAAAGAACCCCCTTTGCATGACTTAGACTTCATTGCTATGTGTGTGAAATTGTTTGTTTAACCATGGTTTGGAATGTTAGTTGATTTGGTGATTTGCTTGATTGACTTGTAGTGAAATTAGCAAAGTGTGAGACTAGCAAGATCAAGAAGTGACTATCATTCCCTAATCAAAAAGGCAAGTTACACTATCATACAAATTCCTACTACTTTCATTATACTTAGTGGATTTTGAAAATATGCATGAAAAGATATTTCTGTACCTATGCTATGATAAATCCTAATAGGATTCCCTATACACTCCTTAGTGAAAATATTGAAGTTGTACATGCTTAGCCATGCTATATGCTATAATATGAAAAAGAGATACATGTTGAAATTTTACAAAGGTTGAGAAAAGGACTTGTGTTTTTACATAATAAAACAAGGACTCAATGAACCACCTAGGTGGATGTTACTATAAGTTTTGGAGAAGGTGACAACAAAAGGGAACCATGTCTATGGCAATCACTTTGTGTTGTGCTCCAAAAAGAAAACCACCTAGGAAACTTAGAGATCAAACATGCTTCTCCAATTGTGGCTTTCATGTACAACCACATGCTATTATGGCTCTGGCTTAGTCAATTACATTAGGAAGACCCATACATTGTCTTTAGTTACTGGACATGGGGATCTGGAATGCTTCATGGGGGCTGAAGACAAAGCTAGCAATGATGTATGGGAGGACCTTTTGGAAAGACTTCGTCACATTCTCAATCTGCCAGTACTCCATCTTGGTGAGCACTAATCCAGTAGGCCACTGGTGGCAACAAGATGGGATTGTGTCATGTGGGTAAAGTGTACTCCTTCTGCAGAAGTTAATAAAATCTAAGTACTTAGCCGTGTCCCCGGTTATGGACAATACTGAGCAACTAAAGTTTGAACTATGGGAGATCTCGACATTCCAACTTCTAATATAAAAACTTGATGCCCTTGTGTGTCTACCAAGGAATTCAAAGAGATTTTGTTAAACTTGTTGCACTTGGGGATACCAAGGTGCTCAAGAGCATGTTGTACTTGGGGTTTTACCAAGGAACTCATGAGATTTTATAAAACTTGATGCACTTGGGGTTACCAAGTAGCTCAAGGGATTTGGACAAGGACTTGAACACTTGAGTTTCTACCAAGGAGTTCAAGGAACTTGGAAAAGAAATTTGACAAAAGACTTTAAAACCCTTTTTAAAAGATAGGATAAAATATTGCTTTATGCAAATAAGCCTTAAACTCTACTTAGCCAAATATGCATATAATGATGGGATCCACTCTCATTATACATTAAAGTGAAGCTTGCCAATACAATTAAAAATGTATTGACCCTTGTGGCTGTAACTTGTAATGTTGCAGGTTGATTGTTTAAAATGGAGATTGTTTGATTGACTAGGACTACAAAATCTACAACCAACATCTGCCTGTGGCACTTTGAAGATGATGGACCCATACTTATAAATATTCCGCTGCAAATGTAATGTAATAGCCATATGAGCTATGATTGATGTAATAATCATATGTTATTCCTGGTTATAAATTTATACTATGACCTTTGTATCTTGATATTACATCTTAACTGTGGATGCTAGCTATTGATCCAGGGACTAGCATTGTAAAACACAGGAGGACCATACCTTATTGGGTTGGGACCTCTACACTTCTGAGGGTAAAGATCTATACCATGAGAGAGTTGTACTTGTTAAAGTTCAACTAAAAAGTTTAACCCTTACCTCATCGGCGGTATACCTCGTTAATTGGAATGTGCCACATATATCTTTGAAACATGCAATATGCTCATATGGATCAGGATCTTCTTCATCTCCAGTAAATTTCTTCTTGTGTAAAATACCAAGTAGTAGAGGATTTATTTCAAACCCCCTTGTCTTCTTGTTGGAGTTGTCTCTTTTATTAATATCATAGGGCTTCCCAAATTGGTTGAGTGGGTTAGCACTATTCATATGCTCAAACTCCATCATGTTGGTGGAAACCTGTAACTCAAAACAAAACTTAACAAAACTAAAGTAAGTAAGCAAGAAATAAAACACCTACAGCGCATAGCTCCCCGGCAACGGTGCCAGAAAATAGCTTGATGACTACAAGTGCACAAATCAGTTGTAGCTAGTTTCGAAATAAATATATCGATCCCATAGGGAGCAGGAGTCTGAGTCTAAGAATTCTTGAAATAAATACTAAAAATAGAAATGCTAAATAAAGTTCTAAGTGACAAGATAAAATGCAAGTATTGCGTAAAAAGGTGTTTTTGGGTTTTTGGTATAAGAGAACAATGAGTAAAGTAAACAAAACTGAGTACATAAAATAAGTATCGCGTATGTAAAAGAGATTTGAAACTTCAGTGGGAAAAAGCATTCTCAGGGATTAGCGAATACACCACTAGTATTATAAAGGGCTAAGGTAAAGATTATCATCATGAACATTCTCAACTATGTATGTGTTGGAGGAACTCCATATTTTTGGACAAAGAGGCAGCAACCACTGCTCAAATCATCCCCAAAACCCCAGCAGACATCAATCAACATCTATTGAATTAATGTGCTATTAAGGGATGTAATCCCGTAGGACGTATCCCATGGCATGGATAGTGTTTTGTGAGTTTCCTTGATTCCCAAGTTGATATGTAAGGGGTGCCAACAACTTTATAGTCATTGTAAGTGCTAACATCCGTGCATCTACCAACAAGTAGTTTCCTACATCAAGTCCCCAAAAGAGGTAAATATTGAGGGGTCGACTTCTCCCAATATGAAGATGTAGACAATCTAACACATGGTCACAGCGATGAATATCATAGTAAACTTTATCTTATTTAATATCTCATGCTAGGGTTTCTCCATCTCCCCAAGAACTAATGATCTACTCAGACATGGAGGCAAACAACATCATGGCAATGGTATCGATGAATAGTACTTGTATAAATCCACAACTAGTGCAAGAATTAGAACAAGATCTAGATGGGATGGATGGAGATGATGGTGGTGAAGAAGATGCAGCGGTTGATGACGATGGAGATCGATGCCTTGGCCTCCCAAATCTGCTTAGGGCGAAGATGGATCCCTAGGGAAAGTTCCCCGTCTAGATGCCTTCCGCAGGCGAGGTTTTGGCGATTTCTAGGTGTTTTGTATGCCGTCTGTCCAATCCAGTTGCACGGGGTGAAACTATTTGAGGAGGCGGAGGCGGCGCCAACTATATGGCGGCAATTATACGGCCGCGGACCGTATAGTTGGCCGTTAAACCTTCTGTCTCCTTTGCTTGCTTCGGGTTTTCTTATGGTATTACTAATATTTCCCAATTAAGCAATTTACGTAGTTTTTGGCTCCTTTTCACTCCAATATAACTGGTCCAAGAATTGTGTCCATTGGATCCATCATCTGTCCTGATCCTGGTGAAAATAAACATAAAAAGTGCGTGTGAACGCCGTAAAATACCAAGATCCTACATCTACAATGCAAAATAATAATCTAAAACATGATGCAAATATGCACTCATTAGGGGTGCGCCACGGAGCCGACTCGGTCTGGGCCTGGCTCGCCGCGCGGTGGAGGGTTTGCTCAGCGCGGGTCTCGGTGCAAGCTGACATGTCGTTGAGGTTGGTGACGATATTTAAAGCGTGCCTCATCCCCCTACCTGGCGCGCCAAATGTCAGAAATTTGTCCCTCGAAGGAACTAGGGTCCAACGATCCCTTGGTTCGAGAGGGGGCTGAACACGCAGTTCCAAGGAGCCTCGCCGATGGTGGAAATTGTGGAGCAAGCACAGGATAGAGAGATGACACATGGGTTTTTTATCCAAGTCCGGGACCCTCGTGAGGAGGTAAATCCCCTACTCCTGCTTTGTTGTATTGCTTGCTTGCTTCCTGAGGGTACAATGGAGGATGTACGTCTAGGGTTTAGATCGCAGGGGATCGACCTATTCTAAGGTAGGATAAGGGGACTCTTATATAAGGTGGCGTCAGGCCTCTTCCATTAGCCTTTGGGAGGGAAGGGCGTCCACAGTGCCGCTCCTCGAGGTCCCGGTCGAGGAGACTAACTTTGTGTACTTAGTCTAGTCCGTCGTGCTCCACTATGTCCTCCTACGAAGTTGCCTTCTTTGGCATCGCTTGTCTTCATCTGGCGCCCTCTACTTTCTCCATCTTTCACCAAAACGGCAACAAGAGGAGCCTTCCACCGTGATATCATCTGTCCTTTCTCTGCAGAAAACAGGGGTGGACCGAGTCTTGGTTTACCGAGGTGGACTGGCACCGTAGGGCCGCTGCACTCCATGTTTGACCATGGATTGCACCCCGCCTGGTGGAGTTACCATTCTTCCCCTGACGTGCTCCGAGGTATCCGAGGCTTAGGGGTGTAGCATGGCGTAGCAACAGGATTTCCTCGGGAGGCATTCCCTCCAAAGGCTTTTCCCCTTGCGAGGCGAGGGCCTCGTGATATATGCACGGCCGGGACACCTCCAGAGGTGTTTTCCCCTTGCGAGGGGGCGTTACTCCTGACGAAGGGCTCATCAATCGTGGGGACGTGGTACCCCGATTGCCAGGGCCCCAACAGGTTAAAGGGTTTCGCAGCATAGTAAATCAAAAAAATTCTACGGATGCGAACGGGAAAGCCAAGATCTAATCTAGGAGATGCAATCAACGAGAGGGATAGATGAGACCTTCATACCCTTGAAGAAATCACATAGCGGAACGTTCAACAGAACGTGGTTGATGTAGTCGTACTAGCCTTCTCCTCCTCGCGATCCGATCCGATCCAACGCCGCAAGTGGCGATGCCTCCGAGAGATGCACATGTACGGCACCGCGACGTCTCCTCCTTCCTCGGTCCAGCAAGTGGGGTGGAGAGATAGATTGGATCTACAACATGACGGCGTGGTGCAAAGGTGGAGAGTTTCTGCGGCAGGGCTTCGCCAACTCGCAGTCGGGAGAGAGAGAGATCTGGAGGGCAGCATGTAGGCGGCTAGGGTTCAAGCAGGGGTGGGAGGAGGGTGCGCCCCTGCCCTCTTTATATAGAGGGCTGGCTGGCCCCCTTGCCCCTCTTCCAAGCCCTAGGGCCGGCGGCCACAAGGGTGGAGTGGGGGGCAAGTCTTCCCCCCTTTCTAGAAGATCCCCTAGGGTTTCCCCTAGGGTTTTGGCCGCCTGGGCCTATGGGGCCTTGTACCCCTGGCCCAATGCGGCCAGGGCACTCCCTCGTAGGCCCATGCCCCCTCCGACAAGTAGGGCCACGTTGGTCCCACTCCGGAAGCTTCTAGAACCTTCTGGTACAATACCGAACATTCCGAAACAATTCCGAAATCCAAAAACTGCTTTCATTTATATGAATCTTATTCTCCGGACCATTCCGGAACCTCTCGTGATGTCCTGGATCCCATCCGAGACTCCGGACAAAAACTCATAAACCATTTATCCTTATATCCTAGCGTCGAGGCACGTTAAGTGTGTGACCCTACGGGTTCGAGAATATGTAGACATGATCTTCAATCAATAATCAACAGCGGGATCTGGAAACCCATATTGACTCCCACATATTCATCGATGATCATATCGAATGAACCACGATGCCAGGATTCAATTAATCCCATATTTATATTTCCTTTGTCACGCGATATTTTACTTGCCCGAGATTCGATCGTTGGTATCGGCATACCTAGTTCAATCTCGTTCACGGCAAGTACTTTACTCGTTCCGTAATCCGATATCACTTTGTTATTAACTCCTTAACCACGTGCTTGCAAGCGGTGTTGATATCGATTACCGAGTGGGCCTGATGTATATCTCTTCGACTTGGGAGGGACAAATCCCATCTCGATACATACAACCCAACAAATACTTTCCGATCACCTGAGAGACACCTTTATGATCACCCTCTCATAGGATAACGTTTGATGACCTCAAAGCTTTCTTCCGATACCAGGGATTTGCATTATCTCATGGTCTAAGGAATACAATATTTGACATAAGAAAAAACTTCGCAAAGATGAACACGATGACACGATCTAATTGCTCTGCTTGATTTGGGTCTGTCCACCACATCATTCTCCCAATGACATAATCTCATTATTAATCGACAACTCATGTCTATGGTTAGGAAACCTTAACCATCATTAATCAATGAGCTAGTCCATAGAGGCGTACTAGGGACACGGTGTTGTTCATAAACTACACAAGTATCAAAGTTTCCGCTTAATACAATTCTACCATGGAATATAAACTTTATCATGAACAAGAATTATAACAATAACATCTTTATTATTGCCTCTAGGGCATAATTCCAACAGTCTCCCACTTTCACTAGACTCAATAATCTAGTTTACATCTGGCAACAATCTAACACCCATGGCATTGAGGTGCTGATCATGCTTTGCTCGTGGAAGAGGTTTAGTCAATGGATCTGTGACATTCAGATCCGTATGTACTTTGCTAATCTTCAGATCTCCATCTGTTATATAATCTCGAATTATATGAAATTGGCGGTTGATGTGCTTGGTCTTTGGATGATATCTTGGTTCCTTAGCCAATGCTATGGCGCCAGTGTTGTCGCACAATATCTCCAGTGGGTCCAAGGCACTTGGAACCACACCAAGCTCAGTGATGAAGTTCCTGATCCAAACTCCTTCACTTGACGCTTCTACAGCAGCCATGTATTCTGATTCTACTGTAGATCCTGCGATCACGCTTTGCTTGCAGCTTCTCCAGCTCACAGCTCCTCCATTAAAAATATAAACGTATCCTGTCTGAGATTTAGAATCATCCGGGTCGGTGTTGAAACTAGCGTCGACATAACCTTTTACGACGAGCTGCTCATCACCTCCATAGACCAAGAACATTTCTTTAGTCCTATTTAAATACTTTAGGATGTTCTTTACGGCTGTCCAGTGTTCCACTCCTAGATCACTTTGGTATCTGCTCATCAAACTAAGAGCATTGGACACATCCAGTCTAGTACACAGCATGGCATACATGATAGAACCTATGGCCGAGGCATATGGCACTTTGCTCATGTTTCTCTATCATTTACCGTAGCTAGACACTGATCCTTGCTCAATATCTTACCTGACAACATGGGCACTGAACCTTTCTTTGCCTTATCTGTTCTGAACCTTTTCAGAACTTTGTCTAGGTATGTACTTTGGCTTAAAGCTATTAGGCGTCTTTGTCTATCTCTATAGATTTTGATGCCTAATATATAAGCAGCTTCTCCTAGGTCTTTCATTGAAAAACATTTATTCAAATAACTCTTCACATCGTTAAGCATACCAATGTCATTTCCAATAATCAATATGTCATCCACATATAGTACTAGAAATGTAACTGAGCTCCCACTCACTTTCTTTTAGATACAAGCTTCATAGCAATTTGGAACAAATCCAAAGCTCTTGATCACTTGATCAAAACGAAGGTTCCAACTCCGAGATGCTTGCTTCAGTCCATAAATGGAACGCTGAAGTTTGCACACCTTATCAGCATCCTTAGGATCGACAAAACCTTCTGGTTGCATCATATACAACTCTTCATCAATGTTTCCATTGAGGAATGCAGTCTTGACATCCATCTGCCATATTTCATAATCATGAAACGCATCAATTCCTAATAAAATCCGAATGGACTTAAACATCGCTACGGGAGAGAAAGTCTCATCGTAGTCAACACCTTAAACTTGTCGAAAACCTTTTGCGACAAGTCGAGCTTTATAGACAGTAACATTACCATCCGCGTCCGTTTTCTTCTTGAAAATCCATTTGCACTCAACGGCCTTACGGTCGCTAGGAGGGTCCACCAAAGACAAACTTGGTTTTCGCTCATGGATCCCAATTCGGATTTCATGGCCTCTAGCCATTTCTCAGAGTCTGGGATCATCATTGCTTCCTCATAGTTCGCAGGTTCACTGTTGTCTACTATCAAGACAGTTAAGACAGGGTTACCGTACCACTCAGGAGGGGCACGTGACCTTGTCGACCTGCGACGTTCCGTAGTAGCATCGTCTGAAGCTTCATGATCCTTGTCATTAGCTTCCTCTATTGTTGGTGCAGACGGCACTGGAACAATTTCAGGTGCTGCGCTACTCTCCAACTCGAGAGAAGGTTCAATAACCTCGTCTAGCTCTACTTTCCTCCCACTCACTTCTTTCGAGAGAAACTCCTTCTCAAGAAAGGATCCGTTCTTTGCGACAAACATTTTGCCTTCGGATCTGTGGTAGAAGGTATACCCAATTGTTTCCTTAGGGTATCCTATGAAGACGCATTTCTCCGCTTTGGGTTCGAGCTTGTCCGGCATCAACTTCTTGACGTAAGCTTCGCATCCCCAAACTTTAAGAAATGACAACTTAGGTTTAGCACCAAACCACAATTCATACGGTGTCGTCTCAACGGATTTAGATGGTGCCCTATTTAAAGTGAATGCAGCGGTTTCTAATGCATAACCCCAAAATGATAACGGCAATCTGTAAGAGACATCATCGATCACACCATATCTACTAGAGTTCGATTCCGGCGTTCAGACATACCATTGCGCTGTGGTGTTCCGGGTGGCGTGAATTGCGAAACGATTCCGCTTGCTTTAAGATGCATGAGAAAATCATAACTCAAATATTCACCTCCACGATCGGATCGTAGAAATTTAATTTTTCTGTTACGATGGTTTTCCACTTCGTTCTGAAATTCCTTGAACTTTTCAAACATTTCAGATTGATGTTTCATTAAATAGATATACCCATATCTACTTAAGTCATCAGTAAAAGTGAGAAAATAGCCACCGCGCGTCGAAACACTCATTGGTCCGCATACATCGGTATGTATGATTTCCAACAAGTCCGTTGCTCGCTCCATCATTCCGGAGAACGGGGTTTTGATCATCTTGCCCATGAGGCATGGCTCGCACGTGTCAAATGATTCAAAATCAAGAGACTCCAAAAGTCCATCAGAATGGAGTTTCTTCATGCGTTTTACACCAATATGACCTAGACGGCAGTGCCACAAATAAGTTGAATTATCACTATCTACTTTGCATCTCTTAGCCTCAATGTTATGAATGTGTGTTTCCTTGCTTTCGAGATTCAGAAGAAATAAACCATTCATAGAAGGTGCATGACCATAAAAGATGTTATTCATATAAATAGAACAACCATTATTCTCCGATTTAAATGAATAACCATCTTGCAATAAACATGATCCAGATATAATGTTCATGCTCAACGCAGGCACATAATAACATTTATTAAGGTTTAAAACTAATCCCGAAGGTAAAACTAAGGAGAGCATGCCGACGGCCATCACATCAACTCTTGATCCGTTGCCAACACGCATCGTCACCTCATCCCTTGCTAGCCGCCGTCTATTCCATAGCTCCTGTTTCGAGTTACAAATATTAGCAACTGAACCAGTATCAAATACCTAGGCACTACAACGAGCGCTAGTAAGGTAAACATCAATAACATGTATATCAAATATACCTTTAATGGTGCCAGCCTTTTTGTCCGCTAAGTACTTCGGACAGTTGCGCTTCCAGTGACCCTTGTCCTTGCAATAGAAGCACTCAGTGTCCGGCTTAGGTGCAGACTTGAGCTTCTTCTCAGCAGGGGCAACGCGCTTGCCGCTGCCTTTCTTGAAGGACTTCTTTGCACCCTTACCTTTCTTAAAGCTGGGGGGATTGTTGCACATCAACACATGATTATCTTTCTTGATGTCCACCTCCGTAGCTTTCAGCTTAGCGAAGAGCTGAGTGATCATATCAGTGGAACCAATCTGATTATGAGTAACTACAAAACCTTTGTAGCTAGGAGGGAGTGATTGCAGAACTCTGTCAATCTTGAGCTCTTCTGGAATCTTGCAGTCCAGTTGCTCAAGACGTTGAGTGTAGCCCGACATATTAATGGCGTGCTCACTAACGGAACTCCCTTCCTCCATCTTTCAATTAAAGAATTTCTCAGAGATCTCATATCTCTCAGAACGGGCCTGAGTCTGAAACATGGTTTTCAGTTCCTCAAGAATATCAAAGGGCCCGGCGAACTCCTCAAAACGATTTGTAAGGTCCAATTCCATAGCAACAACATGGTGCTCTTAATTACACCATAATCATCTTTGCGTGACTGATAAACAGCTTTTTCATCAGCCGGCGCATCTATAGCAGGGGCGTCACCTAGCGCTTTCTCAAGGACATAGTCCTTTTGTCCGCCAGCAAGAATGATACTCAGATTGCGGAACCAGTTGGTGAAGTTAGACCCATTGTTCTTAAGCTTTTCTTTCACAGCAAAAACGTTGAAGTTGAAGTTGGACTTAGCCATTTGATCTACAAAATTTGCAAGTACAATTTAGACTATGTTCATGATAACTAGTTCAACTTAATCAAATTACTAGATGAACTCCCACTAAATTCAACATCCCTTAAGTTGTTTAGTGAACATGATCCAAATTCATCACACCTAATCCGATCTTCACGAGAAGAGATGTGGTTTCAATGGTGGACAACAAAGTGTCGATCATATCATTCATATGACTCATGCTTACCCTTTCGGTTCGTGTGTTCCGAGGCCATGTCTGTACATGCTAGGCTCGTCAAGTCAAACCCAAGTATTTCCGCATGTGCAAAACTGGCTTGCACCCGCTGTATGTGAACGTAGAGTTTATAGCATCCGATCATCACGAGATGCTTGAACACGACGAACTTTCGCAACGGTGCATACATGGGGAGAACACAATTTTAATCTTGATCTTTAAGTGAGGAATCATCTTATAATGCTACCATCGCGATCTAAGCATAATAAGATACATAAAAGGATAAACATCACATGCATATAATTTTATGTGACATGGTATAGCCAATCTCTGCGCAATGATATCCATCTTGTGCGTGCCAGCATGATCTCCATCACTCCACCATGAGTGCCTCCACCATGAATAGCAACTACAACTATTGCTAACTACTTAGCGATAAAGTAAAGCTGTTACATGGCGTATAAGAAGTTGACACACAGGTCATACACAATTATAAAGACAACCATATGGCTCCTGCCGGTTGTGTACTCATCGACATGCAAGTCATGAAATATTACAAAACATGATCATTGCATACAACATACACATCATATCTTGGGCCATACCATATCACAGAAACACTCCCTGCAAAAAGAAGTTAGACGCCTCTACTTTGTTGTTGCATGTTTTACGTGGCTTATGGGAGTAACAAGCTAAGAACGATTCTTACCTACGGAAAGCCACAACGGTGATATTATGGTTGCCAACATCCGGTGTAAATCCCATGACAACTATAGTGAGAGAAACTGGCATCCACCAGCCGCATGTGTGGAACAAGCCACACATCAAGTGCGGAGCCCGTCTCGCGAACGAGGTCGCGTAAAGTTGGCCTGGACCGCTTCGATCTCACTATCCCGCATCATAAGAAGTACACAACAAGAGGCTTGCAACAGAAAACATCAACGCCCGCAACAAGCATGTTGCATTCTACTCGTGAAACACATCTACGCATAGATCTAGCTCTGATACCACTGAAGGGTTTCACAGCATAGTAAATCAAAAAAAAAATATACGGATGCGAACGGGAAAGCCAAGATCTAATATAGGAGATGCAATCAATGAGAGGGATAGATGAGATCTTCATACCCTTGAAGAAATCGCACAGCGGAACGTTCAACAGAACATGGTTGATGTAGTCGTACTAGCCTTCTCCTCCTCGCGATCTGATCCGATCCAACGCCGCAAGTGGCGACGCCTCCGAGAGATGCACATGTACGGCACTGCGACGTATCCTCCTTCCTCGGTCCAGCAAGTGGGGTCGAGAGATAGACTGGATCTACAACACGACGGCGTGGTGCAAAGGTGGAGAGTTTCTGCGGCAGGGCTTCGCCTACGCGCAGTCGGGAGAGAGAGAGATATGAAGGGCAGCAGGTAGGCGGCTAGGGTTCAAGCAGGGGTGGAGGAGGGTGCGCCCCGTCACTCTTTATATAGAGGGCTGGCCGGCCCCTTGCCCCTCCTCCAAGACCTAGGGCCGACGGCTACAAGGGTGGAGTGGGGGGCAAGTCTTCCCCCCCTTTCTAGAAGATCCCCTAGGGTTTCCCCTAGGGTTTTGGCCGGCTGGGCCTATGGGGCCTTATGCCCCTGGCCCAATGCGGCCAGGGCACTCCCTCATAGACCCACGCCCCCCTCCGTCAAGTGGGGCCACGTTGGTCCCACTCTGGAAGCTTCTAGCACTACTAGGAAAACGCATGTTCGTGGCGCACCTGAAAAGGCCATCCGTTGCGCACTAGCAGTGCGCCACGGGCCTCGCGCTACGGCTATCTCCTAGCCGTGGCGCACTACCTGGTGCGCCACGGTTGTGTTGAGATAGGCGTGGCCGCACATGCCAGTGCACCACGGAAAGTAGTCCAGGTGCGCCACGCGTATGAAACGATAACCGTGGCGCACTAGGTGTTGTGCGCCACGTATGTAAATTTCAAAATTCAAAAAAAAGCAGCAGATCTGGATCTCGTCGTCAGTGCCGTCGCGCGTCGGTGCAGGTCGCCGTCGTCGCCTCCTCATCGTCACCTCGTCGTCGTCGGAACTGCAAGGAGGAGGAGGAGAATAGGAGGAAGAGGAGGAGAAGAAGAAGAGGAGGAAGAGGAGGAAGAGGAGGAGAAGAAGAGGAGGAGGAGAAGAAGAAGAGGAGGCCTCGTCGTCGTCGGAACTACAAGGAGGAGGAGGAAGAGGAGGAGAAGAAGGAGCCCGCCGTCTCGTCGTCGGAACTGCAAGGAGGAGGCCGCCGTCACCATCTTCACTGCAAGGAGGAGGAAGAGGAGGAGAAGGAGAAGGAGAAAGAGAAAGAGAAGGAGGAGCAGGAGGAAAATGAGAAGGAGAAAGGAGGAGAAGGAGAAGGAGAAGGAGGAGATGAAGAAGAAGGAAATGAGAAGGGAGGAAAAGGAGAGAAGGGGAGGGAAAAGAAAAGGGGTAGGTGGGCAGGGTGAGGATTCGAAATTTGAATCCCGCCCAAGTTTATCCGTGGCGCACTAGGTGGTGGTGCGCTACGGGGAAGTTTTCTCTATTTTTTTTCTACAGGAAAAAACGGTCTTTTAACCGTAACTTTTTACTCTTTTCGAATTTTGAAAATCTAAAAAATCACTAAACGACCAGAGGTCGTTGCGAGCGGATGAGAAATCTCGTTCTCGTCATTTTGGTATATTATACGATTTTTTTCGATATCGTATGCAAAAGTTACGGCCTTTTTATCGTGGCATGACTTTTTTTGCAGATAAAGTCGAAACTCATGTTTGTTAATTTTACTAGAAGCTATACCACATTACCTACCTAAATATGAAAGGATTTAATTTTTTGAAGTGTTTATCATTTTCTTTTATTTTTTGCAAAGCCTAAAAAGGCGATCCACGGGGGGGGGGTGGAGTTGGTGCAGGATAGTTAGGCGTAGGGCACTAGGGAAAGGTGCCCTACTACTAAGTTTATGCATCCGTGGCGCACATGCCATAGTGCGCCATGGATGTGTCTGGCCGTTTCACAACAGAGAGGGGCATGCTCTTAGGTGTAGCGCACCCCCTCCATGTGCGCCACGGTTGACACTAACAACCATAGCGCACCTACCCTATGTGCGCTACGGATGTCTGGCGTGCGGCCAACAGGGCCCTGGCCCACACATATCTGTGGCGCACTATGGTCATGTGCGCCACGGTTGTTCTAGTTACTAGTAGGGCACTTCCCATAGGTGAGCCACGCCTGTTTTAGCGTGGGGCACTTCAACCATGTGAGCCACGGATGTGCTGATTACCCATAGCCATTTTCCTAGTAGTGTAGAACCTTCCGGTACAATACCGAACATTCCGAAACAATTGCGAAATCCAAAAACTGCTTTCCTTTATATGAATCTTATTCTCTGGACCATTCCGGAACCTCTCGTGCTGTCCTGGATCCCATCCGAGACTCCGAACAAAAACTCATAAACCATTTATCCATTCTATCCTAGCGTCGAGGCACATTAAGTGTGTGACCCTACGGGTTCGAGAATATTGACTCCCACATATTCATCGATGATCATATCTTCTATCATATTCATCGATGATCATATCCATTCTATCTTCTATCAATAATCAACAGCGGGATCTGGAAACGCATATTGACTCCCACATATTCATCGATGATCATATCGGATGGACCACGATGCCAGGATTCAATTAATCCCATATTTATATTCCCTTCGTCACGCGATATTTTACTTGCCCGAGATTCGATCATTGGTATCGGCATACTAGTTCAATCTTGTTTACAGCAAGTACTTTACTCGTTCCGTAATCCGATATCACTTTGTGATTAACTCCTTAACCACATGCTTGCAAGCGGTGTTGATATCGATTACCGAGTGGGCCCGAAGTATATCTCTCCGACTTGGGAGGGACAAATCCCATCTCGATACATACAACCCAACAAGTACTTTCCAATCACCTGAGAGACACCTTTATGATCACCCTCTCATAGGATGACATTTGATGACCTCAAAGCTTTCTTCCGATACCAGGGAGTTGCATTATCTCATGGTCTAAGGAATACAATATTTTACATAAGAAAAAACTTCGCAAAGATGAACACGATGACACGATCTAATTGCTCTGCTTGATTTGGGTCTATCCACCACATCATTCTCCCAATGACATGATCTCATTATTAATCGACAACTCATGTCTATGGTTAGGAAACCTTAACCATCATTAATCAATGAGCTAGTCCATAGAGGCGTACTAGGGACACGGTGTTGTTCATAAACCACACAAGTATCAAAGTTTCCGCTTAATACAATTCTAGCATGGAATATAAACTTTATCATGAACAAGAATTATGACAATAACATCTTTATTATTGCCTCTAGGGCATAATTCCAATAGAGGTGCCGATGTAGATTGAAGCCTCCTCCTTCGATTCCCCAAAGATCAGATCCTTCAGGTTGTTGAATGTGGAGAAATCGGATTATAATCATATGAACAACACAACACTTTTTCGAATGAATCGAAAGTTCTGACAGGAGGAGCAATTGGGGTATTTATACCCCCTATCAAAACCAGCCATTTGAGAAAACTAGGGCCGGATTATCCATCCCAAGTGGGGGATGGATTATCCGGCTGGGAAAAACATCCGGTCTAGATTCAGACAATCCTGTACAAATGCCCGTCCCCTCTACGAGAGTCGCGCCTTGGCCGCCTTTGAAAGAATCCTAGGGGGGCTAATTATCCGGCCCACTGGTGGGACGGATTATCCGACCCGGGAACATGCGCCGGCCCTGACCGGACAATCTGAGACAAAAATCCGTCCCCTCTCCGGGTGACGCGCGTTGGATCACTTTGGAAAACTCCTGGGGGCGGATAATCCGACCCCGAAAACACTGATTAAGCTGATTTTGATTGAACAATAATTCTACACCACTAAACACACATTGAATAATACTTGGTATTGTTATCTAACACACAAAACACCAGAGATCATGAAATGTTCTTTCAGCTTCAGAGAAGTAGCAAAATTCCTCCATGACGGGGGAAAGCTTGGCAGTAATGCCTCCGGCAACAAACTTGTCCGGTAACACACAAGTGAAGTGCTCGAGCTCCATGGCAAGTGACTATATTTCATGAGTCTGCTCCACAATGGGGCAGTGTTCCATGACATACAGTTCACTGCCAGCATCGAAGACTCCAAATTTTATCTCGAGCACATCCCACATATCCTTGCCATTGCTAAATGATAGGTATGAATCCACAATATTTTCACCAAGAATGCTGATCAAGGCAGCCTTGAAAGTGGTATCAAGTTTTTGAAAGGCCTCTTCTTGAGCAGGATTAAGATCTCCATCAGGTGCGCCATATATGACATTATAGCAACTCATGGTCTGAAACCAGAGCACTGCTCTTGTACGCCATCTTTTGTAATTGACACCTTCAAACACATGTGGCTTCATGGATGCAAAAATGCCACTTTGGGAAAATTGCGTGGAATTAGGGTTTTGGATTGTTGAGTAAAAGAGCAATTTACCAAGAGAATTAACCATGATAAACACTAGATAAAACATGAATAGAATAACAGAAATTAAACTAATCATGCGAATTAGCAGATACATATTTAGGCACATATCCAAGAGGATTGCAAGGCATAGAACTTGAGATAAGATCAGAGCAAGGTCTACAGCAAACTAAAAGGAACGACATATTATCGGACTAAGATAAACAAGATTGAGAAATAGGATATACATCACAGCAGAGGAACCGCTAGCGTTGGCATCGGCACCATCGTCATCCATGTCGTCAAGGATGAGGTTGTTGATGCCGAGAAAGAAGTCGTTGTTGGAAAAGACGCCAGTGCTATGCATGAAGGAGTCCTTGATGGCAAGTGCACAGATCGTTTGTAGCTAGTTTTAAAGATATCGATCTCACAGGGAGCAGGAGTCTGAAGTCTAAGAATTCATGAATTGAATACTAAAAATAGAAATGCTAAATAAAGTTCTAAGTAACAAGATAAAATGTGAGTGTTGTGTAAAAAGGTTTTTTTTTGGTTTTTGGGTTTTTGGTATAAGAGAACAATGAGTAAAGTAAATAAAACTCAATACAGAAAGTAAGTATCGCGTATGTGAAAGAGATTTGAAACTTAAGTGGGGAAAAGCATTCTCTAGGATTAGCGGATACATCACTAGCATTATAAAGGTCTAAGGTAAAGATTATTATCATGAACATTCTCAACTATGTATGTGTGGGAGGAACTCCGTATTTGGACAATTAGGCAGCAACCACTTCTCTCATCATCCTCATAACCACAGCAGATAGCAATCAACATCAATTGAATTATTGTGCTATTAAGGGACTTAATCCCGCAGGACGTATCCCATGGCATGGATAGTGTTTCATGAGTTTCCTAGATTCCCAAGTTGATACGTAAGGGGTGCCAACAACTTTATAGTCACTGTAAGTGCTAACACACATCCATCTACCAATAAGTAGTTCCCTCCATCAAGTCCCCATAAGAGGAAAATATTGAGAGGTCGAATTCTCCCAACATCAAGATGAAGACAATATAACACATGTTTACAGCGATGAATATCATAATAAAGTTTATCTTATTAAAATCTCATGTTATGGTTTCTCTATCTCCCCAAGAACTAATGATCTACTCAGACATGGAGGCAATCAACATCATGGCAAAAGTAATGGACTCTATCATAGATAAATAGTACTTGTATAAATCCACAATGAGTATGGAAATTACAACAAGAGATAGACAAGACGTAGATGGGATGGATGGAGATGGTGGTGATGCAGCGGTTGATGATGAAGATCGATGCCTTAACCTCCTAGATCTGCGCAGGGCAAAGATGGATCCCCGGTGGATGAGTTCCCCCTCCAGCTGCCATTGGGAGGTGAGGTTTCGGCGATTTCTCGGTGTTCTATATGTCGTCTCTCTGATCCAGTTGCACAGGATGAAACAATTTGAGGAGGCAGTGTTGGCGCCAACTATATGGCGGGAACTATACGACTGGAATATTTCTTCCCACCGTATAGTTGGTCGTTAACCCTTGTGTACCCTCCAATTGCTTCGGGTTTTCTTATGGTGTTATTTATATTTCCCAAATAAGAAAATTATGTTGTTTTTGGATCCTTTTCACTCCAATATAACTGGTCCAAGAATTATGTCCATCTAATCCATCATCTGTCCTGATCTTGGTGAAAAATAACATAAAAGGTGCGCGTGAACTCCATAAAATACCAAGATCCTACGACTACAATGCAAAATAATAACATAAAACATGATGCAAATATGCAGTCATCAGCCACCAGTGGGCCCACCACCCGGGAGGGTCCACTTGGGTTGTGGCATGCCGCGGGGGCCCTAGGGTACAGCTACACCAAGCGCAAGGGGGCCAACCGGCTAGCACAAGGGAAAAGGGTCAAACCCTAATTTGGAAAGGAGGGGAGACTTTGGGGACAAGTTCCCACCTCTTCCCCCTTGTGGCCGAGTTGGGGGGAACTCGGAAAGGGCTGGGAACCCCTTGGCCACAACCCTCCACCTATATAAAGAGGGGTGGGGGCGCACCCCTTGCTCCCTTGTCCCAGGCGCCATCAACCCTAGCCGCCACCTCCTCCCTCCTCCATCTTCCTGCTGTGATTTAGGCGAAGACCTGCAGGGATTTATCCTCCACTACCATCACCACGCCGTCGTGCTACTAGGATTCTAAGAGGATCTACTACCTCCGCTGCCCGCTGGAATGGGGAGAGGAAGGTCTTCATCAAATCCGTACATGTGACTGAGTGCGGAAGCGCTACCGGAACATGGTGCCGGAAGGATCGTCTACACGATCTTGAGATCGGCAAGTGATCGACTACATCAACCACGATAATATGATCTTGTTAAAATCTTTAGATCTACGAGGGTTAGTTCTCTTCAATATTGTTGCACTGATCTCGTGGGTTAGATTTTGGCTTTGCCATGGATTGGATCTTGGTTTTATGTGTTCTTGCGATAGAAATTTTTTGTTTTCCATGCAACGAAACCTACACATATACCATGAAAAAGGGGGTGTAGCCTGTGGATCGATTGGGAGTAGTTCTTAAACTCCACAAAACAGATTGAAATTCCTCCGCCCAAGCTCCAGCTGCTCTATGTAGTTGTTCTTCTAGACGTGGCTTTATTCTCTGCAGAATTAATCCGTTGGCCCGTTCAACTTGACCATTATATTATGGATGTGCCATAGATGCAAGGTCAAGGATGATGCCTTTATCGTGACAGTAAGACTCCACTTCTCCGAGTGACAAGTTGCTGCCGTTGTCGGTGATGATGCTATGTGGGAGACCAAATCTACCACTAGATCCCGGACAGACTTAAGGGTTGTTTCCCCATTGAGCTTTCTAATGGGTTTAGATTCTATTAATTTTGTGAATTTTTCAACTACTACGAGAATATGCGTAAACCCACAAGGTGTTGTCTATAGCGACCCAACCATGTCAAGCCCCCAGACTGCAAACGACCAAGTAATTCGTATAGTTCCCAATTCTTCAGCTGGAACATGTGGCTACCATGCATAATATTGACATTCAATGCATGTTTCAATCATCTTGTTGGTGTCCGCCTTCGTAGTCAGCTAGTAGAATCCTTGTCGGAAGGCTTTGGAGACCAAAGATCAGGGAGCGGCGTGATTCCCGGAATGTCCGAGATGAATCTCACAAAGGATATCCATACCTTGATGGTAGGAAACACACTTTAGGAACACGCTTGTGATGCTTCTTTTGTAGAGTTGCCCATTTATTATGGTATAGCCCTTTGCTCGACGTACTATTTGTTGGCTTTCGACTTCATTGGCGGGCAATGTTCCATCTTTGAGGTAATCCATGAACAGTTTCGTCCAAGTCGGAGGGACTATTGTTACTGTACTAACAAATGATTCAACTCTATCCAGATTCTTGGGGTCTGCTCCCTTCACTGATGGGGTCCATAGATGCTCTAGAAAAACGCCTGGTGGAATTGGTTTGCGAGAAGATCCAAGCTTTGACAACAGATCTGCCATCTCATTTTCCTTCCTTTTGACGTACTTGACTTCGTAGACTTTGAAGTACTTGGCTATCTCGTCTACTTCATCTCGATATGCTGCCATCATAGGTTTCCGCATGTTCCAGTTGCTAGCCACCTTCTGGGCAACCAAGTCAGAATCTTCACAACAAACTATGCGCTTGATGCCAATATCCTTGTCTATGTGAAGTTTGTGAATGAGTGCTTCATGTTCTGTCATGTTGTTTGTAGTGCTGAAGTGGATTTGCAGGACATAATGTAGCTTCTCTCCTATTAGTGATTGCATTAATACACCAACCCCCGATCCATTGAGTAGCTTTGATCCGTCAAAGTGCATTACCCAAATTTCTGGTTCTGGCACATGAGTATCTTGTGGCAGTTTCATCCAATCTGCCAATGCTTGTGATTTAATAGCGTCGTGTCTCTTGTAAGTGATTTTGAAGGTGGAAAGCTTGATGCCCCACTTCGCCACTCTCCATATAGTGTCGCTATTGTTGATGATGTCGCACAGTGGAGCCTTGCTCACTACTATAATTGGATGCTCTTGGAAATAGTTCCTTATCCGAGAAACAAGGAAAACTTCGTAAGCCAGCTTCTGGTAGTGCGGCTAATGCTGCTTGGACTCCGTCAAGACCTTTCTTACGTAGTAAACTAGCCGTTGTATGCCGTACTCATGCATCGGTTCCTTCCGCTCCACCATGACGATGATGTTGATAACCAGGTTGGTGGTCGCCATGTAGATTAACATAGGCTCCATTGACTCTGGTGCTACAAGTATAGGTGTTGAGGAAAGTATCATCTTCAACTCCTGAAGTGTGGTGTCCTCCTCGTCCTTCCATATAAATTTTTCCGCCTTCTTCAGCAACTTGTATAGAGGCATGGCCTTCTCTCGAAGTCGGCTGACGAACCGTCTTACGGCTGCTACGTGGCCTATGAGCCGTTGAATGTTCTTCAGGCATGCCTGACGTTTGATGTTGAGGATACCTAGTTGACCTCAATTCCACAATGGGAAACGATGAATCCTAAAAATTTGCCGGCAGGAACCCTGAAGAGACACTTCTTAGGGTTAATCATCATGTTAAACTTTCAAAAGTTATCAAAGGTCTCCTTTAAGTTAGTGATAAGTTCATTTTATTTCTTTGACTTCAACGTGATGTCGTCCATATAAGCGTGAACGTTCTGACCAATTCGGTCATGGAGGCAATGTTGCATTGTCCGCTGGTAGGTAGCACCTGCGTTTTTCATCCCAAAGGGCATCGTGACATAGCAATAAGTGCCATAGGGTGTGATGAATGAAGTGGCCAATTGGTCCGACTTTCGCATCTTGATCTAGTGCCATCCTGAGTATGCATCTAGAAAACATAGAAGTCCGAGCCAGCCATCAATTCAATGACTTGGTCAATGCGAGGCAAAGAAAATGGATCCTTCGAACATGCTTTGTTCAAACTTGTGTAATCAACGCACATTCTTAATTCTTTGGTTCCATTTTTGGGAACAAGTACAGGATTGGCCACCCATCGGGTGTGAAGGACTTCTTGGATAAAACTGGCCTTAAGTAACCTAGCTATCTCTTTGCCTATGGAACGTCTCTTATAGTCCCCGAAGCGTCGTAGAGGTTGTTTCACCGGTTTGCATTTAGGATCGATGTTTAAGCTGTGCTCAGCAAGTTCCATTGGAACAACTTTCATGTCGGCGGGTTGCCAGGCGAAGATGTCCTTCCTTGTTCTAAAAGAGGAACTCGATGAGCTCTCTTACCTATTTAGGATCCAGGTTTGTCCCAATGGCGGTGGTCTAGGAGGTATCGCCTACGACAAGTTCCACCGTCTTGGTCTCTATGGCAGCCTTGAATGCAGAATCGGAATCATAAATCTGCTTCTTCGATGTTGGCATCTCCGAGGCATCGACCTGGCGCTGGATCTCCTTGAATTCTTCGCCGTAGAGGACGACTTCGACAAAGGATGTTTCACCTATCTTGATGTATGTTGCCTCTATGAAGCTTCTGGTAATGGTGATGACAGCATTTCGTCCGGGTATCTTGAGCTTGTTGTAGACAAAGCATGGTTTGGCCATGAAGGAGTGGAAGATGTCATGACCAAATATGACGTGGTACACGCTCTTGAAGGGGACCACTTTGAAGGTCATGCGCTCTTGGTTGTAATTATTAGCATCACCAAATGCGACCGAAAGGGTAATGCACCAAAGGGACCGAGCCTCTCGGCCAGGAATGATGCCATCAAACACGGTGCTGGTCTGCCTTAGGTTGGTGTCCGTAAAGTTCATCTTGTGCAGTGTATCCAGGTACATCATGTTGATGTTGCTTCCACTATCCACCGGGCACTTGGTGAACTTGTTGCCGTCAATCAAGGGGTTGATGAACACGGCATACTGGTTCTCTGTTGGAACGAGGTCAGGGTGATACGTCCTATCCCACGTGTTTGGAACTTCCGACCAGTGTAGGTACTACTAGTTGGAAAACCGTTATAGTAGTCATTTAACTAATGGCGTCCAAAATATAATGCGCGCAACCACCTAAAGATGAAATAATAGTGGTGTTCATAAATTACCGAACACTGCCACTATATGATATTAGTGGCATCTCATTATACTGAGATGCCATCAGTGACAGGGTCCCACACGAATCCGGGACAAATTGACTGGTGGTGTTGTGGACCAAGGAACGCCATGGCTACGCTCCGTTCTGGTGGCGTTCAGCATGAGTTGAACTCCACGACTAATAAGCACTCCGTGGACTTTTCTAACATGTCTCCCTTTGGATTGGATTGATCCCTACCTTTCCCCATCCGTTCCCGATCGAGCCATCGGCCCGTCTATTCTCGATCGGTTGCTGCACCTCTCACGACCGCGGCCATCCCTGACCGCCGCTGCCACTGCCTCATGTGTTCCCGAGATGCCAGTCTCCGCACCTCTCACCTCCTCTCCGAGCCTCTGGCTGCCGCGATAACCGCAGCCATCCCCGACCATCGCTGCCACCGCGTCGTTTGTTCTCGAGCCGCCGGTCGCCACACATCTCACTTCCTCTCTGAGTCGCTGGCTGCCGCAACCACCATGGACATCCCCTACAGTCGCTGCCACTACCTCGTCCGTTCCCATGCCGCCGGTCGCTGGACCTATCCTCCTCTCCGATCTGCTGGCCGTCGCGACCACCATCGCCATCCCCATCCGGTCGCCGCAGCTTCCCCGTCCATGACCTGGGTGAGCCACCGCCCATGCCTTTGATCCCTTTTTATGCATTTTAGACAAATTGTAGATGCATATTTCTGTTAAATATTTGTTTAATAAATTCTAGAGATAAGTATGTTAGATAGTGTTTTAGATATTAAGTTTTAGCTCAAATTGTAGATATAGAGATATGGGTTTGTTAATTTTAGGCTGAGACAATTTTATATGCAAATATATCATCTTGTTACCACAAAGTCTAAATGAAGTATTTCCATATGCTTGTTTAGAATTAGGCATTATCGATGAGGTATTTCCATATGCAACGATTCTTGCTTCATTAGAGTTTTGTGGTACTAAAGTTGACAGATAATTTTATGGTCCATTTAACATGGTTGGGATAAATTGTGGTGCACAATATAACTCACAACAATGTTATACGAACCGTGGAAATGTCTCTCTTTTTCAGACAATGTTGTTGGTATAGATAGTTTGTTAGTGTAGATGATTGTAGATTATTTTGGTTGTTTTTTCCTTCCAACGGTTGATGATTACACTACGACACAATCTAAGGCAAAAGGTGCCTATAAGACCTTGTCTTGTGCCATGAATATCTTGTACATTTGATTTGGTCTTATAGGCACTCTTTTTGTCTTGTGTGTCTTTATATGAGACCTTATGAACATGCAGATTGTAGATTATTTTGGCTCGCTTACTCTGTCCCTGAAATTATTTTGCATATGGCCTTATGAACATGCAGCAAATGCATCCCTGCATCAACTATGGCCATGAAAGTTGACAGGATAAGAAGTTTATTATAGTGCTTCTCGAAGACTTTGAGACTATGGCGGTATGTTTGGTTCAATTATGATTTCCATCCTTGCATCAATTTTGATCGAAACTAATTAACTATTGTTTCCATTTTTTTTCTCACACCATCCCTTGCCACACAAGAAAAGACTTTCTTGACCATGTGAACAGACGTGTCAATCACCAGGGACAATTTGAGGTTACCTTTGTGGAAGAGGCAATACCTGACAAGAGCTAAAAGATTCTAGTCGTCAATGAGGTGAACCGGACTTACTTTACATGACCACTTTGGATAAATTTGGTAGAAATGTTTGGGTTGGATGCTGGGATGAGGTTGAGAATCTACCTCGATGAAACTTATGGAGTCATCTTTTTCTCGTACGAGATCCCTGACTCAGAGTCTTCTGACTTTGAAGATCATTCCCTTAGATATATCTAGTCTTCGAACTTTGAAGACCATGCCTAGTTAGAACAAGCTAGATAGTCATCTTAGTTAGTTAGTTGTTTGTATTGTGGTATTCTAAATTCTATCCACTAAAATTTTGCTGTATTCTGTTTTTGTATTCTGAATGCTATCCAGTAAACTTTTTTGTATCATGTTGTTGTATTCTAAACGATGTCTAGTATTGTTGTATTCTGTTTTTTAATATTGCTGATATAATCAAGATTTTGAGTAATTTTTTTAATTGCCAAATTAAGACCAATGGCGTTCCTAAGGTCCCAAACGCCACTAAAACTTATCGTACTAGTGGAGTTCGCCTAAACGCCACTAGTATCTCACTTAGTACTGGCGTTCCCAGCAGACGTCACCACTATATTCTACCAGTGGCGTGAGATTAGTGGCGTGTGTGTTCAATGCCACTAACCTCCTTTTCTGAATGCCTCCACTAGGCCTTTTCCTACTAGTGTACTGGGAACTGGGGGTGGGGTGGCCATCAGTATTGAGAGGATACAGATGTCGCCTAGAGGGAGGTGAATAGGCGATTAAAAAAATTCTGAGAGTGGCTCAACAAAGGAGGAATTAAACTGGCGTTTACTTTGTTAAGCACAAAACCTAGAAAAATCTAGGGTTCACCTATGTGCACCAACAACTTATGCTAAGCAAGACAAACAACTATGTGATAGCAAGATATATACTTCAAGAAAGAAGGCTATCACAAAGTAAACTGCATAAGTAAGAGCTTGGGTATAGAGATAACCGAGGCACGCAGTTAAAGGATACGGATGTCGCCTAGAGGGGGGTGAATAGGCGATTAAAACTTTTCCTAGAGTGGCTCAACAAAGGCTGAATAAAACTAGTGTTTACTTTATTAAGCACAACCTAGAACAACTAAGGTTCACCTATGTGCACCAACAACTTATGCTAAGCAATACAAGCAACAAAGTGATAACAAGATATAGATTACTTCAAGCATGAAGGCTATCACAATGTAAAGTGCATAAGTAAAAGCTCGGGTATAGAGATAACCGAGGCACGCGGGGACGACCATATTTTACCGAGTTCCTCCCAGCATGGAGTACGTCTCGTTTGGAGAGGGGGTGGTATCAAACCACCAACGCCACAAAAGGCCTCCCTTATTCTCCGGTGAATCTCACCCCAATGGGATCGATCCAGGCTTCCACTATCGGTGCACTTGTCGGTGGCAACCGGAACCTCTCACAAGGTTGGGGCACAACTCCACAACTTAATTGGAGGCTCCCAACAAATGCCACAAAAGGCCTCAATAAATGCCACCAAGGCCACAATGCCACCAAGGCCACAAAACCGTTTAGGGTTCCAAGAACCCAAGAGGGACAAGCTCCAATGAGCAATTCAAACCAAATCCTCCGAGGAGAACTCAAACCGATGCACCAAATGCAAATGGCAAGAACACCACAAAGATGCTCAAATCCCTCACTCTCAAGTTCCAACAAAACTACTAAAGCTATTGGGGGAACAAGAGAGGAGGAATCAAAGAGAGACACAAAATCCTCCAAAATCTAGATCCCCAAAGATACACTCACAAAGAGATGTTTTGGTTTGGTCAAAACGTATATCTAGATCTCCTCCAACTACCCCTCAAATATATGCAAGAATCAAATGGAGGGGTGAGTAGAAATCAAGCTTAAGGAGTAAGGCAAAATAGGGGCAAAGCTTTAGATCCAAAGAGGAGGAAGAAGTAACCCTAAAAGGCAAAGGGGCAAAGCTATTTATAGGGCAAGGCAAAATATGGCCGTTGGAGCCTTAATGTAGCGGCAGTACCGGAAGTTCAAGCGGTACTACCGGAGAACTCCGGTACTACCGGACCAGGTACCGGACTTGGTACCGGAAGACCAATATTCAACCTTCATAAGCCATGGCCACAGCGGTAGTACCATTGATGCTACCGTAAAGCGGTAGTACCACAAATGGCAACCGGTACTACCGGACGTGAAGTGGAATCAGCAGTTTAGACGAAAAAAGTCTCTGTCACGCCAGGTACCGCATTTTACTACCTAGGCAGACAGAAGCTTTTTGCCAACATTCAAAAGTCTCTGCCCTGTGCGGTACTGACGCATTTTAGTACCGGAGCAGGCAAAAGCTTTTGACAAGTGGTCGCCCTTGTCGTCCTCTATCCAACGCAATTGGAATCGGGTCAATCAGAGCTTCTAGTCAAAAGTTATTGCCGTTTGAATATTTGCCTGGTGCGGTACCAAAAAGCGGTAGTACCGCTTTTTGCTACCGGATGCGACAGAAGGTTTTGACTAACTATCAAAAAGCCTCTACCGGATGGAAATATTGATTATCACCAAGTGATAAAATATCAAGTATAATAATGTGATATACCTCACTTGGTGAGAAACCGAAAAGCCGCATAAATCAAAATCGCAACAAGATACAAATGGAAGATCCGATTTTGATGAACAAGAGCTTGTTATGGAGATTACCACAAGCTCTATATCCTCACATGGATAAGACCAAATAACAACCAAATACGATGATGCAAGTATGCAAAGGTTTGAGCTCTCTCCAAACGATGTGACCGAATTACTCTTACGAGAGCCCCTCTTGATAGTACGGTTATCTATCCTAAACCCGGTCTCACACACACAACGTGAGACCGGCAAAAGGGAAAACCTATCAAGATTATACCTTTGCCTTGAGCATTCCACTTGAGCTCGATGTAGACGATCTTTCTCTTCTCAAGATGGAACGCCTTTCTTAATTCCTCATCATCGACCTCGCATATTGAGCTTGCCCAACATATCTTCTTTGCATTTCATCGACCTTGAAGCCAACACATGCTCCAAGCGATGCCAATGGACAAATCCTACAAGTATAACTTGATACACACATTAGTCCATAAAGATTGTCATTAATTACCAAAACCACACATGGGGGCCCAACATGTTCTTTCACGCGGGGACAACGATAATTTACCGAGTTCCTCCCAACATGGAGTATGTCTCGTTTCGATAGGGGGTGGTATCAAACCACCTACGCCACAAAAGGCCTCCCTTATTCCCCTGTGAATCTCACCCAAACGGGATTGATCCACACTTCCACTATCGGTGCACGTGTCAGTGGCAATCCGGAACCTCTCACAAGGTTGGGGCACTTCTCCACAACTTAATTCGAGGCTCCCAACAAACAAGATTGGGGAAAGCTCCACAACGTAATTGGAGGCCCCAATTAATCCACAACCTGCAAAACAATCAAACCGTCTAGGGTTCCAAGAACCCAAGAGTAAAAATCTTCTTAACTTTCACTCACCAAATCCTTCAGGGAGAACTCAAACCGATGCACCGAATGCAAATAGAAAGAACACCACAAAGGTTCTCCAATCCCTCAATCTCAAGTTCCAACAAAGCTATTAAAGTTATTGGGGGGAACAAGAGAGGAGGAATCAAAGAGGAACACAAAATCTAGATCCCAAAGATACACTCACAAAGAGATGTTTTGGTTTGGTCAAAACATGGATCTAGATCTCCTCCCTCTTCCACTCAAATATGGGCAAGAATCATTGTAGAGGAAGAGATTAATCAAGCTTTAAGATGTAGAGAAAAAGGGGGCAAAGCTTAGACAAATAGAGGAGAAAGAAGCTACCCAAAACGATAAAGGAGAAAGCTATTTAAAGAGGGGCCAAATATCTGCCTGTTGGGACGATTTTTCTGGACGGACCGGTAGTACCGGTTTGGGTACTACCGGACCCAACCAGCGATCCCAGGGAGAAACGAACCAGCCAGCGAGCAGGTGCGCGGTGCGAGGCATGCGCAAGCGGCGGCAGCCCCAGGCCCAGCGCGCGGGGCCAGTAGAGCGTGGGCAAGTGGCCAGCGCTCGTCAACGCATGCGCGCGCGATATGAGCGGAAGCAGCGGCGGCGCACACGCGAGGTGTGGGCCAACTGTGCATGCGCGCATAAGGAGGCTACGCGCGGTAAAGGCGGGCAGGCCACACGGTCGATCAGTGCATTGGCGGGCCCACGCATGCGAGCGGAATCAAGGAAGCGTGGTGCGGTGCGGGTCAACGTGAGATACGGCAGTGGGGCCCGGCACGGCAGTAGATCGAGTGGGTGCGGCATCGAGCGAGCGGACTTGGCGGACGTGTGCGCGCAAGGCAAGCACGGTAGGAGAGATGCGACATGGGGCTGCAGGGCGTCTTCCTGGGCCGACCGGTAGTACCGTCCCACCCGGGCGGTACTACCGGGAGAGACCAGTAGTGCGGGAATTAGCTACCACGCAGGGCAAAGAGGAATCGCGAGCGCACTGGGCCGAGCGGTACCGTGAGCGGTAGTACCACCGGCCCACCAGAAAACTGTTTTTTCCTTTTCTATTTCAAATCAAATAGGGGCAAATTCAAACCGTGATAACTTTTCATTGGTAGCTCGGGTAAGGCGACAGGGCCAGCCTAGGCCACTTCATCGGGAGCGGCAAAACTTTTAACAGTGCGAACCATCTGGGTGATAGTGAGGTTCCTGTGTCCTACTGCCTCCTGAGCATATGCCGGAGAAGTGTGTCACGCGCTAGCCCTTCAATAAAGTGGTAGATCGCGTCATTGCTAGGATAGCCCTCCAAGTCGGCCCTCAATCGGAGCCATCTGGCGAGCTAATATAGGGGGTTCTCACCATCTCTCTGAATGCAACGAGCCAGATCGAAGATGGTCACGACATCGACAAAGTGTGATCGCTTCTTTCCAGATGCATGGGGTAACCCGATGGATTTGCATTGATCTTCCACCATTATATTGTCACGACCCGGGATCAGGGCTAGAAAAATACCAGATCCTCATCTGATATAAGCCTAACCTAAATTCCGAAACGCGCAGGGAAAGATCGGTAACATTACAGAACATACAAACCATACATTAATAAGGTAAACTCTTAAAAGAGTTGCAAACCAGTCATACAAACCAGGGTCACAGACCCATCATTACATCAAACAACGGAAGAAAACAAGTTGTTCTAAACAACAAACTTAGCAAAGGGCCTAAGAGGCCATAAACAGAAGTAGCGACCCTTCCATAGATCCTAGGCTGCTGCCCGGGAACCCCAACTACTCGTCGACTTCGACGTAGAAACCACCTTCAGTTGGAGTATCTTCATCTGTAGAAAACATCAACGAAGCAAGGCTGAGTACAGGGTGTACTCCGCAACGCTTATGGCTAGTGGAGTTATTTTGCATAAAGCCATCTTTTGTTTTCAAAACAAGGGGGAGAAGAAACTCGTCTAGTCAGATCATTTTCAAAGGGGATAAGAAGACTTCAACTCTATCTCTTAGAATCATCTTTGATATCCACCAAGTATCATCATCTACTGAACCTCTCTTTCCGAACTACCCCCTCAAACAACCCCGAGGAAGTACTCTAGATCTCACATTAGTTGCCAAGTTTTATCATTCGGTTATAGTTTTCTATGATCACAGAATCCGTTCCCAAGTCGTCCATAACCGTGGACACGGCTTTTCGAAAAGATTAATAACCCTACAGGGGTGCACAACTTTACCCACATGTACCAACTGATTCTTATTGCCTAATTTTTAGCCCTCTTCCTTGGAAGGCCGGCAGAGAGTGGTTGACCATGACCTTTACCTTGCTTTCACCGAGACCATGAGTCACGCACTAAGGAGATGCCGCCATAACGGGTCGAGTACCGAAGTCGGTCCCTAGCGATGTGAACAGGATTTGAGATTACGGATGCCGGGCATCTCCCATTCCCTGCCACGCTTACCTACCTGTATGAATGCACCTTCTTCACCTCCATTCAAGAACAACCAATATGCGTATGTCGAATGGAAAGCCCAAACAATGTGACTCATGGAATCTACTAGGCAAGTTAGTGAGTCGAGGGGGTTTCCAGGCCCCCGTGTGGTTGTACGCTCGTCTTGGTTCAAGAGGCGAGAACATCAGGTCCTAAGAATGGCAAGTATGGGACTACAAAAACCACAACCCACGTGGCCTCCCATACAAGCCTTAGCATGTTTCTCATTCATATCTGATCACATCACAACATCCTACCCTACTAGATTAATTTGCATCTCCGGTGCATTACATGAATGATCAGCATCATACCACTAAGCATGGCTAAGCTTGACTGAACTGTGGCACTAGCGATGCTCATAAGCCAAACCCTAGTTATGCTAGGAGCGGTGGATCAGGTAATATAGTTCACAAAGGAAAACATGCATCAGATAGGATTACTCTATCTACTGATAAAATACTGTTGAACCGAATGCATATGACGAGAATGAAATACTTTGTAATCATAGGATTCATATGTATGAGTGGGGCTTCGCTTTCCTTGTCCGTTGTTGGACTGATACTACTCTTCGGTGGCGTTGACTTCAGCTTCAGGTCCGGTTCCTATTCGCGAGAACCAATCACCGGAAAAGAGAAAGCAACACTCAACACATGGCATGTGCAATGCTCATACATTATGATGATATGACAAGTTAAATGGTGTTGAAAAGAATCCTAGAACATGTTTGGTCATTTTAAAGGGGGTCCGAGATATCCAAACCCTAGAACAGGGGATCTTCGGAATCACCTATGGGGTTCAATTGGTTCTTATAATTATACTTGCCATCAAAGTTGATTAACAATGTATGATTATAGCTTAGTTAGATAGGTTTCATTTTTCTGAACATTTTGGTATATTATTTGTATTTTTCTGATTCAAAATGAATTAGTTATGAATTTATAAAATTTTAATTCATTTTGGAATTATTGAAATAATTTCCAAACTTGGGCCACATGTCAGACTTTTAATCATTTCAGAAAATATTTACAGAAAATAATAAAACTCTTACATGTATGGCCCACCTGTCAGGGATTTTACATTTACAGAAATCATTTAAATAAAACAAAAAGAGTTATTGCATCATGCTGATGTCACCATGACATCAGCAATGGAGATGCCCACTGCTGGGGATTAAATCCGCTGATTCCGAGCGCGCCTTATCACGCGGAGGGGCGCGTTGGAAAGAGGCGAGCGAGGCGAGCAGATTAGTGGCAGCGCCGCTCTTTCTTGGTCACCGGAGCGTCGCCTCCGACAAGCTCCAGTAGCGGCGGCGTCGGGCACTCGCGGCGAGAGAGGTACAGGAGGAGAGGGAGGCAACGGGAGGATGCGTTAGCACCGTGAGCTCACCGCAAGCACGACAGGGTTGGCGACGAGGCTCGGTGAGGCCGGATGGTGGTGGATCAACGGCGTAACCTGCGGCGTCCGTCAGTGCTTCGGGCTCGATTTCGGGGAGAGGAAGGCGCCCCAGCAAGCGAGCTTCGACGGTAAGGACGAGGGCGGCACGGCGCATCCAGCCGTGGTCTTAGCATGGCGTGGGTGGCCGGAGACGGCGAGGACGAGCGGCGGCAGAACTAGGTTTCTTCGGCCATGGCGCAGGAGAGCTAGGGAGAGGGGAAAAGATGGCGGGATAGGGTTCTCTGTCGGTGAGGCGGGGTCCTTATAGACACTGGCGGGTGGCGGCGCGCATCTTAGCGCACGCCAGCGACGGAGGCGCTTCCAGCGAGCTGCTTAGCTCGATCCACCGGCGAGGAGGACGACGGGGAAAAAACAAATAAAGGGGTATGGGCCTGGTGGGCTGCGCTTGGGCCCCGGGTGGGCTGGCTGGGTAGTGCATGGGCGACAGGGGGAGAGGGAGAGAAGTGGGCTGCGGCCCAGAGAGGGTTAGGGATAATTTTTATTTGTAGATTTCTTTTTATATTTCTGTTTTCTAATTTATTTTGTAAATTCCATTTGTAATTTTGTTTTGAATAATTTCAAATTACAGAAACTTTTTTAATATAATTGAAAACACTAAGGGGCCCTTGGTACTGATTGGGCTCCATGCATTTTGTGGTTTTTTCCAAATATTTTCAAAACCAGATGAATGTTTCAAATAGAGAGGGGAGTTAGGGTTTAGGGTTTTGTTGGTTCTTTCTTGATTAAACCAAAGTGCAAGTGTTATGCATGCAATGCTCAAACATATCTTATTTATATTACACAAAAGGTGGTATGTTACAGCTCTACCCCACTTACAAGAATCTCGACCCAAGATTCCTAGGTTTTAGAAAAGAAGGTAGGGTACTCAGATCGAAGACGATCTTTGTGTTCCCAGGTTGCTTCTGACTCAGAGTGATGAGACCATTGAACTTTCGGGAACTTGATGGTTTGACGACGAGTCTTGCGCTCGGTTTCATTAAGAATACGAACAGGGTATTCTCGGTAGGTTAGATCATCTTGGAGATCCAAAGTTTCATGGTCCACACCACGAATGGGATCTTTGAAGTAACGCTTGAGTTGAGACACATGAAAAACATCATAAACCTCTGGAAAAGTTGAAGGTAGATCCAATTGGTAGGCAAGCTCACCCCGCTTGGAGAGAATGCGAAAGGGACCAACATAGCGAAGAGCCAATTTGCCTTTGATACCGAATCGATGGAAACCCTTCAGAGGAGTGACCCGAAGATAAACTTGATCACCAACTTCATAATGAACATCAAGATGATGATCGTAGTGGGTCTTCTGACGAGATTGAGCGGCCTTCAGACGCTCTCGAATTATGCGAACTTGATCTTCTGCTTCTTGGATCATGTCTGGACCAAAGAATTGTCTTTTGCCGGTTTCTGTCCAGTTCAGAGGTGTTCGACATGTTCTCCCATACAGGAAATGGAAAGGTGCCATGCCCAAACTGGATTGAAAACTATTGTTATAGGAGAACTCTGCAAAAGTAAGACATTTCTCCCAGTTCTTTCCAAAGGATATGACACACGCTCGGAGCATGTCTTCAATAATTTGATTCACTCTTTCAGTCTGACCAGCGGTTTTAGGATGATAAGCTATACTGAAGGAAACTTGAGTTCCCATTTCTTGTTGGATACTAGCCCAGAATTTGGAAGTGAACAAGCTTCCACGATCAGATATGATCTTCTTGGGAACACCATGAAGAACGACGATCCGGGATACATATAGCTCTGCCAACTGGCTTGCAGTAATGCTTTCCCGAAGAGCAAGGAAGTGAGCAACTTTGGATAGTCAATCAATAACTACCCATATGGCATCATGTCCAGATTGTGTCTTTGGGAGTCCAGTAATGAAATCCATACCAATTTCATCCCATTTCCACTCAGGGATTTTCAACGGCTGCAGAAGTCCAGCAGGCCTTTGGTGTTCAGCCTTTACACGCCGGCAAACGTCGCACTCTGCAACAAAGCGAGCGATTTCTGGTTTCATTCCACTCTACCAGAATCTTTGACGGAGATCTCGGTACATCTTGGTACCACCTGGATGGATAGACAGAGGGGATTCATGATCTTCTAGTAGGATTAGATCTTTGATTTTCCGACTGTTTGGGACCACTAGCCGGTTACCAAAATAGAGGGTACCTTGATCATTGATGGAGAAACATTTAGCTTCACCGCTTGCAACACGTTCTTTGATCTTGGTAACCTCACCATCTTGCTTTTGAGCTTCCTTGATTTGGTCCTCTAGAGAATATTTTATTTCAAGGTTAGCAAGGAATCCACGAGGAACTACTTCAAGGTTAAAATGCTTGATTTCCTCGTAGAGAGCAGGTTGGGCGTGTGAAATCATCAGATTGTTGCAATAAGACTTCCGACTTAGCGCATCAGCTACGACATTGGCTTTGCCAGGTTGATAGTTGAGATCCAAATCATAATCCTTGATGAGTTCCAACCACCGTCTTTGCCTGAGATTCAAATCTGGTTGGGTAAAGAGATACTTCAGGCTTTTATGATCCGAGTAAAGTTTGCAACGGTTACCGATGAGGTAATGTCGCCATTGCTTAAGAGCATGAACAACAGCAGCGAGTTCGAGATCATGGGTTGGATAATTGTTCTCATCTGGCTTCAACTGTCAGGAAGCATAGGTCATTACATGACCATCTTGCATCAACACACAACCGAGCCCTTGGAGAGAAGCATCACAATATATGACGAAGTCCTTGCTTGTATCCGGAAGGACAAGCACATGGGCGGTGGTTAGCTTAGTTTTCAAAGCTTGGAAGCTTTCTTCTGCCTTTTCTGACCATTCAAACTTCTTATATTTCTTAAGAAGATCAGTCATAGGCTTGGCTATCTTGGAGAAGTTCTCAATGAATCGGCGGTAATATCCAGCCATTCTAAGAAAACTTCGGACTTCCTTGACTGAAGTAGGTGACTTCCATTCTAGAATGGTCTGAACCATATCCGGTATGATAGCAACACAACTTGCAGACACAACATGACCAACGAAGACGAGCTCTTGTAACCAGAACTCACATTTGGAAAACTTGGCGTAGAGGCGATGTTCATGAAGTTTAGTTAATACCAAACGTAAATGGTCGGCATGCTCTTCTTCCGTCTTGGAGTAGATTAAAATGTCATCAATGTATACCACGACGAACTTGTCAAGTTACTCCATGAAGAAGGAGTTCATAAGCCTCATAAATGTGGCAGGGGCATTGGTTAACCCGAAGGACATCACTGTATACTCATAAAGACCATAACGAGTTGTGAATGTTGTCTTTGGGATATACTCTTTTCTGATCTTGATTTGATGATACCCTGATCTTAAGTCCATTTTGGAGAAGACAGTGGCACCACTTAATTGATCAAAGAGGTCATTTATCCGGGGAAGTGGGTACTTATTCTTGATTGTCACCGCGTTGAGTGGACGGTAATCAACCACCAATCTTGGAATATTTGTATCCTGCTTCTTGACAAAGATGGTAGGGAAACCCCAAGAGGATGTGCTAAGTTGGATGTATCCTAGACCCTCTAACTCTTCAAGTTGCTTCTTCAACTCAACCAACTCATGAGGAGGCATGCGACAAGGTCTTTTGGAGATAGGAGCAGTTCCAGGAACTAGCTCTATGACAAACTCCACACTTCGATCAGGTGGCATGCCAGGCAACTATTTAGGAAAGACATCCGGGAAATCACAGACTACATGGACATCTTGGACCTCGAGAGTAGGTAAAACATCCATGGCATACAACTCTGAGAAAGGTTTAAGGACTTATGATGGAGACTTTGAACCATCACTACTAGGAAAACGGTCGTCTATGGCGCACCTGTAATCATCATCTGTGGCGCACTAGGGGTGCGCCACGGGCCTTGCGCTACGGCTATCTCCTAGCCGTGGCGCACTGCCTAGTGCGCCACGGTTGTGTCGAGATAGGCATAGCGCACCTGCTAGTGCGCCACGACTATGTGGGAAGGTGCGCTACGCGTTAGATCTTCTGTGGCGCACGTCCCAGTGCGCCACTAAGCTGCTGAGGTGCGCTTTAGACGTAGTGCACCACAAAAGCTAGGTCATGTGCGCCACAGGTGTTTTTTTGTTTTTTTTTAATTTCAGATCCAGATTATATACAATACAGATTATATACAATATTACAGGCAGATATACACACAGAGATACAAGATATACAATTATATATATAAATACACAATTTGAAAAACAAGATTGAAACAAATACATATAGATAAGTCTCATACATGAATACATAGTATAAGTTACATTGTTTCGATCAAGTTACAAAGTAGTTGGTGACATGCGAATACATGTGTCGATCGAACAAGTTAGAGCTCGGAAGCTCGCCTAGACATCTAAACTAGCTAGACACAAACGCGGGATAAACAACCAAAGAAGATAAGCATGATCACCGCCGCGACGAAGGTGTAGGTCTTCATCCGGTTCCTTGTCCTAACTCCCGCTAGATAGCGCGTGTATCTAGCTTCCGCCTCCGCCATAGTGTTGTACCCTTTGTAGCTATTGCCGCTGAAACGGTGCACCTGTCTCCGGCAGTCTTCCCAATCATCGTAGACTCCGGGAACCCGTCCCTTGTACACGACGTACCACGTCATCTATAAGTTGACAATAATAATTAACCGGTGATTGAAAAAAACATATATAATTAAAGTTGCATATGAAGATACACTTATAGAAAGTACTCCTAAATCAAAAAGACCAAACTCAAAAAGCATGCCTCATATACAACTAGGTTGTTCGACGCAGGAATATGCTACGATGGAACTGTTTGCCAAGTAGGATGCACAACACATGGACCTGTGCATAGCACAAGGCGAACAATCCCATCGCAGCACATTCACATATAGTGTGCCACGACATTTTAATCATCGGCATTATTCTTGAAAAAGACCAAAGTAACTCGAAAAGAATGCCTCATATAGATGCACCATAGGTCGTTGGACACAGGAATATGCTACGATGAAACTGTGAGCCAAGTAGCTATGCACAAGACCTGGACTTGTGCATATCACAAGGCTCACAATCCCGTCGTAGCACATTCACATATATATTGTGCCAAGACATTTCAATCATCGGCATTATTCTCGAAAAAGACCAAAGTAAATCAAAAAGAATGCCTCATATATATATACATAGGTCGTTGGACACAGGAATATGCTACGATGGAACCGTAAGCCAAGTAGGATGCACAACATCTAGACTTGTGCATAACACAAGGCTTACAGTCCCGTCGTAGTACATTCACATATTTATTGTGCCACAACATTTTAATCATCGGCATTATTCTCGAAAAAGACCAAAGTAACTCGAAAAGAATGCCTCATATATAACTAGCTAGGTCGTTGGACACAGGAATATGCTACGACGGAACGGTTAGCCAAGTAGGATGCACAATTCCTGGACTTGTGCATATCACAAGGCTAACTATCCCATCGTAGCACATTCACATATATATTGTTCCACGACATTTCAATCATCGGCATTATTCTCGAAAAAGACAAAAATAACTCGAAAAGAATGCCTCATATATATACATAGGTCGTTGGACATAGGAATATGCTACGATGAAACCGTGAGCCAAGTAGGATGCACAAGACCTGGACTTGTGCATATCACAAGGCTCACAATCCCATCGTAGCACATTCACATATATAGTGTGCCACGACATTCCAATCATCTGCATTATTCTCGAAAAAAGAGTAAGGAAAAAAAGAAGGACCAAAGTGAGCAAAGGACCAAAGAGTAAGCAAAAAAACCAAGCATTGATTTATATATAATAATAATAAGCAAAAGAAGTAAGCGATGATTCATAAACCTAATAAGATAAGTATAGTAGCATGTACACTTGTCCACACACACACAAAGGTCATCTATAGTTTGTAACTAAAACTAGGCCAACATCAAGCCTTCTGGCTCGTCTTAGGGAACGGGAGGACGCCTTGTCTCGTCATGAACTTCCTATAGTCACCCTGCATCTCTAGGCGATCTTCTATGTCACGGTTATTCGGGATATTTCCTCCGTAGAAGATCCCCCCCCCCCCCGAAGTCATGACATCATGAAAGATGATTGCCCCAAACTGCTGCTGGATGCGATACATCTCTTGTCTAATATCTGAATCAGTGATCTTGGCCTTTGCTTTGGCCCACTGTTTGAGATGATCTAGCAGCGTAGAATTCTGCTGGTCAAGTAGGAACGCCCTGATGTGATGGAGTGCGTAGTAGGCTTCCTTCTTACTGTTTTCTGGCTGCTTCACGCAGGGGAACTCTGTTACGTGGTTGAAGACGTGCCTGCCGAACTTGACCTTCGTACGCACGAAGGTGGTGCCTTCCATCGAGCCAAAGCCAGTGAGAGCATCATCCAGAACTTCCTTGATCTTGTCGTAGTTTTTCTTCTTTTCTAGACTCCCCGAGTCGAAATACGTGGCGTGGGAATGCTTCAGCGATAAGGAGATGAGCGTGCAGTGTTCATCTCTGCGCAAAAAATTCAAATGGAATGTGTTGGAAAAAGAATGATGATGATCTAATAAAGCCAATCGACGGTGGCGAGTGAATAACGAATTACTCGGGAAAGTAAGGAACGAGAATGTATTCCTTTGTCTTGTTCGCCACGAGGATTCTTTTTAGGTACGAGGCCACGATACGTCGTTCGGCGGGTGTGGCATCCCGCAAAACCACTACTAGAAAATCGCGTTGATTTTGTGCATTGCATCATCATGACCGCATGCTCATGTCATCATGCCACATTGCATTTGAGCATCATCATCATCTTGCATTCGCTTGCATAAAACTATTTGCGGAAAAACCTATTTTTGTTTTCTAAACGCCCCGTCTTTAATTCAACTCAAACCCGGGTCTCCGGATTATTTTGTTTTGTCTGCTATCGGTTTGCAGAAGCCCTGTTTGAAATAAATAAAATATTTAATTATTTTTAGTGGGGCAGTCGAACGGGCCGAATCGACCCAGTCGACCACCCCCAGAATAAAATCGGTCCACCCAAACTCTAAATCATATTCCCACCCAATCCTAATCTACCCACCAATCACAGCTCGCCACCTCATCCCTGGCCCCAATCCCTACCCACCCCGCCACCTCACCAATCCCCCTCTTTTTCCCCTCTCTCTTTCTCACACAGCCCCATCTACCCTCTCTCACTTACACCCCGGTCCCACCGCCCCTGTCCCTACCTGCCACCCAAAACACACCCACACACACACACTGCCACCCCAACCCCTGCCACCCGGGCCCCACACAACACCCCCCACCACGCACACCCGCGGCCACCCCCTGGGCCCGACCGATCCGGTCCCACCTCCCCACCTCCCGCTCCCCTCTCCCCTCGCTCAGTCCCCACGCGAGCCACCCCGACGCACCCACCACCCCCGCTCGAGTTCCCCGGCCGCCGCCCCTCTCCCTCGGTGCCCCGCGCGACCGCGCCCCACCCCGACGCGCTCCGGCCCTCCTTCCTCCTGCGACCCCGCCTCCTCCTCCGGCTCCCCGTGCGGCGCTCTCCGCCTCCACCCCCTACTCCGGCCGCCTCGCCGGCCCCGGCCCCTCCAGGCGCCGTCGCATCGCGACCTCCTCCTCCAGGCGCCGCCGCCCCGCGGGCCTTCTCCTCCACCTCCGGCCGCCGCCCTCCGCCTAGGCCTCCTCCTCTGCTCCTTCCACCCCCGCTCGAGCCTCCCTCGCCGGAGCTCCTCCTCGCCCAGGCCGCCTCCGGCCGCGTCGCCCGCCGGAGCCGCCCAACCTTCCCGACGCCGGCCGCGCCTCCCGCCCTCCTCCAGCGCTCGCTGGTCTCACCTCTGCCGGCGTCGCCCCTCACCGCGTCCCCTCGCCTGGCTGCCCCCGTCGCCCCGTCGGCCTCCTCCCGAGCCGCCGCCGGCCTCAGCGCTCGCCACCCGCCTCGCCTCGCCCTCTCCTCGGCCCTCCGGCCACGTCTCTCCCTGAACCCTCTCCGGCCGTGTGCCCTGCCGCCGGCCAGGGCGTCCTCCGGCAACCGCCGAGCCGCCATGCCGCTCCTCGCCGAGGCCGTCTGCCTGCGGTGGGCGGACCCGCGTCCCCTCCTCTCTGGCACCCCCTTTCCGTCGCTCCTACCTGCCCTGCCTCCTCTGGTTTCCGCTCGGCCGGCCACGCAGGCGTGCTCCTCACTTCCAGGGCTGCCCTCCTCCGTCTGCAACCGAAGCCAGGAGCCGCCGCCGGCGTTGCAAGGCTCGCCTTGCCTCTGTTTGGTTGGTGTTATGAGTTTGACCACAAGCTTCGGTGTGCGTCTGCAGATGGTGTTGTTCAAGGGCCAAGATAGTCTCTTCGACAAGACCCCGCTGATTTGATGCCGCGCCTTGGACACCAAGATCTACGGACGCCGAGACCCCCGATTCCGTACCCGGTGCCGCGCCAAGAACTCCGAAAAACCCCGGTACCGGACAAGTTCGCCATCGACCTCGAGTTCTCCTACACGGATACCAAGCGACAAGATCTCCTTCATGGGTTGAATGGAACCGCCATGACCTCCTCCAAGGATCTGATGGCCGAGACCTCGCACCGGTCCCGGAATCCGAAGCCCGACCCCGGCGCCGAAACAGAGAACCCCGACAAGAACCACGACACGGATGCTCCGAGTTCTCCATCGAGGACATCAGGGCCGTCGACATGGAACCAAAGGGCGTCGAGCACTTCACCCCGGACACCGGGACCCTGGACGACAAGTTCTTCCCGGAAGCAGTGACGCTCATGCGACAATATCTACCACCCCGACCCGAAGACCCTAAATCCCGGAGTCCGAGAACGATTCCGTCGAACCCTGAACCCTGAGACTGACCCCGAACCCCGGACCAAGATCTACGACCCCTAATGTGTGAACCCTTTCCCGAGCCCTATTTTATAAAAGCTAAATATAAAACCTGTTGCATATTCAATTGTCATACTCGCATGCATATTTGTGTGGTTTGGGGGCCTTATGCCGATTCACCATATAATTAAATATGGGGCCCATATGCGGGCAAATCCAGTCGTATATTGGCCTCATCTAAATTTGTGTAGCGAACCGATGATATAATCTTGCCTTGTTAGGACAACATTTAAATTGTGGGGTACCTAAATAACTTGAACCGTTTAATTAAATGTCGGGACCCCGGTTCCGCTTAATATGGCCTAATTGCATCGCACCCTTGCCATGTCATACATCATACATGCATCATGCCCGATCTTTTGTCGTAGTATTAAATAGTGCATCCGGTGTTTGTGCTAGTGTTTTGCTTCTTCGCGGATAAGGCCGTTGAGTGGATGTGAGCTTCGCCCCGATCTTCGGATGCACCTTCGGCAATGTTTTCAGGCGAGCATCTCCCCCTTTCTACCTATCTTACTTTTATAGTATCTATTCCCTCCTGTTGATCTATTGCTATCTGTGTTGCGTGCTCTAGCTTTCGTACCCGTGGTATCCCTTGCAGCCTTATATTGCCTTGGACACCTCCTATTACTTGTTGTTTGGTAGATAGTTGGACCTGCGCGTCGTAGTCGCTTGCTCAAGTGCGGTTGCGTGTCGTCAAGTACCACAGTTGTTGGAGCATTTCCGCATGTTGAATGTTGGAGATGATCATGGCTTTACTTATCGTTCACTTTAATTACTGTTTAACAACTAAAATTGAAGTAAGTAAGCAGAGGCACAGGTGGGCAATAGATGTTATTTGCTTGTTAACCGTCCACTTGTGTCCCGTAGGACCCCGAGTACTTGATAGCTGTTCCTTGAATATTCGCGCTATCCACATCCGGGAGGATTATGGGACCCCCCTGAGCCAGAGCTTGATTCCTTCTTATTTCTTGGGGCCACAAACTAGTTTGAGGTTTTATTTACTATCCTGTACTTATGCCATGCTACTGCTTTATTACGATTGTGCGAGGAGCACACTGTACTGTTTAGGATCGGGACACGTTTTCGTGGTGTCGACAAGCCCAGTTTTGGGTTCCTAGTCGTTCACAGCCGTCCACCCAAACCTCGGGTCCGTCTCGGAGTCAGCTAACTTCGTTGCGGGTGTACTCCAAGGGGTGGGCCCCTGAAATATTTCTGAATCCTGTGATTGCTTTGTCGTGAAGGCCTCGTTGGGTTTTGATTTGGTTTTTCCGAGGTTGATCGAGTGTGTGTTGCTATTTGTGCACCCCGGCCGGGTAAAACTTTCTGAAAGCCGTGTCCGCGGTTATGGATGACTTGGAGCACAGTATCTCGACCATAGACAACTATAACTAAAGTAGTGCTATAAATTTGACTTTATAATGACTAGTAATTAGCTTCACTATAATGGAATGGTTAAATAAAACTGCCAACAATTGCTTGCTTGGGTTGTCGCTTGCAACCATTGTATATGACTAGTAAGTATTGCAACTACAACGGAATGGCTAAATAAAAGTACCAACAACTGCTGGGTTTTGGGATATCTCATGCTATTTGTATCTGACTAGTAAGTGTCGCAACTACAACGGAATGGTTAACTAAAATGGCCCACTGCTTATTTTATCAGGATGATTATCTATACCTGATTAGTAATTACTGCAACGATAACTGAATAAATAAAACTGCCAACTGTGTGCGTTCCTCGGTTGACTTCCTCGTTTGGTCTCGAGGGGGAAACATCAGGACGGGTTTGTTTGATGGTAGTATCAGGATGGGTCCGAATAGGTCTTTCTTACCCCTCTCTGATAGCCGCCAGTTGTATCGAGTCTCTATAGGTTGTTTAGCGCAAGCTGCCGCTGCCGCTTCAGTCCACCATACCTATGTAGGCGAGGACCGCCGAATTCTAGTCTCGCCGTGTACTGGCCTCAGTACTAACGCTCCTCTTTCTCCTTTGCCCTTTGTCGGCACCCCTTTTGTTTAAGCAGGTTTGAGATCGACGTCGTTAGCAGGGTTACCCTTCCGGCTTGGCCTGGGCAGGGTTATGGACGCCATTGGTTATTCTTCAGGGCTCTTAGCTCAATTTGCATCTTGTCCGTACTCGGACGCTATATCGTTTTAAAGGTGATTTGGATCTTTGTACTGTAAATCTGTATTCTTGACTCTCTGAGTCGTTGTTGTATATATCTGTTCTGTGGGTCCCATCGAGGACTGTTGTGTAATGTTATTACTTCGTTTTCCACCCGCACGAAAGTGCCTGGTGGGCACCTTTGAATCGTTTCTATGCGGGTTTGGCGGGAATCGCTGAAACTTGCATAGGGTCGATTCTGAGGGTGTTACAAAGTGGTATCAGAGCTCAGCAGTTGCGATACCCCACAAGTCCAACCTGTAGGATAACCTAGCTAACGGCCGAAGTAGAGTGTCAAAACTATTTTGCAAAATCGGTTGGATAGTTCTGATTAGTTCTGATTTTACTTCTTACCCCTCTGCTATTCTTCTCTTATCTCGACGTGTTTTGAATCCACCTCGTATCTTTTCTTCGAGTCCAGGATTTCTCGTGGTTGGGTTTCCGTCGTACCTTCAGGGCTTCGCTTCCTCCTTTGGTAACGGTGTTGCTACATCTGGTCTTCATGCTATCTGAGTGATCCTTTATCCGTGGTACCATTCTTTGTTCCTTGTTTGTGCCTTCCGGTGTTTTCCGACGCGACGACATCATCTACGCCAGATCCAATGCAGAGTCTGCATCACTCCTTTGTTTCCGAACCTCGATTGTCGAGATCTTCAGTCTGACTCCGTGAATGGTTGCACTCTTTTCTACTGATTGTGTAGAGTAATAGTTTGGGTGCATGATGGATTGGCCCCCATGCCGACTACCCCTTCTATTCGCTTTTGCACATTGAAGTGGATGAGAATGCATCGGTTCCCCCTTTCCATCGAAGATAGAGGTGGCTTTATTTGTTGATACCTCTACCTTCGACCTTTTGTTCCCGGAGTGTTCTCTCGACGATCACGGACAACGACCTCTTGTTAGTGGTGTCGCGAGGATCTACACGAAGCGAGAAGACGCAGATCGCCGACCTTCCTTCCGGTACCATGAGGCGGATCTCGAGGGCGGGATCCATTGTTAGTGGTGTCGAATTGTGGCATCCCGCAAAACCACTACTAGAAAATCGCGTTGATTTTGTGCATTGCATCATCATGACCGCATGCTCATGTCATCATGCCACATTGCATTTGAGCATCGTCATCATCTTGCATTCGCTTGCATAAAACTATTTGCGGAAAAACCTATTTTTGTTTTCTAAACGCCCTGTCTTTAATTCAACTCAAACCCGGGTCTCCGGATTATTTTGTTTTGTCTGCTATCGGTTTGCAAAAGCCCTGTTTGAAATAAATAAAATATTTAATTATTTTTAGTGGGGCAGTCGAACGGGCCGAATCGACCCAGTCGACCACCCCCAGAATAAAATCGGTCCACCCAAACTCTAAATCCTATTCCCACCCAATCCTAATCTACCCACCAATCACAGCTCGCCACCTCATCCCTGGCCCCAATCCCTACCCACCCCGCCACCTCACCAATCCCCCTCTTTTTCCCCTCTCTCTCTTTCTCACACAGCCCCATCTACCCTCTCTCACTTACACCCCGGTCCCACCGCCCCTGTCCCTACCTGCCACCCAAAACACACCCACACACACACACTGCCACCCCAACCCCTGCCACCCGGGCCCCACACAACACCCCCCACCACGCACACCCGCGGCCACCCCCTGGGCCCGACCGATCCGGTCCCACCTCCCCACCTCCCGCTCCCCTCTCCCCTCGCTCAGTCCCCACGCGAGCCACCCCGACGCACCCACCACCCCCGCTCGAGTTCCCCGGCCGCCGCCCCTCTCCCTCGGTGCCCCGCGCGACCGCGCCCCACCCCGACGCGCTCCGACCCTCCTTCCTCCTGCGACCCCGCCTCCTCCTCCGGCTCCCCGTGCGGCGCTCTCCGCCTCCACCCCCTCCTCCGGCCGCCTCGCCGGCCCCGGCCCCTCCAGGCGCCGCCGCGTCGCGACCTCCTCCTCCAGGCGCCGCCGCCCCGCGGGCCTTCTCCTCCACCTCCGGCCGCCGCCCTCCGCCCAGGCCTCCTCCTCTGCTCCTTCCACCCCCGCTCGAGCCTCCCTCGCTGGAGCTCCTCCTCGCCCAGGCCGCCTCCGGCCGCGTCGCCCGCCGGAGCCGCCCAACCTTCCCGACGCCGGCCGCGCCTCCCGCCCTCCTCCAGCGCTCGCCGGTCTCACCTCTGCCGGCGTCGCCCCTCACCGCGTCCCCTCGCTTGGCCGCCCCCGTCGCCCCGTCGGCCTCCTCCCGAGCCGCCGCCGGCCTCAGCGCTCGCCACCCGCCTCGCCTCGCCCTCTCCTCGGCCCTCCGGCCGCGTCTCTCCCTGAACCCTCTCTGGCCATGTGCCCTGCCGCTGGCCAGGGCGTCCTCCGGCAACCGCCGAGCCGCCATGCCGCTCCTCGCCGAGGCCGTCTGCCTGCGATGGGCGGACCCGCGTCCCCTCCTCTCTGGCACCCCCTTTCCGCCGCTCCTACCTGCCCTGCCTCCTCTGGTTTCCGCTCGGCCGGCCACGCAGGCGTGCTCCTCACTTCCAGGGCTGCCCTCCTCCGTCTGCAACCGAAGCCAGGAGCCGCCGCCGGCGTTGCAAGGCTCGCCTTGCCTCTGTTTGGTTGGTTTTATGAGTTTGACCACAAGCTTCGGTGTGCGTCTGCAGATGGTGTTGTTCAAGGGCCAAGATAGTCTCTTCGACAAGACCTCGCTGATTTGATGCCGCGCCTTGGACACCAAGATCTACGGACGCCGAGACCCCCGAACCCGAAGACCGATTCCGTACCCGGTGCCGCGCCAAGAACTCCGAAAAACCCCGGTACCGGACAAGTTCGCCATCGACCTCGAGTTCTCCTACACGGATACCAAGCGACAAGATCTCCTTCATGGGTTGAATGGAACCGCCATGACCTCCTCCAAGGATCTGATGGCCGAGACCTCGCACCGGTCCCGGAATCCGAAGCCCGACCCCGGCGCCAAAACCGAGAACCCCGACAAGAACCACGACACGGATGCTCCGAGTTCTCCATCGAGGACATCAGGGCCGTCGACATGGAACCAAAGGGCGTCGAGCACTTCACCCCGGACACCGGGACCCTGGACGACAAGTTCTTCCCGGAAGCAGTGACGCTCATGCGACAATATCTACCACCCCGACCCGAAGACCCTAAATCCCGGAGTCCGAGAACGATTCCGTCGAACCCTGAACCCTGAGACCGACCCCGAACCCGGACCAAGATCTATGACCCCTAATGTGTGAACCCTTTCCCGAGCCCTATTTTATAAAAGCTAAATATAAAACCTGTTGCATATTCAATTGTCATACTCGCATGCATATTTGTGTGGTTTGGGGGCCTTATGCCGATTCACCATATAATTAAATATGGGGCCCATATGCGGGCAAATCCAGTCGTATATTGGCCTCATATAAATTTGTGTAGCGAACCGATGATATAATCTTGCCTTGTTAGGACAACATTTAAATTGTGGGGTACCTAAATAACTTGAACCGTTTAATTAAATGTCGGGACCCCGGTTCCGCTTAATATGGCCTAATTGCATCGCACCCTTGCCATGTCATACATCATACATGCATCATGCCCGATCTTTTGCCGTAGTATTAAATAGTGCATCCGGTGTTTGTGCTAGTGTTTTGCTTCTTCGCGGATAAGGCCGTTGAGTGGATGTGAGCTTCGCCCCGATCTTCGGATGCACCTTCGGCAATGTTTTCAGGCGAGCATCTCCCCCTTTCTACCTATCTTACTTTTATAGTATTTATTCCCTCATGTTGATCTATTGCTATCTGTGTTGCGTGCTCTAGCTTTCGTACCCGTGGTATCCCTTGCAGCCTTATATTGCCTTGGACACCTCCTATTACCTGTTGTTTGGTAGATAGTTGGACCTGCGCGTCGTAGTCGCTTGCTCAAGTGCGGTTGCGTGTCGTCAAGTACCACAGTTGTTGGAGCATTGCCGCATGTTGAATGTTGGAGATGATCATGGCTTTACTTATCGTTCACTTTAATTACTGTTTAACAACTAAAATTGAAGTAAGTAAGCAGAGGCACAGGTGGGCAATAGATGTTATTTGGTTGTTAACCGTCCACTTGCGTCCCGTAGGACCCCGAGTACTTGATACCTGTGCCTTGAATATTCGCGCTATCCACATCCGGGAGGATTATGGGACCCCCCTAAGCCAGAGCTTGATTCCTTCTTATTTCTTGGGGCCACAAACTAGTTTGAGGTTTTATTTACTATCCTGTACTTATGCCATGCTACTGCTTTATTACGATTGTGCGAGGAGCACACTGTACTGTTTAGGATCGGGACACATTTTCGCGGTGTCGACAAGCCCAGTTTTGGGTTCCCAGTCGTTCACAGCCGTCCACCCAAACCTCGGGTCCGTCTCGGAGTCAGCTAACTTCGTTGCGGGTGTACTCCAAGGGGTGGCCCCCTAAAATATTTCTGAATCCTGTGATTGCTTTGTCGTGAAGGCCTCGTTGGGTTTTGATTTGGTTTTTCCGAGGTTTATCGAGTGTGTGTTGCTATTTGTGCACCCCGGCCGGGTAAAACTTTCTGAAAGCCGTGTCCGCGGTTATGGACGACTTGGAGCACAGTATCTCGATCATAGACAACTATAACTAATGTAGTGCTATAAATTTGACTTTATAATGACTAGTAATCAACTTCACTATAATGGAATGGTTAAATAAAACTGCCAACAATTGCTTGCTTGGGTTGTCGCTTGCGACCATTGTATATGACTAGTAAGTATTGCAACTACAACGGAATGGCTAAATAAAAGTACCAACAACTGCTGGGTTTTGGGATATCTCATGCTATTTGTATCTGACTAGTAAGTGTCGCAACTACAACGGAATGGTTAACTAAAATGGCCCACTGCTTATTTTATCAGGATGATTATCTATACCTGATTAGTAATTACTGCAACGATAACTGAATAAATAAAACTGCCAACTGTGTGCGTTCCTCGGTTGACTTCCTCGTTTGGTCTCGAGGGGGAAACATCAGGACGGGTTTGTTTGATGGTAGTATTAGGATGGGTCCGAATAGGTCTTTCTTACCCCTCTCTGATAGCCGCCAGTTGTATCGAGTCTCTATAGGTTGTTTAGCGCAAGCTGCCGCTGCCGCTTCAGTCCACCATACCTATGTAGGCGAGGACCGCCGAATTCTAGTCTCGCCGTGTACTGGCCTCAGTACTGACGCTCCTCTTTCTCCTTTGCCCTTTATCGGCACCCCTTTTGTTTAAGCAGGTTTGAGATCGACGTCGTTAGCAGGGTTACCCTTCCGGCTTGGCCTGGGCAGGGTTATGGACGCCATTGGTTATTCTTCAGGGCTCTTAGCTCAATTTGCATCTTGTCCGTACTCGGACGCTATATCGTTTTAAAGGTGATTTGGATCTTTGTACTGTAAATCTGTATTCTTGACTCTCTGAGTCGTTGTTGTATATATCTGTTCTGTGGGTCCCATCGAGGACTGTTGTGTAATGTTATTACTTCGTTTTCCACCCGCACGAAAGTGCCTGGTGGGCACCTTTGAATCGTTTCTATGCGGGTTTGGCGGGAATCACTGAAACTTGCATAGGGTCGATTCTGAGGGTGTTACAGCGGGAGAACCCAAGCAGCCGTCACGCATGTAGTAGGGTTCCACTATAGCGATGCCCGGTGTGTTCTCTCTAATGATCTACATGGCCAGGCTGAGAGAAAACAGACGGACCATGGTATAGTGCAGCGGGTATAGGTGGAACATATTGAAGATGTCGTCGAACCGCAGGAAGAACAGATCCGCAGAGGCATTGTCGACGAAGACCAAGCCTGGTGGCACCTTAACCATGAATATCGGGTGCGAGGGATCTTTCTCCGATAGAAGGCGTCTCTCTATCGTCAGCACGCCGTCATGCACACTCTGCAGTTCCAAACTGGCAAGCTTCCGCAAATTCTTAGGTAGCATGGGCTCACCCGCCACATGAATCCTCCACATAATACCCTCGGGTCTTGGTGGCCCGTCCCGAAACCTGATCGGATTCGCAGTTGTTGACGCCATCGGTTGGCTCGAGCTGCTAGATTTTATTTTCCTGCCTTTTTTTCCTTTTGGAGAGCGGGCAGGCACAACAATCTGAGCACCGGCCGCCCTATGTAGTGTGTCAGGTCTTAGAATAAAGGGCTGGTTGGTTGTATCAGCTGGCTCTGTAAAGGCGTAAGATGGAGATGTCTCCTGAGAACCAAACATACGCTTGGTGATAGTGGCTTTCTCTGTGGGGCCACCAGCTAGGTATTCATTGCTAAATTGAGTGTTGAAGAAGTGATCATTCCAGTCTTCGTCGTCCTCGTCCGGATCCTGCGCCATGTGCATATCATCAACATGATCATCCGACCCACCGCGTGGAGGTGACGGCGAGGGCGGTAAGGGGGCCTTGCCACCGCTTGTCGCTGGCACGACAGGCGGTGCTGTTGTCTGTGGCGTGATGGCCCCCGCCGTCCCCAAACGGATCATGCTCTTTGGCCATAGCAAGAATAAGCCGAAGAAAGTTCTGAGGACAGCCGACTCTTCTTCATCCGCTCCTGGGGGTTGAATGGGAGGTTCCAGGTCGTCGCAGCCCCTTAGCACCCGACTAATTTTAACCCTGTGCACGCTATCTGGCATCGGCCTTGAGTGGAACGTGCGCTGCAAGGGTTGAACGATGGTACCCTTGGCAACATCCCTCAACTCGTTGTTCACGTAGCATAAGAGAGTGCAAGGAACATCCGTCTGCGGAAAACATGTCCGACATCGTCAGAGATGCCATAAGAGTAATAGATGGCATGAAAGGCGGTAAAGCAATTTGTTTACCGTGATGGCGTCGAGATTGGCTAATGTCGACGCACCACATATGGCGACGGGCGTGCAGGAGACGGAAGGGCTGCTTGATGGCGCGGTGCTGGTCGCCGGTGTATTCTCCCTACCGACGGGTGCTTGGAGCTCCGGTGCCGCCGCGAGGATGGCAGGGGGAACCAACATGTACTCTGGCACCGCGGTGATGGCAGGGGAATCACCAACACTTGCGGCGCCGCGGTGCTAGCGGGCAGAGTCACGAACACGTAGTTCGCCTGATTCGTCGGCGCTGTGTTGTTCGAGTGGCTGCTGAACATGCTTGGAATCGGGCACGGCCCTACTCGACCACCCACACTCCAGTTCGCTATTGACTCCACCAAGGTAGGCAGGAAGGACGTGAGGGTGATTGCCAGGTTGTCTTGGACGATCTGCGGGATCCGCGCCACTTGTTCCTTAAGTTCTTGAACCTCGCGGTTTTCCTCCTCGCTCCTTCCCGACGGCGCCACATGCGTCCTCGGCGGTGGACCAAAATGATCCACCCAATTCTTACCCCCGAGGCCGGCCAGACGGCCAGCCGACGACGGCTTCTTCGTAACCGGCTCTATTTTCTTGGCCCGGTTCATCGCCCTGTTAAAAGGGTTATCCCACCGGGTGGCCGCCGTCGACCCCTGGGATGAGGAACCCTGGGATCCATGACTAGCAACAATTTCCTCCTCCTGCAAAAGAAGTAACAGTGAATCGTTTAGATCATCGATTAGATTGCAATCGAGTTGATCCGCGGTAATTAGATTATACTTACCACAATTTCCTCAAATTCCTTCACCACAGGATCCGCGGTGAGTTGTTTGGTTTTTGGGTCCACATGGTAACGGGCCCTGATGAAGTTTCGAACCTGCCCGGGTTCGAATTTCGCAAAGGGGTTTTCTATCCCCTTGGATGTATACTCTTCGTCCTCCTTATTCCATTTGGCCTCCGTGGTTCTGTATCCACCAGATCCGAGAGGGTGATGACCTATATTCATCGCCTGCAGCACCTTTCCCCGATTACTATTGGCCAGGGCTCTTTCGGATTCACACCTCTCCTTGAACTCCCGGAACTGATCTTCGGTGATCTGCGGGTCAATCTTCTGGATCTCCTCGAGACTTTTGCCTTCTTTATAGATCTTCTTCTTTATCCGGGTTCTCCAGCTGGCTAGGGCGGTGCTCATCTTTGTGAGGGTGGATTTGTTTACTTCGTTCCCATGATAATTTGTGTTCTGATACTTAGAGGGGAATTTGTATCTTGTGTGCAGCTTCTCGAAGAGGAGTGTGCGCAAGTGGCCATTATCTTTATGTCGGAGATTCTCGGTGTTGATCAAGATGGTTGTCTGGGTGATCGCCGCCACTTGCCCACCGTACCCTTTGAAAACAAGGGCAGGCTCCAAAGGAACCCTTGATGGGCTCACTTCAGTAATTTCCTCCCTGACGGTGCCGACCGTGTTTGGGCGCCGGTCCTTCGGCTTCTTCTTCTTCTTCTTCTTCTTCTTCTTAGGAGGATTGCTACCACTCCCTGTGCCCTCACCGCCATCAGTGGTTTCATCGTCCGTCGTTCCTTCGGCTTCTTCCTCCACGTCTTCCATCTCATCATCCTCGCTCTCCGAAGGATGGTATTCTTCATCGTCTTCTAGCCGCTGGGCCGCCTCCCAGAATGTCAATTGTTTATTCTTAGGTCTGAGTTCTCCTTCAGCGCCGATGCGCTTAGAACATCCATCCTCGTCGTTGTCACACATCTTTGCACTAATAAAAAACAAATAATTGGTTAAATGCACGGAAAAATCCGGCATGACCTTTGCTAATTTTCTTAAACTAGGAGTGCCCGATTTCTGCTGAAACGGAAGTTAATCAACATTCCGGCAAAAATCGGGACTAATTTCATACAAGAACCTGCATACACGACATAATAAAGTGCTTCATACAAGCACAAGAACAGCCAGCATAGCCAGTACATTACCAGCACAACAAGCACATCAATATCATTACTAGGTATATAAAAATAAATGGCCAGATCCAGCAACACATATAGTAGTAGCAGCACAATAGTTTTTTGCAGCCAGATTTAAAGCTGGATCAAAATAGTGCAAAAACAGTAGCTCTAGATTTTGAACAACATGTTGATGATCAAATCAATATTGAACAACAGTGCCTAGATGAACAACAGTACCTAGATGATCAAAAACAGTAGCACATATAGTTTTTCATCAAGTCTAGCACCAGGTTATGCCTAGCATCAGGTTATGCCTAGCATCAAGTCTAGCATCAGGTTATGCCTATATTAATCCAGCAACTACATCCATTAAAATGAAATGCTTATCTGATGAGATAAAAACCTGCAACCATCACAGTAAAAACTTGTGTTCTAGCAAAACAGTACCTTGACATTCAACTTGTGTTCTACCAATAATCCAAATTGTGTTCTAGCAAAACTATGAACAATTCACAAACAGTACCTTGACATTCAAGAATCACCTACCTAGCAAATTGGTTGGTATTCACAGGAGCAGATTTGGAGTGCGGTGTTCATTGGGATGCAATACATCAGGTAGGGCCTTATCTTTATGGTCATGTAGTAGCTACTTATCTTTATGGTCATGTAATATTGTTATGAAAAAATAAGACCAAGGTGTATGTGTGGCGATGTGAAGTTCCAGCGCACCAAGTCATATGGAGATCCTTAGTCATGATGACACTGTCCTATCATGGCATTTATACAAAGCATCAGAAAAAAGGGAAAATTTCTAGGAACAATTCTCTACTGTATTTTTAGAGGTGTATATGTAGACCTTTACAACCATCAGTCAAAGATAGGCATACCAGCAGCTAGTGTTTCAAGGTGAACATGTATCCATGAGTTGCAGATGGCACACATCACGTGGGCTATGAAAGAGCAAGAAGATTTGCTATAAGGTGCATCACTATAGGTAAACAGGCCACCACTGATCTCAACTGATCAGCATTATGTTTACAGAACAGAGGTCTACATACCAATCTTTTGGTTGTACTTGTAGTCAACAATCTTTTCATGGGACTGAATAATACTAGCAGCACGAAAAATTGATAAATCTAAGCATTTTATCACTGCATATCACTCAACATGAACAGTTTGCAAACATACACTACCGTAATTTCTACAGATTCAGTGTATAACCAACAAGGTTCATTTTGACAGTAACAAGATTGAAACCGACCAGCTTCACATTGGCAGTACCAACATAGTTAACTATGCGGTTTCTTTGAACGACACCCGACAACATAAGTTCAGATGACATAACAGTATATTTGCTGACAGGCCTAGTCATATAGAATCGCATAATCAGATGTACTATCTTACTTCCTAGTAGGTGTACTATGGTATAAGAAAGCATAGTACAGATGACGGTTAAATTCCTAGTATGTGTTCTATGTTGTCACAAAACATGCATTTCCCCATGTACATCTAATTCCATCAAAAAAGCCTAAGGCAATCATGCATCTTCCTTTTTTTCGAACAGTCATGCATCTTCCTGATTCAAAAAGGCATGCTAGGCAGAGTTGTGCATCCAAATTGAAGGAGGACTGTAAATGGAAGCCTAAGGCTGACCAACAACTCAGAAAAAAATCTCCTGGACAACGGCAAGCGGCAAGGCATCAGCGGTGGTCCTTGGGGGCGCGACTTCCTGGACGACGACGTGGAGAGAGGGAGAGAGGGAGAGAGGGGAGGGGCTAACCTCTAAGATGAGGATGACGTTGGCGGGCGAACGACGACGAGCGAACGACGGCCTTCTCCTCCTCTCGAACACGGGCGGCCTCCTCCTCCACGGAACGAGCGCGACCTCCTCCTCCTGGCGTGGCGACTGCGACCTCCTGGGATGCGGTGGTAGCGGCAGATTGGCAGCGGCGCAGCCCTCCTGGGATGCGGTGGTGGCGGCGGATTGGCAGCGGCAGATCGACAGCGGCGGCGGGGGCTCGGGCTCGGGTGGGCGCGTGAGAATGGGGATGAGGGAGAGGGATGTGTGCCTGCGTGCACGTGGATAAGGCACATATATGCATAGCGCACTCTGGCATAGTGCGCTACAGATATCCGTAGCGCACTATGCCAGAGTGCGCTACGCCTATCTCCTCTAGCAACTGTATAAGAAAAGAGTCATCCCACTATCTAACAGAATCACTATCCTATCCCACCGGTTCTGCCCACTGCTCTATTCTAAACCTCTGAGCACCCAGGTTCGAATCCTGGTGCCCCCCTTTTTTAAAAAAAAATTAAATGTTCCAAAAATACCCAAAAGTGGTAATATATGCCATATTTGTTTTGTTTTTATTTTATAAATACTTTTAAATGTTCCGAAAATTCCCAGAAGTGATAATATATGTCATAAAAGTGGTACAAATAGTATGATTCAAAGTATAATTAAATTTCATAATAATTTGTCCATAATAATATGAATCGGGCACGGCCCTACTCGACCACCCGCACGTTACCATCTTTTTCGACCACGCGTTTTACAATATTTTTTGAGCTAGCGTTTTACAATCTTTTTTCCCTTCTTTGTCACGGTTGAATAATTTAGCCCTGGCACTTTATTGTTTCTTCTTTCGAACAGGCTACCTTTTTTGGGTAGGGTTGTCATTTTTCTTCTTGTGATGTATGTTGTTGCATCGTAGTCGTCGTCATCTTCCATCTTTGGATCGCCATACTGGTCGAAGTCTTGCTCGTTGGTGACTCCATCCATTCTGATGATGTTTATTTTTCCTCTCCTCACGACAACACGGCTAGGCTTTGTCGGGTCGGTAATGAAAAAACATTGGTCCACTTTGGTAGCCAGTACCCACGGTTCATTTTTCGCGGCCACGTTCGCACCGGCGGCCTTGGATTTGGCTGCTTCGGGTATAACCATGGTTGTGAAATACCGGTCTTCTCTTTCGACGCTCTTTGCCCATCTGACACGGATCATCGGCACCTTTTCTCCACAGTAGTCGAGCTCCCAGATCTCCTCGATTCTTCCGTAGAATCTTTCCTTCACGTTGTCATCGGTGTAGAATTCCGAAGTTACGCCTGAGTTCTGATAATCACACTTGTTGTCCTTTTCCTCCATGTAGAATGTGTAGCCGTTGATATCATACTCCTGATAGATCACCAGGTTTTGCATCGGTCCCTGCGACAAGGTGAATATGATCTTTTCGTGTCAGAAGAATGCGATTGCGGGGGATTATCAAGGAGCATCTTCCTAAACCAACGAGTGAAATTTGAGTTGTGCTCTTTGATTATTTCTCCCTGCGTCCTCTGTATGCCCCAGTCACTGTACTTCTTCTCGATTAACCTTTTGTGCTTCTGTACCCAAGGATTGACCAGTTATAAATGTTGTAGCGCGACGAGGTTTGCTCGATTAAAGTTTGCGCGTTGAAAATCGAAGTCTGCATGCAGTATGCGACGACCCTCTCGGTGACCAGATCCGTCGAGCTTGCCAAGGTGCCTGTTGACGGGAAGACCGACAGGGTTCTCGATGTCTAGATAATTCATGCAGAAAGAGATGCACTCTTCGGCCAGAAAGCCCTTGGATATGCTTCCATCTGGACGGGACCTGTTGTGAACGTATCCTTTGATGTGTCCGTTCATCCTTTCGAATGCCATCATGCTCCGGAGGAACATCGGCCCGAGTTGTACGATGTCCTCCACGACATGGACCAGCAGATGCACCATAATGTCGAAGAATGCGGGTGGGAAGTAGACCTCAAGCTCACATAGTATCATCACGATCTCCTCCTGTAGCCTCCCGAGCTGATTCACGCCAATCGACTTCCTAGAGATGACGTAGAAAAACTTGCAGAGGCCAAATAACGTTTCACGGACGTGCTTGTCCATTATCCCTCTTAGTGCGACCGGAAGTACCTGCGTCATTAGCACGGCACAGTCGTGAGACTTCATGCCACTGAACCTCTGCTTCGCCTCGTCTAGGTATCTGCTTATCTTGCCCGCGTAGCCGTAAGGAAATTTGACTCCTAGAAGACACTTGAAAAACTGTTTGATCTCATCCTGGCTTAGAGTGAAGAAAGAAGGAGGGCAGTAATATTCGTTCTTCTTGAACTTTTTACCCTTCCGACGACCTTGTGTCATCTCCGACTCATGATCATCGTCATCTTCCTGATCATCAGGAGTAGTGCGTCCTCCGTGAAGCTCCTTCCGGATACCCAAGCATATCAGGTCGTGCCTTGCTTTCGGACCATCTTTCGTCCTATCTGGCATGTTGATTATGGTGGCGACGAGACTCTCGCACACGTTTTTCGTGATATGCATGATGTCGAGGCTATGAGGCGTGCGGAGAAACTTTCAGTATGGCAACTCCCAGAAAACAGACCTTGTTTTCCATACCTTCATCAGCGGCTTGTCTTGTTGTTGCCTCTTTCACTTCTTTCCAGGCTTAGGACAACCTTTCCAGTTTTTTAGCAACTCTTCCACTTCTTCGCTGCTCCTATGCTCTGGGATTCCTCGAGTCTCGGATTTGCCATCGAACAGGTCTCCACGTTTTCTCCATGGATCATTCTTGCCGAGCCACCTCCGGTGCGCCATGAACACGTTTTTCGATGACCCTGGATCTTTCTCTAGCTGTAGATAGCTTGTGTTATCCATGCACCTAACGCATGCGCAGAATCCTTGGATAACCTTCCCCGAGATATACCCGCAACCTGGATAGTCTTGCACCGTAGTGACCAACGCGGCTCTCATAGTGAAATAATCTTGTGTGACGGCGTCGTAAGTATTGGCTCCAGATTCCCATAATGTGGCTAGCTCCTCTTTCAACAGCCCGAGATACAGATTGATGTCGGTACCAGGTTGTTTCGTCCCTTGAATTAGCATACTCATTTGTATGTACTTGTTCTTCATGCACAACCATGGAGGGAGGTTGTACATCCATACAAACACGGGCCAAGTGTTGTGCGTGCTGCTCTGGCTACCGAACGGATTGAGTCCATCGGTGCTCGCACCAAGCCTGATGTTCCTCGAATCTCCACCGAATTCTAGGAATTCGAGGTCCAATGCTTTCCACTGGCTAGCATCTGAAGGGTGCGTCAGCAGCTCATCCTTTTCGGGGTCATCATCATCTCCTGGATTTTTCCTTTCTGCAGGCCATCACATGAGCTTCGCTTCCTTAGGGTCCGCGAAATAGCGCTGTAGACGAGGAGTGATAGGAAAGTACCATACCACTTTTCGAGGTGCTTTCTTCCCTTTCTTGTATCGATTCACGCCACACACCGGACATGTGGTTTTCTCCGCGTCCTCGCCCCGATAAATGATGCAATCGTTGATGCATACGTGATATCTAACGTGCGGTAGATCGAGAGGACAGACGATTTTCTTGGCGTCCTCGATACTAGTTGGACATGTGTTCCCCTCCGGGAGACGATCGTGCCAGAATGCCATCATATCGTCGAAGCTTGCGTCTCTCAATTTGTGTTTTGCCTTCATCTCCATAGCCTTGAGAGTTACATTCAACCGGGTATCATCGGGCCTGCATCCTTCATACAATGGAGTAACCGCGTCTTTCTCAAGTTGCGCAAGCTTGGCTTTCTCTCTAGCGGCAGCCCTGGCGTTACTCGTCTGCTTGAGAAGCAGCTCTTGCACATAAGGGTCCCGCACCCAGCCTGACGTTGTTCCATCGTCGTCTGCTCCTCCGGCATCTAGATCATCATCATCCCGGTCTGCTTCCGCACCTTCACCATCTCCAGGAGACTCTTCATCATCTCGCCCGTTCTCGCCGTGATGATGATCATCGTCATGTTGGCCACCTTCACCGTCTCCATCGTCTTTGTCATCGCTTATCCAACGAGTGTATCCATCCATGAAACCATGGCGGAGCAGGTGCGCCTGCAGATTCCCGGAATCTGGGTCGATCACCCAGTTGAGTTTGCATCTTCTGCACGGACATCTTATACCCGTCTTGTTATTTCGTATCATGTCAGCCGTCGCACATTTCAAAAATCTAGCCACAATTCCTTCGCTCATTATGCGGTCCATTTTTGCCTGCACGGTGTACACGGTACAATTATAAGTCTATTAGAACCACATAATGAATGCATGCATGCAATGGTCGATAGAAAATTTCGGCATGACCTATCCTAAAATTAGGACCTTTGCGAAATTCCAAAGTCTTGCCAAAATGGAAATGAATCAACATTTTGGCAAAACAAATGGCAACTTGTTCACATAGAAACACAAGAGAGAGAGACCGAGATCCATACACACATGAACATATCATTATCCTCTCCATACACACATGCATGAGCATCATCGATACTCTCCATATACACACACATATGACCATCGATCCTCTCATACACACATCATGAGCATCGATCATCTACATACATATGAGCATATCATCCATATACACATGAACACATCCTTACATGGACAACTTACCGAGATGAGAGACCAATCGCGAGAAAGATGGAAAGGAGAGGTGCGCGCGAGACCGGAGAAGGAGATGAGAGACCAGAGACCCTCCTCTATTACTTATGTAACATCCAAGGCAAGTTCTACATGCTAAAAATGGTGAATGGGTGGAGAAATTGAGGTGGGAAGGAGAAGATCCCGACTAGATCTAAGGAGGAAGAAGAAGGGGAAAGTGAAGTGTGGGGTGGTGGATGATCACACATGTGCACATAAAGTGCAGCTGCCAAAAAAGTCGCCACATCCGTGGCGCACTCGGCCCTAGTGCGTTACAGGGATTAGTAACATCCGTGGCGCACATGCCATAGTGCGCCACGGATGTGTCTGGCCGTTTCAGAGCAGAGAGGGGCATGCGCTTAGGCGTAGCGCACCCCCTCCATGTGCGCCACGGTTGACACTAAAAACCGTAGCGCACCTACCCTATGTGCGCTACGGATGTCTGGCGTGCGGCCAACAGGGCCCTGGCCCACACATATCTGTGGCGCACTATGGTCATGTGCGCCACTGTTGTTCTAGTTACTAGTAGGGCACTGCCCATAGGTGAGCCACGCCTGTTTTAGCCGTGGGGCACTTCAACCATGTGAGCCACGGATGTGCTTATTACCTATAGCCATTTTCCTAGTAGTGCATCAGTCCAATACTTGACAGTTATGCCAGCAGGAGAGGTCACAGAAACTGTTCTGAGTGCACTGTCAATGACGGCTTGATACTTGGTTAACCAGTCCATGCCTAGAATGACATCAATGTCACATGACTTGGTTGCAATGAAAGAAGTGGGGAACTTCTGGTAGGATATGTAAATCTCATTCCCGTGACTAACCATAGTGGTGAACCAACTAGAACCCGGGGAATGGATGGTCAAAGGGGTGGACAGGGGTTCAAAATTTATCCCATGCTCTTGAGCAAACAAATTTGACATGAATGTATGCGATGCTCCAGAATCAAACAAGACTATTGCGAGAATTGAATTGACACGGAACGTACCCAGAATGACGTGTGGATCTTCCTAAGCTTCCTCAATAGTGACATGGGTCAGACGATCACGTCCAGCACCTTGAAATTTATAATTTTTCTTTGCCTACTGATCATTGCATCCGACAGCCCTTTGGGAACACTCCCTTGAGTAGTGACCAGGATGACCACAGGAGTAGAAGGTAACTCCAGTGTGAGAACCAGTAGGAGAACGAGAATTTGCTCCACCAGTATTTGATAGTGGCTGACGAGAAGCATTGCCAGAGGACTTGGGTGCATAAGGAGCACGAGGCACAGCACTGTATGGAACAAATACACGGAGCTTCTTGTTACCAGAGGAAGAAGCACGATAATTTCTTTCTTCACGCTTCTGGGAGACTTCCATATCCTTCCTTCCATGCTCGAAGGTAAGAGCCTGATTGTGCAAGTCCTGGAAAGACTGGAACTTGAAGGGCAGCAACTCATAGCGAAGTGTCGGGTTAAGTCCCTTACGGAACAACTCTTGCTTATCTTCATCATTGGTCACATCCCTGGTTGCATAGCGAGCCAGGCGAGTAAACTCACGCCCATTGTTGGGGATATGCTATATGGGTATCCTCATAGAATGTCTCTTATCCGACTAACCCGGGTGTCCCATAGTCGGTAGCATGGCCTATGGCCTACTGGGCGGCCCAGTTAGGTGGATCCAGAAGAGAGTCCCATGTCGGATAAAGGAAGGCTACGGTGGAGTCACCAGCGTACCCGGAGCCTTGGAGTGCAAGATACACAAGACTAGTAATAGACGGTGTAGGACTCTGTGACATGTCCGGCTAGGACTTTTCCCTGTAACCCTAGGACCTGGCGACTATATAAGTCGGGCCTATGGGAGCCTTTAGGTCATGTTCATAGACAATCTCAGACAACCTCGCACAGTGAACCTATCTCTGTAACTCGGCGTATTGCCATTATAGTGATTTATAGCAGGAGTAGGATTTTGCCACCATAGTGGGATCTAAACCTGGGTAAGCTGTGTTACCTCGTACCCGTCAACCGTCCGCCTTACCCCACGTCTCTAAACATACACTTTGAGGACCCCTCCATGGCGTACTTGTCGGCAATACCACGACACCCATAGGTTTTAATATCCTTGCGCCCCTGAGTTAGATCTAGAAACTCCCTCCTTTTGAGATCCATGACGGGCTTAGGGATATAAGAGGCACGGAATGCTGCAACAAACTCTTCCCAAGTAACAACATGTCCCTGAGCTTGCAGGTTCAGAAAACCTTCCCACCAAACACCAGCCTCACCTTCCAGTTGATAGGTGGCGAAGTTGACACGGTCAGCGGGACGGACACGAAGAGCACTGAACTTGCGCTCTATGGTGCGGAGACAATCATCGGCTTCAAGGGGCTCCTTGGAGTGGGTGAATATTGGAGGAAAAGAGCGGATGAAATCTCCAAGTGTGACAAAGTCGTCAGGACGATGTTCAGTGTTCTACACCACATGCTCCAGAAGGCGTTCATTCCTCAGATGGTTGGTCTCAATGTTGTTGAGAACCTCGGCCATTGTGGGAGGTGGTGGAAGTTCCGGATCAGCATTGTTGTCATGAGTACCAGACGACATTCTGAGGAGAAAACAGAAACCATGAGAATGGGTTCACCAAAAAGGGTATAACAGAGGATGGCAAAAACCATATCAAAAGATCATGGTAGAGGTGAACATGTGGATGAAAATTATATCGATGCATTAAGTATGGAAGTAGAACAAGCATCCGAAACGTATACACTACCAACTTAGAAACAAACCATAACAATGGAATGCAAGCATGATATGATACCAACAAGTCACAAAAGAATTGAGAGCGGGATTAGAGGCATCCTCAGCAAAGTTGAAAAACAATGCTTCAGTTGCATAGGTTTATCTTGGAAACTCTGAGCCTTGCAACCAAGTATGGAGTACTTAGGAAAAAACAACCCAAAACCGTATATCCTAGAAGTTTGAAATGATAGACGAGAAGTGAAAACTTTGCAAAGCAAACGAGGTAAGATAACTCAGCAATAGAACAACCTTGGATAAGGAGCAAAAAGAGTCCTATTCAAAGTTTTGCAAATAATTTTTAGCTTTCAAATAGTTTTCTCAAACTCTAGACTTAACATCGACCAGCTAGAAGGGTTTCCTATAGGCAGTCCTGCTCTGATACCAAAATCTATCATGGCCCGGGATCAGGGCTAGACAAATACCAGATCCTCATCTGATATAAGCCTAACCTAAATTCCGAAACGCGCAGGGAAAGATCGGTAACATTACAGAACATACAAGCCATACATTAATAAGGTAAACTCTTAAAATAGTTACAAACCAGTCATACAAACCAGAGTCACAGGCCCATCATTACATCAAACAACGGAAGCAAACAAGTTGTTCTAAACAACAAACTTAGCAAAGGGCCTAAGAGGCCATAAACAGAAGTAGCAACCCTTCCATAGATCCTAGGCTGCTGCCCGGGAACCCCAACTACTCGTCGACTTCGACATAGAAACCACCTTCAGTTGGAGTAGCTTCATCTATAGAAAACATCAACGAAGCAAGGCTGAGTACAGGGTGTACTCCGCAAGACTTATGTCTAGTGGAGTTATTTTGCATAAAGCCATCTTTTGTTTTCAAAACAAGGGGGAGAAGAAACTCGTCTAGTCAGATCATTTTCAAAGGGGATAAGAAGACTTCAACTCTAGGTCTTAGAATCATCTTTGATATCCACCAAGTATCATCATCTACTGAATCTCTCTTTCCGAACTACCCCCTCAAACAACCCCGAGGAAGTAATCCGGATCTCACATTAGTTGCCAAGTTTTATCATTCGGTTATAGTTTTCTATGATCACAGAATCCGTTCCCAAGTCGTCCATAACCGTGGACACGGCTTTTCAAAAATATTAATAACCCTGCAGGGGTGCACAACTTTACCCACACGTACCAACCGATTCTTATTGCCTAATTTTTATCCCTCTTCCTTGGAAGGCCGGCAGAGAGTGGTTGACCACGACCTTTACCTTGCTTTCGCCGAGACCATGAGTCACACACTAAGGAGATGCCGCCGTAACGGGTCGAGTCCCGAAGTCGGTCCTAGCGATGTGAACAGGGTTTGAGATTACGGATGCCGGGCATCTCCCATTCCCTGCCACGCTTACCTACCTATATAAATGCACCTCCTTCACCTCCATTCAAGAACAACCAATATGCGTATGTCGAATGGAAAGCCCGAACTATGTGACTCATGGAATCTACTAGGCATGTTAGTGAGTTGAGGGGGTTTCCAGGCCCCCGTGTAGTTGTACGCTCGTCTTGGTTCAAGAGGCGAGAACATCAGGTCCTAAGAGTGGAAAGTATGGGACTACAAAAACCACAACCCACGTGGCCTTCCATACAAGCCTTAGCATGTTTCTCATTCATATCTGATCACATCACAACATCCTACCATACTAGATTCATTCGCATCTCCGGTGCATCACATGAATGATCAGCATTAGACCACTAAGCATGGCTAAGCTTGACTGAACTGTGGCACTAGCGATGCTCATAAGCCAAACCCTAGTTATGCTAAGAGCGGTGGATCAGGTAATATAGTTCACAAAGGAAAACATGCATCAGATAGGATTACTCTATCTACTGATAAAAGACTGTTGAACCGAATGCATATGACGAGAATGAAATACTTTGTAATCATAGGATTCATATGTATGAGTGGGGCTTCGCTTGCCTTGTCCATTGTTGGACTGATACTGCTCTTCGGTGGCGTTGACTTCAGCTTCGGGTTCGCTTCCTATTCGCGAGAACAAATCACCGGAAAATAGAAAACAACACTCAACACATGGCATGTGCAATGCTAATACAATATGGATGATATGATAAGTTAAATGGTGTTGAAAATAACCCTAGAACATGTTTGGTCATTTTAAAGGGGGTCCGAGATATCTAAACCCTAGAACAGGGGATCTTCGGAATCACCTATGGGGTTCAATTGGTTCTTCTAATTATACTTGCCATCAAAGTTGATTAACAATGTATGATTATAGCTTAGTTAGATATGTTTCATTTTTCTGAACATTTTGGTATCTTATTTGTATTTTTCTGATTCAAAATGAATTAGTTATGAATTTCTCAAATTTTAATTCATTTTAAATCATTTTTGGAATATTTGAAATAATTTCCAAACGTGGGCGCACATGTCAGACTTTTAATCATTTCAGAAAATATTTATAGAAAATAATAAAACTCTTACAGGTATTGCCCACCTGTCAGGGATTTTACATTTACAGAAATCATTTAAATTAAACAAAAGGAGTCATTGCATCATGCTGATGTCACCATGACATCAGCAATGGAGATGCCCACTGCTGGGGATCAAATCCGCTGATTCCGAGCGCGCCTGCTCGCGCGGAGGGGTGTGTTGGAAAGAGGCGAGTGAGGCGAGCAGATTAGTGGCGGCGCCGCTCTTTCTTGGTCACCGGAGCATCGCCTCCGACGAGCTCCAGCAGCGGCGGCATCGGGCATTCGCGGGGAGAGAGGTATAGGAGGAGAGGGAGGCAACGGGAGGGTGTGTTAGCACCGCGAGCACGGCAGGGTTGGCGACGAGGCTCGGTGAGGCCGGACGGTGGCGGATCAACGACGTAACCTACGGCGGCCGTCAGTGCTTCGGGCTCGATTCCGGGGAGAGGAAGGCGTCCTAGCAAGCGAGCTTCAAGGGTAAGGAAGAGGGCGGCATGGCGCATCCAGCCGTGGTTTCAGCATGGCACGGGCTGGCCGGAGACGGCGAGGACGAGTGGCGGCAGAACTAGGTTTATTTGGCCATGGCACAGGAGAGCAAGGGAGAGGGGAAAAGATGGCGGGATAGGTTTCTCTGTCGGAGAGGCAGGGTCCTTATAGACGCTGGCGGGCGGCGGCGTGCATCTTAGCGCACGCCAGCGATGGAGGCGCCGCCAGCGAGCTGCTTAGCTCGATCCACCGGGGAGGAGGACGACAGGGAGAAAAACAAACAAAGGGGTATGGTGTAACACCCTCAGAATCGGACCTATGCAAGTTTTAGCGAAACCCGCCAAACCCGCATAGAAACGATTCAAAGGTGCCCACCAGGCACTTTCGTGCGGGTGGAAAACGAAGTAATAACATTACACAACAGTCCTCGATGGGACCCACAGAACAGATATATATACAACAGCGACTCAATGAGTCAAGAATACAGATATAATATACAAAGATCCAAATCACCTTGAAAAGATGAAGCGTCCGACTACGGACAAGATGCAAATGGGACTAAGAGCCCTGAAGAAATAACCAATGGCGTCCATAACCCTGCCCAGGCCAAGCCGGAAGGGTAACCCTGCTAACGACGTCGATCTCAAAACCTGCTTAAACAAAAGGGGTGCCGGCAAAGGGCAAAGGAAAAAGAGGAGCGTCAGTACTGAGGCCAGTACACGGCGAGACTAGAATTCGGCGGTCCTCGCCTACATAGGTATGGTGGACTGAGCGGCAGCAGCAGCATGCACTAAACAACCTATAGAAACTCGATACAACTGGCGGTTATCAGAGGGGGATAAGAATGACCTATCCGGATCCAACCTGAAGCTAACACCAAACAAACCCATCCTGGTGTTTCCCCCTCGAGACCATACGAGGAAGTCAACCGAGGAACTCACACCGTTGGGAGTTTTATTCATTCAGTTATAGTTGCGGCACTTTACTAGTCAGTTTTAGATAATCGTCCTGATAAAAGAAGCAGTGGGCCCTTTTAGTTATTCATTCCGTTGTAGTTGCAACAATTACTAATCAGATACAGATAGCATGAGATAAACCCAAAACCCAGCAGTTGTTGGTACTTTTATTCAGCCATTCCGTTGTAGTTGCAATACTTACTAGTCAGGTACAATGGTCGCAAGCGACACTCCAAACAAGCAATTGTGGGCAGTATTAATTAGCCATTCCATTATAGTGAAGCTGATTACTAGTCATTATAAAGTCAAAATTTATAGCAATAAACTTTAGTTATGCTTGTCTATGGTCGAGATACTGTGCTCCAAGTCGTCCATAACCGCGGACACGGCTTTCAGAAAGTTTTACCCGGCCGGGGTGCACCAATAGCAACACACACTCGATCAACCTCGGAAAAACCAAATCAAAACCCAACGAGGCTTTCACGACAAAGCAATCACAGGATTCAGAAATATTTCAGGGGGCCACCCCTTGGAGTCTTACCCGCAACGAAGTAAGCTAGCTTCGAGACGGACCCGAGGTTTGTGGGGCCGGCTGTAAACGACTGGGAACCCGAAAACTCGGGGTGTCGATACCGCGAAAACGGGTCACAATTCCTAAACAGTACTATGTGCTCCTCGCACAATCGTAAATAAAGCAGTAAAGCATGGCATAAGTACAGGATCGTAAATAAAACCTCAAACTAGTTTGTGGCCCCAAGAAATAAGACTGAATCAAGCTCTGGCTTAGGGGGGTCCCATATACCTCCCGGATGTGGATAGCGCGATAAATCAAGGAACAGGTATCAAGTACTCGGGGTCCTACGGGACACAAGTGGGCGTTCGGAAACCAAATATTATCTATCACCCACCGATGCCTCTGCTTACTTCAATTTTAGTTGTTAAACAGGAATTAAAGTGTACGATAAGTAAAACCATGATCATCTCCAACAACAACATGCGGCAATACATCAACAACTGTGGCACTGGGCGACACGCAACAGCACTTGAGCAAGCGACTACGACGCACAAGTCCAGCTATCTACCAAACAACAGGTAATAGGATGTGTCCAAGGCAATATAGGGCTGCACGGTATATCCAGGTACGGAAACTACAGCATCGCAACACGGATAGCAATAGATCAACAGGAGGGAATAAATACTGTAAAAGTAAGATAGGTAGAAAGGGGGAGATGCTCGCCTGAAAACATTGCCGAAGGTTCAACCGAAGATCGGGTCGACACTCGCATCAACTCAACGGCCTTATCCGCGAAGAAGCAAAACACTAGAAGAAACACCGGATGCGCTATTTAATACAACGGCAGAAGATCGGCATGATGCATGTATGATGTATGACATGGCAAAGATGCGATGCAATTAGGTCATATTAAGTGGAACCGGGGTCCCGACAATTAAATATATGGTTCTAGTTGTTTAGATACCCCGCAAATTAAATGTTGTTTAACAAGGCAGAATATATCACCGGTTCGCTACACAAGTTTAAATGAGGCCGATATGAGACTAGATTTGCCCGCATATGGGCCCCATATTTAATTATAAGGTGAATCGGCATAAGGCCCCCAAACCACATGACAAGCATGCATGCAAGAATGACAAGTTAATATGCAACAGGTTTATTATATTATAAAATAGGGTTCGGGAAAAGGTTCACACATTAGGGTTCGGCAGATCTTGGAGTTCCGGGGTTCGGGGTTCGGTCTCAGGGTCCGGATCTGGGGTTCAGGGTTCGACGGAAACATTCTCGGCAGGAGCATTCTCGAACAACGGGGCAGATCTTGGCGTTCTGGGAGGAAGCACTTGGGTCGGTGTCGGGGCGCATCGGCTTCTTCCGGGTCGGTTCCGTTCTTGTCGTCGCGAAGGTCTTGTCGGGTCCTACGGGGCCGATCTTTCCGTTGCCAGGGTCTTGTCGGGCCCGTGTAGGCGTCTTCGGTGTCGGGGGAGATCTTGGGGTTCCAACTTGTCCATCCTTGACGGACTTGGTTCTTGTTTGCGGCCTTGTCGACAAGCAACAGGAGCAGTCCCCGACACGGACACATCAGGCGGGTTGTAGGGCTTGCCACTTGAATTTGACTGTGCTTGCGTGCACACGTAGCAGAAACACATGACGACCTTGTGTATGCCTTTTCCTTGAGCTGCACCGATAAACGGAGACGTACGCGTGCTGCAAGCAGAACCTGCGGGATACCAGTAGGCGTGCAACGGCTACCGGGCAACGAAGAGCTTGGCTTCGCTTGGCGACAGGGACCATGCGGCGGCGCTCGGGAAGGCCTCGACGGCGGGAGGGCGGCGCAGGCGAGGCGTGCACGAGCGGCGGCAGGAGGGCAGGGCGGTCGACGACGGGCGGTGGCTGGCGCGGAACTCCGGGCGGCGAGGAACACAACCGGGCGCGGATCGGGCCGAGTGGGGTGGGGTCCTGGCCGGACGAGGCCGCTGCAGAGGGAGCGGTGGGCGCGCCGGGGAGAGGGTGGAGGCGGTGGCAGGGCTCGGAGGTCGCCGGCAGCGGAGCGGCCTCCGGCGAGCGGGGCGGCCGGTGCTGGGAGCGGCAGGCGGAGGTCGGGGAGCGTGCGGCGGAGAGGGTGGCCTGCGCGGGCGAGCGGGAGGTGGTGCGCGCCGGTGGCGGGCGCAGACGAGGCGAGGAGGGGCGCCGGCGCGGGCAGAGGGGATCGAGGAGGGACGGGGGCGAGCGCGGATGGAGGCGAGCGAGGTGGAGAGGTGCGGGGTGGGGAGGGTCTGAGAGGGTGGAGGAGCGGGAGGTGAGCGCGGACGCGCGGGCGGGTGTGGGCAGACGGCGGCGGCCGGCGAGGGAGAAGAAGGAGAGAGGCGGCGGCGAGGGAGAAGAAGGAGAGGGGAGGCGGTAGGGACAGAGGGAGGGTCGCAGCGGTGGTGGCGGGAGCACGCGGTGGCGAGGCGAGAGGAGCTTGAAGGGAGGCGGCCGGAGGGGAGGGGCGGCGCGGCGAGGAGAGGCTGGGGCGTGGCCGGCGTCGGAGGAAGAAGGCAGGGAGCGCGGGTGGAGGGAGATGGGCGCGTCGGGTGGGGAACGTGGGGCGCGTGGGGAGTGGGTCGTGGTGGGCCAGGGGAACGGGTCCACGTGGTGGGGCCAGGGGGTGGGCTGCTGCGTGCGTGTAGCGCGTGTGTGGGCAGGTGTGTTGGGTGTGTGACTGGTGTGGGGAGTGGGGGTGAGAGAGAGAGGGGGGTTGGGGTGATGTGGCAGAAGCGGATTGGAGGGGGAGAGGGAGAGAGGTGAGGTGGCGACTCGTGATAGGAGGGGGTGAGGTGGAGAGGGGGTGTGGGTAGATAGGTTGGTAGGTTTAGGAATTAGGGGCGGACCGATTGTATTTTCTGGGGTGGTCGTTCGGGTCATTCGGCCCGTTCGACTGCCCCACTAAAATAATATAATTAAATTATTTATTGCAACCAGCGCTTTTGCCATCCGACAGCGGACAAAACAAAATAATCCGGGGACCCGGTTTTGATGTTTGAATAAACATGGGCGTTTTAGAAAACAAAACGGGCTTTGCGAAAATAGTTTTAGACAAACAACATATGATGATGACGATGCAATGCACAAATTCAACGCGATTTTCTAGTAGTGGTTTTGCGGGATGCCACAATTCGACACCACTAACAAAGGATCTCGCCCTCGAGATCCGCCTCATGGTACCGGAAAGAAGGTCGGCGATCTGATCCTTCGCGCTTCGTGTAGATCCTTGCGACACCACTAACAAGAGGTCGTTGTTCCTGATCGACGAGAGAACACTCCGGAGAACAAAGAACGAAGGTAGAGGTATCAAACGATAAGGCCACCTCTAACTTCCCTAAGAAGAGGAAAAGTTACATTGATCCACCAGTTCGATGTACAGAGCGAACAGTAAGAGTCGGGTAGGGTGATCAGTCCATCCCGTACCCAAACTATCAATTCTATACATGAGTAGGAGAATCAGGCAACTCAACTCTCGAGATTTAGACTGAAGATCTTCATAGGCGGTATCCGGAACAAAGGGATGATGCCAGCCTAAATCGTATGAAAGACACAATGATTAGGTTCCGCGATGGTTCCGTTGGCATGAACAACACATGCTCAAGGTATACTCCAACTTCACCAATGCTCGTCCTTCTCATATGATTTTCAACGACACTGATATCCAGCAAGGAACACATATGGATAAAGAGCTCAAGAACAAAAGATTGGAGGAAGGGTACAACAGACAAGTTGCAGATTGATGATCGTAGCACCTTCGTTACAAAAGGGAGAAAGCGAAACCCTGAAGGTACGACGGAAACCCAACCACGAGAAATCCTGGACTCGAAGAGAGAGAAGAGAGCGGACTCAAAACGCGTAGAGGTAAGAGGAGAACAGCAGAGGGGTAAGGAGTAAAATCAGGCCTAATCAGAACTATCCAACCGATTTTTGCGAAAATAGTTTTGACACTCTACTTCGGCCGTTAGCTAGGTTATCCTACAGGCTGGACTTGTGGGGTATCGTAACTGCTGAGCTCTGATACCACTCTGTAACACCCTTAGAATCGGACCTATGCAAGTTTTAGCGAAACCCGCCAAACCCGCATAGAAACGATTCAAAGGTGCCCACCAGGCACTTTCGTGCGGGTGGAAAACGAAGTAATAACATTACACAACAGTCCTCGATGGGACCCACAGAACAGATATATATACAACAGCGACTCAATGAGTCAAGAATACAGATATAATATACAAAGATCCAAATCACCTTGAAAAGATGAAGCGTCCGACTACGGACAAGATGCAAATGGGACTAAGAGCCCTGAAGAAATAACCAATGGCGTCCATAACCCTGCCCAGGCCAAGCCGGAAGGGTAACCCTGCTAACGACGTCGATCTCAAAACCTGCTTAAACAAAAGGGGTGCCGGCAAAGGGCAAAGGAAAAAGAGGAGCGTCAGTACTGAGGCCAGTACACGGCGAGACTAGAATTCGGCGGTCCTCGCCTACATAGGTATGGTGGACTGAGCGGCAGCGGCAGCATGCACTAAACAACCTATAGAAACTCGATACAACTGGCGGTTATCAGAGGGGGATAAGAATGACCTATCCGGATCCAACCTGAAGCTAACACCAAACAAACCCATCCTGGTGTTTCCCCCTCGAGACCATACGAGGAAGTCAACCGAGGAACTCACACCGTTGGCAGTTTTATTCATTCAGTTATAGTTGCGGCACTTTACTAGTCAGGTTTAGATAATCGTCCTGATAAAAGAAGCAGTGGGCCCTTTTAGTTATTCATTCCGTTGTAGTTGCAACAATTACTAATCAGATACAGATAGCATGAGATAAACCCAAAACCCAGCAGTTGTTGGTACTTTTATTCAGCCATTCCGTTGTAGTTGCAATACTTACTAGTCAGGTACAATGGTCGCAAGCGACACTCCAAACAAGCAATTGTGGGCAGTATTAATTAGCCATTCCATTATAGTGAAGCTGATTACTAGTCATTATAAAGTCAAAATTTATAGCAATAAACTTTAGTTATGCTTGTCTATGGTCGAGATACTGTGCTCCAAGTCGTCCATAACCGCGGACACGGCTTTCAGAAAGTTTTACCCGGCCGGGGTGCACCAATAGCAACACACACTCGATCAACCTCGGAAAAACCAAATCAAAACCCAACGAGGCTTTCACGACAAAGCAATCACAGGATTCAGAAATATTTCAGGGGGCCACCCCTTGGAGTCTTACCCGCAACGAAGTAAGCTAGCTTCGAGACGGACCCGAGGTTTGTGGGGCCGGCTGTAAACGACTGGGAACCCGAAAACTCGGGGTGTCGATACCGCGAAAACGGGTCACAATTCCTAAACAGTACTATGTGCTCCTCGCAAAATCGTAAATAAAGCAGTAAAGCATGGCATAAGTACAGGATCGTAAATAAAACCTCAAACTAGTTTGTGGCCCCAAGAAATAAGACTGAATCAAGCTCTGGCTCAGGGGGGTCCCATATACCTCCCGGATGTGGATAGCGCGATAAATCAAGGAACAGGTATCAAGTACTCGGGGTCCTACGGGACACAAGTGGGCGTTCGGAAACCAAATATTATCTATCACCCACCGATGCCTCTGCTTACTTCAATTTTAGTTGTTAAACAGGAATTAAAGTGTACGATAAGTAAAACCATGATCATCTCCAACAACAACATGCGGCAATACATCAACAACTGTGGCACTAGGCGACACGCAACAGCACTTGAGCAAGCGAATACGACGCACAAGTCCAGCTATCTACCAAACAACAGGTAATAGGATGTGTCCAAGCAATATAGGGCTGCACGGTATATCCAGGTACGGAAACTACAGCATCGCAACACGGATAGCAATAGATCAACAGGAGGGAATAAATACTATAAAAGTAAGATAGGTAGAAAGGGGGAGATGCTCGCCTGAAAACATTGCCGAAGGTTCAACCGAAGATCGGGTCGACACTCGCATCAACTCAACGGCCTTATCCGCGAAGAAGCAAAACACTAGAAGAAACACCGGATGCGCTATTTAATACAACGGCAGAAGATCGGCATGATGCATGTATGATGTATGACATGGCAAAGATGCGATGCAATTAGGTCATATTAAGTGGAACCGGGGTCCCGACAATTAAATATATGGTTCTAGTTGTTTAGATACCCCGCAAATTAAATGTTGTTTAACAAGGCAGAATATATCACCGGTTCGCTACACAAGTTTAAATGAGGCCGATATGAGACTAGATTTGCCCGCATATGGGCCCCATATTTAATTATAAGGTGAATCGGCATAAGGCCCCCAAACCACATGACAAGCATGCATGCAAGAATGACAAGTTAATATGCAACAGGTTTATTATATTATAAAATAGGGTTCGGGAAAAGGTTCACACATTAGTGTTCGGCAGATCTTGGAGTTCCGGGGTTCGGGGTTCGGTCTCAGGGTCCGGATCTGGGGTTCAGGGTTCGAAGAAACGTTCTCGGCAGGAGCATTCTCGAACAACGGGGCAGATCTTGGCGTTCCGGGAGGAAGCACTTGGGTCGGTGTCGGGGCGCATCGGCTTCTTCCGGGTCGGTTCCGTTCTTGTCGTCGCGAAGGTCTTGTCGGGTCCTACGGGGCCGATCTTGCCGTTGCGAGGGTCTTGTCGGGACCGTGTAGGCGTCTTCGGTGTCGGGGGAGATCTTGGGGTTCCAACTTGTCCATCCTTGACGGACTTGGTTCTTGTTTGCGGCCTTGTCGACAAGCAACAGGAGCAGTCCCCGACACGGACACATCAGGCGGGTTGTAGGGCTTGCCACTTGAATTTGACTGTGCTTGCGTGCACACGTAGCAGAAACACATGACGACCTTGTGTATGCCTTGTCCTTGAGCTGCACCGATAAACGGAGACGTACGCGTGCTGCAAGCAGAACCTGCGGGATACCAGTAGGCGTGCAACGGCTACCGGGCAACGAAGAGCTTGGCTTCGCTTGGCGACAGGGACCATGCGGCGGAGCTCGGGAAGGCCTCGACGGCGGGAGGGCGGCGCAGGCGAGGCGTGCACGAGCGGCGGCAGGAGGGCAGGGCGGTCGACGACGGGCGGTGGCTGGCGCGGAACTCCGGGCGGCGAGGAACACAACCGGGCGCGGATCGGGCCGAGCAGGGTGGGGTCCTGGCCGGACGAGGCCGCTGCAGAGGGAGCGGGGCGCGCGTCGGGGAGAGGGTGGAGGCGGTGGCAGGGCTCGGAGGTCGCCGGCAGCGGAGCGGCCTCCAGCGAGCGGGGCGGCCGGTGCTGGGAGCGGCGGGCGGAGGTCGGGGAGCGTGCGGCGGAGAGGGTGGCCTGCGCGGGCGAGCGGGAGGTGGTGCGCGCCGGCGGCGGGCGCAGACGAGGCGAGGAGGGGCGCCGGCGCGGGCAGAGGGGATCGAGGAGGGACGTGGGCGAGCGCGGATGGAGGCGAGCGAGGTGGAGAGGTGCGGGGTGGGGAGGGTCTGAGAGGGTGGAGGAGCGGGAGGTGAGCGAGGACGCGCGGGCGGGTGCGGGCAGACGGCGGCGGCCGGCGAGGGAGAAGAAGGAGAGAGGCGGCGGCGAGGGAGAAGAAGGAGAGGGGAGGCGGTAGGGACAGAGGGAGGGTCGCAGCGGTGGTGGCGGGAGCACGCGGTGGCGAGGCGAGAGGAGCTTGAAGGGAGGCGGCCGAAGGGGAGGGGCGGCGCGGCGAGGAGAGGCTGGGGCGTGGCCGGCGTCGGAGGAAGAAGGCAGGGAGCGCGGGTGGAGGGAGATGGGCGCGTCGGGTGGGGAACGTGGGGCGCGTGGGGAGTGGGTCGTGGTGGGCCAGGGGAACAGGTCCACGTGGTGGGGCCAGGGGGTGGGCTGCTGCATGCGTGTAGCGCGTGTGTGGGCAGGTGTGTTGGGTGTGTGACTGGTGTGGGGAGTGGGGGGGTGAGAGAGAGAGGGGGGGTTGGGGTGATGTGGCAGAAGCGGATTGGAGGGGGAGAGGGAGAGAGGTGAGGTGGCGACTCGTGATAGGAGGGGGTGAGGTGGAGAGGGGGTGTGGGTAGATAGGTTGGTAGGTTTAGGAATTAGGGGCGGACCGATTGTATTTTCTGGGGTGGTCGTTCGGGTCATTCGGCCCGTTCGACTGCCCCACTAAAATAATATAATTAAATTATTTATTGCAACCAGCGCTTTTGCAATCCGACAGCGGACAAAACAAAATAATCCGGGGACCCGGTTTTGATGTTTGAATAAAGATGGGCGTTTTAGAAAACAAAACGGGCTTTGCGAAAATAGTTTTAGACAAACAACATATGATGATGACGATGCAATGCACAAATTCAACGCGATTTTCTAGTAGTGGTTTTGCGGGATGCCACATATGGGCCTGGTGGGCTGCGCTTGGGACCTGGTGGGATGGCTGGGGAGTGCATGGGCGACAGGGGGAGAGGGAGAGAAGTGGGTTGCGGCCCAGGGAGGGCTAGTAATAGTTTTCATTTGTAGATTTCATTTTATATTTCTGTTTACTAATTTCTTTTGTAAATTCCATTTGTAATTCTGTTTTCAATAATTTCAAATTAGAGAAACTTTTATAATATAACTAAAAACACTAAGGGGCCCTTGGTACCGATTGGGCTCCATGCATTTTGTGGTTTTTTTCCAAATATTTTCAAAACCAAATGAATGTTTCAAATAGAGAGGGGAGTTAGGGTTTAGGTTTTTGTTAGTTCTTTCTTGATTAAACCAAACTACAAGTGTTATGCATGCAATGCTCAAACATATCTTATTTATATTACACAAAAGGTGGTATGTTACATATATCCCGCAAAGGGGCGGTTTGGGCGGGCCTTGAAAATATTGGATATCACCAAGTGAGAATGTATCATGTATCATAATGTGAGATGCCTCACTTGTTTAGAAACTGGAAAACCTCCAAGAACAAAGTTGCAACAAGATAGAAAGGAGAGATCCGATATTGACGAACAAGAGCTTGTTATGGAGATTAACACAAGCTCTATATCCTCACATGGATAAGACCAAATAACAACCAAATACGATGATGCAAGTATGCAAAGGTTTGAGCTCTCTCCGAACAATGTGATCGAGTTACTCATTCGAGAGCCCCTCTTGATAGTACGGTTATCTATCCTAAACCCGGTCATCCACTAACAACATGAGACCGGAAAAAGGAAAAACCTATCAAGATTGTACCTTTGCCTTGAGCATTCCACTTGATCTCGATGTAGACGATCTTGCCTTCTCAAGATGGAACGCCTTTCTTGGTTCCTCATCATCGATCCATGATCACCGAGGATGGCAAGCATCAAACATGACATCTTCTATAGATGGCGCATTTTGAGCTTGCACAGCACATCTTCTTCTCATTTCATTGACCTTGAAGCCAACACATGCTCCAAGCAATGCCAATGGACAAATCCTACAAGTGCAACTTAATACACACATTAGTCCATAAAGATTTTCATTAATTACCAAAACCGCACATGGGGGCCCACATGTTCTTTCAAGTATCCTCAGTGAGGCCTTCTGTGCCCGGACAGTTGGGGTGCTAAGGGAAGTGTAGTAGATGGGGGCCTTCTTCTCGAAGGGTTTCTTGCCTTTGCCATCGCCCTTTTCGGCATGATTGGGCTCTACGTCCTCATCCATGTCACTTGAATCCTTAGACTCTTCTTCCTTATTCTTCCCTCTGCCCTTTCCTCGCGGTCAGTTATTCCGACTTCTTTTGTAGCCGGACTCTGGGTCCTTCTTGAGATCATTTACAAACTTGCATTGGCATTTGGTATGGGTAGCTTTGCCATTGGCGTCAAGGTGTAAGAAGCATGGCATAGCGTGGTACTCCTTGCACGTTTGGGGAATGCAGGACGCTGCCGAGGTAATTTCACTACCAGGCTACTTCCCACGACCAGCCCCCCGGCCTCGGCCACGCTGTCCGCCTTCGCCTCTGCCAGCGAACATCATTGTGACCATGTCAGAAGCTGGCTTTTCTTTGGGTGGATTCTTCCGCTTATTATTGTTGTTCCTCTTGGCTTGGGTTGGAATAGCTATTGCCGGTAAGGATCCACGAGCATCATCGGCAGCGGTCGCAAACTCACTGGCTAAGGATATCATCTCATTGATATCTAGCATGTGATTTTCCTACAGGCGCTTCAATGTATGCCAGAGAAAAGTTTCCTTTCTAAGTCGTTGATGAAGGCGGCCATAGCGGTCTGATCATGCACTCTCGTGCAGTAATTTTTCATATACAGCCAACAAGAGAGGTATGATCGAGATGACTCGTCCTTTTCTTGGATGCAGCGCTGCGGGTCATTGACAATGCAGGGACATTTATATTTACCCTCTCAGTTCTTGGTGAACGCTTCATGCATGTCCAACCAATTGCATATGGACTTCTCCGGAAAGTCGTCGATCCAATGGCGGGCGGTGCTTGTCAACATCTGTGGGAGGTACTTGACGGTGTGGTTGGGGTTTCCCCTTGCGATCTCCACCGCCTCACTGTAATCCTTTAACCACATAGTTGGCCTGGCAATGCCTTCATAGGGCTTGATCGTCTTGTCAATCCTGAAACCTTTGGGGTAAGTTCTGGCCCGTATTACTAGGCCAAAGCAACCTCGTCCTAGGTATTGTCCTTCCCGTGATTCGTAGATCTTGTCCAGAGGAGAACGTGCATCATACAGCTCTAGGTTTCCTTTGTTCTTGTCGCCGCCATTGGGAGGGCTACGTGAGCGATGCGGTCCTCCTCCGCCATGGTGGCTACTAGGGGGCGATGGCGGCAGCGGAGGATGTGGGTAGCCTTCTTGTTGTTACCCTCATGCCACCCCTCGCGCCTGTCATGATTTCTTGTTGGACACGGAGGGTCATGGTGCGACCTTCTCATATGACCGAGGTTGCCACTGCACTCTCCGTCACACCGATGCTGCTCCACATTTTCATGGATAATGATGCCACCCTGGGGACGTCTAGGTGGAGGCATGCTCGTGTTATGGTGAGCCTTTGGGTCTTCATGATGCCGGGAATGTAAGGGCGGTGGGGATGAGAGACGAGGCTGAGCCTTTGCCTCTGCGGTCGGAGGATATGGGGATAGCGTCGGTCATGTTGAGTGCATCCCTCCGTCTTTGTTCTGATGAACCCGCTTGAGATCCGACATAGTGAGGAGATCTTTCTGTGTGCTATTTAGGAGCGCTATACTGACAATATGCCGGGTCATACTCCAGCCTCTGAGAGGTGGCCTTTTCCTGATATTTGATAGCATTGGTGATAAGGTCATAGACATAATCCATAGCTGCGGGTGATCTATCATGCTCGAGTAAAGTTTTGGTGATGGCCAAGTTGAGGGCGGGCGTAGGAATGACTTGCTTTCCATCTTTGTCAATTTATAGCTTATCTTGTGCCGGCTTCGAAGGAGACCACCCCAAGTTGCGTCGTACGCTGGGATCGTTGACGACGGAGCCAGAGCCTTCTTATTATTCTGCTCCTTCAGAAAATTCGTGTATTTCGTCTCCATGGCTTCAGTCGCCTCGATTGATTTCTGCGCTTTAGCCAGATCTGGGTCTAACTTTGCGCCTTGCTCTGTGATGGCATGTGCCTCCTCCAGTAGCTACTGGCGTTTCTCATCGAGCTGGGCGACATTCTGAATATGGACCTTGTTCATAGGCTCGACGAGCAAATTACCGTACGTCACACTATTAGCCGGAGTGATTTTGTGCGGCCGTAGACGTAGATGGTGGTGGCGGCAGATTTTCGGGATTAGCGTTGCTAGGCCCGGTGGCGAGTTCCTGCGGCTACTGTAGGGGGATAGCCGGAGGAGGCATAGCCTTTGCCATAGTATCATCGGCATTGTTGGATGGTCCGTTCCCGGTGTCCCGTGGCTTGCGCGGAGCTACTCCGGTTTTTTGGTCTTCTTCTATCACACTCCTGATGGCGACTAGCACCTGATGGGAAGTGAGGACCTTATCGACGTGTTCCCCGCGATTGATCTCCTCCTCCATATCCTTCATGGAAGTGTCGAGTTCTTCCATCTTGACATCAACTTCCTCTGATTCCATGTTGATGTCGGCACAGAGTCCGTCCAAGATGGAGTCGGAGGGATCAGGAGCTTCTTCGATGGCTGAGGACGATGCTGAGGAAGCGAGACTATTAGGCAGTGGCGGCGGTGGCCCGGGTAAGGCGACAACTCCGGCCTAGGCCACTTCATCAGGAGCGGCAAAACTGTTAACAGTGTCAACCATCTAGTCAATAGTGAGGTTCCCTATGTCCTGTTGCCTCCTGAGCGTATGCCGGAGAAGTGTGTCACGCGCTAGCCCTTCAATGAAGTGGTAGATCGTGTCATTGCTTGGATAGACCTCCAAGTCGGCCCTCAACCGGATCCATTTGGCGAGCTAATATAGGGGGTTCTTACCATCTCTCTGAATGCAACAAGCCAGATCAAAGATGGTCACAACATCGACAAAGTGTGATCGCTTCTTTCCAGATGCACGGGGTAACCCGATGGATTTGCATTGATCGATCTTCCACCATTATATCCCGCAAAGGGGCGGTTTGGGCGGGACTTGAATATATTGGATATCACCAAGTGAGAATGTATCATGTATTATAATGTGAGATGCCTCACTTGGTTAGAAACCGGAAAACCTACAAGAACAAACTCGCAACAAGATAGAAAGGAGAGATCCGATATTGACGAACAAGAGCTTGTTGTGGAGATTAACACAAGCTCTAAATCCTCACTTGGATAAGACCAAATAACAACCAAATACAATGATGCAAGTATGCAAAGGTTTGATCTCTCTCCGAACGATGTGATCGAGTTACTCATTCGAGAGCCCCTCTTGATAGTACGGTTATCTATCCTAAACCCGGTCTTCCACTAACAACATGAGACTGGCAAAAGGAAAAACCTATCAAGATTATACCTTTGCCTTGAGCATTCTACTTGAGGTCGATGTAGACGATCTTGCCCTTCTCAATATGGAATGCCTTTCTTGGTTGCTCATCATCGATCCATGATCACCGAGGATGGCAAGCATCAAACATGACATCTTCTATAGATGGCGCATTTTGAGCTTGCACAACACATCTTCTTCTCATGTCATCGACCTTGACGCCAACACATGCTCCAAGCAATGCCAATGGACAAATCCTACAAGTGCAACTTAATACACACATTAGTCCATAAAGATTGTCATTAATTAGCAAAACCACACATGGGGGCCCACATGTTCTTTCAAGTATCCTTAGTGAGGTCTTCTGTGCCGGGATAGTTGGGGTGCCAAGGAACGTGTGGCAGATGGGGGCCTTCTTCTCGAAGGGGTTCTTGCCTTTTCCATCGCCCTTGTCGCGTGTTTGGGCTCTACGTCACCATCCATGTCACTTGAATCCTTAGACTCTTCTTCCTTCTTCTTCCCTCTGCCCTTGCCTCGCGGTCGATTATTCTGACTTTGCTTGTAGTCGGACTCCAGGTCCTTCTTGAGATTGTTTACAAACTTGCATTGGCGTTTGGTATGGGTAGCTTTGCCATTGGCATCGAGGTGTAAGAAGAATGGCCTATCGTGGTACTCCTTGCACGTTTGGGGAACGCGGGATGTTATCGAGGTAATTTCACTACCAGTCTACTGCCCACGACCAGCCCCCTGGCCTCGGCCACGCTATCCGCCTTCACCTCTGCCAGTGAACATCATGGCGACCATGTCACAAGACGGCTTTTCTTTGGGTGGATTATTCCGCTTATTATTGTTGTTCCTCTTGGCTTGGGTTGGAATAGCTATTGCCGGTAAGGATACGCGAGCATCGTCGGCAGCGGCGGCGAACACACTGGCTAAGGAGATCATCTCATTGAGATCTAGCTTGTGATTGTCCTACAGGAGGTTCAATGTATTCTAGAGCAAAGTTCCCTTTTCTAAGCCGTTGATGAAGGCGGCCATAGTGGTATGATCATGCACTCTCGTGCAGTAATTTTTCATATACAGCCAACAAGAGAGGTAGGATCGAGATGACTCGTCCTTTTCTTGGATGCACCACTGCAGGTCACTGACAGTGTAGGGACATTTATATGTACCCTCTAAGTTCTTGGTGAGCGCTCCATGCATGTCCAACAAATTGCATATGGACTTCTCCGGAAAGTCGTCGATCCATTGGCGGACGGTGCTTGTCAACATTAGTGGGAGGTACTTGACGGTGTGGTTGGGGTTTCCCCCTGTGATATCAACTGCCTCACTGTAATCCTTTAACCACATAGTTGGCCTGGAAATGCCTTCATAGGACTTGATTGTCTTGTCAATCCGGAAACCTTTGGGGTAAGTTTTGGCCCGTATTACTAGGCCAAAGCAACCTGGTCCTAGGTATTGTCCTTCCCGTGATTCGTAGATCTTGTCTAGAGGAGAACATGCATCATACAGCTCTAGGTTTCCTTTGTCTTGTCGCCGCCATTGGGAGGGCTGCGTGAGCGATGTGGTCCTCCTCCGCCATGGTGGCTACTAGGGGCGACGATGGCGGAGGCGGATGTGGGTAGCCTTCTTGCTGTTACCCTCATGCGACCCCTCACGCTTGTCACGATTTCTTGTCGGACACGGACGGCCATGGTGCGACCTTATCATATGCCCGTTGTTGCCGCTGCACTCTCTTTCATGCCGATGCTGCTCCACATTTTCGTGGATAATGATGCCACCCTAGGGACGTCTAGGTGGAGGCATGCTCGTGTGATGGTGAGCCTTTGGGTCTTCGTGATGCCGGGAATGTAAGGGTGGTGGGGATGAGTGACGAGGCTGAGCCTTTGCCTCTGTGGTCGGAGGATATGGGGATAGCGCATGTCATGTTGAGTGCATCCCTCCGTCTTTCTTCTGATGAACCCGTTTGAGATCCGACATAGTGAGCAGATCTTTCCGTGTGCTGTTTAGGAGCGCTATACTGACAATATGCCGGGTCATACTCCAGCCTCTGAGAGGTGGCCTTTTCCTGCTATTTGACAGCATTGGCAATAAGATCATAGACCTGATCCACAACTGCGGGTGATATATCATGCTCGAGTAAAGTTTTGGTGATGTCCAAGTTGAGGGCGGGCGTAGGAATGACTTGCTTTCCATCTTTTGTCAATTTATAGCTTATCTTGTGCCGGCTTCGAAGGAGCCCACCCCAAGTTGCCTCGTACGCTAGGATCGTTGATGACTGAGCCAGAGCCTTCTTATTCTTCTGCTCCTTGAGAAAATTCGTGTATTTCGTCTCCATGGCTCCAGTCGCCTCGATTGATTTCTGCGCTTTAGCCAGATCTTGGTCTAACTTTGCGCCTTGCTCTGTGATGGCATGTGACTCCTCCAGTAGCTACTGGCGTTTCTCATCGAGCTGGACGACATTCTGAATATGGGCCTCGTTCATAGGCTCGACGAGAAAATTACCGTATGTCACACTATTAGCCGGAGTGATTTGGGCAGCCGTAGACGTAGATGGTGGTGGCGGCAGATTTTTGGGATTAGCGTTGCTAGGCCCGGTGGCGAGTTCCTGTGGCTACTGTAGGGGGATAGCCGGAGGAGGCATAGCCTTTGCCATAGTATCATCGGCATTGTTGGATGGTCCATTCCCGGTGTCATGTGGCTTGCGCGGAGCTGCTCCGGTTTTTTGGTCTTCTTCTATCACACTCCTGATGGCGACTAGCACCTGATGGGAAGTGAGGACCTTATCGATGTGTTCCTCGCGATTGATCTCCTCCTCCATATCCTTCATGGAAGCTTCGAGTTCTTCCATCTTGACATCAACTTCCTCTGATTCCATGTTGATGTCGGCATAGAGTCCGTCCAAGATGGAGTCGGAGGGATCAGGAGCTTCTTCGATGGCTGAGGACGATGCTGAGGAAGCGAGACTATTAGGCGGTGGCGGCGGTGGCCCGGGTAAGGCGACAACTCCGGCCTGGGCCACTTCATCGGGAGCGACAAAACTGTTAACGGTGTCAACCATCTGGGCGATAGTGAGGTTCCCTATGTCCTGCTGTCTCCTGAGCGTATGCCGGAGAAGTGTGTCACGCGCTAGCCTTTCGATGAAGTGGTAGATCGCGTCATTGCTGGGATAGACCTCCAAGTCGGCCCTCAATCGGAGCCATTTGGCGAGCTAATATAGGGGGTTCTCACCATCTCTCTGAATGCAACGAGCCAGATCAAAGATGGTCACAACATCGACAAAGTGTGATCGCTTCTTTCGAGATGCACGGGGTAACCCGATGGATTTGCATTGATCGATCTTCCACCATTATATCCCGCAAAGGGGCGGTTTGGGTGGGCCTTGAATATATTGGATATCACCAAGTGAGAATTTATCATGTATTATAATGTGAGATGCCTCACTTGGTTAGAAACCGGAAAACCTCCAAGAACAAACTCACAACAAGATAGAAACGAGAGATCCGATATTGACGAACAAGAGCTTGTTGTGGAGATTAACACAAGCTCTATATCCTCACATGGATAATACCAAATAACAACCAAATACGATGATGCAAGTATGCAAAGGTTTGAGCTCTCTCCGAACGATGTGATCGAGTTACTCATTCGAGAGCCCCTCTTTATAGTACGGTTATCTATCCTAAACCCGGTCTTCCACTAACAACATGAGACTGGCAAAAGGAAAAACCTATCAAGATTATACCTTTGCATTGAGCATTGTACTTGAGCTCGATGTAGACGATCTTGCCCTTCTCAAGATGGAATGCCTTTCTTGGTTCCTCATCATCTATCCATGATCACCGAGGATGGCAAGCATCAAACATGACATCTTCTATAGATGGCGCATTTTGAGCTTGCACAACACATCTTCTTCTCATTTCATCGACCTTGAAGCCAACACATGCTCCAAGCAATGCCAATGGACAAATCCTACAAGTGCAACTTAATACACACATTAGTCCATAAAGATTGTCATTAATTACCAAAACCACACATGGGGCCCACATGTTCTTTCAAGTATCCTTAGTGAGGTCTTCTGTGCCCGGATAGTTGGGGTGCCAAGGAAAGTGTGGCAGATGGGGGCCTTCTTCTCAAAGGGGTTCTTGCCTTTGCCATCGCCCTTGTCGGCGTGTTTGGGCTCTACGTTCTCATCCATGTCACTTGAATCCTTAGACTCTTCTTCCTTCTTCTTCCCTCTGCCCTTGCCTCGCGGTCGATTATTCTGACTTCGCTTGTAGCCAGACTCCAGGTCCTTCTTGAGATTGTTTACAAACTTGCATTGGCGTTAGGTATGGGTAGATTTGCCATTGGCATCGAGGAGTAAGAAGAACGGCCTATCGTGGTACTCCTTGCACGTTTGGGGAACGCGGGATGCTGTCGAGGTAATTTCACTACCAGGCTACTGCCCACGACCAGCCCCCCGGCCTCGGCCACGCTATCCGCCTTCGCCTCTGCCAGTGAACATCATGGAGACCATGTCAGAAGCCGGCTTTTCTTTGGGTGGATTCTTCCGCTTATTATTGTTGTTCCTCTTGTCTTGGTTTGGAATAGCTATTGCCGGTAAGGATACGCGAGCATCGTCGGCAGCGGCCGCGAACACACTGGCTAAGGAGATCATCTCATTGAGATCTAGCTTGTGATTGTCCTACAGGTGCTTCAATGTATGCTAGAGCAAAGTTCCCTTTTCTAAGCCGTTGATGAAGGCGGCCATAGCGGTCTGATCATGCACTCTCGTGCAGTAATTTTTCATATACAGCCAACAAGAGAGATAGGATCGAGATGACTCGTCCTTTTCTTGGATGCACCACTGCAGGTCACTGACAATGTAGGGACATTTATATGTACCCTCTAAGTTCTTGGTGAACGCTTCATGCATGTCCAACCAATTGCATATGGACTTCTCCGGCAAGTCGTCTATCCATTGGCGGGCGGTGCTTGTCAACATTAGTGGGAGGTACTTGACGGTGTGGTTGGGGTTTCCCCCTGCGATCTCCACTGCCTCACTGTAATCCTTTAACTAAAGGGAATATGCCCTCAGAGGCAATAATAAAGTGTTTATTATGTGTATTCCAAGTATATGATAGATGTTTATTTTGCATGCTATAATTGTATTAATACGGAAACGTTAATACATGTGTGTTTAATAAACAAACAGAAAGTTCCTAGTTATGCCTCTCTCATAAACTAGCTCGTTGATTAACAAGATGATCAAGGTTTCCTGATCATGGACATTGGATGTTGTTAATAACGGGATCACAACATTAGTGTAATGGTGTGATGAACATTCATCCGAAGTATAGCATTACGATCAAAGTCATTGAGTTTATATTGCTATAACAACTTACGAAGTGATCCTAATCCTTAGACCATGAGATCATGTCAACCACTAACACCGGAAGAGTTTCTTGATAACATCAAACGTCACACCGTAACAGGGTGATTATAAAGATGGATTCAGAACTAATAAAGTGTTATGTTGAGGCTCATGGATCGAGAGTGGAATTTGTTCATCCCGATGACGGATAGATATACTCTGGGCCCTCTCGGTGATATCACATTGATTAGCTTGCAAGCAAGTGATTTGATCACTAGAATGTTATATCACAGGAACGAGAAAAGAGTGCATGTCGGTAACGAGATCAAACTAGGTATGGAGATACCGATGATCGAATCTCGGACATGTAATATATCGTGAAACAAAGGGATTAAGATACTAGCGTAAAAGGTTCCGACGATCACAAGAAAGTCATCGTTGAATGTGTGGGAGTCAGTATGGGTCTCCAGATCCCGCTTCTGATTATTGATCCGAGAGGGGTCTCGATCATGTCCGCATTATTCACGAACCGTAGGGTGACACACTTAAGAGACACCGACATCCAATTGGAGCAAATGTTTCATGCCGAAAGAATGAACAAGCGCAGGAATTTATTTCACTAGATACCGAAACAGGTTTCGGGTGAAATTGCATAAAGTGGTTATGCATGTGAAATAGAATTCTAGCAAGGGGTTATTTGTGAATGTTTTTCATTAAAGTAATTGACAAAATTCTGAATAAAATAAAATAGTTTTATTTAATGAGAGTTTGCATTAAATTTGGTGGAAATTTAATGGGAATTTGAGTGGACTTTTGAGTGGAGGGATTTTAAAGGGCATTTTGTGAGTGGAGTGTCCACCCACATGAATGAAGGAGGGGAGGGGGCAGCCCCCATGGCCGGCGGCCACCCCCTTGGGTGCTCCCCCCTCCTCCTATAAAAGGAGCCCCCCTCCTCACTTGTCTCTCACACCTCCTCGTGAAGGATCTCTCTCCCCCTCTAGAATTTATCCCCCATGGTCTCGGACTAGCGAGATACATGTTCCCGGTGGCTATTCGGCAAGAAAGAGTTGTGCTTCCGCTGCATCGCTGGAGCGAGGAGGCGGAGGTTGCTCGGTGCCTCGAACGTGTGTGCGAGCACGGATGCGCTGCTGATTTGCGGCGCTAGGACTTCCTCTCGATCTTGAGATCGGCAAGAGATCGTCTACATCAACCACGAGTTGAACTCGTTAAGCTTTGTCGGCCTTCAAGGGTATGTTCTCTATGGATATACATCCGCCCGTTGTTTGTATCTAGTACATAGATCTTGGTATATAGTTCACATCGTAGGAAAATTTTTGTTTTCTATGTTGCGAACCCTACAGTGGTATCAGAGCCGGATCTATGCGTAGATACTTTACACGGGTAGTACACATATGAGTATGTGGGCGATGATGATCATGCTGTTGCTCCTTTGTTGTAATTTTGAATATTGGTGGCATAGTGGGATGAAGCGGCCCGGACAAACTTTACATGTCCTCGCACATGAGACCTGTTCCACGCTTGACATGCAACTAGTTTGCATAAGTGGCTAGCGGGTGTTTGTCTCTCCTACTATAGTCAATATCTATTTTGCAAGCGAGTTGTCAACAATTTGATTATCCTTGTTGTGGTTCATGTTCGTAGGTAAGAACGGTTCTATCTCGAAAGCCCTAAGCCACGTAAAACTTGCAATGGATAAATTAGAGGCGTCTAGTTTAGATTGTTGCTGGGCTAGTGTTATGATATGGTAGTGTTGTAAGTAGAAGTATGAGATGATACTCTTACAACACACATAGCGTGTAAAATCCATAGACCTTGGATTTACACATATAGGTATGATAGTGATCATACCACGATGCACATGATAGAGATCATCTGCGGGAACCATATTATTTCACTAATAAACATATGATGTTTGATAGCATCTTATATTGCTTGTTTAGCGCTTTGTTAGCATAATAAGATGATCCCTCATTTAAATATCAAGATAAGAATGTGTTCTTCCTTTAGTATGCACCGATTATGTTTTCGTCGCTCCAAGACATCACGTGATGATCGGGTGTTCTTGGATCCACGACCATATTTCGGGTGTAAAACAGTTACACACGCGAATATTAAGGTTCTAACTTGGCGAGCCTAGCATGTACAGACATGGCCTCGGAACACGGACCGAAAGGTTAAGCATGAGTCATATAGTTGATATGATGCCCATTTGATGCTCGCCTTTGAAGCTATACCGACTCACGTGATGATCGGACTTGGTGTAGTGGATTTGGTTCATGTAATCACCAAAAAGGCATGAGGGATGTCGTTTTTGAGTGGGAGTTCATTCGTAATATAGATTAGTTGAACTCAATCTATCATACACTTAGTCTAAACTTTACAAATTCTGTTGTAGATGGCACCACCTGCTTTTAATTTCAATGTGTTCATGGAGAAAGAGAAACTAGCAACAAACGGTAGCAACTTTACCGAATGGGCCATGAATTTGAGGATTATCCTCTATGCTGCACAAAAGCAATATGTGCTAGAAGCGCCGTTAGGCCCCCCACCTTTAGATGATGCCCCGGACGAGGAGAAGAATGTCTATCAGACTCGTCAGGAGGAACACAACTTAGTTCATTGCGGCATATTGTATGGGCTAGAGCCGGAACTTCGAAAGCGTTTCGAAAACGGCAATGCATTTGATACAATGGGTGAGTTGAAAATGATTTTCGACACACATGCTGCTGTAGAGAGCTACAACGCTTCAGAAAAGTTCTTTAGCTGCATGATGGAAGAGCACAGCTCCGTTAGTGAGCATGTACTCAAGATGTCGGGTTACGCCGATAAGCTTGTGTCCTTGGGAATATCGATTCCCATTGACTTAGGCATCCATCGTGTTCTGCAGTCTCTGCCACCTAGCTATAAGAGCTTCGTGATGAACTATAATATGCAAGGCATGAAGAAGTCTCTCCCCGAGCTTCTGTCAATGCTTAAAACTGTAGAAGTGGAGATCAAAAAGGAACATCAAGTGTTGATGATCAATAGGAACACTGGTTTCAAGAAAGACAAGAAGGGAAAACGGAAGGGAAGTAAGGGCGGCAAGCCGGTTGCCGCGCCTGAAAAGAAACCCCGAGTTGGACCTAAGTCTGATTCCGAGTGCTACTATTGTAAGGGGACTGGCCACTGGAAGCGCAACTGCCCCAAGTATCTGGCAGACAAGAAGGCCGGCAAGGCAAACAAAGGTATATATGATATACATGCTATTGATGTGTACTTGACTAGTGCTTGCAGTAGCACCTGGGTATTTGATACCGGTTCAGTTGCTAATATTTGTAACTCGAATCAGGGGCTGCGGAACAAGCGACCGCTAGCAAGGGGTGAGGTCAAGATGCGTGTCGGCAATGGATCAAGCGTTGATGTGATCGCCGTCAGAACGCTGCCTCTCCACTTGCCGTCGGGATTAGTTATAAACTTGAATAAATGTTATCTGGTGCCTGCAGTGAGCATGAACATTGTATCTGGATCGTGTTTGATGCGAAGTGGTTATTCATTTAAATCCAAGAACAATGGTTGTTCCATTTATATGAATGAAATCTTTTATGGTCATGCACCGATGTTGAATGGTTTATTTCTATTAGATCTCGATGATAATGTTACACATATTCATAATGTTGATGCTAAAAGGATTAAACTTAATGATGATATATCCGCATATATGTGGCACTGCCGTCTAGGTCATATTGGCGTTAAACGCATGAAGAAGATCCATTCGGATGGACTTTTGGAATCACTTGATTATGAATCATTTGATACATGTGAGCCATGCCTTATGGGCAAGATGACTAGAACGCCGTTTTCCGGTTCAATGGAACGGGCGACAGATTTATTGGAAATCATACATTCTGATGTATGTGGTCCAATGAGTGTGTCGGCGCGAGGTGGATATCGTTATTTTGTTACTTTCATGGATGATTTGAGTAGATACGGTTATATCTACTTGATGAAACACAAGTCTGAAACCTTTGAAAAGTTCAAGGAATTTCAGAATGAAGTGGAAAATCATCGTAATAGAAAGATCAAATTTCTACGGTCCGACCGTGGAGGTGAGTATCTAAGTTACGAGTTTAGCACTCACATGAAAGAGTGTGGAATTGTTTCACAACTCACACCTGCCGGAACACCACAGCGAAATGGTGTGTCGGAACGTCGTAATCGTACTTTATTAGATATGGTTCGATCTATGATGTCTCTGACGGACTTGCCGTTGTCATTTTGGGGTTATGCACTAGAAACTGTTGCATTCACTTTAAATCGGGCACCATCTAAATCCGTTGAAAAGACACCGTATGAATTGTGGTTTGGAAACAAACCTAAGCTGTCATTTCTTAAAGTTTGGGGATGCGATGTTTATGTGAAGAAACTTTAATCGGATAAACTCGAACCCAAAGCGGAAAAATGTGTCTTCATAGGATACCCTAAAGAAACTATTGGGTATTCCTTCTATCACAGATCCGAGGGCAAGGTTTTTGTTGCCAAGAATGGCTCCTTTCTAGAGAAAGAGTTTCTCGCGAAAGGTGTGAGTAGTCGGAAGGTAGAAATCGAAGAGGTTGTGGAACCTTCTCTTCAAAGTATGGCGAGTAGCGCAGCGCCGGAAGTTATTCCGGAGTTGGCTCCACCTGTTGAAGAGGGAACTAATGATAATGATCATGAAACTCCGAAAGAGAGTACTACCGAACCTCGCAGGTCAAACAGGACGCGTGCAGCTCCCGAGCTGTACGGAAATCCTGTCATGAATTTCATGGTTGATGAAAATGATGAACCTGTGACGTATGAAGAAGCGATGATGATCCCGGATTCCAACAAATGGTTAGAAGCCATGAAATCCGAGATGGAATCCATGTATGAAAATCAAGTTTGGAACTTGGTGGAATTACCTCGCGACCGAAAGGCCGTGGAGAACAAATGGATTTTCAAAAGGAAAACTGATGCTGATGGTAATGTGACCGTCTATAAAGCTCGACTTGTCACAAAGGGGTTTCGACAAATTCAAGGAGTTGACTACGATGAGACTTTCTCTCCCGTAGCGATGCTAAAGTCAGTTAGGATTATGTTAGCAATTGCTACATATTTCGATTATGAGATATGGCAGATGGATGTCAAAACCGCGTTTCTCAATGGTAATATTGAAGAAGAGTTGTATATGATACAACCAAAGGGTTTTTTCGATCCTAAGGATGCTAACAAGGTGTGCAAGCTTCAGCGATCCATCTATGGATTGAAGCAAGCATCACGAAGTTGGAATCTCCGCTTTGATGAGGTGATCAAAGAGTTTGGATTTGTCCAAACTTATGGAGAAGCTTGTATTTACAAGAAAGTGAGTGGGAGCAATGTGGCATTTCTGTTATTATATGTGGATGACATATTATTGATCGGAAATGATATAGATCTTTTAAACAGTGTTAAAAGTTATCTAAACAGCAAATTTTCAATGAAGGACCTAGGTGAAGCGTCATACATATTAGGCATAAAGATCTATAGAGATAGATCTAGGCGCCTAATAGGGCTATCGCAAAGTACATACCTTGATAAGATTTTAAAGAAGTTTAAAATGGACGGAAGTAAGAAGGGGTTCTTACCTATGTTGCAAGGCAAGACATTGAGTAAGACTCAAAGTCCGGCTTCGGCGGAAGAAAGAGAGATAATGGACAAAGTCCCCTATGCTTCAGCCATAGGCTCTATAATGTACGCCATGCTATGTACAAGACCGGATGTGGCACATGCTATTAGTTTGACTAGTAGGTATCAATCGGATCCAGGTTCGGAACACTAGATAGCGGTCAAGAATATCCTTAAGTACTTACGAAGAACTAAGGATATGTTTCTTGTATACGGAGGTGAAGAAGAGCTCGTCGCTAAGTGTTATGTCGACGCTAGCTTTGACACCGATCCGGATGACTCTAAGTCTCAATCCGGATACGTATTTCTCATGAATGGCGGAGCGGTTAGTTGGAGGAGCTCCAAACAACCTGTGGTAGCGGGATCAACAACGGAGGCCGAATATGTTGCTGCTTCAGAAGCGTCTCAGGAAGCAGTTTGGATGAAGGAGTTCATATCCGAACTAGGAGTGGTGGCAAACGCGTTGGACCCAATGGTGATCTATTGTGACAACAATGGTGCCATTGCCAATGCCAAAGAGCCAAGGTCTCACAAGCATTCCAAGCATATTAAGCGCCGGTTTCACTCCATCCGCGAGCATGTCAAGGATGGAGATATAAAGATTTGTAAAGTACATACGGATCTCAATGTAGCAGATCCGTTGACTAAAACTCTCCCTAGAGCAAAACATGATCAACACCAGAACTCAATGGGTGTTAGATTTATCACTATGTAACTAGATTATTGTCTCTAGTGCAAGTGGGAGACTGAAGGGAACACTACAAGGAATCTGGCTATATATGACCCTCCATTTTTGTCACAGAATCGTCATAGTAGTCCGTTTATGACGATTTTATGACGATTTTGAGATCGTCGAAAGCTGGGCGTCGCAAATGAACTATAACGACGTTTTTGATAAAATCGTCATAACCGTCTATGACGATATTGAATCGTCATAAAGTCTATGACGATCCAATATCGTCATGGGCCATCTAGTCTGGCCAAGTCAGATCTTACGTGGCCGATCCTACGTGGCAAAATTGTGACGAAATTAAATCGTCTTAAATCAAAATCAGCCCAGTCCATTTCTAGGTTCCATGTGGGCTCGGCCCAACTATTCTAGATTGTTTTTCATACTATTCTGGATTGTTTTTCATACCAAATCTGGTCAGCTACATGGGCCAAGCCCAACATTCTGGCATATTTATTTCTTTTGCATGGGCCTTTTATATGGATAGATTCTTACTTTTGGCCTTCTTATTTTGGGCTGGTCCCACCAGTAACATGGGTCCCAGTTAATCCCACTTATTACTGTCTGTTTTCTTATGTTTTCACAGTAATTAAACAGATAATAATTTAACCAAGACCAACATAATATACAAAATTAATTTGATTCAAACATGTCACATTTACGAATAATATTTCTGATAACATCAGAACATTACAATCAAACACATCTCACATCAGGTGGAGCAACCAAAATACAATCAAACTTTCAGACAGTACACAAGCTAGCTATTTTTGATATTTTAGAACTTCTTCACACTTCCACTTTGTCTAACTTATTCAGCATTGGCACCAACGACCTGTAAAACATCACATTCATCCAAAAAAATAAGGACTGAGTTCATATAAATGGATATATTGATAGAAGGCGATACAAAATGTGCTTATGTATGAACAAAATAGTATAACATAAGTGAGAGGCCATAGCATGTGCAAAACAAACTTAACGAATGCAGGCATATCCATAGGCAACACATGATGCATGCATCAAGCATAAGGCCCATATATGTTTGAGAAAGACCAATGCAGAGAGAATCTGATCAAGTACACATTAGAAAACTAGGTATAGATTATTACTATGAATAACAAGCAATTTGGAAGGTATAGATTATTACAGAATCTGAAATTTCTTGATTCAGTTTCTTTAATGCACCAGGTACAAAATGTGCATAAGAGAGAAGGCAGGGAAAGGTGCACATGTATTGTAGCATGATTGCAGGGAAGGATGCAGGGCATCGAACTTAGTAAAAGCAACCAGTGCATCAAACATGTATATACAAGAATGCATACCGAGTTGTGCCAGCACTAACATGCTAATAAGAGAGGAGGGATTGAAGTGGCAGTTGACTCACAGTTTCTAGGCATCGGTGGACAAGATAGAGAGTATGATGTAGAGCTTGCGGTAGATGTTGAACACTCTCTGAAAGTCATTGAAGACGGTCTTGAGCTGCACACCGAGCATGTGTTGGGGGAGAGCAGCGCAATAACCATATCATCTTCTTTCTTGCACGGCCTGATGTAATCAACTCAAAATACAAGGCATAAAAGCTCAAAGATATGATCAACTTAAAGCAAACCTAATAAGCAGCAACATAATTTATTCTCTCATGAACACTAAGTAGAGACAACAAATGTGATACATAGATAAATTTAGAGCTGAATGTCACTACTACCAACTTATTAATTTTGCACAGAACAACTCTAGCAAAATATAAGGGTCAGTACCTTAAAACTTTGAGATGTAACAACCAGGATTCATGCTACAATGTTGACCTACCTATCATATAGCTACAGGACCGCACAATTAGTTTTTGATCTAACCAAGCACATGATTCATGTTTATTCCTAACAATGGTCTTAGTGGAAATCCCCCACTTTCTTTCACGGCTCCACACTTCCAACTTTTTTAGGCCTGGAGCTCCTGTAAAAGAGGAAGCACCACATTTTCAATCTCTATGAAGGGAACACTCAACCTGGTAAATCACTTATAAAAACATACTACCAGTATTCTACAAGCATCTACTTTCCCTAAAACAGATGGAATCAAACAGTGAAATAAGCACCATTTATTGTGAAAGGCAATGTCATATGCAAAACCATAGAAGATCAAGTAGTTCAGATGCATCATGTTCAGGTTTGTGAACTAAATATGAAAAGCCACACTAAGCAAGTCTAGTACAATTTGTGGCAATCAATAATACAGAGCACAACCAAAAGCTTCGACCATCTTCACCAAAGAAAAATACAGAGAAGAGGCAGCGCAATCTTACCACTATCGCAGGCATCTTACTACAAGTACTAGTAAGATGATAAATGAAGATGATAGTATCTAGTAAAGCAAAAAAAATAAAGGTTATAAGTTAAGCCTTTATTAAACAAACTGCAGGTCTGAAACATGTCTGGCAGATAAAACTATACTAGGAGGAACAAAGTTTCTATTCATCGGCACAACTACTGATAAGTCACATTAAGCAAGTGAAGTATAATTTGTATAAATCAATAATACAGAGAACAACCAAAAGCTCCAGTCATCCTGACCAAACAAAAGTACATGAGGATGTTGAGCGGGAGTACCTTAGTGTTTAAGTCAGCGGTGAACTTGCACATGTAGTCAGTGGCGGCGAGGTTCCTGCGCTCTTGCGGCGCCCTTGCAGCTGAAGATGGACGGCAACATCTTGGTCCTTGTTCTCCACGTACTCGTGCAAGAACTCCGCGAGCTCGGCATCCACCTCACTTTCCTGCAGAAACGCCAGGCGGAGCATTGAACCCCAGGACGCGGTCGGCGCGGGCGACCTCGACGATGAGGCTGAGGTGGAGGCGCGACCCTTGCTCGAGCGCCTCGACCCGCTGGAAGAGGGACGTGTCAGGGCCCAGCTCTGCGGCGCCGTCGAACAGGGTGGCGTCGATATTGATCTCCTCGGTCCCGCGGTGGGATGCGCGGAGGCGCACCCACTGCTCCCCTGGGCGGTCCTCCACGGTGAAGGACTTGAAGCCGGTCGGCGGCTGCGAGAGGGCGGAGGGCGAATGAGGTGGGGGATCATCGCGTAGTGCGGAGTGGAGGGAGGAGTGAGGGGGAGGGGTGGGGTGGTACCCGGTTGGGAGGGCGGCGGTCGGAGATGTAGGAGATCTCGGAGCGCAGGAGACGGAGGAGGCGTTCGTCGAATGGGGAGCGCAGGGTCGAATGGGGATCTTGGTCCATGGCAGCCACGAGATCTTGGAGGGGGACACCGTGGACTTGGCTGTGGCAGGGGAGGACGGGATGGAGATCGCGATCTAGAAGATGAGCAAAGTGGCGGCGGGGTGGTGGGAGGGAGGTAGGTCGGGGTAGTTAGGGTTAGGGCGGGGACCTGGGAGCCTGGGAACCACACGTGGGGATTTTTCTTTTACCTTTCTTTAAAATGGTTATAGGTGCGGTGCTTTTCTGGTAGTTGGATCGTCTCGTGGACGTCTCATATCGGTTTCCTGGGGCCGATCCATGGGTAGGCAAGTCCTCCCTCCTGATTGGCTGAATATGGGTGTTTATTTTATGAGTGCAAAAACAGTTTGTTTTGTTAAATATCTACCAAATGAATTTTTCAAAATTCTACCAACTTATTTTAAAAAAATACTAGACCACCTTAAATAGACAATGTCCCAACCGGGGTATCTCAAACCTTTCCGTTCACCCTTGGCGAAAAATACAAATTCCTGCCGAATCGGTAGGAAGTGGGTCCGGGTTGAACTACACGTGCATTATCTAATGCTCATGATTTTTTGAAAAAATCGGTTTTAGACTCACAATATGATGTTTCTTCAGAGATCCATCGAAATTTTCACGAGGCCTAGCACCTAGATAAGAACCTTCACGCCCGCCGTTTTGACCATAGTTTGAAACGGGCATAAAAAATTCAAAAACGGTCTGAACAATGTAAATCTTTTGCGTGGTGTCATATTATATGACATAGTTGCAAGGAAAAATACCAAACTTGGTAAATTGGGTATGTTATGGCTAGAATCAGGGCATAGTTTGTGATAATGTGCCCATATTGTGCACACATATGTATCATGGCATGGAGAACAATGTTGAAGGAGGAAGTTTTCCTTTTCGACGCACGGAAAAACCATTTTCCATTTTCCGAGCGCAAAAAACGGGGCGTTTTGTGAAGCAACCACCAAATGACAGTTTTAGAATGGTACCGCCACATTTTGTAAAAATATTAGACCACCTTACATGGACAATATCCCAACCGGGGTATCTCAAACCTTTCCGTACACCCCTGGCGAAAAAGACAAATTCCTGCCGAATCGGTAGGAAGTGGGTCCGGTTTGAACTACAGGTACATGATCCGATGCCCATTATTTTTTGAAAAAATGTGTTTTAGACTCGCAATATGATATTTATTTAGAGATCCAATGCAAGTTTAGCGAGGCCCGGCCCTGAGCTAAGAACCTTCGTGCCCGCCGTTTTGACCATAGTTTGAAACGGGCATAAAAAATAAAAAACGGTCCGATCAACGCAAATCCTTCGCGTGGTGTCTTATTATGTGACATAATTGCAAGTAAAAATACCAAACTTGGTAAATTGAGTATGTCTCAAAAAACCCTTCACAAAATGACCTATCATGTTCGAGGTTTCGTGGCTTTCGGGTCAAATGACCAATGTTATGGCTAGAATCAGGGCATAGTTTGTGATAATGTGCCCATATTGTGCACACATATGTATCATGGCATGGAGAACAATGTTGAAGGAGGAAGTTTTCCTTTTCTACGCACGGAAAAACCATTTTCCATTTTCCGAGCGCAAAAAATGGGGCGTTTTGTGAAGCAACCACCAAATGACAGTTTTAGAATGGTACCGCCACATTTTGTAAAAATATTAGACCACCTTACATGGACAATATCCCAACCGGGGTATCTCAAACCTTTCCGTACACCCCTGGCGAAAAAGACAAATTCCTGCCGAATCGGTAGGAAGTGGGTCCGGTTTGAACTACAGGTACATGATCCGATGCCCATTATTTTTTGAAAAAACGTGTTTTAGACTCGCAATATGCTATTTCTTTAGAGATCCAATGCAAGTTTAGCGAGGCTCGGCCCTGAGCTAAGAACCTTTATGCCCGCCGTTTTGACCATAGTTTGAAACAGGCATAAAAAAATAAAAACCGGTCCGATCAATGCAAATCCTTCGCGTGGTGTCTTATTATGTGACATAATTGCAAGGAAAAATACCAAAATTGGTAAATTGAGTATGTCTCAAAAAACCCTTCACAAAATGACCTATCATGTTCGAGGTTTCGTGGCTTTCGGGTCAAATGACCAATGTTATGGCTAGAATCAGGGCATAGTTTGTGATAATGTGCCCATATTGTGCATACATATGTATCATGGCATGGAGAACAATGTTGAAGGAGGAAGTTTTCCTTTTCGACGCACGGAAAAACCATTTTCCATTTTCCGAGCGCAAAAAACGGGGCGTTTTGTGAAGCAACCACCAAATGATAGTTTTAGAATGGCACCGCCACATTTTTTAAAAATATTAGACCACCTTACATGGACAATATCCCAACCGGGGTATCTCAAACCTTTCCGTACACCTCTGGCGAAAAAGACAAATTCCTGCCGAATCGGTAGGAAGTGGGTCCGGTTTGAACTACAGGTACATGATCCGATGCCCATTATTTTTTGAAAAAACGTGTTTTAGACTCGCAATATGCTATTTCTTCAGAGATCCAATGCAAGATTAGCGAGGATCGGCCCCTAGCTAAGAACCTTCAAAACCCTAGTTTCAAAATCATATTTTGAATTATGATATTGTCCCTACTATGGACTAATATGGGATTAGTACATCCACAATTTAAAGTAATCATACTATTCATAATTAACATCCTAGTATGATCTAATAAAATTTATAAAAATTTAGAGATAAAAATCAATTATTTTGGAGTTATTATGATAAAGATACACAATAATTATGAAAAAAAACAAAAACAAAAAAAACCTAACCGGACCTAATCTACTGCGCTCAAGGTCAAAGGCCGCCCAAATATACCTTCCCAACGAGGCCCATTAGGGGAAACCTGGCCTCTAGGCCCAGTTTCGATCGCGACTTATAGTTAAATTGGCGGAGCGCGGTTATGCGACAAGTAAGGTGTGTTGGTCTAGTGGTTAGATGCCTTCTATTTCTAGGGAGGTCTGTGGGTCGAGTCCCCTTGCAGCCCATTTTTTGCATATTTTTCTTGATGCGCACGTGAGGTCAATTAGTGGGGTTTGCATACATGGAACCAAATATTGACACATAGATATGTCACATATGAAAAAACTAACACATAGACATGCCACATAGATGAAAATGCTGTGGAAAATTATTTTGAGGGTCATATTATTAATCCTTGTATTTTTATAAGAAGAAAACATATATCATTTGTTATTTTTGGAATTAGAAAATAAAAGATATGAATTATCTTACTTAAAACCTTTTTATTCATTTTACGTACAAAATGACAGAAAATTACACCATTTGTCTCTATACCAGGTCTTCAAAGCCCAATGGTCCGTTCAGTCCGTTTGAAAATTCTAAAAAGGAAAAAAATGCGGAGCAGGAAAAGCGAATTCTCGATACGTAGAAGCCCAGGCCCAATAGTCCAGCTTAATTTAGCTAAATAGTTCGCGCGACTTATTGTAGACATCTATGGTGTTTCCCTGGTGGTTGCTATCTCATTGAACAAGGAGTAGGGTGCGGGTTCGATTCACCGCGGCGACGTTTTTTGCCAATCTTTTTCATGGACGCGCGCATATAGTATGCTACGTAAAAAAAGACTCACACGTGGACAATGCATATTTCTATGCCACATAGCTAATAACTGACACGCAGACATGCAAATTGCCCACATGGGCGCCTACTTATTTCAATTTTCTTATTTTAGACATTATAACCAATTTAAATCGTCGTAATCAGCTGCAAATTAAGTCATAGACTATGTCTGTTATATTATGACGATTTTGGCTAGTACAATTATGACGTTTTTGGGTCAAATCGTCTTAATTTTTCAGGGCTTTGAACCATTCGGATGGCTTAAGACCATTTGGTGCAAAATCGTCATAGATCTATGACGATTTTGTTCAGGGTCATTATCAGAAGGTCATAGTTTGTGTAGAGGTCTCAACCCAATAAGGTTGATCCCTCCTGTGTTTTACAATGCTAGTCCCTGGATCAATAGCTAGCATCCACAGTTAAGATGTAATATCAAGATAGAAGGGTCATAATATAAATTTATAACCAGGAATAACATAAGTTTATTACATCAAACATAGCTCATATTGCTATTACATTACATTTGCAGCGGAATAACTATAAGTATGGGTCCATCATCTACAAAGTGCCACAGGCAGATGTTGGTTGTAGACTTTGTAGTCCTAGTCAATCAAACAATCTTCATTTTAAAACAATCAACCTGCAACATTACAAGTTACAGCCATAAGGGTCAATACATTTTGAATTGTATTGGCAAGCTTCACTTTTTATGTATAATATGAGTGGATCCTATCATTATATGCATATTTGGCTAAGTAGAGTTTAAGGTTTATTTGCATAAAGCAACATTTTATCCTATCTTTTCAAAAGGGTTTTTAAAGTCTTTTTGTCAAATTTCTTTTCCAAGTTCCTTGAACTCCTTGGTAGAAACTCAAGTGTTCAAATCCTTGTCAAAACCTCTTGAGCACCTTGGTAACCCCAAGTGCATCAAATTTTATAAAATCTCATGAGTTCCTTGGTAAAGCCCCAAGTACATCATGCTCTTGTGCACCTTGGTAACCCCAAGTGCAACAAGCATTACAAAATCTCTTTGAATTCCTTGGTAGACACACAAGGGCATCAAGTTTTTATATTAGAAGTTGGAATGTCGAGATCTCCCATGGTTCAAACTTTAGTTGCTCAGTATTGTCCATAACCGGGGACACGGCTAAGTACTTAGATTTATTTACTTCTGCAGAAGGAGTACACTTTACCCACATGACACAATCCCATCTTGTTGCCACCAGTGGCCTACTGGATTAGTGCTCACCAAGATGGAGTACTGGCAGATTGAGAATGTGACGAAGTCTTTCCAAAAGGTCCTCCCATACATCATTGCTAGCTTTGTCTTCAGCCCCCATGAAGCATTCCAGATCCCCATGTCCAGTAACTAAAGACAATGCATGGGTCTTCCTAATGTAATTGACTAAGCCAGAGCCATAATATCATGTGGTTGTACATGGAAGCCACAATTGGAGAAGCATGTTTGATCTCTAAGTTTCCTAGGTGGTTTTCTTTTGGAGCACAACACAAAGTGAATGCCATAGACATGGTTCTCTTTTGTTGCCACCTTCTCCAAAACTTAAAGTATCCTCCACCTAGGTGGTTCATTGAGTCCTTGTTTTATTATGTAAAACACAAGTCCTTTTCTCAACCTTTGTAAAATCTCAACATGTATCTCTTTTTCAAAGTATAGCATATAGCATGGCTAAGCATGTACAACTTCAATATTTTCACTAAGGAATGTGTAGGGAATCCTATTAGGATTTTAGCATAGCATAAGTATAAAATGTCTTTCATGCATGTTTTCATAATCCACTAAGTATAATGAAAATAGTAGGACTTTTGTATGATAGTGTAACTTGCCTTTTTGTTTAGGGAATGATAGTCACTTCTTGATCTTGCTAGTCTCACATTTTGCTAATTTTACTACAATCAAACAAGCATAGTATCAAGTAGCATTCCACTATTCAAACAATAATTCACATACACATAGCAATGGTTCCTAAGTCTTGTAAAAAGAGGGTTCTATTGCAAAGTTGGTCTCTACTAGGTTTATAAATTTTGTAAGGTCTACATTGGTCATTTACCAAAATGGCAAAGTCATTTGCAATTGGGTTTTATCCTAAGACTATTTTAAAATTCATTCATCATTTTATGTGGTGAAAATTATTCTTATCCAAACAAAACTTTAGGTTTTGCACCAAGTAAGTTGCTCTTGGCAAGGCTTGGTGTTTTGGGTCAGTAAGTTTGGTCCATAACACTTTCCCAAAGTTTTCCTTGCAAAAACTTTTCCATGATAAAATTTAATGAGTTTTATTTGGCTAGAAAATGACTAAGTTAACTAATTCATCTTAAATTACACAAAATCATTTTTAACACTATGGGTTGGTTCCTAGGGTTAGTAGGGTCACATAAATCCATTTCGCAAAAATTTAATCCTAAAATCAATTTTAAACAATTTTTATACTCTAAATAAGTACACAAAAGTTTCTGTAATTTCCAACAAGCTAACAGATACTATTTTCAAAACTAAGGCCATGATTATTTAGGTCTTGCTCTCCTGAATCCATTGATATAAAATTTGCTAAATTTGGACGTGTGGATCAAAAGTTATAAGGATTTGAAAATCACAACTAAATCTGTTTTCAAATCTGTTTTTAAACAGAACAGGGGACACGCGTCGTAATTTAACTGGCTGGTACCGGTTCGCCGCGGATCACGCTGTGGAGCGTTTGATCTAGTCAGATCGAGTGGCTCTGATCGAGTACCCTTTTGCGTTTAAGTGATCTATCTGATTCGTTCGATCCTGATCTAACGGCTACCACTGCCTGGTCACAGATGGGCGGCGCTGCGCGGCGGCAGACGGCGGCGGCGCTCTGGCGGTGGAGTTCCGGCTAACACAGGAAGCGATAGAGAGGGAGGAGTGGCTCACAGTGATCGTCGAGGTACGGGGATGCTCAACCTGCTCGCTTCGGTCGAAGGGGCGCACGGGGTTGTCTTAGATTGCTCGCCGGAGTTAGGGCTGGCGTCGGATGGCTCTGTCCGCGGTCGAAGGTGATGCTGTAGATCACACGGGGGCAAGACAGGAGCATGGTCAGGTGGGTAAGACTAAGGAGAAAATGCTCGCGTGATCGAGGAGCAGAGGGGCGGTCGAATTTCACCTGGGAAATGCGCCGGAGTCGGAGGCAGTCGCGGCGGTGCTCGGAGTTTGTCGAGGACGGTGTTCTGGGAAGCTCGTGGTCGAACGAAGAGCACAAGGAGGTTTTTCTGGGAGTGGAAAAGCTGTAAGTGTGCTCAGGGAGGATCGGGGTGGTGTGTGTTGGCCGCAATCGGAGATAGGAGCTCGTCGGGGACAGCGGAGTTTGAGGAGGAATTGGAGCGGCCTGGTGGCGAAGAGAGGTGGGCGTCTGCGGGGAACGGAAGGAAAGGAGCTGGCGTTTTATCGTGCACAGTCAAGGTGTGTAATGGTGGCGGCATTATGACGAATTAAGTCCGCGGAATTACTGCAGGAAACGGCGACGAGGGAGGAAGAAGGGGTCGCGCGGGTGAGGACGATGAACAGGAGCGGTGGGGTCCTCTGTCAGTGGGAAAAGAAACGAGGGGGAGGTCCACCTGTCATTTTCTGTGCGGGTTAGATAGTTGGTTCGAATCGTTTTCTGCGGGGTAGAGAGCTGGGCTGGTTGGTGGGCTTATTGGGCTGCCTGGGCTGGGTCGATTTTTTTTTATTCTGTATTCTTTTCCTTTTCTATTTTATTTTCTGTTTTGAATTCAACCAATTATTCAAACAATCAAACAATACTCAAATTAATTCAAACAACAACAAACTTTTTATTTGAATTTGGTTATGTTTATCAGCATAATCCAAATCCAAAATAAAACAATATTTTCATTCTTTTTAAGATATTTTTAATATAAAATAGATTATAGTTATTTAATCAAATATGATATGATTTATTTAATAATTCTTCATTTAAATTCCAAACACTTTCAAATCTAAATCAGTAGGTTTATTTGGAAATAAAGAATATTTGGAAGATTTGTTTTAAAATAAAATAACCTCTTATTTTTGGGTCCATTAGTAATTAAATAAAATGGGCCTTAGTTATTAAAATAGAGTTTGATTCTATTAATAAAATCTTTATTTGAAACCTAAATATTTTCCAAACCAAATCAGTAGGTTTTATTTGGAAGTATTAAATACTTAGAAAACATTTTATTATAGAGTCCATTAAATAATCATAGACTTTTATTATTAAATCCACTTGGGTCTGTTTTAATGAGAAAATTTATTTTAAAAACTAAAATAAAGTCAAAACATTTTAGTAGGTTTTATTAGAGAATATAAATTACTTGGGAAACCTATTTAAATTAATTTATTAAGTTTTGATGTTTTAATTAAAATGGTGAAATCTTTCATTTAAAAGAGTTTGGATATTAATTCCTTGTTATTTTATTTTAGCAAATCTTTATTATTTTTAAATAACCCTTGCTACTTTAAAAATGTTTTTAATTCTCAAAGCTTGGCCAAGGATTTTATCTAATTCAAATGGGTTTGAGGTTCCATTTAAATTCAAAAGGTTTCTTCTGGCTCTGAAATTCAAACAAAGTTTTATTATATAAATTTATTTTCTCATTACAAGGTTTGGAAAATCTTGGGATGTGACAGTTTGCCACATTTTTTGTAGTGGAATATGCCCTGAGAGGCAATAATAAAGTGTTTATCATGTGTATTCCAAGTATATGATAGATGTTTATTTTGCATGCTATAATTGTATTAATACGGAAACGTTAATACATGTGTGTTTAATAAACAAACAGAAAGTTCCTAGTTATGCCTCTCTCATAAACTAGCTCATTGATTAACAAGATGATCAAGGTTTCCTGATTATGGACATTGGATGTTGTTAATAACGGGATCACAACATTAGTGTAATGGTGTGATGAACATTCATCCGAAGTATAGCATTACGATCAAAGTCATTGAGTTTATATTGCTATAACAACTTATGAAGTGATCCTAATCCTTAGACCATGAGATCATGTCAATCACTAACACCGGAAGAGTTTCTTGATAACATCAAACGTCACACCGTAACAGGGTGATTATAAAGATGGATTCAGAACTAATAAAGTGTTATGTTGAGGCTCATGGATCGAGAGTGGAATTTATTCATCCCGATGACGGATAGATATACTCTGGGCCCTCTCGGTGATATCACATTGATTAGCTTGCAAGCAAGTGATTTGATCACTAGAATGTTATATCACAGGAACGAGAAAAGAGTGCATGTCGGTAACGAGATCAAACTAGGTATGGAGATACCGATGATCGAATCTCGGACATGTAATATATAGTGAAACAAAGGGATTAAGATACTAGCGTAAAAGGTTCCGACGATCACAAGAAAGTCATCGTTGAATGTGTGGGAGTCAGTATGGGTCTCCAGATCCCGCTTCTGATTATTGATCCGAGAGGGGTCTCGATCATGTCCGCATTATTCACGAACCGTAGGGTGACACACTTAAGAGACATCGACATCCAATTGGAGCAAATGTTTCATGCCGAAAGAATGAACAAGCGCAGGAATTTATTTCACTAGATACCGAAACAGGTTTTTGGGTGAAATTGCATAAAGTGGTTATGCATGTGAAATAGAATTCTAGCAAGGGGTTATTTGTGAATGTTTTTCATTAAAGTAATTGACAAAATTCTGAATAAAATAAAAGAGTTTTATTTAATGAGAGTTTGCATTAAATTTGGTGGAAATTTAATGGGAATTTGAGTGGACTTTTGAGTGGAGGGATTTTAAAGGGAATTTTGTGAGTGGAGTGTCCACCCACATGAATGAAGGAGGGGAGGGGGCAGCCCCCATGGCCGGCGGCCACCCCCTTGGGTGGCCCCCCTCCTCCTATAAAAGGAGCCCCCCTCCTCACTTGTCTCTCACACCTCCTCGTGAAGGATCTCTCTCCCCCTCTAGAATTTATCCCCCATGGTCTCGGACTAGCGAGATACATGTCCTCGGTGGCTATTCGGCAAGAAAGAGTTGTGCTTCCGCTGCATCGCTGGAGCGAGGAGGCGGAGGTTGCTCGGTGCCTCGAACGTGTGTGCGAGCACGGATGCGCTGCTGATTTGCGGCGCTAGGACTTCCTCTCGATCTTGAGATCGGCAAGAGATCGTCTACATCAACCACGAGTTGAACTCGTTAAGCTTTGTCGGTCTTCAAGGGTATGTTCTCTACGGATATACATCCGCCCGTTGTTTGTATCTAGTAGATAGATCTTGGTATATAGTTCACATCGTAGGAAAATTTTTGTTTTCTATGCTGCGAACCCTACATTAACCACATAGTTGGCCTGGCAATGCCTTCATAGGACTTGATCGTCTTGTCAATCCGAAAACCTTTGGGGTAAGTTCTGGCCCGTATTACTAGGCCAAAGCAACCTGGTCCTAGGTATTGTCCTTCCCGTGATTCGTAGATCTTGTCCAGAGGAGAACGTGCATCATACAGCTCTAGGTTTCCTTTGTTCTTGTCGCCGCCATTGGGAGGGCTACGTGAGCGATGTGGTCCTCCTCCGCCATGGTGGATACTAGGGGGCGACAGTGGCGGAGGCGGATGTGGGTAGCCTTCTTGCTGTTACCCTCATGCGACCCCTCGCGCCTGTCACGATTTCTTGTCGGACACGGACGGTCATGGTGCGACCTTATCATATGCCCGTTGTTGCCACTGCACTCTCTATCACGCCGATGCTGCTCCACATTGCCGTGGATGATGATGCCACCTTGGGGACGTCTAGGTGGAGGCATGCTCGTGTGATGGTGAGCCTTTGGGGATTCGTGATGCCGGCAATGTCGGGGCGGTGGGGACGAGCGACAAGGCTGAGCCTTTGCCTCCGTGGTCGGAGGATATGGGGATAGTGTCGGTCCTGTTGCGTGCATCCCTCCGTCTTTGTTCTGATGAACCTGTTTGAGATCCGACATAGTGAGGAGATCTTTCCTTGTGCTGTTTAGGAGCGCTATACTGACAATATGCCAGGTCATACTCCAGCCTCTGAGAGGTGGCCTTTTCCTGCTGTTTGACAGCCATGGCGACAAGGTCATAGACCCGATCCACAGCTGCGGGTGATCTATAATGCTCTAGTAAAGTTTTGGCGACGTCCAAGTTGAGGGCGGGCTTAGGAATGACTTGTTTTCCATCTTTGTCAATTTATAGCTTATCTTGTGCCGGCTTCGAAGGAGCCCACCCCAAGTTGCGTTGTACGCCAAGATCGTTGATGACTGAGACAGAGCCTTCTTATTCTTCTGCTGCTTGAGAAATTTCTTGTATTCTGTCTCCATGGCTTCAGCCGCCTCGATTGATTTCTACGCTTTAGCCAGATCTCGGTCTAACTTTGCGCCTTGCTCCGTGATGGAATGTGCCTCCTCCAGTAGCTGCTGGCATTTCTCAACGAGCTGGACGACGTTCTGAATATGGTCCATGGTCATAGGCTTGACGAGCAAATTACCGTACATCACACTATTAGCCGGAGTGATTTGGGCGGCCGCAGACATAGATGGTGGTGGCGACAGATTTGCGGCATTAGCGTTGCTAGGCCCGGTGGCAAGTTCATGCGGCTACTGCAGGAGGATAGCCGGAGGAGGCATAGCCTTTGCTAGAGTATCTTCGGCATTGTTGGATGGTCCCTTCCCGGTGTCCCGTGGCTTGGGCGGCGTTGCTCCGGTTTTTTGGTCTTCTTATATCACACTCTTGATGGCGACTAGCACCTGATGGGAAGTGACGACCTTATCGGCGTGTTCCTCGCGATTGATCTCCTCCATCTCCTTCAAGGAAGTGTCGAGTTCTTCCATCTTGACATCAACTTCCTCTGATTCCATGTTGATGTCGGCATAGAGTTCGTCCAGGACGGAGTCGGAGGGAGCAGGAGCTTCTTCGATGGCAGAGGACGATGCTGAGGAAGCGGGACTATTAGGCGGTGGCGGCGGTGGACCGGGTAAGGCGACAGGGCCGGCCTGGGCCACTTCATCGGGAGCGGCAAAACAGTTAACAGTGTCAACCATCTGGGTGATAGTTAGGTTCCCTGTGTCCTGCTGGCTCCTGAGCGTATATCGGAGAAGTGTGTCACGCGCTAGCCCTTTGATGAAGTGGTAGATTGCGTCATTGCTGGGATAGCCCTCCAAGTCGGCCCTCAACCGGAGCCATCTGGCGAGCTAATATTGGGGGTTCTCACCATCTCTCTGAATGCAACGAGCCAGATTGAAGATGGTCACGACATCGACAAAGTGTGATCGCTTCTTTCCAGATGCACGGGCTAACCCGATGGATTTGCATTGATCTTCCACCATTATATCCCATAAAGGGGCGGTTTGGGTGGGCCTTGAATTTATCCGATCTAAGCTGGCAAACTCCAAAGAGAGATCCGACTTCGATCATTCCGCACACTTGTCCTGCCCGGAGGCAGTCCATGCAGGCCTTGACGATCCTCCGACTTCCTAGGAACTAGAGCCTGAGCCGGTTTCGTCGATAAAGAGATGGATGTACCCGATCAGAACAATTGAGCAGCATGTGGGGTTCGACTTCGCCGGAATTCAGAACTCATCGGGTGGGACGATCAGAATGTTGTCGGATAAGAGGACACGCCCAATGGCTACGGTGTTTCCGATTCCCGCAAAGAGATTGGACCTCGCCTGGTATAGAGCTTCAAGCGCATTTTTTCCCATGGTGGGCGCCATCTGTCATGGTATTACCGATGAGTACGACATGGTGGGTTACTCACGGAGTGTGTTTAGAGAGGTGGGGGAAGGTGGTGAGTTGGTGGGTACGAGGTAACACAGCTTACCCTGGTTCAGATCCTACATTGGTGGCAGAATCCTACTCATGCTATAAATCACTATAATGGCAATACGTCGAGTTATAGAGATAGGTTCGCGGTGTGAGGTGTGTAAATCGATGTGCCTTAAAGGCTCCTAGAGGTCCGACTTATAAAGGCGCCAGAACCTAGGGTTACAGGGAAAGTCCTAGCTGGACAGGTTACAGAGTTCTACACTAACACAAACTATTATTACGTGTCTTGAACTCCAAGGCTCTGGGTTGGAATGTGTATGCACCGTTGCCTTCCTTTATCCAGCATGGTCCTCCCTTATAGATCCATCTAACTAGGATGCCAAGCAGGCCATTGGCCTTGCTACCAACTATGGGCCACCCAGGTTAGCCGGATTTGATACATGCAATGGTGATACCCATTTAGCATATCCCCAACACCCACCACGACGCACTTCCTCATCTTCCGCACATGTGCATTGAGAGGTACAAACTATTGCCTTTTACATTGGCCAGATCTTTGGGTGGCTCGCCGGAGACCTTGCCGGAGCAGAAAAGTTTTTGGTTTTTGGCCTGGCTCTGCAGGTAGTCCAATAGTGGTATCAGAGCATCAGCTCTAGTTTTTTGGCCTAGTTCTTGCGCATGTGATGTGCTAGTAGGAAATATTGGATCTTTCTTGTTGTTTTCGTTTTTCCTTTTTGATCTATTTTGATCTAGGGAAGTGGCCAGATCTGGTTTGTCTTGGCCAAGAAGTTGGTCAAAACCGGTCCAGATCCGAGTGGGAGATCACGTGGCTGATGTCCATGATCAACCACTAAATTTTCTTTTTCTTGTTGGACAAGAATAGGACAGCTGTACCCTGTAAAAAGTTAAAGCTTAAAGTTGGCTTTTGTAAGACGTAAAGGTTCTGACTTGCGGTTTCCATTTGCTTCTTTTTCCCTCAAAAAAGGTCTAGTCGGATTACCCCGCCATTTGCTGCAACACTACAAGTCTGATATTTTTGGTTAGTGGGATCATATTGCTGGGGCACTACCAATTCTCTTCGATAAAGTGTGAGAGATTCAGACTCTCTCTCAAGCAGGGTACTTGGTAGCTAGATGGAGCTATCACAATAGTTGTGGGCTTCAGGGTAAAGAGGGTGTTCGGACAATCCCATAGGAATTGGATAGAGATCCGATGCAGGGTGTTGCCTACTCGAAAGGTTCTTAGGCTAGCATTTACGCATTGGCTCGCTAGTCGAATAACTAAACGGGATCCTAAATCACTATCGATTGTCTAAGGGATATCAGTATTAGTGGGAGTGTGCACGATTAAAAGGATCTTTTTTGTTTTATTTTAGAACCCTTTCTCCTATTATGAATGCATTGTCTTAAGTGTTTTGCATCTTTCGTTTGTAGATGGCACCTACTAGCACCGTTCAGATTTCCAGCTTTGCGTTGCGTACTATCCTTGAGAAGGACAAGCTGAATAGAACCAACTAGTATTGTAACTTGGGAATCGTTCTCAAGCAAGAGAAGAAGGAACATGTCATGGACAATCCAATTCCAGATGAGCCGGGCAGTGATGAGTCTAATGCTATAAGAATCGCTTTCCTCCAAGCTCAGGATGAGTCGAGGGAAGTCAGCTGCCTCATGCTCGCTCACATGGATCTGGCACTACAGTAGTAGTTCGAGAATGTTGAGGCATATGGTATGATCGTTTCCCTCAAGAGAATGTTTGAGACGCAGGCTAGGACGGAGAGGTACAATGTCTCCAGAGCCTTGCTTGGTTGCAAGCTAAAAGACAGAGATGCACTGGACCCACACATGATCAAGATGGTCAGATATGTGTAGTCCTTGGATCGTTTGTGTTTTCCCTTGAATGAAGAGTTCGCTGCCGACATTCTCATGAATTATCTTCCTAGTACCTATGGTCCGTTCATTTCGAACTACCATATGCACGGCATGGATAACAAACTGGCAGAACTGCAAGGGATGTGTTGTGGATATACCAAATAGGTATACCTACGTCATAGTCTCATACCGGTAAGCCCGGGTGGCCCACATATGGTGGTTAGGCCTATGGCCTAACCAGGCGGTCCAGTTACTGATAGACAAGACGGAGGTCCAGTGGGGATGAAGGAAGGCGACATGGTACCACCTTAGATGGAAGCCAGCGCCTTGGAGGACAAGATAATAGTTTATTTATTAGTCTAGGACTCTGTAACCGTATCCGGATAGAACTCTCCTTATAACCCTAGGTCTTGGCGCCTTTATAAGCCGGCCTACGAGAGCCTTTAGAGAATAGACAAGTGTATTGCACAACTCGTATATAGCAAACTCCACAATCCATGTAACTCGGGGTATTGCTATTATAGTGATTTATAGAAGAAGTAGGATCTCGCCACCGTCGTGAGATCTAAACCTGGGTAAACTATGTCAAGTCGTCCCGGACACTCTCCACCTTACCCCATGTCTTTAAACTCGCCATTGGGATACCCCTAGTTGTACGTGTCGGCAATACCATGACAGTTGGCACCCACCGTGGGGAAAGAGGCGCTTACAACACAGATCCGGCGGGATCCTTCTGTTGGAGATATGCCCAAGAGGCAATAATAAAGTGGTTATTATCATATCTTCACACTTATGATAAATGTTTATATACCATGCTATAATTGTATTAACCGGAAACATTAATACTTGTGTGATTTGTAAACTAAAATAAGAGTCCCTAGTAAAGCCTCTTGTTAAACTAGCTTGTTGGTTAATATATGATCATGGTTTCCTGATCATGAACATAGAGATGTTAGTAACAACAGGATCATATCATTAGGAGAATGATGTGATGGACATACTCCTATAGTTAAGCGTAGCATAAAGATCAAGTCATTTAATATAGTTCAATTGCTATAAGCTTTCTGATACATAGTAACCTAATTCCTTCGACCATGAGATCATGCATATCACCTTTACCGGATGGATGCTTTGATGACATCAAACACCACACCGTAACAGGGTGGCTATAAAGGTGGCATTGAGTGTTCAGAAAGTATTGGTTGAAACACATGGATCAAGAGTGGGATTTGTCCATCCATATGACGGATAGATATACTCTAGGCCCTCTCGGTGGAATGTCATCCAATTAGCTTGCAAGCATGTGACTGGCTCACAAGGGATCACATATCACGGGAACGAGAAAAGAGTACTTATCGGTAACGAGGTTGAAATAGGTATGCAGAGATACCGACGATCATAACCTCGGATAAGTAAACTATCGTGAGACAAAGGGAAATTGGTATCGTATGTAAGTGGTTCATTCGATCGCGAAGTAATCGTAGAAATATGTGGGAGCCATATGAATTTCCAGATTCCTCTATTGGTTATTGTTCGGAGAAGTGTCTCGATCATGTCCGCATAATTCACGAACCGTAGGGAGACACACTTAAGGATTCGACGTTGTTTTGAGTAGTTATGGTATTATGATAAAGAGACCGAATGTTGTTCGGAGTCTCGGATGGGATCCGGGATATCACGAGGTGATCCGGAATGGTCCGGAGAATAAGATTCATATAAAGAAAGTCCCGTTTCGGAGTTCGGAAATGATTCCGGTGAATGTTCTAGAAGGTTCCGGAATGTCCGGCACTCCGGGAGGGGGGAGGGGTACATGAATGTGTCATTACATATTGGAATGATTGCATCATGTACTAAGTGTTCTTGCTGTCCCAAATAAAGGATTAAATTGAATCCTAAAACAGAAAAGTCAAATGTCCAGTTTGAAAGTCAAACGGCTAAAACAAGAAACTGTGGGAAACAAGCAAGAGGAGTTGGGAACCGACTTGAGGGAGGAGTCTCCTCCCCAAGCCGGCGCGCCACCCAAGGCCGACTTGGGGAGGGACTCCCCTCCCCTGGCCGCGCCTCCCACCTATAAAAGGAGGGGCAGGGCCTCCTCCTCTAGACACACAAGTTTCTACCTCTAATCTCCGGTTTAGAGCCGTTCTGGTTTAGAGCTTCTAATTGCTTTAGCCTGCGGTTTAGAGCCTTCTAATTGGTGTGTCTAATCTCTAGACCACTAATAGCCCTCTCTCATAATCCACCATACTCGCTCCGGCTTAAGGCGAAGCCCTGCGGGATCTCCCCTCTACTTCCGGTACCACGCCGTTGTGCTGCCGGAATCGCGAGGAGAGTGCTACAACCTCCGCTGCCTGCTGGAACAAGGGAGAGGAAGGTCTTCGTCGAGTACCGAACGTGTGACCGACTGCGGGAGCGCTGCCGGAACGCAGCGCCGGAAGGATCGTCTACGCTATCTTGAGATCGGAAAGAGTACGACTACATCACCCACGAGAATCTGCTCTCGTTAACCGCTTTGGAATCTTCGAGGGTAAGTTATTCCATCGACTCGTTGCTACAATCTAGTAGATAGATCTTGGCTTGTTTGTTTGTATGCGATAGAAATTTTTTGTTTTCCATGCTACGAACCCCTACAGTGGTATCAGAGCCGTGTCTATATGTAGATTTGTTGCACGAGTAGAACACAATGGTCATTGTGGGCGTTGATGCTTTTATTGTCGATTGCTTCTTGTGTACTTTGCATCTTGCGGTATGTTGGGATGAAGCGGCCCGGGCTAACCTTACATGACATCGTTCATGAGACTTTCTCCACGCTTGACATGCAGCTTGTATTGCATAAGTGGCTTTGCGGGTGCCTGTTTCTCCTAGCATAGTTAAGATCCAATTTACAACGGGTGATTGACAATACTAGTATCAATGTTGTGGTTCTTGTTCGTAAGTTAGAACGACACTTATTGAAAGCCCCAAACCACGTAAAACATGCAAAGAAAATTAGAGGCGTCTAACTTTGTTTTGCAGGGGTGTATAGTGATGTGATATGGCCATGATTGTGATTATATATGATGTATGCAATGTTCCTTATTGTAAGTCGGCAACCGGCAGGAGCCATATGGTTGTCTTTAATTTTGTTAAGACCCGCGTGTCTATTCAAAGAGGTTGTAATAGTTGAAGCCGGTGGACGACAACCATGGTGAAGCTTCATTGACCTTGATGCAATGCCGGTGATGATGAAGATCATGTTCGTGCTTGAAGATGGAGATCAGAAGCACAAAGAAGAAAGGCCATATCATATCACATATTATGAATTGCATGTGATGTTAATCCTTTATGCATCTTGTATTGCTTAGTAGACGACGGTAGCATTATAAGATGATCCCTCATGCACATGAATTTCAAGTCATAAAGTGTTCACCCTTAGTTAGCACCGTTGCTAAAGCTTGTTGTTTTGAAGCACCACGTGATGATCGGGTGTGTTAGATTCTACAAGTGTATACAACGTGAGCAAGCCAGATTTGCTCATGCGGAAACTAAGGTTTGATCTTGACGAGCCTAGCATGTACAGACATGGCCTCAGGAACACGGATTACCGAAAGGTAGAGCATGAGTCATATAGTAGATATGATGAACATGTTGATTGTTCGCCATTGAAGCTATATCAACTCTTGTGATGATCGGTTTTGATGTGGTGGATTTGGTTCGTGTGATCACTAAAACAATGTGAGGGATATTGTTTTGAGTGGGAGTTCACCTAGATTAGTTTAATTAGAACTCAATTTATCATAAATTAAATCAAAGTGAATTTGCATAGTTGTTGTAGTCATTGGCATCCGTTTACCACCTTGCGCTTAGTTATAATTGAGATGATAGAACTATAGAATTCTGGTTAGTTACTTTACGAACTGGTATCGTATTGTTTTGAAGTGTTAATCTAAAGTTTAAAAGTCCTATTGCAAACTTTCAGTAAGTTCCGGTTACTCCATGAAGTTTAATAATTAGTATTAAATCAAGAGTAACAATTCCAAGTGTTAGTATATAAGTATCATGTTTGTCTCCATGATTCTTGATATTCAAAGGATTCTCCTAATATCAAGGTTATCTAAGGATCTGAAAGAGTTGTTTCAGAAACCATGATTTGTGGAAGATATTGTGATATCTAAAACGAAGTTTTGGTTGCAACATGATAGAGTATAATATGGCAAAAGTCATGTTCTCATATTTGATGAGAATTTGCAAAAGGTTGGAGACACTTGTTGTCCTAATCCTCCAAAAGGTTTTGGAGAGCAACATTATACTTGCGATTCACCGTTACAAGCTAAAAGTAGCTTGATCATGGATAAATCCATGATGAGGGTGAATATTTGATGTAGGTAAGATGTTTACTACACCAAGAGATTACTAAAGAAAGGAATTTGAAAGAACACCAAACATTTGATGATAGGTGATCTACTTCAAAGTGCAAGTCCAAAGACATTGGTATTTAATTATACATGCTTTGGATTATGTGTCATATGTTTGACTCCACTATTGATGTTGATAGATTCTTTCAAACAGAAAAGGAAATACTGAAAGAGAATATCATAAATATATGGCAGAAAAGAAAAGACTAGAATTGTTCGGTTTAAGTATATAGATGATATACATGTTATGGCTATATTCTTTGCTTATTAAACAATGTGGTTCTTAAGTATTTGATACTGAATTTGTTGGTGTGAATCGTCATACGAAACAACACAATTCATGAACTACAATGGCCTAAGTAACTAGCAAAAGAATATGTGATGATGTTCATCGAGAACAAATAAAAGGTTATTGTGTTGCTCGTTAAACATCAAAGCTTGCCTTCAAGATTTGTTTTATCAGGTATTATGAGAACAAAAGGGTTGTTCAAATAATTGCTGTAATCCATAAAAGATGGATGATTCACAAATCTCGTTGGAGAAATCACATCCATAAAACTAGTGCTAAAAATGTCGAAAGACAAATTGATTGAAAGATCACTTAGGAAGTGACATTGTTGTTTAAATTATATTGGAAAGAAAAACATGAAGAAAATCCATATGGATGGAATTTTGGAGTCTATTTGATTTTGATGACGCTTGTGAAACTTTCCTAGAGATAATTAAAACTTCGTTCATAGGCCAAAAGGGAACGAATGACTAGCTTATTTGAACTTGTACATATTGTTGTACAAAGTCCATTATGTGTAGTCAAGAGCGATGAATTTCAACTTCATATGCTTTCTCCGAAAATTTGAGTGAATATATGAATATTTACTTAATAAAGATAAAGTAAGAAACATTTGAAAAGTTCAAAGTTTTTCAAGATGAAGTGCAAAATCATTGTAACAAGAATATAAATAGTTTATAATAAGATCATAAAAGAAGATATTTGAGTTACGAGTTTAGCATAATACCTAAGATTTAAGGAATCGTTCCATGGGTTTGCATTTCCCGAAACACCATAAGGGTATGGAGCGTTCGAGGTATGTAATTAAACCTTGTTTGACATGGTAAGATCAAAGGTATAATTCATAAAATGCCATTATATTTTAAAGATTAAAAGCTTTAGAGATTACCGTTTTTCCACTGAAAAGAGCTCCATCATAATCCGTTGAAATGACACCATATAAAGTTATGGTTTGGGATAAAACCCAAGTTGTCCTTTCTTAAAACATTGGTATGCTATGCATAAGAAAGATGTTTGCAACCAAAGTCGGATGAACCTGTCTTTGTATGTTATTTCGAATAACTGTTAAGTAATCCTCCATAACATCGGAGACAAAAGTGTTTGTCACTTAAAACGTCAAGTTTCTTTGAGAAGGAATTTTTTTCGTGAAAAGTTAAGTGGGAGGACAATAGAACTTTGATAAGGTTAAAAGAACCTTAGCTGTATGTGCAGAGTTGCGCAGCGCCGAAAAGTGTTCCGGGGGCAGCAACAAAGCTCATGGCTCACGTACCTCAAAGGTTGTGGTCACGGAGATCTAAGTTCCTATTGAAACAAGTAGATCGGGTAAACAATCAAATACCAAGATTTGAGGGTTGAATCATTATTTGAGAATAATGAACCGACTACATACAAAGAAGCGATGATGAGCCCTGACTTCATCAAATGGCTTGAAGCCATAAAATCCGTGATAGTTCCATACACGAGAAATCAAGTTTTGAACTTGAAGGACCCTCGAGAAAGGTGTAAGACCTTACAGTTGTGTCTGGATCTATAAAGAAATAGACATGGATGTTTTGCATCTATGAAATAGTCGACATGTTGGGAAAGAGTTCACAACAATGTTCAAAGGTTGTATATGACAAGATTTGATCTTTCATAGCGATATTTAGTCTAGACGGATTAATGTAGCAGCCACTATATATAATTCTGTTATATGGTAGTTGAATAAACAAAACAAGTTCTTCTAATAGAATTGTTACCTAGGACGTGTGCATGACACGGTCCATAGGGTTTTGTTAAATCAAAGGATGCTAAATGCATATGCAAACTTCAATGGTTGAAGTAAGCATTGCGGAGTTGGAATCTTCACTATGATGAAACTGTTAAAGGAGTTTAAATTCGTCGGAGATGATGAAGATGCTTGCATTTGCAAGAAATTAAGTGGGAGCGCTAAGACATATTTTCTAATACATTATGTGGAAGACATATTGTTGATTGGAAATAATGTATCTTTTATTAACACATATTAAGAATTTCATCCCGATGAAAGACTTAGGCAAAACCTAAATATTTGGCATCAATAGACGCTAATATGGTTGTGCCAGAAGTACATAGACAAGATATTGAATGAGTTCAATATAGAAACTACAAGAAAGGTTCTTGTCGCACAGAAAGGATTGAAAGAGTTCAAATGTTGATGATATATTCAAGTGTATTGACATTTGGTAAAGTGAAACAAATAATCAAGTATAGATTGATACTTGATGTATGAAATCACAAAGAGTATTTATATCAATCATACTGTGATATGTACAAATCCAGATATGTCCTATGCTCTAAATGTTGTAAGCATATACCAGAATGATTCGTAAGATGATCATTGGACAATAGTAAGGATATTCTTATGATCTTTTGGAAGAACTAAGAGTATAATATTTGTAGAAGTGACAAATAGATGGTTAGTTCATTGTAAAAGTACTACATTGATACTAGTTTTGTCACAAAGTACAAATTAAGTTTATCTCAATCTAAACTAAGGGTGGCACAATATAATGGAAAGTGAGTTCCATAATGGATTTGGATGAGTTCCAAAGTTAAGACATTGTGACAGATACTACAACAAAAGGCTAAGTATATGACTGCTATAATAGCAGCTAAAGAGGGCATTTGTGTCAAGTAGTTTGTTATCAAACTAGGTGTAGTTCACAGCGGGATAATACTATGAAGATATATTGTACGACAATATTATCAACATGTTTTAACCCCAAAAGAACTAAAGGTCACACCAAAGGACCAAATTTGTACGAAGCCATCTCATTAGAGAATGAGTGATGCGTAGAGACGCAAAGACATGCAATTACACACGGACCTGGAAGTGTCAGATCCGGAGATCAGTTGACCACTAGCAATCGTGTACATACAACACCGGAAAGCCATAGGTGTTGAATACACAAAGATTTGAAACTAGATTATTGACTCTAGTGCAAGTGGGAGACTGTTGGAGATATGCCCAAGAGGCAATAATAAAGTGGTTATTATCATATCTTCACACTTATGATAAATGTTTACATACCATGCTATAATTGTATTAACCGGAAACATTAATACTTGTGTGATTTGTAAACTAAAATAAGAGTCCCTAGTAAAGCCTCTTGTTAAACTAGCTTGTTGGTTAATATATGATCATGGTTTCCTGATCATGAACATAGAGATGTTATTAACGACAGGATCATATCATTAGGAGAATGATGTGATGGACATACTCCTATAGTTAAGCGTAGCATAAAGATCAAGTCATTTAATATAGTTCAATTGCTATAAGCTTTCTGATACATAGTAACCTAATTCCTTCGACCATGAGATCATGCATATCACCTTTACCGGATGGATGCTTTGATGACATCAAACACCACACCGTAACAGGGTGGCTATAAAGGTGGCATTGAGTGTTCAGAAAGTATTGGTTGAAACACATGGATCAAGAGTGGGATTTGTCCATCCATATGACGGATAGATATACTCTGGGCCCTCTCGGTGGAATGTCATCCAATTAGCTTGCAAGCATGTGACTGGCTCACAAGGGATCACATATCACGGGAACGAGAAAAGAGTACTTATAGGTAACGAGGTTGAACTAGGTATGCAGAGATACCGACGATCATAACCTCGGATAAGTAAACTATCGTGAGACAAAGGGAAATTGGTATCGTATGTAAGTGGTTCATTCGATCGCGAAGTAATCGTAGAAATATGTGAGAGCCATATGAATTTCCAGATTCCTCTATTGGTTATTGTTCGGAGAAGTGTCTCGATCATGTCCGCATAATTCACGAACCGTAGGGAGACACACTTAAGGATTCGACGTTGTTTTGAGTAGTTATGGTATTATGAGAAAGAGACCGAATGTTGTTCGGAGTCTCGGATGGGATCCGGGATATCACGAGGTGATCCGGAATGGTCCGGAGAATAAGATTCATATAAAGAAAGTCCCGTTTCGGAGTTCGGAAATGATTCCGGTGAATGTTCTAGAAGGTTCCGGAATGTCCGGCACTCCGGGAGGGGGGAGGGGTACATGAATGTGTCATTACATATTGGAATGATTGCATCATGTACTAAGTGTTCTTGCTGTCCCAAATAAAGGATTAAATTGAATCCTAAAACAGAAAAGTCAAATGTCCAGTTTGAAAGTCAAACGGCTAAAACAAGAAACTGTGGGAAACAAGCAAGAGGAGTTGGGAACCGACTTGAGGGAGGAGTCTCCTCCCCAAGCCGGCGCGCCACCCAAGGCCGACTTGGGGAGGGACTCCCCTCCCCTGGCCGCGCCTCCCACCTATAAAAGGAGGGGCAGGGCCTCCTCCTCTAGACACACAAGTTTCTACCTCTAATCTCCGGTTTAGAGCCGTTCTGGTTTAGAGCTTCTAATTGCTTTAGCCTGCGGTTTAGAGCCTTCTAATTGGTGTGTCTAATCTCTAGACCACTAATAGTCCTCTCTCATAATCCACCATACTCGCTCCGACTTAAGGCGAAGCCCTGCGGGATCTCCCGTCTACTTCCGGTACCACGCCGTTGTGCTGCCGGAATCGCGAGGAGAGTGCTACAACCTCCGCTGCCTGCTGGAACAAGGAAGAGGAAGGTCTTCGTCGAGTACCGAACGTGTGACCGACTGCGGGAGCGCTGCCGGAACGCAGCGCCGGAAGGATCGTCTACGCGATCTTGAGATCGGAAAGAGTACGACTACATCACCCACGAGAATCTGCTCTCGTTAACCGCTTTGGAATCTTCGAGGGTAAGTTATTCCATCGACTCGTTGCTACAATCTAGTAGATAGATCTTGGCTTGTTTGTTTGTATGCGATAGAAAATTTTTATTTTCCATGCTACGAACCCCTACACCTTCACCGTCTTCGAAGACGGCCACATCTACATCATCTTCAAAGGCATCGGAATATTCAACAGTAGCCTTGCTAGGTTTTTCCTCATCAAGAGGCTGCTGGAATCACCAACTTTCTACGTCTGCTAGATGGATACCCATGTGTTGCTACGGGTAATCATTATTTTTTGCCATGGTGTGTTTGAATAATATGACAGGTTTTAATGAACAGTTTTAATATCAGCATCCACACATCTTTGTTATATGAGCGCAACACTGCAGATGCCAGATGGACCTGTCCGAACACTGAGACTACAGATGCTCCATGGAGCTTGCATCAGCTTGCATTGTCAGTTGAGGTATTCACTGTGCCTTGAGGAGGCAGTTGCCGCTGGCCTATACAACAGGCCAGCTCGCCTTCACATCTAGAGGAGACACTACATGGTGAACTCACCTTTTATGGAAGAAGCTATAAGGAGTAGAGAGTTTTAGATTAATGTGGCGGGTTAAAGCGCTTCAGAAATCTATCTTTGCTTGATGGCTCCTAGCACATTTGATGCAACCACCGTCTGCACATACGGCAAAGCTAGAGTAACTCATTTCTTGAGATTGAAGAAGGATTTGGCTCATAATAAAACATCACCTTAGATGCTCATGGCCGTTGGATTTTCCTTGGATGTACTACATTTGAGTGTTGTTTCTCCTACTCCCTTGCAAGATTTAATTTCCTCCAATTGTCACATGATCTTCATTTGTATATCTGGAGATGGACTTGAAACTTTTTTGGAAAGCCCAATCTGCTCATGTTGATGCAATTTCTTCTTTACTGCATATAACCTCTGTGTCCTAAGCTTCTTGTCGAGTGGACATAAAGTAGACTCGAGATGCTCCATGCTTGCATACCAGGCATATGAAGAGCTTGTTCTCAGCACCTTACCTCTCTATATTGTTCCACAAGAATAACATGATTCGAATAAACTCATTCTCAACCCAAGCATGAATCAGAGTTCATTCCAAAAAACAATCAGAGAGTTCATTCTGTTGTAATTGTCACCACAAGCCCAGTCCACATACGTTGTATATATACTCATTTTTTATTTATGTAAATAACATAGGGTCATGTAAAACCGGAAAATTGATTGAGCTACTCCTCCATACACGACCTTTCTGGATTTTTTAATAAAATTCAAATATTTTTGAAAAATATATATTCGTGTATCCAACAATACGAAATACAAGTCTAAATTTTTTCAATGAAAATAGAAAAAAAAGACAAATATGGCACATTTTGGGAAAATGGAGGCCATTCAAAATTACACTGTTCACATCTAGATCTAATTTTTTTTGTGGCCAAAATGCAAAGTATTTTCACATGATTTTTTGCATACGCGTATTATAAATTATTATCTACGTTCTGATTTTTTCATGATTTTTTAATCTTTAAATTTAAACTATTTTAAAAAAATTAAAGTCCTCCATGGTGGACGGGAGCCAAATCGAAGCTCTCCATGTAAAACCTCTTACCGCCTATATACATGGGATACTATGATGTAGATCCAGAAACAACTTACTCATTTACTCCTTCATATGGCAAGAGGATTCGTTCAACACCTAACCAGGGCGATCTGCTTGTGAAACGTCAACACACACATGCATGCACGCAAACAAATTATCTGTATCCTTAAGCATATGAGCTGATAGGGGTTAACCTCTTGGGTGGCCCGCGGATCTCGTGGTCAAATCAATGGGAAAGCGAGGGGAAAGGGAGAAGGTAGTGGAGGGGAATACACACTTTGTGAAGAACACGATGAACACACGCAAAACTCACACGATACAAGGTCGATTGCTCCCGAACAGCGGCCACTGATCCGATAGAATCCTCGCAAGAAAAGATCGGTCAACATGCTCCCTCAATCCACATCGGAGAGGGAAGAACACCTTGGAAAGGTTCTTGACAACTTGGAGAAGATACACCGACTCCAGGGCCTTGTTCAACGATGGATGCGTGATGCAAAGTCCAATCGAGGTTGGTGACGATAGTCAGTCCCCTTGGTAAAGGGGATGAGGCAAAACTAGAGATTCCACACAAGGTGGTTGTCGTTAGTCTATCATCTATGCCTAAGGGATACATGAGGGTTGGGGGCTCTATTTATAGGCCAGCCACAAAACAAGGGATAGTTTGGGGATAAACTAGGCAAAAAGGTAAGTAAAGGGAATACATGGGCTATGGCCCAACTGGTGCACGCAGGCACTGTCATGACCAGTAGTACCGGTCCTCGGGTCCGGTAGTACCTGCCACAAGCGGTAGTACCGGCTCCTGCGACCAGTAGTACCACTTAGGTCTGGCGGCTGTTGGACGACCCCTTCTGGCTCGTGCGGTAGTATCTCGGTGGTAGTACCGCTTGACCGGTAGTACCGGTTCCGACGACCGGTAGTGCCGCTTGGACCTGGCAGCAGCTGATCTGTCTTCTTCCTCCTCCTCTTCCAAGCTTCCGTCTTGTCGGCCTTGAGGTTCCGGGCTTCCTCCCTTGTATCCGTGCTTGTTAGTGTGAACCTATCATGGTCATAGGATGGAGGATGAAGTAGTATACCATTCAGTAGGGTAGGAAGTGGGATCTCAAATAGGATAGGATTCACCTTTGGAGTCCGTGACGATGTGGCATGTGTTGGAGACCTTGATGTGGTAACGACCGTAGGTCGGGCTACATCATCTCCGCCCTTCAAAAAGATTCGTCCTCGGCTCTACATGCTCATCACAAAGTAGACGAGGTCGATAGACATTCTTGATCCTAGGGTTCACCACATAGTCGTCCTCAGGAAGATTGACTTGATAACTCTTCAATGTTCCTTCACCTTCCATGAAGCCTACAAAGCTCACAACAAAAGCGAAGCAACACTCAAAGAGTAGCCAATTCATGAATATTATAGCATGAGTCCTCAAGTAGAAGGAAGTCACCTTATCTTGTAGAGATAGCTCGATGAAGGGTATCCATAGGTAACTCTCTTCGGTTCTTATTGTCAACACATGTTTGGTAGAGGTTGACGTGTATCCATTTGCACCTTCACACAACAAAGACGAAGCAACATATGTTTGTGTGTGATAGAGGAGCATGTCATTTGTGGCATGTCCATTCTTGTTCACAACACTATTAGCACAATACAAGGATAGCAAATGGAATGCATATGAAAGGTCAAAGTGCATGGAAATCATTTTAACATCATCCAAATGTGGGAACTCAAAAACTCCATATAACATATTAGTGTGGCACTCAAAGCAATTGATTAGAAATTTGATCAACATCTTTGATGCGAGAATAGGAGAATTCGGCAAAAACACATGAGGAAGAATATCCAAAACAACATCATTATGTGTGCAAACCAACCATTGGAAAGAGAAATTGTTTGACATGTTGGATATCACACACAAATCATCAAAAGCAAATATCATGGGAATATGAGTATCCCAAACGGAAGTAAAAACAACATGTTTGCAAACAAACCAAATGAAAGAGAAAGTGTTCCTTATGTTTGTTGTAACAACTTTATGAGATACTTAGAAGCTCTCATGATAATACATGCTCATAATGGTATTATGGTTGCACACAAAACTTCGGAAAGAGAACTTTTTCCACACTTTTGTTGCAACACACAAAGCATCAATATCCAATAGCAAAGTAACATGAATGTCACAAGGTGACATAATACAATCAACATGCTTGCAAGAAAACCATGGGAAAGAGCAATTTGTCAACATGAAAGATGCAAAGCATGCTAAAGGTATCAGAGCTGGGTTCGATCTTCAACTCACTTGTGGAATGCTCTCTAGAGCTCTTTTTGTCAACTTGTGCTCAACCAAGGTTGACATTCTTGTGCGGGTACCTACACACATCATACACGAAAGGAAGAACGTGTGTGCATGGTAGAGAAATACATCATCCATCATGATGTATCTCTTATTGTGCACATCATCATTAGTGTCAATCAGGTATGAAATAGATGCATAGTGAGTATGCAAGTGGGGAACATGCTTATCATGGCAATCATCAAAATCTCCAAAAATTTAGAAAGCTATGGGGGCTATCTCATTATAACGCATATGATCAACATTGTTGCAAGCAAAACAAGCGAAAGAGCAATTATTCATCTTATTGCAAGCAATGGGATAAATTGAATGACTATCATGACAAAGCATGTCCGAAGAAATTGGAGGATACATGAAATATGTATAGCATGGCATGTTAATGGCAATGATATCGCAATCAAACAATTCCACATGAGAAATATTATGCAATGGCAAAGCATCACATGGGAATATGAATAAGAATATGTAATGTCACAAGTATCATCCATAACATGCATATCCTCATAATTCATCATGTCCACTAGTGGGATCATGGCATCATCAACACCCTTATTTTTACCTTGGTCATACCTCTAATATGAAGTGGGTGTTGTGGTAGTAGTGGTATCCTTGTGGACGACTTCATATTCTTCATGTAGCCATGGCGTACCATCATCTTCATGCTCCATGTACATATTCTCCAATTGGGGCATCATTGCTTCATGGCTTGGCGCGTCTTCATGCATGGAACCTAGCACAATATAAGAAAACACACTAGATTTAGAGGGTAAGTCATTAGAAATCAAAATGGTCTCACTTGACCTATCAACTACCACTCTCAACTCACTAGGTGTATCACTCATGCCCTCAAAGTGGAAGCACTCAATCTCACATCAAGTGGAGTCACTCATCTCACTCTTGTTCTCACTCAAGTGGGCTAAGTGGCTCTCATACTCACATGGTATGGGTACCACATCATCAGTCAAGCATATAGGGATAGGCTCGGTTTCCTCAACTCCATGCGCCTCCTTTGGTGAAGGGAAAATCCCATGCTCACCATTCTTGACCTTGTCGTCTCCAAAGTTCGATGCCATAATATGGGCATCATCGCTCTCCTCCTTGGTGGAAGGGAAAATCCCATGCTCGGCCGTCTTGTGGCCATCTTGTAGTAGTGGTGGAAGTAGGCTCATGGTTTTTTCGAGAGCGGTGCTTGGATCGACTTCATCACATATGTGGCCTTGGATTCCTCCATCTTGGAGTGTATACATCCTCTTGTCGTACTCAGCCAACTTGGAGAAGTAGAGGTCTTCATTTTCCTCGGTCACGAGGTCGTGGAAGTCAAGCGTAGGCGTTGAAGATTGATAGCTTGGACGGAGGCTTGATCTTGTTGCCATTTTGGTGGTGGCACTAGTAGTTGAAGGTGCCTTGTGATGGTGTCGACGGACGTCATTGGTGTGCCTTACCGATGGTTGATGTAGGTGGCGCGCCTGGTCATCCATATGACGATCGCAATGATGCACTTGTCCTTGGCACTCTTCTTTGTAAGTTGTTCTAACGAGCGCAAAGCATCATTAGTCTTGGCGACCATGCTCATGGTTTTTTCGAAGTTATTGTCCATGTCCTTCTTGAAGTTGTGGAGGCCGCTCTTGAACTTGTCCATTTGATTGTGGACCGTGGTGCACTCAAAGGTGGATGCTCCATCTTGGTCGGTGCAACTTGAGGAGCTTGTCGTTGTCGTTCTTGAAGTCGTCCAATCTTGGGGAGTCGTCGTTGTTGTAGTACTCCATATTGCCCAAGCAAGTGGAGCCATCGTCGGTGTAGTGCTCCATCATGTTCTCTATACTTGTGGAGTTGTGGTCATGATGGCTCATCATGGATTCTTCATAGATATCATCCTCGGTTCCGGAGTCCCTAGACATGATTCACGATACCAAGTGGTGTATACGGAAGTGGTAGTGGTGTTAGGGATACAACGTCAAACCTTACTTTACCTTGGAAGATCGTATCATGCAAATGGCCACACTTGAGAGCAATAAACCAAGCAAAGTGAAGTTCACGCGGAACACCAAAACCAACTAACAACTAAAATATATACACACACAAAGCTTATGGTGGATAGGTATCGAAAGTGGCATGCCAAGAACCAATACGAAATCAAGTTGTTGTAATGGCAAGTAAAGAACCACAATGATCACAAAGCAAACAAGTCAATCCACAAGATAGGAAATATGTTTAAGGAAACACACACAATGGGATAAATGGGACTTGTGCGACGGAGTAATGAGCTAACAACCAAATGATTACCTAGAGAAGACTATAAGCTCGTGTCGCACAAGTGCAAGGAGAGACGCTAGTTCGATTGCAATAAATTGGTGGGATACAAGATATGCACAATAAGTACCACCTATATGATGTTCATCGAGCTTGCGCTTCTTATTCTATGAGGCACTTTTATATTTCTTTCTTTTCTCTTTATTTTTCTTTTTCTTTTTCACTTGCCTCTTCCTTGTGCCAACAACTATATAAGATAACTATATGATAAGCGCTCACAATGTTGGATCGGAATCTACAAGGTATCAAATGTGCATATCCCAAGCAATCATAAGAGTAACTAGTATCAATAGGTGTTTGTTAGTTGCAAAGATAGTGGAGTTCACACAGGAATGCAAGTGGGGAAAAGTCGCAGAATGATTATACCTTTTGTCGCGGATCTTCACCCTTTATTGTTGGATTCTGCCTTGCTCAAGGAATTTGTATGGAATAGATAGCATGAACAACATGGATTATGATGTAGATATCCTTCTCCTCTTCTAAACGAGCTAAATAACAACAAAATCCTAGTTTGCATGCAAAAATTTATACTCAAAATGGTGAGAAGCTGAAATCTAGGAATTTGTTGTTTATGTTCAGTACCGGGCGGTAGTACCAGATTTTTGAGCGGTAGTACCGGGTTTCCGAAGGCCCGGTAGTACCGTTTAGGTACCGGGGAGGTGCGGTAGTACCGGGTTTTGAGACCGGTTGACATGGTTATACCCCACGGATACACAACATCAGCATACCTAGTCCAGCCCGAAGGAAGGCCCACTGCAAGATATGCGACCTGCGGAGGTTCCGGGTGGCCCAAGCACATGACGCCTCCGGGTGCTTGGAGAACAAGACTAAAGTAGATATAATTTCAAAGGACAAACCCTGATCTGTAACCGACTCGACCTATGCCTGGGACCTGCCTATCTATATAAAGGCTAGGAGGGCACGGCGAGGAGGGTACCTCTCACCGCATACACACCTCCACGCCAGATTACATCTGCGCACCCCTATAACTTTCGGTTCCGCCGTAATCAAGAGCAGACAAGCAGGAGTAGGGTTTTCCCTCCGGGGGCCTGAACCTGGGTAAACTTCGTGTCCCTGCGTTGCTTGTGAAGGGAATATGCCCGAGAGGCAATAATAAAGTGGTTATTATCATTTTTTATGATAAATGTTTATTTTGCATGCTATAATTGTATTAATACGGAAACGTTAATACATGTGTGTTTAATCAACAAAAAAGGAAGTTCCTAGTTATGCCTCTCTTATAAACTAGCTTGTTGATTAACAAGATGATCAAAGGTTTCCTGATCATGGACATTGGATGTTGTTAATAACAAGGTCACAACATTATTGGAATGGTGTGATGAACATTCATCCAAAGTATAGCATTACGATCAAAGTCATTGTGTTTATATTGCTATAACATCATATGAAGTAATCTTAGTCCTTAGACCATGAGATCATGTCAATCACTAACACCGGAAGAGTATCTTGATAACATAAAATGTCACACCGTAACAGGATGACTATAAAGATGGGTTCAGTGCTACGAAGGTGTTATGTTGAGGCTCATGGATCAAGAGTGGAATTTGTCCATCCTGATGATGGAGCGATATACTCTAGGCCCTCTCGGTGATATCACATTGGTTCGCTTGCAAGCAAGTGATTTGATCACTAGAATATTATATCACGGGAACGAGAAAAGAGTACATGTCGGTAACGAGATCAAACTAGGTATGGAGATACCGATGATCGAATCTCATACATGTAATATATCACGAGACAAAGGGATTGAGTTACATGTGTATAAGGTTCAAACGATCACAAAAGTCATTGCTGAATATGTGGGAGTCAGTACGGATCTCCAGGTCCCGCTGCTGATTATTAATCGGAGAGGGGTCTTGATCATGTCTACATTATTCGCGAACCATAGGGTGACAAACTTAAGGGATACCGACACCATTTGTATCAAATAATATGCTAGAGAAAGAAAAGGGAAAGCGCATGAATTTATTTCACTTGACACCGAAACTGTTTCGGTTAAAATTGCTGAAACTGGTTCTGCATGTGAAATTGAATAGTAGCAAGGGGTTTTATGTGAATGTTTGTTAATTAAAGTAATTAACAAAATTCTGAATAAATAAATAAAGAGTTTTATTTAAATGAGAGCTTGCATTAAATTTGGTGGAAATTTAATGCATGTGAGTGGATTTTTGAGTGGAGGCTCTTTTATGGGAGTGGAGGCTTTTCATTTTGTGTGGGAGCTCCACCCACATGAATGTGGAAGAGGTGGGGGCAGCCACAATGGCTGGGCTCCATGCCCCTTAGGGTGCCCCCCTCTCCTCCTCTAAAAGTACACCTCCTCGTGAAGGATCTCTCTCCCCCCCTTTAGAATCCCCCCATGGTCTCGGATCAGCGAGATACATGTTCCCGGTGGCTTTTCCTGGAAGGATTTGTTGCTTCCGCTGCTTCTCTGGAGCGAGGTCGCGGAGGTTGTCCGGGTACCCGGACGTGTGTGCGATCACGGATGCACCACTGCTTTGCGGTGCTGGACTTGATGATGCTGGACCGGCTGGACCAGATGGACTTCTTCTCGATCTTGAGATCGGCAAGCGTTCGACTACATCATCCACGAGTACAACCTCGTTAACGCTATTCGGCCTTCGATGGTATGTATTCTATCGATGTATATCCACCCGTTTCTTGTATCTAGTAGATAGATCTTGGTACATAGTTGTTCCTATCGTAGGAAAAATTTTGTTTTCTATGCTGCAAACCCTACAGTGGTATCAGAGCCGGATCTATGCGTAGATGCTTTTCACGGGTAGTACACGTATGAGTATGTGGGCGATGATGATCATGTTATTGCTTCTTAGTTGTACTTTGGATATTGGTGGCATAGTGGGATGAAGTGGCCCGAAAAAACTTTACATGTCCTTGCACATAAGACCTGTTCCACGCTTGACATGCAACTAGTTTTGCATAAGTGGCTAGAGGGTGTCTGTCTCTCCTACTATAGTCAATATCTAATTTGCAACGAGTTTTCAAAAATTCGGTTATCCTCATTGTGGTTCATGTTCGCAGGTAAGAACGGGTCTATCTACGAAAGCCCTAAGTCACATAAAAATTGCAATGAATAAATTAGAGGCGTCTAGTTTAGATTGTTGTTCGGCTAGTGTCATGATATGGTGATGTTGTAAGTAGAAGTATAAGTCGACACTCTTACAACACAAATAACGTGTAAGTTCCATAGACCTTGTCCTTACACATAGAGGTATAATGGCGATCATACCATGATGCACATGATGGAGATCAAGTGCAAGAACCATATCATTTCACTTATTAACATGTGACGTTTGTTGCATCTTATATTGCTAGTTTGGCATTTTATTAGCATAATAAGATGATCCCTCATTTAGATATCAAGATAAGAATATGTTCTTCCTTAAGTATGCACCGATTATGTTTCGTCGCTCCAAGACATCACATGATGATCGGGTGTTCTTGGATCCACAATCATATTTCGGGTGTAAGACAGTTACACACGCGAATACTAAGGTTCTTACTTGGTGATCCTAGCATGTACAGACATGGACTCGGAACACGGATCGAAAGGTTAAGCATGAGTCATATGGAAGATATGATGCCCATTTGATGCTCGCCTTTGAAGCTACACCGACTCACGTGATGATCAGACTTGGTGTAGTGGATTTGGTTCATGTAATCACCAAAAATACACGAGGGATGTCGTTTTTGAGTGGGAGTTCATTTCTAATTTGGATTAGTAGAACTCAATTTATCGTAAATTAAATCAAAGTGAATTTGCATAATTTGTTGTAGTCATTGGCATTCGTTCACCACCTTATGCTTAATTGTAATTGAGATAAAAGAACTATAGAATTCTGGATATTTACTTTAGGAACGGTTATCGTATTGTGTTGAGTGTCAATCTAAAGTTTAAAGTCCTATTGCAACCTTTTAGCAAACTCTATTTACTCCGTGAAATTTAATAATTGGTATTAAATCGAGACTAACAATTCCAGTGTTAGTATCTTAAGTATCATGTTTGTCTCCATGATTCTGGATTGTTTTAATATCAAGTTTATCTAGGAGCTGAAAGAATTGTTTCAGAAACCATCATGTGTGGAAGATATAACGATATCTGAAACAATGTTTTGGTTGCAATATGATAGAGTATAATTTATGTTCTCATATTGGATGAGAATTTGCGAAGGTTGGAGATGCTAGACATCCTAATCATCCAAAAAGGTTTTGGAAAGTAATGTTATACTCATGATTCGTGATTATAAGCTACATTAGCTTGATCATGAAAGTCGTCATGATAAGGGCGAATAGAAGATGTATGTAAAGTGTTTACTAAACTAAAAGATTACTAAAGAATGGATTTTGAAAGAATGCTGATCATTTTATGATGGTGATCTACTTCAAAGTGCAAGTCCAAAGGTATTATTATTTGAATATACAAGCTTTGGACTATGTGTCATGTATATGGCATCACTGTTGTTGTTGATAGATTCTTTTAAAAAGGAAAAGAAAATGCTGAAAGAGAATCTATAAAATATATTTGGAAGAAAATAAAAGATTGGAAATATCCAATTTAGGTGTATGGATGATATACATGTTATGGTTGTATTCTTTGCTGGTTAAACAATGTGGTTGTTGGGTATTGAATACCGAATTGGTTGGTATGAAATTTCATACAGAATGACGCAATTCATGAACCACAATGGCCTAAGTAACTAGCAAGAGAATATGTGATGATGTTCATCGAAAACAAACAAACCGTTGTTTGTATTTTTCGTTGACATCAAAGATTGCCTTAAAGATTTGTTTTAATAATAGTTATTTAAATTAGGTATTATGAGAACAAAGTTTGTTCAAATAATTACTATATTCCATATAAGATGGATGATTTACAAATCTAGTTGGAGAAATCACATCCATAAAAACTAATGCTAAAATGTCGCAAGACAAATGATTGAAAGATCACTTTTGAAGTGGCATCGCCATTTAAATTATATTGTAAAGAAAACATGAATAAACTCCATATTCATGGATTTTTGGAGTCTTTGATTTGATCAAGTGACTCTTGTGAGACTTTTCTCGGGATAATTAAAACTTCGTTCAAAGGCCAAAGAATACCGAATGACTAAAATATTTGAATTTATACATATCGATGTATGTAGTCCATTATGTATAGTCGTAAGTGACGGATTTCAACTTCATATGCTTTGTCCGGAAATTTTAGTGAATATTCACTTAATATGAGAAATAAGTATGAAATATTTGAAAACGTTCAAAGATTTTCAAGATGAAGTGGAAAATCATTGTAACAAGACAATAAATGATTTATGATTTTATCATAAAGGGATTTATTTGAGTTGAAAGTGTAACAAGAAAATAAATGATCTATGATTTTATAATAAAGGGATTTATTTGAGTTGCAAGTCTAGCAGAATACCTAGATTTACATCTCCCGAAACACCATAGGAATATGGAGTGTTTGAGATTTGTAATGAAATCTTGTTTGACATGGTTGGATCAAAGGTGTTATTTATAAAACTGCCATTATGTTTTAAAAGATTAAAACTTTAGAGACTACCGCTTTTGCACTGAAAAGAGCTCCATCTTGATTCGTTGAAATGACACCCGGTTTGGGGTAAAACCCAAGTTGTCCTTTCTTAAAATTTTGGTATGCTAAGCATAAGTAAGATGTTTACAACCAAAGTCGGATGAGCATGTCTTTCTAGGTTATTTCGAATAACCATTGGGTATTCCTCCATAACACCGAGGACAAAAGGGTTTGTCGCTTGAAATGTGAAGTGTCTTGAAAAAGTAATTTTTCATAAAAGTTAAGTGGGAGGACAATAGAACTTTGATAAGGTTAACGAACCTTAGCTAAATGTGTTGAGTTGTGCAGCGCCGGAAATCGTTCCGGAGGCAGCCATAATGCTCATAGCTTATGTGCCTCAAAGCTTGTGGTCACGGAGATCTAAGTTCCTATTGAACCAAGTAGGTCGGTTAAACAATCAAATGCTAAGATTTGAGAGTAAATCATTATTGTTTGACAATAATGAACCAAATACATGCAGAGAAGCGATGATGGGCCCTGACTCCGTCAAATGGCTTGAAGCCATAAAATCCGTGATAGTTCCATATACGAGAAATCACGTTTTGAACTTGGAAGACACTCCGGAAAGGTGTAAAAACCTATCGGTCATATTTGGATCTATAAAGAAACAGACATAGATGTTTCACATCTATGAAATAATCAACATGTCGTAAAGTATTTTATGACAATGTTCAAGGAGTTGACTATGACAAGATTGGATCTTTCATAGCGATATTTAGTCTGGACGGATTAATGTAGCAACCACTACATATAATTTGGTATATGGTAGATGAATAAACAAAATAAAGTTCTTACAATAGAATGGTTACCTAGGACATGTGCATGACACGGTCCAAAGGGTTTTGTTAATTCAAAGGATGCTAGAAGGCATGCAAACTTCAATGGTTGAAGTAAGCATAGCGGAGTTGGAATCTTCACCATGATGAAAAGGAGTTTTCATCAGGAGACGATGAAGATGCTTGCATTTGAAAGAAATTAAGTGGGAGTGCTGAGACATATTTCTAATATATTATGTGGAGGACATCTCGTTGATTGTAAATGATGTATCTTTTTTTGACAAAGGTTAAGAATTTCATTTCAATGAAAGACTTAGGCAAAACCCGAATATTTAGCATGAATCTACATGGATAGACTTTGACGCTAATATGGTTGTGCCAAACGTACATATATGAGATATTGAATGAGTTCAATATAGAAACGACGAGAAACAGTTCTTGTCGCATGAAAAAAAATTGAATCAAGATTCAAGTGTATCGACACTTGAGAAGTGAAACAAGATTCAAGTGCTTTGACACTTGATGAGTGAAATCACAAGAATGTTTTGATCAATCATACCATGATATGTACACATCCAGATATGTCCTATGCTCTAAGTGTTATGAGCATATACCAGAATGAATCACAAGATGATCATTGGATGATAGTAAGGATATTCTTATGATCTTTTGAAGAACTAAGAATATATTTGTGTAGAGGTGACAAAAAATTACAAATAGTTTATTGTAAAGCGTTACATTGATACTAGTTTTGTCACAAGATACAAATTAAGTTTATCTCAATTTAAACTATGAGTGGCACAATGAAATGGAAAGGAGTTTCCATGACGTATTTGGATGAATTCCAAAGTTAAGACATTGTGACGGATACTACAACAAAAGGCTAATTATATGACTGCTATAGTAGAAGCAAAGGAGGGCATTTGTGTCAAGTAGTTTGTTATCAAACTAAGGTGTGGTTCGCAATGGGCTAACACTAAAGATATATTGTATGACAATAGTATCGACATGATTTAACCCCAAGGAACTAAAGGTCTCACCAAAAGACCAAATTTATACAATGCCATCTCATTGGAGAATGAGTGATGCGTGAAGACGCAAAGACATGCAAATACACACGGACCTGAAGCGTCAGATCCGTAGATTATGTTAACCAATTGTAATTGCATATATGGAACACCAGAAATCCATAGGTGTTCAATACGCAAAGTTTCTAAACTAGATTATTGTCTCTAGTGCAAGTGGGAGACTAAAGGGAATATCCTCGAGAGGCAATAATAAAGTGGTTATTATCGTATGTCTTATTTATGATAAATTTTTATTTTGCATGCTATAATTGTATTAATACGGAAACATTAATACATGTGTGTTTAATAAACAAAAAGGAAGTTAATAGTTATGGCTCTCTTATAAACTAGCTCTTTGATTAACAAGATGATCAAAGGTTTCCTAATCATCGACATTGGATGTTGTTAATAACAAGGTCACAACATTATTGGAATGGTGTGATAAACATTCATCCGAAGTATAGCATTACGATCAAAGTCATTGTGTTTATATTGCTATAACATCATACGAAGTAATCTTAGTCCTTGGACCATGAGATCATGTCAATCACTAAAACCGGAAGAGTATCTTGATAACATCAAACGTCACGCCGTAATAGGGTGACTATAAAGATGGGTTCAGTTCTACGAAGGTGTTATGTTGAGGCTCATGGATCAAGAGTGGAATTTGTCCATCCCGATGACGGAGAGATATACTCTAGGCCCTCTCGGTGATATCACATTGGTTAGCTTGCAAGCAAGTGATTTGATCACTAGAATGTTATATCATGGGAACGAGAAAAGAGTACATGTCGGTAACGAGATCAAACTAGGTATGGAGATATCGATGATCGAATCTCGGACATGTAATATATCGCGAGACAAAGGGATTGAGTTACATGCGTATAAGGTTCACACGATCACAAAAGTCATTGCTGAATATGTGGGAGTCAGTACGGATTTCTAGGTCCTGCTGCTGATTATTGATCGGAGAGGGGTCTCGATGATGTCTACATTATTCGTGAACCGCAGGGTGACACACTTAAGGGATACCGACACCATTTGGAGCAAATAATATGCCAGAGAAAGAAAAAGGAAAGCGCAGTAATTTATTTCACTTGACACCGAAATTGTTTTGGTTGAAATTGCTGAAACTGGTTCTGCATGTGAAATTGAATACTAGCAAGGGGTTTTATGTGAATGTTTGTTAATTAAAGTAATTAACAAAATTCTGAATTAATAAATAAAAGAGTTTTATTTAAATGAGAGCTTGCATGAAATTTGGTGGAAATTTAATGCATGTGAGTGGATTTTTGAGTGGAGGCTCTTTTATGGGAGTGGAGGCTTTTCATTTTGAGTGGGAGCTCCACCCACATGAATGTGGAAGAGGTGGAGTCAGCCACCATGGCTGGGCGCCATGCCCCTTGGGATCCCCCCCCTCTATAAAAGGCCCCCCTCTCCTCCTCTCAAAGTACACCTCCTCGTGAAGGATCCCTCTCCCCCCTTTAGAATTCCCCCATGGTCTCGGATCAGCGAGATACATGTTCCCGGTGGATTTTTCTGGTAGGATTTGTTGCTTCCGCTGCTTCGCTGGAGCAAGGTCGCGGAGGTTGTCGGGGTACCTGGACGTGTGTGCGATCAGGGATGCACCACTTCTTTGCGGTGCTGGACTTGATGGTGCTGGACCGGCTGGACCAGATGGACTTCTTCTCGATCTTGACATCGGCAAGCGTTCGAATACATCATCCACAAGTACAACCTCGTTAACGCTATTCGGTCTTCGAGGGTATGTATTCAATCGATGTATATCAACCCGTTTCTTGTATCTATTAGATAGATCTTGGTACATAGTTGTTCCCATCGTAGGAAAAATTTTGTTTTCTATGTTGCGAACCCTACGCTTGTTTGCTAACCGTTCTGCGATCTCTAGAATCCCCACCTTCTCCAAAACCCAAGCTCATAACAATGGGCATTGGCGAGATTAAACCTCGTCAATTGGCGCCGTCTGTGGGAACTGGGGGCACTGATTGTGCAATCGTGACGATTCCATCTGAAGCGATCTACAACTCCTCGGCGACAGAGAGCCACATCCTCTTTGGCGCTTTCGACTTCACCGCCCACTCGTCAGCCACCATGAAGGATTTCGAGCCCGTAGGCGACGAGCTAGAGATTCTGTTTGGGAGCTTCTGCTTCCAGGTGGGGCAGGCCGACACCCTCCGCCTCCTAGAGCGGGTGTCACCGCCATCCATCAGGCCCATTTCATGGGTCCCACCCATCAGCGTGCTACGCACGTCGACGCTGACAGATGAGTCCTGTAACAGCAGCTGCTGCAACTCAGCTCTGTGCGGCCCTCCAACAGACGAAGGAACCTACGGTTCCGGATCCGAAAGCTGCGGCAGCAGCGATCCAATCTGCAGGCGCTACCAATGCGCTGTGTTTATCCATGGTGAATCGGAAGTGCCACCAGGCTCGAGCACACCCAACCCACCACCAAATCCACCGCCCAACCTGCAAGCTGGGAATGGAGGAAACGGAGTGAAGGGGTTCGTAGCATGGAAAAAAATTCTACCACATGCACACAAACAAGCCAAGATCTATCTACTAGATTGTAGCAACGAGTCGATTGGAGTACTCACCCTCGAAGATTCGAAAGCGGTTAACGAGAGCAGATTCTTGTGGGTGATGTAGTCATACACTTGCCAATCTCAAGATCACGTAAACGATCCTTCCAGCGCTGCGTTCCGGCAGCGCTTCCGCAGTCGGTCACACGTTCTCAACTCGATGAAGACCTTCCTCTCCCTTGTTCCAGCAGGCAGCGGAGGTTGTAGTTCTCCCCTCGCGATTCCGGTAGCACGACGGCGTGGTGTCGGAAGTAGAGGGAAGATCCCGCAGGGCTTCGCCTAAGCCGGTGCGAGTTTTGGTGGAACTAGGGTTTACCGGCGATCTTGGTTTAGAAGGCCGGAGTGGAGGAGGAGGAGTCGGCAGCGGCTAGGGCAACGGAGATGGGCCGGCGGCGGCGCACGGGGTGGGGAGGGCTAGCTTGGTGGTGGTTTGGGGAAGCCCTCCCCCTCTATTTATGAGAGGGGGGAAGCCTTGGGAGGGGAGAGTTTGAATCCAAACCCAAAACCAAGTTGGATTGAAGGAAGAACTCTTTCCTTCTTCCACTAGGAAACCACTGTTCCAGTTTGACTTTTCAAACCTCCCTTTTGACTTTCAATTTAGAGCTTTAACTCTCTCTCGCAAATGCCCAAACCAAGTGACCTAGGATATGATCCAATCATTCCACTTACCCATGACACATTCATGGACCATTACCCTGTCGGTCCGGTGAACCTTCTAGACCCTTCTAGAACCTCTCCGATGAAAACATCGAAATCATTCCCGAACTCCGGAATCGGACTTTCCTTATATGAATCTTATTCTCTGGACCATTTCGGATCTTCTCGTGATATCCCCGATACCATCCGAGACTCCAAACAACATTCGGTCTCCCTACTTATATTCCATATCTACTAAACAACATCGAATCCTTAAGTGTGTCTCCCTACGGTTCGTGAATTATGCGGACATGACCGAGACACTTCTCCGATCAATAACCAATAGAGGAATCTAGAAATTCATATGGCTCCCACATATTTCTACGATTACTTTGTGATCGAATGAACCACTTACATATGATACCAATTTCCCTTTGTCTTGCGATAGTTTACTTATCCGAGGTTTGATCATCGGTATCTCTGCATACCTAGTTCAACCTCGTTACCGATAAGTACTCTTTTCTCGTTCCCGTGATATGTGATCCCTTGTGAGCCAGTCACATGCTTGCAAGCAAATTCGATGACATTCCACCGGGAGGGCCCAGAGTATATCTATCCGTCATATGGATGGACAAATCCCACTCTTGATCCATGTGCCTCAACACATACTTTCTGAACACTCAATGCCACTTTTATAGCCACCCAGTTACGGTGTGGTGTTTGATGCCATCAAAGCGTCCTTCCGGTGATGGTGATTATGATCTCATGGTCGAAGGAATTATGTTACTATGTATCAGAAAGCTTATAGCAAATGAACTATTGAAATGACTTGATCTTAATGCTACGCTTATCTATAGGAGTATGTCCATCACACCATTCTCCTAATGATATGATCTTGTTGTTAATAACATCTCAATGTTCATGATCGGGAAACCACGATCATCTATTAACCAACAAGCTATAATTACAAAGAGGCTTTACTAGGGACTCTAATTTAGTTTACAAATCACACAAGTATTAATGTTTCCGGTTAATACTATTATAGCATGAATGTAAACATTTATCATAAACACAAAGATATAATAATAAACACCTTTATTATTGCCTCTAGGGCATATCTCCAACAGTCTCCCACTTGCACTAGAGTCAACTAATCTAGATTACATGGTAATATATACCGAACACCCATGGTGGTTTGGTGATGGTCATGTTTTGCCCTCGGGAGAGGTTTAGTCAATTGATCCGCCACATTCAGATCTGTGTGTACTTTGCAAATCTTTATGTCACCATCTTGGACATGCTCTCGAATAGCTTGAAAACGTAGCTTGATATGCTTTAGCTTCTTGTGTGACCTTGGTTCTTGCGCATTGGCTACGGCGCCCATGTTATCACAATAGATAGACATCGGGTCCAACGCACTTGGAACCACACCAAGCTCTGTAATGAACTCCTTCATCCATATCGCCTCTTGCGAAGCCTCCGAAGCAGCTATGTTCTTCCGATTCAGTTGAAGATCTCTCCACGATGCTTTGCTTTGCACTCCTCCAGCTAACTGCTACACCATTCAAAATAAATACGTATCCAGATTGAGATTTAGAATCATCCAGATCGGTGTTCCAACTAGCATCGGTGTAACCATTAACAACGATTTGTTCATCACCTCCATAAGAAAGAACCATATCCTTAGTTCTTCCCAAGTACTTAAGGATGTTTTTGACCGCTGTCCAATGATCCACTCCTGGATCACTTTGATATCTGCTAGTCAAACTTACAGCATATGCAATGTCGGGTCTAGTACATAGCATGGCATACATAAGAGATCCTATGGCTGAGGCATAGGGAGTCTTACTCATCCTTTCTCTATCTTCTGCCGTTGCAGGTCTTTGAGTTTTACTCAAGGTCGTATTGGGAAACATGGGCAAGAACCCTTTCTTGCTATCTTCCATTCCAAACCTCTTTAGAACTTTGTCCAAATATGTACTCTGTGACAATGACATTAGGCGTCTCGATCTATCTCTATAAATCTTTATGCCTAATATGTAAGCTGCTTCGCCAAGATCTTTCATTGAAAAACTATTATTCAAATAATCCTTGACACTATTAAGAAGGTTTACATCATTCTCAATCAACAATATGTCATCTACATATAGTATTAAGAATGCTATAGAGCTCCCACTCACTTTCTTGTAAATACAAGCTTCTCCATAAGTTTGTATAAAACCAAAGTTTTTGATTACCTTATCAAAACGTTGATTCCAACTTCGTGATGATTGCTTCAATCAATAAATGGACCGTTGAAGTTTGCATACCTTGTTAGCATCTTTAGGATCGACAAAACCTTTGGGTTGCATCATATACAACTCTTCATCAATGTCTCCATTGAGGAATGTTGTTTTGACATCCATCTGCCATATCTCATAATCATAATATGCAGCGATTGCTAACAAAATCCTCATAGACTTTAGCTTCACTACCGGTGAGAAAGTCTCATCGTAGTCAACTCCTTGAATTTGTCTAAACCCTTTTGCGACAAGTCAAGCTTTATAGACAGTAACATTACCATCAGCATCTATTTTCTTCTTGAAAATCCATTTGTTCTTGACAGCCTTCCGGCCATCCGGTAAGTCCACCAAAGTCCATACTTGGTTTTCGTACATGGATCCAATCTCAGATTTCATGGATTCTTTCCATTTATTGGAATTTGGGCTCATCATCGCTTCCTCATATGTCGCAGGGTCATCGGTGTTGTCCCCAATATGACACTCATAACGGGATCATACCAATCAAGAGTGGTACGAGTTCTTGTTGACCTGCGAGGTTCCGTAGTAACTTCAACTGAAGTTTCATGATCAACATCATTAGCTTCCTCTCTTATTGGTGTAGGCGCCATAGGAACTACTTCCGGTGCTGCGCTACTTGCAAGTTCGAGAGAAGGTTCAACAACCTCGTCTAGTTCTACCTTCCTTCTAGTCACTTCTTTCGAGAGAAACTCCTTCTCTAGAAAGGATCCATTCTTGGCAACGAAGATTTTGCCCTCAGATCTATGATAGAAGGTATACCCAATAGTTTCCTTCGGGTATCCTATGAAGACGCATTTTTCCGCTTTGGGTTCAAGCTTGTCAGGCTGTAACTTCTTTACATCAGCTTCGCAACCCCAAACTTTAAGGAACGACAATTTAGGTTTCTTCCCAAACCATAATTCATACGGTGTCATTTCAACGGATTTAGATGGTGCCCTATTTAAAGTGAATGCGGTTGTTTCTAATGCATAACCCCAAAACGATAGTGGTAAATCTGTAAGTGACATCATAGAACGAACCATATCTAAGAGAGTTCGATTACGACGTTCGGACACACCATTACGTTGTGGTGGTCCCGGTGGTGTCAATTGTGAAAGTATTCCGCATTTCTTCAAATGCTCGCCAAACTCGTAACTTCGATATTCACCTGCACGATCAAAATCGTAGAAATTTAATCTTCTTGTTACGTTGATTCTCTACCTCACTTTGAAATTCCTTAAACTTCTCGAAAGTTTCGGACTTATGTTTCATGAAATAGATATACCCACATCTACTCAAGTCATCCGTGAAGGTAAGAACATAACGATAACCACCGCGCGATGCTACACTCATTTGACCACACACATCGGTATGTATGATTTCCAATAAGTCTGTAGCTCGCTCCATTATACCAGAAAATGGAGTCTTAGTCATTTTACCCATCAGACATGCTTCGCATCTTTCAAGTGATTCAAGAAGTCCATCGGAATGGAGTTTCTTCATATGCTTCACTCCAATGTGACCAAGACGACAGTGCCACATATAGGTCGAGTTATCGGTCAATTTCAAACGTTTAGCTTCAATGTTATTAATATGTGTATTACTATAATCGAGATTCAATAAGAATAGACCATCTATCAAAGGTGCATGTGCATAAAACATATTACTCCTATAAATCGAACAACCATTATTCTCGGACTTAAACAAGTAACCATCTTGCAATAAACATGATCCGGATATAATGTTCATGCTTAACGCAGGCACCAAATAACAATTATTTAAGTACAAAACTAATCCTTGATGGTAGATGAAGAGGTAGCGTGCCGACCGCGATCACATCAACCTTTGATTCATTTCCAACGCGCATCGTCACCTCGTTCTTCGCTAGTTCCGTCGATTCTGCAGCACCTGTTTCGAGTTACAAATGTGAGCAACTGAACCAGTATCAAATACCCAGGCAGTACTATGAGTACTAGTGAGATACACATCAATAATATGTATATCGGATATACCTTTCTTCTTGATGTTGTCGTTCTTCAAATCCGCCAAGTACTTAGGGCAATTCCGCTTCCAGTGACCTTCTCCCTTGCAGTAAATTCAGTATCAGCCTTAGGCCCAACCTTGGTCTTCTTCGCCGGCGCGGTAACTTTCTTACCGCCCTTCTTGAAGTTTCCCTTTTTTCTTAGACTTGCCTTGCTTCTTGAATTTGGTGGTATTATTAACCAACAACACTTGGTGCTCTTTCTTGATCTCCACTTCCGCAAACATTAACATGGAGAAGAGTTCAGGCAACGACTTGCCCATGTTTTGCATATTGTAGTTCATCACAAAGTTCTTGTAACTTGGTGGTAGTGATTGGAGGACACGGTGAATCCCCAAAGCATTAGGAATCACTATACCCAAGCTTTGAAGCTTTCTTGGGTGCCCAGACATCTTAAGCACGTGCTCACTGACAGAGCTTCCCTCTTCCATCTTGCAGTTAAAGAACTTTTCAGAAGCCTCATAACTCTCAACTGCCGCGTGAGCCTCAAATATCATTTTGAGTTCACGGACAATATCATGTGGGTCATGGTTCTCAAACCTTTTCTGAAGCTCCGATTCCAAACCATACAAGATAGCACACTGAAGTTTGGAGTACTGATTCTTTCGAGCAAGGAAAACATTCTTTACCTCATCGGTAGCATCAGCTGTAGGTGGGTCACCTAACGGTGCATCCAGCACATAGGTCAAATTACCAGCATTGAGGACAATCCTCAAATTGCGGAACCAATCCGCGAAGTTGCTTCCATTGTTTTTCAACTTTTCTTTCTCTAGGAACGCATTAAAATTGATGGTAGGGGCCGCCATTGATCTACAACATATTTGCAATAGTTTAGACTAAGTTTATGACAAATTGAGTTCTAATTAATAGTTAAATTAATCTAGGTGAACTCCCACTCAAAACAATATCCCTCACATTGTTTTAGTGATCACACGAACCAAATCCACCATATCAAAACCGATCATCACGAGAGTTGATGTAGCTTCAATGGCGAACAATCAACATGTTCATCATATCTACTATATGACTCATGCTTTACCTTTCGGTGATCCGTGTTCCGAGACCATGTCTGTACATGCTAGGCTCGTCAAGATCAAACCTTAGCTTCCGCATGAGCAAATCTGGCTTGCTCACGTTGTATACACTCGCAGAATCTAACACACCCGATCATCACGTGGTGCTTCGAAACAACGAGCTTTAGCAACGGTGCTTAATAAGGATGAACACTTTATAACTTGAAATTTTGTGAGAGGGATCATCTTATAATGCTACTGTCGCGAACTAAGCAATACAATATGCATAAAAGGATTAACATCACATGCAATTCATAATATGTGATATGATATGGCCTTTCTTCTTGTGCTTCCGTTCTCCATCTTCAAGCAAAAAGCATGATCTCCATCATCACCGGCATAGCATCAAGGTCAATGGCGCCGCTTCATGGTTGTCCTCCACCAGCATCAACTATTACAACTACTTTGAATAATAGACACGCGGGTCTTAATGGAATTAAAAGACAACCATATGTGTAGCACCCCGGGTAAAACCACTACTAGAAATCGCCGAATAATTCTGTCTTTGCATCATCGTGTCATCATGCATGTTTTTGTGCCTAAAAGTATTTTCATTAAAACCCTATCTCTATTTCTAAATTACTTCCCTCAATTCTTTCATATTAAAACTTTGTTATCCTGATCAAATTATTTGTTCAAAAAGTATTTTTCAAAATGTTTATAAAATAAAACAATAACAAGAATTATATATTTTATTTTGTGGGGGCCGCCAAACCAGGCCAAATCTGGCCTAGCTGGCCACCTCCATTCTAGCCTAGACCAAACCCTAGCCCATCTACCCAACTAGTCAAACCCTAGCCTACCATATCCCCACACCACTCCCCACCCTACCGTCGTAGCGGTCAACACAAGCACGCACCGCGCCGCTCGCATGGCCCTACCTCGCTCACGCACGCGGACGCGTCCGCGATGCTGCCCGCTCAAAATGCACGCGACCCCACCCTGACCTGGTCACGGTCGCATTCCCTCCCTCGACCCGCTTGCTCATCCCCGAACCCCACCGCCAACCGCGTTGCACCCTCGAGCCCCTGCATCGGGATCCCCATCTCCGCTCGCCTCTTCTCCCACAAGCGTGCCGCCGACCCTCTCCTCTCTGGCCAAGGTCGCTTCCCCGGCCGCGACCTCCGTCTCCATGACGCAGCTACATGGTCCGCCTCCCCACGCCTCTCCCTCCGGCCGCCCTCCCCGCGGCAGAGCTCCACGAACCTGCGCCTCCGTCTGTCGAGCCTATCTCGCCGTCAAGCCCACGCTGACCGGCCTCCTTGCTGCCTTGTGATGGAATTTGAAGAGCCCCGATCCGAAGACCTTCCCAAGACCGAACCAAACCCCTCAGAACTCCAAGCTCTTCGCTCCTATGTGTGACCGCTCTTTCCGAGACCCCTATATTTTTATAATATATGAATATACTTGTTGCATATGAATTGGGCATCCTTGCATACATATGGGGTTTGGGGGTATATTGTCGATACCTCATAATTAAATATGGAGCGCATATGCGGGCGAATCTAGTCTTATATTGGCTTCATTTAAATTTGCATAGTGAACCGGTGCCATGTTTTACCTTGTTAAAACAAGATTTAAATTGCGGGGTATCTAAACAACTTGAACCATCTAAGTAAATGTCGGAACCCCGGTTCCGTTTAATATTGACCAATCGCATCGCATCTTTGCCATGTCATACATCATACATGCATCATGCCCGATCTTCTTCCGTAGTATTAAATAGTGCATCGTTGTTTCTTCTAGTGCTCTGCTTCTTCACGGATTAGGCCGATGAGTTGATGCAAGTGTAGATCCGATCTTCGGATGAACCTTCAGCAATGTATTCAGGCAAGCATTCTCCCCCTTTCTACCTATTTTACATTTATAGTCTTTATTTCCTCCGTTGATCTATTGCTATCTGTGTTGCGATGCTATAGATTCCGTACCCTGTTATACTTCCCTGCAGCCCTTATATTGCCATGGACACATCCTATTACCTGTTGTTTGGTAGATAGTCGGCCTTGCGAGTCGTAGTTGCTTGCGCAGGTGATGTGTCGTGCCATCGATCTTCCATAGTTGTTGGAGTAATGCCACATGTTTGAGATGATCATGGCTTTAATTACCGTTTAATAACTAAAATTGGAGTAGGTAAATAATGTAGAGGCACAGGTGGGCAATAGATGTTATTTGGTTTTTAACCGACCACTTGTGTCCCGTAGGACCCCGAGTACTTGATACATGTTCTTTGAATATTCACACTATCCGCATGTGGGCCCATGAATCCCCCTAACCCTAGCTTGAGTCATATTTAATTCCTTGGGGCCACAAAGTAGTTTGGGGCTTTATTACTATCCTGTACTTATGCCATGCTTTACTGCTTTATTTACGATTGCGTGTGGAGCGCCTGTACTGTTTACGAACAAATGTGGAATATTTTCACGGTATCGACAATCCCAGTCACACTTTCGGGTTCCCAGTCGTTTACAGCCATTGGCACAAACCTCTGGGTCCGTCTCGGAGCCGGCCAACTTCGTCGCGGGTAGCTTGGTGGGGTGGCCCCCTGAAATCAAATATGAATCTTGCGAATGTTCTGTCGTGATGCCTTGTTGGGTTTTCATTTGGTTTTTTCTAAGGTTGATCGTGCGTGTGTTGCTATTTGTGCCCCCTGCAGGGTAAAACTTTCTGAAAGCCGTGTCCGCGGTTATGGACGACTTGGAGCACATTATCTCGATCATAGACAACTATAACTAAAGTAGTGCTATAAATTTTCCTTTGGAATGACTAGTAATCAGCTTCACTATAACGGAATGGATAAATAAAAGTACCAACAACTGCTGGGTTTGTGAATGTCTCATGGTATATGTATTTGACTAGTAAGTATTGCAACTACAACGGAATGGTTATCTAAAACTGCCTACTGCTTATGTTATCAGTATGACTCATGCTATCTATATCTGACTAGTAATTGCCGCAACTATAACGGAATGAATAAAACTGCCAACTGTGTGAGTCCCTCGGTTGACTTCCTCGTTTGGTCTCGAGGGGGAAATACCAGGATGGGTATGCTTGGTGATAGTTTCAGGTTAGATCCGAATAGACCTTTCTTATCCCTATCTGATAGTCGCCAGTTGTATTGAGTCTCTATAGGTTGTTTAGTGCATGATGCGCTGCCTCTTCAGTACACCATACCTATGTAGGAGAGGACCGCCGAATTCTAGTCTCGCCGTGTACTGGCCTCAGTACTGGCCGTTCTGTTTTTCCTTTGCCCTTTGTCGGCACCCCTTTTGTTTAAGCAGGTTTTGAGATCGACGTCGTTAGCAGGATTACCCTTCCGGCTTGGCTTGGGAAGGGTTATGGACGCCATTGGTTATTATTCAGGGCTCTTAGCTCAATTTGCATCTTGTGCGTACTCAGACGATGTATCCTTTTCAAGGTGATTTGGATCTTTGTATTGTATATATGTATTCTTGACTCCTTGATTTGTTGTTTTATATTTCTATTCTATGGGTTCCATCGTGGACTATTGTGTAATGAAATTACTTTGTTTTCCACCAGCACGAAAGTGCCTGGTGGGCACCTTTGAATCGTTTCTATGCGGGTTTGGCGGGAATCGCTGAAACTTCCATAGGGCCAATTCTGAGGGTGTTACAGAGTGGTATCAGAGCTCAGCAGTTACGATACCACACTGGTCCAGCCTATAGGATAACCTAGCTAACGGACGTTGTAGAGTGTCAAAACTATTTTGGAAAAATCGGTTGGATAGATCTAATTAGGTCTGCTTTTACTTCTTACCCCTCTGCTATTCTCCTCTTATCTCGACGTGTTTTGAATCTGCTCTCTTATCTTTTATTCGAGTCCAAGATTTCTCGTGGTTGGGTTTCTGTCGTACCTTCAGGGTTTCTCTTCCATCCTCTTGTAACAGTGCTTCAACATCCGGCATTCATGCTATCTGATGAATCTTCCATCTGTTGTACCTTTCAGTGGACCGAAAATGCACTAAAAATTTCCTTTCTATCCTCCGGTGTTTTCCAATACGACAAAGTCATCTGCATCATATCTGATGAGAATCTCCATCCCTCATTTGTTTCCGTACATCAATTGTCGAGATCTTCAGTCTGAATTCTGAGAGTTGGTTGCATAATTCTCCTATTCATGTGCAGAGTAATGCTTTGGGTGCGCGATGGACTGATCACCATCCGACTACCCTTATCATTCGCTCTTGTATATCGAATCGGTGGATCAAGCAATTTGACTTCTTCCATAGAAGTTAGAGGTGGCCTTATCTTTTGATACCTTTACCTTCGTCCTTTGTTCTCCAGAGTGTTCTCTCGACGAACGAGAGCCACAACCCCTTGTTGGTGGTATCACCGATTTCAATATGGATAAAGAATCCTTGTTAGTGGTGTCGCCAGGATCTACACGAAGCGAGAAGATTTAGATCGCCGGCCTTCTTCCCCGTACCATGAGGCGGATCTCGAGGGCGAGATCCATTGTTAGTGGTGTCGAATTGTAGCACCCCGGGTAAAACCACTACTAGAAATCGCCTAATAATTTTGTCTTTGCATCATCATGTCATCATGCATGTTTTTGTGCCTAAAAGTATTTTCATTAAAACCCTATCTCTATTTCTGAATTACTTCCCTCAATTCTTTCATATTAAAACTTTGTTATCCTGATCAAATTATTTGTTCGAAAAGTATTTTTCAAAATATTTTTAAAATAAAACGATAACAAGAAATTATATATTTTATTTTGTGGGGGCAGCCAAACCAGGCCAAATCTGGCCCAGCCGGCCACCTCCATTCTAGCCTAGACCAAACCCTAGCCCATCTACCCAACTAGTCAAACCCTAGCCTACCCTATCCCCACACCACTCCCCACCCTGCCGCCGCAGCGGTCAACACACGCACGCACCGCGCCGCTCGCCTGGCCCTACCCCGCTCACGCGCGCGGACGCGCCCGCGATGCCACCCGCTCCACACGCACGCGGCCCCACCCTAACCCGGTCACCGTCGCGTTCCCTCCATCGAGCCGCTTGCTCATCCCCGAACCCCGCCGCCAACCGCTTTGCACCCTCGAGCCCCCGCATGGGATCCCCATCTCCGCTCGCCTCTTCTCCCACAAGCGTGCTGCCGACCCTCTCCTCTCTGACCAAGGTCGCTTCCCCGGTCGTGACCTACGTCGCCATGACACAGCCGTGCGGGCCTCCTCCCCATGCCTCTCCCTCCGGCCGCCCTCCCCACGGCAGAGCTCCACGACCCAGCACCTCCGTCCGTCGAGCCTATCTCCCCGTCAAGCCCGCGCTGACTGGCCTTCTTGCAGCCTTGTGATGGCGCCGCCCAGCGTCGTCCTTCCCGTCCTCCCCAAGTCGTTCGTCTGTGAGCCCATGCATGCCCTGCAGCTCGTCTTCTCTACACGCTGTCCTCCGGCGAGCAGAGACTGCGCTGGCCCGTCTCCAGCTGTCTGTGCTCCGACCGGCGTTCCCAAGTCTGTCGCCCGCAGAGCCTGGCGTCGCCCCTCCCTCTGTGAGTGCTGCCAACCCAGGAACGCCATCGAGCTCCCACGTCTGCGGCAGTGCTGGAGGCCTCCTTGGTATATTGGCTTTTATTCTAGCGTCTACAGTGGTTATCTCCATCCTGAAGTGGTGCCTAAAATTCTCATTTGTGGGTGCAAGTGTATTTTTCATATACTTGTGTGTTGTCAGGTTCCGACGCCTTATGATGCCTGAATGCACTTTGTTGAACGCCAAGGCCATCGTGTTGTTGCCGTGTTCTTCAATTCCGACACATCGGCAAGATATCCTTCTTAGTACTAATGACCACGAGTATGCCGATAGAGACCTGAAGACGCGAAGACATCTTCATGGAAGCCAAGGCGATGCGACTCAAGTGCTCCTTCTCGGATCCAAGGACGTGAAACCCCTCTTCCCGGACCCCTCAGTTTGTCAAGATCTCCGTCATGGAATTTGAAGAGCCCCGATCCGAAGACCTTCCCGAGACCGAACCAAACCCCTCGGAACTCCAAGCTCTTCTCTCCTATGTGTGACCGCTCTTTCCGAGACCCCTATATTTTTATAATATATGAATATACTTGTTGCATATGAATTGGGCATCCTTGCATACATATTGGGGATTGGGGGTATATTGTCGATACCTCATAATTAAATATGGAGCGCATATGCAGGCGAATCTAGTCTTATATTGGCTTCATTTAAATTTTCATAGTGAACCGGTGCCATGTTTTACCTTGTTAAAACAACATTTAAATTGCGGGATATCTAAACAACTTGAACCATCTAAGTAAATGTCGGAACCCCGGTTACGTTTAATTTTGACCAATCGCATCACATCTTTGCCATGTCATACATCATACATGCATCATGTCCGATCTTCTTCTGTAGTATTAAATAGTGCATCGTTGTTTCTCCTAGTGCTTTGCTTCTTCATGGATTAGGCCGATGAGTTGATGCGAGTGTCGATCCGATCTTCGGATGAACCTTCAGAAATGTTTTCAGGCAAGTGTTCTCCCCCTTTCTACCTATTTTACATTTATAGTCTTTATTTCCTCCGTTGATCTATTGCTATCTGTGTTGCGATGCTATAGGTTCCGTACCCCGTTATACTTCCCTGCAGCCCTTATATTGCCATGGACACATCCTATTACTTGTTGTTTGGTATATAGTCGGCCTTGTGAGTCGTAGTTTCTTGCGCAGGTGATGTGTCGCGTCGTTGATCTTCCACAGTTGTTGGAGTAATGCCGCATGTTTGGGATGATCATGGCTTTAATTATCGTTTAATAAATAAAATTGGAGTAGGTAAATAATGCAGAGGCACAGGTGGTCAATAGATGTTATTTGGTTTTTAACCATCCACTTGTGTCCCGTAGGACCCCGAGTATTTGATACATGTTCTTTGAATATTCTCACTATCCGCATGTGGGACCATGAATCCCCCTAACCCTAGCTTGAGTCATATTTAATTCCTTGGGGCCACAAAGTAGTTTGGGGATTTATTACTATCATGTACTTATGCCATGCTATACTGTTTTATTTACGGATTGCGCGTGGAGCGCCTATACTGTTTAGGAACAAATGTGGAATGTTTTCGTAGTATCGACAAGCCCAGTCACACTTTCAGGTTCCCAGTCGTTTACAGCCATTGGCACAAACCTCTGGGTCCGTCTCGGAGCCGGCCAACTTCGTCGCGGGTAGCTTGGTGGGGTGGCCCCCTGAAATCAAATATGAATCTTGCGAATGTTCTGTCGTGATGCCTCGTTGGGTTTTCATTTGGTTTTTTCTGAGGTTGATTGTGCGTGTGTTGCTATTTGTGCCCCCCTGCAGGGTAAAACTTTCTGAAAGCCGTGTCCGCGGTTATGGACGAATTGGAGTACAGTATCTCGATCATAGACAACTATAGCTAAAGTAGTGCTATAAATTTGCCTTTGGAATGACTAGTAATCAGCTTCACTATAACGAAATGGATAAATAAAAGTACCAACAACTGCTGGGTTTGTGAATGTCTCATGGTATATGTATTTGACTCGTAAGTATTGCAACTACAAAGGAATGGTTATCTAAAACTTCCTACTGCTTATGTTATCAGGATGACTCATGCTATCTATATCTGACTAGTAATTGCCGCAACTATAACGGAATGAATAAAACTGCCAACTGTGTGAGTCCCTCGGTTGACTTCCTCGTTTGGTCTCGAGGGGGGAAATACCAGGATGGGTATGCTTGGTGATAGTTTCAGGTTAGATCCGAATAGGCCATTCTTATCCCTATCTGATAGTCTCCAGTTGTATTTAGTCTCTATAGGTTGTTTAGTGCATGTTGCGCTGCCGCTTCAGCCCACCATACCTATGTAGGCGAGGACCGCCAAATTCTAGTCTCGCCGTGTACTGGCCTCGGTACTGACCGCTCTCTTTTTCCTTTGCCCTTTGTCGACACCCGTTTTGTTTAAGCAGGTTTTGAGATCGACATCGTTAGCAGGGTTACCCTTCCGGCTTGGCCTGGGCAGGGTTATGGATGTCGTTGGTTATTCTTCAGGGCTCTTAGCTCAATTTGCATCTTGTCCGTACTCGGACGTTGTATCGTTTTCAAGGTGATTTGGATCTTTGTATTGTATATATGTATTCTTGACTCCTTGATTCGTTGTTGTATATATTTGTTCTGTGGGTTCCATCATGGACTATTTTGTAATGATATTACTTCGTTTTCCACCCGCACGAAAGTGCCTTGTGGGCTCCTTTGAATTGTTTCTATGCGGGTTTGGCGGGAATCGCTGAAACTTGCATAGGGACGATTCTGAGGGTGTTACAATATGGCTCCTGCCGGTTCCCGACTTACAATACGGAATATTGCATACATCATATATAATCACAATCATGGCCATATCACATCAGAGCACACCCCTGCAAAACAAAGTTAGACGCCTCTAATTTTCTTTGCATGTTTTACGTGGTTTGGGGCTTTCAATAAGTGTCGTTCTAACTTACGAACAAGAACTAAAACGTTGATATTAGTATTGTCAATTACCCGTTGTAAATTGAATCTTAACTATGTTGGGAGAAACAGGCACTCGCAAAGCCACTTATGCAATACAAGTTGCATGTCAAGCGTGGAGCAAGTCTCATAAACGATGTCATGTAAGGTTAGCGCGGGCCGCTTCATCCCACCATCCTGCAAGATGCAAAGTACACAAAAAGCAATCGACAACAAAAGCATCAACGCCCACAATGACCATTGTGTTCTACTCGTGCAACAGATCTACATATAGACACGGCTCTGATACCACTGAAGGGGTTCGTAGCATGGAAAACAAAAACATTCTACCACATGCACACAAACAAGCCAAGATCTATCTACTAGATTGTAGCAACAAGTCGATTGGATTATTCATCCTCGAATATTCCAAAGCGGTTAACGAGAGCAGATTCTCGTGGGTGATGTAGTCGTACACTTGCCGATCTCAAGATCGCGTAGACGATCCTTCCAGCGCTGCGTTCTGGCAGCGCTTTCACAATCGGTCACACGTTCGGTACTCGATGAAGAACTTCCTCTCCCTTGTTCCAGCAGGCAGCAGAGGTTGTAGTTCTCCCATCGCGATTCTGGCAGCACGACGGTGTGGTGTCGGAAGTAGAGGGGAGATCCCATAGGGCGTCGCCTAAGCCGGTGCGAGTTATGGTGGATCTAGGGTTTCCGGCGATCTAGGTTTAGAAAGCTGGAATAGAGGAGGAGGAGTCGGCGGCGGCTAGGGAGACGGCGACGGGCCAGCGGCGGCGCGGCGGCGGTGCACGGGGTGGGGAGGGCTGGCTTGGTGGTGGTTTGGGGCAGCCCTCCCCCTCTATTTATGAGAGGGGGCAGCCTTGGGAGGGGAGAGTTTGAATCCAAACCCAAACCCAAGTTGGATTGAAGGAAGATATCTTTCCTTCTTCCACTAGGAAACCATTGTTCCAGTTTGACGTTTCAAACCTCCCCTTTGACTTTCAATTTAGATATTTAAGTCTCTCTCGCAAATGCCCAAACCAAGTGACCTAGGATATGATCCAATCATTCCACTTACCGATGACACATTCATGGACCATTCCCCTTCCGGTCCGGTGAACCTTCTAGACCCTTCTAGAACCTCTCCGATGAAAACATCGAAATCATTCCCGAACTCCGGAATCGGACTTTCCTTATATGAATCTTATTCTCCGGACCATTCCGGATCTCCTCGTGATATCCCGGATCCCATCCAAGATTCCGAACAACATTCGGTCTCCCTACTTATATTCCATATCTACTAAGCAACATCGAATCCTTAAGTGTGTCTCCCTACGGTTCATGAATTATGCGGACATGACCGAGACACTTCTCCGATCAATAACCAATAGAGGAATCTGGAAATTCATATGGCTCCCACATATTTCTACGATTACTTTGCGATCGAATCAACCACTTACATATGATACCAATTTCCCTTTGTCTCGCGATAGTTTACTTATCTGAGGTTTGATCGTCGGTATCTCTGCATACCTAGTTCAACCTCGTTACCGATAAGTACTCTTTTCTCGTTCCCGTGATATGTGATCACTTGTGATCCAGTCACATGCTTGCAAGCTAATTGGATGACATTCCACCGAGAGGGCCCAGAGTATATCTATTTGTCATATGGATGGACAAATCCCACTCTTGATCCATGTGCCTCAACACATAATTTCCGAACACTGAATGCCACTTTTATAGCCACCCAGTTATGGTTTGGTGTTTGATGTTATCAAAGCATCCTTTCGGTGATGGTGATTAACATGATCTCATGGTCAAAGGAATTAGGTTACTATGTATCAGAAAGCTTATAGCAAATGAACTATTGAAATGACTTGATCTTAATGCTACGCTTATCTATAGGAGTATGTCCATCACACCATTCTCCTAATGATATGATCTTGTTGTTAATAACATCTCAATGTTCATGATCGGGAAACAACGATCATCTATTAACCAACAAGCTAGAATTACAAATAGGCTTTACTAGGGACTCTAATTTAGTTTACAAATCACACAAGTATTAATGTTTCCGGTTAATACTATTATAGCATGAATGTAAACATTTATCATAAACACAAAGATATAATAATAACCACTTTTATTATTGCCTCTAGGGCATATCTCCAACATGGAGGGCAACCGCCCCTACAGCCCAACGAAGGCGACGCTGCCGCTTATCAGAGGATCAACCTCAATGAGGACGGCTGGCGCCAGGCACGCGAAGCCGTGGCGGGTAATAAGATCCTATCTATGAATTCTTCACGGGATCTGCTGATGGCATACCACCTCCTCCTCATCGGTGAACTCAATAGGCAGGTAAAACTGCAGGAGGAGCTCGACAAATGCAAGCAGGCAGCTTCAGAGTCTAGCGTGTGGCGAGCTGCGCTCTTCGCCGCTGGTGGCTCCAGCTTGCACGGAAATCATGCCAACAAGCATCGCTCTCGCACAGATAACATGGACCCCGCCACGTGACGTGAGGTCACCAAAACCCTCAACACGTCCTTCATGGAGATGGACGTCAACGGCAATGTCATACCAAAGACGCTGCAGGCTGCGATCATGGCAGCAACTATGTACCTCGCATCCCATCCACCTCCGGTGGGGGACCCAAAGAGTGCCATGCACAAGTCCGTGCTAGCTGGACTCGGACTCGTCAGAGCTACGCTCCACGAAGAAGCTTCTACGGAGCCAAAGAAAAAGTCTACAGTTAGATTCAACCGTAGACCCACACCCTCATCCGACGAGGACGAGGACGAACGCGATCTACCTCGACGATGCAAGATCCCAAGACGTCGCAGCCGCGACTATGGCGCTCGAAACGACCTCGCCCAACGCAAGGTTGACAAGGCACGCGCCAAACGCACGTGCTCAACCGAATCCGAAGAGGATGACGACGGAGAACTATGCGGAGCTCGATGCTTCAGCAGATTTGTTTGGCGAACGCGGATGCCCAAAAATTTCAAGCTTCCTTCAGACACTCCGAAGTTCGACGGCACGCAGGATCCAAAGGTCTGGCTCAGCGACCACCTCTCGTCCGTCAAACTGCACGGTGGTAACAAGAACACCGCCCTGCAGTGCCTTCAGCTGCAGCTGACAGGCGCATCCCAAATCTGTCTCAGCAGCCTGTCCTTAGGCTCCATCCGAAGCTAGGAGGAGCTGGCATACAGTTTCATCCAAAACTTCAAGGGCACCAGCAAGAGGCCAGCCTCGATCAAGGAACTGCGGGCCTGCACTCAAAGAATTGGCGAAACTATTCGCTCATACATCCTGTGTTGGTCCAACATCAAGAACTCCGCGGCACACATCTTCGAGGAGAGGACGATCGATGCCTTCAAGGATGGCGTCAAGCGCCCAGACTTCAAGGAAGAACTCGGGCGCGTCAAGCCCAAGACACTCGACCACCTCATGGACATCACCAATAGGTGGGCGGATGGCGAGGATTCCCTCCACCGAGCACATTCGGATGACAAGGACGAATACGGCCACATGCGCGAACACCATAGCAAACGAAGATCGCGCGTCTACGACGATCGCAACGGACCCGACATGGTTGCGGCTGGCTACGCCAAGTGCCGCAATGACAACAATCGCAGCAGCGGAGGATACCGTGGAGGCAACTTCCGCAACGGGGGACGCCCAACACAAACATGGCAGCGTCGCGGCCGTGACGACGAACTCTCAGCATACGACAAGTTGTCGGGCCCCTGCACCATCCACTTTTACATCGATAAGCAGGATGGCAAAAAGAAGGCCAGCCACATGCTCCAGGACTGCGGCGAGTTCCAGAAACTCAGCGAGGGTCTCACCCAAATGCGACGCCAGATCATGAACCCTAGGTTCAGACCCGCACCTGCACCAGGTGACATTGCCCATGGAGCTCCTCCACCACCACCCGTGGGACCATCGAATCCCGTATCACACCTGCGCCAAACAACGGCACAGGTGGATACCCACCGCCAAAAGGGTCCCCCATAATCCAGAAGGGACGCCCTACCAATAGGGTGCAAAAGAAGATCACTCGATAGGTCAGCCTCGCTGTAACCGCTCCGCCCGCCATCCCAGAGTACCTCAGTGGATCGGAGTCCTGCATCACGTTCGATCGTTCAGATCACCCCCGCCAGATCCCTCGCCCAGGTCATGCTGCCCTGGTGCTCGAGGCACAGATCGGAGGCTTCGAGATGAGCCGCATCTTCATGGACGGCGGCAGTGGCATCAACCTGATGTTCGCCAGCACCCTCGCAGCGATGCGGATACCGCTGTGCAGCCTGGAACAATCCGACACAACTTTCCACGGCATAGTCCCAGGGAAGGGCATCTATCCCCTCGGCAAGATATGGCTCGACATCATCTAAGGCAAGCCCGAAAACTTTTGATGCGAGCGGCTGGAGTTTGAAGTGGTGGATTGGCCATCACAGTACCACGCCATCCTCGGGCGTGTGGCCTTTGCCAGATTCCTAGCAGTACCACACTACGCGTACCTGCTGCTCAAAATGCCAGGGCTAAAGGGCGTCATCACAGTCCAGGGAAGCTTAACCCGATCGGACCACTGCGACAGAGATTTCAACAGAATATCCTAATCGTTCGGCATGCAGGAGGATCTCACGAGGCTCCGAGAAGTGACAGACAACGGGGCACCCCCAGTCGCTAGGCAAAACTCACCCGACATGTCGTTCGACTCCATAGTCAACACAAACAAGGTGCAGGTCCACCCAACCGATGCCTCCAAGACGGCGTTGATCGCCAATGACCTCAGCCCCGCATAGGAAAGCGCGCTCGTCGAATTCCTCCGTGAGCGTTGGGAAATCTTTGCCTGGTGTCCTGCGGACATGCCAGGAGTTCCCAGGGAATTCGCCGAGCACGCACTCAATGTGTTCCCCGATGCAAGGCCGGTCAAATAGTTGATCTGACGACTGCCCGAACCACGAGCAGAAGTAGTTGGAATCAAAGTCAACAGACTCCTTGACGCCAACTTCATCCGAGAAATCAAGGAGAGCAAGTGGCTGGTCAATACTGTGATGGTCCCCGAAAAGGAAACAGACATCCTGCGGATGTGTGTGGACTTCACGTCCCTCAACAAACACTTCCCCAAGGACCACTTCCCTCTTCCTCGGATCGGTCAGATCATCGATTCGACTGCAGGATGTGAGAAACTCTCCTTCCTCGACGCTTACTTAGGCTACAATCAGATTCGGCTGAAGGTCGAAGATCAGGAGAAAACGGCATTCATTATGCCATTCGGAGTGTTCTGCTACAACACCATGCCCTTCGGGCTGAAGAACGCTGGTGCCACGTGTAGGGTTCGCAGCATAGAAAACAAAAAATTTCCTACGATGTGAACTATGTACCAAGATCTATCTATTAGATACAAACAACGGGCGGATGTCTATCCGTAGAGAACATACCCTTGAAGACCGACAAAGCTTAACGAGTTCAACTTGTGGTTGATGTAGACGATCTCTTGCCGATCTCAAGATCGAGAGGAAGTCCTAGCGCCGCAAATCAGCAGCGCATCCGTGCTCGCACACACGTTCGAGGCACCGAGAAACCTCCTCCTCCTCGCTCCAGCGATGCAGTGGAAGCACAACTCTTTCTTGCCGAATAGCCACTGGGAACATGTATCTCGCTAGTCCGAGACCATGTGGAATAAATTCTAGAGGGGGAGAGATCCTTCACGAGGAGGTGTGAGTGAGAAGTGAGAGGAGGGGCTCCTTTTATAGGAGGAGGGGGGACCCCAAGGGGGTGGACGGCGCATGGGGGATGCCCCCTTGCCCTCCCCTTTTCATGTGGGTGGACACTCCACTCACAAAAATCCATTCATATGCCTCCACTCAAAATCCCACTCAAACTTGCCATTAAATTTCCACCAAATTTAATGCAAACTCTCATTAAATAAAACTCTTTTATTTTATTCAGAATTTTGTCAATTACTTTAATGACAAACATTCACAAATAACCCCTTGCCAGAATTCTATTTCACATGCATAACCACTTTATGCAATTTCACCCGAAAACCTGTTTCGGTATCTAGTGAAATAAATTCCTGCGCTTGTTCATTCTTTCGGCATGAAACTTTTGCTCCAATTGGATGTCGGTGTCTCTTAAGTGTGTCATCCTACGGTTCGTGAATAATGCAGACATGATCGAGACCCCTCTCGGATCAATAATCAGAAGTGGGATCTGGAGACCCATACTGACTCCCACACATTCAACGATGACTTTCTTGTGATCGTCGGAACCTTTTACGCTAGTATCTTAATCCCTTTGTTTCACGATATATTACATGTCCGAGATTCGATCATCGGTATCTCCATACCTAGTTTGATCTCGTTACTGACATGCACTCCTTTCTCGTTCCCGTGATATAACATTCTAGTGATCAAATCACTTGCTTGCAAGCTAATCAATGTGATATCACCGAGAGGGCCCAGAGTATATCTATCCGTCATCGGGATGAACAAATTCCACTCTCGATCCATGAGCCTCAACATAACACTTTATTAGTTCTGAATCCATCTTTATAATCACCCTGTTACGGTGTGACGTTTGATGTTATCAAGAAACTCTTCCGGTGTTAGTGATTGACATGATCTCATGGTCTAAGGATTAGGATTACTTCGTAAGTTGTTATAGCAATATAAACTCAATGACTTTGATCGTAATGCTATACTTCGGATGAATGTTCATCACACCATTACACTAATGTTGTGATCCCGTTATTAACAACATCCAATGTCCATGATCAGGAAACCTTGATCATCTTGTTAATCAACGAGCTAGTTTATGAGAGAGGCATAACTAGGAACTTTCTGTTTGTTTATTAAACACACATGTATTAATGTTTCCGTATTAATACAATTATAGAATGCAAAATAAACATCTATCATATACTTGGAATACACATAATAAACACTTTATTATTGCCTCTCAGGGCATATTCCCTTCAGTCTCCCACTTGCACTAGAGACAATAATCTAGTTACATAGTGATAAATCTAACACCCATTGAGTTCTGGTGTTGATCATGTTTTGCTCTAGGGAGAGTTTTAGTCAACGGATCTTCTACATTGAGATCCGTATGTACTTTACAAATCTTTATATCTCCATCCTTGACATGCTCGCGGATGTAGTGAAACTGGCGCTTAATATGCTTGGAATGCTTGTGAGACCTTGGCTCTTTGGCATTGGCAATGGCACCATTGTTGTCACAATAGATCACCATTGGGTCCAACGCGTTTGCAACCACTCCTAGTTTGGATATGAACTCCTTCATCCAAACTGCTACCTGAGTCGCTTCTGAAGCAGCAACATATTCGGCCTCCGTTGTTGATCCCGCTACCACAGGTTGTTTGGAGCTCCTCCAACTAACCGCTCCGCCATTCATGAGAAATACGTATCCGGATTGAGACTTAGAGTCATCCGGATCGGTGTCAAATCTAGCGTCAACATAACACATAGCGACGAGATCTTCTTCACCTCCGTATACAAGAAACATATCCTGAGTTCTTCGTAAGTACTTAAGGATATTCTTGACCGCTATCCAGTGTTCCGAACCTGGATCCGATTGGTACCTACTAGTCAAACTAATATCATGTGCCACATCCGGTCTTGTACATAGCATGGCGTACATTATAGAGCCTATGGATGAAGCATAGGGGACTTTGTCCATTATCTCTCTTTCTTCCGCCGAAGCCGGACTTTGAGTCTTACTCAATGTCTTGCCTTGCAACATAGGTAAGAACCCCTTCTTACTTCCGTCCATTTTAAACTTCTTTAAAATCTTATCAAGGTATGTACTTTGCGATAGCCCTATTAGGCGCCTAGATCTATCTCTATAGATCTTTATGCCTAATATGTATGACGCTTCACCTAGGTCCTTCACTGAAAATTTGCTGTTTAGATAACTTTTAACACTGTTTAAAAGATCTATATCATTTCCGATCAATAATATGTCATCCACATATAATATCAGAAATGCCACATTGCTCCCACTCACTTTCTTGTAAATACAAGCTTCTCCATAAGTTTGGACAAATCCAAACTCTTTGATCACCTCATCAAAGCGGAGATTCCAACTTCGTGATGCTTGCTTCAATCCATAGATGGATCGCTGAAGCTTGCACACCTTGTTAGCATCCTTAGGATCGAAAAAACCCTTTGGTTGTATCATATACAACTCTTCTTCAATATTACCATTGAGAAACGCGGTTTTGACATCCATCTGCCATATCTCATAATCGAAATATGCAGCAATTGCTAACATAATCCTAACTGACTTTAGCATCGCTACGGGAGAGAATGTCTCATCGTAGTCAACTCCTTGAATTTGTCGAAACCCCTTTGCGATAAGTCGAGCTTTATAGACGGTCACATTACCATCAGCATCAGTTTTCCTTTTGAAAATCCATTTGTTCTCCACGGCCTTTCGGTCGTGAGGTAATTCCACCAAGTTCCAAACTTGATTTTCATACATGGATTCCATCTCGGATTTCATGGATTCTAACCATTTGTTGGAATCCGGGCTCATCATCGCTTCTTCATACGTCGCAGGGTCATCATTTCATCAACCATGAAATTCATGACAGGATTTCCGTACAGCTCGGGAGCTGCACGCGTCCTGCTTGACCTGCGAGGTTCGGTAGTACTCTCTTTTGGAGTTTCATGATCATTATCATTAGTTCCCTCTTCAACAGGTGGAGCCAACTCCGGAACAACTTTCGGCGCTGCGCTACTCACCATACTTTGAAGAGAAGGTTCAATAACCTCTTCGAGTTCTACCTTCCGACTACTCACACCTTTCGCGAGAAACTCTTTCTCTAGAAAGGATCCATTCTTGGCAACAAAAACCTTGCCCTCGGATCTGCGATAGAAGGAATACCCAATAGTTTCCTTAGGGTAACCTATGAAGACGCATTTTTCCGCTTTGGGTTCGAGTTTATCCGGTTGAAGTTTCTTCACATAAACATCGCATCCCCAAACTTTAAGAAATGACAGCTTAGGTTTGTTTCCAAACCACAATTCATACGGTGTCTTTTCAACAGATTTAGATGGTGCCCGATTTAAAGTGAATGCAGCAGTTTCTAGTGCATAACCCCAAAATGACAACGGCAAGTCCGTCAGAGACATCATAGATCGAACCATATCTAATAAAGTACGATTACGACGTTCCGACACACCATTTTGCTGTGGTGTTCCGCAGGCGTGAGTTGTGAAACAATTCCACACTCTTTCATGTGAGTGCTAAACTCGTAACTTAGATACTCACCTCCACGGTCGGACCGTAGCAATTTGATCTTTCTATTACGATGATTTTCCACTTCATTCTGAAATTACTTGAACTTTTCAAAGGTTTTAGAGTTGTGTTTCATCAAGTAGATATAACCATACCTACTCAAATCATCCGTGAAAGTAACAAAATAATGATATCCACCTCGCGCCGACACACTCATTGGACCACATACATCAGAATGTATGATTTCCAATAAATCTGTCGCCCGTTCCATTGAACCGGAAAACGGCGTTCTAGTCATCTTGCCCATAAGGCATGGCTCACATGTATCAAATGATTCAAAATCAAGTGATTCCAAAAGTCCATCCGAATGGAGCTTCTTCATGCGTTTAACGCCAATATGACCTAGACGGCAGTGCCACATATATGCGGATATATCATCATTAAGTTTAATCCTTTTAGCATCAACATTATGAATATGTGTAACATTATCATCGAGATCTAATAGAAATAAACCATTCATCATCGGTGCATGACCATAAAAGATTTCATTCATATAAATGGAACAACCATTGTTCTCGGATTTAAATGAATAACCACTTCGCATCAAACACGATCCAGATACAATGTTCATGCTCAGTGCAAGCACCAGATAACAAGTATTCAAGTTTATAACTAATCCCGACGGCAAATGGAGAGGCAGCATTCCGACGGCGATCACATCAACGCTTGATCCATTGCCGACACGCATCTTGACCTCACCCCTTGATAGCGGTCGCTTGTTCCGCAGCCCCTGATTCGAGTTACAAATATTAGCAACTAAACCGGTATCAAATACCCAGGTGCTACTGCGAGAACTATTCAAGTACACATCAATAACATGTATATCATATATACCTTTGTTTTCCTTGTCGGCCTTCTTGTCTGCCAAATACTTGGGGCAGTTGCGCTTCCAGTGGCCAGTCCCCTTACAATAGTAGCACTCGGTATCAGACTTAGGTCCAACTCGGGGTTTCTTTTCAGGCACGGCAACTGGCTTGCCGCCCTTACTTCCCTTCCGTTTTCCCTTCTTGTCTTTCTTGAAACCAGTGTTACTATTGATCATCAACACTTGATGTTCCTTTTTGATCTCCACTTCTGCAGTTTTAAGCATTGACAGAAGCTCGGGGAGAGACTTCTTCATGCCTTGCATATTATAGTTCATCACAAAGCTCTTATAGCTAGGTGGTAGAGACTGTAGAACACTATGGATGCCTAAGTCAATGGGAATCGTTATTCCCAAGGACACAAGCTGATCGGCGTAACCCGACATCTTGAGTACATGCTCACTAACGGAGCTGTGCTCTTCCATCATGCAGCTAAAGAACTTTTCTGAAGCGTTGTAGCTCTCTACAGCAGCATGTGTGTCGAAAATCATTTTCAACTTACCCATTGTATCAAATGCATTGCTGTTTTCGAAACGCTTTCGAAGTTCCGGCTCTAGCCCATACAATATGCCACAATGAACTAAGTTGTGGTCCTCCTGACGAGTCTGATAGACATTCTTCTTCTCGTCAGGGGCATCCTCAAAGGTGGGGGGCCTAGTGGCGCTTCTAGCACGTATTGCTTTTGTGCAGCAGAGAGGAGAATCCTCAAATTCATGGCCCATTTGGTAAAGTTGCTACCGTTCGTTGCTAGTTTCTCTTTCTCCATGAACACATTGAAATTAAAAGCAGGTGGTGTCATCTACAACAGAATTTGTAAAGTTTAGACTAAGTGTATGATAGATTGAGTTCAACTAATCCATATTACGAATGAACTCCCACTCAAAAACAACATCCCTCGTGCCTTTTTGGTGATTACATGAACCAAATCCACTACACCAAGTCCGATCATCACGTGAGTCGGTATAGCTTCAAAGGCGAGCATCAAATGGGCATCATATCTACTATATGACTCATGCTTAACCTTTTGGTCCGTGTTCCGAGGCCATGTCTGTACATGCTAGGCTTGCCAAGTTAGAACCTTAGTATTCGCGTGTGCAACTGTTCGACACCCGAAATATGGTCGTGGATCCAATAACACCTGATCATCACGTGATGTCCTGGAGCGACGAAAACATAATCGGTGCATACTAAAGGAAGAACACATTCTTATCTTGATACTTAAATGAGGGATCATCTTATTATGCTAACAAAGCGCTAAACAAGCAATATAAGATGCTATCAAACATCACATGTTTATTAGTGAAATGTTATGGTTTCCGCAGATGATCTCTATCATGTGCATCGTGGTATGATCACTATCATACCTATATGTGTAAATCCAAGGTCTATGGAGTTTACACGCTATGTTTTTTGTAAGAGTATCATCTCATACTTCTACTTACAACATCACCATATCATAACACTAGCCCAGCAACAATCTAAACTAGACGCCTCTAATTTATCCATTGCAAGTTTTACGTGGCTTAGGGCTTTCGAGATAGAACCGTTCTTACCTACGAACATGAACCACAATGAGGATAACCAAATTGTTGACAACTCGTTGCAAAATAGATATTGACTATAGTAGGAGAGACAGACACCCGCTAGCCACTTATGCAAACTAGTTGCATGTCAAGCGTGGAACAGGTCTCATGTGCGAGGACATGTAAAGTTTGTCCGGGCCGCTTCATCCCACTATGCCACCAATATCCAAAATTACAACAAAGGAGAAACAACATGATCATCATCGCCCACATACTCATATGTGTACTACCCGTGTAAAGCATCTACGCATAGATCCGGCTCTAATACCACTGTAGGGTTCGCAGCATAGAAAACAAAAATTTTCCTACGATGTGAACTATGTACCAAGATCTATCTATTAGATACAAACAACGGGCGGATGTCTATCCGTAGAGAACATACCCTTGAAGACCGACAAAGCTTAACGAGTTCAACTCGTGGTTGATGTAGACGATCTCTTGCCGATCTCAAGATCGAGAGGAAGTCCTAGCGCCGCAAATCAGCGGCGCATCCGTGCTCGCACACACGTTCGAGGCACCGAGAAACCTCCTCCTCCTCGCTCCAGCGATGCAGCGGAAGAACAACTCTTTCTTGCCAAATAGCCACCGGGAACATGTATCTCGCTAGTCCGAGACCATGTGGAATAAATTCTAGAGGGGGAGAGAGATCCTTCACGAGGAGGTGAGTGAGAAGTGAGAGGAGGGGCTCCTTTTATAGGAGGAGGGGGGAACCCCAAGGGGGTGGCCGGCGCATGGGGGCTGCCCCCTTGCCCTCCCCTCTTCATGTGGGTGGACACTCCACTCACAAAAATCCATTCATATGCCTCCACTCAAAATCCCACTTAAACTTGCCATTAAATTTCCACCAAATTTAATGCAAACTCTCATTAAATAAACTCTTTTATTTTATTCAGAATTTTGTCATTTACTTTAATGACAAACATTCACAAATAACCCCTTGCTAGAATTCTATTTCACATGCATAACCACTTTATGCAATTTCACCCGAAAACCTGTTTCGGTATCTAGTGAAATAAATTCCTGCGCTTGTTCATTCTTTCGGCATGAAACTTTTGATCCAATTGGATGTCGGTGTCTCTTAAGTGTGTCACCCTACGGTTCGTGAATAATGCGGACATGATCGAGACCCCTCTCGGATCAATAATCAGAAGCGGGATCTGGAGACCCATACTGACTCCCACACATTCAACGATGACTTTCTTGTGATCGTCGGAACCTTTTACGCTAGTATCTTAATCCCTTTGTTTCACGATATATTACATGTCCGAGATTCGATCATCGGTATCTCCATACCTAGTTTGATCTCGTTACTGACATGCACTCTTTTCTCGTTCCCATGATATAACATTCTAGTGATCAAATCACTTGCTTGTAAGCTCATCAATGTGATATCACCGAGAGGGCCCAGAGTATATCTATCCGTCATTGGGATGAACAAATTCCACTCTCGATCCATGAGCCTCAACATAACACTTTATTAGTTCTGAATCCATCTTTATAATCACCCTGTTACGGTGTGACGTTTGATGTTATCAAGAAACTCTTCCGGTGTTAGTGATTGACATGATCTCATGGTCTAAGGATTAGGATTACTTCATAAGTTGTTATAGCAATATAAACTCAATGAATTTGACCGTAATGCTATACTTCGGATAAATGTTCATCACACCATTACACTAATGTTGTGATCCCGTTATTAACAACATCCAATGTCCATGATCAGGAAACCTTGATCATCTTGTTAATCAACGAACTAGTTTATGAGAGAGGCATAACTAGGAACTTTCTGTTTGTTTATTAAACACACATGTATTAGTGTTTCCGTATTAATACAATTATAGAATGCAAAATAAACATTTATCATATACTTGGAATACACATAATAAACACTTTATTATTGCCTCTCAGGGCATATTCCCTTCACCACGTACCAGCGGTACATAGGCGTGTCTGAAGAACCAGATCGGTCGCGACATCCAAGTCTATGTCGACGACATAGTCATCAAGATCAGGGAAGCCAAGACACTGATCGACGATCTCCTCGAGATGTTTGACAACCTTGATCACTACAAGATCAAGTTGAATCCAGAAAAGTGCGCCTTTGGCGTCCCATCTGGCCAATTACTCGGCTACTTCATCTCTCAACGGGTATTCGAGGCGAATCCGAAGAAAATCCGGGCCATACTGACCATGGAGAAGCCGAAGAACCTCAAAGGTGTCCAGCAACTCGCTGGGCGCATCGCGACACTGAGCAGATTCATCAGCGCATGGGTGAGAAGGCCCTGCCTTTCTACCAGCTGCTATGCAAAGCCGACAAATTCGAATGGACACCTGAAGCGGACGACGCATTCGAAGACCTGAAGCGGATGCTCTCCACCTCGCATGTTCTGGTCACGCCAAAAGAATGTGAGCCTCTGCTGCTATACATTGCAGCCACACACCAGGTGGTAAGCACCATACTCGTGGTCGAGCGACCCGAAGATGGCAAGACCCATGGGGTCCAACACCCAATCTACTACCTCAGCGAGGTACTGACGCCAACAAAATAGAGGTACCCTCACTACCAGAAGCTCGCCTACGGCATGTTCATGACGGCTCATTGTCTGAGCCACTACTTCCAGGAGCATCAGATAATGGTCGTCAACGAGGCGCCACTGTCCAACATCCTTAACAACCCCGAAGCCACGGGATGCGTAGCCCTGTGAGGCGTCGATCTATCCCCTCTAGACATAGTCTACGAGCGGTGCAAGGCGATCAAATTTCAGGTCCTCCCTGACTTCCTCGTCCATTGGATGGAGCTCCAGCTGCCGAACACCCCGGACATGACGTAGTCATGGACGATGCACTTCGACGGCTCCAAGCGCGAGGCTGGAGCAGGAGCTGGCATCATACTGATGTCCCCGCAAGGTGATAAGATGAAATTCCGCGCACCCTATGAATCCTTCGACTGCGATCCTTCGGATCAAATACGACAAAAACTTTTTGGCAACTTTTCCCAAACCAACTCTAAGTGAGAAGCAATCTCCCTGGCCACCCGAAACACCTCCGCAGTGGTAAAATTTCGGATGTTGTGTCTACGACGCAAAGATAAGACCTACAGATACCATCTGATGGCCTGGTAACGCACCTGACTGCGCTCTGTCAATAAAAAACTGTGTCAACAGACGCGATGAAAATCCTGACGAACGCGTTGGGTATATCACTCGAAAACTACTGGGATTTGACTCCTGTAAGACCTCAGCGGCCTGAGTCAAATTACACCAGCATCCATTCCAGGTTCGAGTCTAGGGACTCGAATCTAAAGAATATCATGTTGTTTTGTCCTATGACAATTGACTGGCCCTGATCCGTCAGGAGAGTCAGGCACGCACATCAACTATCCCTACAAACTAAAACTATTCTCTTATAAACAGGCATAAAACTGCACCCGAAAGACTAAGGAGTCCTCAGCCAAATCTGCGATTCAACTGAGCACTCGGGGGCTACTGACATGGTTATACCCCACGGGTACACAACATCAGCATACCTAGTCCATCCCGAAGGAAGGCTCACTGCAAGATATGCGACCTGCGGAGGTTCCGGGTGGCCCAAGCCCATGATGCCTTCGGATGCTTGGAGAACAATACTAAAGTAGATAGAATTTCAAAGGGCAAACCCTAATCTGTAACCGACTCGACCTATGCTCGGGACCTGCCTATCTATATAAAGGCTAGGAGGGCACGGCGAGGAGGGTACCTCTCACCGCATACACACCTCCACGCCAGATTGCATCTGCACACCCCTGTAACTTTCGATTCCGCTGTAATCAAGAGCAGACAAGCAGGAGTAGGGTTTTCCCTCCGGGGCCTGAACCTGGGTAAACTACGTGTCCCTGTGTTGCTTGTTTGCTAACCGTTCTGTGATCTCCAGCATCCCCACCTTCTCCAAAACCAAAGCTCATAACAATGGGCATTGACGAGATTAAACCTCGTCACCGGTAGTACCGGTTGTTCCTGTGATACCCATATTTGACGCGTTTTCGCGATTTTGGGGTGATTTGGGCAGAAAATCTTGAAGAAAAACACCAAATTGATGGGGTAAATCAAGGAATTAGGCTATGGGAATGCAGAGGAAGGTAGATCAACAAGTTAAGAAAGTAATCCACAAATCAAAACCTACCAAAACTCACTCAAATCACAGATTGATCCAAAACATGAATTGGGGCTATTTTTTGTGGAATTTTCGAATTTATGGGGAAAAGACCAAATCGATGAGGAATCTGTGGCAAACAAACGTTGTTGATACCAGATGATAGGGGTTAACCTCTTGGGTAGTCCGATCTTCACGGATCTCGTGGTCAAATCGATGGAAATGCGAGGGGAAAGGGAGAAGGTAGCGGAAGTGAACACACACCTCACGAAGAACACGATGAACACACGCAAAACTCACACCATACAAGACCGATTTCTCCTGAACGGCGGCCACCGGTCCGATAGAATCCTCACAAGGAAAGATCGGTCAACGTGCTCCCTCAAATCCACATCGGAGAGGGAAGAACACCTTGGGGAGGGTCTTGACAATTTGGAGAAGATAAACCGACTCCAAGGCCTTGTATAATGATTGATGCGTGATGCAAAGTCCATTCGAGGTTGGTGACGATATTCGGTCCCCTTGCTAAAGGGGATGAGGCAAAACTAGAGATTCCACACAAGGGGCAGTGCCGGACCTAGAGCAAAACTTACAGGTTGCACCGCTATACACATGTTATCATTTGATCTTATTATACGGGTGTCACACACATATAAGTATAGATTATTCTAGGAGAAAACAAAAATGGACCCGGTGTCCCGTGACACCCCTAAGATCTATGTAGCTCCGCCCCTGACAAGGGGATTGTCTTTAGTCTATCATCTATGCCTAGGGGCTACATGAGGGGTGGGGTATCTATTTATAGGCTAGCCACAAAACAAGGGGTAGTTTGGTGATAAACTAGGCGAAAACGTAAGTAAAGGGAATACATGAGCTATGGCCCAACTGGTGCGCGTAGGCACTATCATGACCGGTAGTACCGGTCCTTGGGTCTGGTAGTACTGGGCACAAGCGGTAGTACCGGGGCATGCAACCGGTAGTACCACTTGGGTCTGGTGGTTGTTGGACGACCCCTTCTGGCTCGTGCGGTAGTAGCTCGGCGGTAGTACCGCTTGACCGGTGTTACCAGTTCCAACAACCGGTAGTACCGCTTGGACCTGGCAGCAACTGATCTGTCTTCTTCCTCCTCCTCTTCCAAGCTTCCTTCTTGTCGGCCTTGAGATTCCGAGCTTCCTCCCTTGTATTTGTGCTTGTCAGTGTGAACCTATCATGGTCATAGGATGGAGTATGAAGTAGTACACCATTCAATAGGGTAGGAAGTGAGATCTCAAAGAGGATAGGATTCACCTTTGGAGTCCGTGACAACGTGGCATGTGTTGGAGACCTTGATGTGGTAACGACCGTAGGTCGGGATACATCATGAGTTGTGACACAAATTCAACAAGGGATAGTGTAAGTTTGTCACAGGAAACCACAATGCATGTACATCTCTAAGCTTGGCTTATGTTAGTGTGCAGCTGACAACTCAGATATGTATGGCCTTAATCTGAATATATATATATGTCTTGTATACTTCTTTGAATATAAGGGATAAAATGGAGTCATGTCATTATTAGATTCAACAAGGGGTATGTGCATGAAACTTTGTGAGATAGAACAGGAAATTTAGATGGAAATGATTTTTTGTCTTCGGAAAAAGAATATATCCTCCAATACTACAAATAGGCTTGGTCAGTTCAACAATCATGGAAGGAAAAAAATTATTCACACACGAACACGTCCCCGTGTACCCTCGGCGCCGAGTGTGTTGCACGGCAGCACGAACTGAGGAGGCTCGCCGGAAGCGCTATACGCAAGACAGTCCGGCGGACGCTTTTGATACCCAAAACCCCACTCGTCCAGGAGGGACCCCGTCAGGGCGGCGTGGCGGCTATGGGATGCCCTAGGTCGGACTGACCTCCCCTAGGACCTCGTGGATTCGTATCCTCCAATCTTGAAGAACAACGAAGAACGAGAAGAAGGATACAAGGAGAGAGGAATAAAAGTAGATGAACACATAAGAATAGTAGATTTGTTTGTTCGATTGGTGTTGGTTCAATCGACCGTCACCCCTCGTATATATAAGGAATGGCTGGACTTTTTGTACAAGAAAGAGGGTTGGATTCACGTCCAAAACCCTTGTTGGGTCCAACTCGAACAAGCAAACCCGAAATTTGCATAACTGTTCGGTTAAAAACTTGCTTGTACCTTCCGGACAACTTTTAACATGGTAAACGAGCTCGGATCAAAATGTCGTAAAAATCAAAGTTGTTCGTATCGAAAATACGAATAACTTTATGTTGGACAATTATTCATCTAACATGATGATGATAGTCTTTTCCTCTTATTTGTGTATCAAACTCGGATTTTGACCGAACGATTTTGGATCTATTCGGTCGTATTTTGAATCTGTAGTTTGTATACTTGCTTAGCTGAAGATGGCTCTAAATCAAAGTTGTTCGTATCACAAAACGAAGAACTTTCATGTTTTACACTTTTTTATCCGAATTGATCTTGACCATTCAATCTTAACCTTAAGAAAATAAGTCTGTTGATGCAGTTTTCGGTCTCGCTCACGCAAAAGGACAGAAGTCCGTCTATGGTCCGGCGACCCTATTTGAAAATTTTTGGTCTCTGACAGTATTTTGGATTTAACTTTTGTATACTAATTCGGATAAAGGTGATTCAAAAATCAAAGTTTATTGTCTCGACGAGGCGCATAACTTTCATGTTCGGCACTTTTTCATTTGAGATCATCTTAAATAAGTCATAGTGAAAGCTTCTATATATCAGTCTGCGAGTCTTATCTGAACACTAGCATAATCGGCTATTAAGCCTGATCATGGCTTGACTTGATACGATTCCTCTTTGATGATAATTAATAATACTCGTAGTGGACCTTTTGGAGTATTTCTCACCATTTTCCTTTATTAGATACGAGCCCAAAACGAGTGCCAACACATGCCCCCCTGTTTTCTGACAGAGCTTGCGTGCCAGAAAATAACTTGCTCCACTTTTAGTTTAAGGACGATGTCAACACACCATCATCCACTGGTTGTCTTAGGGCAATAACTCTATATCGACCATATGTGCTAAGGGAGATAAATATACACCGGCCATTTTATGTCCAAGCTTGTTATCACTTGGGTATAACTTCTGCAAATGTTTGCCTTCGGGAACAACCACTTTCATCTTGATGATTGAGGGATACAATGAATGTCTTCATAAACAACTCCAACAATGATCCTCGCCTAGTCCTTTAGTTCAGATTTTTATGTAATAAACAATGGACTTCCTTGGTTGTTCTTCTTCACCTACACTAGATCTTTCATTAGCGGCCGATACGGTGGTTCAATCCGGCCTTAACTATGTTGGCAAAAAAAAGCATCGGCTCTTGTGGAATATGAAATATATTATGAATAACATGGTAGCCGAATGTTTAGTTGAGCCAATTCATTTGCACTTCAGTTTTCATGTCTAGATATATGAGAAATGACAAATTGATCCAAGATGAAGGTTATATCTATACATGAATCAAGATAAACAACAAGTGATTCGTCAAAACTTAGGTAAATCATGTACATTTTTGCACTATTCACAACAAATCACTAGAAACCTCAATATTTGTAGCACCTATAGTAATAAAAAGTTCTAGCACAAATAGCAAAGCTGCAAATTCGACCTGATTCTTTGTGCAAGATATTCTAAGCAGCATGAGACATCATAAAACAGTACCATAAGGAGATAAATAAACAATACCAACGCATTGGCTATTGATTTTAAAACTAAACAATCAAAATGTAATCACCATGGTACTAGAGAGACAAGATCATTATCAATATCTTACTTAGCATCTATGCCAATAATGAAATTAAAAACAATTTGGCCTTTCATAGATTTCAAAGATTCATAACCCAAATTATCAAATCACAAGCATAAGCATAATTTTCAATGAATGTATACCTTGCCTCGGTCTCCAATAGAACTAAGGACGATGTTAGAAAACCACATCGACCATGATTGGATAATGATCTTAGTGCGATATAATAAATATCGGCCATATATCTTTGCCCCAATGGGCATGCATAATCCATCCACCAATATATGTATAGACAAAGTAAACAAAACAACAAATCTTATTATGAACTTAAAGTATTCGGCTTCTTGTATTAGTAACAAAATTGTAACTAATCAAATGAGTAATGATTTGGTAATACCCATTCATGATGTATAAAATTATGATGCATCCAAGGATCAAAATAAAACCATGGTGGGTAACCAATCATACCTGGGGATGAATCCATGGCATAGGAATTAATGGTGAAGTAGAATAATATGGATGATATGCTGGCCGAAGTTTTGGATAGTGATACCGAATTCTTTGGCCTGATTGATTGTTGGCTTTATTATTTTTGTTCTCCACTCTTGCTGCCCTTCTTATGATAGGATTTCGCACATCTTCCTTGCCTTGAGGGTTTACTTTGGGAACCCACGCCATGTTTCTTTTCTTCAGCTCCTTGGCTCTAAGCCGATATAGCTTCCTCTCTTGCCAAGGTGATAAGCCGAGTGGCATCTCGGCTATGGTTTTGTTTCACACAATGGCATGACTTTATTAATCTTGGGCACTTTCTACTTGGCTTGTTTGGACTCAACGATTGGGACTTTGAAAGTTACTCTCTTCACTTCCTTTCCCTTAGTAGCCAATGTCAATTCCGCTGGGTATTTATTATTTGGAGTCGAGTCTAAAATAGCACGTTGGCGTCCATCTTTTTTGATTCTTTATACTTGCTTGACCACTTCTTTCTTTATCCATCAACTCCGGACCGATTCTTTTCTATTGAAACGGTATTTGACATGTGATTGTTGATCAATTGACCTTTTTGGAGCTGCATAATTTGGGTGATATGATCTAGAATTAGATGGATAACGTTCCTAGGAATCATACCTTTCCCATGATGGATATGAATAAAAATTAGCATAGGGATGTATCCATGACATTGGCATTGGTGGCCCAAAAGTAGGTAATAAATTTGTTGCATTGAATTTCTCCTTTCGCCAATCCCTTTATGTAGACTTTTGCCTTGGTGGTGATCTTGATGCTTTTGCACTACTTGGCTGATAAGAACATTTTACTTCACTCTCTTTCTTATATTTTTCCAGCAGCTGTGCAAAAGTGACTTTTGGTTTCTTACCCTCGTGCTTATTGCAGCCTTTGTCTTTTTGAGTTTTGCACGCATCGATCTTCAAGTTTTGTTGTTTCCCCCTAGTGCTTGATGTTTTTATTGTAGCTTCGATGGAACTCTCTCCTTCAAGAACATTTGCAATATGCTCTTCAACAATATCTTTGCTTGAAAGCTTGATCCCATCATCTTCCTTGTGTACCTTCTCGTCATTATATGAATCGACAAATGGTAGCCGATGCAATATATTTTGGCCATCAAGACCAATCGAAATAGATTGGTCATCAATTTGTGTTTTAGCAAATTTAAATTGTCCCTTATTAACAGCCGATTGTACTATTTGATGAAACATGTTGCAACTCTCTATACTATGCTCGAACAAATCATGCAACTTGCAATACATTCGTCCTTGCAATGATGGCTCAGCATTGTGATCAAGAATTCTAACATAATCGATTTTCAACGGCATATCAAAGATTTGATCACACATACTCAAACTGTTGGTACACCTTTTATCTTCTAACCGATCTTGTTGTGAGAACGGTTTTGGAATTGAGCAACCGGATAGTTCAAATTTTACATCATCCAATTCAGCTATGCATTGTTTCCTGCACTTCTGTTCCGATGTCTTTGAATACACAGTTATACTAGCATCGGCTTTCTCAAGAGACAATAACCTTGGCTTTAGGTTTCTGAAACTAAAAATATTAAAACACATATGTCTCACTTGAGACCAAATGTTATCCAAGTATGAAATAAACAAAGCTACCCATGTAGATATAAAATACATATAAAACACTAGGGTTAACTTATACTGTGATAATTTAGTACTATCGGTCTCTCTAAAGGGTACAAGATGTTGACCGATAAGTTATGTGAAAATCATATTGCTAACAAATAAATTACCTATCTCCATTGGTATTTCATAGCTTATGAGGATTTTGTTAATAGATGCATCAACAATAAAATATTGACCAAATCGGAATATAAGTAAATTATTTGCTAGATTTACCTCTTTGAAGATGTTGGAAGAGCATGATGGTCGCATGACCCAAACAATATCTTGCTCGGCCTCTAGATAATTCCCCAATGTCTTGTCTTCTTCCTTTTCTGGACTTTGTGCCTCTTCATTTTGATGCTCTTCGTCAACCGAACATTGTTCAGCTATATTTTCTAGTTCTTGATGATCATCAATTTCTTTGGCATGGAACTTGTAGGGAAGCACGTAAACTCCCTTACATCCAGAAAAATCAAGCATAACAATTTTGCTAAGCTTGTCATGCTCTTGATCAACGAATCTTACTTCTTATGATTTGGTCGATTCAGCATATGTATTTTCTGATTGGGCTTTTTCAATAACCGAATTAATCATCCTAGCCGAAACATTTATACTTTCATAGGTTTCATTAGATTGCAAAGCTTCTTATTTTTGCCTCATTGTAGCAGAGGGTTCAACTTGATTGCTGCGTGGAGGAGATGAATTGATTCCTTCAACTTGAGTAGTATTGTATTGATAGTCCGTTTTAAGACTTGCAAGAAACTACTGCAGTTCTTCCTCTTCAAGTTTTTTCTTATACGCTTCATGATCTTCTTTGAGCTTCTTTTCAAGCGCATCAAACTCCTCATCACGTATCTTCTTGAGTGCCTCGAATAACTGGAGATGTTCCTCCGATAAATCATCAAATGTAATGACATTATCGGTGTTAACCTCAGCAACACATGATTGCCCCCCAATGCTTTTAGTTTCTTTTGGCAATGTAGTGTTTCCGAAACTTAGCAATTGAGAAGAGGAAAACCTAATATTGTTTGCCTTGCGCTCCTCTTCACGCTTCTTGTTGTATGCCTCATAAGCTTGTATTGTAGCAAGATCATGGGGCCTCCCTTCTAGTTCTCGGTGAAGAGAATTGAGCTTCTTGAACTCAGCTGTAAGTTTTTCCTTCCAGTCATTTGTTCCTGCATAACAATGCCCCCAATACTTTTTGTATCTTTCGGCAATGAGGTGTCACTGAAACTTTGCAATTGTGCGGGGCACGTACCATACGCTACAGTACTATATAAAGGCATATTAACTTCTACTGACTTTTCACTTATTCGGTTATAACCATTGTAAAGGCATGGATCCGAATTATGAATATCTAGTTGCATACGGTGCTGAAACATGTGGCATCCCGCAAAACCACTACTAGAAAATCGCGTTGATTTCGTGCATTGCATCATCATGACCGCATGCTCATGTCATCATGCCACATTGCATTTGAGCATCGTCATCATCTTGCATTTGCTTGCATCAAACTAATTTCGGAAACACCTAATTTGTTTTCTAAACGCCCCGTCTTAATTCAAACGCGAAACCCGGGTCTCCGGATTATTTTGTTTTGTCTGCTATCGGTTTGCAAACGGTCCGTTTAAAACAAATAAAGTATTAAATTATTTTAGTGGAGGCAGTCGAACGGGCCGATTCGACCCGAACGACCACCCCCAAAATCCTATTCCTACCCAACCTAGTCTACCCACCCCTCCAGCCACCTCACCCCAACCAATAATCTGCCGCCACCTCACCCTCTTCCTTCCCTCCAGCCAACCCCCAGCTGCCACGTCACCCCCTGGTCAAACCCACTCCCCCCTCTCTCTCTCTCTCACCCTAGTTCCACCTACCCACTCTCCACTCTCTCTCTCTGCACCCGGCCCCACCGAGCCACCCACCCGCAGCAACCCCCTCTCTCCCCTGGTCAAACTCCCCCTGGCCCCGCCCTGGACCCGCACCCCCGGCCCTCCCTGGCGCACCCCACCCGCCCCAGGTCCACCTCCCCCTGGGCCCGTCCCCACCCTGTCGTCCCCATCCTCCCACCCCGCTCCTCACGTCCTCTCTCCTCCTTTCTTCCTCCGGTCCGACGCTCCCTCCTCTCGCCTCACCACCCGCCCGCGCGCCGCCGTCTCTCCCCCTCCGGCTGCCGCGCCCCCCTCCTCTCCAAGCCGCCACTGCCCTGCTCGCCGGCCCCGGCCCTCCTCGGCCACCACCCCGACGCTCCCTTCCGCCCGACGACCCCGCCTCCCCTGGCGCCCGCCACCGACCCTCGCCGACCCCCGAGCCGCGTCGCCCCGGCGCTCCTCCCGCCTCCGGCCCGCGCGCCTCCACCTCCCTCCGCCGCTCTCCTCCGGCGCCGCCTAGCTCGCCCTGCCTCCCCCGCGTCCGGCCGCACCTCCCCGCCTCCCACCTCGAGCGCCGCCGCCCTGGAGCTCCGCCGCGCGCCCGCCCCGAGCATCCCGTCGGCCGCCGCCCCTCCGCCTCGCCGCTCTTCCCTCCGGCGCCCTCTGCCTCGACCGCGGCCTCCTCTCCGCGCCAGCCGCGCGACCGCCCCTGCAACCTCTCGTCGCGTCGCCCTCTGCGCGCCGCAGAGCTCCGCCGTCCGCCGTCTGTCCTCCAGCGCGAGTGAGCCAAGGGGGAAGAACAGTACGTCTATGACCATGCGTGTATGTGTTGGTGCTTGTGTGTTGTACCAAGTCGATGTCCGAACCCCTGGTTACAGTACCCGTACTTTGTCTCAAGCTCGTCAACGCCATCTACACCGAGGCTGTGTGCATCCGAACACCGTGGTGACAACCCAAGTCCGTCTTCAACCACCGGCGCCGAATTTCGAGAACTTCGACCTAGAACCCCAAGGCGAGAACACCGGACTCGAAGCTCTCCATCACAAGATCGACGCCGTGTCAAGTACTTCCTCGACATTGGAGTCGGAATGCCAAGATCACCCACACGGACCCGAAGGCCGATCTCGTACCCGGTGCCGCGCCAAGATCTCCAAAAAAACCCGGTACCGAACAAGTTCGCCATCGACCTCGAGCTCTCCTACACGGATACCAAGCGACAAGATCTCCTTCATGGGTTGAATGGAACCGCCATGACTTCCTCCAAGGAGCTGATGGCCGAGACCTCGCACCGGTCCCGGAATCCGTAGCCCGATCTCGGCGCCGAAGCCGAGAACCACGACACGGATACACCGAGTTCGCCATCGAGGAAACCAAGGTCGTCAACATGGAACCGATGGACGCCAAGTACTTCACCCCGAATGCCAGAACCGACCCGATTCGAGAATGTTCCTGCCGAGACCGATCCCGTCGAACCCTGAACCCTGAGGCCGAACCCCGAACCCCGGAACTCCAAGATCTGCCGAACCCTAATGTGTGACCCCTTTTCCTCGAGACCCTATTTTTATAAATGATATTAAACTTGTTGCATTAATCATTCATCTCGCATGCATATTTGTGTGGTTTGGGGGCCTTATGCCGATTCACCTAAATTAAATATGGGGCCCATATGCGGGCAAACCCAGTCTTATATTGGCCTCATTTAAATCTGTGCATCGAACCGGTATTATATTTTGTCATGTTAATCCAACATTTAATTTGCGGGGTAGATAAATAACATGAGCCATCTAATTAATTGTCGGGACCCCGGTTCCGCTTAATATGACCTAATTGCATCGCACCTTTGCCATGTCATACACCATACATGCATCATGCCCGATCTTCTGCCGTAGTATTAAATAGAGCATTCGGTGTTTATTCTAGTGTTTTGCTTCTTCGCGGATAAGGCCGTTGAGTTGGTGCGAGTGTCGCCCCGGTCTTCGGTTGAACCTTCGACAATGTTTTCAGGCGAGCATCTCCCCCTTTCTACCTATCTTACTTTTATAGAATTTATTCCCTCCTATTGATCTATTGCTATCTGTATTGCGATGCTCTAGTTTCCGCACTCGTGTTACCCTCGCAGCCTTATATTGCCTTGGATACATCCTATTACATGTTGCTTGGTAGATAGTTGGACTTGCGCGCCGTAGTCGCTTGCTCAAATGCTGTTGCGTGTTGTCAATTGCCACAGTTGTTGGAGAATTGCCGCCTGTTTGATGCTGGAGATGATCATGGTTTTAATTATCGTTCACTTTAATTCCTGTTTAACAACTAAAATTGAAGTAAGTAAGCAGAGGCATCGGTGGGTGATAGATAATATTTGGTTTCCGACCGCCCACTTGTGTCCCGTAGGACCCCGAGTACTTGATACCTGTTCCTTGATTTATCGCGCTATCCACATACGGGGAATTATGGGCCCCCCTTAGCCAGAGCTTGATTCAGTCTTATTTCTTGGGGCCACAAACTAGTTTGAGGTTTTATTTACGATCCTGTACTTATGCCATGCTTTACTGCTTTATTTACGATTGTGCGAGGAGCACACTGTACTGTTTAGGATCGGGACACGTTTTCGCGGTGTCGACAAGCCCAGTTTTGGGTTCCCAGTCGTTCACAGCCGTCCACCCAAACCTCGGGTCCGTCTCGGAGCTAGCTTACTTTGTTGCGGGTGTACTCCAAGGGGTGGCCCCCTGAAATATTTCTGAATCCTGTGATTTCTTTGTCGTGAAAGCCTCGTTGGGTTTTGATTTGGTTTTTCCGAGGTTGATCGTGTGTGTGTTGCTATTTGTGCACCCCGGCCGGGTTAAAACTTTCTGAAAGCCATGTCCGCGGTTATGGACGACTTGGAGCACAGTATCTCGATCATAGACAACTATAATTAAAGTAGTGCTATAAATTTGACTTTATATTGACTAGTAATCAGCTCCACTATAATGGAATGGCTCAATAAAACTGCCCACAATTGCTTGTTTGGGTTGTCGCTTGCGACCATTGTACCTGACTAGTAAGTATTGCAACTACAATGGAATGGCTAAATAAAAGTACCAACAACTGCTGGGTTTTGGGTTATCTCATGCTATTTGTACCTGACTAGTAAGTGTTGCAACTATAACGGAAAGGTTAACTAAAAGTGCCCACTGCTTATTTTATCAGGATGATTATCTATAATTGACTAGTAATTGCTGCAACGATAACTGAATAGATAAAACTGCCAACTGTGTGAGTTCCTCGGTTGACTTCCTCGGGTGGTCTCGAGGGGGAAACACCAGGATGGTTTGTTTGGTGGTAATGTCAGGTTGGTTTCGAATAGGTCTTTCTTATCCCTCTCTGATAGCCGCCAGTTGTATCGAGTCTCTATAGGTTGTTTAGTGCATGCTGCCGCTGCCGCTTCAGTCCACCTTACCTATGTAGGCGAGGACCGCCGAATTCTAGTCTCGCCGTGTACTGGCCTCAGTACTGACGCTCCTCTTTTTCCTTTGCCCTTTTGTCGGCACCCCTTTTGTTTAAGCAGGTGTTGATATCGACGTCGTTAGCAGGGTTACCCTTCCGGCTTGGCCTGGGCAGGGTTATGGACGCCATTGGTTATTCTTCAGGGCTCTTAGCCCCATTTGCATCTTGTCCGTAGTCGGACGCCCTATCATTTTCAAGGTGATTTGGATCTTTGTACATTATATTTGTATTCTTGACTCGTTGAGTCGCTGTTGTATATATCTGTTCTGTGGGTCCCATCGAGGACTGTTGTATAATGTTATTACTTCGTTTTCCACCCGCACGAAAGTGCCTGGTGGGCACCTCTGAATCGTTTCTATGCGGGTTTGGCGGGTTTCGCTAAAACTTGCATAGGTCCGATTCTGAGGGTGTTACAGAGTGGTATCAGAGCTCAGCAGTTGCGATACCCCACAAGTCCAGCCTGTAGGATAACCTAGCTAACGGCCGAAGTAGAGTGTCAAAACTATTTTTGCAAAAACGGTTGGATAGTTCTGATTAGGTCTGATTTTACTCCTTACCCCTCTGCTATTCTCCTCTTACCTCTACGTGTTTTGAATCCGCTCTCTTCTCTTTCTTCGAGTCCAGGACTTCTCGTGGTTGGGTTTTCCGTCGTATCTTTAGGGTTTCGCTTCCTCCTTTGGTAACGGTGTTCTACCATCCGGTGTTCATGCTGTCTGAGGAATCCGTCTACTGTGGTACCATTCTTTGTTCCTTGTTTGTGCCTTCCGGTGTTTCCCGACGCGACGACATCATCTACGCCAGATCCGATGCAGAGTCTGCATCACTCCTTTGTTTCCGAACCTCGATTGTCGAGATCTTCAGTCTGATTCCGAGAATGGTTGCACGCTTTTCCACTGATTGTGCGGAGTAATAGTTTGGGTGCGTGATGGATTGGCCCCCATGCCGACTACCCCTTCTATTCGCTTTTGTACATTGAAGTGGATGAGAATGTATCGGTTCCCTCGTTCTATCGAAGCTAGAGGTGGCTTTATCGTGGATACCTCTACCTTCGACCTTTTGTTTCCGGAGTGTTCTCTCGACGATCACGGACAACGACCTCTTGTTAGTGGTGTCGCGGGGATCTGCACGAAGCGAGAAGACGCAGATCGCCGACCTTCCTTCCGGTACCATGAGGCGGATCTCGAGGGCGAGATCCATTGTTAGTGGTGTCGAATTGTGGCATCCCGCAAAACCACTACTAGAAAATCGCGTTGATTTTGTGCATTGCATCATCATGACCGCATGCTCATGTCATCATGCCACATTGCATTTGAGCATCGTCATCATCTTGCATTTGCTTGCATCAAACTAATTTTGGAAACACCTAATTTGTTTTCTAAACGCCCCGTCTTAATTCAAACGCGAAACCCGGGTCTCCGGATTATTTTGTTTTGTCTGCTATCGGTTTGCAAACGGTCCGTTTAAAACAAATAAAGTATTAAATTATTTTAGTGGGGGCAGTCGAACGGGCCGATTCGACCCGAACGACCACCCCCAAAATAAAATGGTCTACCCCAAAATCCTATTCCTACCCAACCTAGTCTACCCACCCCTCCAGCCACCTCACCCCAACCAATAATCTGCCGCCACCTCACCCTCTTCCTTCCCTCCAGCCAACCCCCAGCTGCCACGTCACCCCCTGGTCAAACCCACTCCCCCCCCTCTCTCTCTCTCACCCTAGTTCCACCTACCCACTCTCCACTCTCTCTCTCTGCACCCGGCCCCACCGAGCCACCCACCCGCAGCAACCCCCTCCCTCCCCTGGTCAAACTCCCCCTGGCCCCGCCCTGGACCCGCACCCCCGGCCCTCCCTGGCGCGCCCCACCCGCCCCAGGTCCACCTCCCCCTGGGCCCGTCCCCACCCCGTCGTCCCCATCCTCCCACCCCGCTCCTCACGTCCTCTCTCCTCCTTTCTTCCTCCGGTCCGACGCTCCCTCCTCTCGCCTCACCACCCGCCCGCGCGCCGCCGTCTCTCCCCCTCCGGCTGCCGCGCCCCCCTCCTCTCCAAGCCGCCACCGCCCTGCTCGCCGGCCCCGGCCCTCCTCGGCCACCACCCCGACGCTCCCTTCCGCCCGACGACCTCGCCTCCCCTGGCGCCCGCCACCGACCCTCGCCGACCCCCGAGCCGCGTCGCCCCGGCGCTCCTCCCGCCTCCGGCCCGCGCGCCTCCACCTCCCTCCGCTGCTCTCCTCCGGCGCCGCCTAGCTCGCCCTGACTCCCCCGCGTCCGGCCGCGTCCGGCCGCACCTCCCTCCGCCGCTCTCCTCCGGCGCCGCCTAGCTCGCCCTGCCTCCCCCGCGTCCGGCCGCACCTCCCCGCCTCCCACCTCGAGCGCCGCCGCCCTGGAGCTTCGCCGCGCGCCCGCCCCGAGCATCCCGTCGGCCGCCGCCCCTCCGCCTCGCCGCTCTTCCCTCCGGCGCCCTCTGCCTCGACCGCGGCCTCCTCTCCGCGCCAGCCGCGCGACCGCCCCTGCAACCTCTCGTCGCGTCGCCCTCTGCGCGCCGCAGGGCTCCGCCGTCCGCCGTCTGCCCTCCAGCGCGAGTGAGCCAAGGGGGAAGAACAGTACGTCTATGACCATGCGTGTATGTGTTGGTGCTTGTGTGTTGTACCAAGTCGATGTCCGAACCCCTGGTTACAGTACCCGTACTTTGTCTCAAGCTCGTCAACGCCATCTACACCGAGGCTGTGTGCATCTGAACACCGTGGTGACAACCCAAGTCCGTCTTCAACCACCGGCGCCGAATTTCGAGAACTTCGACCTAGAACCCCAAGGCGAGAACACCGGACTCGAAGCTCTCCATCACAAGATCGACGCCGTGTCAAGTACTTCCTCGACATTGGAGTCGGAATGCCAAGATCACCCACACGGACCCGAAGGCCGATCCCGTACCCGGTGCCGCGCCAAGATCTCCAAAAAACCCCGGTATCGAACAAGTTTGCCATCGACCTCGAGCTCTCCTACACGGATACCAAGCGACAAGATCTCCTTCATGGGTTGAATGGAACCGCCATGACTTCCTCCAAGGATCTGATGGCCGAGACCTCGCACCGGTCCCGGAATCCGTAGCCCGATCCCGGCGCCCGAAGCCGAGAACCACGACACGGATACACCGAGTTCGCCATCGAGGAAACCAAGGTCGTCGACATGGAACCGATGGACGCCAAGTACTTCACCCCGAATGCCAGAACCGACCCGATTCGAGAATGTTCCTGCCGAGACCGATCCCGTCGAACCCTGAACCCTGAGGCCGAATCCCGAACCCCGGAACTCCAAGATCTGCCGAACCCTAATGTGTGACCCCTTTTCCTCGAGACCCTATTTTTATAAATGATATTAAACTTGTTGCATTAATCATTCATCTCGCATGCATATTTGTGTGGTTTGGGGGCCTTATGCCGATTCACCTAAATTAAATATGGGGCCCATATGCGGGCAAACCCAGTCTTATATTGGCCTCATTTAAATCTGTGCATCGAACCGGTATTATATTTTGTCATGTTAATCCAACATTTAATTTGCGGGGTAGATAAATAACATGAGCCATCTAATTAATTGTCGGGACCCCGGTTCCGCTTAATATGACCTAATTGCATCGCACCTTTGCCATGTCATACACCATACATGCATCATGCCCGATCTTCTGCCGTAGTATTAAATAGAGCATTCGGTGTTTATTCTAGTGTTTTGCTTCTTCGCGGATAAGGCCGTTGAGTTGGTGCGAGTGTCGCCCCGGTCTTCGGTTGAACCTTCGACAATGTTTTCAGGCGAGCATCTCCCCCTTTCTACCTATCTTACTTTTATAGAATTTATTCCCTCCTGTTGATCTATTGCTATCTGTATTGCGATGCTCTAGTTTCCGCACTCGTGTTACCCTCGCAGCCTTATATTGCCTTGGATACATCCTATTACATGTTGCTTGGTAGATAGTTGGACTTGCGCGCCGTAGTCGCTTGCTCAAATGCTGTTGCGTGTTGTCAATTGCCACAGTTGTTGGAGAATTGCCGCCTGTTTGATGCTGGAGATGATCATAGTTTTAATTATCGTTCACTTTAATTCCTGTTTAACAACTAAAATTGAAGTAAGTAAGCAGAGGCATCGGTGGGTGATAGATAATATTTGGTTTCCGACCGCCCACTTGTGTCCCGTAGGACCCCGAGTACTTGATACCTGTTCCTTGATTTATCGCGCTATCCACATACGGGGAATTATGGGCCCCCCTTAGCCAGAGCTTGATTCAGTCTTATTTCTTGGGGCCACAAACTAGTTTGAGGTTTTATTTACGATCCTGTACTTATGCCATGCTTTACTGCTTTATTTACGATTGTGCGAGGAGCACACTGTACTGTTTAGGATCGGGACACGTTTTCGCGGTGTCGACAAGCCCAGTTTTGGGTTCCCAGTCGTTCACAGCCGTCCACCCAAACCTCGGGTCCGTCTCGGAGCTAGCTTACTTTGTTGCGGGTGTACTCCAAGGGGTGGCCCCCTGAAATATTTCTGAATCCTGTGATTGCTTTGTCGTGAAAGCCTCGTTGGGTTTTGATTTGGTTTTTCCGAGGTTGATCGTGTGTGTGTTGCTATTTGTGCACCCCGGCCGGGTTAAAACTTTCTGAAAGCCATGTCCGCGGTTATGGACGACTTGGAGCACAGTATCTCGATCATAGACAACTATAATTAAAGTAGTGCTATAAATTTGACTTTATATTGACTAGTAATCAGCTCCACTATAATGGAATGGCTCAATAAAACTGCCCACAATTGCTTGTTTGGGTTGTCGCTTGCGACCATTGTACCTGACTAGTAAGTATTGCAACTACAATGGAATGGCTAAATAAAAGTACCAACAACTGCTGGGTTTTGGGTTATCTCATGCTATTTGTACCTGACTAGTAAGTGTTGCAACTATAACGGAAAGGTTAACTAAAAGTGCCCACTGCTTATTTTATCAGGATGATTATCTATAATTGACTAGTAATTGCTGCAACGATAACTGAATAGATAAAACTGCCAACTGTGTGAGTTCCTCGGTTGACTTCCTCGGGTGGTCTCGAGGGGGAAACACCAGGATGGTTTGTTTGGTGGTAATGTCAGGTTGGTTTCGAATAGGTCTTTCTTATCCCTCTCTGATAGCCGCCAGTTGTATCGAGTCTCTATAGGTTGTTTAGTGCATGCTGCCGCTGCCGCTTCAGTCCACCTTACCTATGTAGGCGAGGACCGCCGAATTCTAGTCTCGCCGTGTACTGGCCTCAGTACTGACGCTCCTATTTTTCCTTTGCCCTTTTGTCGGCACCCCTTTTGTTTAAGCAGGTGTTGAGATCGACGTCGTTAGCAGGGTTACCCTTCCGGCTTGGCCTAGGCAGGGTTATGGACGCCATTGGTTATTCTTCAGGGCTCTTAGCCCCATTTGCATCTTGTCCGTAGTCGGACGCCCTATCATTTTCAAGGTGATTTGGATCTTTGTACATTATATCTGTATTCTTGACTCGTTGAGTCGCTGTTGTATATATCTGTTCTGTGGGTCCCATCGAGGACTGTTGTATAATGTTATTACTTCGTTTTCCACCCGCACGAAAGTGCCTGGTGGGCACCTTTGAATCGTTTCTATGCGGGTTTGGCGGGTTTCGCTAAAACTTGCATAGGTCCGATTCTGAGGGTGTTACAAAACATTACTAACATAAGGTGTAGCATGTGATGATTGAGAATAATTGAGCAAATGACTAGTTGTAGCATGTCCAATTTCCCTATCCATCAGCATGTTTGAAGATGAATCTAAAGATTGCAAGTTATTTGCCGATGAATATAAAGATGAAACACTTAGTTGTATTTCATTGAAATTTCTAAAATCAGGTATGACATACGGATTAACAGAATTCATCATGTTGTTCATCGGCATATGAATTTCTGGGGTTGCCAATGCATGATAATTAGAATTTATATGTTGCAAGTTACTAAGATAAGTCGAAGCATGTAGGTTATTTTGTATCAGATTTTGCACATAGCAAAAACTAGGGCTAGCCAATACAGTACACATATCAAAAGATCTAGCAACATCAACATAAGATTAATATGCATATATGTAGAAAGATTAAGGATTCATGATACCGTTGTAGATTGCGGCCTCTTGATAATGTTCTCTTCGTAGAAAGAACGGGTTGGAGACCGTTCGAAGCTTCGTCCCAACAGAGTCGCCAAAAAGTGTGTTAGCACACAAACACGTCCCCATGTACCCTCGGTGCCGAGCGCGATGCGCGGCACCACTCGCGGAGGGAGGCCTGCCGGAAATGCGATACGCAAGACAGTCCGGCGGGCGCTTTTGATACCCGAAACCCCGCTCGCCCAGGAGGGACCCCGTTAGGGAGGCGCGGCAGCTATGGGCTGCCTAGGTCGGCGTGACCGCCCCTAGGACCTCGTGGATTGGCAGCCTCCAATCTTGAAGAACGACGAAGAACGAGAAGAAAGATACAAGGAGAGATGGATAAAAGTAGATGAACACAGAAAAGTAGTAGATTTGTTTGTTCGATTGGTATTGGTTCAATCGGCCGTCATCCCTCGTATATATAAGGAGCGGCTAGACTTTACGTACAAGAAAGAGGGTTGGATTCAGGTCCAAAATCCTAGTTGAGTCCAACTCGAACAAGCAAACCTGAAATTTGTGTAATTGTTCAGTCAAAAATTTGCATGTACCTTCTGGACCACTTTTGAGATAGTAAACAAGCTCATATTAAAATATCGTAAAAATCAAAGTTGTTCGTATCGAAAATTCGAAGAACTTTTATGTTGTATACTTTTCCATCCGATATTATTCTAATGGTATTTTCCTCTATTTTCGTATCAAACTTGGATTTTGACCAAACGATTTTAGAACTATTCGAACGTATTTTGATTCTGTATATCATATACTTGCTCGTATAAAGATGGCTCTAAAATCAAAGTTGTTCTTCTCGAAAAAACGAAGAACTTTCATGTTTTACGCTTTTTGATCCGAGTTGATATTGACCGCTCAATCTTGACCGTAAGAAAATAATTTTGCTGATGCAGTTTTCGGTCTCGCTCACGCCAAAGGACAGAAGTCTGTCTGTGGTCCGGTGACCATATTTGGAATTTTTGGTATCTCATAGTATTTTGACTCTACTTTTGTATACTAATTCGGATAAAGATGATACAAAAATCAAAGTTTCTTGTCTCGGCGAGGCGCACAACTTTTATGTTTGGCACTTTTTCATTTGAGGTCATCTTAAAGAAGTCATGGTGAAAGCCTCTATATATCAGTCTGCGAGTCTTCTCTGAACACTAGCATAATCAGCTATTAAACCTGATCATGGCTTGACTTGATACGATTTCTTGATGGATCAGTTGATGTAGAGCCTGTTGGAAACCCCAAGAGAAAGGTATGATGAGCACAGCAGCAAGTTTTCTCTCAGTTATGGAAGCAAGGTTATCGAACCAGTGGGAGAAAGAAACCACTTTCGAAGGTGTTGCTAGCAACGTGTAACCTGCACACAACACAATAAAAATACTTTGTCCCAACTTATCAGTGAGGTTGTCAAGCTCACTGGTTTTGTTGAAAACAAAGGATTAAACATATAGTGTGAAAGAAAGTAATTACTTGTAGTAATTGCAGAAAGTAAACAGTAAACAGTAGATGGAATATCAGTGAAAAGGAATGGATCAGGATCCACAGTTCACTAGAGGTGTTTCTCCATAAGATAAATAACATGCTGGGTGAAAAAATTACAGCTGGGCAATTGATAAATAGAGAATGCATAACAATGCATGTACAGGACATGATGATCACTATAAGATTCATTTGGGCATTACAACATGATACATAGACCGTAATCCAACTACATCTATTACTAATAATCCACCTTCAGGATATCATCCAAACAACCCTCGGGTATTAAGTTGCAAGCAACAGATAATTGCATTAAGCAAAGTGTGTAATATAAACAATACAATTTCTCTTGGATTGTTGTTTTCTCCCTAATAGCAACAACACATCTACAATCTTAGAAGTTTCTGTCACTCTCCCAGATTACAAGAGCCATGAACCTACTATCGAGCATAAATACTCCCTCTTGGAGTCACAGGCAAATACTTGGCCAGAGTAACTACTAGCAACTGAGATCATGCATGAGCACAAATAACATAGACATGATAGAACAATAATCAATCTGACGTAATACTCAATATTCATCGGATCCCAACAAACATAACATGTAGCATTACAATAAGATGATCTTGATCATGATAGGCAACTCACAAGATCTAAACATGATGGCACAAATAGGAGAAATAACCATCTAGCTACTGCTATGGCCCCGTAGTCTAAGGATGAACTACTCACACATCACTCCGGAGGCAGGCATGGCGATGAAGAAGGCCTCCGGGATGATCTCCCCTCTCCGACAGGGTTGCAGAAAGAGCTTCATATCACTCCCGATCTAGGAACGACGGTGGAGGCGGCTATGGACTTTTTCGTGGAATTCTGATTGCGTACTTAGGGTTTTCATCACGGGGGGATTATATAGGCAAAGAGGTGAGGTCGGTGGAGCGCCAAGGGGCCCACACCCTAGGGCGGTGCACCCCTCGGCCGCGCCTGGCCTAGGTGTGGCCGCCCTGGGGTGCATCTGCCCCTCTCCTCCGAACTCCGTGTCGTGTCAGGAAAAATAGGAACTTTGGTTTTTGTTTGTCCAATTCCGATAATATTTCTTTACTAGTTTTTTTTAACTAAAAACAGCAGAAAACAGGAAACTGGCTTTGTGGCACTTGCTAATATGTTAGTTCCAAAAAATTCATAAAAATACCACAAAGTATGAACAAAAACATAATATAACTAGTGCAAAACAAGCATGAAGCATCAAAAATTAGAGATACGTTTGCAACGTATAATTCCTTTTTGATGATGATTAATAATCCTCGTAGTGGACCTTTTCGAGTATTTCTCACCATTGTTCTTGAGCCCAAAACGAGTGCCAACAAAAATCATTGAACCGTATACTTTAGATTCTAAGCAATCCAAGACAGCATCCTAAGATCCAATTTTTAAGCGATGGTGGAATATGTTGAATATAGAATGCGATGGTAGTGCAGACATTGTGATGAGGTAAACACACCTGATAGTGCAGACTACACACTCGGATGAAACGCGTGAAGCGACTACAGGCAAGGGGAGATGACAGGCGAGCGCTGCTCGTCGTATTCAAGATCAGTGGCGGAGCTTAGTTGAAGCAAAACTATGCCATGGCCCGCCCACCTCAAAAACATTTCTCCCTCTATCAACGACTGTGCAGTAGTAAAACTCTATTAGTTATGTACAAGTCCATTGCTATATGTCGTTTTCTCTTTAAGAAATGATTTTGGCCCGCCCAAAGTTTTCTGTCAAGCTCCGCTGCTGTTCAAGATCCTTCTGTGCAGTTCCGTTGCAGACCCATGCCACGTGTTGTACGCCACGATCGCACACCCAGGCCATGGACGGGCTGCTCCTATAGGGGCTCTCCAGCGCCAACACCTTTGATTCTTGGACAAAGACGAGTAGGAGTTGAACCGCCCGTTGGCTCGATGTGGAAGACTGGAGGGGGCCGACGGTTAGCTCGATGCATGGGATTAGTGGGCGGCACCGGTCGGCGAGGAACCTGGCTGCACAAGGGGATGGCGGCTGATCGGGGGCTCGAGGGGAACAGGGGCGTCATGGGGACAAAGGATTTCGCGGGCTGATAATGAACGTATGGCAAGGAAACGGATGGAAACGTATTTTTGGCTGGCATAAACGTATTGGACGAACCTACCTCTACAGTTTTTATACTAAAGAAGAAGACTATGACCTCAGCACATCGGCTCAACATTACAGTCGCTCACGTGTGCAGCATCGGTCAAGAATGAAGATGCGCAATCATACATCCTAGAAGATTTAATCCGCAGGATGGGCTCGAGTTTTTCTGGCTTTGCTGGCTGCAGGACGTTATTCGGCGTGATTCCCTCTGGTCGCAATCTGTCGGGATCTATTCCTTGCCGCTAAGTCTCGACCGAGCTGGACAACAATTCCTATTGGCCGTTGTATTTGTTTTGGTGGAGGTTGCTTCAAACCTCTGGTTTAAACCGACTCGATCAAAGACACTGCCAACAGCTTATGTATGCATGGATGCTGATGGCACATGTATGTACGTTGTGAACTTGGCATATGCAATCTATCTCTATCTCTATCTCTACTATATAATTTGTCTAAAGGTGGTTTTTGTCTTTCGAGGATTTTCGTCCGTCGTTCGCGTCTACGTGAGTCCAAATCGTTTATGACGACAACCACGTGTGAGCTCCGGTCTGCAGGTCGAGGCACACATCCTATCCTACATTGTATGGAAAGTGTCAATACATGTCGTTTAGGACTCTACTTGCTCCCGTTTGTGCTTCTATTGCGGTTTCCGTTTCCTCAGCGAGAATCGATGGCTTTCGATCGAACTATAAAATACACGGCAAGGTCTCCTATACAACATATATCTCTTTGGGATTTTTTGGATACATTAGCATTTGCGGAGGGCTGGAGCGAGAAAAAGAGTATTCTGGAACGTACACGAGATACAATAATCTTTATTTAAAGATTTTTCTAAAGAGCGAGCTAGAACGCTGGCTTTCGGATTAGGGGCAAGAAACATTTACATATGTTGCTGAAAATACCATATCATCCGGAGGCGAACTTAAATTAAAAGAAAAAATATCCACTGGCACACCGTGTACCGGTTAGTGCCAATCGGCATACCATGTGTCACAGTCGTGCTAGATTTAAAAATTATAAATTTCATGCATTATTTCGAAAATTGATTAAAAAAGTATATTATTTTTTAAAAAAATATCATAGCTGCGCCGCGATGGATGAATTCGACGGGATGGTGGTAAAGGAACACACTTGCGTCAGTGTAGGGCTGGGCCGATTGCCTAGATGGTATTTTTAACATTTGTTTTATTCTTTTATCTTTTTTGTCTCAAAAAGAAAACTTGTTTAATCTTTTTCCTATTCTATTATTCTCCTGAAAAGAAAGAGAAGTACTTTTAAACCCCAAAACAAGCAAAAAGCGATTTACATGATATATACTCATTAGTTGATAACTTGAAGCAACAATTGACTATGTGATTACAACCACAAGCCTTACAGAAAAATCAGCAATTCTAAGCATATAAACTTCGGAATCCGATTGGTCGGGCAAGGCATAAAAAACAGAAACACCATATCAGTGTCACCTTGTCCAATTCGCCATGATAAAAAATAGTTTGCACGGCTTTGGATCATGAGTACTACCAAGCTTCCCTAGACTACACTGTGGCTGCCCTATATCGGATAACCAACTGTGATACGGATTACCTCGCTGGCTCGCGAGATCAAACTAGGAACAACGAAGACCTGTAGCTATCGTGTGCACGCCCCTTTAGGATAAGTGTTATGGGTAAGGTAATGTGATGCTCGACCCCACGCCACACAAACACTCATCATCGACTAGCCGTATTCATGCTCAGCGTCGAGATGATGGCTCTCTGACGCACTGGAACTGGGGAAGCATTCAGTTGGGACACTGGGAAAAATGCTTATGTCATGGCGGAGGCGACACAGAGCAATGAACTTCAGAGGAGCGTTTGGTAGTGAGACCGGCTTAATATTTTGGTGCATTTTATGTTTATGCAAGCAACGATATTTTTTTAACACTCGTGGCAACGCACGGGTATTCAGCTAGTACCTACTAATAAAAGCAAAACGGTACTTTTGTTTGGTCCGTTTTGAACAATTTTGTCCCTACCATTTTGAAGATATTACAACAACTACCACCCCTTAGTCAAAACTGCTTCGCCCCGTTTCGTTTGTCTAACTGAGGTCGCCGCTCTTCTCCAACAGAACGCCGTCGCCTGCGTGTTCCGGACATAGCCGTCCTAGGCTGGGCAATATTTGAAAAAAGTTTACATCACCCCCCTAAGTATTGGTTTGGGTCACTAACCACCCACAGGTTTTAATCGGTACAAATCACCCCCCAACTTTGCTAAACCGTGTAGAATCCCCCCCTGGACGCTAATGGGCAGTTTTGTGGCCTGTTTTGCAAACTAGGACTCCACGTTGGCACCTGGCTGACTCCACGTTGGCGCTGATGGGAGCAATTAACCCCCACAAAAATCGGATCGCACCTGATCGCACCTGGTCGGCACCTGGAAGAATCCTGGCGCAGCTCGCGCGCCGCCTGCTCCTCCTCTCTGCGCGACAGCTCCTCCTCCTCTCTGGGCGACGAGGTAACCGCCACGCTGATCTCCCCTGTCTTGTCTGATCTCCACGCTGATCTCCCTCTAATCTCCCTCAGTTCCTGTGATCTCTCTCTGATCTCCCCCCGATCTTCGTCGTCGTGTCCATCTTCATGTGCAGATACCCGTTGTAGGCGGCCGATACCCGTGGACGGCTATTAGGGGTGAAGATCGGATTGATGCGCAGCTGATTGCAGTGCAGGTATCTGAACCCTCTCCCCCATTCTTTCCTAGGATGGACAGATGAAGTTGTTGTGCTGACAGAAAATTCAGTTAAGTGCATGTGTGCTTGTGCTGAAAGAAATTTCAGTTTAGGTGAAAGAAAATTCAGTTAAGTGCATATGTGCAAAAAAAATTCAGTTTAGGTGAAAGAAAATTCAGTTTAGTGCATATGTTCTTGTGCTGAAAGAAAATTCAGTTTAGGTGAAAGAAAATTCAGTTTAGTCCATATCTGCTAGTTCTGATAGTTAATTTTGTTCTGCTTAGGTTGTATATCTAGTAGTATGTTGCATTGGTCGACTTTTTAATTATTTCTTGTTCCTTTTTGTAGAATGGATTCGTTGTCTGTTCGTTTCCACTATCGTGGGACGTTGGAATACATTAATAAGGAATGGAAGTATGTCGGAGGAAGGAGTGCCGTGTCTACTGTGCCAATTCCACAGTTGACTCTACCAGTTTTGAAGAGGCACTTGTTCGATTTCATGGTGCTTTCCGATGCTGATTTGCTTAGGATACAACTAAAATGGAGACTAGTTGAGAAGGACAAGAACTTCATGTGCAGCCTTGATGACAATTACTGTGTCAGCAGCATGGCTAGTTATGTGCAAATAGAAACTAGTGGTTATGTTGAGATATTTGCAAAGCACCCACAGATAGCAAGTTCAGATGAAGAGGAAGAAGAAATGGCAGTTGATTATGAAGCTGATTTTGAGCAGGCCGAAGAGCACGAGAAGTATGTAGAGCATCAGCAACTTGAGCATGACAAGTATGAAGAGCAGCTACTTCAGCATGACATGTATGAAGAGCGGCTACTTCAGCAGCAACTCAACCATGATAAGTATCAAGAGCAGCAGCAACTTGAGCATGAGCAGTACCAAAAGCAGAAGCAACTTGAGCATGAGCAGTACCAAAAGTAGCAGCAACTTGAGCAAGAGCAGTACCAAATCCAGTAGCAACTTGAGCATGAGCAGTACCAAGAGCAGCAGCCAGTTCAGTCAAATGCAGCATGTAAATTGCCAGTTCAGAGGGCACCAATGCAGGATAAAGGGAAGGAGATAGAAGAGATACATGAAGACAGTTCAGACAGTGATTATGATGAAGTCCATGAAGTAGATAGTGAAGATAGCAGTGGTGAAGATGAAGAGTCCATTTGTTACAGAAAACAAGCACAGGAATTAAAGAAGAGAATTAAGAGACAAATGCTTGGAGAGGAAGAAAATAGAGGAATCAGAGTTCCCGAAGAATTCATTGTACCAGAAAATTTTAAGGAAGATCAAGCAGATGGAAGTGATTGCTTTGACTCTGAAGACGAATTGTCATATGACGAAGACAGTGATGGAAATGTTAGAACAAGGAAGACAAAACACCGAGTGTATGATGAGAGTGCTGAGGTAAAAGAGTTTGAGGTTGGGCAGGCTTTCCATGATAGCAGACAATTCAAGCAAGCACTTCTCAATTATGGATTAAAAAATTTTAAACACCTTATTTTTCCCAAGGATGAGAGGACAAGAGTCTTGGCCAAATGCAGTTGGATTGGTTGCAACTGGAGCATATACGGCTCACTAGTACCTAACAGGTCACCTTGGTTCACAGTTAGTAGGTACAATAATGTGCACCACTGTGTAGCGAGGAGGTCCAACAAGCTGGTCACTAGCACAGTGATAGCAGAGAAGTATTTTAGGGAAATAAGGGATAATCCAGGTTGGAGGATTGAGAAGATGCAAGGGAGAGTGCTTGAGGACTTGTGTGCTGATGTTAGTGAAGCAAAATGTAAAAGAGCCAAGAGGATTGTGATGGAGAGGATTGTTGATGAAACAAATGGAGAATTTTCTAGTGTATGACTACCACATGGAACTAGTCAGAAGCAATCCTGGAAGCACAGTGTCAGTAACTTTAAATCCTGATGTAACCGACAGGCCTGTGTTTGAAAGAATTTATGTTTGCCTAGAAGGTTGCAAGAGAGGTTTCGTTGCTGGTTGTAGGAGAGTTGTTGGGCTTGATGGATGTTTCCTGAAAGGTACAGTTAGTGGCCAGATATTGTGTGCAATTGGTCGAGACCCAAACAACCAGATGTATCCAATTGCATGGGCAACAGTTGAAGGAGAAAACCATGATAGCTGGTATTGGTTCCTGTCATTATTGCAAAAGGACTTGCAGATCAATAACCACGGTGAGGGCTGGGTTATCATATCTGACCAGCAGAAGGGTCTTATCAAGGCAGTGAATGAGATAATACCTGAGGCAGAACATAGAATGTGTGCAAGGCATATATATGCCAATTGGAGAAAGCAGCATAGAGACAAAGCATTCCAAAAACTGTTTTGGGCTTGTGCTAAATCAAGTGATCGCATTCAGTTCAACTACAATAGGGCTAAGCTAGCACTGAAAACACCTTATGGTGCAAGGGATATGATGAAGACTGCTCCCAACCATTGGTGTAGAGCCAATTTTAAGCTTGGTTCCTATTGTGACTCAGTTGAAAATAACCTATGTGAGTCATTTAACAATGCTATAATGAGAGCAAGGTTTTATCCTGTAATTTCTTCTATGGAAATCATAAGGAGAAAGGTTATGGCAAGAATAGCAGAGAATAAGGCAAAGTCAGAAAAGTGGGTTGGAACAATATGCCCCAACATTTTCAAGAAGCTGAAGTTAAATATTAAAAGATCAAGTATCTGCCAAGTTCTCTACAATGGAACCGATGGATTTGAGGTTATGGAAGGGACATGGAGAAGATTCACTGTGAACTTGGAAACATATACATGCAGCTGTAGATATTGGGATTTATCTGGTTTACCATGTTGTCATGCCATCAGTGCCATATACACAGTGAAGAGAGAAGTGGATGATTTTATAGCACCTTGCTATAGGATTGATCTGTATGACCAGGTGTATAGCCATGTCTTGCATCCAGTGGAGGGGAAGGAGAGCTGGCTAGCATCTCCCAACCCTAGGCCCTTTCCACCAGTTAAAAAGAAAATGCCAGGAAGGCCAAAGACAGAGAGAAGAAGGGAAGAGCAAGAAAAACCAAAGGGCGACAAATTAACGAGAAAGGGATGCAAAGTTAGATGCTCAGCATGTGGAGGGGAAGGCCATAACAAAAGGAAGTGCACTAGTAATCCAGATGTTGTGAGAGAACATGTCCACAACAAGAAAGCAACCAAGCGTGCTAGGAGAAAGAAAGATAAATCAGCAGCTCGGGTTTGTAATTTTATTCATTGTACTTTATATCAATATTGCATTTAAATCAGCAGCTCATGTTGATATTATACATGTATGATGACTCCTACAATGATTAATGCAGCAAGAAGCAACCAAACAGCAAGAGAAACATGTGTTGTATGTTGAGAAGAAAGCTAGATCCAGAAAAAAATCTGCAATGGAACAAGCACCTATCATGCAGCAAGCTTCTTCATCCCTACATAAAGCTCCTGCCCTGCAACATGGTACTGCCCAGAAGAAATCTAGTGTCAACATGCCATTTGTTCCACCCCAGGTTCAAAAATATTCTTACACACTAAATTATTCTTTCTAGCAAAATAATTGAGTGACAATAATGCAAGTTTACTTATTCTTTGCAGCAAGCAAAGGACAAGCATTCACAAACCATTCCAATGTCCCAAGTTGTGACAGAACCTGTGCCTAAATATGGAAGAATGAAGTGGTTATTGGGAGAGAAGAGAAGACAAGATGGAGATGCTGGACCACAGTAGCTCTAGGACAAACCTGGGATATGTTGGATAGATGTGCAAACTTGTTATTTTTTCTGTTCATAATTATGTGTGATTGATGTGCAAACTTGTTATATGTTGGTCACATTCCATTATTTTTCTGGTGATGATATAATGCAATAATGGACAAACCTGTCATATGATATATACATTTATGTATTGAGTTAAATCTTGTATTAAAAGAAGGTACATGCTGTCAGCAAATCACTAGGTACATGCTGTCAAAAATTCTGGTGATAAGTTAATGTTGCCAACAATTTATAGAGCTAGGTACAAAGTTGTTCCATCATTTTCATTCATATTGCAACATTACAAAAGGATGATAATCTTGCTATCTACATTAGTACAAAAGCTGCTCCATGTTCCATCTACAATAGACAACTACAGAACCACTACTAGTTAACTTGAAGCTACATCAACTCTGCTTCAACTAGCTGCTACATCACAGCAGCTCCAACTAGCCCCAAAAGTTTATCTACACTACTACAAAAGCTAAACCTTGCTACTACATCACAGCTGCTTCAACTACTGCAAAAGCCTATCTACAATACTACATAAGCTAACCCTTGCTCTTGGCTTGTACTGCTTCTACTCTGAGTTGCTCAGGTCCTGCTAACCCTTGCTCAGGTCCTGCTTGTACTGCAACCTGCAACCTGATCAACCCCTTGCTTTGCAACACAACTGCAACCTGGAAGGTGAAGCCCACTAAATCCTACTCTCCACCACATGGGCATTGCAGGTGCAGGGAGTGGGAAATGCATAGCACCATCCACAAGCTGAATTAGTTCCTGCATTGGAACAAACTCAACCAACAGATCAGCACCACTTCCTTCGACGTAGGTAAACTTCAGTACCTCTGATAGCTGCTGCGACGATGAAGATGTTGCTGATGCGCGAGCCCTGAATGTGTTGAGAATATGAGAATCAATAACAATCATCCTATGCACCCTGAAATCAGCACCTCTCCATGCAACAAGCTCACGGTCCAACCGCCTCAAATCGGTGGCCATTATCAAAACATCAAGCAAGGTAATAGGATGCTTCGGCTCCTCCTTCTCCATCCCTGCAAAATCCATCAACGCCGCCGCCTCCTCCAAATCCCCCACTTCCTTCAAAGCGGGCATCAGATACCAAACCGATTCCATCGGGAGAGAAGGGGACGGCAATGTGGTGGCGGTGCGGTGGTGGTGCGGTGGCGACTGCGGTGGTGGTGCGGTGGCGGTTCGGTGGCGGTGGTGGTGCGGTGGCGGTGGGGTGGCGGTGGTGGTGCGGTGGCGGTGCGGTGGCGACTGCGAGGGCGACGACGAGGGGGAGAAGGGGACGGCGATGGGGTGGCGGTGCGGTGGCGGTGGCGGTGGTGGTGCGGTGGCGGTGCGGTGGCGGTGGCGGTGCGGTGTCGACTGCGAGGGCGACGGCGAGGGGGAGAAGTGGACGGCGAGGGGGAGAAGGGGACGGCGATGGGGTGGTGGTGCGGTGGCGACTGCGAGGCAGGGGACGGCAATGGGGTGGCGGCGGGGCAGGGGAAATCGATTTGAGGACGGGGCGGCAATGGGGTGGAGGCGGGTTGGAGGGAACGGCGGCCGAACGGAGGCGGGGCGGAGGGAGCGACCGGGGACGGGAGGAAGAGGAGTGGCCGTCGGCGGGATTTGGGAAGGAGACGGGAGGAAGAGGAGTTGAGGAAGAGGAGTGGAGACAAACTTAAGGGGGTTATTTGCCCCAACTACCACCAGGTGCCAACGTGGCCAATACCAGAGTCCTAGTTTGCAAAAACAGGCCACAAAACTGCCCATTAGCGTCTAGGGGGGTTCTACACGGTTTAGCAGAGTTGGGAGGTGATTTGTACCGATTAAAACCTGCGGGTGGTTAGTGAGTGATGTAAACTTTTTTCGCAATATTTTGCACGGGAGCGACGCCGTCTGGGAACCGCACGAATCTCACCTCAGGACTCAGGGGAGGGAGTCGTCCGCTACGCACAGCAGCTCCTCAATGCAGGCGTCTTCTTATTTCAATAGGATCACGACCCCTTCCAAGATGTCAGGGCCACTTCCGGTACCCAACGCTGCCATATCCAGGACCTCGATAACCAAGAGTTCGGCGGAGGAATCCGAGAGAGAAGGAGAAGGAGGGGGATGGGAGGACCTGGCCATGGAGTTGGGGACGGGGGAGATCGGCCATGGGAGGAGCGATGGGTGGACCTAATGTTACCTCTTGCCCCTATGTTAGGTGATTTTATTCAGTCCCATGATTCTTGCAATGAATTTTTTCCAAGTACCGAGATATCTATTTACTTTCAATGGTTCATCTGCTGCTAGGGATTTATTCAATTAGTCAACCAAACTACGTCCATCCTTCTTGTTTAATCCTCCTGGTATTGGATGTTTGTACCTGCATCCCATGTTTTCTGAATTTGGTCATGTTAGTAATATCTCTCCGGTGAAGATAAAGTTAATATCTAGAGGACAGGTCAGAACACCAACATGACCTCCAAACAGTACACCTTCCACAATACTAATCAATAGCAACTAAGCATGCCCGATGTTGTCGCATGTTTACTTCAACCTGATGTTTCCTGTATAGAGGCAGTACTAGGAGATGGAATACATGGCCTATTTTTTCTTTGTCCTATTTTCCTAGATTCCATGTTGCAAGTTTATACGATGCTATTGTAAAAGATTCATATACCTAGAAGTAGGAAAGAGATCATCTTATTTTTCAGAGTTTTTTTAGTACTCCAACCTTATCGATTTCAGCATGAACAATGGAGATGTTTTTATTTTTAATTTATTTATGGGAGGAAGCCTCAAGATGTTGATTAGCACGTTGACCAATAAATCTAATAGATTGAACATGAGAAAATCCTATCATTATTCGTTGAATTTTATTTGACCAAAACAAAACAAAAATTAGGCCCGCGTCTGAGGAAGAGAAGCATAGACGGATGCCGGCAGGAGAGCAACATGGAAGAGAGGGGGATATGAAGAGGAAATTGGGCGAGGTATGGTGGCGGGTCAGGTATAGATGGAAGGGGAGGTTCTCGGGTGCGTGAAGTTTAGGTAAGGTTGGTGTCGACTGGCTGGGTTTTGGGCTTCTCGGGCGGCTAGTCCAGAGAGATTTGTTCCCTTTCTATCCCATTAACTTTTCTTCAAATTTTTTGTCTGAAAACAAAAAACAAGGTTTAAAAGTTTTGGGATATAAAGAGGGATCAAACAAAATTTTAATTTGGAATCTTTTATTAAAATAGGTACCTTTGATTCATACCTAATATTTATGTATATATCAAAGGTAGTTAGTTGCTTTTTTTCAACAACTTGGAATTGTATTTGCTTATCCAACTAAAATTTTGTCTAACGAAGCTTGCAAGTTGATCATATAAGGGCCATACTTCTATTTAATCTTACCAACATCATATCAATTATAGTTGGCTGAGATCAAAGGTAGATAACAATACCGCAAGCTCGTGCTCTTTCTAAACCAGAACAGTTGAGCAATATTTATAAATTTATGTTTACTATTTTGTGCATGAACTGTTTTATTCAAAAATTGTTTTTCTATCCCATGACAACCCACGGACCTCTTTCCTAGTAATACTAATTTTTTTTGAACAAGGGGAAGGACCCAGAAGGGTCCAGAGCTGCCATTAAATGGTGGGTACAAGTACAAGCAGGGCCCTCAAGACAAACGGAATTACATCCGAGCCCTGGAACTTTACATAAAGGACCTCAAAACAAAAAGCAAAAATGCAATCAGGCCCTTCTCCACCAAAGACGATGATGTGCTCAACGCCACAGCCGGCAACACCATCGCCGGGGACGAAACCACTTGGCGACGGCGTGTCGAGGGATGCCATGACGGAGACACAAAGAGGCCTCCGCAATAGGAGGTTGTAGAAGCAGTGGCTTGCCAAGAACCACCGCGGAGTGGTCTCTTTGACCAAGAGTAGCAGCAGCACCAGATTGCCATTGCTTGGGATCTCCGCCAGATGCAGCAACAGTTCCCCGCCGGAGAGGAAGAAGACCACCTGCCTCCTTTCCCACACCTTGGCCATCTCCATGATGGATGCAAAGAAGGGAAAAGCGAGCAAGCCAAGGCATCTTCTCACCGGAGCCACGAGCTATCCACCGCCGCTGCAGTGTGTGTATGCCGCCGTCGAACTCCAGGCTGCTGCCACAAGCCGGAGGAGGAAGCCAGAGGATGCAGCAGTAGATGCTCACCAGGACCTTATTCAAAAGGTGTGCAGGGGCCTCAATCATCGCCACAACTGCCTCTCGCCTCGAGAGGACCGTAGCGAGGGGAGGAATCCCCACATCGAGCTGGCTGTGGTCCACCAGATCCAGTTCGAAGCACCCAAGGCAAGCCTTATTGGGAGGGATGCAAGTGCTTCTCCCGTCCACTAGCTGCGCCGCTTGCCACCGGCGGCGAGTCGCAGAGTAGGAGATGCACATGACGCGGAAGAGCTGGCTGCCGGAGCTCCCCGTCCGACCCTCAGACGCCATAGAGGCAAAACGCCACCAGGGGCAGACATCAACTACAACTAATCTAGATCTACTGCTGTACATGGGGATGGGACCCTCACCCAATCACGCCGCCGGCGGTCGCCGGAGAGGATAGGGAGAGGGGCCAAGCGGCCCAGCACAGGAAGGGATCAGGAGGTGGGAGGTGGGGGTTGCGTTGTTCCCACCCAGAAGTTTTGCGCGAAGAGGGGGTTCGGTTTTGCATTGGGCTAGTAATACTAATTGGCAGATACTTCGCTGGAAGCTTTTAAACCTGTAATTGCTGGCCATCCCAGCCGGCACCACATCGATTAGAGATTACCAGCCCTTCGATCCTGCACCCCACTAATCACAGCGGTTAATTTGTTTAGAAGGCTTGATATAAAAACTGTCCAGGCTAGGAAACCCTAGCCGCCAACCCGTTCCTGCATCGCGTCTTCCTCCTCCTCGCCGCAACAGCCCATCCTCTCCCCTGTCTCCTCCCCAGGCGAGCCACCACCACCGTCCCCATCTCCCTCTTGAACCGCCACTCCACCTGCGTCCTGCATCTCCTTCCATCCCTATCTCCCCGTTGAGCCGTCGGTCCACCTGCGGGAGCTCGCACCGCCGCCGCACGCTGGCCGTGCCGTCGAGAGGAGGAGCCCGTTGGTGGCCAGCGGCAGTGGTGCAGCCGGCCGAGCCGCCGCTCCACCCGCGGGAGCTCGCACAGCCACCGCGCGCTGGCCGTGCCATCGGGATTGACGTCCGCTGGTGCATTCCCGGCTCCATGGCGACTGGTAGCAGCGGAGCTCGCCCCCAGGTACGCCTCTTGGCCTCTACCACCCTCGTCTCTTCTTTCTCTCTCCCATCTCACATCATCTCTCTCTCTCTCTCTAAGTGACTAGGGCATCCCACATGGATAGTCCAGGAGGGCGAGCACACGAGCTCCGGCGAAGATCTGTCAGGACCAGATGTAACACCACATCCGACCTTCGTCCACAGCCGAGCAATACCGTGGTTGAGAAGGGCACTGCAGGGATGAACGGACATCCAGATGTGCCAGCTAAAAAAAGATGCCTTTGAGGTTTTTTTTTGTTCAGATCTTTGCGGGAATGGACGTAGCAAGATTGCATAGAAATCTTACTCAGTTTTGCTTGATTTTCTCCAATTGCTTGCTTATTGTTGTTGATTCATTCAAATTTTACATGCTATAGCTCCAGATTTAGAGATGAGGATTGGACTTGTTTATTGTTTCAGATTCATTCCAGGTTTGCATACTATAGCTCAAAATTTAGAGGTAGCACTAGGTCTTGCAACCACCAGATTTAGAGGTGAAGATTGGGCAGCTAGCACTAGCGCATGCAATTGCTGGAACTTTAACTCCTTATTTTGTTCAGAGGTATATTATGCCAAATTTGTTTGTCTAGATATATTTTTCAATTTTTGTTACGTATTTGTTCAATACCATGGTGTAGCACGTAATCCTTTTGAGTAGAAATCTGGAAATTTGAGTTATGTACACAAACTGACTTACTATTCGTGTATATCTGCTTATCAGATTGGTATTATTTTGCTGGGGAACCAGCGGAAGGGGAGAGCGCGGGAGGAGGTGCTCGCCGGGAGCAGCGGCCACCTCTTCTACCCTAACCCTGAGCGTGGTGGCAGCCTCTTCTGCGGTGCCTTCTCCTCCATAGGCTTGATGGCCAGGAGCAAAAACTTGAGGTATACCGGTTTCCTCGACTCGTCGGCCATGGATATTACGAGGTTATGGACCAATCTTATCCGCTGCATCCCTTTCATGTCCTGTCTTTCATTTATTTTTCCCTATGCAGGTTCAGTTATGTGTTTGTCTGACTATTTCTCGGATCTGTTCATCACAAAAAGAGCGGAGTAATCTGCCATGGGTTATGTGTGATGCGGTGTTGATTGAGCTTGTCACGCGATTAGTTCTGTGCTGCTTCTCTGTTTATTTCTGCAGGTATAACCCTAGTCTTGGTTCAAACTTATTATTTGAATGTTAATGAAAATATTCTTGGTGTCTAGATTTTTATTTTCAGAACATGACATGGTTAGTTTTGCTGGATTTTTAGGACAACCCTTATGATCACCTCTCTTTGTCCCATGGGAGCGTATCGAGTTGTAGTTGTACAAGATTGATTAGAGGGACCAATAACTATATGTTGTAAAAATAAATGGCCAAATGTAAGTTATCCAAACGTTTTAGTAATGGGTTACTAGCAAGTTATATTTTTTTACTATTTATTAGTTGAGATTTTGACGAGTAATGGTGAAATCATTGCATCTAAAATGTTATTTTTATTCACATTACAGGATGAGTCGTAGGCATTGTGCACCCTACAGAACCATTTTTCAGGTTGGTGTTGTGTCAAACCATCATGGTTGTGGTGAAAAAGCTATTATTGGCCATGATAGATCCTTATTCCAACATTTTGGTGAATGATATGAGAAAACATGTCGTATATTTTGCAGACTGTTTATGTACTGAGCAGTTGTAGAGACGGATTTCTTTTGGTTTGTCAACACTATTAGTGATACTTATGTAATTGACAAGAAACACAATCATGTGCATCCTACATTAGGAAATTTTGTTGCTTCATTTATTTAATCATTTTCCTACATATTTGGCTTTGACCTAGGATATAGAGATTGACTTTTCACTTTGTATTGGTTGCCCATAGGTTTAACTGATCATTGATTTATGATTTTTCCAAAGAAAATTTACTTTCACTCGGGGAGAAGATAAGAGATAGGGTCATATTTATGGGCGAATCCCAAAATACATATATATGGTGAGCCTTCAAGTTGACATGCATTTTATTTTAGAACATCCTTTTTTAATGTCAGGTTAAAATATAAAATTGCAACTCTCGGTGAATGGCTCGACGTGTTGATGTGTTAGCTAGATGGCTCTCCTTTTATAGAAACACAGATATGTTGGTCCTAATGTCTTGTTTTTCTGCCCCTTATTGATGACATGACTAATCAATTCATATTATTAGGAAACAAAGAACTTTTCTGCTGTTTGACTTTTTTGTCGTTACTTGTTCATTAGGAACCACAAGAAACACATGAATTTTATCATAGTGCATTCTCTCTTTTCTGATCTGTTATATAATTTTGATTTTGTGATTTTGCAAATTTGGTCCCATGTATGCAAGAAAAATTCCCTGAGCCAGACCTCCATACTACTTTTATATTTCCTTTAATTATCTTGATGGATAATCTGCTCAATATGGATTTACTTTGCAGGCGCCTTCTTCTCATTCGGTCTCTCTTCATTGTAACCATTATGTCCAAGTAAAGGCTGTTTCTCCTATTTCCGCTCATTTTATTCAGCTCCTTTGTTCAGGTAAAGGTTCTTTGTTTTTTATTTTAGTTCAGATTGTTAAATAATAATGTTGGTTAGAAATAAATTTGATACTGATGTGTATACATTTTCTATCCTAATGATTTTTTTCCTCTTGCTACGTGCTGCCTGTTCGGCTGTTTCCCCTATTCTCCTCCACTTCTGTCTCTGCTCATTTTCATGACTGGTTGAATCTGAAGTGTTTTATTCATCTCTTATGTAGTTTTTGTATGAACAATGATTCAAATTTTATTCGATAGACATGCACCTAATTCTTTTGAAATGACTCAACTCTGCTATTGATTTTACTGCCCACTCAACTCATTTCTGGAAACTTGAGTAATGAAGAAGGATTTCTTTTTGGCACAAAAGAGCGACCATAGAAAAATGGTGGTTACCTTTTCTGTCGGGGGCTCTCCTTTTCGTAAGAAACAGACTTTTCTGTGATTATTTTCTATGCAACGGCCATTTTCACTATACTGATTCCACTTCTCATATAGGTTCCTTTTTTGGTTGTTTTTTCAGAGTACATTGGTCTAGAACAATGATTCTTAGAAAGTTCAGCTTTAGGTGTGTTCTAAATGCAGTTCTATTTCTGCTAGATATAAAATTCCATGTAACATGATGCAATATATATGTCGTTATATCCACCAAAATTATATGTTTTGCTTACTGTTTTCTTTCTTAACAAACTGCAGGACTAATAACTGAAACCTGATTGGTTATATACAGTTATCACACACCAGATGGAGATCTATATTCAGGTTGTATCCATGGTCTAAGTAAATTCTTTATGTAATGTTCAAATATAGTTTGTCTACTGCTAGATGGAAAAAGTAATTCATCTCATCCCTTTAGGTATTCACATGTCTCTGAATAGCAATTTTTTTTCGTTTTACTGGATTGGTTAGTGGTTACCGCGTTCCTCTTACAGTCTATAGATCATTTTCAGCATGGTTAGTTTTTTTTCGTTTTACTACTGATCTTTCTTGCTGTGCGGGAAACGTAGGTTCCTGATTAAATCTGGTCTAACTGAATCATATTCACTTATAGCTTGGTATCACTTATAGCTTGGTACGGGTAACCCTGTTATTACATTACTTTCCTCCTCCTTTCCTCTCTTTATAAGGTCCAGGAAACAGTGTGTGTCTGCTGATCGTCCATGTATTTGCATTGAGATTTGAGCTTTGATCGAATAGTACATTTTTCTCTATTAGTGATATCAGAATGTATTTTCTATTTTTATTTCAAAAGGTATGCGAACACATGTACCAAGTTCTTGTAGCATGAGCTAAATACACATTGGATGTTCACAATGCAACTCATGTGAAGAAAAAAACCACGCGCCACTAACATGTAGCATCCTCCAATAGAACTACAAATAAATGATACGTCATACTCCCATGGCATTATTTTAATTTGAGCCTTTTTTGCAGCAAGTAAAAGAGTTTGAGCTATGATGCTCATACAAATTCTGCAAGGGTTTATACTGATAACTACGTGGACTGCTACACCACATCATATTATAAAGCGCGAATATTTTTTTCACTACCATCGCCATAGCTACAGAGGTGTCATGTTATTTCCTCACATTCTTGAGGTGAAAGAATTTTTCTTAGGCTAATGGTTCACTTTGATATTGAGCTCATCTTTCTATTCCCATAGGATGATCAGCGGAATGGAAGAAAGCCATTTTTGTCGAGGCATGGGTCAACATTCAGTGAAGCCATTTTTGTTGAGGGTCGCCAAACCAGACGAGTAAAGGGAGCCAAGGTGAGCCCCTCCCTACGCTGCATCCTTTTGGCCATCTTGTTTATTGTGGGTCATCCATGATGTGATACTTTCAGTGGTGAGACTCATGATGGTGTGTTGTATCTCCTAGCCAGCATCCACACATGCGACAAGAGAACGACACCCCTTAGCCAGCATCCATGCATGCGACAGGAGAACGACACCCCTGATGCCCTCCTCCAAACTCGCAGATACTGCCTCCCCAACCAGCAATGTCCTGGTGTGGCCCCCTACTCTGTTTTCTTTTCCGCGCGTTTTCGCAGCAACATGTTGATTTTCCATGACTCCATCCTCTTATAGAGTTTGATATGTTTCAAAAAGCTTTGTGATTTCTATTCCGTTCCTAAAATTAGTTTTGTTGCTTATTCATCTGACATTGTTTTAGCTTGAGGGTTAGGCAAAATAATTGGGGCAATTTGATTTTCGTTAGTTTGGAATTCTAACATTAAATGTTTCAGATTTGAATCTTTCTCGATGATGCGGCTGCCTTTTTATTTTTAAAATATAAGAAAATGCTCAATTGATTGCTTCAGGTGAGAATAATTAGACAAGTTGGTTTCTGTTGAAATTAGCTTATATCTTCTGTCTCTGGATTCCAAAAATAGCATTGAGCAGCGGCAGTTGCAATTGCAAGATGATGGCTACTGAATGTCCTAATTTATTTTAGGTTATTTTTCATCTCTCAAAGATCATGCCGCAGCCATACTGTACGAGGAGGCTCTGCCAATGTGCCCTTCTTCACGAGTCAAATGCCAATGAGCCAAGGGTGTATAGATTCACAGTTTGGGGGTGTCCCTGCAGCGTGTCAGGGTGGATGACCTGCCATCAATGCACGCCCTATGTCCTTACTCCTTAACTTGCCTTCTATTGAGAACCTTTATCTATTGTAGTTTAAGCAATACTTATTCATGCGTGTTAAAATTATGTTATTTGTAATAAATTAGACAGCTTTGTCGTAAACCAGAGTGGTTCTGTTCTAGCCACTAATCTGTTAGCGATGAAGGAAAGTTTATACTTATGCGGTTCTTTTTTTCTGCTTAACTTCTCTTTAGGGTTGATTTATTTCTTTTTGTTCTACCAAGACTGATATGTTCCTTTGTTTTGCTGAGAGATTTCGTAGTTGCTCATAGATTTGTCCGCATTGTCCTCTCCTGTTCAAAGATTCGGTTTCGGTCTCTATAGACGACTGAATTTAAATAAATTTTGAGCGCATGTTGTAGAACATGTAAAACTATATTTGATGATAACTTTTAAATTTCTTTCATACCTTCGAGCAGCTCCCCCTCCCCCAATCCGGATACCGAATCGATTCGATTCAATTCACTTGCGGAGGGTGGAGTACAGGTCGTCCGAGCCGAGTCCTCTTGCGGTGGCCTATGTCCCAAATGGCCCACCCCGTCTGACCTCAACAAATATGCCCTGGCGTCCTACCCCCTTCACCTCCGAGCGTAAATGAGCAACGCCCCTTCTAAGGGGATGACGAAAGGCCGAAGAGGAGGAGGAGGAGGCCATGATGGAGAAGTGGGAGGCTCAGAAGGAGGAGGATGACGATGACATTGGAGCATGGGAGGACACCATCGACGGCGGAGGTGATAGCGGCGCTGACCGGGACACGCACGTGGCGAATGTAGCCGAGCAGACCTCTGTAGAGAAGGATTGGCAGGCAACGAAGGTAGCCCAGCAAGGCATCACCTGGGTCTCTGCTGACACTTTTGCGGAGGAGGATCGACAGGTGGCGAAGGTTGCCTAGCAAGCCACCCGGATCGCCCCTAACACCTTCGCGGAGGAGTGACAGGCGGCGCTGACGAGGTTTAATCTCGTCAATGCCCATTGTTATGGACTTGGGTTTTGGAGAAGATGGGGATGCTGGAGATCGTGGAACGGTTAACAGACAAGCAACCAGGGGACACGAGATTTACCCAGGTTTAGGCCCCCGGAGGGAAAACCCTACTCCTGCTTGTCTGCTCTTGATTACGGCGGAACCGAAAGTTACAGGGTGCGCAGATTCGATCTGGCGTGGAGGTGTGTGCGAAAGTATGAGTCGAGAGATCTAGGACGTGCCCTCCTGGCCTTTATATAGACTTAGGCAGGTCCCGGGCATAGTCCTAGTCGGTTACAGGTTCTAGGATTTTACCCCTTTGAATTTCCTATCTATGCTAGTCTTGTTCTCCAAGGATCCGAAGGCGTTATGGGCCTTGGCCACCCGAAAATCTTCATGGGCCAGCGTATATCTGCTGTGGGCCTTCCTTGGGCTGAACCAGGTATGCTGAAGTCACGTACCCGTAGGGTATAACCATGTCAGTAGCCCCCGAGTGATCAGTCGAATCGTAGATTCGGCTGAGGACTCTTCCATCTTTCGGGTGCAACTATGTATTAATAGTATATGTGTGTAGGGATTGTTGATGCGTGTGCCTGACTCACCCGACGGATCAGGGTCAGTTAACTGTCTTAGGACGAAACAACACGATCTTCTTCAAGTTCGAGTCCCTCAACTCGGACCTGGAACATATGCTGGCGCAATTCGACTCAGGCCGCGGAGGACTTACAGGAGTGGAATTCCAGTGATTTTAATTAATGTACCCAACGCGTCTGTCGGGATTTTTTTATCACGCCTGTTGACATAGATTTGTACTAGCAGAGCGCAGTCATGTACGTTGCCAGGCCATCAGATGATATCTGCAGGTCTTATCTTTGCATCGCGGACGCAGCATCCGAACATTTGTCACCGCGGAGGTGTTTCGGGTAGCCAAGGAGATTGTCGCTCACTCAGCGCTTGTTGGGGCAGAGATGCCAAAAAGTTTTTGTGTGCTGATCCGAAAGATCACAGTCGAAGAATTCATAGGGTGCGCGACCAGCGCTCCCTATGGGAGTAGCCCCCGAGTGTCTGTTCGAGTCATAGACTCGAGCAGAGACTTTAGTTCAAGCATTGTTCAGTTGTTAAGTCCATAAGACTCAAAAAATTTCGGATGCTTAAATACACCCTCCCTATGGGAGTAGCCCCCGAGTCCGTAGTGGAGTCGTAGACTCGACGTAGGACTCTAAGAAAAACTTTGTCGTTAGTCATCTTCCGGGTGCGCGGCCAGCGCTCCTGATAGGAGTAGCCCCCGAGTATTTAGTCGAATCGAAGATTCGAGTGAGTACTCTTAGCTGTGGAGCCGAAGAATTGTAGTTAGTGCTAGTATAGATTTTGATGACGTCAGTGCTGACGATCGATGACCTCAAGCGTCTGCTACGCCAGAGATGACTTGACTGGACGAACCTGGGTCCCACTTGCTGACTTTGAATTGACCGGTCACGCGCAGCGTGGAGATAATTACGGCGTCTCCTCGATTTCCGCGCGTAGTGGACGGCGTGGTAACGACGGTTCGTTGTGATGCTGACACGTGTACGGTCAGATCTGCCGTTGGCGTTAGGTCTTCTGGATGGACGGCTACTGTTCGTCGTCTTCGCTGTTATAATCATTGGGGGAAAACGTGGTTTGTTTTCACCGCACCAGTTCTTGTGTTCACTGCCTCCTTGCACTCGAGCGATTCTTGCTTCGCGCTGGGATTTCCTTCCACATTTCCATCATTCTTTCTGCGTTTTCACCGCCGGCGCCGCCGTAGCGCAATGGGGAAACCAAAGAAATCTTCATCTGCGGTTGGGACCAGCGCCGCCGGAGGAAAGAAGGGCACCGCCGCTACTCGCGTCACCGATGGTGGCTGGCGGCGATCAGAGATGCGGGAGAGCGATCTCCGCAAGCTTCGCGAGCGGGGCCTGATCACGCAAGATAGGGAGGCCGTCAAACTCCCCGGCAATGAGGTAATCCCCCGTCCCCCATCTGGGTATCGGGTTATGTTTCTCGCCTTCGTTTTGCGTGGTTTTTCTTTTCCGGTCCACGACTTCCTCCGTGGACTGCTCTTCTTCTATGGGATTCAGCTTCATCATCTGTCTCCCAATTCTCTTCTCCACATTGCGTGTTTTATCACTTTTTGCGAGTGCTGGCTTGGCATTGAGCCACACTTTGGCCTCTTCCGGAAGCTCTATTCCGTGAAGAGGCAATCTGGTTCGGATGGTGTGTATCCCATTGGGGGTTTCATCATCTCTCTTAGTCCCAATCTGCTCTTCTTTTCCTTTTCCATGTCCGAATCTGTCCAGTACTGGCGGAGGCGATGGTTTTATATCCGCGACTCCGTAGTGCCCGGGCAAGATTTTGGTCTTGTTCCCTTTGACCCCTCCCAAATGATTGAGCGAAAAAGGTCTTGGAAAAACCAAATCTTGGACGGTGAGGTGGCGGAGATAGAGGCCCTTTACCGTCGGGTGGAGGATCTCCAGCTGATTCCGGAGAAGGAGGTGAACGACGTGGACATCATCCGGACTTTTCTTGAGCGTCGGGTGCAGCCTCTCCAAGCGAGGGCGCACCCGATGTTTCTTTATTCTGGGCGCCGTGATCCGACGAGGGTTTCGGCTGAGAAAATGTCCGAGGGGGATCTTGACAGGGCCCTTCGAGCGCTGCTGAAGTTCAAAGCCGGAGAAGAAATCCCGGGGAAGTCGCTAACTCCTCCATTTTCTTCGATGTTGGCCGTACCGCAGGTGTAGATTTGTGCACGTAGTGCTTTTTATCGGCTGTGTTTTATTTCCTTTGTTTGCTAACAAAGTTCCTTCTGATTTTGCAGAGCTTCAAAGTGCCGGGCATGGTACCGCCATTGCCCGAAAGGTATCCGAATGCCCCGGATAATGAAGTGGTTGATTCCGTGTCCGAGCTACCATCGGCGTGATCTCCGGCGGAGGATGCCGACGAGTCGAGTGAGGACCATACGCGAAAACGGTCACGGAGCTCCAGCGAGTCTTCGGATGCCTCGACTCCTCCGACTCCCAGAAACCCTCTGGGCCTTGAGCGTCATAGTGACGGTCATGGGGGTTCTACTTCTCCCATTCCTGCCATTCCTGTGCGGGCTGTAGCGCCGCACCCGCCAGCGAAGCGGAAGAAGGAAGAGAAAAAGGAGGAGAAGAAGGAAGAAAAGAAGGAGGAGAAGAGAGCCCGAAGGACTCCTCATGTCTTCGACCTGAGCTCACTAGGCTCGAAAGTTTCTTTTTGTACTATTGTCCTTTTTCCTTCATGGTTGTTGCGCTTATGCTGATTGGTTCGTATGCAGGCATTCCTCCCATGATTCCTCCAGTGGTGGTGCGCGGGAGAAGATGGGGGAGTCGAAAATTGCGTCTCCTCCGCCTCAGACGGTGGCGACTTCGGGTGGCGCGGCTCCGGATCCTCCGTTGCAGGAGGTGCAGGTGGTTGCGCCTCAGAATTTCGCAGGCGGTCCTTCGGAGTCACCATCAGAGCATGTAAGTTTTTCTGCTTCATGTCACGGGGGGAGCCCCCGAGTGTCTTCGTGTGCGAATTTTGTTTTTACTCCTTTGTGTTGGGTGTAGCCCCCAAGCCCTTTTCTTGCTACTATTTCTTTTTCTGTAGCCTTTTGTGCAGGAGGCCAAGCGGCTGGTGCAAGAGCGCCTGGCGCTGGAGGCGAACCTTCGGCAGCTTCAAGGTATCCATCTGTCTTTTAATGCCTCTCTTATTTATCCTGGTCCTATTCTTTGACACTTGCTTGTCTTAAATGCAGAGGAGCATAACGATTCCCTCCGTGAGGTCGACGCTCTCAAAAAGAGCCTTGGTCAATTGGAGCAGAAGGCCGAAGCCGCCATTGGCGCGAAAGAGCGCCTCGAGCTAGAGCTGACTAAGGCAGCCGAAGCGAAGGAGCGTCTGCAGCAGGAGGCCGTAGATCGTGAGGAGCAGCTGGCCACCGTTGCGGCTGCTCGTGAAAGAGAGGTGGCGGCGAAGCTCATGGCTGCTGCCAAGGCTATTTCGGGTGAGTGCTAGTTTTGTACTTGTTTCTTTTTCTTCGGGTCTTCTTCTATGCTGCTTTTCTTCATGCTTTTCTTCTTTATTTTTTTTGTCTCAGATGCCGCAGGCATCGAGTTCGACCGCGGTGCTCTGGAGCACGGGAGTGCTGTGGCATCCCGCAAAACCACTACTAGAAAATCGCGTTGAATTTGTGCATTGCATCGTCATCATCATATGTTGTTTGTCAAAAACTATTTTCGCAAAGCCCGATTTGTTTTCCAAACGCCCCATCTTTAATCAAATATCAAACCCCGGGACTCCGGATTATTTTTGTGTGTCTGATATCGGTTTGCAAACGGTGTTTGTAAAACAAATAAAAATATTTATTATTTTAGTGGGGGCAGTCGAACGGGCCGACCCGACCCGAACGACCACCCCCAGGTTTTTACAATCGGCCCACCTGAACACCCCAACAAATCCTACAGCTACCCAGATAACCTACCCACCCCTATCTCCACCTCACTCCCTCCAATCAACTCTCGCCACATCAGCGGACCCCAAACCCCCCACCAATCACTCTCTGCCACTTGGCCTCTCTCTCCTCTCTCTCTCTCCAGCTCACACCCCACAAACCGACGCACGCACACACCCAGCATCACCCACCCCGCGCCATCCTCCCTGACCGCTGGGCCCGGCCCCACTCTCCCTCTCCTCTCAGGCAGCCCACACATCCCACCCCACGCGCCAGGCCACCCCACCCCGTGGTCCCCACCTCCCCTGGGACCCACCCCTGCACGCACACCCACGCCGAACCGCCCTCTCCCTCCACTGTTCCTCTTCCTTCCCTCTTCCTCTCGCTCCCTCCGCCGCGTGCGCCTCCCCTCGCCGGCGTGCTCCCTCTTCCTCCCTCTCTCCGGCCTCCCGCTCGCCCTCTCTGCTAGCCCCGCCTCGCCCTCCGCCTCCCGCTCGCCTGCGGCCGCCCGAGCCCCGCGCACGCCTCCGGCCTCGCCTGCCGCCGCCCTCGACCGCGGTCCCGCGCCCGTCCTCCTCCGGCGCCGCCAGTTCCCCATCGCCGTCCCGCGTCTGCCCCTTCCCCCGCCGGTCGTCACCCCGCCAATCACCGTCGGCCGCGCCCGCTCTGCTCCGCCCCGACCCCGACGCCGTCCGCCGATGCGGCCACGCGACCTCCGCCGGTGCCTCTCCTCGCTGGCACGCACCTCCGCGCCCCGCCTCTGGCCCGCGGCCGCGACCGCCGCCGCCGTGCGCGCCGCCCGACGCCGCTCCTCCGTCCCGTGCCTGGCCTGCTCGCCTCCACCGGCCGCCGCCCATCTGCGCCGGCTCGCCCACCTCCGCGCGCCCTGCTCGTGTCCGCCCGAGCTCGCCGGAGCCCACCCTCGCCGGCGCTCTCTGCGACCCCCGTCGCTCCGCAGCGCTCCCCTCGGCCGCGCGTTCGCCCCTCAACCGTCCGCCTCGCTCCGGCTCGCCCACCCCGCTCTGCTCAGTCGGCCCCGCCTGGACCCACCGCCCCCGCGGGACCCGCCCCGTCAGCCCCGCATCTCTCCTCCGTCGCGTCGCCCCGCGGAGACCGCCGGCGCGCCTCCACCCACCTGCAACCTCCCCAGAGGACCGCCGCCGCCTTCAGGTCATCTCCGCCGCGGCCTTCCGAGCTCCTCCCCGACGTGTTGCTCTGGAGCCGCCCTCGTCGCCTTCCCCAGCCGTCGCCGCCTCGCTGGGCCTGGGCGCCGCCGCGCGCCAAAGTGCCACCGCCGCCCTCGCCTTGTCGCCAAGTTCCGCCAAGAACCGTTATCGGACTCCGGGGCCCGCCAAGTTCTTCCACGTGGACCCAATGAACCGCAGACCGACCCCGTGACGAGTGCATCGACCCCCACCAAGATCTGCCGACGCCAAGAACTCACGATAACGCCAAGGCCCGTTCCCGGAGGCGAAGTCCGAACGTGAAGACCACCAAGCTCTCCTTCCCGGATTAGACGCCCCGAGACCATCACGAGGAGGCGAAACGCCAAGGCCTTCGACACGGAACCCTGAACCCCGACGAACCCCCGGACGCCAAGAACGACTCGATGGCGTGGGGCCCGACAAGACCCTCGCAACTGCAAGCTCGACCCCGTGGAACCCGACAAGATCTGCATGCGACAAGAACGACACTGTACAGGGCGAGCCCGATGCGCCCCCGACGCCAACCAAGCCCTGCGTCCCGGTTGCGACAAGACCTACCCCGATGGTCGAGAATGTTACGCCAAGATCGGACCCTAGACCCTGGACCCTGGAACCGACCCCGAACCCCGGAACCCCAAGTTCGTCGAGAACCCTAATGTGTGAACCTCTTATCCGAGAACCCTATTTTATAATATAATAACAACTTGTTGCATAATTACATTGTCATACTCGCATGCATAATCATGTGGTTTGGGGGCCTTATGCCGATTCACCTAAATTAAATATGGGGCCCATATGCGGGCAAACTCTAGTCTCATATCGGCCTCATTTAAACTTGTGTAGCGAACCGGTGATATAATTTTGCCTTGTTAAGACAACATTTAATTGCGGGGTAGCTAAACAACTTGAACCATCTAATTAAATGTCGGGACCCCGGTTCCGCTTAATCTGGCCTAATTGCATCGCATCTTGCCATGCCATACATCATGCATGCATCATGCCGATCTTCTGTCGTTGTATTAAATAGTGCATCCGATGTTTCTTCTAGTGTTTTGCTTCTTCGCGGATAAGGCCGTTGAGTTGATGTGAGCTTCGCCCCGATCTTCGGTTGAACCTTCGACAATGTTTTCAGGCGAGCATCTCCCCCTTTCTACCCATCTTACTTTTATAGTCTTTATTCCCTCCTGTTGATCTATTGCTATCTGTGTTGCGATGCTCTAGTTTTCGTACCCGTGATATTCCTTGCAGCCTTATATTGCCATGGACACCTCCTATTACCTGTTGTGTGGTAGTTAGTTGGACCTGCGCGTCGTAGTTGCTTGCTCAAGTGCTGTTGCGTGTTGTCAAGTGCCACAGTTGTTGATGTATTGACGCATGTTGATGTTGGAGATGATCATAGTTGTACTTATCGTTCATTTTAATTCCTGTTTAACAACTAAAATTGAAGTAAGCAGAGGCATCGGTGGGTGATAGATAATATTTGGTTTCCGAACGCCCACTTGTGTCCCGTAGGACCCCGAGTACTTGATACCTGTTCCTTGATTTATCGCGCTATCCACATCCGGGAGGTATATGGGACCCCCCTGAGCCAGAGCTTGATTCAGTCTTATTTCTTGGGGCCACAACTAGTTTGAGGTTTTATTTACGATCCTGTACTTATGCCATGCTACTTATGTATTTAAATTGTGCGACAGATAGCACACTGTACTGTTTAGGTAAGCGGAGTGATTACGCGGTATCGACACCCCGAGTTTTCGGGTTCCCAGTCGCTTACAGCCATTGGCGCTAACCTTGAGTCCGTCTCGAAGCTTGCTTACTTCGTTGCGGGTCTACTCAATGGGGTGGCCCCCTGAAATATTTCTGAATCCTGTGATTGTTCAGTCGTGAAAGCCTCGTTGGGTTTTGATTTGGTTTTTCCGAGGTTGATCGAGCGTGTGTTGCTATTGGTGCACCCCGGCCGGGTAAAACTTTCTGAAAGCCGTGTCCGCGGATATGGACGACTTGGAGCACAGTATCTCGACCATAGACAAGCATAACTAAAGTTTATTGCTATAAATTTGACTTATAATGACTAGTAATCAGCTTCAACTACAACGGAATGGCTAAATAATACTGCCCACAATTGCTTGTTTGGATTGTCGCTTGCGACCCTTGTATCTGACTAGTAAGTATGGCAACTACAACGGGATGACTGATTAAAAGTACCAACAATTGCTGGGTTTTGGGTTTACATCATGCTATCTGTATCTGATTAGTAAGTGTTGTAACTATAACGTAATGGTTAACTAAAAGTGCCCACTGCCTACTTTATCAGGACGATTATTTAAACCTGACTAGTAAAGTGCCGCAACTATAACTGAATAAATAAAACTGCCAACTGTGTGAGTTCCTCGGTTGACTTCCTCGATGGTCTCGAGGGGGAAACGCCAGGATGGGTTTGTTTGATGATAGTATCAGGTTGGATCCGAATAGGTCTTCCTCACCCCTCTCTGATAGCCGCCAGTAGTATCGAGTCTCTATAGGTTGTGTAGTGCATGCTGCCGCTGCCGCTCAGTCCACCACACCTATGTAGGCGAGGACCGCCGAATTCTAGCCTCGCCGTGTACTGGCCTCAGTACTGACGCTCCTCTTTTTCCTTTGCCCTTTGTCGGCACCCCTTTTGTTTAAGCAGGTTTTGAGATCGACGTCGTTAGCAGGGTTACCCTTCCGGCTTGGCCTGGGCAGGGTTATGGACGCCATTGGTTATTCTTCAGGGCTCTTAGCCCCATTTGCATCTTGTCCGTAGCTGGACGCTCTATCGTTTTCAAGGTGATTTGGATCTTTGTATATTATATCTGTATTCTTGACTCATTGAGTCGCCGTTATATATATATATATCTGTTCTGTGGGTCCCATCGAGGACTGTTGTGTAATGTTATTACTTCGTTTTCCACCTGCACGAAAGTGCCTGGTGGGCACCTTTGAATCGTTTCTATGCGGGTTTGGCGAATTTTGCTCAAACTTGCATAGGTCCGATTCTGAGGGTGTTACTGTTGGAGATATGCCCTAGAGGCAATAATAAATATAGTTATTATTATATATCTTTGTGTTTATGATAAATGTTTGCATTCATGCTATAATAGTATTAACAAGGAAACCATTAATACTTGTGTGATTTGTAAACTTAATTTGAAGTCCCTAGTATAGCCTCTATACTTCACTAGCTTGTTGGTTGATTGATGATATGGTTTCTTTGTCATGAACATTGAGATGTTATCAACAACAAGATCATATCGTTAGGAGAATGATATGGTGGACATACTCCTATAGACAAGCGTAGCATAAAGATCAAGTCATTTCAATAGTTCAATTGCTATATGCTTTCTGATACATAGTAACCTAATTCCTTCGACCATGAGATCATGCATATCACCTTTGCTGGATGGATGCTTTGATGTCATCAAACACCACACCGTAACAGGGTGGCTATAAAGGTGGCATTGAGTGTTCGGAAAGTATTGGTTGAAACACATGGATCAAGAGTGGGATTTGTCCATCCACATGACGGATAGATATTCTCTGGGCCCTCTCGGTGAAATGTCATCCAATTAGCTTGCAAGCATGTGACTTGGTCACAAGGGATCACATATCACGGGAACGAGAAAAGAGTACTTATCAGTAACGAGGATGAACTAGGTATGCAGAGATACCGACGATCATAACCTCGGATAAGTAACATATCGTGAGACAAAGGGAAATTGGTATCGTATGTAAGTGGTTCATTCGATCGCAAAGTAATCGTAGAAATATGTGGGAGCCATATGAATTTCCAGATTCCTCTATTGGTTATTGTTCGGAGAAGTGTCTCGATCATGTCCGCATAATTCACGAACCGTAGGGAGACACACTTAAGGATTCGACGTTGTTTGAGTAGTTATGGTATTATGAGAAAGAGACCGAATGTTGTTCGGAGTCTCGGATGGGATCCGGGATATCACGAGGTGATCCGGAATGGTCCGGAGAATAAGATTCATATAAGGAAAGTCCCGTTTTGGAGTTGGGGAATGGTTCCGGTGTTTTCATCAGGAACATTCTAGAAGGTCCCGGAATGTCCGGCACTCCGGAGGGGGAAGGGTACATGAGTGTGTCATTGCATATTGGAATGATTGCATCATGTACTAAGTGTTCTTGCTGTCCCAAATAAAGGATTTATTTAAATCCTAAATTGAAAAGTCAAACGGCTAGTTTGAAAGTCAAACGGCAGTTTTGGGAAGTGGGAAAAGAGGAGGAGAGGTGGAGGCCGAGTTGGAGGAGGGTTCCTCCCCTTGGCCGGCGCACCTCCCTAGGCCGAGTTGGGGAGGAACTCCTCCCCTTGGCTGGCCAGCCCTCCCACCTATATAAGGAGGGGCAGGGCTCCCTCCTAACACACACAAGTTTCCTATCCTCTAAACTAAACCCTAGATCTAGACCCCGGTTTAGAGCTATTCGGTTTAGAGCCTTCTAATTGGTTTAGAGCCTTCTAATTGGTGTGTCTAATTACTAGACCACTAATAGCCTCTCTCATAAGCTCCACCATACTCGCACCGGCTTAAGGCGAAGCCCTGCGGGATTTCCCCTCTACCTCCGGTACCACGCCGTTGTGCTGCCGGAATCGCGAGGAGAGTGCTACAACCTCCGCTGCCTGCTGGAACAAGGGAGAGGAAGGTCTTCGTCGAGTACCGAACGTGTGACCGACTGCGGGAGCGCTGCGGGAACGCGGCGCCGGAAGGATCGTCTACGCGATCTTGAGATCGGAAAGAGTACGACTACATCACCCACGAGAATCTGCTCTCGTTAAACACTTTGGAATCTTCGAGGGTGAGTTATTCCATCGACTCGTTGCTACAATCTAGTAGATAGATCTTGGCTTGTTTGTTTGTATGCGATAGAAAATTTTTGTTTTCCATGCTACGAACCCCTACAGTGGTATCAGAGCCGTGTCTATATGTAGATCTGTTGCACGAGTAGAACACAATGGTCATTGTGGGCATTGATGCTTTTATTGTAGATTGCTTTTTGTGTACTTTGCATCTTGCGGTATGTTGGGATGAAGCGGCCCGGGCTAACCTTACATGACATCGTTCATGAGACTTGCTCCACGCTTGACATGCAACTCGTTTTGCATAAGTGGCTTTGCGGGTGCCTGTTTCTCCTAGCATAGTAAAGATCCAATTTACAACGGGTGATCAACAATGCTAGTATCAATGTTGTGGTTATTGTTCGTAAGTTAGAACGACACTTATGGAAAGCCCCAAACCACGTAAAATATGCAAAGAAAGTAGAAGCGTCTAACTTTGTTTTGCAGGGGTGTGCAGTGATGTGATATGGCCATGATTGTGATTATATTTGATGTATGCAATGTTCCTTATTGTAAGTTGGCAACCGGCAGGAGCCATATGGTTGTCTTTAATTTCTGTTAAGACCTGCGTGTCTATTCAAAATAGTTGTAATAGTTGAAGCTGGTGGACGACAACCATGGAGAAGCGTCATTGACCTTGATGCTATGCCGGTGATGATGGAGATCATATTCGTGCTTGAAGATGGAGATCGGAAGCACAAAGAAGAAAGGCCATATCATATCACATATTATGAATTGCATGTGATGTTAATCCTTTATGCATCTTGTATTGCTTAGTAGACGACGGTAGCATTATAAGATGATCCCTCATGCACATAAATTTCAAGTTCTAAAGTGTTCACCCTTAGTATGCACCGTTGCCAAAGCTTGCTGCTTCGAAGCACCACGTGATGATCGGGTGTCTTTGATTCCGCGGGTGAATACAACGTAAGCAAGCCAGATTTGCTTATGCGGTAGCTAAGGTTTGATCTTGACGAGCCTAGCATGTACAGACATGGCCTCAGGAACACGGATCGCCGAAAGGCAAAGCATGAATCATATAGTAGATATGATGAACATGATGATTGTTCGCCATTAAAACTATATCAGCTCTCGTGATGATCGGTGTTGATGTAGTGGATTTGGTTCGTGTGATCACTAAAACAATGTGAGGGATGTTGTTTTGAGTGGGAGTTCACCTAGTTTAATTTCATTAATTAATTTGAAATCAATTTGTCATAAACTTAGTCTAAACTATTGCAAATATGTTGTAGATCAATGGCAGCCCCTACCATCAATTTTAATGCGTTCCTAGAGAAAGAAAAGTTGAAAAACAATGGAAGCAACTTCGCGGATTGGTTCCGCAATTTGAGGATTGTCCTCACAGCTGGTAATTTGACCTATGTGCTGGATGCACCGCTAGGTGACCCACCTGCAGCTGATGCTACCGATGAAGTAAAGAATGTTTACCTCGCTCGGAAGAATCAGTACTCCATAGTTCAGTGTGCTATCTTGTATGGTTTAGAATCGGAGCTTCAGAAAAGGTTTGAGAATTCAGACCCATATGATATTGTTGAGGATCTCAAATTAATTTTTGAGACTCATGCGGCAATTGAAAGTTATGAAGCTTCTGAAAAGTTCTTTAACTGCAAGATGGAAGAGGGTAGCTCCGTCAGTGAGCATGTGCTTAAGATGTCTGGGCACGCAAATAAACTTCAAAGTTTGGGTATAGTGATTCCTAATACTTTGGGAGTTTACCGCATCCTCCAATCACTACCACCAAGTTACAAGAACTTTGTGATGAACTACAACATGCAGAACATGAACAAAGAGTTGCCAGAACTATTTGCTATGTTAAAATCTGCAGAAGTGGAGATCAAGAAAGAGCACCAAGTGTTGATGGTCAATAAGACCACCAAATTCAAGAAAGGCAAGTCTAAGCAAAAGGGACACTTCAAGAAGGGTGGTAAGAAAGTTACCACGCCGACTAAGAAGACCAAGGCTGGACCTAAACCTGAAACTGAGTGCTTTTACTGCAAGGGAGAAGGTCACTGGAAGCGGAATTGCCCAAGGTACTTGGCGGATTTGAAGAATGGCAACATCAAGAAGAAAGGTATATCTGATATACATGTTATTGATGTGTATCTCACTAGTACTCGTAGTAGTGCCTGGGTATTTGATACTGGTTCGGTTGCTCATATTTGTAACTCGAAACAGGAGCTGCAGAATAAACGGAAGCTAGTGAAGAACGAGGTGACGATGCGCGTAGGAAACGGATCAAAGGTTGATGTGATCGCGGTCGGCACGCTACCTCTTCATCTACCATCGGGATTAGTTTTATACTTAAATAATTGTTATTTGGTGCCTGCATTAAGCATGAACATTATATCAGGATCTTGTTTATTGCGAGACAGTTACTTGTTTAAATCCGAGAATAATGGTTGTTCGATTTATATGAGTAATGTGTTTTATGCACATGCACCTTTGATAGATGGTCTATTCATATTGAATCTCGATAGTAGAAATACACATATTAATAACATTGAGGCTAAACGTTTGAAATCAAGCGATAATTTGACCTATATGTGGCACTGTCGTCTTGGTCACATTGGAGTGAAGCGTATGAAGAAACTCCATTCCGATGGACTTCTTGAATCACTTGATTTTGAATCACTTGAAAGATGCGAGGCATGTCTGATGGGAAAAATGACTAAGACTCCATTTTCTGGTATGATGGAGCGAGCTACGGACTTATTGGAAATCATACATACCGATGTGTGTGGTCCAATGAGTGTAGCATCGCGCAGTGGTTATCGTTATGTTCTTACCTTCACGGATGACTTGAGTAGATATGGGTATATCTATTTCATGAAACATAAGTCCGAAACTTTCGAGAAGTTTAAGGAGTTTCAAAGTGAGGTAGAGAATCAACGTAACAAGAAGATTAAATTTCTACGTTCTGATCGTGGAGGTGAATATCTAAGTTACGAGTTTGGCGAGCATTTAAAGAAGTGCGGAATACTTTCACAATTGACACCGCCGGGAACACCACAGCGTAATGGTGTGTCTGAACGTCGTAATCGAACTCTCTTAGATATGGTTCGTTCTATGATGTCACTTACAGATTTACCGCTATCATTTTGGGGTTATGCATTAGAAACAGCCGCATTCACTTTAAATAGGGCACCGTCTAAATCCGTTGAAACGACACCGTATGAATTATGGTTTGGGAAGAAACCTAAATTGTCGTTCCTTAAAGTTTGGGGATGCGAAGCCTATGTAAAGAAGTTACAGCCGGACAAGCTTGAACCCAAAGCGGAAAAATGCGTCTTCATAGGATACCCGAAGGAAACTATTGGGTATACCTTCTATCATAGATCCGAAGGCAAAATCTTCGTTGCCAAGAATGGATCCTTTCTAGAGAAGGAATTTCTCTCGAAAGAAGTGACTGGAAGGAAAGTAGAACTCGACGAGGTTGTCGAACCTTCTCTCGAAATTGCGAGTAGCGCAGCACCGGAAGAAGTTCCTGTGGTGCCTGCACCAATAAGAGAGGAAGCTAATGATGGTGATCATGAAACTTCGGTTGAAGTTGTTACAGAGCCTCGGAGGTCAACGAGAAATCGTACCACTCCAGATTGGTATGATTCCGTTATGAATGTCATGTTGGTGGACAACACCGATGACCCCGAGACATATGAGGAAGCGATGATGAGCCCAGATTCCAATAAATGGCAAGAAGCCATGAAATCCGAGATTGGATCCATGTACGAAAACCAAGTATGGACTTTGGTGGACTTACCGGATGGCCGAAAGGCTGTCGAGAACAAATGGATTTTCAAGAAGAAAACAGATGCTGATGGTAATGTTACTGTCTATAAAGCTCGACTTGTCGCAAAAGGGTTTCGACAAATTCAAGGAGTTGACTACGATGAGACTTTCTCACCGGTAGCGAAGCTAAAGTCTGTGAGGATTATGTTAGCAATCGCTGCATATTATGATTATGAGATATGGCAGATGGATGTCAAAACAGCATTCCTCAATGGAGACATTGATGAAGAGTTGTATATGATACAACCCAAAGGTTTTGTCGATCCTAAAGATGCTAACAAGGTATGCAAGCTTCAACGGTCCATCTATGGATTGAAGCAAGCATCCCGAAGTTGGAATCAACGTTTTGATAAGGTAATCAAAAGTTTTGGTTTTATACAAACTTATGGAGAAGCTTGTATTTACAAGAAAGTGAGTGGGAGCTCTGTAGCATTCTTAATACTGTATGTGGATGACATATTGTTGATTGGGAATGATGTAGACCTTCTTAATAGTGTCAAAGAGTATTTGAATAATAGTTTTTCAATGAAGGATCTTGGCGAAGCAGCTTACATATTAGGCATAAAGATTTATAGAGATAGATCGAAACGCCAAATATCATTGTCACAAAGTACATATTTGGACAAAGTTCTAAAAAGGTTTGGAATGGAAGATAGCAAGAAAGGGTTCTTGCCCATGTTGCCCAATACGACCTTGAGTAAAACTCAAAGTCCGACATCGGCAGAAGATAGAGAAAGAATGAGTAAGACTCCCTATGCCTCAGCCATAGGATCTCTAATGTATGCCATGCTATGTACTAGACCCGACATTGCATATGCTGTTAGTTTAACTAGCAGATATCAAAGTGATCCAGGAGTGGATCATTGGACAGCGGTCAAAAACATCCTTAAGTACTTGAGAAGAACTAAGGATATGGTTCTTTCTTATGGAGGTGATGAACAGCTCGTTGTTAATGGTTACACCGATGCTAGTTGGAACACCGATCCGGATGATTCTAAATCACAATCTGGATACGTATTTATTTTGAATGGTGCAGCAGTTAGCTGGAGGAGTGCAAAGCAAAGCGTTGTGGCGAGATCTTCAACTGAATCGGAATACATGGCTGCTTCGGAGGCTTCACAAGAAGCGATATGGATGAAAGAGTTCATTATAGAGCTGGGTGTGGTTCCTAGTGCGCTGGACCCAATGTCTATCTACTGTGATAACATGGGCGCCATAGCCAATGCGCAAGAACCAAGGTCACACAAGAAGCTGAAGCATATCAAGCTGCGTTTTCACGCTATTCGAGAACATATCCAGGATGGGGATATAAAGATTTGCAAAGTACACACAGATCTGAATGTGGCGGATCCGTTGACTAAACCTCTCCCGAGGGCAAAACATGACCAACACCAAACTGCCATGGGTGTTCGGTATATTACCATGTAATCTAGATTAGATGACTCTAGTGCAAGTGGGAGACTGTTGGAGATATGCCCTAGAGGCAATAATAAATATAGTTATTATTATATATCTTTGTGTTTATGATAAATGTTTGCATTCATGCTATAATAGTATTAACAAGGAAACCATTAATACTTGTGTGATTTGTAAACTTAATTTGAAGTCCCTAGTATAGCCTCTATACTTCACTAGCTTGTTGGTTGATTGATGATATGGTTTCTTTGTCATGAACATTGAGATGTTATCAACAACAAGATCATATCGTTAGGAGAATGATATGGTGGACATACTCCTATAGACAAGCGTAGCATAAAGATCAAGTCATTTCAATAGTTCAATTGCTATATGCTTTCTGATACATAGTAACCTAATTCCTTCGACCATGAGATCATGCATATCACCTTTGCTGGATGGATGCTTTGATGTCATCAAACACCACACCGTAACAGGGTGGCTATAAAGGTGGCATTGAGTGTTCGGAAAGTATTGGTTGAAACACATGGATCAAGAGTGGGATTTGTCCATCCACATGACGGATAGATATTCTCTGGGCCCTCTCGGTGAAATGTCATCCAATTAGCTTGCAAGCATGTGACTTGGTCACAAGGGATCACATATCACGGGAACGAGAAAAGAGTACTTATCAGTAACGAGGATGAACTAGGTATGCAGAGATACCGACGATCATAACCTCGGATAAGTAACATATCGTGAGACAAAGGGAAATTGGTATCGTATGTAAGTGGTTCATTCGATCGCAAAGTAATCGTAGAAATATGTGGGAGCCATATGAATTTCCAGATTCCTCTATTGGTTATTGTTCGGAGAAGTGTCTCGATCATGTCCGCATAATTCACGAACCGTAGGGAGACACACTTAAGGATTCGACGTTGTTTGAGTAGTTATGGTATTATGAGAAAGAGACTGAATGTTGTTCGGAGTCTCGGATGGGATCCGGGATATCACGAGGTGATCCGGAATGGTCCGGAGAATAAGATTCATATAAGGAAAGTCCCGTTTTGGAGTTGGGGAATGGTTCCGGTGTTTTCATCAGGAACATTCTAGAAGGTCCCGGAATGTCCGGCACTCCGGAGGGGGAAGGGTACATGAGTGTGTCATTGCATATTGGAATGATTGCATCATGTACTAAGTGTTCTTGCTGTCCCAAATAAAGGATTTATTTAAATCCTAAATTGAAAAGTCAAACGGCTAGTTTGAAAGTCAAACGGCAGTTTTGGGAAGTGGGAAAAGAGGAGGAGAGGTGGAGGCCGAGTTGGAGGAGGGTTCCTCCCCTTGGCCGGCGCACCTCCCTAGGCCGAGTTGGGGAGGAACTCCTCCCCTTGGCTGGCCAGCCCTCCCACCTATATAAGGAGGGGCAGGGCTCCCTCCTAACACACACAAGTTTCCTATCCTCTAAACTAAACCCTAGATCTAGACCCCGGTTTAGAGCTATTCGGTTTAGAGCCTTCTAATTGGTTTAGAGCCTTCTAATTGGTGTGTCTAATTACTAGACCACTAATAGCCTCTCTCATAAGCTCCACCATACTCGCACCGGCTTAAGGCGAAGCCCTGCGGGATTTCCCCTCTACCTCCGGTACCACGCCGTTGTGCTGCCGGAATCGCGAGGAGAGTGCTACAACCTCCGCTGCCTGCTGGAACAAGGGAGAGGAAGGTCTTCGTCGAGTACCGAACGTGTGACCGACTGCGGGAGCGCTGCGGGAACGCGGCGCCGGAAGGATCGTCTACGCGATCTTGAGATCGGAAAGAGTACGACTACATCACCCACGAGAATCTGCTCTCGTTAAACACTTTGGAATCTTCGAGGGTGAGTTATTCCATCGACTCGTTGCTACAATCTAGTAGATAGATCTTGGCTTGTTTGTTTGTATGCGATAGAAAATTTTTGTTTTCCATGCTACGAACCCCTACAGTTACAAGTGCTCTAGATGATGCCACGGTGGCGGTCGAAGACCGCTGCAGCACCGTCGTCAACTCCCTTGCCAAGGCGAAATAGGTCCTTGGTCGCTTCTACAAGGAGCTTGTCCCGAAGGGTGCAGCCCTTGATGATGTGGATGCTCTGGCGGAGGCTCTGTCAGCCGAAGCGCCTGCGGCATACAAGCGCAAGCAGAAGGGCATCGGCGCGTCCGTCGGGCTGGCGATGGCCTTGGCGGCTGGAGCGGAGCTGGATCTGCCCCAGATCACCTCTCGGGTGCCGACGGCTGCGGATGGATACGAGGTAGCCTTTGCTGCCTATTCTGCTCACTGCAAGCGATATGGGCCCAAGCGATATGGGCCCAAGCTCATTGATTTGTTGTCTGAGTATGCACTGCGGCAGCAGGGCGGGGCCAAAGCTAGGCAATCTGGCTCCGAGGCGACTCAGGGTCCTGCATCGTAGGCGTAGTAGACGTAGGGTAGTTTGTAGTCTACTTTTGTTGTAAATATCTTGAAGAACACCATCCTTGTGCCACGTAGTGGCCTTATATATTTAATGAATTCCTCTGAGTTGTGCTCTATCCTTGGCTGAATGTCTGTGTTCCTTTCTTTTGCTGCTGCTCTAGGTTCCGTCGGGTGCTGATCCTGTTGACGCCCCATCCGCAATGTCGTTGAGACCATCCTTGGATGGTTCCTCGCAGCTCACTTTCCTTCGGGATCATGTGCGTAGTCTGGAGAGGGAGTTGCTCGGGTTACGCGGTCATGCCGACGTTTGGAAGTCCAAGGCGGATCGTGGTGCAGCCAGAGAGGAGTACTTGATGGCGGAGCTAGTTCGGCTGTCCGAGCAGCTACAATGTAAGTTGTTCTTTGGTTCGAGCTGTAGCTCGGTTCTTCGGATGAGCCTGCTGGTCTTACTCTTATTTTGTGCGATTTTTGCAGGTGCGAATCTTGCTCCGAGGGAAGAAAAGGAGCGTGTCGCTGTTCGGGTCAATTGCTTGACTCAACAGGACATGGAGGTCGGCGGCTTCTTCTGGATGGATCGTGATCGCGCCATAGCTCTGGCGACGGTGTAGGATCGTGTTCATCAATTTTCGCGGGTGCTCCGCCAAGTGCAGACATCGCTTGCCTCGGTGCTGCACGTCATGTTCCCTTTGGATGCCGTACCGACAAGCCTTGCGGGTCTTCTGTCGAAGTTTCGGAGCGTAAGCAATGTCAAGGAGTTGGTGCGGCAGCAGCTTGTCGCATGAGTGAAGGCTGCTTTGTCTCTTGTGAGGCTGCACCGGCCTGACGTGGATTTGGCTGCTGTGGCCGCTGGGCCACCTCTTCGCCCTGATGGTGGCGAGTGGGACATGCGTCCGCATTACGCGGCTGTAAGGCAGTATGCCGAACAGATTGTAGATTTGTTTGAGCAGCGTGCCCAGGTTATTCTTCAACATAGGTAGTACCTGTAAAAAGAGAGAGATGTAAAATTTGTATATTTCGGCTGGGCGTATTGTGCCCTTTGTTGTAAAGGTTTGTTTGTTTGTGAGCACGCAGTGCTTTGATTGAGTATGTGTCCTTTTCGTTTGCCTGACGTTGTCAGCTACTCAGGTGTACACGTTTGGTCCTCAGTCGATGAAATCGTGAGGTGGGGGGAGCCCCCGAGTGCGTTTGTAGCATGTAGTAAAGTTGCAAAAAATAGTGAACCGAAGTTTTGGGGCGAGACACTTAGCTTTATTTATATCGTAATGGAGGAGGTACATTGTTCGGCTGAATAGCCTTGGCTGAAAGCCTTATTGAAAGTAAAAGGGGGTAGGTTGCTACGGATAGAATCGTCGCAGGTGCGAGATATTCCATGGGTTGGAGTATGCGACTCCAGACTCCACGTGCTTGAGGCGATAGGCGCCACCTGGGATGACTTCGGTGATGACGTAGGGTCCTTCCCATGGTGACTCGAATTTATTCGGTCGCTTTTGCTTGAGTCGCAAGACGAGGTCTCCTTCGACGAAGGACCTTGGGCGCAGCCGGCGGCTGTGGTAGTTGCGGAGACTCTGCTGGTACACCGCAGATCGAGCTGCTGCTATATCCCGTGCTTCGTCGAGTGTGTCGACAGCGTCTTCAAGTGCAATCGTGGATTCGGCTTCGCTGTAAGCGACGACCCGCGGGGCCTGGTGGCGTACTTCGGCTGGTAGCACGGCCTCGGCTCCGTGTACCATGAAGAACGGTGTGTAGCCGGTGGAGCTGTTTGGCGTAGTCCGTAAGCTCCACAGGACGAATGGTAGCTCTTTCGTCCAGTTTCCAGCTTTTTGTTCGAGTGAGCTCATGAGGCGCTTCTTGATGCCAGCGCCGATTAGGCTGTTGGCCTTTTCCACTTGCCTGTTCGTTTGCGGGTGTGCCACTGAGGCATACGTGATGTTGATCCCAAGGTCTTCGCAGAAGTCCTGGAATTCTTCGGAGATGAAGTTCGATCCGTTGTCGGTGATGATGCTGTGTGGTACGCCGAACCTGTAGACAATGGACTCGAAGAACTTGACGGCAGTTTTGCCTTTCTGGTTGGTGACCGGCATGGCCTCGATCCACTTGGTGAATTTGTCGACTACAACCAGGAGGAAGACGTGTCCCCCTTTCGAGGATTTTGGCAGTTTGCCGATCATGTCGAGGCCCCATTGAGCGAAAGGCCAAGCTATAGGTATGGGTCTGAGCTCGGACCCAGGTGCGTGCGGTTTGTCGGCGAACCGTTGGCATCCGTTGCATCTTCGGACGATGTCATTTGCGTCGCTCAGGGCCGTTGGCCAGTAGAATCCTGCTCGTAGAGCTTTGGCGACAAGGGAGCGGCTGCCTGCATGGTGGCCGCAGATGCCTTCATGGATGTCTTGGAGTATGGCCTTGCCGTCGTCGATGGTGACGCATCGTTGAAGTACACCCGTGATGCTGCGCTTGTACAGCTCGCCGTTGATGATGGTGAAGGATTTTGACCGGCGAGATATGCGCCAGGCGTCTGTTGGGCTGTCAGGCAATTCTCCGGTTATCAAGAACTGGAGGTATGGTCGCGTCCAAGTTTCTTCGACTGCCATGACCTGCATTAGGTTGACCATGGCTACCTCTGTGTCCAGCTTTTCGGGTCCTTCGTGTCCTTCGGGTAGCGTGGCTCCCGAGTGTTCTGCTTCTTCGGGTGATCCCTTGGGGAACTTTCGCTTGATGGATGGTACGCAGATCTGTTCGAGGAACACTCCTGGTGGCACTTTTGCGCAAGTGGAGCCGATGTTCGCGAGTCTATCGGCTTCCTCGTTGCTCTCCCTTCCAACGTGCCGAAGTTCGCAGCCGTCGAATTCGCCTTCGAGTGCGTTGTAGAGCGCGCGGTACGCGATCATGTTTTCGGCATGTGCGTCGCACTCATTCATCGTCTGCTGGACGACGACGTTGGAGTCACCGTAGATGACCAGGCGCGTTGCGCCGCATATCTTTGCCATCCTCATGCCATGGATGAGGGCTTCGTATTCGGCCTCGTTGTTGGAGGCTCTGAATTTCATCCGAAGAACGTACTTCATCTTGTCGCCTTGCGGGGAGGTCAGTATGACCCCTGCCCCTGCTCCGGCTTCACGCTTGGAGCCGTCGAAGTGCATTGTCCATGACTGCGACATGTCTGGGGTATCTGGCAGCTGCAGGTCCATCCAATGTACCAGGAAGTCCGGAAGGACTTGAGATTTGATTGTGTGTCGCTTCTCGTAGACGATGTCCAAGGGTGATAGTTCGATGCCCCACAGGGCCACCCGTCCTGTGGCCTCTGGATTATTCAGGATGCTGTTCAAGGGTGCCTCATTGACGACCATCACTTGGTGCTCCTGGAAGTAATGGCTCAGCCGTCGAGCCGTCATGAATACTCCGTAGGCTAGCTTCTGGTAGTGAGGGTACCTCTGCTTTGTTGGTGTCAGTACCTCGCTGAGGTAGTAAATTGGGCGCTGGACCCCGTGGGTCTTGCCTTCTTCGGGTCGTTCGACCACGAGTACGGTGCTGACCACCTGATGTGTGGCTGCTATGTACAGCAGCAGGGGCTCGCGCTCCTTTGGCGTGACCAAAACGGGCGAGGTGGAGAGGAGCCGCTTGAGGCTTTCGAATGCGTCGTTGGCTTCTGGTGTCCACTCGAACTTGTCTGCTTTGCGCAGCAGCTGGTAGAATGGTAGGGCCTTCTCGCCCATGCGGCTGATGAACCTGCTTAGTGCCGCTACTCGTCCTGCGAGCTGTTGGACGCCCTTGAGGTTTTTCGGCTTCTCCATCGTCATGATGGCTCTGATTTTCTTCGGGTTCGCCTCGATCCCTCGTTGAGAGATGAAGTACCCGAGCAGCTGACCTGATGGGACGCCGAAGGCGCACTTTTCGGGATTGAGCTTGATCCTGTAGCGATCAAGGTTGTCGAACGTCTCGCGGAGATCGTCGATAAGTGTCCCTGCCTCCTTAGTTTTTATTACTATGTCGTCGACATAGACTTGGACATTGTGACCGATCTGGTCCTTAAGGCAGGCCTGCATGCATCGCTGGTACGTGGCGCCTGAGTTCTTTAGCCCGAAGGGCATTGTGTTGTAACAGAATACTCCGAACGGTGTGATAAACGCCGTTTTCTCCTGATCTTCGACCTTGAGCCGAATCTGGTTATAGCCTGAGTAGGCGTCGAGGAAGGAGAGTTTCTCGCAACCTGCAGTCGAATCGATGATCTGGTCGATCAGTGGAAGAGGGAAGTGGTCCTTTGGGCAATGCTTGTTTAGTGACGTGAAGTCCACGCACATCCGCAGGATGTCCGTGTCCTTCTTTGGGACCATCACCGTGTTTGCAAGCCACTCGCTTTCTTTGATTTCCCTGATGAAGTCTGCAGTGAGTAGTCTATTGATTTCCTTGCCGATAGCTTCGGCTCGTGGCTCCGACAGTCTTCGGATGGACTGCTTGACTGGCTTGGTGTCTGGAAAGACATTGAGTGCGTGCTCGGCGAATTCCCTGGGAACTCCCGGCATGTCCGCAGGACACCAGGCGAAGATTTCCCAGCGCTCACGGAGGAATTCGACGAGCGTGCCTTCCTATGCGGTGCTGAGGTCGTTGGCGATCAAGGCCGTCTTGGAGGCATCCGTCGTATGGACCTGTACTTTCTTGGTGTTGACGGTGGAGTCAAAGGACATGTCAGGTGCGTTCTGCCTTGTGACTGGGGGTACCCCATTGTCCGTTACCTCACGGAGCCTTACAAGCTCGTCTTGCATGCCGAAAGACTGGGAGATTTTGTTGAAATCCCTGTCGCATTGGTCCGATCGGGTGAAGCTCCCGTGGACTGTGATGACGCCCCTTGGTCCTGGCATCTTGAGTAGTAGGTATGCATAGTGTGGGACGGCCAGGAACCTTGCGAATGCTACACGCCCCAGGATGGCGTGGTATTGCGACGGCCAGTCCACCACTTCGAATTCTAGGCGCTCCTGCCGAAAGTTGTCCGGCTTCCCGAAGATAACGTCGAGCCCTATTTTTCCCAGGGGGAATATGCCCTTTCCTGGGACAATGCCGTGGAACGTTGTGTCTGATTGTTCCAGGCTGCATTGCGGGATCCGCATAGCTGCTAGAGTGCTTGCGAACATTAGATTGATGCCGCTGCCGCTGTCCATGAAGACGTGACTCATCTCGAAGCCTCCGATCTGCGCCTCCAGCACCAGGGCAGCATGACCTGGGCGAGGGATCTGGCAAGGGTGATCCGCGCGAGTGAATGTGATGCAGGACTCCGATCCGCTGAGGTACTCAGGGATTGCAGGCGGAGTTGCCACGGCCAAGTTGATTTGTCGGTGATTTTCTTCTGCACCCTGTTTGTGGGGCGTCCCTTCTGGATCATATTTAGTGCTCCCTTTGGTGGGGGGTACCCACCCCGGCGTTGTTTTGCGCTGGTGCGACTGGTTGGTTTGGGCCTCCAATAGGTGGCGGTGGAGGAGCTCCGTGTGCTATTTCTCCTGGCGCGGGTGCGTTTCCGAACGCAGGGGTTGGGGCTTGTTGCCTCATCTGCACCATGCTTTCACTGAGTTTCTGGAACTCGCGACAGTCCTTGAGCATGTGACTGGCTTTCTTTTTGCCATCTTGTTTGTCGATGTAGAAGTGGATGGTGCATGGACCTGAAAGTTTGTCGAATGCTGAGGGTCCGTTATCGCGGTCGCTGCGTTGACACGACTGTGTTGGTCGTCCGCTGTCACGGAAATTTCCTCTGCGGTATCCTCCGCTGTTGCGGCTGTTGTCGGTGCGGCGGTCAGCGTAGCCAGCCGCGACCATGTCGGGTCCGTCGCGGTCCTCGTAGACATGCGATCTCCTCTTGCTACGGCGTTCTCGCCTTCGGCCGTAGTCGTCCTGTTCATCTGATTGCGCTCGCTGAATGCAATCTTCGCCGTCCGCCCAACTGTTGGCAATTTCCATGAGGTGGTCGAGTGTCTTGGGCTTAACGCGCCCAAGTTCCTCCTTGAAATCTTGGCGTTTAACGCCGTCTCTGAAGGCGTCGATGGCCCTCTCCTCGGAGATATGTGCTGCGGAGTTCTTGGTGGTAGACCAGCGTAATATGTACGAGCGAATAGATTCCCCCGTTCGCTGAGTGCAGGCTCGCAACTCTTCGATTGAGGCGGGCCTCTTGCTGGTGCCCTTGAAATTTCGGATGAAGCTGTAAGCTAGCTCCTCCCAACTTCGGATGGATCCTGATGATAGGCTGCTGAGCCAGACCCGCGCCGCGCCTGTCAGCTGCAGCTGGAGGCATTGCATGGCGGTTTCTTTGTTACCGCCGTGCAGCTTGACGGATGACAGATGATCGCTGAGCCAAGATTTTGGATCTTGCGTGCCGTTGAACTTCGGAGTATCCAAAGGAAGCTTGAAATTGCGTGGCATCTGTGTTCACCAAACAGATCTGCTGAAGCATCGAGCTCCACAGAGTTCTCCTTCATCTTCATCCATCTCGGACTCGGACGAGCATGCGCGTTTGGCTCGTGCTTTGTCGATTTTGCGCTGTGTAAGCGCGTCTTTGGCGTCGTAGTCGCGTTTATGGTGATGCGAGCTCTTCTTCCTTCGAGGAAGGTCGTGCTCCTCCTCCTCTTCGGATGAAGGGGTGGGGCTCCGGTCGCGCCTGACCGGAGCTTTCTTCTTTGGCTCCGCAGGAGCGTCTTCGTGGATCGCAGCTTCGACGAGTCCGAGTCCGGTGAGTGCAGACTTATGCATGGCTCTTTTCGGGTCCCCTTCCGGAGGTTGGTGGGCCGCGAGATACGCAGTGGCTGCCATGATCGCAACTTGCGGCGTCTTCGGGATGATGTTGCCGTCGGCATCCATATCCATGAACGATGTGTGGAGAGTTCGGGTCACATCACGGCGTTCCTTGGGATCCATGTTCTCCACCCGCGAGCGGTGCTTGTTTCCCTGGTTTCTGTTCGTGCTAGAGCCGGGTGCCATGGCGGAGAGCGCGGCTCGTCGCGCGCTGGACTTAGAGGCTGCTTGATTGCGTTTGTCGAGCGTCTCCTGCATCTTGACTTGCTTCTTGTGCTCCTCGATGAGGAGGTAGTGGTACGCCATCAGTAGGTCACGTGGGGAGTCCACAGGTAGGACTATGTCGCCTGCGACGGCACGGCGTGCCTGGACCCATCCTTCTTTGCTAAGTTGGATGACGTGGCCGTTGTTTTCCCCTTCGGGTGGGGGGGACTGGCTTCTTCTGTTCCCGCCGTTTCCGCCGTTTCTATCCTGAGGGTTCGGGTTCGTGTTGGGCGGCGGGTTAGGCGTTTGCTGCTCCTGGATGACTGCGGCGCATTGGTAGCGCTCGTAGATCGGTTCGCTGCTGCCGCAGCTTTCAGATCCGGAACCGTAGGTCCCTTCATCCGAAGGCGGATCGCACAGATCGGAGTTGCAGCTGCTGCTGTTGTAGAACTCATCTGTAGATGGTGATGTGCGTAGCACGGGATGTGGAGCCCACGAGGCGGGCCTGATTGATGGCACGGGCACCCGCTCAGGAAGGCGAAGGGTGCCAGTTTGTCCCACCTGGAAGCAGAAGCTTCCGAACAAAATTTCGAGTCCGTCGCCTACGGGCTCGAAATCCTTCATGGTGGCCGGCGAGTGGGCGGTGAAGTCGAAAGTGCCGAAGAGGAGGTGATTCTCCGTCGCCGCGGAGTTGTAGATCGATCGGGTCGGGACCGTCACGATCGCACAATCAGCAGCCCCGATTCCCACAGACGGCGCCAATTGACAAGGTTTAATCTCGTCAATGCCCATTGTTATGGACTTGGGTTTTGGAGAAGATGGGGATGCTGGAGATCGTGGAACGGTTAACATACAAGCAACCAGGGGACACGAGATTTACCCAGGTTCAGGCCCCCGGAGGGAAAACCCTACTCATGCTTGTCTGCTCTTGATTACGGCGGAACCGAAAGTTACAGGGTGCGCAGATTCGATCTGGCGTGGAGGTGTGTGCGAAAGTATGAGTCGAAAGATCTAGGACGTGCCCTCCTGGCCTTTATATAGACTTAGGCAGGTCCCGGGCATAGTCCTAGTCGGTTACAGGTTCTAGGGTTTTACCCCTTTGAATTTCCTATCTATGCTAGTCTTGTTCTCCAAGGATCCGAAGGCGTCATGGCCCTTGGCCACCCGAAAATCTTCATGGGCCAGCGTATATCTGCTGTGGGCCTTCCTTGGGCTGAACCAGGTATGCTGAAGTCACGTACCCGTAGGGTATAACCATGTCAGGCGCCGATCTCGGAGGAGGAGGACCCAACCTTGGATCACTTGCTATCGGTACCTTAGCATGGGGGGCGACCTCCCTTCGTTTCATGCTGAAGACGACATAGAGAAGCCGCCACCGGTCGCCGCCGCGTCTCTGCTACCAAACTCTAAAACGATGGGGTCTGATGAGGAACCCTAAGCTGAGAATCGAGCATGCGTATAAGTTAGTAAGTTGAAAACACGAGGTTTTGGGCCTATGTATTTTTCGTTGGGAAAGATGTCCTCTTTTTTCAGCGCCATCATACAATGGTATTACATAAGTAACGATGCCATTCTTTGCCAAAAAAATAGGGCATTCATTAGGGATAAAAAAGGTTGTGGATACTTTCCATTATTTATTATTTATATATAGGTGCAGAGACGAAAGTAAACGGAACTATTTAAACAAAAATAGGAATAAAAACGGCACAATGATTTCTTACATAACCAAAATGGTCCCGTGGCATAAACTTTTTAACGCGGGTGAGCTCCGCTCGATGTTTACCATCGCAATTCCGCTCGATGCTTAAGACGGAGATTACGGGGTCGTGCGCCAAGGCACGCCCTAAATCTAGTTTGGATTAAAGTTGCATGTCCACGTCCCATGGAGAAAACCACACTGCCGAACACACGTATCAGGACAAAAGTCGAGGGTCGCGCCGCTTAGGACGTGTACAGTGGTATCTACTCAGCCGTCTGTAACAGAGACCACGTAGGAAACTAGCTTACTTGGGAGAGAGAAACGAAAAAACGGCAGAGTCCGTCGGTAGAAATACAGACGGTCTAATCCCTTGAAAATCGCTGCCTACCGACGGACTGTTTGCCGTTGTATGGAGGGCGTCGCTTGTGGTGGCAAGCCTGGATTGGGTTGGTTGGATGGCTCGCTCAAAGGTTGGAACCGATTTTGCAAGCGATACACCGGAAGGAGCGGAGGCGCCGCCCGGCCGGCTAGCGCACGAGGATGCTACCTGCTCGGCGCCATAGGGGATGGACATATGGAGTACGTCCTCTCCTCCGCTGTTGCGGAGCAGATCGAGGCCGACCTGTTCATCAAACTCCAATCCTTTCTAGCTGTGGTGTTCTTTCGATTTGTTTGATTTGGTAGCCCCAATGCGTGCTTACATTGGAAGAAGATGTGAGGGACGATTGATTATTTTTTTCTACTTCTGCTCTTTTAATCATGTACGGTTGCATACGATTAACTTTGATTGCTGATTTTCCTGAAATTGTAGGGGCTATACAGACGGGTCATTGTAAAAGGTGTCTGTGTAAATGACATGGATGAGAATTATAGACGATGGCCGTCTAAACCAATGTACCAATGTACATGCCCTTATCGAGCTTAGCATTAGGCGGAAGTTCTGTTCTACGTCTCCGTGCACGGAAACTTCTTTCTACCGGCGTCCGATCCACCACACGAGCCCTCCCGAGCACTTCAAGATTCGCGCTGCAGTTTTCTCGCTCCGTCCGCTCCGTTAACCGCTCCCCCGCGTGGACCCTGCATATATAGCCTAAAATATCTGCTCTGCGTCTCTCTCTTCTCCCTTCCAAACCATTTACCTCTCTCTCGTCAGATCTACAGCGGGCAGTGGCGTCGGAGAACGCGGTGGCGGGGACACTAGCGGTTGCAGCCGGAGCAGCGACAACCACCCCCAGCCTCAACCTCGGCGCGTTGTGCAAGTTCTCTGCCCTCGCGGCCTTCTCCTTCGCGGGGGTTCCGGCGCTGCTCGGCTACCTTGGCTATGCCGCGTGCGTGGAGCGCTTCCCGGCCTGGATGCCCCTCGTATACTCCCTCGCCTTGTTCCTCGAGCGGCGGCGGCCGGAGCGCGCGGTGGCGACCGGAGCAGGAGCTTCCAGGGCGCGAGCGGTGGCACCGGGGCACCCAGGGCGCGAGCTGCGGTGGAGGCTAGAGCGCGGGTTGCGTCGGGCGCGAGCAACGTGGGAGGTCTGCATCGAATCGGGCCGCCGGATTTGTGGTTCTAGATCCAGCGTTCACGGACCTGCAGGCAGATTCGTTTTCAGGCAGATATGTCCATGAAAGGGTCTTTTTATCTTTTATATTTTTTTTAAGATGTGATTTTTCTTTGTAATTTCTTCTTAAACTTTGTGAATTTTTTCTGAAACCTATTTAGGACTCGAGGCCTTTTTTTTCACAGGCGGAAAGGTTATCTTGGTTTACTAGATTGTCGTTCAGGTTATATCGACAACACCTTCTCTGATTTGTCAAATGTGGTAAGCAGCGGAACCTGCAACTGCAAGCCCTCGATTTTTTTTGTCATGTATCTACGATGACATGCTACATGAATTTCATGTGGTGATCTTTTATGTGGTCTGCCAAATTACTGGAATGAGTATTACTACATCGAAGGAGCCTCTGCAAGTTGTCTCATTGTCAACTGGAAAGGTTTATACGAGGTGTCATCCAAGTGAATCTATTCTAAAACATTGCGAATCTGTTCTGAAACCGTGTGAAACTTGTCTAGAAACCCGTGTGACTCCTATCATTGACTTAGGGCATCTCCATACGGTCATCCAAACGGTCTATTTCTGTCTATTTGGGTTGTCGATTTAGGGGTTTGGCCAGTCGCGCTTAGCAGCATGACCTATTTATCCGTGTTGGGCGAGATAACTTTTTTTTCAGATTCAAACGCAAACGGTTCGCGCTAAAAACATGCAAGATTCGAATTTAATTTACATTCAAAATATATATAATGGTATAGTTTCACAGCTCACCCTGCCAGGAACACCTCGTTAGACATGGTGAGGTTAATGATGAGTAGAACGGATCTACTTCATTCTGTGGTTTTTGTCTAGAGACAACAGCGATATCAGTAAATAAAGTATCATCTAAATCAGTAAAAAAGCACCACATGAGATGTGGACGGGCAAAAAGCCAGTCTTGGCTTTTCTCAAGATTTAGGGATGTGAAGCTTTTGTCAAGAAATTGCAATCTGACAACCTTAGCCCCAAGTCGGATAAAGTAGTTTTCATAGGCTACCGTAAGAAAACTTTGGGTTACTATTTATACAACCGAGAAGAGGGCAAAGTGTTTGTCGCTCGAACGGTATCTTTCTGAAGAAAAATTATTTAAGCCAGAAAGACAATGGGAATAGGGTGCACCTCGAAGAAATTTGGGATTCACCAACTCAGGACAAGTCGGCAACCGTAACACCTCAAAAATATTAATCAAGGTTATCAAGTTCTAATCGTCCAAGTTTAGGGTTAACAAAAACTTTTATTATGAAAATTAATATAAATGCATGTGTGTGTGATTAATGCATGAATAATTGCATTTGCCATGTTTGATTGTTATGAATGATAAGGATTGGTTTAAAGATGAAAACAATATTATCTAGATCATTTTCAAGCAGAATCAAATAAAGAGAAAATCAAATATAAGAAATATAAGCAAATGGTCATTTTGGCCAAACTTGTTCGCTAGACCACTTTGGGTGTTCCTAGTAAAAGATTTCTAATAGAAACAAATCAAATTCTTTTCATCCCTTGCTAGACCAAGTAACAGTGAACCTAGGCCTACTTTGCAAACCAACAGAAACAAATTTCAAATCTATTTAAATAACAATTTAAAATTGAATCAAGTGTATGCATTAAGATCCCCACTTTTCAAAAACCACTCAAACCAATTCCCCTTGGCAAACCCTAGCAACCATAGACTACCAAGCTTATGACAAGATCACTCACCAAAATTCATCCAAAAATTCAAATATTAAGTACATGTGGCCATTTCATCAAACACTTGGCAGATACAGATAAACATTGCCTAACTTCTACTGTGGTGAGCAGTATTTGATCAACCCTTTGCCCCTATTTCACTCCACTGGACAGCTCGCAGAAGCCAGCCCCGCGCCCGTCCACGATGTCTAGGAGACAGGCCACCGCCACTCTCTGTCCAGCCCTCGCTCGCAGGCAAGACGTGGACCACCCGAGAACGCTGCGCCCATTTTCTCTACGCCATGCCGAGAGCGCGCCAGAGCGCCGCAGCCGACACGCGCGCACACGCCGCGTCTCGCTCTCACCGCGCGTAACTGCACTCGCCATGACCCTAGCTACCCCGCAGACATGCCCGTTCGCCGCCGCGTGACCAGTAGCCCCTATACGCCGTCTCTAACACCGTCGTTCCCGCACAGAGAACTGATACGTCCAAAACATATCTACTTTCCCGAACACTTTTGCTATTGTTTCTTCTCTAAACTTGTGTGATTTGGATACAACTAACACGGACTGACGCTGTTTTCAGCAGAATTACCTTGGTGTCTTGTTTTTGTGTAGAAAATCAACTATCAGGAAAATTCCGGAAAATATGCCAAAAATTATATTTCACCAGAAGACCCACGGAGCTAGAAGAAGAGACGGAGAAGGGGCCTGGGGGGCCCACGCCCCTGCCAGGCGCGGGTGGGCCCTGCCCCGTGCCTAGGGGGGTGTAGCCACCCCAGGCACCCCCTCGGCCTCCCTCTTCGCCTATAAGTTGCCTTTCGACCTAAAAACCGAGGGGGGTTCGATAGTTTTCCAGAAAGAGTTCCGCTCCGCCGCCGCCATCAGAAACCAAGAGTCGGATCCAGAAACTCCATTCTGGCACCCTATCGGGACGAGGAATTTGGAGAGGATCATCGCCATCGTCATCACCAACGCATCTCCATCAACCACCGATGTTTCCCTCATCCATGAGTGAGTAATCCCCCGTTGTAGGCTTGGGGATGGTAGGGATTGGATGAGTTCTATCATGTAATCGAATAAGATCTATTAGGGCATAGTGCCTAGTATCTCTATTAGTATTATTTGACTTTGTTGCAACTTGTTGTGCTTAATGCTTGTCACTAGGGCCCGAGTGCCATGATCTCAGATCTGAACTTATTATTGAATCATTATGATAGTATTGTTTGTGATCTTATTTGCAAGTTGTATACACATATCATTGTCCGGATCCAAAGGCCCCAAAGTGACAATAATTGGGACAATCGGAGGGGATGGCTGTGGTGTGAGGATCACATATATTCACGGAGTGTTAATGCTTTGCTCCGGTGCTCTATTAAAAGGAGCACCTTAATTGCTAGTAGTTCCCTAGAGGCCCCGCTGCCACGGGCTGGCAGGACAGAAGATGTTGTGCAAGTTCTCATTGCGAGCACGTATGACTATATTTGGACCACATGCCTAGGATTGTTTAGTACTTGGATGCTTGTTATTATTTATCTGCAATGCCCTAGATCTTGAAGTTACATGTTTAGACTCGTCCATGCAACGCCTGTCCATCCATCCCTATGCCTACCACACTCGAATCCCACTGTTACCATTACTGTTACTATGCTCCTGTTTTACTGCTGCTTGTTGTTTTGTTATTGCTACTACAAACTATTGCTACTGATAAACTTCTGTGAGCAAGAACTATTTCTAGGTGCAGCTGAATTGACAACTCGGTTGTTGAGGCTTGCAAGTATTCTTTAGCTCCCGTTGTGTCGAATCAATAAATTGGGTAATACTACCCGCAAAGACTGCTGCGATCCCCTACACTTGTGGGTCATCAAGACTATTTTCTGGCACCGTTGCCGGAGAGCATAGCTTTATTTGTAAGTTCACTTGGATCTATTATTGTTCACGGCTACTCCTTTCATCATGGGGAAGTCTCGTGATGGAAAGTTTCCTATTTTACCATCCACTACAAGAAGAGGTACAGTCCTAAACACCTCTGTTGCTCTTGATTCACCGTCTGTTATAAGTATGCTTGTTACACCACCACCACATACTCATGCTACACACACTGCTACTACTGCTGAATCTGAAACTGCTTTTGATGCTCACGATGTTACTTCTACTGTGCTTGATGCGAGTGGTTCATTAGGTCCTTTCCTAGATGCTACTATGGCTAGTGTAGGAAATACCTAAACTCCTAGTGAAGACACTGTTACACCTGTTAGCTCACCTGAGTCTAGAGAGATTTATGATATTAATGATGGTTACATTGAGTTCACTGATAAATTTGTTGAAGAGTGCCGAAACACACATGGTACTAGTGCTATTAAGAGTCTCCTTGCTAGACGTACTATTATGCTTAAACTGTCCTCTGATCCTAAGTTTGCCACCTCTCCCATAGATATTAAAGATGAAGACTATGATTTATCTCTTGATTTGTCCTATTTAGATATTGTTGAGAAAGAACCTTTTTGTGGGACTGAATATGAGAGTGTTGTGGCTCATATGAATGAGCTTTCTACTATGAGTGCTTTATTCTCTGATGATTTTAAGATGCGCAAGTACTTTGTTACTAAGATCTTCCCTTTTTCACTAAAAGGAGAAGCTAGAGCTTGGTTTAATAGATTACCTCCTGGTTCCATTGATAGCCCTGATTGCTTGATTGCTTCTTTCTTCCAGAAATATTTTCCTCCTAGTGCTAGACATGCTGCTTTGCAGAGACTTTTTGATTTTAAACAGGGAGAAGAAGAGAAATTCCTGAGTCATGGACAAGGTTTTGTGCCTTGATTCATGCACATCCTGGATGTCCATTACCTAAGAATGAGCTTCTTGATATTTATTATAATGGACTAACTGATGATTCTAGGACCTACCTAGATAACTTTGCTGATTGTGTTTTCAGGAAAAGAACTCCTACAGATGCTGAAGAATTAATGGCTAAGATAAGCAAGAATTATGATGATTGGACTTCAACTGAGCTAAATATTCCTGAACCAGATGTCCCTGAACCAGTTCTAACACCAACACCAAAGAAGAGGGGAGTTATTGCATTAAATGATGAAGTGATGAAGGAAGCTAAGAAATGTCTAAAGGAGAAAGGTATTAGAGCTAAAGATGTGAAGAATCTACCTCCTATAGAAGAATTATGTAAGCCAATTCCCCACTCATCCACTATTGAGGTACACTCTCTCCAACACTTTGATGAAGGTGATATTCCTTATGGTAAGCCTCCTGATCAATGCTTAGAGGAACTTGACATTTTTATTGTTAAACAAGGCCATTTTAATAAACAAGTTCAGAATCATTTATTGGAAAACTCTAGAGCTATCCATGAGTTGGAAGATATTGTGGAAATAACTTCTAATGATATTAAAATGCTTTGTTAACACTTTCAAATGGTTCAAACCCAACTTGATCAACTTGCTAAGGTACAAAAGGATATGCTAGTTGATGCCTCGTGAAATAAACATGCTTATGGAATTAGAACTAGCAGTGGTATAGCTACTCAAGATCCTTTATATCCTGAAGGACACCCTAAAAGAATTAAGCAGGATTCTCAACAAGGTGGGAATAGTGGCAGTCGTCGTAAGAGAAAGAAAAAGAAACATAAAGTAGTTGAGGAACCACTTGAACCTGCTGTAGATCCTAATAGTATATCTTTCTCTGATGCTGAAACTGAGAGTGGTAATAATAATGATGCTCCTGATAAGGAGGAAGTTAAGGAAGAGCCTGAGAAGCACACTAAGAACACTAGGTACACTAAGGAAGATTTTATTGCTAATAAACATGGTAAAGAGAGAGAACCTTGGATGTAGAAACCTATGCCTTTTCCAGGTAAGAAACACAAGTCAAAGGAGGAAGAACACTACAACAAGTTTTATGAGTGGATGAAACCTTTATTTTTGCAAATTCCTTTGACTGATGCTATTAATTGCCTCCTTATTCAAAGTATATGAAGGATATTGTCTCTAATAAAAGGAAGATTCCTAATGAGGAGATTTCTACTCTGATTGCTAATTACTCCTTCAATGGTAAGGTTCCAAAGAAACTTGGTGACCCAGGTATACCAACTATTCCTTGATCTATTAAGAATAATTATGTTCGAACTGCTTTATGTGATTTGGGAGCTGGAGTTAGTGTTATGCCTTTTTCTCTCTACAAGAGACTCTAGCTAGAAAAGTTGATACCAACTGATATATCTTTGCAAATGGATGATAAGTCAACTACTATTTCGGTTGGTATGTGTGAGGATGTTCCTGTTCAAGTTGCTCATAATTGCATGGTTTTAACTGATTTTGTTGTGCTTGAAATGCCTGAAGATGATAATATGTCTATTATTCTTGGGAGACCTTTTCTTAATACTGCAGGTGCTGTCATTAATTGTAATCAAGGAAAAGTAACATTCAATATTGATGACAAAGAGCATACTGTTTATTTCCCCAAAAAGGTTGTTAAGAGCTATTGCCTGAATTCCATTGAAAATATTGAGAGCATCAAGGTTGGAGAAATATATTGTCCTATTCAATGAGAAAATTTTGAAACTATTATGATTGGGACCATTGCTATCAAGTATGAGGTAACATAATCACCTTGTGGATTGCAAAGTTTTGTTTCATATAAGATTGTTTTGGTAACAAGACTTGATCAACCTTGTTAACAAAAGGATTTTTATGAACAAGATAATGTTTTCACCGTGGTTATACTTGCTTTTTTTTACTTTTCTCCTTCCTAGTCTTTGCCTTTCTTTTGCTAGCTTTGTTTTTGCTAGTTGTTTGCTTGTTAGTTTGTCTTAGAGCTCCTGTAGTTTGGCTTTTGGTTTGCTTATTCTGAAAAAATTGTTTCTGCAAGAAAATCAATTTTCATACCATGAAAATTGGCCAAAAATAAAGTTTTCCGAAAAATTCCAGAAAATTCAAAATATTTTTTTCCTCAAAAAAAGGGGCAGAGAGACACCCGAAGTGACCCAGGGGGCCACCCCAGGCCACCAAAACCATGGTAGGAGCGGCCTACCAGTGAGCGGCGCCTGGGGGGTCTGGCCCACCTGGGCCCCTCTAGGCTGCCTCCTCAAAGCCATCTTCTTTCTCTCTCCCGAAAAACACCGTAAAACTTGCTCAAGCTCGAGTTCTTGCTGTTCTTGCTCGTGATTTTTTATCTCCTTGCTCAGCCCCTCTTTGCTGCTGATTTTTGGAGAGATTGTTCCTTGGTATGTGCCTCCTCCACTTGTCCAATTAGATTTGTGATTGGTAGATTGTATCTTGAGTATTTTTCTGCTATAGGTGACATGTTGTTTGAGCTTGCATGATTGTTATTTGCTTAGAAACTTTATTTTGATGCATGTGTAGTCCTCTAGCAAGCTCCTATAGTAGTTACTCCTCATTTATCAACTTAGAAATCACTTGGTTTGATGTTTGTCTAAAAATTTCAGCAAGAAAGATGAGTACCTATCCACTGAATCAATAGGACTTGATGGTGTCTGATCCAATGAGGGTTCATCGTGAGGAGGCAGTTTTTCCTTCAGAATACCCATGCCATGAATTTATGAGAACCGCGGGAATCTCCCAGGATTTCCAAACCTTGATTACCAATGCAGGATTGGAACACTTTGTTGAAGGTGAACCATTTCAATTTGGTAAGCTAACCATGGATTTTGTGCAGGACTTCCGGTACACTTGGTCTACATCTAATCCCATGGTCCATTACAAAATATATCATATACCCGTCAACCTGCCTTTTGCTAATTTCTGTGCAGCAATTAGAGTACCTCAGTGGGGATCTTGTGAGAAGATCAAGGAAAGGCCCAAGTCGCTTATGGATTTATATGCTGAGATTTGCCAAGGTTTCGACTTCTCAAAGGAAAGCGGTAAAATTCGGAACATTCAGCTCCCGGCTATTAGATACTTTGCCTATTTCATTACCAAGTGTGTTCTTGCTAGAAAGATTGCTAAAAAGTTGTCTTAATTTGATCTAGATTTTATCGCAGCTACTCTGAATAGGAATAGATCTTATAGCCCGGGTGCTTTGATATCTCACCGTCTGACCACCAACCGCGAGAAGGGTGGAATTTGTGGAGGTCTCATTGCTTCTAGGTTTCTAGCTTTCCATGGCTTAGAGCCTCACTATTCAGATTATCAGTTCCCCATAGAGAGGCTTGATCTTGAATCCATGATTCGGCATGGTTTTGTTTCCTTGGGGGCTAATGTGAGAAGTTTACCGTATGAATTATCTTTTGCCTAGCAAGGTCGGAGAAAGGGTAGGGCTGAGAAAATAGTTTATTTGCCTGCACCTGCTTTGTTTAATTTTGATAACAGGCAAGGATGGTCGCTTACGGAGGAGGAGGTTGACACATATGTGGCGGAGCTCTCCCAGCAAGAGGAGAATGTTGAATATGATGCCGAAGACAATTCAGTTCAGCCCTCCAACTTGGGAGAGTCTTCATACCAGCAGCCCTCATTTGATTGGGGCGCGTCTTCTTCTTCATCACAAGCGCCTGACTATGATCATTCCTATGATGACCCACCAGCATGGGGTTACTACCCACGCTATTGAGCCCCACTTAGGCCAAAATCCTAAGCTTGGGGGGAGGTATACCGACGTCACACTCATATATATATCATGTTCGGTCGGTTCTTCGTATATCCATTGTTTCGCTTTCTTTTTGGTTCTTGTTGCTTCTTTCTTAAAACACAAAAATACCAAAAATATTTTTGTTGTTTCTTTGCTTTAGTTTGCCTTAAAAGAAAAATCCAAAAATATTTTGCTTTGTTTGGTTTGTTTTTGCTTTGTTTGCTTTCTTTAAAAAATAGAAAACACCAAAAATATTTGTTGTTCTTCTTTGGTTTTGTGAGTTCTTTGCAGGGTTCATCCATCCTCAGTGGATTTTGGCTTCATATTATTATTCAAGTCACACAAGTGAAGGTCAATAATGAAGATTAAGACAACTCGAGGTGTGGTAAGAGGCTGGTAACGAACTCTATTTGTTTCATTTTTGTACATATACTCATCATTGTGAGCATGCTTAGCCTTTTTGTGTAAGGTGTATGTCATCATGGATGCTTATTAGTTCTTTCTTGTCTATGATTAGCTCCAGCTTGCTAATAGTTTGTCGCGTGTCATATGAATGTTTGCTTGCATTGTTTTATTCATATTTTGGTATGATATTGTGGTATCCTCCTCTGTCTGTTCATGTGAATCAACTTGGCACATGCTCACACATGCATATGACTAATCAATAATCAGTAAGCCTTGATGATTTATTTTGCGTCAGAGTTCTTGTATCACTTTCATGCCATATTTAACCCTGTTTTTTGCAAGCATAACTATGACAATTATTGCTCTCTCGGTTGTCGCTCCCTCTCTTTTGCTAGCCTTCACTTGCACTGAGTATGAGCTCTACCTATGCTTCCAACTCCCCAAAACCATTATTGTCAGCTGTGTCCACCATACCTACCTATTAGCATCATTTGCTATTTGAGTGCATATTCAATATGCCGTGTTTTCTTTCAAATAAAATGTTTGTCTATTTTGAGAAAGTCAGTTAGTCAAGCTCTCATGAACTTGATGACACACTTTATTCCTTGCACTTAATAATCCTGAACCATTGTGACTAGTCCATGAAAGTTATATGCTTGCAAATTATATGTTGGGTGTCAGTAGAACCGTGCTACCACGAGGAATGCTTTCAACACTTTTTGGATATCCTATCCAGTTGATACTTTGCTCTTTTGTTTACGGATGTCGATGATGTGAAATAAAAGGGGAGCTTGTGAGTTCATGGAGTTTATACATTGTGTTAGAGAAATGCCTGGGCCGCTAGCCTAAGCCATGTCTAATCATGGTGGAAACTTGCAGCATCACCATAATAAGCATCTATGAAGCATCCTCAATAAAAATCTATGCATATGGTAAATAAAAAGATTGCTGAGATGCTCATTGTCTGCTTGCCTTGTCATTTTGGTTATGGGAAAGCTCATGTACCATGTGCAAGGGGTACCTCGTTGGCGGTTCTCTATGATATGCATGTATTTACAATGACAAGAACTTACAGGTAACCAAAGGTGAGTAGCATGCGGAGCGACCCTCATACTCAAGGGACATGGGATTTCCAGTCTATGGTCTATCAAGCATATGATTCAGAGTGGACCTCACTTTCACCTTAACCATATGAAGATGCCTATGATAGGGGCAATGAGAGCTCAAAGCTAATGAGTACCTTCCTTTCAGCATTAGAAAGCCTTTAAAACTTTTCAAAACCTTTTCACAACCTTGTTGAGTTACCACTTATTGTATGAGCACCTTCTTGAGAGCATAGTTTTCATTCTTGTGTTTGTCACAAAACTTGGTTAATTATGTCATGACTTTGATGCTTGTATCTCTGATATTTGTACCTCTAGTCTTTACTTAAACTTCAAAGGTGCCTTGGCATTTATATTGTGCTCTACAAACAAAGGCAAGCGAGATACCACTCTATCATACCTTACTATGAGCATTGCAATGTTGCTTATGTTTATGTTTCATGCTACTTATTATTATTGAGTTGGTTTCTCTTCATAGCTTGCAATGACTATTGAGTAGACTTAGTTGCATACTTCTTATTATGAATGGTTTAAGCATCGCTCCTGTGCTGAGAATATTTACATCATATGAAGCAAATGTGTTCGTGAAAGTTCTTTTATCGCACTCAGTTTTCAACTGAATTGCTTGAGGACAAGCAATAAGCTAAGCTTGGGGGGGAGTTGATACGTCCAAAACGTATCTACTTTCCCAAACACTTTTGCTATTGTTTCTCCTCTAAACTTGTGTGATTTGGATACAACTAACATGAACTAACGTTGTTTTTAGCAGAATTACCTTGGTGTCTTGTTTTTGTGCAGAAAATCAACTATCAGGAAAAATCCCGGAAAATATGCCAAAAATTATATTTCACCAGAAGACCCACGGAGCCAGAAGAAGAGACGGAGAAGGGGCCTGGGGGGCCCACACCCCTGCCAGGCGCAGGTGGGCCCTGCCCTGCGCTTAGGGGGTGCAGCCACCCTAGGCACCCCCTCGGCCTCCCTCTGCGCCTATAAGTTGCCTTTTGACCTAAAAACCGAGGGGGGTTTGATAGTTTTACAGAAAGAGTTCCGCTCCGCCGCCGCCACCAGAAACCAAGATTCGGATCCAGAAACTCCGTTCTGGCACCCTACCGGGACGAGGAATTTGGAGAGGATCATCGCCATCGTCATCACCAACGCATCTCCATCAACCACCGATGTTTCCCTCATCCATGAGTGAGTAATCCCCCGCTGTAGGCTTGGGGATGGTAGGGATTGGATGAGTTCTATCATGTAATCGAATAAGATTTGTTAGGGCATAGTGCCTAGTATCTCTATTAGTGCTATTTGACTTTGTTGTAACTTGTTGTGCTTAATGCTTGTCACTAGGGCCCGAGTTCCATGATCTCAGATATAAACTTATTATTGAATCATTATGATAGTATTGTTTGTGATTTTATCTACAAGTTGTGTACACATATCATTGTCCGGATCCAAAGGCCCCAAAGTGACAATAATTGGGACAACCGGAGGTGATGGCTGTGGTGTGAGGATCACATGTGTTCATGGAGTGTTAATGCTTTGCTCCGGTGCTCTATTAAAAGGAGCACCTTAATTGCTAGTAGTTCCCTAGAGGCCCCGCTGCCACGGGCTGGCGGGACAGAAGATGTTGTGCATGTTCTCATTGCAAGCACGTATGACTATATTTAGAGCACATGCCTAGGATAGTTTAGTACTTGGATGCTTGTTATTATTTATCGGCAATGCCCTAGATCTTGAAGTTACATGTTTAGACTCGTCCATGCAATGCCCGTCCATCCATCCCTATGCCTACCGCACTCGAATCCCACTGTTACCGTTACTGTTATTATTGCTCCTGTTTTACTGCTGCTTGTTGCTTTGCTGTTGCTACTACAAACTGTTGCTACTGATAAACTTCGGTGAGCAAGAACTATTTCCAGGTGCAGCTGAATTGACAACTCGGTTGTTAAGGCTTGCAAGTATTCTTTGGCTCCCCTTGTGTCGAATCAATAAATTGGATAATACTAACCGCGAAGACTGTTGTGATCCCCTACACTTGTGGGTCATCAAGCACGGACCGCTCCCGACCATCCTCAACCGCCCCGTGCTGAGCCATTAAGTGTGCGACGACCGCCAGGAAACACCACACCGTCCTACGCCCTCAGCCATGCCCGTAGCTCACTGCAACGATGTCGCCGGAGGAGCCAGCCCATGCCACTCTGCCCCTCTCCCCGGTGTATAAATAGAGGCCACCTCAGCCCTCATTCTCCACACCATCTCCCTCCCCACTTCTCTCAGAAACTCCCACACCTCTCCCCAGAGCAAGGAGAGCACCAGGCCGCCGGAATTTGGTCGGAGTCCGTCGCTGTAGAGGAGAAGAGGATCCGTCGATTGTAGCCACCCTAGGAGCCGCCGCGACCATCGTTCGAACTGCCGTCGTCGATAACGTCATTTTCCCCCATCACCGACCCTAGCTGGAGCCCAGATGAGCCATCGCGTACCCCCACTGTCTCCATTAGGGTTCAGTCTCGTCGGAGCTGTGCGACGGAAACGACGAACGTCGACCGTAGATCTTAGTCTAATTACACGGCTTAGATTGAAACGTACCGCTTCGGTTAGATAGAGACGCTGACGCATGGGACCCCCTGTCAGCAGCCTATTGTGTGTGTGCAGTGCAGTTGGGCTGGCCCACTATCATTCCCGCACTTAGCCCAGTGCTTCAAATATCCTTTTTCCAATTTATTTAAAACTAGATTCTATCAGTAGATTCAAAAATCAATTCAAGGAGATTCACTGAACCAAATTTCATGATTCCAATTTTGTTAGAAAGGTATTGAAATTATCAATCCAAGCCCGTTGGATTCAAACTATTTGAAATTATATAACACCTATAGTAAAAATAACAAGACAGGGAGTTTTCCAAATTCAAACATTTTTCAAAAATCAACCATAAATGCTTTTGAGTTGATTCCAACTCTCAAAAATCACTTTTGACAAGATCTATCTGTATACGTAAAAATATTTAGGTTTACATGCAGTTATCTTGGACTAGTTCTAAAAGAATGCTCTATAGGCATTTCTAGTCACTTTAATTATATAAAATAGTAATTTTAAACTTTATAAAATATGACCACCACATTAAATCACATTCCCAAGTATTATAATATGTGGTGATGACATGTGTCAACATGATCCCATATTTTAATTGGAGAATATTAAATCTTAAGTAGTTTTCAATGAGTAGAAATTACTTTTCTAAAATAAAAAAGGACTAGGTCTTTATTTCATGTGATGATTGTGATGATGCTAGATTATCTAGTGTGAACCTTTGTGTGCCAAATAGAAGCAATTAAGTATTGTTTGGTGATTTTGTACCTCAGATTTATTTATAGACACTAGTATTGTTTGGTGATTGTGTATGAAGAAGAAGAAAACTTCAACCACCTCTGCATAGTGTCAAACTATTCGAATCGCCGCGTCCGCGGTCATGGACAGTTGGAGTGGCCATACTGTTCCGTCGTCAGATGTTTTCAAAATGACTTGTGAAATGAACTATACTATTAAAAAGATTGGGGCCGTTGGTCACCCCCGAGAAAATTTCCGTCTGCCTTGAAAAGACGCTTTTACCCATGTCTTTTCGGACATATTACAAGCTCTGCCACCGCCAAGTTGGTCAACCTACTTTTCTCTCTCACCCGAAGCCTCGCGACGCTAGCCCGAGCCCCCTCCCCCGCAGGCAGTGCCGCCACCGGCGCCTCCGTCCTACTCCACGTGCGCCCACCGTTCTCCCTGCAACACAAGCGCAACGCCCAGCCTACTCCACGCGTGACGACCGCACCAGGCATGGTCCTCTTCATGGCGTCCCATTCGTGATGCCTCACTGTGGCTACAAGCACAGACTCAGGTTTGACCCAATCTCAACTCCCAAATCCCAAATCCACTCAAGCTGGAGCTCGAGCTGGGAGGGTGGGGGCGACACGCATGGCGGTTGGATGTCGCGCACGGCCGTAGCGAGACAGGGAGAGACGTGCTCGCGGAAGATGAAGGGGATGCCCGGGCGAGGTGATGTGTGGTGGCTGACGTAGACCTAGAGGCGGCGGGGCCGTAGGTCACAAAGGACACACGGCTCGGGCAGATGGGCGTCGGGGCGAAGGGGATCCAGGATGCGGCGCAGGAGGCGAGGATCTGGCGGCGATGTGCAATCTTATGCAAGCGGCAACGCTGCAGGGGAATCAGGGATCCCGCCGGGTGGCTGTCTAGAGGAGGAAGGAGGTGGCAGGGGAAGATGGGCCTCGATGGGGATTGGGGACCGCATCTCGTGCAGGGACAACAGGGTAGGTGTCGCGTGTGTGCTGAGCGCCGGGTGTGGGTTGCGTGCGTGTTCAGGCAGTCTCGCGGCTGACCCTCCCGTCCTCTCTCTCGTGAGAGCGCCGCCGCCTAGAGTTGGATGGTTGGACACCGCCACCCACTCGATCTCCGGCCACCGCCCCCTCGATCTCTGGCCATCGTAGCTGCCGCCCTCCTCCGGACGGTGAAACAGAAGGACCGTTTCCCTGTCTCCGATTCCCCAGTGGTGACTGTTGCACACCACGGTGCCACAACCGCCGAACAATCAGACCGGTCGCTGTCACGGCCATGGCGGAGCTCAAGTCGGAGTCAGGTGGCCCGAGATCGATCTGGGGCGGTGAGATGCTCACCATCCTCTTCTAGTTTCACGTACAGGTACTCCATCCCCTTTCCTTCTCCCATGTTCTTGTTGTGCTTGCGGATTGGGCGAGGGTTAGGGAGGAGAGGTCTGCCAAAACGGGGGACAGGGAGCCATCCCAGACCGGAAATACTTAGTAGCAGGAGGGGTCTGAAGGTGGACAAGAACTATTGAGAATAGGAATACGGCTTTGGCAGAGGCAAGCTGCGATTTAGGAAACGTGCTACTGACCGCTCTTTCGTGAGGCTGCTGTGATGGTCTTTCATGTACTAACTTATAGTTGATTGAAGCTTGTGTATATTTTGTATAGTTGCAGCCTGATACATATATTTTGGAGACAAGTAAATGAGATTTTGCCTTCACGGTTTGCACGGTTGATGTACAGGTCTGATACCAATTGGATCTAACGAGAAGCTAGGTTCTGAATTTTGGTGATGGTTTGTTTTTCGTAGAAACGCATGTTTCACCCCATTTGATGGTTTAAGATGCAAGCCTGATTGGTTCTTTTTACAGGGTACATTCACAAAGACAACTCTTTGAATAGATGGCCTAATATCTTGTGGTCATTATATTTTGCACTTCAACCATCTAGCACTTTGGAAGATCGAAGGTACCAAAGTACTGTGGATATGCTGAACTTTTCTTTATTAATTGGTATGTACTTATATTTTGGTATTTTAGAACTCAGAGGTCACTCTTGTCTGTACAGGTACCATATCTTTTTTCTACCACATAGTTTGCACAAGTTAGACTTTAGATGTTTGATTTTTTTAACTGTCTCCGGTTGGATTCTTTAAATATATGTTTATCAGAAAAATATCAAATATAATATTAAGCTCAAATCTAGCAGCTAGCATGTGATTTCAGTGAGTTAAAATTGTCAATATATGTTGTATAGATCACTGAACTTGATATTGCCAGTAGAGTTAGACATGCTCGACAAACTAACTTTTTTCTTTTCTTGACAAACTAACTTATGCATATTGGTTCATAAACTTAGCTAGCTCGTTCTGAGAGAAAATAATATGACTGCGAGATCTGAATAGTGAACATACTGCAATATATGCGAGCATTTTCCTTTGCTCGGTATGCATGGTGAACAACCCAGGACATTAAAACAAGCGCAGCCGCTACAGCCAAGCAAGAATGCACTATGAAACCTGCCAACATAGATTAGAATTAGAATGTATGTCAAAAATGGATTTGATGCCTTAAAATATTTAATGATAAGAAACATAACAACAAAAAAGAATGCTTTTACGTAATGGAAAACTGCATTCCCTCGGATACATTTTGGTGTTAACTCTGCGTATTTTTATGCAATTATTATTTAGTGTAGTGCATATAAACATAGATGGTATTAATTCCTGTAGAACGTTCCAACAGGTATTTTTCACAAAACTAAGTAGCAAAACTGAAATTGTTAACATAGAAGAACGTAAGGTATACATATAAGACATATTCAGTAGAAGAAAAATGGAAGTTTGTCAGAAAAAAATATTCCTAACCGAAGTCACTTATGTCTATGCACATATATCCTCCATACTCTGAGAATAATTTTCTTCTGGGTTGGCTAAAATAATTGGCTAGGTATGCTTGTGAACCTGATGGATCTTTCTGGTGTATTCAGGATGACTATGCCGCTAAAAGTTTGATAGTAGGCAACCAAACAACATTGGAGAAGTGGCATGAGCAAATACCAGCAGTGTAGAAGTGGTCTGGGTAACACGGACGAGTAGATGTGTCTATAAGATGTACTTCTTCTGCATGCAAATTTGCTTGAGCGTGAAGACTACAACATGTAATAAGCGTGCAATGTCGGCTTTCGTCTGTTAAAGATGGAACCTAAAATTTTTAACCTGGGATCCAATTTTTGGCGATTTAATAAGATTTTATTTATTTAGTATTCTCCCATGTAATACAGTAATTGATTTTCTGCATTATGATTTTATGTTTTTGGGTATCCATGACGCAAAAATGAAAGTTCAAAAGTAAATTGTGAATTTATCTTACTAATGGGTGAATTATTGTACTTCTAATGACATATGATGATACAACCAAAATTATGATAAACCTTGAACATGAAATTTTTAGTTTATTTTAAACTCGTTGCAACGCACGGGCACTGTGCTAGTCTAATATAGTACAAACATAGAAATCATACAAAGAAAATATATACAGAAAATAACAAAAGAATATTTAGCTGGATATTCATATAAAGTAGTTCCATATGTATCACACATTTAGGGATCAATGAAGAATACAATAAGATTTAATAAAAATACCAAGTTAGCTTTAGAGTAACTCTCACCTTTACAACTAGTTAAAAGATCGATTGTGATTTCATAAATAATAGACCATAGTATAATTAATGTAAACATAAATATAATTTGAATATAATATTGCACAGCTTAGGACTAGGTGGGTGGTAGAACAATCTTCGAGATAAACCGCATGCAGTCGTAATTGCGAGATTTTATTGATAGCACAATGTCACTTCTCCATCATCGTTTATGTGGACACGGAAAATGAAACATAAAATTGTTGGATGTGGACACAAAAACATAATATGTAGTTTGTTCAGCAATACATGCCCAAGATATACAATCTCAACAAATATTTACCATATTATAAATCAGTTAAAGTATCAATTGACGGATATACATTGCTTCGCGAAACAATACTACTAAATTATTTAATCAACTAAACCTTTAAGCTTGAATTTTCATATCTAAATCAAAGGATATAGTATGGTTAATGTAAACCCTAATACATTGTTTATTAATTTACTTGGGCCCAGCATGCTAAATGTACTCCCTCCAATCAATAAGGCGGGAGTATTAGTTTTCAAATATTGGTATGGTTTTTTTTCGAGTGCACTATCGGTATGCTACCCATCGGAAATTAGTATAATATGACTTCTAAAACATGTTTTACATGTGTTTTTTTTAAACAAAACAGCTGATGGTTAAGATGTTGCCCATCGGTTATTAGTGCTGTCAAAATGGGATTTTTTACACGAAATTTCCTTCTGCCATTTTTCAAATGTTTACTGGTCATGAAATTAAATTTAAGTTTAAAATCCCTGAACGTAGTAGTTACGAAAAAAACAGATCCATCATTTGCAAGTCCCTACTGAACTCAGCTGTCAGACAGCAGTAGCTGAAGTATACGTTTTTCATATTCTTTTCAGTCCAGATACTATTGAACAGTTTAGTTGCCCTATAAATTAACCCTATAAGGATATACATATTTGCAGCTGGAGCAGAAGATGTAATGCTGTATGCACTGTGCACATCTCAACTGAACTAGGCCTATTGCAGGGTAAGAAGTGACGAAATCCAAATTCCTAGTGACACAGCCCCTACAGTTGCAACTGCTTGACTTAGCTCCAAGAACACGTTTGGCCTTGGTACGGGCAACTCCTTCCAGTTTGTCCTTCTGCCAGGAAAAAACAAATTAGGAATATAAGCGAGTTTTGTAATGGGTGTTGAAACAAAGAGATGATCAACAAGGCATGAAAGACCACAGAGTACAAAATGGGCATAATCATATTTTTATTCCTAAAGATGAAGGGAAAAACATCTTCCAGTATCTGCATCATGAAGCAAAAAAATTCCTGACCAAAATGCGCATTAATCCATAATGTGGTCGAACAATTGGGACATGACCTCTGACTAAGTTTTTTTTTTCTTTTTGCAATTATATGACTGACGAATTGGACATTAATATGAGGATGAAACCCAAGCTGTTAAGCCCACCATCTATGGTAATCCGGTAAGCCCCTAGGTGGGTCACTTTTATCTCCAACTAGGAACGTGCCGCCCGCCAGATGCCCGCGTCAGCTGCAACGCACGCGCAAAGCCACCCCTAGCCCATAAGCAGAGGCACAGATCAATGGCGGCCCACAAGCAGCGCCAGCGGCGCGGCAGATGGCCTGAAAAGCCTCGTTTTTGCTCAGGCTTAAGCCATAGAGTAATTTCTAGACCAGGCACATCATTCATGTACAGTAAGCTGGGACCCAGTTCATAACAAACTCTTGTCAAAAGGTTTGAGAATCAGTACCCCAAGTCAGCTATGACTATGCTAATGTTATCTTGAGACCGTTGATCCTGCAATAAAAAATAATAAAAAGAAAATTAGAACTTATGTGATTGTAATGAGGTTTAATGAACACCAAATATAGAGGTGGAGAGGAAGATATAAAGGTGGCAAACGATAATACCAGAGCTTTCTCCCCAAGCGCCTCACAGGCCCGCTACACAACCAATGGGCAATAAGCAAGCATACAGACTAACAAACATAGTGAGTATCATTTATTTAGCAGAGATAGACTGCATGCCTGGACATCTCCATGTTGACGAAGTTGATCTCTGACAAAAGCTACAGCTTCAGTGCTGCAGAATACAGACAGCTACACATGTCACAATATTGAACAGATAACTGAAGTGTCTTACGAGGAGGCTGTAGAACTAAAAATATAAGACCAAACACTTTCTGTGTTTACCTTTTAATGTAATCCCAAAGGCCATCAGTTGCTACCAAAACAAATTCAACATCCGGTCCAAGCTCCACCAGAGACACATCAGGTGAAGAGATTATTAGATCCCCTTTAAATTTTATTCTGTTCATAAGAGATTGGATAATTAAAAAAAAATCATGTATAGCATATTATCATGTACCAAAACTTATGTTTATGGCAATACTTATGTTATGAAACTATATTATTTATCATCAAATATGGTAATATCATCTGCTTAATATGTTGAAGAATACTGATTACACAATTTTAGGTGTCAATTACTTGTCATACAAGACATCTCATACTGAACAGCAGCTGCAGTAACAACCAAAAGACATGCATGGAAATTGGATAAACATTAAATGCATGGTGATAAGCAGATAATTACCGAGAGTATTACAATTTAGGATATTCAAATCCCTGATCTTTTTTTTTGCAGCAAATCTCGGATCTAATATCTGGTGACCATGAGATGATCATTCCAGTTACAACAAAAATTTGCAGATGCAAATAAATATGTTTCAGCAGTGTCAGAGATTGTGTCCCGCGAAGGAACTAGGGTCCAACGAGCCATTGGTTTGAGAGGGGTCTGACCACGTGATTCAAGGAATCTCGGCGACAGTGACGACGATGTAGCAAGAGCACGACAGAGAGTAGACACAGGGTTTTTTACCCAGGTTCGGGACCCTTGTGAGGAGGTAAAGCCCTTACTCCTTTGTTGTATTGCTTGCGTGCTTCTCGAGGGTACAATGGAGGTGATATGTCTAGGGTTAGATCTTAGGGATCGACCCATTCTAAGGTAGGAGAAGGGCTCCTTATACCTCTTCCCCCAATCTTAGGAGGGAAGGGTTACCACATTCCTGCCCAAAGGACTTTGGTCCGCCTTGTCTTCACGCGATCGCCGGCCAGCTGTAGTGTTGAGGTCGCTGACGGCTGCTCCCCTGCTCCAACGCGTCACACCGGTCTCCTTGCACGAAAGTGGCAATGTCAGGATCTACGGCTCCCCAGCGTCACCATCCCACCTTTACACCGCGGGGGGCAGGCAGCATCTCGCTTTCCCGAGGTGGACTGGTCGTTGCTTGGACCGGCTGTTGGCACGTCGTCTTGTGGGGCACGATTGGTGCTACCGACGCGTCCCTTCGTGATGCCTGGTCAGGAGGCTCCCGGCCCGTGGCGAGGCCGGTCTTGATGTCCGCCTGAGCTCCGTGCTCCTACTTTCCTCCCGAGGGTCGATGTTGGGGATATGCTAAATGGGTATCACCATTGCATGTCTCTAATCCTATTAACCCGGATGACCCATAGTTGGTAGTAAGGCCCATGGCCTACTGGGCGGCCTAGTTAGATGGATCCAGAAGGGAGGCCCATGCCGGATAAAGGAAGGCTACGATATAGTCACTGACCAACCCGGATCTTTGGAGTGCAAGACACGAAGACTAGTTAGTATCAGTGTAGAACTCTGTAACCTGTCCAGCTAGGACTTTTCCCTGTAACCCTAGGATCTGGTGTCTTTATAAGCCAGACCTCTGGAAGCCTTTACGGCACAAGTCAATACGATACAACTTAACACCTCGCACAGCGAACCAATCCCTGTAACTCGGCATATTGCCCTTATAGTGATTTATAGCAGGAGTAGGGTTCCGCCACCGTCGTAGGACCTGAACCTAGGTAAGTTGTGTTACCTCGTACCCGCCAACTTGCCGCCTTCCCCCACATCTCTAAACACACACTGTGAGGACCCCTCCATGGCGTACTCATCGGCAATACCACGGCAGTTGGCGCCCACCGTGGGCCAAGAGGCGCTTCAAGCTCTACAACGGGCGAGGACCAAGCTCTTTGCGAGAATCGGCGAAACCATAGCCATCGGTCGTGTTCTCTTCTCCGGCAACGTTCCGATCGTCCCTCCTGACGAGTTCTGGATCCCGGCGAAGACAAACCCCACCCGCTGCTCGATCGTTCCAATCGGGGACATCCATCTCTTTATCGGCGAAACCGACTCGGGCGCTAGCTCCCTGAAAGTCGGAGGATCGTCAAGGCCCGCACGGACCGCCTCCGGGCAGGACACGTTCGCGGAAGGATCGAAGTCGAATCTCTCTACGAAGTTTGCCGGCTTAGATCGAAAAAATTCAAGGCCCACCCAAACCGCCCCTGTGCAGGATATAATGGTGGAAGATCACTGCAAATCCGTCGGGTTGACCCGTGCGTCTGGAAAGCAGCTGTCGCACTTTGTCGGCGTTGTGACCATCTTCGATTTGGCCCGTTGCTTTCAGTGAGAAGGTGAGGGACCCCGAGATTACCTTGCCAGATGGCTCCAGATACGGGCCGACTTGGAGGGCTACCCAAGCAACGACGGAATCTACCACTTCGTCGAAGGGCTTACTCGCGGCACGCTTCTCCAGCATGTGCTCAGGAGGCAACAGGCCACGGGGACCCTTACTTTCGAGCAGATGGTCAACATTGTTAACAGTTTTGCCGCTGCTGATAACGTTGCCCAGGACGGCACTATCGCCTTACCCGGGCCACCACCGCCCAATGGTCCCGCTTCCTCATCATCGTCCTCCGCCATCGAAGAAGCTCCCGCACCCTCCGACTCCGTTTTAGACACGCTTTATGCCGACATCAGCATAGACTCGGAGGAGATCGACGTCAACGTGGAAGAGCTCGACTATGCCATGAAGGAGATGGAGGAGATCAACCGCGAGGAGCGGGCCGACAAGGCCGTCACTTCCCACCAGGTGCTAGTCGCCATCGGGAGTGTGATGGAAGAAGATCAAACCGGACCATCTCCGCCTAAGCCGCGGGACACCGAGAAGGGACCAGCCAACAATGCCAACGATAGTTAGTCAAAGGCCATGCTCCCTCCGGCTATCCCAGCGCAACAGACGCAGTAACTCGCCACTGGGCCAAGGCTAATCCTGTGAATCTGCCGCCACCGCTATCTACGTCTGTGGCCGCCCAAATCACTCTGGCTGATAGAGTGATGTACGACAATTTGCTCGTCAATCCCATGACCGTGGACCATATACAAAACGTTGTCTAGCTCGATGAGAAGCACCAGCAACTACTAAAGGAAGCGCAGACCATCGCGGAGCAAGGCGCAAAGCTAGATCGAGATCTAGCCAAGGCGCAAAAATCTATCGAGGCGGCCAGAGCCATGGAGACTGAGTACAAGAATCTGCTCAAGCAGCAGAAGAACAAGAAAGCTCCGACTCACGTCGTCAACGATCCCGGCGTACGACGCAACTTGGGGTGGGCTCCTTCAAAGCCGACGCAAGCTAAGCTATACATTGACAAAGATGGAAAGCAAGTCATGCCCACACCCGCCATCAACTTAGCCGTCGCCAAGCCTCTACTGGAGCAGGATAGATCACCCGTAGCTGTGGATCAAGTCTATGACCTCGTCGACAAGGCTGTCAAACAGCAGGAGAAGGCCACCTCTCAGAGGTTAGAGTCTGACCCGGCATATTGCCAGTCTAGCGCTCCTAAGCAGCACAGGGAAAGATCTCCCCACGATGCCGTATCTCAAACGGGTTCATCAGAACGAAGATGGAGGGACGCACGCAACAGGACTGATGCTATCCCTATATCCTCTGACCACGGAGGCAAGGCTCTCCCTCGTCGACCGTCCATCACCCCGACACTCCCGACATCACGAAGACCGAAAAGCTCACCACCGTACGAGCATGCCCCCGCCTAGACATCCCCAGGGTGGCATCGTCATCCGTGACAATGTAAAGCAGCCTCGTAATGACGGAGAGCGTAGTGGCAACCACGGGTATAGGAGCAGGTCGCACCATGACCCTCCACGTCCGACAAGCAACCGTGACAGGCGTGAGGCGTCGCAAGAGGGTAACAGCAAGAATGCTAAACCACCGCCACCTCCGCCACCGTCACCCCCAGTAGCCACCATGGCGGAGGAGGACCGCGTCGCTCACGCAGCCCTCCCCATGACGGCGACAAGAAAAAAGCAAACCCGGAGCCATACAATACATTGGACAAGATCCTTGGGACAATACTTGGGATCACGTTGTTTTGGTCCTGTGATACGAGCCACAACTTACCCCAAGGGTTTTCGGATTGACAAGATGATCAAGCCATATGACGGCACTGCCCGGCCGGCTACGTGGTTGCAGGATTACAGTGAAGAGGTGGAGATCGCAGGGGGAAACCCCAACCATGTCGTCAAGTACCTCCCACTGATGTTGACGGGCACCACCCGCCAATGGATCGACGACTTGCCGGAGAAGTCCATATGCAACTGTTTGGACATGCATGAAGCGTTCACCAAAAACTTCGAGGGTACGTACAAACGTCCCTGCACTGTCGGCGATCTGCAACGGTGCGTCTAGGAAAAGGACGAGACATCTCGAGCCAACCTCTCCCGCTGGCTGGATATGAAAAATTCATGCGCAGGAGTGCACGATCAGACCGTTATGGCCGCCTACATCGATGGATTGGAAAAGGACACCTTGCTCCGGCATAAGTTAAAGCGCGTGCATGACAATCATAAGCTGGATCTCAATCGGATGATCTCATTGGCCAGTAAGTTCACGGCTGCCGACGACGATGCTCACGGCTCCTTGCCGGCATTAGCCATTCTAACCCTAGCAAAAAGGAACAACAACAATAAGCGAAAGAATCCGCCAAAAGAAAAGTCAGCTTCCGACATGGTCGCCATGATGTTCGCAGGTAGAGGTGACGACGAACAACGTGGCCGAGGCCGGGGGGCTGGTCATGGGCAACAGCGCGGTAGTGAAACTATCCCGACAGCGCCCCGCGTTCCCCAGACATAGGAGTACCGCGATATGCCGTGCTTCGTACATCTCGATCCCAATGGAAAAGTCACTCACACCAACTGCCAATGCAAGTTTGTCAATGATCTCAAGGAAGACACGGAGTCCGGCTACAAGCAAAGACGAAAGAACCAACCGCGAGGCAAGGGCAAAGGAAAGAAGAAGGAAGAGTCCAAGAATTCAAGTGACATGGACGAAGACGTAGACCCCAAGCACGCCGACAAGGGCGATGGCAAAGGCAAGAACCACTTCGACAAAAAGGCCCCCGTCTACCACACTTTCCTTGGCACTCCAACTGTCCAGGCACAGAAAACCTCACTGAAGATACTGATGGCCACCTTATCCCCAGTTCCCCAATACCTACGCTGGTCGGAAATTCCAATCACATGGGACAGGATGGATCACCCCGACCTCGTTTCTACAGAGAACCAGTACGCGTCATCAACCCCCTGATTGACGGCAACGAGTTTACCAAGTGCCTTGTGGATAGTGGAAGTAGCATCAACATCATGTACCTGGATATACTGCACAAGATGAACTTGACAGAGACCAACCTAAGGCGGACCAGCACCATGTTTCATGGCATAGTTCCTGGCCGGGAAGCTCGGTCCCTTGGGTGCATCACCCTTCCGGTCGCCTTTGGTGTTGTCAACAATTACCGCCAAGAGCACATGACCTTTGAAATGGTCCCCTTGAAGAGCGTGTACCACGTCATATTCGGACACGACACCTTCCACTCCTTTATGGCCAAACCATGCTTTGTTTACAATAAGCTCAAGATACCCGGACCAAATGATGTCATCACCGTTGCCGGAAGTTTCGCAAAAACAAGGGACTGCGAAATTGGAGAAGTAGCCTTTGCGGAAGCAGTCCTCTACTGCGAAGAATTCAAGGAGATCCAGTGCCAGGTCGATGCCTCGGAGATGCCGTCATCGAAGAAGCAGATTTCTGACTCCGATCCCGCCTTCAAGGCCGCCATCGAGACCAAGCCGGTGGAACTTGTGGTAGGCGATGCCTCCAAGACCACCGCCATTAGGACGAACCTGGATCCCAAATAGGAAAGCGCTCGTCGAGTTCCTCCGTGAGAATAGGGACATCTTCGCATAGCAACCTGCCGACATGAAGGGTGTACCTAGGGAATTTGCCGAGTACAGCTTAAACATTGATCCTAAATGCAAACCGGTGGAACAACCTCTACAATGCTTCGGGGACGAGAAGAGACGTGCCATTGGCACGGCGATATTTAGTTTACTTAAGGTAGTTTTATCCGAAAAGTTCTTCACACCCGATGGGTGGCCAATCCTGTACTTGTGCCCAAAAAGGTAACGAAAGAATTAAGAATGTGCGTTGATTACACCGGCTTGAACAAAGCATGTCCGAAGGATCCGTTTGCTTTGCCTTGCATTGACCAAGTCATGGACTCGACAGCTGGCTCGAAACTTCTGTGTTTTCTAGATGCATACTGAGGATACCACCAGATCAAGATGCAGAAGTCGGACCAATTGGCCACTTTGTTCCACACCTTATGACACGTTTTGCTATGTCATGATGCCCTTTGGGCTGAAAAACGCAGGTGCTACGTACCAGCGGACAATGCAACGTTGCCTCCACGACCAAATTGATCGGAACGTTCATGCCTACGTGGACGATATTGCGGTGATGTCAAAGAAATCAAATAACTTAATCGCCGACTTAAAGGAAACCTTTGATAACCTCCGAAAATACAACATGATGCTTAACCCTAAGAAGTGTGTCTTTGGGGTTCTAGCCGGAAAATTGTTGGGCTTCATCGTTCTCAACGTGGAATCGAGGTCAACCTAGAGAAAATCAAGGCCATCCTCAATATCAACCATCCGACATGCCTGAAGGACATCAAACAGCTCACAGGCTGTGTTGCAGCAGTAAGCCGGTTCGGCAGCTAACTTGGAGAGAAGGCTCTTGAAAGAACATGTTGGGCCCCTATGTGTGGTTTTGGTAATTGATGACAATCTTTATGGACTAATGTGTGTATTAAGTTATACTTGTAGGATTTGTCCATTGGCATCGCTTGGAGCATGTGTTGGCTTCAAGGTCGATGAAATGCAAAGAAGATATGTTGTGCAAGCTCAATATGCGAGGTCGATGATGAGGAATTAAGAATGGCGTTCCATCTTGAGAAGGGCAAGACCGTCTACATTGAGCTCAAGTGGAATGCTCAAGGCAAAGGTATAATCTTGATAGGTTTTCCCTTTTGCCGGTCTCTTGTTGTGTGTAGGAGACCGGGTTTAGGATAGATAACAGTACTATCAAGAGGGGCTCTCGAATGAGTAACTCGATCACATCGTTCGGAGAGAGCTCAATCCTTTGCATACTTGCATCATCGTTTTTGATTGTTATTTGATCTTATCCATGTGAGGATTTAGAGCTTGTGGTAATCTCCATAACAAGCTCTTGGTCATCAAAATCGGATCTTCTGCACTCCCACTTGGTGATAATCAATATTTCCACTTTTTATTGGAATGCCCTTGTTGTCCTCTATCCAACGCAATTGGAATCGGGTCAATCGGAGTTACCAATCAAAAGTTATCACCGTTTGTATTTTGCTTTATTAGGTTTGAAAAAGAAAAAGAAAAAGAGTTTGGCTGGGCCAACCGGTACGACCGTGGGCCTGTACCGCTCGCGCTTGGCAGCGCGCTGCAGCCCACTGCCTCCCCCGGTTGCTGGGTCCGGCACTACCGGCCTGGCCCGGTAGTACCGCCCGGGCTGCCGGCCCAGGTAGGTTTGCCTCTCCCTTGCCAACCCACCTCCGCGTGCTGCCCTGCTGCTGCTCGACCGCTGCTGCCTCGCGTGCGCGCTCGCCTCGCTAAGCTCGCCCGCTTGCCGGCCCAGCAGGCCTGCCGCCGCCGCTCGCTCGCTCGCATCGCGCTGCGCGCGCCTGCCTCATCGCCCGCCGCGTTGACCACACCAGATCTGCGCGCGCGCTGCCTCTCCCGCCTCGCTCGCTCGCGTTGACCGCTCGCCCTGCGACGCGTGCGTGCCCCTCGCCTGGCCCCACTTGCTCGCGTGCTGGCGCCGTACCTTCCCCGCTGGGCCCGCACCGCTGCGTGCGCTCGCACAGCGCTCGCCCACGCGCTGCTGCTGCTTCACCTTTTTCCTGGAGCATGCGGTACTACCGGTTAATTCCGGTAGTACCGGTCTGTCCAGGAAAAATGCCCCAACGGGCAGATTTGGCCCCTCTCTTTAAATAGCTTTGCCCCTTTGTCTTTTAGGGTTACTTCTTCCTCCTTTTGTCCAAACTTTGCTTCCATTTGCTTTACTCTTTGAGCTTGATTTCTACTCACCACTCCATTGATTCTTGCATATATTTGAGGGGTAGTTGGAGGAGATCTAGATCTACGTTTTGACCAAACCAAAACATCTCTTTGTGAGTGTATCTTTGGGGATCTAGATTTTGGGGGATTTTGTGTCTCTCTTTGATTCCTCCTCTCTTGTTCCCCCAATAGCTTTAGTAGCTTTGTTGGAACTTGAGAGTGAGGGATTTGAGCATCTTTGTGGTGTTCTTGCCATTTGCATTTGGTGCATCGGTTTGAGTTCTCCTCGGAGGATTTAGTTTGCATTGCTCATTGGAGCTTATCCCTCTTGGGTTCTTGGAACCCTAGACGGTTTTGTGGTCTTGGTGGCATTTGTTGAGGCCTTTTGTGGCGTTTGTTGGGAGCCTCCAATTAAGTTGTGGAGTTGTGCCCCAACCTTGTGAGAGGTTCCGGTTGCCACCGACAAGTGCACCGATAGTGGAAGCGTGGATCGATCCCGTTGGGGTGAGATTCACCGGAGAATAAGGGAGGCCTTTTGTGTCGTTGGTGGTTTGATACCATCCCCTCTCGAAACGAGACGTACTCCATGTTGGGAGGAACTCGGTAAAATATCGGTGTCCCCGCGTGCCTCGGTTATCTCTATACCCGAGCTCTTTACTTATGCACTTTACATTGTGATAGCCTACTATATATCTTGCTATCACTTTGTTGCTTGTATTGCTTAGCATAAGTTGTTGGTGCACATAGGTAAACCTTAGTTGTTTCTAGGTTGTGCTTTACAAAGTAAACACTAGTTTTATTCCGCCTTTGTTGAGCCACTCTAGGAAAAGTTTTAATCGCCTATTCACCCCTCCCTCTAGGCGACATCCGTATCCTTTCAGCTCTGCTGTTATACAAGTTGCTGAAGAAGGCGGACAAATTCGTACGGACAGACGAGGCGGATGCTGCGCTTAAGGAGCTGAAAATGATACTTTCTCTTGCACCTATACTTGCAGCACCTGAGTCAATGGAGCCTATGTTGATCTACATGGCGGCCACCAACCGGTTATCAGCATCGTCGTCACGGTCGAGCGAAAGGAACCAATGCATGAGTACGGAGTGCAACGACCAGTTTACTATGTAAGCGAGGTCTTGATGGAGTCTAAGCAGCGTTACTCACACTACCAGAAGCTAGCTTATGGAGTTTTCCTTGCTTCTCGGAAGCTAAGGCATTACTTCCAGGAGCACGCAATCACAGTAGTGAGCAAAACTCCACTGTCCGACATCATCAACAACAGCGACGCTATAGAAAGGATGGCGAAGTGGGGCACTGAGCTTGCAGCCTTCGAAATCACCTACAAGAGACGCGACGCTATCAAGTCACAAGCCTTGGCGTACTTTTTGCGGATTGGACAAAGCTGCCAGATGATACTCAAATACCAGAGCTAGAATATTGGGTAATGCACTCAAATACCGAGCTTGCTGGCCCTGCCGTCGTCCGAGGATGCCTCCCTTGGTAGGTCGGGGCGTCTTTATGGTGTTGTGGCGGCTGCTCATACTGGGCTTGACCGATTCCTCGCAGACATCGCGGCGGAGGAGCACCGCCTGGCGGGCGCGTGGCGCCGGCTCCATCTAGAGCGAGCTGTCCTCGACAAGGCCCTGGAGTAGTGGAGGAATCGAGCGAGGGCCTCACGAGGAAGTCTTGCAGGTCATGGCACCCGAGCTAGACTCGACCCTGCCTTCCAAAGCGGGCTGGCCTTCCTCAGGAGATCTCGATCGTGCGGCCCATGACCTCTCCGTGCGCGACCGCGTGTTCGCCTTTTCTGAGCGGGAGGTCAAGGAAGATCGCTTGAGGGTCGCCTAGAGGGAGCTGGATGTGGCCCTCCGCGAGGAGGCGGTCCGACTCCGCGAGGACGAGGCTCTCCTGGAGAGGAGTCACCTGGAAGCGCTGGAGGCCGAGCTGGAGACAACCCGCCAGAAGCTTCAAGAGCGCGAGCTCAACATCGAGAACTTCAGCGCCAAGACCGACGAGCGCAATCGCCGCTGTTACGACAAGGTCACCGAGTAGCGAAAGCAGCTGCAGGCGGCCAACCAGGATGAGCTCTCGTGGCTTCGCCAGGATCTCCGAGAAGAGTATCTGGCGAAGGCCAGGACTCGGGAGGGGCGCTTCTTGGAGAAGAAGACCGCGTTGGAGAACTCCCAGCGCAGGGCGGAGGAGCACATGGCTCAGGCTTATGTCGACTCGGACGCCCTGAAGGGTCTGCAAGCGGCCCACTAGGACCTCCAGAAGCGTTGGGCCCTACGCGACGAGGTGGAGCGGGACCTCCGGGTGCTTGAGAAGGAACGGTGCAAGATGTACAAGGCGCTCGCCAAGCGCGCGGCCGATACTCTCCGGGAGTTCGGGGTGACCGACCTACACCGGGCCTCTCGTGGATGCCAACGAGGGTGCCTTCCTGACGCTCTTTACTCGGATCACGACGGCGCTGGAGGGGAGAGCCGCGCTTTACCAGGAGTACCACCTGGACGAGTGTCGGAGGATGATGCGGGTTGCTGCTACCCAAGTCTTCTCCAACCTCTACCAGCATGACGCCAACTTTCCCTGGAGGGTGCTCCTACAAAGGGTGACGCACCCCAAGGGAACTCCGGAAAGCGACATCATTCGCTTCCAGCATCTCATAGAGGAGCGCGTGGACGACTTCCTCCTGCTATTCGTGCGGACCAAAGAGGGCGAGGCTGCCGATGCCGTTTGGGTCCAAGGAGATGAAGACGACACCCCCCGGAGCGATTCATCCAGCGCCGAGGAGAGCGATGAACTATCTTCTGAAGATAGTGCTTCGAAGTGTTGGAGATATGCCCTAGAGGCAATAATAAATGTAGTTATTATTATATCTTTGTGTTTATGATAAATGTTTACATTCATGCTATAATAGTATTAACAAGAAAACATTAATACTTGTGTGACTTGTAAACTTAATTTGAAGTCCCTAGTATAGCCTCTATACTTCACTAGCTTGTTGGTTGATAAATGATTGTGGTTTCCCTATCATGAACATTGAGATGTTATCAACAACAAGATCATATCATTAGGAGAATGATATGGTGGACATACTCCTATAGATAAGCGTAGCATAAAGATCAAGTCATTTCAATAGTTCAATTGCTATATGCTTTCTGATACATAGTAACCTAATTCCTTCGACCATGAGATCATGCATATCACCTTTACCGGATGGATGCTTTGATGACATCAAACACCACACCGTAACTGGGTGGCTATAAAGGTGGCATTGAGTGTTCGGAAAGTATTGGTTGAGACACATGGATCAAGAGTGGGATTTGTCCATCCATATGACGGATAGATATTCTCTGGGCCCTCTCGGTGAAATGTCATCCAATTAGCTTGCAAGCATGTGACTAGATCACAAGGGATCACATATCACGGAAACGAGAAAAGAGTACTTATCAGTAACGAGGTTGAACTAGGTATGCAGAGATACCGACGATCATAACCTCGGATAAGTAACATATCGTGAGACAAAGGGAAATTGGTATCGTATGTAAGTGGTTCATTCGATCGCAAAGTAATCGTAGAAATATGTGGGAGACATATGAATTTCCAGATTCCTCTATTGGTTATTGTTCGGAAAAGTGTCTCGATCATGTCCGCATAATTCACGAACCGTAGGGAGACACACTTAAGGATTCGACGTTGTTTTGAGTAGTTATGGTATTATGAGAAAGAGACCGAATGTTGTTTGGAGTCTCGGATGGGATCCGGGATATCACGAGGTGATCCGGAATGGTCCGGAGAATAAGATTCATATAAAGAAAGTCCCATTTCGGAGTTCGGAAATGATTCCGGTGAATGTTCTAGAAAGTTCCGGAATGTCCGGCACTCCGGGAGGGGGGGGAGGGGTACATGAATGTGTCATTACTTATTGGAATGATTGCATCATGTACCAAGTGTTCTTGCTGTTCCAAATAAAGGATTAAATTGAATCCTAAAACAGAAAAGTCAAATGTCCAGTTTCAAAGTCAAACGGCTAAAACAAGAAACTGTGGGAAACAAGCAAGAGGAGGTTGAAACCAACTTGGAGGAGGAGTTCCTCTCTGCCAAGCCGGCGGCCAGCCCTAGGCCGAGTTGGGGAGGGACTCCCCTCCCTCCCTGGCGCGCCTAGCCCCTCCACCCATAAAAGGAGGGGCAGGGCCTCCTCCTTGAGACACACAAGTTTCTACCTCTAATCTCCGGTTTAGAGCCGTTTTGGTTTAGAGCTTCTAATTGCTTTAGCCTGCGGTTTAGAGCCTTCTAATTGGTGTGTCTAATCTCTAGACCACTAATAGCCCTCTCTCATAATCCACCATACTCGCTCCGGCTTAAGGCGAAGCCCTGCGGGATTTCCCCTCTACTTCCGGTACCACGCCGTTGTGCTGCCGGAATCGCGAGGAGAGTGCTACAACCTCCGCTGCCTGCTGGAACAAGGGAGAGGAAGGTCTTCGTCGAGTACCGAACGTGTGACCGACTGCGGGAGCGCTGCCGGAACGCAGCGCCGGAAGGATCGTCTACACGATCTTGAGATCGGGAAGAGTACGACTACATCATCCACGAGAATCCGCTCTCGTTAAACACTTTGGAATCTTCGAGGGTAAGTTATTCCATCGACTCGTTGCTACAATCTAGTAGATAGATCTTGGCTTGTTTGTTTGTATGCGATAGAAAATTTTTGTTTTCCATGCTACGAACCCCTACAGTGGTATCAGAGCCGTGTCTATATGTAGATCTGTTGCACGAGTAGAACACAATGGTCATTGTGGGCGTTGATGCTTTTATTGTCGATTACTTCTTGTGTACTTTGCATCTTGCGGTATGTTGGGATGAAGCGACCCGGGCTAACCTTACATGACATCGTTCATGAGACTTGCTCCACGCTTGACATGCAACTTGTATTGCATAAGTGGCTTTGCGGGTGCCTGTTTCTCCTAGCATAGTTAAGATCCAATTTACAACGGGTGATCAACAATGCTAGTATCAATGTTGTGGTTCTTGTTCGTAAGTTAGAACGACACTTATTGAAAGCCCCAAACCACGTAAAATATGCAAAGAAAGTAGAGGCGTCTAACTTTGTTTTGCAGGGGTGTGCAGTGATGTGATATGGCCATGATTGTGATTATATTTGATGTATGCAATGTTCCTTATTGTAAGTTGGCAACCGGCAGGAGCCATATGGTTGTCTTTAATTTATGTTAAGACCCGCGTGTCTATTCAAAGTAGTTGTAATAGTTGAAGCCGGTGGACGACAACCATGGAGAAGCGTCATTGACCTTGATGCAATGCCGGTGATGATGGAGATCATGTTCGTGCTTGAAGATGGAGATCGGAAGCACAAAGAAGAAAGGCCATATCATATCACATATTATTGAATTGCATGTGATGTTAATCCTTTATGCATCTTGTATTGCTTGTTAGACGACGGTAGCATTATAAGATGATCCCTCATGCACATCAATTTCAAGTCATAAAGTGTTCATCCTTAGTTAGCACCGTTGGTAAAGCTTGTTGTTTCGAAGCACCACGTGATAATCGGGTGTGTTAGATTCTGCAAGTGTATACAACGTGAGCAAGCCAGATTTGCTCATGCAGAAACTAAGGTTTGATCTTGACGAGCCTAGCATGTACAGACATGGTCTCGGAACACGGATCACCGAAAGGTAAAGCATGAATCATATAGTAGATATGATGAACATGTCGATTGTTCGCCATTGAAACTATGTCAACTCTCGTGATGATCGGTGTTGATATGGTGGATTTGGTTCGTGTGATCACTAAAACAATGTGAGGGATATTGTTTTGAGTGGGAGTTCACCTAGTTTAATTTTATTATTAATTTGAACTCAATTTGTCATAAACTTAGTCTAAACTATTGCAAATATGTTGTAGATCAATGGCAGCCCCTACCATCAATTTTAATGCGTTCCTAGAGAAAGAAAAGTTAAAAAACAATGGAAGCAACTTCGCGGATTGGTTCCGCAATTTGAGGATTGTCCTCACAGCTGGTAATTTGACCTATGTGCTGGATGCACCGCTGGGTGACCCACCTGCAGATGATGCTCCCGATGAAGTAAAGAATGTTTACCTCGCTCGGAAGAATCAGTACTCCATAGTTCAGTGTGCTATCTTGTATGGTTTGGAATCGGAGCTTCAGAAAAGGTTTGAGGATTCAGACCCATATGATATTGTCGAGGATCTCAAATTGATTTTTGAGACTCATGCGGCAATTGAAAGTTATGAAGCTTCTGAAAAATTCTTTAACTGCAAGATGGAAGAGGGCAGCTCCGTCAGTGAGCATGTGCTTAAGATGTCTGGGCACGCAAACAAACTTCAAAGCTTGGGTATTGTGATTCCTAATGCTTTGGGGATTTACCGTGTCCTCCAATCACTACCACCAAGTTACAAGAACTTTGTGATGAACTACAACATGCAGAACATGAACAAGACGTTGCCAGAACTCTTTGCCATGTTAAAATCTGCAGAAGTGGAGATTAAGAAAGAGCACCAAGTGTTGTTGGTCAATAAGACCACCAAATTCAAGAAAGGCAAGTCTAAGCAAAAGGGACACTTCAAGAAGGGTGGTAAGAAAGTTACCACGCCGGCGAAGAAGACCAAGGCTGGACCTAAGCCTGATACTGAGTGCTTTTACTGCAAGGGAGAAGGTCACTGGAAGCGGAATTGCCCAAAGTACTTGGCGGATTTGAAGAACGGCAACATCAAGAAGAAAGGTATATCTGATATACATGTTATTGATGTGTATCTCACTAGTACTCGTAGTAGTGCCTGGGTATTTGATACTGGTTCGGTTGCTCATATTTGTAACTCGAAACAGGTGCTGCAGAATAAACGGAAGCTAGCGAAGAACGAGGTGACGATGCGCGTGGGAAATGGATCAAAGGTTGATGTGATCGCGGTCGGCGCGCTACCCCTTCATCTACCATCGGGATTAGTTTTATACTTAAATAATTGTTATTTGGTGCCTGCGTTGAGCATGAACATTATATCAGGATCTTGTTTATTGCGAGACGGTTACTTGTTTAAGTCAGAGAATAATGGTTGTTCGATTTATATGAGTAATATGTTTTACGCACATGCACCTTTGATAGATGGTCTATTCTTATTGAATCTCGATAGTGGAAATACACATATCAACAACATTGAGGCTAAACGTTTGAAATCAAGCGATAATTCGACCTATATGTGGCACTGTCGTCTTGGTCACATTGGAGTGAAGCGTATGAAGAAACTCCATTCCGATGGACTTCTTGAATCACTTGATTTTGAATCACTTGAAAGATGCGAAGCATGTCTGATGGGAAAAATGACTAAGACTCCATTTTCTGGTATGATGGAGCGAGCTACGGACTTATTGGAAATCATACATACCGATGTGTGTGGTCCAATGAGTGTAGCATCGCGCGGTGGTTATCGTTATGTTCTTACCTTCACGGATGACTTGAGTAGATATGGGTATATCTATTTCATGAAACATAAGTCCGAAACTTTCGAGAAGTTTAAGGAGTTTCAAAGTGAGGTAGAGAATCAACGTAACAAGAAGATTAAATTTCTACGTTCTGATCGTGGAGGTGAATATCTAAGTTACGAGTTTGGCGAGCATTTGAAGAAATGCGGAATACTTTCACAATTGACACCGCCGGGAACACCACAGCGTAATGGTGTGTCCGAACGTCGTAATCGAACTCTCTTAGATATGGTTCGTTCTATGATGTCACTTACAGATTTACCGCTATCATTTTGGGGTTATGCATTAGAAACAGCCGCATTCACTTTAAATAGGGCACCATCGAAATCCGTTGAAACGACACCGTATGAATTATGGTTTGGGAAGAAACCTAAATTGTCGTTCCTTAAAGTTTGGGGGTGCGAAGCCTATGTAAAGAAGTTACAGCCGGACAAGCTTGAACCCAAAGCGGAAAAATGCGTCTTCATAGGATACCCGAAGGAAACTATTGGGTATACCTTCTATCATAGATCCGAAGGCAAAATCTTCGTTGCCAAGAATGGATCCTTTCTAGAGAAGGAATTTCTCTCGAAAGAAGTGACTGGAAGGAAAGTAGAACTCGACGAGGTTGTCGAACCTTCTCTCGAAATTACGAGTAGCGCAGCACCGGAAGAAGTTCCTGTGGTGCCTGCACCAATTAGAGAGGGAGCTAATGATGGTGATCATGAAACTTCGGTTGAAGTTGCTACAGAGCCTCGGAGGTCAACGAGAACTCGTACCACTCCAGATTGGTATGATCCCGTTATGAGTGTCATGTTGGTGGACAACACCGATGACCCCGAGACGTATGAGGAAGCGATGATGAGCCCAGATTCCAATAAATGGCAAGAAGCCATGAAATCCGAGATTGGATCCATGTACGAAAACCAAGTATGGACTTTGGTGGACTTACCGGATGGCCGAAAGGCTGTCGAGAACAAATGGATTTTCAAGAAGAAAACAGATGCTGATGGTAATGTTACTGTCTATAAAGCTCGACTTGTCGCAAAAGGGTTTCGACAAATTCAAGGAGTTGACTACGATGAGACTTTCTCACCGGTAGCGAAGCTAAAGTCTGTGAGGATTATGTTAGCAATCGCTGCATATTATGATTATGAGATATGGCAGATGGATGTCAAAACAGCATTCCTCAATGGAGATATTGATGAAGAGTTGTATATGATGCAACCCAAAGGTTTTGTCGATCCTAAAGATGCTAAAAAAGTATGCAAACTTCAACGGTCCATCTATGGATTGAAGCAAGCATCCCGAAGTTGGAATCAACGTTTTGATAAGGTAATCAAAAGTTTTGGTTTTATACAAACTTATGGAGAAGCTTGTATTTACAAGAAAGTGAGTGGGAGCTCTGTAGCATTCTTAATACTATATGTGGATGACATATTGTTGATTGGGAATGATGTAGACCTTCTTAATAGTGTCAAAGAATATTTGAATAATAGTTTTTCAATGAAGGATCTTGGCGAAGCAGCTTACATATTAGGCATAAAGATTTATAGAGATAGATCGAAACGCCAAATATCATTGTCACAGAGTACATATTTGGACAAAGTTCTAAAGAGGTTTGGAATGGAAGAAAGCAAGAAAGGGTTCTTGCCCATGTTGCCCAATACGACCTTGAGTAAAACTCAAAGTCCGACATCGGCAGAAGATAGAGAAAGGATGAGTAAGACTCCCTATGCATCAGCCATAGGATCTCTAATGTATGCCATGCTATGTACTAGACCCGACATTGCATATGCTGTTAGTCTAACTAGCAGATATCAAAGTGATCCAGGAGTGGATCATTGGACAGCGGTCAAAAACATCCTTAAGTACTTGAGAAGAACTAAGGATATGGTTCTTTCTTATGGAGGTGATGAACAGCTCGTTGTTAATGGTTACACCGATGCTAGTTGGAACACCGATCCGGATGATTCTAAATCACAATCTGGATACGTATTTATTTTGAATGGTGCAGCAGTTAGCTGGAGGAGTGCAAAGCAAAGCGTTGTGGCGAGATCTTCAACTGAATCGGAATACATGGCTGCTTCGGAGGCTTCTCAAGAAGCGATATGGATGAAAGAGTTCATTACAGAGCTGGGTGTGGTTCCTAGTGCGCTGGACCCAATGTCTATCTACTGTGATAACATGTGCGCCATAGCCAATGCGCAAGAACCAAGGTCACACAAGAAGCTGAAGCATATCAAGCTACGTTTTCACGCTATTCGAGAACATATCCAGGATGGGGATATAAAGATTTGCAAAGTACACACAGATCTGAATGTGGCGGATCCGTTGACTAAACCTCTCCCGAGGGCAAAACATGACCAACACCAAACTGCCATGGGTGTTCGGTATATTACCATGTAATCTAGATTAGATGACTCTAGTGCAAGTGGGAGACTGTTGGAGATATGCCCTAGAGGCAATAATAAATGTAGTTATTATTATATCTTTGTGTTTATGATAAATGTTTACATTCATGCTATAATAGTATTAACAAGAAAACATTAATACTTGTGTGACTTGTAAACTTAATTTGAAGTCCCTAGTATAGCCTCTATACTTCACTAGCTTGTTGGTTGATAAATGATTGTGGTTTCCCTATCATGAACATTGAGATGTTATCAACAACAAGATCATATCATTAGGAGAATGATATGGTGGACATACTCCTATAGATAAGCGTAGCATAAAGATCAAGTCATTTCAATAGTTCAATTGCTATATGCTTTCTGATACATAGTAACCTAATTCCTTCGACCATGAGATCATGCATATCACCTTTACCGGATGGATGCTTTGATGACATCAAACACCACACCGTAACTGGGTGGCTATAAAGGTGGCATTGAGTGTTCGGAAAGTATTGGTTGAGACACATGGATCAAGAGTGGGATTTGTCCATCCATATGACGGATAGATATTCTCTGGGCCCTCTCGGTGAAATGTCATCCAATTAGCTTGCAAGCATGTGACTGGATCACAAGGGATCACATATCACGGGAACGAGAAAAGAGTACTTATCAGTAACGAGGTTGAACTAGGTATGCAGAGATACCGACGATCATAACCTCGGATAAGTAACATATCGTGAGACAAAGGGAAATTGGTATCGTATGTAAGTGGTTCATTCGATCGCAAAGTAATCGTAGAAATATGTGGGAGCCATATGAATTTCCAGATTCCTCTATTGGTTATTGTTCGGAGAAGTGTCTCGATCATGTCCGCATAATTCACGAACCGTAGGGAGACACACTTAAGGATTCGATGTTGTTTTGAGTAGTTATGGTATTATGAGAAAGAGACCGAATGTTGTTCGGAGTCTCGGATGGGATCCGGGATATCACGAGGTGATCCGGAATGGTCCGGAGAATAAGATTCATATAAAGAAAGTCCCATTTCGGAGTTCGGAAATGATTCCGGTGAATGTTCTAGAAGGTTCCGGAATGTCCGGCACTCCGGGAGGGGGGGGGAGGGGTACATGAATGTGTCATTACTTATTGGAATGATTGCATCATGTACCAAGTGTTCTTGCTGTTCCAAATAAAGGATTAAGTTGAATCCTAAAACAGAAAAGTCAAATGTCCAGTTTGAAAGTCAAACGGCTAAAACAAGAAACTGTGGGAAACAAGCAAGAGGAGGTTGAAACCAACTTGGAGGAGGAGTTCCTCTCCTCCAAGCCGGCGGCCAGCCCTAGGCCGAGTTGGGGAGGGACTCCCCTCCCTCCCTGGCGCGCCTAGCCCCTCCACCCATAAAAGGAGGGGCAGGGCCTCCTCCTTGAGACACACAAGTTTCTACCTCTAATCTCCGGTTTAGAGCCGTTTTGGTTTAGAGCTTCTAATTGCTTTAGCCTGCAGTTTAGAGCCTTCTAATTGGTGTGTCTAATCTCTAGACCACTAATAGCCCTCTCTCATAATCCACCATACTCGCTCCGGCTTAAGGCGAAGCCCTGCGGGATTTCCCCTCTACTTTCGGTACCACGCCGTTGTGCTGCCGGAATCGCGAGGAGAGTGCTACAACCTCCGCTGCCTGCTGGAACAAGGGAGAGGAAGGTCTTCGTCGAGTACCGAACGTGTGACCGACTGCGGGAGCGCTGCCGGAACGCAGCGCCGGAAGGATCGTCTACACGATCTTGAGATCGGGGAGAGTACGACTACATCATCCACGAGAATCCGCTCTCGTTAAACACTTTGGAATCTTCGAGGGTAAGTTATTCCATCGACTCGTTGCTACAATCTAGTAGATAGATCTTGGCTTGTTTGTTTGTATGCGATAGAAAATTTTTGTTTTCCATGCTACGAACCCCTACACGAAGCCGTCGGCCTGAGAGGCCCCTTCAGCTGTAATCCATTTAGTGGACCTTGACAGGATGGCCGCGCATAGACCTGATGCATTTTGTGTACCATTTTTGCATGTATTTGCCTATGCTTCCGCCGAGGATTTTGCGTTTCCCTTTGGGCCTCTCGAGGAGAGGATCGTAGGCAACGCAACGGGTTTTGTAAATTCCAGGTACCGTGAGTGAGGTGACTTACAGCCGAAAACGGACCGTAAGTTCAGAGCTCGACACTTTAGGTCCTGAAGTTTCGGCCGCTAGAGAGGTGCCTCACGAGCCGCCCCGTGAGCCTCTCGAGGAGAGCACCGTGGGGCAAATGCTTATCCTTTTGGTCCCTCGAGGAGGAGGCCGCAGGTCTAGCACGAAGGTTTTTTGAAGGCCAGGAACCGTGGGTGAGGTGACTTATAGCCGAAAACGGGCCGTAAGTTCAGAGCTCGAACATTTAAGTTCTAAAGTTTTGGGCCGCTGGAGGGAAAGTGCCTCACGAGCCGCCCTGTGAGCCTCACGAGGAGAGCGCCGCGGGGTCAGGAACCATGGGTGAGGTGACTTACTGCCTGGGGCGGACCATAAGTTCAGAGCTCAACACTTTAGGTCCTGAAGTTTTGGGCCGCTGGCGGGAAAGTGCCTCACGAGCCGCCCTGTGAGCCTCACAAGGAGAGCGCCGCAGGGCCAGGAACCGTGGGTGAGGTGACTTACTACCCGGAGCGGACTGCAAGTTCAGAGCTCGACACTTTAGGTCCTAAAGTTTTGGGCCGCTGGAGGAAAAGTGCCTCACGAGCCACCCCATAAGCCTCTCGAGGAGAGTGTCGTGGGGCCTGTGCTCGCCCGTGAACCTCTCGAGGAGAGTATCGTGGGCACCACACATTGTGGCGTCTCTGCTCGGGGACGAATGTGCTCCGAACATGACACGTCTCCAGTGCTGACTCGTTTCGTTTATACATCATGCGAGGGTCTCAAGCACCGGGAATCGTGGGTGAGGTGACCTTTCACCGGAGATAGTCCGCAAGTTTAGAGCTTGACACTTTAGGCCCCAACATTGACGGGGGTGATCCGGTGATGGGCACCGTCCCAGCCCCCGCTTGTATGATGGATATACGAGAACATGGTGAGCACGTGGGAAGAAAGGAACACTCAGCAAACCAAATCAACTGATGAAGAGGCAGACAAAAACCAACAGCGGTTGCAATTGTTCCCCTTCCCGAGCACCCTACCCCCTTAGGGGCAAAAAAACGGCGTCCGATGGAGGGAAAAGGGGGCTGAGAGTCACCTTAGAAGGGCTTAAGCTAGGGCGTGGCATGCGCGTCCTGAGGGTGCGGGGGCGTCCTTTGCTCCAAGATCTCCATCGAGCGGCTAGGTTGCTGCCGCCTGAGGCTGCGGCCTCCCCCAGCCCCCGGACCTTTGCTTGGGCTACAGGTCCGAAGTCCTGAGGCGTCGAGGCCTACCGCGTTTGATGCCTTGTTCGTGCCTCTTGTTGTCGTACTCCTCCCTCACCTCCTTGAGTTTGACGCACTCGTCAGTGTCATGGCCTTGCCTCTGGTGAAAGGCGCAGTATAGGTGCGGTCTGGCCATGCCACTCGTGCCTTTCCTCGGGGGCGCTTCCTGGTGGCCTTTGTTGCGCGCTGGTCGGAACTTCCCTCCAGCTCCTCGGACGGGTTTGCCGACCCGTCTTGCCGCGGGCGAACAGGTTCCTAGCTTCCGCCTTGGCGCAGCGATTGGCTATCGCGAAGAGCTCGGCTACCGTGGACAGGTTCTCTCCATGGTGGACAATTTTGCCGAGCACCCGGGCATCGGTGACGCCCTCGGCGAAAGCTGCGATGACCTCGGCGTCGGTGGCCCTGCCAACCTTGATGAGGCTTTGGTCGAAGCGTTGCAAGTACTTGCGCAGGGTCTCGTCGGGCTCCTGGCGTACCCTCCTGAGGTCTTCACATGTGTATGGGGGTCTGTCCATGTCCCCGAACTTGGCGATGAAGAGGCCGCGGAGCTCGACCATGAGTTGATGGATCCCTCCAGGAGGTTCAGCAGCCAGGTGCACGCCTCAGCTCCAAGGCTCATGGGAACCCAGCTGGCGAGGACGCGGTCGTCTCCTCCTGCCGCATCGACGACCGTCGTGTAGAGCTGTAGGAACTCCGTAGGGTCGGTGGCGCCATCATACCGCGGGGGCATATCCGGCTTGAACTTGGGTGGCAACACCACCCTGCGGAGGTGCTCAACGAGCGCAGGGCAGCTGGAGCTACGGGTCTCTATGCCGCCGACGAGGGCCGCTCGGTTCTAGCGACCTACGGCCGTGATGGCATGGACGATTCGGGCTTCACGACCTCGGTGTCGCGCCAAGGTTACCCGGGCATCTTCCGCCGAGCGGGTGACCTCTACCCGGCTTGGGATCTGCCCGGGGTACGTTGCGCTCGACGGCTCCTCGCCTCCCGAGCCTGACGTGGAGAGGAGGTGGGGGTGCGCCGTGGGCTATTTCGCCCGCCTGTGCTTCGGATGCTGTGGGGTTGTCCCAGGTGACGTCCACCAGGTCCATGAGGCGCGCCCTCCATTCCTCTCTCGCATCCTCGGACGGTGAGTAGCGAAGAGCTCTTTCACCATGACGGGCCGCCTCCGGCGTGAGGGGGACGTGGCACACCTCGGGCGATGGAGTGTTCGAAGAAGAGTTCTCTCTGAGCGGCCTCGTGTAAGGGCGCGGAGAGAAGCTACCACTGGCTCCGGAGGGTGGTGAGGATGCGGGGGCGACACGACGCAAGCCCCCGGGCCTCCTCATCCCTTCCCGCCGGGAGCGGCTGTCGCGAGGCTTCCTGCGCGCAACCATGCTAGTGCTGCCGGCTGAGACCCACAGAATCACATCTCAGCTCCCTACCTGGTGCGCCAAATGTCGGAGATTGTGTCCCGCGAAGGAACTAGGGTCCAACGAGCCCTTGATTCGAGAGGGGGATGACCATACGATTCAAGGAATCCCGTCGACAGTGGCGACGACGGAGCAAGAGCACGACAGAGAGTGGACACAGGGTTTTTTTACTCAGATTCGGGACCCTCGTGAGGAGGTAAAGCCCCTACTCCTGCTTTGTTGTATTGCTCACGTGCTTCACAGGGGTACAATGGAGGTGATATGTCTAGGGTTTTAGAGCTCAGGGATCGACTCGTTCTAAGGTAGGAGAAGGGCTCCATATATAGCGGCGCCGAGCCTCTTCCCCCAATCTTAGGGGAGAAGGGTTACCACATTCCCGCCCAAAGGACTTTGGTCTGCCTTGTCTTCACGCGATCATCCGCCAGCTGTAGTGTTGAGGTCGCCGACGGCTGATCCCCTGCTCCAACGCGTCACCCCGGTCTCCTTGCACCAAAGTGGCAATGTCAGGCTCTGTGGCTTCCTAGCGTCACAATCCCACCTTTGCATCGCGGGGGCAGGCAGCATCTCGCTTTTCCGAGGTGGACTGGTTGTCGCTTGGACCGGCCGTTAGCGTGTCATCTTGTGGGGCACGCTTGGTGCTACCGATGCGTCCCTTCGTGATGCCTCGGCAGGAGGCCCTTGGCCCGTGGCGAGGCCGGTCTTGATGTCCGCCTAAGCTCCGTGCTCCTTCTTTCCTCCCGAGGGTCGCACTCCTCGCGAGGCCCCAATGGGCGCATCCGGCGGGCCTGGTAACTCGACAGGACGGGGTATCCCGGTGCCAATAGTCCGACAAGCAAAAAAACTTACTTTACTCAGTACAATCAATCATTTCTGGTCTAACAAACAAATGAACTATTATAAGATCTCATGCAAGATGGCTTAGCATAATTAACACGAGCAAACCCTCAAGCAACGGGCTGTGAACAATGAGCCATTGCATGTTCAAGATATAAGCAAAAAACAAATTCGAGTAAATCTCCCAAATAAAGGAAACACTATATTTCATCCTCCAGGAAACAAATGAAAAGGGAGCAAATTTATTGTTGTCAACAGTCTAAGAAAGATGGAATGTCATCAGAAAGTAGCGGCGCTTAATAGATAAGGATTCAACTGCTAATTAACAACCACTAGCAAGAGTTTTTTGCACATATTCTGCTCAAAAGAGTTATTCACAGATAACTGAATGGGGAAACACACCCAACACAAATGACCTACAAACGTCACAATAAAGAGTCTCCAACTCTACGAGCTACGTGGCAGAGGATTTTGTCGCGGTTGGGTGTGTTTCCCCATTCAGTATTTTGCCCCATCGTCGGGTTCCCTATCACCTACCTTGGAATTCCACTCACGATCCGCAAGCCCACGTCTGCGCAGATGGAGCCCCTGGTTGAGAAGATGGCCGCCAGATTGCCTTCATGGAAAGCACGCCTAATGCAGAAGCCTGGTAGGCTGGCCTTGATCAAGTCCGTCCTAGGTGCTATCCCCATTCACCAGCTGCTTATGGAAAGGATCGAGCGTGGTTTCCTCTGGAAAGGGAAGAGAGAGGCCAAAGGTGGCAACTGCCACGTCAATTGGCGCCTTGTCAGTAGGCCTACCAATCTGGGTGGCCTCGGGATTCAGGACATTCAGCTATCCTGCATCGCAATGCGTCTCCGATGGCTCTGGCTCAGCAAAACCGACAACACCCGGGCCTGGAGCGGCCTCGACATGCAGTTCACTGGCCCTGAGCAAGACCTGTTCTTCGCCTCCACCCACATTGAGCTAGGGAATGGCCTGACCGCACGCTTCTGGGAGGACCGCTGGATCAACGGATACTCTGTGCGTGAGATCGCACCGACCCTCTACACCTGCATCCCAAAAGGAAGGCGCAGCAGGAGGACGGTTGCTGACGGACTCGCTGGGAACAGTTGGGCCCGGGACATACAGGGGGTTTTGGGGTACCAGGAGGTGGGCGAATACCTGCAACTCTGGCAACGTATTCTGCCCACGGTGCTCACCGCTGACGAGGATAAATGGGTCTGGCGATGGACTGCTGATGGCGAGTACTCGGCAAAATCGGCATACCTGGCAGCTTTCCAAGGGTCCACTAGGTGTGCTGCTTGGAAGCTAATCTGGAAGACCTGGTCGCCTAACCGCGTCAAGTTCTTTCACTGGTTGGCAAATCTGGACCGCTGCTGGACGGCAGAGCGGCTCGCTAGGCGACAGCTACAGCACCACCCTAGGTGCATGGTCTGCGATCAGGCCATGGAGACAATGCACCACCTAATGATCACCTGCCCCTTCTCCAGGCAGATCTGGCAGGAGATCCTTGCTTGGCTGCGCTTGCCCTGCACCCCACCCCACGATGAACCCTCCCTCTTCGATTGGTGGACAGCGGCGACGCGGCAAACCCCCAAGCCAATGCACAAAGGCCTAGCCTCGGTCTCACTCCTGGTACCCTGGATGCTCTGGAAGCTCCGCAATGACTGCGTCTTTGAGCGTGCCCAGCCGCTCTCCCTGCCCCTGATCGCCAAGATCAAAGACGAAGCCTCGGCTTGGGTGCTGGCAGGAGCCAAGGGGCTTGGAATCCTATTACCGACGACTTGGGATGTACATTAAACAGTTCCGTTTGTACCTGGGTTGTAGACCTCCTCGGAGGGTTGTAACAAACTCTATCTTTGCAATATAATGAAACGCAAAGCTTTTGCGTTTTCTCAAAAAATAAAAAGTCTGCGCCCATCAATCGATGCAGAGGCCGGGGCGGATGCCTCCTTTCAGAAAGAAAAAATAACACAAATGACCTCATTGTTTATTTAGAAAAGCCTGACTTAGTTGTTTGAGAGTTCAGACGTATCTTGAGCAAGGTTCTTTAAGCACTAAGCGCTGAGCGAGCGTTTTGCCTCCGCCTTTCCCTTTTCTGAAGGATTAAAGTGCGAAGCACAATTAAGCACACACTTAAGTGCAATTAAGCGCTACGCATTTTGCCTCCGCTCAGCACTTAGGCGCGCTTAAGTGTGCGCTTAGGAGCGCTTAATCTAACAATGATCTGGAGATATAAAAACAAGAAAATGAAACACAGGCAGCTACAAAAATAAAATAGAGCATAAATGTATTGGGCGCTTTACCTTGAAACGAATTTTTCAGTCCATCTTCCTTCTTTAACTCCTTTTACCAGCATCCTGCATAACACCATGAGATGTTAAATACAGCAGAAGCATTATTGGGGATAATGTAACATGACGAGTTTTTAAGGCGTGTAGAGAGAACAGGGAATACAGAAGACGAACTCATTCTTCCGTGTCTTAAATCTTATGTCTCCAAAAGCTCGAGATACAGAGATGTCCCCACATATGCGTCCATCGAGAATCTACAAAAGTATGTTCGTTGTTAAAACAAGACTCACAACAGGAGTGAGACCAGTATGTTCAAGGCTTCAGGCACTGAACAGAGAGAGCTCAGCTTACAATACCAAACAGAGTATGCTAGATAATCCTAACTATTTTATCATCTATAAAGCAGCATAAAGATGGGACCCAAATGAAAAACACGGTGAGCATGGAAGTGACTACAACATATAAATTCTTACAGAAACAGTGTGACTTAATAAATAATCATTAACTTACAATGTGATGGCACTCCGTGGTAGAGAAAGGGAATTGATACAAGGGGCACCAAATGAATCAAACAATACACAACTATTTACAAGAGGGACCAAACAATATCAATACTGAGTATTTTTGTTGGAATATGAAGGAAATGCATATCCAAGCGGTATCCAATGGAAGAAGTAGAATGTTATTAAAGAAAGCATGCTGTGACCAAACCTGTGCCAACCAGGCTTTGTTTGCCATACGGTCCATCTATCGTAGACATAACTTCTTGATAAAGTCTTTTATGAAGAAAAAACTTCTTGATAAAGTACCTCAAACTTGTAGTGTACTGCCAAACCACAGACGTGCAACTTCCAACCAGATGCAGGAGGTTCCTAGATGTGCTAGATTTTTCGCAGGACATTTGTGTTGATTGTTGCCCATATTTGGAAAACAGATCGCAATTTATATGAAAACAGAAACATGTTTATTTGCATATGAGATCAAAGAGTTAAGAAATGTCATGGTAAGCTGCCCATATTAAGAGAGCACTGTGATACTTCTGAACGTACAAAAATAATAGTTCAACAAATACTGGGAGACTTGCACTTCTGTTATGTAACAATAAAAACAGTAGTCCAAATAAGGAAATTCGGCAGAACCATGGAAGAGAAAACACACCCATCCACCTGCTGCTCTAATCCGCTTGACCTCTTCAAGGGATGTTTTGTTGTTCCCGTATGGCCGATGAAAGTTGGTCAGAGATTGAGGTCTTCCGCCACGCGATACGACCTGCTAATCAACATCGAAGACAATCTTACCATCACCAAAGAAAAAAATCCTCACATAACCATCAATCCAGAGTTCACTTTAAATGTCACGGTGCTAAACATGATAACAAGATGATAGACAGGTAGAGGTAGGGGGAAATGCTACTACCAAGCAGGAGTCACCAATGTGCGAGACAACAAGGACATCTTTCCTCAGAAACAAGGCCGTGGCTGTGGCGCCAGATTCGTCTTCTTTGTCCATTTTCTCAAGCCTGTGAAGAAGCAACAACACAGATCGTAAGATGTCAAAACTCAAAACATCCATTGCTAGTATAAGCAGTGCGTAAGAAAATGAAAATTCCCTACATGTTACTGATAAGTAGCTCTACCACAGACAAAGGGTGTATTCCCTAAATGCCATTATTAGCGGTTTCGAATTCCCTCCACCCATTGTGGTAACCTCTAGTTAAAAGAGCTTCGTTAAGTCACATAGTCAGTTCTCAGAAAATATAAAGAAATAATACCTTCCATGAGAAATCATTGATCAAAGAATGAAAATAATAAAATGTCAAGATCTACCCCCTGAGCCCTTCGCAAGGGGACCTCCTTGCTCATCATGCTGACGGCGTGGTGGATTTGGTAGCTGAGGAATGCGGTGGTGTTTAACAACGCGGCACCTAACCTGGGTGGTCTTCTGGATACAATACGGTCTGAGGCTAGGACTTGGGCTGCTGCTGGAGCGATTGGCCTACGTGCCTTGATCCCCGCGGCCCCGTAGATCTAGTTGGTAGAGTTGTATGGGGTGTTGGCTCTCGATTAGCCGGTGTATATGTTGTACAGTACTCTCTTTTTCTATCAATGAATCAAAACGCAAGGCTTTTGCATTTCGCCGGTACAAATGTGTCATAGCATGTACAAGTGGTGTAGAGAGAATTAGTGTACACTGCATTAAATATGCAATAGAGGAGCAAAATGATCTTTCCATACATAATGGAGCCTGTACTAACAGGCAATTTATGGAATGGCATGAAGGAAACTCGGAACAATTTTTTTTACACAAAGAACTATTATCCAGTGGTTTGTAGGAAATAAGCCTTTTGTTAGCGATAACTCCGTGATGGCCTGCTGGCAAGTGGGATTCTCTCAATTAAAAGAAGTAAATGAAATCCTAGCCTGACCAGGTGGAGAGGTTGGCGTCCACAGTGGCAAAGGCACGCCTGATCGATTCCGTGATGGCTTCAAGATTCTTGGTGTTGAGCACTGCTCCACCATCCAACGCGGCCGCGCATTCCTTGTACAACTCGTCCCTGCAGCACCAAGAAAATTCCGGGTAAAGTGGCCGTGCAGCGTGCGAAATTGCAGTACAAGGAAGGAGATGATCGGCGCGTGCGCGTGCGTGCCTGAGGAACTGGACGGTGGAGAAGCCAGCGTGGCCGTCGAAAACTGCGGCGAAGGAGAAGCCGTGGAGCAGGGACTCGGGGCGGAGGACGACCTCGTCCTCCATCTCCTCACGGGCGCCCTGCAGCTTGGCGCTTCCCCACCGGATGGCCTCCAGCTCCGACGACGACGCAGAGCCCGCCGCCACGCTGCCCGCCGCTGTCGCCTGGCACCGCGTAGCGGAGGCAGCGACCCAGCCGCAGTACCGGAGCGCGCCGGCGCCGGCTGAGTGGGAGGCGAGCGGCAGCCGCGACACACGCGGGCTCAGCAGCGCCATACTAGTGGTGTGATTTTTTCTTTTTCTCGGGATATTTATTCGATTATTTGTCACGTTTGATTTTCTCTCCTGGAGTTTGGAGGGATAAGAGGCGAGCGGCACCGTGGATTTCCACTACTGGTTCCACTTCCACCTCGATCCTGAAATGCAATACCAGGTCACATCGCTTTCTTTTCACAAAGCTCCATGTACTTGTTTACTAGGCTAACGCACGGTCAAAAAAAAAAATATTTGACTATAAATTTGATCAACAAAATACGAATCATACGATTATAAAAATCATATTATTGGATTGATATATAAAAGATTTTTTAATGATATAATTTTTATGACATATGATTTCCATTTTGTTTATCAAATTTGTAGCCAAACATATTTCTTAAATTGCGTGTTAGCCCAATAAACCCGGGAGAAAGGGAGTATCTAGATCGCCGCCTCGAAACCGTTGTCAACATAAAAAAATATTTAATAGAAATATCTAGTCTATCTTGTTGAATAGAATAGTTTCGACACTTTAATAATCAAAATCGTCATAATTATAAGAAAATATAAAGAGCGTCTAGACCCTGGTCGAGTCGGTTTAGAGTCCTAAACTTGACACAAAAGTTGATTGTGTAACATTCTCGCAATTATAACGGCAGGCTCGACGACGTTGAGACTGAATCGAATATCGATGAATGGTGTAGTAGCTAGCCCCTTAGTGAAGATGTATGCAAATTGAGACGTAGTAGAAACACGAAGAATACGAACTTGTCCAAGAGCCACCTTCTCTCGAACAAAATTAATGTCTATCTCAATGTGTTTAGTTTGCCGACGTTGCACTAGATTTTCTGACATATAAATAGCTGAGATATTGTCACAATAAACAATAGTCGCTTGTTGAATAGGCCGACGGAGGTCCGTGAGCAGCTGGCGTAGCCATGCCGTTTCAGCAACTGCATGTTCCACGGGCAATATTCAGCCTCAGCCGACGAGCGAGAGACTATAACTTGTCTTTTAGAAGACCAAGAAACTAAACCGTTACCAAGAAAAACAAAAAATTCGGATGTGGATCGTCGAGTATCTGGACAACCAGCTCAGTCTGAATAAGCTGTCAACGAATTTGGTGAAGAAGAGTTTATATGTAAGCCATGGTCCAGTGTGCCTTTTAGGTAATGAAGAACACATTTGATATGATTATAGTGAGGGATACGAGGATCATGCATATGGAGACAAGCTTGTTGAACAGCGACGAGTAATTAATAGGTATTGGAGAGCACCAGTGAGACTAAGGTATAGAGTAGGATCAGAAAAATGTTCGGGGGCAGAAAAAAGTTTAGAAGATGTGTTAACAGGAATGTGAGAAGACTGACAATCGGTCATACCGGCACGGTTAAGCAAATCAAGAACATACTGAGAAAGAAAAAGTTCAGATGTGTCACAGTGAACAACAATGCCTAGAAAATGATGAAGAGAACTAAGACTAGTCATGAAGAATTCGTTGCGAAGAAGGGAAATAACATGATCTAGGAAAGGTTGGAAGGAGGCAGTAAGAACAATGTCATCAACATAAAGAAGGATGTAGGAAGCATTAGAGCTTTTATGATAGATAAAGAGAAAAGTGTCGCAAAAGAGATGGAGTAAACCCGATAGTTTTAATGAATGTAGAAAAACATTAAAACCAGGCACGGGGAGCTTGTTTGAGGTCATAGAGAGATTTTTAAAGGAGACACACATGATCGGGGTAGGAGGAATTTTCGAAACCTAAAGGATGTTCACAGTAGACAGTTTCATTGAGAAAACCATAAACAAAAGCGTTTTAACATCTAATTAGTGAATAGGCCAGGAGGAAGAGACGGCTAAATTGAGAACAATGCGGATGGTGCTAGGCTTGACGATAGGAGAGAAAGTTTCATCGTAGTTAATTCCTTATTGTTGAGAATATCCACGACATATCCAACGAGCCTTATAGCGGGCAAGAATGCCATCAGAGTGAAAATTTTGGCGAAAGACCCATTTTCCAGAGGCTATGTTGGAGTTGGATGGACGAGGCACAAGAGTCCAAGTATTATTTTCAATAAGAGCATTAAATTCAGCTTGCATGGCGGCAGCCCAATTGGAATCAAGAAGAGCAGATTTATAGGTTTTAGGGAGAGGGGACTGTTTTTGCTGCCGCGACAGGATCGACGGCAAACATTTCAGGAGACGTGAAATATGGAAAACGCACTGTAGAGAATGGAGAGATAGGTACAGAAGTAGAGGAGTCAATCCACTGAGCAAAGGGAAAAATATTTTCTGCAAAAGTGACATGACGAGAAATATGAACGTGATCTGAAACAAGATCGAGGCAACGATAGACCTTTGTGCTCGTCTGAAAAACCGAGATGGATGCAGGGAAAAGATCTAGAAAAAAGTTTGTTGGGAGTAGTAGCAGAAGAATTGAGAAAGCAAAGACAGCCAAAAATTCGAATGTTGGCATAATTAGGATGAGTTAAAATAGAGAATAGAAGGGTGTATTGTTGGAATTTGCTTTTAATGGTCAAATATTTAGGAGAAAAGTAGCCATACGCTTCGGCCCAACATTTTGAAGGCATGGAGGCATGGAGGAGAAGAGTTTTAAGGATGTCATTGATAGTCGTAAAGAACGTTTGGCTTTTCCGTTTTGATGAGAGGTGTAGGGACAAGAAAAACGAAGGAGAATACCATGTTGGAGAAAATAGTTCCTTATTTTGTAGTTGTCAAATTCGCGGCCATTATCACACTGAATAAAACGTATAGAGAGAAAGAAGTGTGTTTAGACATAACATTGAAAACTTAGAAAAAGAGAATGCATGTTAGATTTATTGTGCAAGGAAAAGGTCCAAACATAATAAGTGGAATCATCTAAAATAACCAGATAATACTTATAACCTCAAATACTCTCGACCGGATACGTCCATAAATCACAGTGTAGAAGTTCAAACGGAAAGGTATTAGTAGAGGTAGAAGAACTAAAGGGTAGACGACAAGACTCACACAATGAAGAATTATGGGTATCTCCATTACAATGAATTGAAAATTAACTAAGGATGGATGATAAAGCAGCACTATGGAGATGGCCAAGACGTCGGTGCCAAAGATCAATGTAAGCCACCATAGATGTTGGATCTGCAGCGGTCGGGGTACCACGGAGAGAGTATAAATCACCGGAGCTATTGAAGCGTGCAATCTCGGCCTGTCGTCGGATTGATGACATGTACGCCATAGGGGTCCTAAGGGCGTTGAGAAGATGGGGTGTGATTCGTACGGTGTTCCGGGAGCGGTGAGCATAAGTTTACCCAGGTTTAGATCCGACTGCGGTGATCGGATCCTACTCCTAGCAACCCACTAATATATCGGCGAAAGCCGGATGTTACAGCGAATTATAAGAGAGGTTCGCCTATGCGAGTTGGTTGTGGTTGTTGTAGAGATTGTGCCCTAAAGGCTCCCTCGGGTCCGGCTTATTGTAACATCCCAAAAATATTAAACTAGAATCATCAAACTCTAATCACCAAATTTAGGGTTAACAAAAACTTTTTCAATTAAAATATAAAAGCATTCATATGAGTGTGCATTAAAATTTGGATTCTTTTGAATTGCCATGGTTCTGTGTTTTTTTTGCTTGTAAAATGATTCTTAGGTGAAATAAACATCATCTAAACAATCCCCAAACTTTTCCCAAAGACAAACCAATCAAAGCAAACAAACTAAGTGAATGGTCACTTTGGCCAAATTAACTCCCATGCCTACTTTGGCTATCTCTAACTTTCATAACTTAACAGAAACTTGTTTGGATCTTTGCACCCCTTGAAAGTACTCATAACAAAGTACCAAGGCCCACTTTGTGATCATCCAAAAACATTTAAATGCACAGTTTAAAATTGAATCTATATCATATGGGAAGATCTCACTTTTTCAAAAATCACTCAAACAAGCTCAACTTTCAAAACCCAAGCATCTACAGACTCACCAGCACATGCCTAGCACACCCACCAAAAATCTTTTCAAAATTCAAAACTTGAATTCATGCGGCCATTTCATCAAACACCTTGCAGATACAAATCAAACAAAATTAAAACACTATAGTGTGCAGTGATTTTGGCCTAACTTGTTCCCTCTCTAGATACCACTAGCCTTAGTAGATCATCTAACGACCTTAACTAATCTCTATCACCACTGTAAGCTAGCCATTGTCATCAATGGTGAACAATCCGAGTGCACCATTGCCACCCCATAGTCGACAGCAAGCTACAAGCAGCACTAGCCTCGCCAACCTTGTCTGGGAGCAAGCTAGCACCCCACCGCCACAACCTGTCCCAGCCACGAGCGATGCCAGCCCCTGGACCACACGCTCAGACCATGCCAAGCCGCTCTGCAACCATGCCGAGAGCACGCCCCGTGCGCCACGCTCGACCAGCACCCACAGACCGCGCGCCGCCCTCGCCGCGTGCACGCGTGATCACCACCGTCCCAGCAACCCCACAGACACGCTCGTTCACCGCCGCGCGGACCACGCGCGCTGTGCGCCATTAAAACTTCCGTCGGGCACGCTCAGAGCACCGCAGCTTTTCGACCGATCAGCACCGCCCCACGCCTCGCCACCACCCCGTTGAGCTTCTCCAGGGAGCACAGCACCGCCCCCTACCGTCGCCCACGCCGATAGCCCTCTGTGCCGCCGACCACGACGAGCCCAGCTTGCGCCCGTCGGTCCCCTCTCGCCACTATAAATAGAGGCATCCCCCGCTCGAATTCTTCACACCACCTCACTCCCCTCACCTCACTGATCGTTCCACCCCATTCCCGGAGCAAGGCGAGCAGTGTGTCGCCGGAATTGCGCCGGAGCAGGCCGCCTCTGGAGAAGAAGGGCGCCGTCGATTTCGTCCACCCCGGGAGGAGCTGCCGGTACCAGGAGGTTCGCCATCGTCGACTTTGTCATTCACCCGCATCGCCGACCCTCGCCTGAGCCCCGGTGAGCCTCCCACGACCCCCACTGAGTCGCTAGGGTTCGAGCTCGCCGGTGACTAGTTCATCGTCGACGACGACCCTCAGCCTTTGATCTTACTTTTAATCCAACGCCCCACATCGCCCCGTACCGCTTCGCGTTTAATGAGTCGCTGACCAGTAGACCCCACCTGTCAGTTGCGTCCCGCGCCACGGAGTGACACTGGGCCGGCCCGTTAACCTTTCCCGCGCAGCCCACCTATTTGAATTTAGCTTTTCTATTTAAGTTCAAACATAGTTCTGTACCTAGTTTCAAAAATCAACCCAGCTCGATTCAGTGAACCAAATTGAATGAAACCAATTTTTTTAGAAAGATATTGAAATGCTTAATCCAAGCCCGTTGGATTCAAATCATTTGAATCTACAGATTAACCTTGGTAAAAATAACAAGGCAGAAGCTTTTCTGCATTCAAACATTTTTCAAAATTAAACCATAATAGCTTTTGAGTTGATTTCAACTCTCAAAAATCACATTTGATCATACCTTTCAGAATATATAAAAACATATGGGTTTACTTACAGAAATAATGTTCAAGTAATAAAAGAATGCCACATAAGCATTTCTAGTCATTTATTTTCATTTGAAATAAAAGGTTAAATCTTATTAAATTGTGACACCACTTTAAATCACATTCCCATGTACTGAAATATGTGGTGATGACATGTGTCAACATGATCCCATGTTTGGTTTGGAGAATATTAAATATTAAGTAGTTTTTCAATGAGTAGAAATTACTTTCCTAAAAATAAAATCAATAAGACAAATGCTTTAATCTTGTAATATTAGTGATGATGCTAGATCATCTATAGAACCCTTGTGTGTGATGATTGAAAGTAGTTAAGTATTGTTTGGTGATTGTGTACCTCGTATTTATTCATAGACGCTAGTACCAACCAAGGATACGAGGAGGAAGGAGGATACTACGAAGAAGAAACCAAGGAGAACTTCAACCACTGCTCTGCACAAGGAAAGCCTAATACTACTAGTTGATTGAGAAAGCTAACACTTGCAAGATACTCTACTTATGCAAGCTTATACTAATAATGATGCAAGCCTATACTGATACTGATGCAAGCAAATACTTGCTTGTTACCATGACCACTAGATGCCTTAAGCATATGTGATCATATCCACTCGATACCCAATCCTAGTTTTACTTGCAAGCTTTCTACTTTATTTATTTATCAAAGCTATTACTTAGAGTTTACTTGAGTAAATTGTAGATGTTAGAAAGATGATTGAAGGTTGCATAAAGAGCATAAAATTTGGCCTAAGCTAGATAATCTTGATGTCATCCTAAGGCATGAGATTGAACTTAGTTAAACTCCACTAGTTTACCACCCCTCATTAGTACTCACTCCCATTTGTAGATGCTAGTGCTAAGCATAAAACTTGATCAACTTTAGATGGGAATACTTGGTGGAAAAATGGTTATGAAAACCTTGGAATGATGGATCATTCTATTGAGATGTTTTGACATGTGTTTCCGAACACCAGATGATTTTGGTGATGAAAATGTTGAGGCATGAGCCTTAGCCCTTTATAAAACTGTTGGTTGTCTGGATGCGATACCATTCCAATTTTACCGTACAACCACAATACCCGAGAATTAGGTAGGGCTTGACTGGAAACTTATATACCTTAGTATTGGTTCCCTCACGGCCAAGGTCTGAGCTGAGGCTACCTTGTGAAGATTGTCCACCTGTGCAGTACCCAAGATGACAGTTGGTCATGGTTGGGAGGCCAAACTCACAGGAGAGGTGCTTATACTAGGGCGTGTAATTGAAAGGTTAGGATTGATTATCCGCATACTGAGTATGGTGAATTCAGGATTTGTTCCTGACGGATGTATCGAATGTTGTGGTGAAAGTGTACAGTCTCTGCAGAGTGTCAGACTATTCGAATAGCCGCGTCCGCGGTTATGGACAGTTGGAGTGGCCATACTGTTCCCCCGTTAGATGTTTTCAAAATGACTTGTGAAATGAATTGAGATTTTGACTTGACCACAACAGAGTTGTGATATGAAATACAAGTTCCCACTTAGGTGTTATAAAACTTCAACTAGCATTCTTTGCTTCGGAACTTAGTAGAGGTAAACCTGGCTTTTTGCAAAACAACCCTAGAGCTTAGTGTCCTATTACAAAAACCCCCTTCACTTCTTAGTATTAGTTTGCGAGTACTTAAAGAGTACTCATGGCTTTGTCCCTGGCTATTCCCGTGGCCAGACTATGAAGAGGAGTACCAGGAGGATGGACCCCAGGAAGGTTACGACAACTAGGATCATCTCACATCGTCAGCATTGCCTGTGACCCCGAAGATGGAGCTTCGCCAACGCTACCATTATTATTACGTTATTCCGCTGCTTGAGTTGTATTAAGAACTGGATCATGAGATCCTTATTTGTGTAAGACCTTATGTATGGTTTGTAATGGATGATGTACTGTGGTATCCAATTCTGTTATGTCTCGCAAAAATGGTAATCCTGGGATTGCGATGTATGGCATAACAGGCATCTGGGATTAAAAATCCGGGTGTTAACAAGTTGGTATCAGAGCCATCCTGACCATAGGAGACCCTAGTTAGACTGGGCATTTGAATCAAAAACTTAGTTTCAAAACCAAAGGAAGCAAATATTTACAAAAACTTATTTCCATTCTTATCACCTTGATTCTTTCATAAAAATTCATGTTCCTCAAGAACTCTTGCAAAATACATAAAATTTGACACACTTGATCACTCTACTAACTTACTCATCCTATATTCTTATAGATGGACGTGAAGTACAGCAAATTTTATCAGTTGGGGAATGGAGGAGACCTTATCTTTGAGCGGGATTTGGACAGCTTTCGGAACTTCTGGAGCGTCCGCACCCCGAGTTCTTCGGAGCTCAGCTCAATGATCGAGGAGGAGACGATCTGCAGTGGCTAATTGTTGCAAGTCTCCGAGGAAAGATTGAACCTCCCACTGCCGAGGGAATTCAGTTCACCTTAAGAGAGAACAACTGGCTCGATGGACTTGCCAGGGCCATGCAGGAAGCTCTTGCCCGTCTGTGTGGGCAGAGTATCAACCAGATCAAGGGTACCCGCTTTGAGTTTTGTCCAAGGCATGATGCTATGGGACAGCCACTAGAAGCCCCCTACCACCACAAGCTGAAGACTCAGTTAGACCACCTCAGCTTCATGATGTATGATCGTCAGCAGGAATTGGATAATTGTCGTGACTACTCCAACCACAAGTCCGCCATCATAAAGATGAAGGATCAGACCATCTCCATGCTAGCGAAGGATCGCAAGTCTCGCTGCCGTCAGCTCGACAAGAAGGAGCGCATCATTGCCCGTCTTCGCCACCGTATCTCGGATTTGGAGGAGACCATCCACGAGAGAGACATGCAGTTGGAGGAAAGAGAGAATGCCAGAGAGGATCTTCGTGGAGACCCCTACTCCTATCTCAGTGATGACGATGATTTTCTGGAGGATCAGGCTATGGACTTCTTCACCGATGAGGATGATTTCACCTTCATCGATGACGATGAGGATGATGAGGATGACGACTACACCGACTCTAAGGAGTAGTAGCACTTGAGCACTAGCATAGTGAGTTGTATTCGGTCCCACTGTATCGTAGTTTGCAGAATGGTTCTTAAAAGCATCTGTTTACCTTTGTTGTGGTGTGTGTTTGTATCGTGTGCTATGAATGAATGAATGAAAAGCAAGTTGCTAGAAAATCTGAGTCAAACTTTAAAAACTTTTCAAAGTCCCTGAACCTTAGAAATTTCCCTCTTTTCTCATGATCTATCTCAATCTTCAGATGCCACGCGGAGGAAGTAGTTCATCCCCGGACCCGATGTTGCAAATCCTGCAAATGTTGGTTTCTGACCGCGAAGCCGGAAGTGCCGAACGTCAAGCCAACCTAGCCACCCTTCAACAGATAGCTCAGCTAGCCCACAACAATCAAGTCCACGGAAACCAGGACAACCATGGATCTAAGCTCAAAAATTTCCAGAACACCAACCCACCTATTTTCACTAAGTCGGAAGAGCCCCTAGACGCCGATGATTGGCTGCAAACCATGGAAAATAACCTAGAAGTCGCCGGAGTGGAAGCCAACGAGAAAGTTCTGTTCGCCACCCACTATCTAGCCGGAGATGCAAGAGCATGGTGGAACAGCGTTCGTGCAATGAACGAAGGACAGATGATGACCTGGGAGGAATTCAAGGTCAAGTTCAGCAGAACCCATGTGCCACCGGGTTTAATCAAGATAATGAGAGACGAGTTCAGAGAACTTAAGTAAGGAAGGATGACCGTAGTGGAATACCGTGACAAATTCTTGTCATTATCTAGGTATGCCCCGGATGAGATCGATACCGAAGCCAAGAAGAAAGAGAGATTCCTGAATGGTTTGCATGATGAGATGCAGACTGTGTTAGTCAATGTCCCTTTTGTTGATATTGAAGCCCTTGTCGACTCTGCCATCCAGATGGAAGGAAAGATCAATCAAGCCAATTAGAACCACAAGCGTCGCATGATGCATCAGCCAGGAACCCATCAGACCCCAAAGTATCGCCCTAACCCATCTCCAGGATTTGCCCCAAGAACTAACAAACCCCCGATGAACCGTTCGACCTATCCCTACCGTGGAAACCCGAGGCCCGGAGGAAATCACAACAACCCCGGCAACTCTAACAATTTCAATCGTGCACCACCCAAGTTCAACAACAACTATGCGACCGCCAACACCAACACTGCCCCGAGGACTAGAAGCAATGTTGTGCCTGTTGCAACAAAGGACAAGTTGCAAGTGACTTGTTATGACTATGTAAATAAGGGTCACTACTCCAACGAGTGCCCCAACAAGAAGAATGCTGCAGCCCCCAATGCAAATGCCCCAGCTCAGCAGCAGCGTCGTGTTCAACCCGGAAGAAGATTTGCCCCAGGGAATTCACTCAACCGCAACAGCCCTCTTTTTCTCATGCATGCTGAAGAAGCTCAGGAAGTGCCAGACGTCGTGCTAGGTATGTTTTTTATTAATTCAGTACTTGCTAGAGTGTTGTTTGATTCTGGTGCATTGCATTCATTTTCACCAAAGAATTTGCCTGCACTAGTAAGATTGAACCAACAAAACTGAAGCATGTTATGATTGTTCAAATCCCCGGTTCAACCACCAAAGCTAGGCAAATTTGCAAAGTCGTCCCCATCCAAATCCATGGCATAGATTTTTATGCTAATCTGATAGTACTCGGAACTAAAGGTTTGGAAGTAGTACTAGGAATGGATTGGATGTCCAAACATAAAGGATTAATTGACTGTGCCAAGAAAGCCATAACCATGACCAGTACAGCCGGAATATCAGTCGAGCATATATCTGAAACCTTACCTCGTCAATTCAAGTGCAACAAGAGTATAGCCCAACCAACCATTGACCAAGTCCGGATAGTCTGTGAATACCCCGATGTATTTCTAGATGTTTTGCCCGGTATGCCCCTAGATCGGGATATCGAGTTTATCATTGAACTAATCCCTGGAACAGGACCCATAGCCCACAGACCCTATAGTATGAACCCGTCTGAACTAGAAGAACTGAAGAAGCAACTGGATTCCATGTTGGAAATTGGATTGATTCAACCAAGTGTGTCGCCATGGAGATCACCTGTCTTATTTGTGGACAAGAAGGATGGAGGTAACCGTTTGTGTACGGATTATCAGAAGTTGAATGATGTCACCATCAAGAACAAGTACCCATTGCCTAAGATAGAAGATTTGTTTGATCAGTTGACCGGTGCCAAAGTGTTTTCTAAGATTGATCTTAGAACAGGCTATCATCAACTCAAGATTCGTGCAGAGGATATTCCCAAGACTGCCTTTACCACCAGATATGGATTATACGAGTATACTGTCATGTCTTTTGGATTAACCAATGCCCCTGCTTATTTCATGAATCTCATGAATAAGATTTTTATGGACTTCCTGGATAAGTTTGTCATTGTTTTCATCGATGACATTCTGATTTATTCCAAATCGGAAGAATAACATGAGCTACACCTAAGGACCATTCTTGGAACCCTTAGAGAGCATCAGTTGTATGCCAAGTTTAGCAAATGTGAATTCTGGTTACAGGAGGTAGGATTCCTCGGCCATATTGTATCAGCCGGAAGAATTACCGTTGACCCTGCAAAGGTGAAAGATGTCGAAGATTGGCAAGCCCCAACCACTCAAACCCAAGTTTGTGCATTTCTCGGATTGGTGGGATACTACCGCAAGTTCGTAGAAGGATTCTCGAGTATCGCCAGACCCATGACCCAATTGCTGAAGAAAGACAAGAAGTTTGAATGGACGGACAAATGTGAAACGAGTTTTCAAGAACTCGAGGATATTGATTTCAGCCCCAATCTTAATCATGTCGAATATCACGAAGCCTTTCGACGTGTATTGTGATGCATCCAAGATCGGTCTCGGATGTGTGCTAATGCAAGAAGGCAAAGTTATATCTTATCTATCCCGACAACTGAAACAACATGAGCAAAATTACCCAACCCATGACCTCGGACTCGCAGCCGTAGTTCTAGCCCTGAAGACATGGAGACATTACCTGATGGGAAATCGTTGTGAGATTTATTCGGATCACAAGAGCCTGAAGTATATATTCACTCAGAAGGAGTTGAATATGAGACAAAGAAGATGTATTGAGCTAATCAAGGATTATGATCTGGACATTCACTATCACTCCGGTAAAGCCAACGTGGTAGCAGATGCCCTTAGCAGATTGCCGTGCCGCTTGAACTCCATGATTTTGAAGGAGCAACCAAGCTTGAACAAAGAGATGGAAGATTTTCGAATGGAATTAGTGAGTGAAGGATTTTTGGCTAGCATAGAACTTCAAACCACTTTGATCAGCCAGATCAAAGAGGCGCAGAAAGGAAATGCTAGTATCGACGGAATCAAGCGTCTCATCGGTACAGGCAAAGTACCCGGATTCACCGAAGACGAAGAAGGAGTTCTGTGGTACAAAGGACGCCTTTGTGTACCAGCAGATTCTGAGTTGAAAGAAGTTATTCTGAAGGAAGCTCATGATACTCTTTATTCTATCCACCCCGGAGGAACTAAGATGTATCAAGATTTGAAGGAGCAATTTTGGTGGCATAAGATGAAGAGAGAAATCGGAAGCTATATCGCCAAGTGTGATATATGTCAGCGAGTCAAGGGAGGACATCAAAGACCCGCTGTATTGTTTCAACCCTTGCAGATTCCGGAATGGAAATGGGATTCCGTTGGAATTGACTTTATCACTGGATTGCCTACTTCTAGTAGGGGAAAGCATTCATATGAGTGTGCATTAAAATTTGGATTCTTTTGAATTGCCATGGTTCTGTGTTTCTTTGCTTGTAAAATGATTCTTAGGTGAAATAAACATCATCTAAACAATCCCCAAACTTTTCCCAAAGACAAACCAATCAAAGCAAACAAACTAAGTGAATGGTCACTTTGGCCAAATTAACTCCCATGCCTACTTTGGCTATCTCTAACTTTCAGAACTTAACAGAAACTTGTTTGGATCTTTGCACCCCTTGATAGTACTCATAACAAAGTACCAAGGCCCACTTTGTGATCATCCAAAAACATTTAAATGCATAGTTTAAATGACAGTTTAAAATTGAATCTATATCATATGGGAAGATCTCACTTTTTCAAAAACCACTCAAACAAGCTCAACTTTCAAAACCCAAGCATCTACAGACTCACCGGAACATGCCTAGCACACCCACCAAAAATCTTTTTAAAATTCAAAACTTGAATTCATGCGGCCATTTCATCAAACACCTTGCAGATACAAATCAAACAAAATCAAAACACTATAGTGTGCAGTGATTCTGGCCTAACTTGTTCCCTCTCTGGACACCACTAGCCTTAGTAGATCATCTAACGACCTTAACTAATCTCTAGCACCACTATAAGCTAGCCATTGTCATCAATGGTGAACAACCCGAGTGCACCAATACCACCCCATAGTCCACAGCAAGCTACAAGCAGCACTAGCCTCGCCAACCTTGTCTGGGAGCAAGCTAGCACCCCACCGCCACTCCATGTCCCAGCCGCTAGCGCTGCCAGCCCCTGTACCACACACACAGACCATGCCAAGCCGCTCTGCAACCATGCCGAGAGCGCGCCCCGTGCGCCACGCTCGACCAGCACCCACAGACCGTGCGCCACCCTCGCCATATGCACGCATGATCACCACCGTCCCAGCAATCCCGCAGACATGCTCGTTCTCCGCCGCGCGGACCACACGCGTTGTGTGCCATTAAAACTTCTGTCGGGCATGCTTAGAGCACCGCAGCGTTCCGACCGATCAGCACCGCCCCACGCCTCGCCACCACCCCGTTGAGCTTCGCCAGGGAGCACAACACCGCCCCTACCGTCGCCCACACCGATATCCCTCTGTGCCATCGACCACGACGAGCCCAGCTTGCGCCCGTCGGTCCCCTCTCGCCACTATAAATAGAGGCATCCCCCGCTCGAATTCTTCACACCACCTCACTCCCCTCACCTCACTGATTGTTCCACCCCATTCCCGGAGGAAGGCGAGCAGTGCGTCGCCGGAATTGCGCTGGAGTAGGCCGCCTCTGGAGAAGAAGGGCGCCGTCGATTTCATCCACCCCAGGAGGAGCCGCCGGTACCAGGAGGTTCGCCGTTGTCGACTTTGTCGTTCGCCCGTATCGCCGACCCTCGCCTGAGCCCCGGTGAGCCTCCCACGACCCCCACTGAGCCGCTAGGGTTCGAGCTCGCCGGTGACTAGTTCATCGTCGACGACGACCCTCAGCCGTTGATCTTACTTCTAATCCAACGCCCCACATCGCCCTGTACCGCTTCGCGTTTAATGAGTCGCTGACCAGTAGACCCCCCTGTCAGTTGCGCCCCGCGCCACGGAGTGACACTGGGCCGGCCCGCTAACCTTTCCCGCGCAGCCCACCTATTTGAATTTAGCCTTTTCTATTTAAGTTGAAACATAGTTCTGTACCTAGTTTCAAAAATCAACCCAGGTCGATTCAGTGAACCAAATTGAATGAAACCAATTTTGTTAGAAAGATATTGTAATGCTTAATCCAAGACCGTTGGATTCAAATCATTTGAATCTATAGATTAACCTTGGTAAAAATAACAAGGCAGAAGCTTTTCTGCATTCAAACATTTTTCAAAATTAAACCATAATAGCTTTTGAGTTGATTCCAACTCTCAAAAATCACATTTGATCATACCTTTCAGAATATATAAAAACATATGGGTTAATGTTCAAGTAATAAAAGAATGCCACATAGGCATTTCTAGTCATTTATTTTCATTTGAAATAAAAGGTTAAATCTTATTACATTGTGACACCACTTTAAATCACATTCCCATGTACTGAAATATGTGGTGATGACATGTGTCAACATGATCCCATGTTTGGTTTGGATAATATTAAATCTTAAGTAGTTTTTCAATGAGTAGAAATTACTTTCCTAAAAATAAAATTAATAAGACAAATGCTTTAATCTTGTAATATTAGTGATGATGCTATATCATCTATAGAACCCTTGTGTGTGATGATTGAAAGTAGTTAAGTGTTGTTTGGTGATTGTGTACCTCGTATTTATTCATAGATGCTAGTACCAACCAAGGATACGAGGAGGAAGGAGGATACTACGAAGAAGAAACCGAGGAGAACTTTAACCACTGCTCTGCACAAGGCAAGACTAATACTACTAGTTGATTAAGCAAGCTAACACTTGCAAGATACTCTACTTATGCAATCTTATACTAATAATGATGCAAGCCTATACTGATACTGATGCAAGCAAATACTTTCTTGTTACCATGACCACTAGATGCCTTAAGCATATGTGATCATATCCACTCGATACCCAATCCTAGTTTTACTTGCAAGCTTTCTACTTTACTTATTTATCAAAGCTATTACTTAGAGTTTACTTGAGTAAATTGTAGATGTTAGAAATATGATTGAAGTTTGCATAAAGAGCATAAAATTTGGCCTAAGATAGATAATCTTGATGTCATCCTAAGGCATGAGATTGAACTTAGTTAAACTCCACTAGTTTACCACCCCTCATTAGTACTCACTCCCATTTGTAGATGCTAGTGCTAAGCATAAAACTTGATCAACTTTAGATGGGAATACTTGGTGGAAAAATGATTATGAAAACCTTGGAATGATGGATCATTCTATTGAGATGTTTTGACATGTGTTTCCGAACACCAGATGATTTTGGTGATGAAAATGTTGAGGCATGAGCCTTAGCCCTTTATAAAACTGATGGTTGTCTGGATGCGATATCATTCCAATTTTACCGTACAACCACAATACCCGAGAATTGGGTAGGCTTGACTGGAAACTTATATACCTTAGTATTGGTTCCCTCACGGCCAAGGTCTGAGCTGAGGCTACCTTGTGAAGATTGTCCACCTGTGCAGTACCCAAGATGACAGTTCGTCATGGTTGGGAGGCCAAACTCACAGGAGAGGTGCTTATACTAGGGCGTGTAATTGAAAGGTTAGGATTGATTATCCGCATACTGAGTATGGTGAATTCAGGATTTGTTCCTGACAGATGTATCGAATGTTGTGGTGAAAGTGTACAATCTCTGCAGAGTGTCAAACTATTCCAATAGCCGCGTCCGCGGTTATGGACAATTGGAGTGTCCATACTGTTACCCCGTCAGATGTTTTCAAAATGACTTGTGAAATGAATTGAGATTTTGACTTGACCACAACAGAGTTGTGATATGAAATACAAGTTCCCACTTAGGTGTTATAAAACTTCAACTAGCATTCTTTGCTTCAGAACTTAGTAGAGGTAAACCTGGCTTTTTGCAAAACAACCCTAGAGCTTAGTGTCCTATTACAAAACCCCCCTTCACTTGTTAGTATTAGTTTGCGAGTACTTAAAAAGTACTCATGGCTTTGTACCTGGCTATTCCCGTGTCCAGACTATGAAGAGGAGTACCAGGAGGATGGACCCCAGGAAGGTTACGACAACTAGGATCATATCCCATCGTCAGCATTGCCTGTGACCCCAAAGATGGAGCTTCGCCTGCGTTACCGTTATTATTACGTTATTCCGCTGCTTGAGTTGTATTAAGAACTGGATCATGAGATCCTTATTTGTGTAAGACCTTATGTATGGTTTGTAATGGATGATGTACTGTGGTATCCAATTCTGTTATGTCTCGCAAAAATGGTAATCCTGGGATTGCGATGTATGGCATAACAGGCATCTGGGATTAAAAATCCGGGTGTTGACACTTATAAAGGTGCCAGGACCTATGGTTATAGGAGAGACCTATCCGGCTACGTTACAGAGTCGATAACTAAGTATAGTTTGGACTACAAGTAATACTATAGGCCTAAGTCGGTAATTCTTCTGGGCCTTATCGTAGTCGGAATTGACTTCTCCTCTTTCTCTGACTGGGCCGCTCGTGAAGCAAAGCTCTAACTCGTTGGTGGGCCACCCTGGTTAGCAAGTCCTGTGGGTATACCCAGAAAGTATATCCCCAACAGTAGCCCCAGAAGTCTACAAGATCCAAAGTCGGATAAGTCGTCTAGCTTGATGGTTTCTTCATCTTGAGAATCTTGCAGGATTTCCAAAAGCTTCATTCAATAGTGTAGGATTCCGAATCTCATCTGAGTCGGATATGTCTCCTTGACTTCAGTCATTTCCTTGCTCGATTCAAACATGAGCCGGATTTTAAATAGTAGTGTCTGCCTAACAACCTTTCAGGTCACGTCCTATCACTAACAATTATCCTGTCATCCCGACCATTGGTGGGTCCATGCTACACAAAACCAGAGCAACATTTCAATGCACGTGCGAAAATCGAGGGGGCGGAGGCGTCACGAGGAAGCCTTCGCTTTCTCTCTCCCATACGCGTGGCACAAATCGCACGAATCCAGCGTGAATCTTAGCACAGAGGTTATTAAGTTAGAGATTTATTCTCTCCTCGATTCATTCCTAGTCGTTTATCAGTGTCTCCTTGTACTCCTCGAGTTCTTCGCGTCTCTCTCTCCACCGCACCCAAAAAACACCCTAGCGCCACCAATTTTTGACATTTGCTCCAGCGGCATACTTTTCTTACGCAAATAGAAAGTGCGAACAAAGTAGTCAACTTACTGAATCACCAGTGCTCTCATCTTTGTCTTTTGAAGTGTTCTCATCTTTGTTCTTCGTTCCAACCAATGCCTCAAGGCAAATCTCTAGTATTGGTATCGGGGGCCGGTGTCTAGGGATGAGATGCCGGAAGCGACGTCGAGCTCTAGTACGAGAATGGCGATGGTGATGGACGACAGGAAATCGCGGGGCCTCTAGGTTCCCAGTGCCATGGAATATTCCAAGCTCCATCACATGGAGTACGATGGCTATCTCGCCACCGGCGCATCGCAGAGCGGCTTTGGAGATGCCATTCCAGCACCCCGCGATGGCAAGCGAGTCCTATTTGGGACACACGTTGATCGCGGCCTCAGCTTCCCACCGTCGGAGTTCTTCACCAGGCACTCCAATACTACGGTGTGCAACTTCATAATCTCCCCCTAATTATTTACTTGAGCTTAGCACTCACGCAACTCTTAGTGAGGAATTTCTAGGCATTAGGCCAAATCTTACTCTCTTCCGGTACTATTATGGTACTCGGAAGAATTCCATTAGTGCCGGAGTTCCTTACATCACTGGCACTCTTAGCCTAGTTCTTAGGAGAGAACATGTCTATCCTAGGATTAACACTAGTGAGTCGGTAAAAAGATGCTGGAACATTCTTTTGTCACAAAGATATTCTGGTTCCTCAAAAGACGGAAGGTCTTCCGGCTTTTGTCGACTGTGCTGCTCCGCACAAGGAATCATGGGACACAGAGGCGCCAGAATTATCCGAAGACTTGATCCTCGCCAAGAGGCAGATTGAAGTTTTTATGAAGCATCAGGGTCTCTACGGATCCAACTTGATCCACTGCTGGATGGATCGTCGGATTCAGCCACTATAGTATCGCGGCGAATGCCTGATGCACACGGTCACCGGAGACCGGAAGGACGACATGAAGGTCTGTTCGACTCGCATTGCTGCGAAGGACTACAAGACCCGAATGCAGTATTTGATCAAGGAGAGGGTGAATAAGAATATCCTCGAAGTCTCCATGAAGATGTATACAGCCGACCGACCTCTGAATCCGATAAAATTTTCGACTTTGTCTTTTACTTTTGCTCTTCATCCCATCATCCGACTTTAGTTGTGCTGACGTTTTATATATTTTCAGCTTGATAAACTTTCCAAGTCTGAGCTTGCCCCTCTTGAGGGCTATCCTCTAGAAGACTCGGAGGAGACAAAGGACGATGAGGTGAAGGAAGTTCCTGGCCTTGCTTCCAAGAAGCGCAAGGCCAAGGAAGTTGTTGTTACTGCTGGCGCACAAGTGCTACCAGTGGTTAAAAATTAAGTACCTTATAACCTCCAATACTTGTTTGTTATTCCTTTCGAGTCACATCTCACATATGTTCTTTATGTGATTTAGAAATAAATCTGTTTTGAAGAGAAAGTCCAAGCCAGAGAGCAAGCCCCAGCCGTGCCTCCTCCAACTCCGACCAGCACCCAGACTTTAGCACCGGAGGCTCCTTCCTCTTCGGGCGCTGGTTCCACCATTCTCGACGATACCACGACCTCACAAGTACTACTGGTAGCTAGGCATCTGACAAGGGTGAACCTGATAAGGGTAATGATCCCATGGTTATGTCGCCAGGAAGGATGGATAAAATTGCCAGCTCTGCCGCTTCCGGACTAAAGTGGAAACAGAAGGAGGAGATTCTCAAGCTGGCGCAAACCTGCCTTGAGAAGCAAGTCCTTACTCTAGAAGCAGCAAGCCAGGAGACAGAGGATGTCAATCTGGAAATCCTCCTAGATCAAATCCAAGTCCGTGATCAAAAGATCGAAGCTAGAGAGATTCCAGCGACAACTGCTTGTCCTCTATCCCTTACTGAGAAGGTCTTCCACAACACGAAGATCGGATTTGAGAAGCTGTACTTGGAGGACATTGTAAGTTTTCTGACTATCATTTTGTAGTATTTTATTATTATATCATCTAGCCCCCAAGCATAAAGTCAGATAAAGATCATAGCATAAGATCTGAGTTGATGCTTATAGGATGCAAAAGAACAATATAGTGTAGCCCCCAAGGCTTGTGCTGGAATTTAACTTAGTTAAAGTTATAGCCCGAGTCTTAGTAGCTGTTTGACGGTATTCCGTCTTTAACTTATAGAAAGTTACATCTTACAACTAGGAATTGCTCAAGAATATATGCAATAAGCACAAAGAAATCAAAGCTTTGCGACAAATTCCAAGTTACAGATCGAGAAGGACGAAGAAGGTAAACAATTATGGCTCTCAACCATACTTATTTTCATAGTCAAATATTTATTCCGACTGATATTTTGTCCTTTGCAGAATTGTTGCAACAATCCAGCAAGATGGTGGAGGAGGCCGAGAACTTCAAGGTCTGCCAGATGGAGAATGCTAAACTGCACGAGGAGCTAAAAAATCTTAAGGATGAAGACGAGAAATCCGTGAATAGCCTCCTCTAGTCGAGCAATATGCAGACCGAGAGGCTCACAAAATTGGTGGCCCTCCGAGATCAACAACTTGATAGTTTGAAGAAAGATTTTGAGAACTATAAGGATCTTGCCCAAGCCTCCGGAGTACAACTAGGGAATCTCCAAGAGGAGCAATCCCAGTGGAACGACTTCGTGCTAGGTAATGTTTCCGACAGTTTATTTCCTCTTTGCTTTCCGGCGTTTCTTTTGTCAGATTTTTGATTTTTTGTTCTTTCCTATATCCTTTGCATATTTCCGATTCCCCTACCTCCGACTCTCGTTCCGAGCGTATCAAGTCACTCAGAGATGTTCTTTTCGACTTCCGCCAGACCCTTGAAGAGGCTAGCGAGTCAGCGAATCTTTCTGACCTGCATAATTTGCCAGTGCTCGAAGTGAGAGATAGAGCGAAGGAAATTTCTAAGATTATCAAATATTGGAAGATCTCGTATGCCCAGACTGCTACACAGACTGCCCTCACTATGGTGATGAGCCACCACAGTGAGATACAAATCTGGCACGTCACCAAGGGCATCGCCGACGAAGACGATGAGGGTAAACCGCAAGACATCAAGGCCATCCAAGAATCTTGCGCGGGTTATGCTTGTCGCGTGGTGGAGATGAATAATTATTCAACACCATTCTTCCAGTCAGTCATCGTTCCTCCTTTGCCGAAAGAACCAGAAGATATCCTCATCGATGATGAAGAAACTTCTAAGTCTCCCGAGCAAGATGGCGATGATATCGACTGCAATGCCCCCAAGTCTCCACACCACCAGCTGAATCTGCAGCATCAAAACATTTGATGCATTATCCTGAAACTTTCATATGGCTTGTAATGATGGGCACTATATTTTGAATTTTTATGTGTGCTGGTATGTAAGAACTCATGCTTTACTACTTAGCACTTTTTTGTATATATTTGATGTGTGTGCTCGAAAATTTCTTAAGCACTTTGTGTTTACACTTATCATTTTATCTGTCTCTCTGCCTCGTCCCTTTCATGAGCTGGCCAACCTTTAGCACGGAAACTTTGCCGAGTCAATAGAGCGCAATTGCTAAACCAGTTTAAACTTGGAAACAAAGTCAGCTTCCAGTACAAACAATTCATTACTCGGAAAATGCTCACGTCTAAGCAATCATATAAAAAACCAAAGTATAAACATAAAATGAGATTTACACCCTAATGTAACATTTTTATAGATATTCAATAATCATAACCAAAACGAACATGAGCATAAAATACTTTCAAGCATCATGGGATTTTTGAAATTGACATTCTCTTACCCACCCTTGAGGTGATGACCACGGCGGAAGGAAAATCCGGATCTACTCTGTCTGCAGAGGCGGAAGAGTTCAAGATCCCGGAAAACCCTAAACCCACCCAGCCCGCTCCAGTAGTCGAAGAAGTTGGTGGAAGAAAAATCCGAATCTGATCTCCCTGTTGAGATCGGGTACACAAATAAGGAGTATATTCGCTTCGGATCCGGTTCTACCGACGCCGGAGTAGAAAAACACTCTTGAGGCATAGGATAAATCAGATGATGAAGTACCCTACATTGACTATGAAGCAATCATTGAGATCAAGCAGAGCTTTGAAGAAGCAGAGGTAGAAACCCAACTGTTCTGTTACCTCAAGTCTATGAAGAAAAATAAGCATTGCTTTTTACACTACATTGGCTCTAGATCCAACTTTGTCGATGCTGGAGCCAATAACAACTCAGTTCTTGATACAATAAGAGAAAATATTGACTTTCCTGCTTCCCCTCAGGAATCACTGATGTTGCAGGAAATCCGAGACTTCGAGAAGGAGATGGAAGCGTACGAAGAGGAGTACACCTCCAAGCCAGTGGAAGGTGAGCCGAAGAACCCTTCGAGTCCGTATGATAGCATGGACGGAGGCTACACCTTGCAAGATGACATGGACACCGGATATTCGTCTGAGGTCAAGAAGCCAACCATGACAGAAAGTACCAATGGAAGCTTATATCCCGGCACGGGACCAAAAGTCGACTTTGCCACCGGTACGCACGTAAAGGCAACTGGGCGGTCAAAGAAGAAGAAGAAGAACAAAAACCCGACACCAGCAGAGCCGGTAGAGGAAGCCAACGAGGAAGAAGTTGACGAAGAGATCGAGATGGAGAACTAGGACGGAGATCCGGTTAATCCCACACCGATCGATCCTCCTGTTGATGGGCACGTTGTCACCAAGGGTGCACGTGAAATCTATGCATACGCACTCACGATACTAATCCCAACTGCTTCAGATCTTACTCTGGAGGAGCTGGAGAAAAGGGTTGAGGACCTAGAAAAGCATAGCTTGTTCTTGCTCGAGGAATCTACACGAATCATCGAGCTTAGACAACAGATAGACAACAATCCTTCCTAATACTAGTCAGAATTCAAGCGACTGCCAAACAAGACAAGAGGTGGCCGGGTTCTTGATAATAATAATCCGGATGTCCACGAAGATCTATTTGACGGTAAAACCGGAGAGAAGATCCGAGTCTACAACACACCAGTGGAGAATGCTGCAGCTGCTCGTGCCATCCTCGCCAATAATCTGTCTCCAGAACAGGTCCAGCAGTGCGTAGCATTGCTCGACAAAGGAATGCAACAACATCAGACGGACGCATCATTCAGTGCAAAGCTAGCGTCAATGTTGGTATTTTGCCACACTGATGCAGGCCAAAACGCTGATGAAAGACCCTGCATGTATACATATCAGTGTTCTCGTCCTATTCCTCAGGAAGAAGAAAATTCAAGGACCAGATCAAACAGTCATCATCGCAGGGCCGCGTGGGACTAGTCATGAGTTATTCCGGTTGTGTCCCAAGATGCCATCAGGGCACTAGTCCCCCACCAAACCCATCTTCGGCAGAATAATCACCACAAGGAAGACCAAGAGGTGCGCCGCCAGCGAGAACAGGATCGTCTAAGGATGCCACCCCTAGCCGTCCGACTGAGCCTCGTCGCAACAATGACAACACCGGATGAAGGAACGACCCGTATCGCCTTGAAATAATATGGGATGGAGCCCGGCGTAACAAACCTCAGAGCCATCATAAAGAAGCTCCAGGACCACACCGCTCAGCAGAAATAACCCATCTGAGCCGCCATCACCACCTAGTAGTGACCATGAAGGATCTCATCGCAGCCATGGGAGCCACCGGGGTGGAGGCAGAAATAGCGGAAGAAGAAGCAGGAATCCGACTCCGCCGCCATGTAGAAGCAGCGAGCAACCAAGGCATAGGTCTCTGTCACCCAACAACGCTCACCATCGCATCGAGTCTAACATAGAAGCACGTCGATACGAGGAGGAAGATGTGTATGTGGGACCCAAATGCTTTGGCCCACGTATCCGTCAAACAAAGTTTCCGGTTGATTTCGGCATCACATAACACATCCAACCCTACGATGGTGCGGCTTGGCCAGAAACTTGGCTTCAAGATTTTTTCCAGGCTTGCTGCATCACCAAAGGAGGAAACATCTTGGTTGCAATCCAGTATCTCCCACTTATGTTGCGAAAGATGGCTCGATCATGGCCCAATGAGCTACCAGAGAACTCGATTCACAACTGGTATGATATGCAATATGCGTTCTTTTCAAACTTCGAGGGAACATACAGGAGGCCCTGCACAGTTAGAGACTTGCAGCGCTGCACTCCTGTCAGAGACTTGCAGTGCTGCACTCCTGTAGACCTAGAGAAACTTTTTGGGATTACCTCGAACACTGAATCGACACGAGTACCATGAGATCAAGAAGAACACCGACCCATCCGAGATGGCCGCTATGATGAACGTGGTGCTAAAGCCGAGTCTACAGTTCAATTCATCAGAAGATACGAAGAAGATGTCGCTAAAGAAATATGATCCCTCCAAGACGACAAACATAGGGGTAGGCTTAGACCTTGCATAGGAAAGTGCGCTTGTCGAGTCCCTTGAAGCTAATAAAGATATCTTTGCATGGCAACCTTCTGACATGACCGGAGTACCTAGGGAACTTGCCGAGCACTCTCTTAATGTGTACCCTGACTCTAAACCCGTCAAACAGTCCTTACGATGGTTTGGTGATGAAAATCACAAAGCTATAGCTAAGGAATTAGCCCGAGTAGAATTAGCCGAATTTATCACAAAGGTCATCCATGCCGAATGGGTGGAAAATCATGTACTCTTCCCTAAAAAGGACACTATTAATTTAAGTATGTGCATTGATTATACTGCCTTGAACAAGGCTTGTCCCAAAGATCCGTTTCCTTTGCCAAGAATCGATCAAGTTATCGAATCCACGGCAGGGTTGGAATTATTTTGTTTTCTCGACGCATATTCCGGATATCACCAAATATCGATGAAAAAATCAGATTAATTAAAGACGTCTTTCGTCACTCCTTTCGGAACCTTCTGCTACAAAACTATGCCTTTTGGCTTAAAGAACGCATGAGGTATATAACAACGCACTATGCAACATTGTCTCAACAACCAAATCGAAGGTAATGTCCATGTATACATAGATGATATAGTAGTTATGACCAAAAAGAAGGAAACACTTATTTCTAACTTAGAGGAAACATTTGCTAGTCTATGAAAATTTAACATAATGTTAAATCTGAAGAAGTGCTTCTTCGGAATCCTAGCCAGAAAACTGTTAGGTTTCATTGTGTTTCAAAGAGGCATATTGTTGAACCGGGAAAAAATCAAGGCTATACTAAACATTACTAGGCCGACTCTCCTGAAGTATGTGCAACGACTCACTCGTTGCATCGCAGTAGTGAGCCGGTTCGTCAGCCGGCTCAGAGAAAGAGCCGCACCTTTATACAAGCTCTTAAATAAAACAGACAAATTTGTCTAGACCAAAGAAGCTGACGTTGTTCTACAAAGTTTGAAAGATCTACTTTCAAATCCACCAATTCTCATAGCACTAGAGCCATAGGAGCCTATGTTACTTTACATTGTAGCGACAAACAAGGTCGTAAGTGTAGTAACATCAGTGGAGAGCGAGGAATAAAATCATGAGAATAAGGTGCAGAGTCCAACTTATTATTTAAGCAAGGTCCTGACAAAGTCGAAGCAAAGGTATCCACATTACCAAAAGCTAGCCTATGGAGTATTCTTTGCTACGAGAAAACTACGACACTATTTTCAAGAGCACAAGATCATATTGTTGAGTACTGCTCCCCTGCGAGATATTATCAATAATCGTGATGCCATAGGACGTGTCGCAAAGTGGAGAATATATCTTGCAACTTTTGACATCGAGGACAAGTCACGTACAGCAATCAAATCTCAAATACTTGTCGACTTTGTCGCTGGTTGGACAGAGATGGCAGAAAACACAAGTCCTCCACACTCGTAATTTTGGACCCTACACTTCTACGGGTTAAAAGCACGAGGAGGCTCGGGGCTGGCGTGGTGCTCAAGTCACCCCAAGGAGATAAGATGTTCTATGTGTTACAGATGCACTTCACGACAACTAATAATATTGCCGAGTATGAAGCGCTGTTGTATGGAATACGCATGGCCAAAAACATTAGCGTTACCTGACTCATGTATTATGGAGACTCGGATTTAGTTGCCAAATAAGTATCCGATATCTACAATGCAAATAAGCACATGACAGCATACAAAGCTGTTGTGCATGAATTATCCAAATCGTTCGAGGGCTTTGAGGTTCAACACATTCCTCAAGAAGAAAATGAGGAAGCAGATGCTCTATCAAGAATATGCTCTGCGCGGAAACAAGTTCCGGATGGTGCTTTTCTATAGCACCTAAAAGTTCCCTATTTCATAGGAGTTGATGAGTATTATCTGACAAAATCCGACTCAACCTTATTAGTAGTTCTGGCTATAATTTCTAGCTGGACACAACCCTATCTGGATTTCCTGATAGATGGAAAATTACTCGAAGACAAAGTTCTAGGCCGGCAGATCGTCTGATGAGCAAAATCCTATACAATAATTAATGGTGGAGCTCTATAAGTGGAGTTTTTGGGGTTTTCCAGCGCTGTATTTCTCCGTAAGGAATGGAAATCTTACGAGAGATCCACGAAGGCGAATGCGGCCATCACGCTATAGCCATATCCTTAGTGGCAAAAGTTCTTCGACACGGATTCTTTCGACTCACAGCTAAAGCGGATACCGAGAAACTAGTCAAAACGTGAAAAGACTGCCAAAAGTACGCCCGTCAGGCACACGTTCCGGCTAATCAGCTGTGAACAATCCCTATTACATGGCCATTTGCGGTCTAGGGGCTTGATATGGTAGGGCCGTTTCGAACGGCAAAATGTGGTTTTACTCACCTACGAGTGATGGTGGATAAATTTACTAAGTGGATTAAGGCTAAACTCGTAACAAATTGCGATGGAGCCACAACTAGAAAGTTCATCGAGAACGTGACTATGAGATTCAGATACCCGCACAGTATCATTACCGACAATGGGAGAAATTTTTACATGGGAGAGTTAGCCGAATTTTGCGAAGAACAAGGGATCCGACTTGATATTGCCTCAATCGCACATCCACAAGCAAATGGATAAGTCGAAAGAGCAAATGGTCTCATTTTACAAGGACTTCGACCTCGTCTTGAGGAACCACTTCATCGTGTCGCGAGGGCTTGGGCGGAAGAATTACCGTGTGTGATAAGGAGCTTGCGTACAACTCCTAACAGGTCAACCGGATACACTCCTTTATTCTTGGTCTACGGTGCAGAGGCAGTTCTTTCGAGTGATTTAATTCATCAGTCTCCTAGAGTCAAAGAGTATATCAAAGAAAATATAGAAGTTTCTTGACAATATGTTCTCGATATAATCGAAGAAGTTCGCATCGTTGTTGAGCAGAGGTCTACAGCCTATCAGCAGAAGTTACGCTAGTATCATAGTCAAAGAGTACAAAATCGTTCTTTTAGAAAGGGTGATTTGGTTCTCCTACTCGTGCAAAAGAGAAAGCACAAACTTTCCCCTATTTGGGAAGGACCTTTTATGATCAGCCATGTTCCGCATAGCGGGTCATATTATTTAACTGATATGAGACCAATCAAGGAAAGACGTGACACTCGGAAGAGGAAGAGAGATGGTGGTAGCACAGACCCGGATGAATTAGAACATCCATGGAATATTGTATAGCTACATCCCTTCTGTTTTTAGTTATATTTACTTGTAATCATATGTGCATATTCAAAGTGAAATAAAGTATTGGTTTCCTCATGTATTTTCTGAGAAGTTTTTTACCATCTTATTTCCGGGCGGGATCAGTGAAACCGAGATATATATCGATCTCGCCAATTGGCATGATTGTGAAGGTCATCATGGGCTCCTTAGGTGGAATCCAGGTCTCGTCGAGAAGAATGAGAGTTACATCACTGGTGTAGACCATGCAACCGATGGCGATTATTTTATCAATTCCTGCACGCGCAGATTCCGCCCGGAACAAAGCTCTGAAGGTCACCCGTCCCACGACGGGCTCCAATTGTCGTCGGACTGATGACAAGTACGCCATAGGGGGTCCTAAGGGCGTTGAGAAGATGGGGTGTGAGCCGTATGGTGTTCCGGGAGCGGTGAGCACAAGTTTACCCAGGTTTAGATCCGACTGCGGTGGTCGGATCCTACTCCTGCTAGCAACCCAGTAATATATCAGCGAGAGTCGGATGTTACAACGGATTACAGGAGAGGTTCGCCTGTGCGATTTGGTTGTAGTTGTTGTAGAGATTGTGCCCTAAAGGCTCCCTCAGGTCCCTCTTATAAAGGCGCCAGGACCTAGGGTTATAGGAGAGACCTATCCGGCTTTGTTATAGAGTCCGTAACTAAGTATAGTTTGGACTACAAGTAATACTACATGCTTATGTCGGTAAGTCTTCTGGGTCTTGTGATAGCCGGAATTGACTCCTCTTTCTCTGACTAGGTCGTCCGTGAAGCAAAGCTCTAAACCTTTGGTGGTCCACCCTGGTCAGCAAGTCCTATGGGTATACCCGGAAAGTATATCCCCAACATGGCCTTGGTCCGGTAATCCTTCACAGATAAACCAAGAGGGTCAAATTCAGGGGAGACAAGATTATCACGAGTGAATTGGCAAACATAAATAAGATTTTTGATAAGAGAAGGATCAACAAGAACATAACGAAGAAGAAGTGGTTTAGAGGTTGACAAAATTTGAGTTTGTCCAACATAATGAATAGGAATAGAGGAACCATTGCCAAGAATGATTGAAGAAAAAGGCGAAGTGGCACAGGAAGACAACAAATTACTTGAAGCAAACATATGACTAGAAGCACCAAAATCAAAAATCCAATCCGTATCTGAGTTTCCTTGTGCAACAAATTTGTTCATGGCCTGTAAAAAGGCAGCTTGATCCCAGCTCGGAGTTGAGGGAGAAGGCCGCATGGGCAGCAACGTCGGCTACTAAAGTGGTTGAGGCGGTGCCGGGTAGAAGCTCCTATCAGCATATGCAGGAGTGTCGTAGGGGGCGTCGTATGTCGTATAGATTGGAGCCGCATGATAGGCGTTCTGAGGCGCACGCGGGAGCATGGGACCAGGTGCACCTGTGTGAGGGCAAACACCGGGCTGCCAGGCACCTCCATAAGCGGGAGGGGCGCCGATCGGAGATAGGGCGGCCCAAGGCATAGGCCAGGCCTGAACAAGACCAGTCAAGGGGTCGTGCTGAGGGCGTGTAACACCCTCAGATCGGCCATGTGCAAGTTCTAGCGATTCCCACCAAACCCGCATAGAAACGATTCAATATTGCCCACTAGGCACTTTCGTGCGGGTGAAAAACGAAGTAATATCATTACACATTAGTCCACGATGGAACCCACATAACAAATATATACAACAAGGAATCCATGAGTCAAGAGTACAAGTATATAGTACAAAGATCCAAATCACCTTGAAAACTATACAGCGTCCGAGTACAGACAAGATGCAAATGAGGCTAAGAGCCTTGAAGAATAATCAATGGCGTCCATAACCCTGCCCAGGCCAAGCTGGAAGATTACCTTGCTAACGACGTCGATCTAAAAAACTGACTTAAATAAAAGGGGTGCCGACAAAGGGCAAAGGAAATGGGAGCAGTCAGTACTGAGGCTAGTACATGGCGAGACTTAGAATTCGTCGGCTCTCGCCTACATAGGAATGGTGGACTGAAGCGGAAGCGCAACATGCACTAAACAACCTATAGAGACTCGATACAACTGTCGGCTATTAGAGAAGGATAAGAAGGACCTATTCGGATCCATCCTGATACTAACACCAATCATACCCATCCTGGTATTCCCCTTTGAGACCAAATGAAGAAGTAATACCGAGGAAACTCACACGGTTGGCAATTTTATTCATTCCATTATAGTTGCAGCGATTACTAGTCAGGTATGGTGATCATGAGTCATACTAATATCATAAGCAGTGGGCAATTTTATTTAACCATTTTGTTGTAGTTGCAATACTTACTAGTCAGTTACATATAGCCCGAGGCATCAAAATTCCAGCAGTTGTTGGTTCTTTTATTTAGCCATTCCATTATAGTGAAGCTGATTACTAGTCATTCCAAAGTCAAATTTATAGCACTACTTTAGTTATAGTTGTCTATGATCGAGATACTATGCTACAAGTCATCCATAACCGCGAGCACGTCTTTCAGAAAGATTTACCCTGCAGGGGGAACAAATAGCAACACACACACACACGATCAGCCTCAGAAAATCCAAATGAAAACCCAACGAGGCATCACGACAAAGCAATCACAAGATTCACAAAATATTTTAGGGGGCCACCTCACTAAGCTACCCGCGACGAAGTTGGCCGACTCCGAGACATACCCAGAGGTTTGTGTTAATGGTTGTAAACAACTAGGAACCCGAAAGTGTGATTGGGCTTGTTGATACCGCGAAAACACTCTGCTTACCTAAATAGTATAGTAGTAAACGCTCTCCACGAGAAACAGTAGTAACTAATGCAGTAAACATGGCATAAGTACAAGATAGTAATAAAACCCCAAACTAGTTTGTGGCCCCAAGAAATAAGCTATGACTCAAGCTCTGGCTAAGGGGATTCATGGACCCACATGCGGATAGTGCGACAGTCAAGGAAAATGTATCAAGTACTCGGGGTCCTACGGGACACCAGAGAGGGGTTAAAAACCAAATGACATCTATTGCCCACCGGTGCCTCTGCATTTGTTATAACTATTCCCAACATTTGAATATTAAGTTGTAATTTAAGCCATGATCATCTCCAACATTAAGCATGAGGCATTCCTCCAACAACTGTGGAACATCAACGGCACGAAGCAACACCTGCACAAGCAACTACAACTACCAAGGATGACTATCTATTAATCATTGGATAATAGGAGGTGTCCATGGCTATAAAGCGGCTGCAAGGGATATAATTGGTACGGAAACTAAAGCATCGCAACACAGATAGAAATAGCTCAATGAGGAAGTAAAGACTAGAAATGTAAAATAGGTAGAAAGGGCGAGAATGCTCGCCTGAAAATGCTACCGAAGGTTCATCCGAAGATCGGGTCGACACTCGCATCAACTAATCGGCCTAATCCGTGAAGAAGCAAAATGCTATAAGAAACACCGGATGCACTATTTAATACTACGACAGAAGATCGGGCATGATGCTTGTATGATGCATGACATGGGTGCGATGCAATTAGGCAATATTAAGCGGGACCGGTGTCCCGACAATTCATTAGATGGTTCAAGTTCTTTAGGTACCACGCAATTTACATGTTGTCTTATCAAGGCAAAATATGTCATCAGTTTGCTACAAAAATTTAAATGGGGCCAATATAAGACTAGAAAAGCCCGTATGTGGTCTCCATATTTAATTTAGATGAATCGTCTAAATATCCCTAGACAACCAAAATATGTATGCAAGTATGGATGATTATATTGTAACACCCCCGGGATTAGGGCTAGACAAATCCCAGACCTCTGCCTGATATAAGTCTAACCTAAATCTCGAAAGCGTACATACAGAGAATTGATAACACAACAGTGACCCTACGACACAAAATTTATTACAGCGATCTCATAGCTGAGCAGAGAACCAAAATATTACAGGCAGAGGTCACTGACTACAAACATTAAACAACGGAAGGCAAATTATGCTATTAAGTATAACAAACTTAACAAATGGCCTAAGAGGCCTGAAGCATAACGATGACGTCCAATCCATAGATCCCAGACTGCCGACTAGGAACTCCAAAATACTCGTCGATGTCGGTGCCGTGAAGAACTCTTCTTCTATGGTAACACTTACTCAACTGCAAAAGTATCAACGAAGCAAGGGTGAGTATAGGGTGTACTCCGCAAGACTTATGGCTGGTGGAGTTGTTTTGCATAAAGCCATCTTTATTTTGTAAAACAAGAGGGAGAAGAATCTGGACTAATCAGAAAGTTTTAAAAGGGGATAAGAGAGCGGTATCTATAACTTTGATCATCTCTTGATATCCACCTAATCATCATCAGCTGAACCTATCTAGGATCACCCCCTCGATCCCTGAGGAAGCATCCTTAAGCACACATTGATCTGCCAAGTTTTACGATTAGGTTCAAGTTCTCTATGATCTTTGAATCTGGTCTCCAAGTTCGTCCATAACCGTGGACATGGCTTTTCGAAAAGATTTAACCCTGCAGGGGTGTACAACTTTACCCACACGTACTAACCGATTCTTAATGCCAAACGTTGTTAGCCCTCTTCCTTGGAAGGTCGGTAGAGAGTGGTTGGACAGGACCTTTACCTTGCTTTCGTCGAGACCATGAGTCATGCACTAGGGATATGCCGCTGTAACGGGTCGAGTCCCGAAGCCGGTCCCTAATGATGTGTGCGGGGTTCAAGATTATGGATGCCGGGCATCTCTTGTTCCCGGCCACGCTTACCTACCTGTTATGAATGCACCTCCTTCACCTCCATCCAAGAACAACCAAGATGCGTATGTCGAATGGAAAGCCCGAACTATGTGACTCATGGAATCTACTTGACTTGATTACAGTTGATCAAGTATTGGTCTTCGATCTTCGATGGTGTTGACCTCGGTCTTCAGTCTTGGACTTGATCTCGATTCCGATGTCGTATTCTATCGAAGAAAAACCAAATACCGGAAAGGAAGGGAAACAATCAACACATGGCATCAATGCAATGATCAAGCAAGGATGATGACATGACAACTTAAATTGTATTTAAATAAACCCCTAAGGCATGCTTGACAATTTAATCGGGGTCCGAGAGGTCCAAACCCTAGAACAGGGGGATCCTCGAAATCACCTGTGGGGTTCAATTGGTTCTTCTAATTGAACTTTCAACTCAAATTGTTGAACAATGCATGATTATAGCTTTAATAGATAGAGCTCATTTTTCTGAACATTTTGATAAATTATTTGTATTTTTTTGATTTAAAATGAATTAGTTATGAATTTATCCAATTTTAGTTCATTTTAAACCATTTTTGGAATATTATGAAATAATTTATATTTTAGAATTACTTTATCATTTTATTTAATCAGAAACAATTCTGAAAATATTTATCTCACTTACAACAGGGGCCCACATGTCAGGGATTTAATATTTACATAAATGAATTACAAAAACATTTCAAATAAAAGAAAACAAGGAGATATGACCTCATGCTGATGTCATGCTGACATCAGTAATGGAGGATCTCCCAGGCTGGGGTCGAGCTCAGCGATTGCGTGCGTGGGGCAGCGAGGAAGGGCGTGTTGGACGCAGCTCTTTGCGCTGAGCCAAGAAGTGGTGGCGCCGCCCTCGTATGGTTGCCGAAACAGCAGCCATAGCGAGCTTCTGCGGTGGCGAGGGGCAGTGCACGGTGCTACGCTGAACCAGAGAGGGAAGGGCGAATCGAAGAGGTCCACAAGAATCGCGTGCTCACCAGGAGTCTAGTGAAGGGGTAGGTGGAGGAGCACGAGCTCGGCAGCGACGGCAATCGCCGGCGATGAGCTTTAGAAGGCCGAGATCGTCGATAGCGGTAGGGGCTGCCCCGGTCCGATTCCTTTGGCTAGGTATTCCATCACGACGAGGCAGTCACGGTGGCGTGCTCAGGGAGGCACGGGGAGGCGCATCACGACGGTGGCAGACGACACCTGCGCGCTTGGGTTTCGGTGAATTGGGGAAAATCGATAGAGAGGTCGAGAGGAGGAGATATGTGTATGGGGAGAGAGAGGGGAGATCGGCCGATCGTATCAGCACCTTCGGGGGCGGCGGCGCACATCGCAGCGCATCCGGCATTGGGCGGCGGAGGCGCTGCCAGGCAGCAACTCTCCTGTCGCGAGGAAGAAGATAGCTTGAAGGGGTACGCGGGCCTGGGCTAAGGTGGGCTGATGCTGGGCCACTGCGGCATGCATGGGCGGCAGGGAGAGGGAAAGAGGGAAGGTGGGCTTCGGCCTAGGTAGAGCTAGGAACAGATTTTCTTCCTGAAATCTTTTTCTATTTCTGTTTTCCATTTCCTCTTTGTATTTTCAATTTGAATACTGATTTGAATTATTTGAGAATACTAGAGGGTTTGATAAATATCTAAAAACAGTAAGGGGCCCTCAGAACAATTTGGGCTCCACACATTTTGTGATGTTTCAAACAATCAGAACCATTTGAGAGGTTTCAAAGAGAGAGGGAAAATAGGGTTTAGGGTTTGATCTATTTGTTGCATGCATTTTAAATGATGATGATGCTAAATGAATGCACAAACATTTCCTAATTACTATCTAGTTAAACTAGGGTTGTTACAATTCTATCCCCCTTAAAAGAATCTCGACCCCAGATTCCTAGGTAGAAAGATAGAAGAAACAAGGCACACTAAACTTCGATGATCTTCTCGAAGAGGTTGATCCATGCCACCATGAAGAATGGACGAAGCGCTTCATAATCTTCAAGGTGGCTACTCATAGTAAGGAAGAGAGGGAATGACACGGAACCACAAACTATGTATCTCATGGTTAACTCATGGATAAATGTTTCGCGAACATCTCTAAAGCCAACAAACATGAAACACGTCAAAGTAACGGAGGAAACAAAAGGAGAAGGTTTCAAGGTAACAGATAACTTGGTATTCATAAGGATTGAGACCATGGATATTGCAAAAGAGTTTTGACTTCTGAGGGAAGGAGACTTCCAGCAGATGGAAAAAGTTACACAGACTTCGAGAGGTAAAACTCTACCAAACAACTTGGATAGAGATTTCACAGGTGGAAAAGATAGATACTAACAAAACCAGGCTGTTGAACTACTTTTGACACTGAAGGGTCATTCTTTGGTTCAACAGAAGGCCAAGACAGAAAGGAGTTTTGGTGGAGAGGACTCGTAAGAGTCATAAGGAACATGTAACAAAAGGAACTTTTGATTACCAAAATCATATTCACTCTTGCAACATGACTGTAGATGGTTGAAGGAACCTTTTATTCATCCAGGATTATAAAAACCCTTGCCATTGATCTTGATATCACTTTGCACCACCAAGATGAGTAGTGAAGAAGATTCCCGATGACACGAGAAGAAAGAAACATCATTCTCAGACTCCAAGTACTTGGCATAACAAGACGCTTGCCATCGTAAAAAGGGTCTAGAGGATTGACCGAGAGACATATAGCAACTCTACTTTAAATGTTCTCCTTGATATTTGAAACACCGAAAGTAGGCTACTGACAAGCCTTTAACCAGTCATCAAGTAAAGGTCGGACTTCAGATACAAAAGAAACCATAAGCACAACTCCTATAATAAATCATAGAAGATGCCTCATGAGGAGTGGTTGTTATTGCTGATTCAAGATAACGTGACAATAGGTCTTCCGGCTAATTGTGACAACCATTACATCAATCTTGCCAGATGTTTAAAGAGACCTACGTCAAAACCTTGAGGAACACTAACCATCATATCTTCTTGAGATTCATACTTGGTTAAGTGGAGATACTTCAGACTCAGCATGTCCAAATAGAAAGTGTGCAACATTGACCATAGAGGTAAAGTCACTAGATTCTCAAGACATGGACTTCAATGTCAAGCTCCGAAAGATGAGCTAGATTGCGGAATCCATGTGATAGCAAGTTATCAAAAGATAATTGCATCTACATGAATTGTTTGCAAACAAACACAACTAAATCCTTGTTGGAAAACATTTAGAAGAGTATAGAAGTTTTAAGTACTTCTTATCTTCCATGACAAATCAGTCAGTGGCTTGGTGTGCTTGGAGGATTTTCTTGATATGTGAAGATATCAACCTACCATATCAAGAAAGCCTCGCACATGCTTGACTAACTTGGAAATGATTCCCGAGAAAACAAAGACGACTCTACTCAGATCCACGTGGATATCTTTCAACATTTGCATGTGAATCGGAGAAGGTTACTTCTAACATCCAGAACACATACTTCGAGATAACATGAAGATGTTTCTCAAAAGTTTCCAACATTAATGCCAAATGTTCCATACTAATCTGATATAACATGGAGGAGATAAGGATGTCATCGATGGGCTCAATAACAAACTTATCTATACACTCCAAAAGGATGGACTCACATGTCGTATGAACAAGGCATAAACATTGGTCAGACCAAAGTACCTAGGTGAAACATCACAAGTAGATACACCATCAGGATTGTCCTTGGAACTGAGTTTGATTTGACGATTGCCCAGATCAAATCAAAGGAGGGAAGATAACATATCCACAAAGGACATACTATCTTACTTCAGTACGAACAGGACTAGACATCCCTTCAAGAAGGAACTGAGTTGGATGGAACTTTTGTCTTACAACTCTCCAAGTTGTTGTTTAAGCTCAACCAACTTGTTCAGGGGTATCCAGTACGTATCCTTGGAGAAAGGAGCAGTTCAGAGAACCTTCTTACTCAAGAACTTGACATCACGGTCATGTGGCAACATGGTTGTACTTCTAGTAGACATCTAGAATATCACGGACCACTGATATGTCACAGAGCTCAAGAGAGAAAACTTGCTTGGTAAGGCAAGATGACATAATCTCAGCGTTTCGGCACAAGCCTAACTCTTTGACCAAAGAGGGTGTACCAGAATAATAGACTTGGTAGCACAATCATCTTTTGCTTAGTGATAGGGTTAACCATCACACTAAGAATGATACAAATGTCCTTTGAGTTCAAAGCAATGGAAATTGCTAATAATCTCAGATGACCACATTATTACGCACACGCAACATTCCTGAGCACAAAAGCTTGGAGGAAGGGTGGGTAATATATGCAAGAGCATCACTTCATTAAGAGGGTCATAAAACTGAGCACGACCTCTTAGTATAACAGAGTGTGATACTTTAAGGTGGAACAAATACAAGCCAGTCATTGACTCTTGATCTGCGGATTACAACACTTTGACGTGGTCTCAGAAATGACGAGGTACTGGAGTTTGTTTCTCCTGACATCCCGAAATGGTTTGTCATGACGAACCACAAGAGTAGCTTGCATCGGAAGACACCAATGCACATTTACTACTTGGCTACTAATTGGTAGACAAACGTCAGAAAACAACAAGAGTAAGGAACATGCTCAGAATAGAATCCCGAGATGTGGAGGCATAAGTCAACAAACTTCCGAAAACCAATGCAGAAAAGAAAGGTGTAGCAGAGTCACAAATGTAGATGTGAGTCTCGCGAAGAGCACTCTTTTCGTGATCTATTTGGTTCCATTAAAGAACATCTGCCATATCATGTGGTAGGGGAAGTCCTTTATCGTCATTATTCAATAGCGACAATATCCACAAGCTTGAAGGCTATACTATAAGGTATTAGCCATCCCGAAGTAATGTGTGAACATTAACCATAGGGGTCAACAATGGATCTTGGGTTAAAGGTCAGCTTCATGTACAAGATTCACAACACCAGAATCCAGCACAATCGGGGATCTTAGATTCAAGTCCAAGGGTTAAAACCCAAAGAAAGGAGTAACTACTACTTGAGTGACAAAGCGTACATTACAAGATAGTAATCACGAGGTAGATTCCAAGAGAAGAAACGACTTTTGAAGTACCCAAACAAATGAAAAGGAGGCACACGAGGCGAAAGAAAACTTCGAGGCCTAGAGCAGAACATTGAGGAACCATCAACATGATGTCGTGGACCATAAAATAGAGAGATATGATGGAAAGAAATTTCTCAGAATAAACAGAACAAAGGGAAACAAGGAACACTCACAACTGACTCTAGAGAACTTAACAATAGGTCACATGGTGGAGAACCGGCATGCCTGAAGAGGCACCTAAGTTTTGAAGAAAGAAAAGAGATAGAAAAAACTTTTTACAAATCAACACAAGATAAGATGACCCAGAGTTAGAGCGAAACTAGATAAGGAGTAAAAGAAGCATACCAGAGTTTTTGCACATAATTTTCATCTTTGAAATTAGTTTTCACAAGTATTAGACTCAACGTCGACCAATAGAAAGGTTTCCTACAATCGGTACTGCTCTGATACCAAAACCTGTAACACCCCCGGGATTAGGGCTAGACAAATCCCAGACCTCTGCCTGATATAAGTCTAACCTAAATCTCGAAAGCGTACCGAGAGAGAATTGATAACACAACAGTGACCCTACGACACAAAATTTATTACAGCGATCTCATAGCTGAGCAGAGAACCAAAATATTACAAGCAGAGGTCACTGACTATAAACATCAAACAACGGAAGGCAAATTATGCTATTAAGTATAGCAAACTTAACAAATGGCCTAAGAGGCCTGAAGCATAACGATGACGTCCAATCCATAGATCCCAGACTGCCGACTAGGAACTCCAAAATACTCGTCGATGTCGGTGCCGTGAAGAACTCTTCTTCTATGGTAACACTTACTCAACTGCAAAAGTATCAACGAAGCAAGGGTGAGTATAGGGTGTACTCCGCAAGACTTATGGCTGGTGGAGTTGTTTTGCATAAAGCCATCTTTATTTTGTAAAACAAGAGGGAGAAGAATCTCGACTAATCAGAAAGTTTTAAAAGGGGATAAGAGAGCGGTATCTATAACTTTGATCATCTCTTGATATCCACCAAATCATCATCAGCGGAACCTATCTAGGATCACCCCCTCGATCCCTGAGGAAGCATCCTTAAGCACACATTGATCTGCCAAGTTTTACGATTAGGTTCAAGTTTTCTATGATCTTTGAATCTGGTCTCCAATTCATCCATAACCGTGGACATGGCTTTTCGAAAAGATTTAACCCTGCAGGGGTGTACAACTTTACCCACACGTACTAACCGATTCTTAATGCCAAACGTTGTTAGCCCTCTTCCTTGGAAGGCCGGCAGAGAGTGGTTGGACAGGACCTTTACCTTGCTTTCGCCGAGACCATGAGTCACGCACTAGGGATATGCCGCTGTAACGGGTCGAGTCCCGAAGCCGGTCCCTAATGATGTGTGCGGGGTTCAAGATTATGGATGCCGGGCATCTCTTGTTCCCGGCCACGCTTACCTACCTGTTATGAATGCACCTCCTTCACCTCCATCCAAGAACAACCAAGATGCGTATGTCGAATGGAAAGCCCGAACTATGTGACTCATGGAATCTACTAGGCAATTTAGTTGGTCGAGGGGGTTTCCAGGACCCCGTGTGGCTGTACGCTCGTCTTGGACCATAGGGAAGAACTCAGGTCCTAGTAGTGGCAAGTATGGGACTGCAAAAACCACAACCCACCGTGGCCTCCCATACAAGCCTTAGCATGTTTAACTTTCATCTCTGATCTTACCACGTCATCCTGTAAAACTAGGTTCATCCGCAGCTCTGATTCATCAACCGGATGGACCAGTGGTAATAGCTAAGCATGGCTAAGCACAACAGATAAAATAGCCCTAGCAACGCTTCAAAAGCTCAAACCCTAGTTATGCTAGGAGCAGTGGATCAGAGAATATAGTCTTCAAAGGTAACATGAATCAGATAGGATTACTCTATCTATCGATAAAAGACTTTGGAATCGTATGCACATGGCCAGAATTGAAATTCTTGAAAACATATGATTATATCACGTGTGGGGCTTTGCTTACCTTTGCCAGTTGATATCCGGAAAGCAGAGCTTCGGACATCTAGTACTTTACTTGATTACAGTTGATCAAGGATTGGTCTTCGAGCTTCGATGGTGTTGACCTCAGTCTTCATTCTTGGACTTGATCTCAATTCTGATGTCGTATTCTACCGGAGAAGAACCAAATACCGGAAAGGAAGGGAAATAATCAACATATGGCATCGATGCAATGCTCAAGCAAGGATGATGATATGACAACTTAAATCATATTGAAATAAACCCCTAAGGCATGCTTGACAATTTAATCGGGGTCCGAGAGGTCCAAACCCTAGAACAGGGGGATCCTCGGAATCACCTACGGGGTTCAATTGGTTCTTCTAATTAAACTTGCAACTCAAATTGTTGAACAATGCATGATTATAGCTTAAATAGATAGAGCTCATTTTTCTAAACATTTTGATATATTATTTGTATTTTTCTGATTTAAAATGAATTTGTTATGAATTTATCCAATTTTAGTTCATTTTAAATCATTTTTGGAATAATATAAAATAATTTATATTTTAGAATTACTTTATCATTTTATTTAATCAGAAACATTTCTGAAAATATTTATCTCACTTACAACAGGGGCCCACATGTCAGGGATTTAATATTTACATAAATGAATTACAAAAACATTTCAAATAAAAGAAAACAGGGAGATATGACCTCATGCTGATGTCATGCTAACATCAGCAATGGAGGATCTCCCAGGCTGGGGTCGGGCTCGGCGATTGCGCGCGAGCGGGGCAGCGAGGAAGGGCGTGTTCGACGTGGCTCTTCGTGCTGAGCCAAGAAGTGGTGACGCCGCCTTGGTATGGTTGCCGGAACAGCAGCCACGGTGAGCTTCTGCAGCGGCGAGGGGCGGTGCATGATGCTACGCTGAACCAGAGAGGGAGGGGTGAATCGAAGAGGTCCACAAGAATCGCGTGCTCACCAGGAGTCTAGGGAAGGGGTAGGTGGAGGCGCGCGAGGTCGGCAGCAAGCTTCAGAAGGTCGAGATCATCGACGGCGGTAGGGGCTGCCCCGGTCCGATTCCTTTGGCTAGGTAGTCCATCACGGCGAGGTGGTCACGGTGGCGTGCTCAGGGAGGCACGGTGAGGCGCATCACAACGGTGGCAGACGACACCTGCGCGCTAGGGTTTCGGTGAATTGGGGAAAATCGATAGAGAGGGCGAGAGGAGGAGATACGGGTATGGGAGAGAGAGGGGAGAGCGGCCGATCTTATCAGCACCTCCGGGGGCGGCGGAGGCGCTGCCAGGCAGCAGCTCTCCTATCGTGAGGAAGAAGACAGCTTGAAGGGGTACGCGGGCCTAGGCTAAGGTGGGCTGCTGCTGGGCCACTGCGGCATGCATGGGCGACAGGGAGAGGGAAAGAGGGAAGGTGGGCTTCGGCCCAGGTAGAGCTAGGAACATATTTTTCTTCCTAAAATCTTTTTATATTTCTGTTTTCCATTTCCTCTTTGTATTTTTCAATTTGAATACTGATTTGAATTATTTGAGAATACTAGAGGGTTTGAAAAATATCTAAAAACAGTAAGGGGCCCTCATAACAATTTGGGCTCCACACATTTTGTGATGTTTCAAATAATCAGAACCATTTGAGAGGTTTCAAAGAGAGAGGGAAAATAGGGTTTAGGGTTTGGTCTATTTGTTCCATGCATTTTAAATGATGATGATGCTAAATGAATGCACAAACATTTCCTAATTACTATTTGGTTAAACTAGGGTTGTTACATATATGCAACAAATATATGTCATTTATAAAAACAGGGTCTCGTAAAAACGGGTCACACATGGTATCGACGATCTTGGGGCTCGGAGGGGGTCAGCGGGGTTCGGGCTCGAAAGGATCGGTCTTCGAGGTCCTCGGATCTGAGAAGAAGAACTTGGCATTTCCGAGACGAAGATCTGGCGTTCCGCGGTCTTCGGTTTCCTTGTAGGCGATCTCTGGTCCATGTAGCAGCTCTTTTGACGTGATGGAGAATTTGTCGTTGATCTTCGAGGGATACTTCAGTGGTTCTTTGGTCATGTTCCGTCGGGACCAATCCATCTTGATGGCGACACCAAAACTTCTAGAGATCTTGACAAAGGCCTTTTGAGGCTGCAGCACAAGGAACTAAGCCAAACAGCATCAAAGAGATGCACTTGCAGCAAACCCACATGAGACTCGAAGCTGAAGCACAAAAAGACGAGCACCAAACAGATAACTCGAGATCGGGCTCGGGGTCTTGTGGACAACACAACAACCACTAGCACTCATGCGAGCAGGAGGCCGGAGAGAAGTCCGATGGGGAAACAGAGCATCACAAGGGCGGAGGTAGGCGAAGCAAGGGCTGGTCCCAAAGGAGGACCGCGGATGGCAGCGACAGGGATGCACGGGAAGTGGTGCCAGGCGTCGGCAGCAAGCAGAAGGAGGTAGCGACGCTCTATGAGGAAGGTAGCAAGGGAGTCCTTGTCGACGGCGGCGCGACACATCCAGGCGGAGACAGCAGCGGTGCCCAGCGGTTGAGGCGCCCAGGACGGCGAGGCACGACACGAGTGGTAAGGCGAGGGCGTGCTGTGGTGCTAGAGATCGACAGTGCGCAAGGTGGCGCACGATAAGGGTGCCGAGGGCGGCGGAGGTCGGACTCGAGGGCGGCGTCAGCGCACAGTTGAGGACAGCCTAAGGGCGACAACAGGCTCAATCACACTCGGCGAGCAGAGCGAGGAGAGAGGGAACAGCCGAACAGTGGTGGGGCCTCATGTAGTCGGCGAGGTGCTGGTGGCGAAAGGTGCGGGGTGAGGGGTTTGGTGGGTAGGATCGTCGGGTGGGTGAAGGGAACATGGGAGCAGGGCGATGGGCAGGTGGGATCCGCACGGGATCGGGTACAGAGTGGTTGGCATGAGGTGAGAGTGGCCAGGGGCGTGTCGCTTAGCGTGTGGGGCCGGGTGGTTTACGTGTAGGTGGGTGCATGGTGTTGGCGTGCGAGAGACATGGGGACGGGGTGGTCACTAGCGGTGGGAGTTCTAGTGGTGTGCAGGTGCAGCGAGAGGGAGTGGTACGTGCACGCGGGATTGCGTGTGCCGCAGGTAGGTGGCGGCTGGCGGCGTGAAGGGAGTGGGTAGGTAGGTGGGTCTGGTGGTGTTCGGCGGCTGGGTGGAGGGATTGGGTAGGGCAGGTGGTTAGGAAGGGATGGTTTTAGGGTTAGGGTTTGATAAATGGGGTTGTAGGCTGCTGCCAGCTGGGCCTGGCCGGTGGCAGCCTCCCCCAGGGTTTAAAAAAGTTTTTTATATTATTATTATTATTATTATCTGTTTTTATAAAACTATTTTCAAATAGTTTTAGATAAACAAAAAATCTGGCCAGTCCGGGGTTTTGTATTTGAAATAAAGAGAAGGATATAGAACAGAAAACTAGGCTTTTAGCAAAATAGTTTGAAGGTTAAATATGTATGAAGACATGACGATGCTCAAATGCAATGCAGCATGAAGACATGAGCATGCAATCATGGAGATGCCCAAAACAAAAAGAACAAGCGATTTTCTGGTAGTGGTTTTAACCGGGGTGCTACAATTCGACACCACTAACAATGGATCTCTCCCTCGAGATCCGCATCATTGTATGAGGAAGAAGGTCAATGATCTAAATTTTCTCACTTCTTGTATATCCTCGTGGCACCACTAATAAGTATTCTTTCTCAATCTCAAAATTGGCAACACCACCAACAAGGGTTGTTGCTCACGTTCGTCGAGAGAACACTCCGGATAAAGAAAATATGAAGGTAAAGGTCTCAAAAGGGTAATGCCACCTCTAACTTCCACGAAAGGAGTATAATTGCACCGATCCACCATCAATGTACAAGAGCGAATGATAAGAGTAGTTGGATGGTGATCAGTCCATCGCACACCCAAAGCATTACTCTGTACATGAATAGGAGAATTATGCAACCAACTCTCAGAATTCAGACTGAAGATTTTGACAAGCGATGTTCGGAAAACAAATGGGTTTATGCAGGCTCTTAATAGTATCCAACATAGATGATGTTGTCACGTTGAAAACACCGGAACATTCAAAGAAATTTTTTAGTGAATTTTTGGTCCACTGAAAGGTACAACAGAGGAAGATTCCTCACGTAACATGAAGACCAGATGTCAAAGCACCATTACAAGAGGGAGGAAGCAAAACCCTGAAGATACGATGGAAACCTGACCACGAGAATTCTGAACTTGAAGAAAAGATAAGAGAGATTCAAAACACGTAGAGGTAAGAGGAGAATATCAGAGGGGTAAGGAGTAAAATAAGACCTAATCAGATCTATCCAACCAATTTTGCAAAATAGTTTTGACACTCTACATCGACCGTTAACTAGGTTATCCTACAGACTGGCCAAGTGGGGTATTGCAACTGCTGAGCTCTGATACCACTTTGTAACACCCTCAGATCGGCCATATGCAAGTTTTAGCGATTCCCACCAAACCCGCATAGAAACAATTCAAAGGTGCCCACCAGGAACTTTCGTGCGGGTGGAAAACGAAGTAATATCATTACACATTAGTACATGATGGAACCCAGATAACAGATATATACAACAATGACTCCATGAGTCAAGAATACAGATATATAGTACAAAGATCCAAATAACTTTGAAAACTATACAACATCCGAGCACGTACAAGATGAAAATGGGGTAAGAGCCCTGCAAAATAATCATTGGTGTCCATAACCCTGCCTAGGCCAAGCCGGAAGGGTAACCCTGCTAACGACGTTGATCTCAAAACATGTTTAAACAAAAGGAGTGCCGATAAAGGGCAAAGGAAAAAGAGAGCAGTCAGTACTTAGGCCAGTACATGGCGAGATTAGAATTCGGTGGCTCTCGCCTACATAGGTATGGTGGACTAAAGCGGTAGCGCAACATGCACTAAACAACCTATAGAGACTCGATACAACTGTCGGCTATCAGAGAGGGATAACAAGGATCTATTCGGATCCATCCTGATACTAACACCAATCATACCCATCCTGATATTCCCCTTCGAGACCAAACAAAGAAGTAATACCGAGGAAACTCACACAGTTGGCAATTTTATTCATTCCATTATAGTTACAGTGATTACTAGTTAGGTATGGTGATCAGGAGTCATACTAATATCATAAGCAGTGGGCAATTTTAGTTAACCATTCCGTTGTAGTTGCAATACTTACTAGTCAGTTACATATAGAATGAGGCACCCCAATTCCAGCAGTTGTTGGTACTTTTATTTAGCCATTCCGGTGTAGTGAAGCTAATTACTAGTCATTCCAAAGTAAAATTTATATCACTACTTTAGTTATAGTTGTCTATGATCAATATACTGTGCTCCAAATCGTCCATAACCGCGGACACGGATTTTAGAAAGGTTTACCCTGCAGGGGCACAAATAGCAACACACGCATGATCAACCTCGGAAAAACAAAATGAAAACCCAACAAGGAATCACGACAAAGCAATCCTGATGACCCACAAGTATAGGGGGTGTATCGTAGTACTTTCGATAAATAGGAGTGTCGATGCCAACGAGGAGCAGAAGGTGTTGACTAGTGGTTTGGAGCAGGTAATCTCTGTAAATACTTAACAAACAGATTTTTAGGGTTTTTTGATAATGCAAGTAAATAAAGTGCAAGTAAAAAAAGACATTAAATAATTGCAGCAAGTGTCCCAATCCTTTCTTAGCAAAGGACAAGCCGGCTGTAATACTTATGAGGACCAAACGTTCTCGAGGACACATGAGAATACTGTCAAGTGCTTTCGTTTCATATAGTTGATTAATCTTGTTTGGTTTGATTAGTGTTTTGTGGGTGAACCTGTGCTAATGTACTAACCTTACTAGTACTAATACATACTTGTGATTAAACCCCTTGCAAGCATCCACAACTACAAGAAAGTAATTAAGATAAAAACCTAACCATAGCCTTAAACTCTAAGATCCTACACTCCCTTGTGTAAAGGTTTCCTAACGGGGGTTCAGGTTTCTGTCACTCCGGCAACCCCAGAATTAGTAGCCAAATACACAATGAATTCCCCTAGGCCCATAAATGGTGAAGTATCATGTAGTCTACGTTCACATGACACCACTAGAAGAATAGCACCACAACTTAAATGTCAAACCAATGAATAATACCTCAACACAATTCCACTACTAACAACATGACTTCTCCCATGTCCTCAAGAACTAAACGAACTACTCACGAGACATCATATGGATCAAGATCAGAGATGATATGATGATGAATAACAATCTGAACATAAACAATAATTCAATGGTTCCACTCACAAGCATCAACTACAAAAGTAATCAACACCGGGAAAGTTTCCCCTAAGAATGATGCAAGATCCAACACAATTGTTACAGCGGCATGGAGTGGTGATGATGGTCCTGGTGGAGATGGTGGTGAGGATGATGATGGTACCGATGAAGTCTAGCTTGATGACGGTGTTGATGGCGACGATCTCCCCTCTCCGAGAAGGAATTTCCCCGATAGAAATATGTCTGCCAGAGAGCTTTTTCTCTCTCTGTAGTTTCCGCCCCACAGAGGCGGCGGAATCTTTCTGTGGTCGCTCCCCGTGTATTAGGGTTTCGAGGAGAAGATATAGGCGAAAGGGCGGAGCAGGAGGTGGGCCAGGGTGGCCACACCCCTAGTGGCGTGGCCCAGGGTGGCCCGCGCATGGGGGGGTGTGGGACCCATGTGGCCCATCTCAGCCTCCCCTTATGGATTCCTTCGTCTCCTCGAAAAATAGGATTTTCCATGTATTTTCTGGTATTTTTTTGTCTTCACGAAAATTGCATCCAAACACCACTTTTTCCATCAGAATCCTGACTCCGGCAGTTCATCCTGCAAGAATCATCCAACATGCAAAAATAGATGAAATGACATAAGTATCACCTCTTAATAATAAATATATCAATGAATAAGAGTAAATTATGATATAGAATAGTGATGCAAAATGGACGTATCAAATCACAAGATTCATAAAATATTTCAGGGGCCACCCCACTAAGCTACCAGCGACGAAGTTGGCCGGCTCCGAGACGGACCCAAAGGTTTGCGTCAATGGTTGTAAACGACTGGGAACCCGAAAGTGTGACTGAGCTTGTCGCTGCGTAAACACTCCTCTTAACTAAATAGTACAGTAGTAAACGCTCTCCACGAGCAATAGTAGTAAATAATGCATTAAACATGGCATAAGTACACGATAGTAATAAAACCCCAAACTAGTTTGTGGGACCAAGAAATATGTTATGACTCAAGATCTGTAAGGGGATTCATGGTCCCACATGCGGATAGTGCGATAGTCAAGCAACAAGTATCAAGTACTCGGGGTCCTACGGGACGCCAGTGAGCGGTTAGAAACCAAAGGATATCTATTGCCCACCGGTGCCTCTGCAGTAGTTATAACTATTTCTAGCATTTTAATATTAAGTTGTAATTTAAGCCATGATCATCTCCAATATTAAGTATGAGTCATTCCTCCAACAACTATGGAACATCGACAGTGCGAAGCAACACCTGCGCAAGCAAATACGACTCGCAAGACCGACTATCTACCAATAAATGGATAATAGGAGGTGTCCATGGCAATATAGCGACTGCAAGAGATATAACTGGTACATAAACTAAAGCATCACAACATAGATAGCAATAGATCAACGGGAGGAAGTAAAGACTAGAAATGTAAAATAGGTAGAAAGGGGGAGAATGCTCGCCTGAAAATACCGTCGAAGGTTCATCCGAAGATTGGGTTAACACTCACATCAACTCATCTGCCTAATCCATGAAGAAGCAAAGCGCTAGAAGAAACACCGGATGCACTATTTAATACTATGACATAAGATCAGACATGATGCTTGTATGATGCATGACATGGCAAAGGTGCGATGCAATTAGGCAATACTAAGCAGAACCGGGACCCGACAATTATTAGATGGTTCAAGTTGTTTAGGTACCCCGCAATTTAAATGTTGTCTTATCAAGGCAAAATATGTCATTTGTTCACTACACAAATTTAAATGGGGCCAGTATAATACTAGAAAAGCCCGTATATGGTCTCCATATTTAATTTAGATGAATTGTCTAAAACCCCCCAGACAACCACAATATGTATGTGAGTATGAATGATTATATGCAACAAATATATGTCATTTATAAAAACAGGGTCTAGGCAAAAGGGGTCACACATGGGATCGATGATCTTGGGTCTTGGAGGGGGGTCAGCGCGGTTTGGGCTCGATAGGATCAGTCTCTAGGGTCCTCGGATCCGAGAAGAAGGACTTGGCATTCCGAGACAAAGATCTTGGCGTTTCACGGTCTTCGGTTTCCTTGTAGGCGCTCTCTGGTCCATGTAGCAGCTGTTTTGACGTGATGGAGACTTTGCCGGTGATCTTCGAGGGATACTTCGATGGTGCTTTGGTCGTGTTCCGTCGGGAACAATCCATATTGATGGCGACACCAAAACTTCTGAATATCTTGACAAAGGCCTTTTGGGGCCGTGGCACAAGGAACTAAACCAGCAGCAAAGAGATGCACTTGCAGCGAACCCACACAAGACTCACAGCTAAATCACAAACAGACGAGCACCAAACAGACAACTCGAGATCGGGCTCAGGGACGGGGTCTCGTGGACAACAAAACAACCACTAGCGCGCGTGCGAGCAGGAGGCCGCATGGAAGAGCGATGGGGAAACAAAGTAGCACATGGGCAGAGGTAGGTGGAGCAAGGCGCTGGTCTCGAAGGAGGACCGCGGATGGCGGCGACAGGGACGCACGGGAAGCGGCACCGGGCATCGGCAGCAAGTAGAAGTAGGCAGCAACGCTCTATGAGGGAGGTAGCAAGGGAGTCCGTGTCGACGGCGACGCGACGCGGCCAAGCGGAGACAGTAGCAGTGCCCAATGGTTGAGTCACAGAGGACGGCGAGGCACCACACGAGCGGGAGGGCGAGGGCGTGCGGTAGCGCTAGAGCTTGACGGTGCACAAGGGGGCGCACAACAAGGGTACCGAGGGTGGAGGCGGTCGGACTCGAGGGTGGCGTCAGCGCATGGTGAGGACAACCTGAGGGCAACGATAGAGTCAGCCACGCTCGGAGAGTAGAGTGAGGAGAGGATGAATGGACGAACGGTGGTGGGTCCTCACGCAGGCGGCGGGGTGATGCCCGGTTCTGACACCCCCTGACACCCGGGATCAGGGCTAATCAAATCCCAGTCCTCCGTCTGACATAAGCTTAACCTTGAGCTCGAGGATATCCAGTGGAGAATCGATAACACAGTAGTGACCCTACGACACAAAATTTATTACAGCAATCTAATATCTGAGCAAAGGACCAATTTATTACAAGAAGAGGTCACTGACCACAAATATCAAACAACGGAAGACAAATTATGCTATTAAGTATAGCAAACTTAAAAAATGGCCTAAGAGGCCTGAAGCATAACGATGACGTCCCAGCCCATAGATTCCAGGTTGCTAGCCGGGAACCACAAGATACTCGTCGGTGTCGATGTAGTTCGTCTTCTGGGAACACTTACTCTGCCAAAATTATCAACAAAGCAAGGGTGGGTACATGGTGTACTCCGCAAGACTTATGGCTGGTGGAGCTGTTTTGGATAAAGCCATCTTTGTTTATAAAACAAGAGAGAGAAGAAGATCGTCTAATCAGAACATTTTAAAAGGGGATAAGGGAGCGACATCTGCGAAATATTGATCATCATCTTTTGATATCCACCAAGTCATCATCACCTGAACCCTAGCTAGGATCACCCCCTTGCACCCATGAGGAAGCACCCTTAAGCACACATTGATTTGCCAAGTTTTATGATTAGGTTAGAGTTCTCTATGATCTTAGAATTCGGTCACCAAGCGTTCATAACCGTGAACACGGCTTTTCGAAAAGATTTAACCCTGCAAGGGTGTACAACTTTACCCACACGTACTAACCTTCTCTTAATGCCACTAGTAATAGCCCTCTTCCTTGTAAGGCTGACAGAGGGTGGTTAGACATGTCCTTTACCTTGCTTTCGTAGAGACCATGAGTCACGCCCTAAGGATGGTTCCGCCGTAACGGGTTAAATCCCTAAAACCGGTCCCTAGAGATGTGAGGCAAGGTTGGTTTACCAGGGGTTCCATCTACCCCAAGCAACCCCGGCCATGCTTACCTACCTGTTATGAATGCACCTCCTTCACCGCCTTCGAGAAGATCCAGAATGCATGTCGAATGGAACGCCTGAACTATGTGACTCATGGAATCTACTAGGCAAGTTGGTCAATCGAGGGGTTCCCAAGCCCCGTGTAGTGATACGTCGGAAACGTATCTATAATTTTTGATGCTCCATGCTTGTTTTGTATCATTTGTCTTATGTTTTGTCTACACTTTGAGGTATTTTTATACACTTTCTGGAACTAACCTATTGACAAGATGCCATAGTGCGAGTTGCCTATTTTCTTCTGTTTTTGGTTCCAGAAAGGTAGAAAATCAATATTCTCGGAAGTGGACGGGACAAAAGCCAAAGTCATTATTTTTCCCGGAGCAACACGAAACCACGAAGCAGAGCCGGAGGGGGGCCATAGGGTGGCCACCCCCCTAGGCACGGGCAAGCCCTGGAGGTGCCCACAGGGGGTGTGGGCCCCTGGACCCCCACCGACCTTGATTCCTGTGCCTATAAGAAGCCTCCGACCCAAAAACCCTAGGGCATCCAGAAGAAATCCACGAAAACCTCCGTAGCGCCACCGCCACCAAAGGGGAGATTCAGGGGACAGAAAGTCTCTGTTCCGGCACCCTGCCGGGACGAGGAAGTGCCCCTGGAGCCATCTCCATTGATCTCCACCACCATCTCCATCACCGTTGTTGATTCCCATGATGAGGATGGAGTAGTTCTCCTTCGAGGCTAAGGGATATATCGGTAGCTATGTGTTCATCTCTCTCTATGCATGATCTTGTGGTCATGAGCTTTGTAATCAAGTAGATCTACCTTGCTACACAAGTGCTTCATTAGATATCTTCTCTCCTCATGTGTGTGAAAGTGACAGCGTGCACGACATGGTGGCACTTAGGCTTGAGTCTACATAAATACTCTTTGTGCTTTAATAGATCTATGCTTTTCCCCACATGTGTGAAAGTGACAACGGGCATACCGTGTGTGGCACTTTGGCTAGATTGAATATTTTTTATGAGTTATATTTGGAGTTGGATGTCTCTATGAAATTGTGGTGTTTGTTGGAACCATCTAGCGCTCAAGGCGACAATGTGGGGTTATCTAGATTGGGGAAGGCAGACTTTGAGGTGTGCTGTTATAGCCCTACCATGGATTAGAGTGTCCAACCGGAGAGTAGTTAAGAGTAGTATCATGAAGAGAGGATATTTATATGAGAGAGTGTTCACTAGTGAAAGTATGATCCCTAGGCCTTGTTTCTAAACAATGAAACACCGTTTGCTACTAGATCTGTTGCATGTTTGCTTGCTTCCAATCTCTTCCACGTCAAGCTCCATCAAAGCTATTTTCTCGCACGGTTACCACTTGTATTTCAATATCTCTTCACCGAACTAGTGCACCTATATTGGGTGTGTTGGGGACATAAGAGACTTCTTGTATCTTGATTGCAGGGTTTCTTGAGAGGGAATAACTTTGACCACTTCCTCCCTGAGTTCGATAAACCTTGGGTAATCCACTTAAGGGAAACTTGCTGCTGTTCTACAAACCTCTGCACTTGGAGGCCCAACAACTGTCTACAAGAATAGAAGTGCGTAGACATCAAGCTCTTATCTGGCACCGTTGCCGGGGAGGTAAGGTAAAAGGTACTCACATCCTCCAGTGTGAGTGCTCGAAGTTATTTCCTTTAGATTCTGCAATTTTGTCTTTTTGTTTCTTGTTTTCACTAGTTAGGCTTAATGGAAAACAACAACAAAAACTAGAGAGCTTTTTAGTATTTTTCCTAAGTTAGAACTTGAGTGGTTTGAAAAGAAAATTAAAAAACCTATGGAACTTTATTTGCATGCTAATAGCAATGTTATTAGTGTGAATTTTTTGAACACCATTATTACTAATGGTATGGAAACGTCTAAGCTTGGGGAAGCTAGTTTTTATGAAAAAAAATCTTTTTAGTTCCCCAGTTTTAGGGAAGAAAATTTGCTCTTATGATACTTTATCTCCCATATGTGGTAATTCTAATGATACTTGTGATATTTTAAATCCACATACTGAAAGTGTCCCTTTTAAAATACCTATTGAAATTGTTGAATGTGTTATGAATAACTGCTATTTTGGAGATGGAACTGTCCATCCTAGTGATCATTTACTCTTTATACATGAATTATGCGAGTTGTTCAAGTGTGCAGGTATTTCAATGGACCAAGTTAAGAGGAAGCTATTCCCTTTCTCACTTAGGGACAAATCAAGGGAGTGGTATGAGCTACTAGATGATCGTCATCATTTGGTGTGGAAGTAACTCGAATCTCTCTTTTATTCTAAATTTTATCCTCCTCATGAAATTCATAAAGATAGGAATTATATTTATAATTTTCATCCTCATGAGGTAGAAAGTATTGCCCAAGCTTGGGGTAGATTGAAGTCACTAATGCTCAAATGTCCCATTCATGAGCTCCCTAGTAATGTTGTTATCAATAATTTTTATGCAAGGCTTTCAAGACATTACAAGGACTATATGGATACCTGTTTAGAGGGATCCTTCACAAGTAAGGAGGTAAAGGCTAAGCGGTATCTTCTTGAAACAATTCAAAGCAATACCGAAGGTTGGGATAACGACGAATGTAAAAAAAACAGGTATAAACTATGAGTATGATTGCATTAAGTCTTTCGCTGAAACTGCTAATTTCAAGAGCTTAGTGCTAGATATGGTATTGATCCTCAAATTCTTGTTAAATATTATAGAGACTTTGCTTCCCATATTGATGCTCCTAAATAAAAATGGGACATGTATCATGAACCTTTTAAATACACTTGCATGGAAAATGAAAATGTTATTAATGATTGCAATAAACATGCTCAAACTTCTGAAAGTACTATTTCTTATAAGCATGTTAATTTTTGTGGTATGCATAGACCTTGTGAGAAGAATCAAATAGAAGAAGAATATTGTATCACCCACTGGAATGAAATAACCAGAACGTGGTATAAGGCTCTAAATGATCTTAGTAAAAAAATTTTTGCCCTCTACCCTTTTATTTGTGAACTCTGCTATGAAGTGGGTCATTTCAATTTTCAATGCTGAGGCCATATGAGTACCACAATCTTGTATTGTGATAACGCGATCACTGATAATCAACATGATGAACTTACATTGTTTTTGGGTGTGAAGAGTTATCAAGAAAAACTTCTTTGGTAGACATGAGTGCTTTTTGTATGAATTGTGTCCTGCATGGGTGTCATCTTTATTGTGTTGATAATTTCCACGCAACTACTTACATACAAAATCTTATAAAAGATGACATTTTACCAAAATATGACAGGACTGATATAAGTTTTGTTCTTATTAATGAAAAGTAGGAATCCTCCAAAGTTTCTTCTATTGTCTCTAACAATAAGCCAGGGTATGTGGAGAATCTTACTTTCAAGCCTCTCCCTCCTAAAGAGGAGGAGAAGAAGAAGAGTAGTAAAAGGAGAGAGGGAACGGTATCTTCCTCTAATCATGTTGCTCCTATCATAGTTTTTGCTGATGAGTCTAAACTAGATGATGTTCCTATGCATGTTACCTATAGTAGTGATCATGATTGGGAAAAGCACACCACTTTTGATATTGAAAATCTCTTTGGTACCAATTCTAAAAATGATGATATTAATAGTTGTTGTGCTATTAGTGCTATCCATGTTCCTTCCAATGATGATATGTTTACAAATGAACACCCTTGGGAAGATGGCTATTCTATTGCTTATGATGATTACAATGATGAATATGATATTTTCATTCCACCTACTATTGAGGAGAAAATTGATTGTGATTACAATATGCCTCCTATATTTGATGATTATGGTGATGAGAATAATAGTGATAGCTATTTTGTTGAATTTTCTCCCACTACAATTAATAAGAATGGCTATTATTATGTGGAGAGTAATAATCATTTTATGCATGTGGCTCATGATAAGAATGTTTTATGTGATAGTTATATTGTTAATTTTGTTCATGTTGCTACTGAAAGTTATTATGAGAGAGGGAAACATGGTTTTATGCATCTCAATAATATTAAGTTTCCCCTCTTTATGTTGAAAATTTTGAAGTTGCACTTGTTTTGCTTTCCTATGCTTGTTGCTTTGTGCTTTCAAGACTTGTTTCTTTACAAGATTCCTATGCATAGGAAGTGGGTTAGACTTAAATGTGTTTTGAATTTGCTTCTTGATGCTCTCTTTTACTTTAATTCATATTTCTTATGTGAGCATCTTCTCAAACTATCAAGCCTAACTTAAAGGCGTTAAAGAAAAGTACTTGTTGGGAGATGACCCAAGAGTTTTCTTGAGTCTTGGAAGTTATTACTTCTGTAATGACCTATCCTTATCCTTTTTGTTTGTTTTTATGCCAAGAATGACCTCTAATGAGAGGGAAGTAAGATTTGGGGAGTTGCTGTCCCGAAACAGATTTCAGTCCTCCACCATAAAAATTCGTGAGGAGTATCTGTAAGTAGGATTGAGCTGAAAATTTACGAATAAATCCCCCGGTATGTTAGATAACTTTCGTTAGTTCAACACTTTTTTATTTCAGGAATATAAGGTCTTCTAAAAAATTGGTTTCTACCTGCTGGTCTGTTTTGACAGATTTTTGCCATTATTTGCATTTGCTTCTTATTGATTCCTTTTTTAGTTTTATTTTGGGAAATTGAGATTTTTGAAGGAGTTGCTACAGTAGCTTGTGTTTTTAGTGAAAGTTTTTCTATTCTAAAGCTAAACCCAAGGGTCTATTATCTTTTGAATACACTAATGTTGCTAATGAAGATTATGTGAAGTTTTGTATAAAGGAAAAATTTCAGGTGTAGAGAGAGAATGATGTAATGAGATGAAGAATGGACAAAATATCAAGCTTGGGGATGCCACCCCTGTGTCACCCCAAGAAATATCCAAGAGGTACAAGCGTCAAATCTTGGGGATGCCGAAGGCATCCCCTTCTTCTTCAATAAAAAGCTCAGGTCTGTCTAGACACTTCGTTTTTATTGTTTCATGCACAGTTGTGTTGTTCTTGGACCGTCTTAGTTTTCGTTTTTGGTTTTCGTTTCCTTAGTTTGCTTGATTAAGTTGGTTGGTTACACCACACTTCTTTTGGAGAGAGACACACTCTGTTTTCATTGCCTAGAACACTCTAGTTTTCACTCTTATTGTTTTGTGAGTGTTCACTTTTGCTAGCACTGCGTCCAGCCTTAGTTTTTTTGTGCTTTCAGCTTAGAACTTTTTAGTTCTTCTTTGTGGATTTGTGAAGCCAGCTCATTGACCTTTATTTATTATTATCTTTGTGAGTTGTTTCAAATAAGTTGATTGGTGTTGGAAAAGAGTAGAATGCTTCATGTTATAAGTGGTACAAAAGGGAGCTTGCTTTGACTGTGACTTAGACTTTATCATGTCATGCTAGATCTTGTTTTGACCTTATTCTTAGTTATTATTGTTGTAGCATGACTTGTTCCAAACAATTAGGATTGCTTAATGTGCCTTGAAGGAATCATGCGTTGTTTTAGCATGCAAAAGAATAGTATTGTGGTATTCTCCTTTGATGCTTTGTTTGGTTTGACTTGGCACATGCTCACACCATGTTATGACTGAACAAGTCACCATAACATCTATGATCATTTAGTCCTTGACTTGTAGTACCACTCTATGATTTGATTAGTAATGTTTTGTTGCTCCGCATGATTATGGCCATTATTGCTCTCTTAGTTGGTTGCTCCCAGTATTTTGCTAGCCTCCACTTGTATGAGTAAGCTCTACTCATGCTTCCAACTCCTAAGAAACCAAGTTATTCCAAAGTGTCCACTATAAACTCCTATGCATGGTGTGTTACACCATTCAAAGTATATTCTTGTTTTCAGCTATCTTCCAATTAAAAACTATTTTGTTATGTGAAAACTTAGTGATTAAAGCCCTCACAAACTTGATGGCACACTTTATATTCTTTGCCCCTAATAAACTTGAACCATTGTGTCATCTATGTTGTATATGCTTGCACTTATACGTTGGAATTAGCAGAACCGTGCTGTCATGGGGAACGTTTTCAACATTGCACTTGTACTTTGTACTCAGTTGATATCATGCTCTTTTATCCATGGATGTCACCAGTGTGAAATAACGAGGGAGCTTGTAAGTCCGCGGAGTATGTATTTTGTGTTAGAGAAACGCCTGGGCCGCTAGCCTAAGCCATGCCTAATCATGGTGGAAACTTGCAGCATCACCATAGTGAGCTATCTATGAAGCATCCTCAATAAAAAGCTATACATATAGTAAATAAAAATATCGCTGAGATGCTCATTGTTTGCTTGCCTTGTCATTTTGGTCATGGGATAGCTCCTATACCATGTTCAAGGGGTAACCTGTTGGCGGTTCTCTATGATATGCATGTACTTACAATGACAAGAACTTACAGGTGACTAAAATTGAGTAGCATGAGGTGTGTCCCTCGTATTCAAGGAACTTGAAATTGCCAACTTATACTTCGTCAAGCATATACTCCATCTTTGTTCACTTTAACCTTAATCACTTCAAGATGCTTATGATAGGGGAAATGAGGGATAAAAGATAACAAGTACCATAATTTTTGGAAGCTCTTTTTGAAACTTGAAATCCCCGCTTCCTTTATAAAAGGCCTTTCTTCCACCACTATTGAGTCTCCACCTTCTACCTTTGGGCACCATTAAGAGAGCTTAGTTGTCATTCTATGTGCTGTGTTCCAAAGCTTATTGATTGATGCATATTGTGATATTACTTGTTCTTGTGCTATTTGTTTCTAGTCACCCTTGTGAACTTTGAAGGTGTCCTATGCATCTATATTGCTACTCTATGAGGGGCAAGCTGATTGCCACTATGCTATGTTTTCTATATGTGAAACAAACAAACGTTTTTCAATGCATGTTATTCATGATATTTGTTGTAGCCTTTCACGTTGCATGCATAGTTACTTTGTCTTATTGTTAGAACTCCATCTTTCATGCACATGTTTAGAGTTCTTTGATCCCAGCTTTCAATGCTTGCAAATGGTTAGATATTTTATTGCGATGGTGCATGTCGCCTCAAAATTATTCTTTTATCACTTACCTACTCGAGGACGAGCAGGAGTTAAGCTTGGGGATGCTTGATACGTCGGAAACATATCTATAATTTTTGATGCTCCATGATTGTTTTGTATGATTTGTCTTATGTCTTGTCTACACTTTGAGGTATTTTTACACACTTTCTGGAACTAACCTATTGACAAGATGCCACAGTGCCAGTTGCCTGTTTTATTTTGTTTTTGGTTCCAGAAAGGCAGAAAATCAATATTCTCGGAATTGGACGGGACAAAAGCCAAAGTCATTATTTTTCCCGGAGCAACACGGAACCACGAAGCAGAGCCGGTGGGGGGCCACAGGGTGGCCGCACCCCCTAGGTGCCCACAGGGGGTGTGGGACCCCTGGACCCCCACCGACCTTGATTCCTGAGCCTATAAGAAGCCTTCTACCCCAAAACCCTAGGAAATCCAGAAGAAATCCATGAAAACCTCGGTAGCACCGCTGCCACCGAAGGGGAGATTCGGGGGACAGAAAGTCTCTATTCCGGCACCCTGTCGGGACGGAGAAGTGCCCCTGAAGCCATCTCCATCGATCTCGACCACCATCTCCATCACCGTTGTTGATTCCCATGATGAGGATGGAGAAGTTCTCCTTCGAGGCTAAGGGCTCTACCGGTAGCTATGTGTTCATCTCTCTCTCTATGCATGATCTTGTGGTCATGAGCTTTGTAATCAAGTAGATCTACCTTACTACTCAAGTGCTTCATTAGATCTCTGCTCTCCCCATGTGTGTGAAAGTGACAGTGTGCACGCCATGGTGGCACTTAGGCTTGAGTCTACATAAATACTCTTTGTGCTTTAATAGATCTATGCTTTTCCCCACGTGTGTGAAAGTGACAGCGGGCATAGCGTGTGTGGTACTTTAGCTAGATTGAATATTTTTTATGAGTTATATTTGGAGTTGGATGTCTCTATGAAATTTTGGTGTTTGTTGGAACCATCTAGCGCTCAAGGTGACAGTGTGGGGTTATCTAGATTGGGGAAGGCAGACTTTGAGGTTTGCTGTTATAGCCCTACCATGGATTAGAGTGTCCAACCAGAGAGTAGTTAAGAGTAGTATCATGAAGAGAGGATATTTATATGAGTGAGTGTTCACTAGTGAAAGTATGATCCCTAGGCCTTGTTTCTAAACATTGAAACACCGTTTGCTACTAGATCTGTTGCATGTTTGCTTGCTTCCAATATCTTCCACGTCAAGCTCTATCAAAGCTATTTTATGGCACCGTTACCACTTGTATTTCACTATCTCTTCGCCAAACTAGTGCACCTATATTGGGTGTTTTGGGGACACAAGAGACTTCTTGTATCTTGATTGCAGGATTGCTTGAGAGGGAATCCTTTGACCACTTCCTCCTTGAGTTCGATAAACCTTGGGTAATTCACTTAAGGGAAACTTGCTGCTGTTCTAAAAACCTCTGCACTTGGAGGCCCAACAACTGTCTACAAGAATAGAAGTGCGTAGACATCATGTGGCTATATGCTCGTCTCGGTTCCAAAGGCAATAACTCTATTCCTAGTGGTGGCGAACATGGGACTAGAAAAACCACATCCCACTGTGGCCTCCCATATAAGCCTTAGCATGTTTAACCTTTACACTGATCTCTCTTCATCGGTATATCTCGATCTCCTGTCATACTAGATTATCTGCAATCTAATACATCATTTGGATGAACCAGACTCAACAGCTAAACATGGCTAAGCAAGACACGAATATAAGCTCTAGCAATGCACACAAGCCAAACCTAGTTATGCTATGAGCAGTGGATCATGTATTATAAGATCAAAGGGAGTAATGCAACAGATAGGATACTCTATTTTTTTTATAAAAGACCACAGTAGAATCGTATGCAACATGTCAGGTATAGAAATTCTTTCGAAATCATAGGATTATATCATGGTGGGGCTATGCTTGCCTTTGCCTATTGATAACCAATAAACAGAGCTTCGGACATCTGGTACTTGACTTGGTTACAGTTGGTCAAGTATTGTTCGTCGATCGGTGTTGACCTCAGGATTCGATCTCGATATTGTATTCTACCGGAGAAGAACCAAACACCAGAAATAAAGAGGAAACAGTCAACACATGGCATTGATGCAATGCTCAAACAAGTATGATGATATGACAAGTTGAGTTCTACTAAAATGTATCCCTAAGACATGCTCGACAGTTTAATCGGGGTTTCGAGGGGTGCAAACCCTAACTCGGGGAAACTCCAGAATCACCTGTGAGGGGTTACTATGTTGTTCTAATTAAACTTGTCATGTAAGTGGTTTAACAATGCATGATTATAGATTATAAAGGTAGAACTCATTTTTCTGAACATTTTGATATATTATACACATTTTTCTGAGTTAATATGAATTAGTTATGATTTTTCTCAATTTAAATCATTTTTAAAACAATTTATCAATTTGTTAAATATTTCACCACCTGGACCCACATGTCAGGTTTTTATTCATTTCATAAAATCATTACAGAAATTATTAAAATGCTGACAGGTAGGCCCCACTGGGATTTATTATTTCCAGAAATGATTTTCAAAAAACATTTAAACAAAACAAAAGGGATTACTGCATCAATGTAACGTTATCAATGGTGGAGCTCTCGGATCAAGATCGGGGCGAGCGATAGGTGGCGCGCGCATGCGTGGATGGGGGATTTAGAGAGAGGGCGACGCGGGTACCTAAAAGTGGTGGCGCCGCCCTGGTATGGTCACCGGAGCTTCGGCTCCGACAAGCATCTGCGGTGGCAGACAAAAGCGCGCGATGCGGGCATGATACATAGAGCAAGGAGGAAGATGTAGGGGTGACTAATCACCGGCGGCTCACCACGAGTGCGGCGGTGGTGTCGGGGAGGCGAGGCGAGGTCGGGAGCCAGTGAATCGACAATGGCCAGCGTCGAAGGGGATGAAGATCGTGATCTCGATTTATGGAGAGCGAGATCGATTCCTTCTACCAGGCGACGTAGTTCATCGAGGCGATTCGAACAGCGGCCTCGGGGAAGCGAGGGGTGGCCGTGTAGGGTTTCGTAGCATGGAAAACAAAAATTTTCTACCGCATACAAACAAACAAGCCAAGATCTATCTACTAGATTGTAGCAACGAGTTGATAGAATAACTCACCCTCGAAGATTCCAAAGTGTTTAACGAGAGCCGATTCTCGTGGGTGATGTAGTCGTACTCTTCCCGATCTCAAGATCGCGTAGACGATCCTTTCGGCGCTGCGTTCCGGCAGCGCTCCCGCAGTCGGTCACACGTTCGGTACTCGACGAAGACCTTCCTCTCCCTTGTTCTAGTAGGCAGCGGAGGTTGTAGCACTCTCCTCGCGATTCCGGCAGCACAATGGCGTGGTACCGGAAGTAGAGGGGAGATCTCGCAGGGCTTCGCCTTAAGCCGGAGCGAGTATGGTGGAGTATGAGAGATTCCCTCGGTGTTCTAGGGTTTAGACACACCAAGGAAGGGGGCAAGCCGGCGGCTAGGGTTTAGATAGGCGGCGGCGGCGGTTTGCCCTAGGTCCGGCGGCGGCTATGGAGGCGGCGGCGGCTTGGGGCTAGGGTTTGGAGGAGAGGATCTTGTGTGTCTAGGAGGGAGCCCTGCCCCTCCTTTTATAGGTGGAGGGGCCGGCCGGCCAAGGGGAAGGAGAGGAGTCCCTCCCCAACTCGGCTTGGGTGGTGCGCCGCCGGTTGGAGGAGGGAACTCCTCCCCAACTCGGTTTCCCACTCCTCCTCCTCTTTCCAAAAACTGCCGTTTGACTTTCAAACTAGCCATTTGACTTTTCAAACTAGGATTTGAATAAACCCTCTATTTTGAACAGCGATGACACCAAGTACATGATGCAATCATACCAACTTGATATAACACATTCATGTACCCTTCCCCCCCGGAGTGTCGGACATTCCGGAACCTTCTAGAACATTCCCGATGAAAACACCGGAACCATTCCCCAACTCCGAAACGGGACTTTCCTTATATGAATCTTATTCTCCGGACCATTCCGGATCTCCTCGTGATATCCCGAATCCCATTCGAGACTCCGAACAACATTCGGTCTCTTTCTCATCATTCCATAACTACTCAAACAACGTCGAATCCTTAAGTGTGTCTCCCTACGGTTCGTGAATTATGCGGACATGATCGAGACACTTCTCCGATCAATAACCAATAGAGGAATCTGGAAATTCATATGGCTCCCACATATTTCTACGATTACTTTGCGATCGAATTAACCACTTACATACAATATCAATTTCCCTTTGTCTCACGATAGTTTACTTATCCGAGGTTATGATCGTCGGTATCTCTGCATACCTAGTTCAACCTCGTTACCGATAAGTACTCTTTTCTCGTTCCCGTGATATGTGATCCCTTGTGAGCCAGTCACATGCTTGCAAGCTAATTGGATGACATTTCACCGAGAGGGCCCAGAGTATATCTATCCGTCATATGGATGAACAAATCCCACTCTTTATCCATGTGTTTCAACCAATACTTTCTGAACACTCAATGCCAACTTTATAGCCACCCAGTTACGGTGTGGTGTTTGATGTCATCAAAGCATCCATCCGGTAAAGGTGATATGCATGATCTCATGGTCGAAGGAATGAGATTACTATGTATCAGAAAGCATATAGCAATTGAACTATTAAAATGACTTGATCTTTATGCTATGCTTATCTATAGGAGTATGTCCATCATATCATTCTCCTAACGATATGATCTTGTTGTTGATAACGTATCAATGTTCATGATAGGGAAACCACAATCATTTATCAACCAACAAGCTAGTGGTGTATAGAGGCTATACCAGGGACTTCAATTTAAGTTTACAAATCACACAAGTATTAATGTTTCCTTGTTAATACTATTATATCATGAATGTAAACATTTATCATAAACACAAAGATATAATAATAACTACATTTATTATTGCCTCTAGGGCATATCTCCAACAGTCTCCCACTTGCACTAGAGTCATCTAATCTAGATTACATGGTAATATACCGAACACCCATGGCTGTTTGGTGCTGGTCATGTTTTGCCCTCGGGAGAGGTTTAGTCAATGGATCCGCCACATTCAGATCTGTGTGTACTTTGCAAATCTTTATATCCCCATCTTGGATATGTTCTCGAATAGCGTGAAAACGTAGCTTGATGTGCTTCAGCTTATTGTGTGACCTTGGTTCTTGCGCATTGGCTATGGCGCCCATGTTATCACAGTATATAGACATTGGGTCTAGCGCACTAGGAACCACACCCAGCTCTGTAATGAACTCTTTCATCCATATCGCTTCTTGTGAAGCCTCCGAAGCAGCCATGTATTCCGATTCAGTTGAAGATCTCGCCACAACGCTTTGCTTTGCACTCCTCCAGCTAACTGCTGCACCATTCAAAATAAATACGTATCCAGATTGTGATTTAGAATCATCCGGATCGGTGTTCCAACTAGCATCGGTGTAACCATTAACAACGAGCTGTTCATCACCTCCATAAGAAAGAACCATATCCTTAGTTCTTCTCAAGTACTTAAGGATGTTTTTGACCGCTGTCCAATGATCCACTCCTGGATCACTTTGATATCTGCTAGTTAAACTAACAGCATATGCAATGTCGGGTCTAGTACATAGCATGGCATACATTAGAGATCCTATGGCTGAGGCATAGGGAGTCTTACTCATCCTTTCTCTATCTCCTGCCAATGTTGGACTTTGAGTTTTACTCAAGGTCGTATTGGGCAACATGGGCAAGAACCCATTCTTGCTATCTTCCATTCCAAAACTCTTTAGAACTTTGTCCAAATATGTACTTTGTGACAATGATATTTGGCGTTTTGATCTATCTCTATAAATCTTTATGCCTAATATGTAAGCTGCTTCGCCAAGATCCTTCATTGAAAAACTATTATTCAAATATTCCTTGACACTATTAAGAAGGTCTACATCATTCCCAATCAACAATATGTCATCTACATATAGTATTAAGAATGCTACAGAGCTCCCACTCACTTTCTTGTAAATACAAGCTTCTCCATAAGTTTGTATAAAACCAAAACTTTTGATCACCTTATCAAAACGTTGATTCCAACTTCGGGATGCTTGCTTCAATCCATAGATGGACCGTTGAAGTTTGCATACCTTGTTAGCATCTTTAGGATCGACAAAACCTTTAGGTTGCATCATATACAACTCTTCATCAATGTCTCCATTGAGGAATGCTATTTTGACATCCATCTGCCATATCTCATAATCATAATATGCAGCGATTGCTAACATAATCCTCATAGACTTTAGCTTCGCTACTGGTGAGAAAGTCTCATCGTAGTCAACTCCTTGAATTTGTCGAAACCCTTTTGCGACAAGTCGAGCTTTACAGACAGTAACATTACCATCAGCATCTGTTTTCTTCTTGAAAATCCATTTGTTCTCGACAGCCTTTCGGCCATCCGGTAAGTCCACCAAAGTCCATACTTGGTTTTCGTACATGGATCCAATCTCGGATTTCATGGCTTCTTGCCATTTATTGGAATCTGGGCTCATCATTGCTTCCTCATATGTCTCAGGGTCATCGGTGTTGTCCACCAACATGACACTCATAACGGGATCATACCAATCTGGAGTGGTACGAGTTCTCGTTGACCTGCGAGGCTCTGTAGCAACTTCAACCGAAGTTTCATGATCATCATCATTAGCTTCCTCTCTAACTGGTGCAGGCACCACAGGAACTTCTTCCGGTGCTGCGCTACTCGCAATTTCGAGAGAAGGTTCGACAACCTCGTCGAGTTCTACTTTCCTTCCAGTCACTTCTTTCGAGAGAAATTCCTTCTCTAGAAAGGATCCATTCTTGGCAACGAAGATTTTGCCTTCGAACCTATGATAGAAGGTATACCCAATAGTTTCCTTCGGGTATCCAATGAAGACGCATTTTTCCGCTTTGGGTTCAAGCTTGTCCGGCTGTAATTTCTTTACATAGGCTTCGCATCCCCAAACTTTAAGGAACGACAATCTAGGTATCTTCCCAAACCATAATTCATACGGTGTCGTTTCAACGGATTTAGATGGTGCCCTACTTAAAGTGAATGCGGCTGTTTCTAATGCATAACCCCAAAATGATAGCGGTAAATCTGTAAGTGACATCATAGAACGAACCATATCTAAGAGAGTTCGATTACGACGTTCGGACACACCATTACGCTGTGGTGTTCCCGGCGGTGTCAATTGTGAAAGTATTCCGCATTTCTTCAAATGCTCGCCAAACTCGTAACTTAGATATTCACCTCCACGATCAGAACGTAGAAATTTAATCTTCTTGTTACGTTGATTCTCTACCTCACTTTGAAATTCCTTAAACTTCTCAAAAGTTTCGGACTTATGTTTCATGAAATAGATATACCCATATCTACTCAAGTCATCCGTGAAGGTAAGAACATAACGATAACCACCGCGCGATGCTACACTCGTTGGACCACATACATCGGTATGTATGATTTCCAACAAGTCCGTAGCTCGCTCCATCATACCAGAGAATGGAGTCTTAGTCATTTTACCCATCAGACATGCTTCGCATCTTTCAAGTGATTCAAAATCAAGTGATTCAAGAAGTCCATCGGAATGGAGTTTCTTCATACGCTTCACTCCAATGTGACCAAGACGACAGTGCCACATATAGGTCGAGTTATCGCTCGATTTCAAACGTTTAGCCTCAATGTTATTAATATGTGTATTTCCACTATCGAGATTCAACAAGAATAGACCATCTATCAAAGGTGCATGTGCATAAAACATATTACTCATATAAATCGAACAACCATTATTCTCTGACTTAAACAAGTAACCTTCTCGCAATAAACAAGATCCCGATATAATGTTCATGCTCAACGCAGGCACCAAATAACAATTATTTAAGTATAAAACTAATCCCGATGGTAGATGAAGGGGTAGTGTGCCGACCGCGATCACATCAACCTTTGATCCATTTCCCACGCGCATCGTCACCTTGTTCTTCGCTAGCTTCCGTTTATTCTGCAGCACCTGTTTCGAGTTACAAATATGAGCAACCGAACCAGTATCAAATACCCAGGCACTACTACGAGTACTAGTGAGATACACATCAATAACATGTATATCAGATATACCTTTCTTCTTGATGTTGTCGTTCTTCAAATCTGCCAAGTACTTTGGGCAATTCCGCTTCCAGTGACCTTCTCCCTTGCAGTAAAAGCACTCAGTATCAGGCTTGGGTCCAGCCTTGGTCTTCTTTGTTGGCGTGGTAACTTTCTTACCAACCTTCTTGAAGTGTCCCTTCTGCTTAGACTTGCCTTTCTTGAATTTGGTGGTCTTATTGACCAACAACACTTGGTGCTCTTTCTTGATCTCCACTTCTGCAGATTTCAACATGGCAAAGAGTTCTGGCAACGTCTTGTTCATGTTTTGCATGTTGTAGTTCATCACAAAGTTCTTGTAACTTGGTGGTAGTGATTGGAGGACACGGTAAATCCCCAAAGCATTAGGAATCACAATACCCAAGCTTTGAAGTTTGTTTGCGTGCCCAGACATCTTAAGCACATGCTCATTGACGGAGCTGCCCTCTTCCATCTTGCAGTTAAAGAACTTTTCAGAAGCCTCATAGCTTTCAATTGCCGCATGAGTCTCAAAGATCAATTTGAGATCCTCGACAATATCATATGGGTCTGAATTCTCAAACCTTTTCTGAAGCTCCGATTCTAAACCATACAAGATAGCACACTGAACTGTGGAGTACTGAGTCTTCCGAGTGAGGTAAACGTTCTTTACTTCATCGGCAGCATCAGCTGCAGGTGGGTCACCCAGCGGTGCATCCAGCACATAGGTTAAATTACCAGCTGTGAGGACAATCCTCAAATTGCGGAACCAATCCGCGAAGTTGCTTCCATTGTTTTTCAACTTTTCTTTCTCTAGGAACGCATTAAAATTGATGGTATGTCCACCATATCATTCTCCTAACGATATGATCTTGTTGTTGATAACATCTCAATGTTCATGATAGGGAAACCACAATCATTTATCAACCAACAAGCTAGTGATGTATAGAGGCTATACCAGGGACTTCAATTTAAGTTTACAAATCACACAAGTAGTAATGTTTCCTTGTTAATACTATTATAACATGAATGTAAACATTTATCATAAACACAAAGATATAATAATAACTACATTTATTATTGCCTCTAGGGCATATCTCCAACAGGCCGGAGATGGCGGGACGAGGCGGCACCTGCGAGCTCTAGGGTTAGGGTTTGCGCGCGCGAGAGCCAGAGAGGGAGGGAGAGGGGAAGTAGCGTGCGAGGGTTCTCCATGCAGCGTCGACGGGGTCCTTATAGAATCCAGGGGGCGGCGGCGGGCATCTTGGCGCACGACGGTCGGCGAGGCATCGACAGCGAGTTGCTTCCGTCGCAGCCGGGAGTGGACGGCGAGGATAGAACAGACGAAACGGTATATGGGCCTAGGCCTGTACTGGGCTTCGGGTGGGCAGCGGCTGCTGCTATCCGCTGCGCGCGTGCAGGCATGAGGGAAAGGGAGAGATGGGCCGCCCTGGGCTGAGCTCTAGCTCCAGTTTTTATTTCAAAACCCCCTTTTCTATTTCTGTTTTCATTTCTCCTTTTATAAAACCATTTCAAATCTGTTTTAGGGTATTTCAAAATGACCAGAAGGTTTACAAAATATATTAAATACTGAGGGCCCTTTTATTCAATTTGGGCTCCACACATTTTGGTAGTTTTCAAAATTCAAAACATTTTGAATTGCTTTCAAAAAGGGAGGGGAAATAGGGTTTTAGGGTTTTGCACTTTTGCTTAATTTTTCTTTGCATGCATTAGTATAAGATGATGCTCATGATGCACAGCAAAGCCCTAATTATAGATTAACTAAAACTGGGGCGTTACAGCTTTATCCCCCTTACGAGAATCTCGACCCGAGATTGCAAAGGTAGGAAGAAAGACAAAGGGAGAAATAAAAAGGGTCTTTCTAAGGATAAGAGGGAAACACACTAAAAAACGCATGGAGTATCTCATGGTCAACTCATGGATGGAGTGTTTAGAAACAACTCTGAGATGAAAAACATGAAAAACTTCAAGGTAACGGAGGAGATAAAAGGAGGTGGTTTCAAATTGTTAGATAGTTGGTATTCATAAGGATTGAGACCATGGAGCTTCAGAAGAGTTTTGAAGCTTCTGAGAAAGAAGGATTCCAACGGGGAAGAGCATAACCACAGACTTCGATAAGGAAACCTCTACTAAATGGCTTAAGTAGAGATTTCAGGTTGCAGATACATGGATCAACAAAACCAAGCTGTTGAACTACTTTTGAAATAGAAGGGTCACTCTTTCATTCAACACAAGGCTAAGACAGAAAGGTGTTTTGTGGAGAGGACTCTTAAGAGTCACAAAGAGCATGTATCAAGACAAACTATTGATTACCAAAATATAGTCACTCTTAAAGCATGGTCAAGAAAACGAAAGAAATTCTTTATTCATCCAAGACTATCAAAATCTTTGCCAAAGATCGTGATATCAGTTTTACACCACCAGATGAGTAGGTAAGAAGATTCCTGATAACATAAGAAGAAAGAAACTTCATTATCAGACTTCAATTACTTGGCACAATGTAACGCTTTCCAACATAAAAAGGGTCTAGAGGATCGACCAAGAGACATTTAGCAACACTACTTTAAATGTTCTCCTTGATGTTCGAGAAAGAAGACATCAAGTAAAGGTTAGACTTCGGATACGAAGGAAACCATAAGCGCAACTACTATAATAAGTCATAGAAGAAGCATCTTGAAGAGTGGTTGTTGCTGCTGATTCAAAAGAATATGGTTAAAGGTCTTTCCGGCTAAGTGTGACAACCATTACATCAATGTTGCCAGGTTTACCAAGAGACCTATGTCAAAACCTTCAGGAACACCAACCATCATTGCTGCTTGAGATTCAGCTTTGGTTAGGTGGAATGATACTTCAGACTCAGCATGTCCGAATAGAAAATGTGTAAAATTTACCACCAAGGTAAAGTTACTAGATTCTTAAGACATGGACTATGGTGTCAAGCTCCAAAAGACTGAGCTAGATTGCTAGACCCATGTATTAGCAACTTGTCGAAAGACAACTTCCTACATATAGAGTACTAACAATAAACACACATGTGTCCTTAGAGAAAGGGAGATAACTCTTCTCGAATCCATGGCAACATCTTTCAGCAATTGCACGTGAATCGTAGAAGGTCACTTCTAACATCCAGAACACATTCTTCGAGATGAATCGATGATGGTTCTCAAAAGTTTCCAACATTGATGCCCAATGTCCCATATGAATCCAATGTAACATGGAGAAGATAAGGATATTGTCGATGGGCTCAACAACAAACTTATCGAGACACTCCGAGAAGATGGACTCATATGTTGCTTGAACAAGGCAGCAGTATTGTTCAGACCAAAGAGAATGAATATGTAACCAAGTGAAACATCACGAGAAGAAACATCATCAACATAGTCCTTGGAAATGAGTTTAATTTGACGGTAGCCCAAAATCAAATCAAAGGTGGGGAAGATAACATATCCACAAAGTAAATACTATCTTTCTTCAACACAAACAAAACTAGACATCCCTTTAAGAAGGAACAAAGTCATCTAGAACTTTTGTCTCATAACTCTCCAAGTTGTTGTTTAAGCTCAACTAACTAGTTCAGGGGTATCCAGTACAGATCCTTGGAGAAAGGTGCAGTTCAGAGAACTTTCTTGCTCAAGAACTTGACAAGACGGTCATGTGGAAACATGGCGATACTTATAGGAAGACATCTAGAATATCACGAACCACCGATATGTCACTTAGTTCAAGAGGAAACTTGCTTTACAAGGCAAGAGGACATAGTCTCAGAGCTTCAGCACGAGCCTAACTCTTTGACCGAAGAGGGTGTACCAGAATAACATACTTGGTAGCACGATCAAACTCTACGGAGTGATAGGATTAACCAATCACGCTAGGAATGACATAAATGTCCTTAGAGTTCAAAACAATAATAATTGCTAAGAATCTCATATAGCCACATTATTACGCACACGCATCACTCACGAGCGCGAAAGCTCGAGGAAGGGTGGGTAAAGATGTGTGAGATTATCACTTCATTAAGGGGTCATGAAACTCAGCACGTCCTCTTAGTATAAAAGAGTGTGACAATTTAAAATGGAACAAATAGAAGCTAATCATTGCCTCTAGATCTGCGGATTACAACACTTTGACTTGGTCCTAGATGACGAGGTATTAGATTATGCTAGACTTCCCGAAATGGTTTGTCTTGACAGACCACAAGAGTATCTTTCATCGAAAGACACCAATGCACAAGTACTACTTGGATACCAACTAGAAGACAAAGGTCGAAAAACAACAAGGGGAAAGCAGAACATTCTCAGGATAGAACCCCAAGATGTAGATGCTGTTGGGCCACGCAGAGATAAAACAAAACTTTTTCCTCTAACATGGTGATCCCAAGATCTAGCCGAGGTAGAAGGCCATGAGGTTTACCACTAGACGCACAGTTGCGGATTACTGATAAAGCGCGTCAGTTGATGCAGTGCAGTCCTTTGCGATCCGATAGTCCTGGTGCTGATCATACAACACCTCTGCTGGTATCCACATGTGCAAGGAGGAGCACCAATGGCGAACTGCTAGGTTCGGTACATGACTGTTGTGGAGCTAGGGTTTCCAACACATGGAATGACCTAACCGATCAACGATTAACCTTTCTGGGTTACGGTACTCCACTATATATAGGGAGTGAACGTGGGCTCTGCTCGCGTGACCCATTCACTAAAGCCCATATAATATTAGTCCCTGTGAGTCCGACTCATTGACTCAGTCCAAATCAGGCTCGGGTCCAACCCAACCAGATTTCCAGTTCAGATCCAATCCGAACACGCTCCCGCTCTTAAGTGTGTGACCCGGCAGGCTCATGGCTACTCGGACACGATTGGAGTCCGACTCACAATCGATCAGTCGGCAGCGGCTCCTAGCAGAACGTGCCGACTCCCAAGTACCAAAGAGTCATGATGACTTGCCTTTTCCAATGTGACTTGAGTCCGAGTCCCTTTTGCCTCACGATATACATTGTCAGACTATAGGCGAATATAGGTCATCCCTTAAATAGTCCGACTCTCTTCTCGATATGAGATAAGTGATTCACCCGACTAACTCTTAGTCGATCGCCTCGGTTAACACTTAATCGAGTCATGCATGGCCATGCTTTATGAATCATATCTCATGAGAGGGCCCAGAGAATATCTCTCCAAGTGGAGGGGAAAAATCCCATCTTGGTTATTCACATCACGCATCTTGACTATCAGTCGACCCGAACTCTGCCTTTATAACTGCCCAGTTACGGATCAGCGTTTGGCAGAACCTAAGTCGGTGATCCTCAACTTGGACTATGCAATAACCTCAGGTCTAAGGATTACATTGATTGAGATATACAAATGAAAACTTGTTCGTTGTACCTCAATATTGGTCAATCTGAATCGCTAAACTCTTTAGCCGAATCTGTGTAAATTGGAATAGCATCTCCATGCCCATGACAAGTGGAACCGAGTCATCAGGCCAACTTTCACATTGGTCTAAGTTGTGTGTCTAACACAACCTCAATGACCAAGGATATTTAGTACAAATAACATGAATGTATAGTTCCACAACCGAATCACATATTCAATGATACACATCACATGTTTATACAAGGACAACTTAATATCATGAATACAATGGGAAATCTCATCATACATGATTGCCTCTAGGGCATATTCCCAATAGATGCATAGATTAACAATCTTCTGAAAGCTAATGCACGGAAGAGATAAGGTGTGGCAGAGTCACGACTATAGATGTGAGAATCTCGAGGAGTACTCTTGTCATGATCCATTTGGTTCCATCAAAGAACATCTGCCATAACTAGTGGTAGGGGAAGTCCTTAGTTGTCACAATTCAATCGCGACAAAGACCACAAGCTTGAAGGCTAGAATTATAGTACCAGCCATCCTGAGGTAATGTATGAACATCAACAATAGGGGTCAAAGGATTGTATCTTGGGTTAAAGGTCAGCTTCATGTACAAGATTCACAACACCCGAATCTAGCACAATCAAGGATCTTAGGTTCAAGTCCAAGGGATAAACCCGAGAAAGGAATAACTACTACTTGAGTGACATAGCATACACTACAATTTAGTAATCCCAAGGTAGCTTCCAAAAGAAGAAACAACTTCTGAAGTACCCAAACAAACAAAAAGGAGGCACACGAGGCGAAAAGAAACCTTGATGCCGAGAGAAGAACACTATGCGTACCAACAATTTAATATTGTGGGCCCATAAGGTAGAGAGATCATGATAGAATGGAATCTCTCAGATGAAGCATGGCAAGGGAACAAGGAATTCACGACACACGCAACTCTAGATAACTCAATAACAAAGTCAACTGGTTGAGAAACGACATGCCCAGAAGGCACCAAAGTTTTGAAAACTAGAAGAGATATCAATATTTTTCCAAAATCAACAGAAGATAAGATGACCCAGAGTTAGAGCGATTCTAGGTAAGGAGTAAAAGAAGCATACTAGAGTTTTCGCAAATACTTTTCAGCTTTAAAATAGTTTTCACAAGCACTAGACTCAACATCGACCAATATCAAGGTTTTCCTACGGTCGGTACTGCTCTGATACCAAAACCCGTGACACCCCCGGGATCAGGGCTAAACCAATCCCATACCTCCGTCTGACATAAGCATAACCTTGAGCTCGAGGATATCCAGTGGAGAATCGGTAACACAACAGTGACCCTACGACACAAAATTTATTACAGCAAGCTCATATCTGAGCAAAGAACCAATTTATTACAAGAAGAGGTCACTGACCAGAAACATGAAACAACAGAAGGCAAATTATGCTATTAAGTATAGTGAACTTAACAAATGTCCTAATAGGCCTGAAGCATAACGATGGTGTCCCATCCCATAGATTCCAGGCTGCCAGCCGGGAACCCCAAGCTACTCGTCGGTGTCGATGTAGTACGAAACTCGTCTTCAAGGAACACTTATTCTTCCAAAAGTATCAACAAAGCAAGGGTGACTACAGGGTGTACTCCGCATGACTTATGGCTAGTGGAGCTGTTTTGCATAAAGCCATCTTTGTTTATAAAACAAGAGAGAGAAGAAGCTCGTCTAATCAGAACATTTTAAAAGGGGATAAGGGAGCGACATCTGCGAAATATTGATCATCATATTTTGATATCCACCAAGTCATCATCACCTGAACCCTAGCGAGGATCACCCCCTCGTACCCATGAGGAAGCATCCTTAAGCACACGTTGATGTGCCAAGTTTTATGATTAGGTTATACTTCTCTATGATCTTAGAATTCGGTCACCAAGCATTCATAACCATGAACATGGCTTTTCGAAAATATTTAACCCTGCGGGGGTGTACAATGTTACCCACACGTACTAACCTTCTCTTAATGCCACTAGTAACAGCCCTCTTCCTTGGAAGGCCGATAGAGGGTGGTTAAACACGACCTTTACCTTGCTTTCGCCGAGACCATGAGTCATGCCCTAAGGATGGTTCCATCGTAGCGGGTCAAATCCCGAAGACGGTCCCTAGAGATGTGAGGCGAGGTTGGTTTACCAAGGGTGCCATCTACCCCAAGCAACCCCAGCCATGCTTATCTACCTGTTATGAATGCACCTCCTTCACCGCCTTCGAGAATATCCAGAATGCATGTCGAATGGAACACCCGAACTATGTGACTCATGGAATCTACTAGGCAAGTTAGTCAATCGAGGGGTTCCCAAGCCCCGTGTGGATGTACGCTCGTCTTGGTTCCAAAGGCAAGATCTCGGTTCCTAGTGGATACTCTATCTATCGATAAAAGACCACAATAGAATCGTATGCAACATGGCAGGAATAGAAATGCTTTTGAAATAATAGGATTATATCATGGTGGGGCTATGCTTTCCTTTGCCTATTGATAACCAATAAGCAGAGCTTCGGACATCCGGTACTTGACTTGGTTACAGTTGGTCAAGTATTGTTTGTCGATCTTCGATCTTCGATGGTGTTAACCTCAGAATTCGATCTCGATCTCGATATCGTATTCTACCGGAGAAGAACCAAACACCGGAAAGAAAGAGGAAACAATCAACACATGTCACCGATGAAATGCTCAAACAAGGATGATGAATGACAAGTTGAGTTGTAGTGAAATGTATCCCTAAGGCATGCTCAGCATTTTAATCGGGGTTCCGAGGGGTGCAAACCCTAACTCTCCGAAATTACCTGTGAGGGGTTACTATGTTGTTCTAATTAAACTTGTCATGTAAGTGGTTTAACAATGCATGATTATAGCTTATAAAGGTAGAACTCATTTTTTTTGAACATTTTGATATATTCTACATATTTTTTTGAGTTAATATGAATTAGTTATGATTTTTCTCAACTTAAATCCATTTTAAATCATTTCTAAAACAATTTATCATTTTATTAAATATTTCACCACCTGGACCCACATGTCAAGTTTTTATTCCTTTCAGAAATGATTACAAAAATTATTAAAATGATGAAAGGTAGGCCCAACTGGGATTTATTATTTCCAGAAATGATTTTCAGAAAACATTTAAACAAAACAAAAGGGGTTACTGCATCACTGTGACGTCATCAACGGTGGAGCTCTCAGATCGAGAGGGGGGCGGGTGATAGGGGCGCGCACGCATGCGCAGATGGGGGATTTAGAGAGAGGGGCGACGCGAGCTACCTAAAAGTGGTGGCGGCGCCCTGGTTTGGTCACCGGAGATTTGGCTCCGACGAGCATCTGCGGCGGTAGACAGAGGTGCGCGACGCGGGCACGATACAGAGAGTGCTGAGGAAGATGGAGGGGTGACTAAGCACCGGTGGCTCACCACATGTGCGATGGTGGTGTCGGCGAGGCGAGGCGAGGTCGGAAGTTGGCGAATCGATGATGGCCGGCATCGGAGGGGATGAAGACCGTGAGCTGGATTTATGGCGGGCAAGCTCGATTCCTTCTGCCAAGCGACGTAGTTCATCAAGGCGGTTCGAATAGTGGCCTTAGGGAAGCGAGGGGTGGCCGGAGATGGCAGGACGAGGCAACACCTGCGAGCTCTAGGGTTAGGGTTTACGTGCGCGAGAGCCAGAGAGGGAGGGAGAGGGGAAGTAGCGTGCGGGGGTTCTCCAGGCAGCATCGACGGGGTCCTTATAGAATCCAGGGGCAGCGGGGGCATCTTGGCGCACGGCGGCCGGCGAGGCGTCGACAGCGAGCTGCTTCTGTCAAAGTCGGAGGTGGACGACGAGGATAGAACAGACGAAACGGTACGTGAGCCTGTGCCTCTTTGGGCTTCGGGTGGGCAGCGGCTACTGCTATCTGCTGCGCGCGTGCAGGCAGGAGGGAGAGGGAGAGATGGGCCGGCTTGGGCTGATCTCTGGATCTAGTTTTTATTTCAAACCTGCCTTTTCTATTTCTATTTTCATTTCTCCTTTTATAAAACCATTTCAAATCGGTTTTAGGGTATTTCAAAATTACCGAAAGGTTTACAAAATATATAAAATACTCAATGCCCTTTTATTCAATTTGGGCTCCACACATTTTGGTAGTTTTCAAAATTCAAAACATTTTGAATTACTTTCAAAGAGGGAGGGGAAATAGGGTTTTGCTTAATTTTTCTTTGCATGTATTAGTATAAGATGATGCTCATGATGCACAACCAAACCCTATAGATTAACTAAAACTAGGGCATTACACCGGTTGAGGAGATGGTCGATCGAGGTCCGACGGGGTGAGGGAGGAGCAGGATTGGCGGCGGAAGGTGCGGGGTGAGGGGTTTGGTGGGAAGGAGCATCGGGTGGGCGAAGGGAACATGAGAGCGGGGCGATGGGCAGATGGGGACTGCACGGGAATCGAGGGTGGAGTGGTTGGCGAGAGGTGGGAGTGGCCAAGGGCGTGTCGCTTAGCGTGTGGGGCCGGGTGTTTTGCGTGCAGGTGGGTGCATGGTGTTGGCATGTGAGAGAAGCAGAGACGGGGTGGTCGCTAGCGATGGGAGGGCAGGTGGTGTGCGGGAGCAGCGAGGGAGTGGTGCGCGCACGCGAGATTGCGTGTGCCGCAGGTAGGTGGCGGTTGGCGGTGTGGTGGGAGTGGGTAGGTAGGTGGGTCTGGTGGTGTCCGACGGCGGGGTGGAGGGATTGGGTAGGACAGGTGGTTAGGCAGGGAGTTTTTTAGGTTTAGGGTTTGATAGATGGGGTTGTAGGCTGCTGCCAGCTGGGCCTTTGGGCCTGGTTGGTTTCGGACTCCCCCAGGGTTTAAAATATTTTTTATATTAGTGTTATTATTACCTGTTTTTATAAACCCTTTTCAAATAGTTATAGGCAAACAAAATATCCGACCAGTCTGGGGTTTTGTATTTGAAATAAAGAGAAGGATATTTGTAGAAAGCAAAACTAGGCTTTTAGCAAAATAGTTTTAAGGTTAAATATGTATGCAGACATGACGATGTTCAAATACAATGTGGCATGAAGACATGAGCATGCGATCATGGAGATGCACAAAACAAAAATACCAAGCGTTTTTTAGTCAGGGCGCCAGGTTGGAGATGCAGAAGGCGCATGGACTGGGGCAGGAGGTGGAGCCTGTGGTGCAGTCGGTGGTCATGGCGGCCTATAGATAGGTCGGGTGCCACGGTAATCAGGGCTAGGGAGCCAACCAGGAGGAGGCTGCATTGAAGGTAGTGGTGGAGGCGCAGGCGGGGCCGACGCAGGAGGTCACGGGATGGCTATAAAAACCTGGGGGTGTGACTATTTGTTGGTGATGGCGCGATCGTCACATTGGAGTATGATCGGACCTCTGCAAAGGAGGGACATGGCCGCATCATGGGGACGAATGAAGGTTGTTTCTCGAAGCGCTCGTCGAGGCTTACAAGGAGGATGTTGATGAGTTGTCAATCCTCGACAGGATCCCCAAGTTCTTGGAGCTCATCGGCAATGGTTTTGAGGCGCTGACAGTAAACACCCACTGGAGCACGATGTTGCGAAGTTCCATGTGAAGCGTGTTGACGCGGGCATCAACGTTGTCTTGATAAAGTTGGCGAAGGGCCACCCAAAGAGCAGCAGTGCTAGAGGCCTAAAGGAATACAAGGTTGAAGATTTCTGTAGAAACCCTTTGGTAGATCCATTGGATGATGGCGAGGTCATCCTTGAACCAGTGAGGATCTGATGGCTGGGCAATGGAGTCGGATGTTGGGGATATGCTAAATGGGTATCACCATAGCATGTGTCTGATCCGGATAACCCGGGTGGCCCACAGTTGGTAGCAAGGCCCATGGCCTATTGGGCGGACCAGTTAGATGGATCCAGAAGGGAGGCCCATGCCGGATAAAGGAAGCCTACGGAGGAGTCACCGACGTACCCGGAGCCTTGGAGTGCAAGACACGTTACACTAGTTCTGTACCATGTAGGACTCTGTAACCTGTCCGGCTAGGACTTTGCCTGTAACCCTGGGATCTGGCGACTATATAAGCCGGACCTATGGGATCCTTTAGGGCACAAGTTAGAACAACTCGGCGCACAACGAACCGATCCCTGTAACTCGGCGTATTGCAATTATAGTGATTTATAGCAGGAGTAGGATCCTGCCACCATCGTGGGATCTGAACCTGGGTAAGCTCTGTTACCTCGTACCCGCCAAACTTCCGCCTTACCCCACGTCTCTAAAACACGCTCTATGAGGACCCTCCATGGCGTACTCGTCGGCAATACCACGACAGTTGGCGCCCACCGTGGGGCAAGAGGCGCTTCATACTCTACAACGGGCGAGGTCCAAGCTCTTCGCGGGAATCCGTAAAACCGTAGCCATTGGTCATGTTCTCTTCTCCGACAACATTCTGATCGTCCCTTCCGACGAGTTCTGGATTCCGGAGAAGACGAACCCTACCTGCTGCTCGATCGTCCCAATCAGGGACATCCACCTCTTCATCGGCGAAACCGACTCGGGCACTAGTTCCCTGGAAGTCGGAGGATCGTCAAGGCCCACATGGACCGCCTATGGGCAGGATACGTTCGCGGAAGGATCGAAGTCGGATCTCTCTTCAGAGTTTGCCGACATAGATCGGAAAAATTCAAGGCCCACCCAAACCGCCCCTGTGCAGGATATAATGGTGGAAGATCGTTGCAAGTTTGCCTACTTCGCCCGTGCATCTGGACACCATAGATCCAAGTTCGTCGGCATGGTAACTATCTTCGATCTGGCGTGTTGCATTCAGAGAGAGGGTGAAAACCCCTGCGATTACCTATCCAGGTGGCTCCGTATACGGGCCGACCTGGAGCATTACCCCAATGATGATGCCATGTATCACTTTGTGGAAGGACTAGACCGCAGTACACTTCTCCGCCATACTTTAAGGAGGATGCAGGCTTCGGGATGCCTGACTTTCTAAGGCATGGTGAACACCGTCAACAACTTCGCGGCCGCTGACATAGAAGCTCAGGATGCGCTCGCGGTCCTACCCGATGCCCCTCTGCCTCAGCCGCCGCCACCACTGCCTCCAGTCGTTGTCACTGCAGCCGCACCACCACCTCCAGTCATTGTTGCTGCTGTCGCACCACCACCCATCATCGAGGATGCCCCGACACCCTCCGAATCCGTCCTAGACGCGCTCTACGTCGACATCAACGCTGACTCGGAGGAGATAGACTTCAGCCCGGAGGAACTCGACTCTGCTATGCAGGAGATGGAGGAGGATATCAGACGCGACGAGCAGGCCGACAAGCCCATCACAACCCGAGAGGTGTTTGTTGCCATTGGTACCATGATGGAGGAAGATCAATCCGGACAAGCTCCGCCTAAAGCGTTGAACAAGGGGAAGGGACCACCTGTTGCTGCCGACAATGATCGCGCAAAGGCCATTCCCCCTCCGCCTAACCTAGTGCAGCAGCCGCTGGAACTCAACACCGGTCCGAGTAACAATAACACCGCAAACCCACCGCCTCTGGCATCTACGTCTGCGGTTGCCCAAATCACTCAAGCTAATAGAGTGATGTACGACAATTTGCTTGTCGAGCCCATGACTGTGGCTCACATAAGGAACGTAGTCCAGCTTGACGAGAAACACTAGCAGCTGCTGGAGAAAGCGCAGGCCATCGCGGAGCAAGGCGCAAAGCTAGATAAAGATCTGGCCAAGGCGCAGAAGTCAACAGAGAAAGCTAGAGCCATGGAGGCCGAGTACAAGACTCTGCTCAAGCAGCAGAAGGCTAAGAAAGCTCCGGCTCGCATCATCAACGATCCTAGTGTATGGGAAACCTAGGATGGGCTCCCCCGAAGCCTCCACAAGCCAAGCCATACATTGACAGCGAAGGCGGGCAGGTCATGCTCACTCCTATTCTCAACCTAGCCGTCGCCAAGACCCTTCTGGAGCAGGATAGATCACCCGCAGCCGTGGAACAAGTCTATGACCTTGTGGCAAAGGCGGTGAAACAAGAGGAAAAGGCCACCTCCCAGAGGCTTGAGTCTGACCTAGCATATTGCCAGTCTATCAATCCTAAGGCGCCAAGGGACCGATCTCCTCAGGATGTCGGGTCTTAGACGGGTTCATCAGAACAAATACAGAGGGATGCACGCAATAGGAAGGACGCTATCCCCATATCCTCCGACCACGGAGGAAAGGCTCATCCTCGTCGCCCATCTCCACCACCCCGATCTCCCCGACATTGCGAAGACCCCAAAGCTCACCATCGTACAGACATGCCTCCGCCAAGGCAAAGCGGTATCGTTATTCGCGACAACACGGAGCAACCCCATCACGACAGAGAGCACAACCAAGGGCATAAGAGAAGTTCGCGCCATGACCCTCCGTGTCCGACAAGCATGAGGTGTCGTAGGAGGGTAATAGAAAGAAGGATAACCCACCGCCACCTCCGCCTCCGTCGCCCCCCTAGCAGCCACCATGGTGGAGGAGGCCCGCGTCATTCACGGCGCCCATCCCCTGGCGGCAAGAAGAAAAGGACAAGCCCGGAGCCATACGACGCACGTTCACGCCTGGACAAGATTCACGAGGCCCGGGAAGAAGCATACCTAGGACCATGTTGCTTTGGACCTGTGATACGGACCACAACTTACCCAAGGGGTTTCCGGATTGACAAGACCATCAAGCCCTATGACGGCACAGCCAAACTAGCTACGTGGTTTCACGATTACGGCAACGCGGTGGAAATCGCCGGGGGTAACCCCAACATTGCTGTCAAGTACCTCCCACTCATGTTGATGGGCACGGCCCGCCAATGGATTGATGACTTGCTGGAGAAGTCCATCTACAACTGGTTGGACATGCAAGAAGCGTTCACCAAGAACTTCGAGGGTACGTACAAGCGTCCCTGCACTGTTAGCAATCTACAACAGTGTGTTCAAGAGAAAGACGAGTCATCTTGCGCCTACCTCTCCCGCTGGCTGGATACGAAGAATTCCTGCGTAGGGGTGCTAGACCGCCATGGCCGCATTCATCGATGGATTGTAGAAAGGTACGTTGCTCCGACATAAGTTGAAGCGCCTACAGGAAAGTCACAGGCTCGATCTCAACCAGATGATCCAGCTGGCCAGTGAGTTCTCGGCTGCCGATGACGATGCTCCTAGCTCCTTGCCAGCAATAGTCGTTCCAACTCAAGCTAAGAGGAACAATAGCACCAAGCGGAAGAACCCGCCAGAAAAAATAAAACCTCCAACATGGTCGCCATGAAATTTGCTGGACGAGGTGATGGCGGACAACGTGACCATGGACGGGGGGCTAGTCGTGGGCAGCAGCGAGGTAGTGAAACTACCCCGGCAGCGCTCCTTGTTCCCCAAACGTACGAGGAGTACCGTGATATGCCATGCCTTCTACACCTCGACGCCAACAGCGAAGCCACTCACACCAATCACCATTGCAAGTTCGTCAACAACCTCAAGGAGGACCCGGAGTCCGGTTACAAGTGAAGTCGAAAGAATAGACCGCGAGGCAAGGGCAAAGGGAAGAAGAAGGAAGAGGAGTCCAAGGATTCAAGTGACATGGACGAGGATGTTGACCCCAAGCACGCCGACAAGAGAGATGGCAAGGGAAAGAACCCCTTCGAGAAGAAGGCTGCCGTCTACCACACTTTCCTTGGTACCCCTACTATCCGGCAACAGAAAACCTCTATGAGGATACTGATAGCCACCCTACCCCCAGTTCCCCAGTACCTGCGCTGGCCGGAGATTCCTATCACTTGGGACAGGAAGGATCACCCAGACCTCATCCCTACGGATAACCAGTACGCCATGGTAATCAACCCCCTGATTAACAGCAACGAGTTCACCAAATGCATGGTGGATAGTGGAAGCAGCATCAACATCATGTACCTGGATATGCTACACAAGATGAACTTGAAGGAGGCCAACCTAAGGCGGAACAACATCGTGTTCCTGGCCGGGAGGCTCGGTCCCTTGGGTGCATCACGCTTCAGGTCGCTTTTGGCGATGTTAATAATTACCATCAAGAACGCATGACCTTCGAGGTTGTCCCCTTCAAGAGAGTATACCACGTCATCTTCGGACTTGACATCTTCCACGCCTTCATGGCCAAGCCATGCTTCGTCTACAACAAGCTCAAGATACCTAGACCAAACGACATCATCACCGTATCCGGAAGCTTTACCAAGGCAAGGGACTGCGAGATTGGAGAAGCAGCCTTTGCAGAAGCTGTCCTCTACAGCAAAGAATTCAACGAGATCCAGAGCAAGGTCGATGCCACGGAGATGCCGGTGTCGAAGAAGCAGATTTCTGACTCCGCTCCCTCCTTCAAGGCCGCCATCGACACCAAGCCGGTGGAACTTATGGTAGGCGATGCCTCCAAGACCACCGCCATTGGGACGAACCTGGACCCTAAATAGGAAAGCGCGCTCGTCGAGTTCCTCTGTGGGAATAGGGACATCTTTGCCTGGCAACCTGTCGACATGAAAGGTGTACCTAGGGAACTTGCCGAGCACAGCTTGAATATTGATCCAAAATGCAAACCGGTGAAACAACCTCTACAACGCTTCGGAGACGAGAAGAGACACACCATAGGCAAAGAGATAGCTAGGTTACTTAAGGCTAGTTTTATCCGAGAAGTCCTTCACACCCGATGGGTGGCCAATCCTATACTTGTCCCCAAAAAGGGAACCAAAGAATTAAGAATGTGCGTTGATTACACCGGCTTGAACAAGGCATGTCCCAAATATCCGTTTGCTTTGCCTCGCATTGACCAACTCATTGACTCGACGGCTGGCTCAGAGCTTTTGTGTTTTCTAGATGCATACTCAGGATACCACCAGATCAAGATGAGGAAGTCAGACCAATTGGCCACTTCGTTCACTACACCCTACGTCATGTTTTCTATGTCACGATGCCCTTTGGGCTGAAAAACGTAGGTGCTACGTACCAGCGGACTATGTAGCATTGCCTACACAATAAAATTGGTCGGAACGTTCACGCCTATGTGGACGATATGGCGGTGATGTCTAAAAAGTCAAATGACTTAATCTCCGACTTAAAAGAAACCTTTGATAATCTCCGGAAATACAACATGATGCTTAACCCTAAGAAGTGCGTATTTGGGTTCTAGCCGGCAAATTGTTGGGCTTCATCGTTTCCTAGTGTGGAATCGAGGTCAAACCGGAGAAGATCAAGGCCATCCTAAACATAAACCGTCCGACATGCCTGAAGAACATACAATGGCTAACAGGCCGCGTTGCAGCAGTAAGCCAGTTCGTCAGCCGACTTGGAGAGAAGGCTCCGCCGTTGAACAAGTTGCTGAAGAAGGCAGACAAATTTACATGGACGGACGAGGCAGATGCATCATTGAAGAATCTAAAGGAGATACTCTCCTCGGCACCTATACTTGCAGCACCCGAGCCTATGGAGCCTATGTTGATCTACATGGCGGCCACCAACCAGGTAATCAGCATTGTTGTTGTGGTAGAGCGGAAAGAAGGGCATGAGTATGGGGTTCAACGACTAGTTTACTATGTAAGCGAGGTCTTGATGGAGTCCAAGCAGCATTACCCGCACTACCAGAAGCTATCTTATGGAGTGTTCCTTGCTTCTCGGAAGCTAAGGCACTATTTCTAGGAGCACCCTATCGCAGTTGTGAGCAAATCTCCACTGTCTGACATCATCAACAACATCGACGCTATAGGAAGGGTTGCGAAGTGGGGCATTGAGCTTGCCGCCTTTGAGATCACCTACAAGAGACGCGACGCTATCAAATCACAGGTCTTGGCGTATTTTATCGCATATTGGACGGAGATGCCAGATGCTACCCCTATACCGGAGCCAGAATACTGGGTGATGCACTTTAACGGATCAAAGCTCCTCAACGGCTCAGGGGCTAGTGTACTTCTATAGTCACCAACAGGGGAAAAGCTGCACTACGTTCTGCAGATCCACTTAGAGGCTACAAATAACATGGCGGAATATGAGGCACTCATTCATGGAATTCACATAGCCAAGGATATTGGCATCAAGAGCATAGTTTGCTATGGAGATTCCGACTTGGTTGCCCAGCAGATGGATGGCACCTGGAACGCGCGGAACCCTATGATGGCGGCATATTGAGACGAAGTGGACGAGATAGCCAAGAGCTTCTTAGGCTACGAAGTCAAGTATGTCCCGAGGGAGGAAAATGAGGCAGCTGATCTACTATCAATGCTTTGGTCAGGACGCAAACAAATTCCACCTGACATTTTTCTAGAGCATCTACCGACACCATCCGTGAAAGGAGCAGACCCCGAGAACCCGGATAGAGTCGACTCTTTCGTCCACACAGTGACAAAGGTCCCTCCGGCTTGGACAAAACCGTTCATGGAGTATCTCATACATGGAACTTTGCCCATCGACGAGGCCGAAACTCGGCAAATAGTACGTCGAGAAAAGGGCTATGCCATAATCAATGGACATCTCTATAAAATAAGCACCACTGGTGTATACCTCAAGTGTGTTTCCCAGCAAGAAGTTATTGAAATCCTTCGTGAGATCCATCTCGAAGATTGCGGGCATCACGACACTCCTCGATCATTGGTCTCCAAAGCCTTCCAGCAAGGATTCTACTGGTTGACCGCAAAGGCGGACGCTGACAAGCTAGTTGAGACATGCATGGATGCCAGTATTATGCCTGACAACCACATGTTCCAGCTGAAGAATTGCGAACAATACCAATAACTTGGCCATTTGCAGTTTGGGGGCTAGACATGGTTGGTCCATTACAGACGACACCATGTGGGTTTACACATCTGCTAGTAGTAGTGGATAAATTCACCAAATGGATAGAAGCTAAACCCATTAGAAATCTTGATGGGTCAACTGCCCTTAGGTTTGTCCGGGATCTAGTGGTGAGATTTGGTCTCCCACATAGCATTATCACCGACAATGGTAGCAACTTACCACTCGGAGAAGTGGAAGCTTATTGTTGGGATAAGGGCATCTGACTTAACCTAGCATTTGTGGCACACCCACAATCCAACGGTCAGGTTGAGCGAGCCAATGGATTAATTCTGCAGGGCATCAATCCACGTCTTGAGGCACCACTACATAGAGCAGCTGAAGCCTGGGCAGAGGAGTTACCATCTATTTTGTGGAGTTTACGAACTACACCCAATAGATCTACCGGCTACACCCCTTATTTCATGGTATATGGAGCAGAATCCATCCTCCCTTCTGACATCCTTCACGATTCACCAAGAGTTGCCGCCTATGATGAAGATGACGCTGAAGCATCCAGGCGCCTAGATGTGGACCTTCTCGAGGAAGAGCGCTTATTGGCATACCAAAGATCCGCCATCTACCAGCAGAAGCTATGCAGCTACCATAGTCGCCGCCTTCGGCATTGCTCTTTTAAAGAGGGGGATCTAGTGCTACGACTTAACAGAAGAAGTCACACAAATTAGCCCTGCCATGGGAAGGACCATTGTAACATCCCAAAAATACTAAGCTTGGATCATCAAACACTAGTCATCAACATTTAGGGTTAACAAAAACTTTTCTAATTAAAATTATGAAGGCATGCATATGTGTATGCATTTAATTTGAAATTCTTTTGAACCACCTTGTTTGTTTGTTTCATTGCTTGTAAAATGTTTCTTAGGTGAAATAAACATCATCTAAACATTTCCCAAACTTTTCCTAAAGACAAATAAGTCAAAACAAATAAAATAAAGGAATGGTCATTTTGACCAATTTAACTCCCATGCCTACTTTGGCTGTCTCAAACTTTCAGAACCTAACATAAACTTTTCTTGCACCCCTTGAATGTACTCATAACAAAGTATCAAGGCCCACTTTGTGATCATCTAGAAACTTTCAAATACATAGTTTAAATGACAATTCAAAATTGAATCTTTTCATATGGGAAGATCCCACTTTTTCAAAAACCACTCAAACAAGCTCAACTTTCAAAACCCAAGCATCTGCAGACTCACCAGCACCAATCTAGCAAACCCACCAAAAATCTTTTCAAAATTCAAAACCTGATTTCATGCGGCCATTTCATCAAACAGGTTGCAGACACAAATCATACAAAATCTAAACACTATTTGGAGCAGCGATTTGAGCCTAACTTGTCCCCTCTTTGGCTCACAACCATCTCAGTAGATCATCTAGCTAACTAAACCAAGCACTAGCACCACTGTGTGCTTGCCATTGTCATCAATGGTGAACAACCGAGCACACCCTTGCCACCCCATAGTCGCCAGCCAGCTAGGAGCAGCCGCAAGCCTAGCCAGCATGTCTGGGAGGCAGCCCACCGTCCACCGCCACTCCCTGTCCACCACTCAAACCTTGCCAACCCCTGGACCACACGCACGAACCATGCCAACCTCGCCAGCGACCATGCCGAGCGTGCGCCAGAGCGCCACCCTCGACCGAATCCCACAGACCGCGCGCCGCCCTTGCCGCGTGCATACACAATCCCCACCGACCCAAGAGACCGCCAGACATCCCCGTTCGCCGCCCCATGACGCACAGCCACCGCTCGCCGTCGAAGACGCCGCCTCTGCCGCGCAGAGCGTCGCATGTTCCAGACCAAGCCACACCGCCCCACGCCTCAAAACCATGTCGTTGAGCATGCCAGGGAACACCGCACCGTCCCCTACCGTCGCCCATGCCAATAGCCGCCTGTAACATCGCCCCCGACGAGCTCACTGTGCGCCCCGTCGGTCCCCTCGCTCGACTATAAATAGAGGCCACCCCCAGTCGATTTCTTCACACCATCTCACTCCCCTCTTCTCACTGATCGTGCCACACCGTTCCCGGAGCAAGGCGAGCACCACCTCGCCGGAATTTCACCAGAGCCCGCCGCCTCTGGAGAAGAAGGGCGCCATCGATTTCGTCCACCCCAGGAGCTGCCGCGACCACCCCTGAGTTCGCCGTCGTCGACTTCATCGTTCGCCCACCTCGCCGACCCTCGCCTGCACCCCGGTGAGCCCCCAGCACCCCTCACTGGCCTCGCTAGGTTTCTTTCTCGCCGGCGTTGCCTCGCGTCGACGATGACTCCCAACCGTTGGATTAGAATCAGATCGAACGACCCACATTGCCCCGTACCGCTTCACCCCTCCCTGTCTCACTGACGAGTGGGGACACCCACTTAAACAGCCTGCGGGAGCACTGCGCTTAGCAGGCCGACCCGTTAACTTTTCCCGCGCAGCCCAGTTATTTGAATTAAACCTTTTTCATTTTTGTTTCAAACTCACTTCTGTACTCAACTTCAAAAATCAACCCAGATCGATTCAGTGCATCAAATTGAATGAAACCAATTTTGTTAGAAAGGTCTGTGAATGCTGAATCCAAGCCCGCTGGATTCAAGTCATTTGGATCTATAGATCACCCTTGGTAAAAATAACAAGGCAGAAGCTTTTCTGCATTCAAACATTTTTCAAATTTAAACCATAATATCTTTTGAGTTGACTCCAACTCTCAAAAATCACATTTAACCATACCTTTCAGAATATATAGAAATATATAGGTTTACTTGCAGAAATAATGTTCAAGTAATAAAAGAATGCTACATAGGCATTTCTAGCCACTTTAATTAATTAAAATAAAAGGGTAAAACCTTATTAAATTGTGACACCACTTTAAATCACATTCCCTTGGACTACAATATGTGGTGATGACATGTGTCAACATGATCCCATGTTTGGTTTGGAGATTTTTAAATCTTAAGTAGTTTTTCAATGAGTAGAAATTACTTTTCTAAAATTAAAAGGAATTAAACCAAGCTTTAACCTTGTAATATTAGTGATGATGCTAGATCATCTATAGGACACTTGTGTGTGATGATTTCAAGTAGTTAAGTATTGTTTGGTGATTGTGTACCTCGTATTTATTCATAGACGCTAGTACCGACCAAGGATACGAGGAGGAAGGAGGATACTACGAGGAAGAAGCCGAGGAGAACTTTAACCACTGCTCTGCACAAGGCAAGCTAACACTTGCAATTTAGCAAGCTTATACTGATATTGATGCAAGCTAACACTTGCAAGACACCTTACCTATGCAAGCCAATACTTGTTACTATGCCCACTATATGCCTTAAGCATATGTGATCATATCCACTTGATAAACCAATCCTAGTTTTACTTGCAAGCTTCTTACTTTATTTCTTTATCAAAGCTCTTACTTAGAGTTTACTGGAATAAATGGTAGATACTAGAAAGATATGTGAAGATTGCATAAAGAGCATAAAATTTGGCCTAAGCTAGATAATCTTGATGTCATCCTAAGGCATGAGATTAAACTCAGCTACACTCCAATAGTTTACCACCCTCATCAGTGCTTACCCCCACCTGTAGATGCTAGTGCTAAGCATAAAACTTGATCAACTTTAGATGGGAATACTTGGTGGAAAAATGGTTATGAAAACCTTGGAATGATGGATTATTCTATTGAAATGTTTTGGACATGTGTTTCCGAACACTTGATGATTTTGGTGATGAAAATGATGAGGCATGAGCCTTAGCCCTTTATAAAACTGATGGTTGTCTGGATGCGATACCATTCCAATTTTATCCTACAACCACAATACCCGAAGATTGGGTGGGCTTAACTGGAAACTTATATACCTTAGTATTCGTTCCCTCACGGCCAAGATCTGAGCTGAGGCTACCTTGTGAAGATTGTCCACCTGTGCAGTACCCAAGATGACAGTTGGTCATGGTTAGGAGGCCAAACTCACAGGAGAGGTGCTTATACTAGGACGTGTAATTGAAAGGTTAGGATTGATTATCCACATACTGAGTATGGTGAATTCAGGATTTGTTCCTGACGGATGTATCGGATGTTGTGGTGAAAGTGTACAATATCTGCAGAGTGTCAAACTATTCGAATAGCCGCGTCCGCAGTTATGGACAGTTGGAGTGGCCATACTGTTCCCCCGTCAGACTTTTCAAAATGACTTGTGAAAGGATTTGAGACTTTGACTTGACCATAACAGAGTTGTGATATGAAATACAAGTTCCCACTTAGGAGTTATAAAATTTTGACTAGCTTTGGAACCTAGTAGATATAAATCTGGCTTTTGCAAAACAACCCTAGAGCCTAGTGTCCTATTATCCAAAACCCCTTTTACCTGTTAGTATTAGTTTGCGAGTACTTAAAGAGTACTCATGGCTTTGTCCCTGGCTATTCCCATGGCCAGACTATGAAGAGGAGTATCTGGAGGATGGACCCCAGGAAGGTTACGACAACTAGGATCATCTCCCATCGTCACCATTGCCTGTGACCCCGAAGATGGAGCTTCGCCTACGCTACCGTTATTATTACGTATTCCGCTGCTTGATGTTGTATTAAGAACTGGATCATGAGATCCCTATTTGTGTAAGAACTTATGTACGGTTGTAATGGATGATGTACTATGGTATCCAATTCTGTTATGTCTCGCAAAAATGGTAATCCTGGGATTGCGATGTATGGCATAACAGGCATCTAGGATTGAAAAATCCGAGTGTTGACAACCATTCATCATAAGCAAGGCGCTACTCAATGGGTCTTACTACCTCATTTACAATCGTGAACTTGAGGATAGACCCAACGATGATCATAAGCGTAAGCGACATGACCCGGATGATGACTACCCGGAGCTTGATCGGCCATGGAACATAGCACGGCTACGTCATTTCTACACTTAGCATATTTTTTATCTACTGTGTACCTCTTATATGATCAATGAAATAAATCTCTTTGGTTCACTCATATTCTTGAGTCTTTTACCTCCTTTAGTGTTCATTTTTGGATCGTATAAAACCTTTATGCGCAAGTTTTGCATTTGCACTTGTGAAAATTCTGCCTACGGGCGTTAGCTTAAGTTTTCTGGTATACACGTTCTTTGTTGTTTTTATGTGGATTCTGGAGTAGTGACTTTTGTCAATTGAAGTCAGTGATTTTGTGCTTAGGTTTTTTTACGATGACATTGGGCATCATCGCCTGAGCGCATGGTTCTGACTACGAGTCTTCCGACTCTCGAAAAGTCAAGCATAAAAACCAAAGTAATGGATAAGCCAGCACTTGCTTAAAAAATATTTATATGCTGGAACTAGTACTTAAGTAGCAGGAAACATACAACTATTGTTTTCCGCCTTAAGATTAACACAATAGTTTTTCCGCATACATACATCCAGAGGAGACAAATATTACAGTGTTTTTCATTCCTCTAGTGCAGGAGACTTTGAGGTCGCATCGTTGGCAGCAGGAGAGCCATCCTGATCATATTCAAAGTCGGTGGTCTTGAGGGACTCGGAGGAGCTGGGCTGGTCATCATCAATGATTTCAAGAGGCGCAAAGGAGTTTGGATCTACCAACTCGGCGACCCTGGTGTCGTAACCGGCGAGCGATGCCTAGTTATCTTTGTGATCAATCTTTTGGCCGTCATCGTCCACGTCGGGCAGACCGGAAGTCACCGTGTCGATGTCGGAATTCTCGTAGTGGGCCTTGACCATCGCTAGCGAAATTCTAGCACCAGCCCGGGTACATGAAGCTTTCCAGCTTACGATACGCTCGGGGGCTTGGCTTAGAATTTCCGAGTACTTCATGAAGGAATCCACCGCCTTCTTGTTGACGTTCAGGGGCTTGGCAATCTCTTTGGCTTGCTTGATGGCGGTACTGGCGAAGTTGCGGGCAAGGACCATGCATTATTTTGGCGGAGGAGGCGTATTGGTTAAACCAATAGGAGCTGCATTTCTGGCAAGCAAAGGAGTACATGAGTTCAGTAAACACAAAAAAGTTCAGAGTATCTGTCTTACGACGGAGATTGCTTACCAAAGATGCTCACCTCTTCTTGTTGGAGTGTCTCCGCCATGGAGTCCCGTTCTTGTCGGAGAACCTTGTAAGCCTCAAGGTTGCGCTGATTCTGCTCATCGGCAGCTTTCTTCTGCTCCTTGAGGATTGCAATTTCCTCCTTGAGTCGGTTGATCTCCATGTTTGCAGACTCTTCATGCATGTTCAAAGTGTTCGCCCTCTCCTGCTTGAGGATCTTGTTCTCGCTATCCAGCAGTTCTATCTGCTTGGATTGCTCGACAATATCCTTTGCCTTGGCAATAGTTTCTGCAAGCCGGAGAAATGACAGCACACAATGAGTAGTCAGAGAGTGATGGCACACGACCAAGTTTAAGTGTGAAATTGAAAGGAAAAACAGACTCTTGCTCTTGGTGATTTGATCCTTCAAGAAGGCAGTTTTACCCTTTTCAGCTTCCAGTTTAGCGCGCATCTTCTGCAACTTCTCGTTGGCGACGCCTATCCGAGCATTCTCATTCTGTGAACAAATTCAAAATTACTTAGTCTACTTGGAGAATCTTGCCGGATAAATATCCACCTCGAGGATTGGGGGCTATAGTGAGAGTTTTTAAACTAGCAATATACTTAGTCTTTCTTTAAGCATCTAGTCGAAACTAATTCTGTTTCAACTAGAGGCTTGGGGGCTACAATATTGAAATTTACAAACACTGCGTATGCTACTCTAAAAGTATCTAGTTGGAATAATTCATTCAAACTAAATACTTGGGGGATACAGTGCGAAGTTTCTAGCTTAGTCACTCTTAGAGCATTCAGATGCAAATACCTATGGTTTTCCGTCTAAATCCTCGGGGGATACAGTGGGATACTATATATGAAATGCAAAAGGCAAATAAAACTTACAAGTGCAATGATCTTGAGGTTGGTGGTGCTCTTGGCAAATATCTTGCTAAAGGAAAGACTATTTCCGTGCAGGATATCCGCCGACCTGAGCAGCTCCTCAAGACCACATGTCGGAGAAGTTGGCGCTGCACCAGGAGCCAGAGCTGAGCCACTCGGCGTAAGCACCGAGTAGACAATCTTCGGGAGCTCTATTGACGTCTTGGATGCAGTGGCGCCGCCTTCGACAGAAGTTCCACCTTCCACCATCTCCTTACCGCTACCAGTAGCATCCTTAGCCGGAGCTTCAGCCACTTTTGATGCGGTTCTTTCTTTTGTCGCCTGCTCGCTGACAACAGCAAGATCCGCGGTGACACCTGGGTCCACTTCCATGGCGGAAGGGCCAAATGTTACCTTAGCTGGAGAGCTTGTCGGTGCGGCAATAGGCTGGACGTAGGAGTGGTAGGGGCGATGGCGGGAGACGCTTGGTGAAGCATATCTTTGATGTTTTTAGAAACCCCCGATGTTTTGGAGGTCTTCTTCAAACTCAAACTAGCCTTTTTCCTGAAACATGCAAAAGTATAAGTACATGAATAAGAAAATAAAGAGACAATGTCGGATGATAAGAAGCTTACACAACAGTTGGTGCCTTGGTAAACGGGATGTCGGTGATTCTTCTTTTCTCCGCCTCCAGGGCCGCGCTAGACTTCTTGGAGGCTCCACCCTCCGTCTTCTTCTTCTTGCCTCCGTCGGCAGCGTCAGAGGTGGAGATCTTCCGCTTTCGTTCCCACGGAACATCATCGTCGGACACAACAGTGACTTCCTTCATCTTGGGGTCGTAGACTTAGACAGCCATGCTATCCTCGTCTAGACTCTTTAACTGTTAAGTGAATCCCAAAGTGTTAGACGTAATGATAATGGCTAGACGGAAGAACTGGAGTATATGTCATACACGAAAAATAAACAGATACCTCTGGGCACTTGCCGTCCTCGAACATGTCGTAGGTGATGGTGAAGCCACACTTCATGTCCTTCACCTTGACGATGTCCTTGAGGCGGAGCTTGATGGAGTCACTCGAGAAGTTTTCCTCGGAGATAGGAAGTCTATCCTTCCTATCCTTGGTATACTGGTGCATCAGCTTCGCGCGGTGCTGCAGATGCTGAATCCGCCTGATGAACCAGCACATGGCTAGGTCCAACCCGGTCAGACCCGTCTCTAGGAACCACTCGATCTGCCTTATAGCGCGGGAGGCTTCGTCGTTAGAGAGAAGGAGGGCTTGGGATCTCCATGTCAGGGCTTCAGCGGCGGCCCTGTCGACAAAGTCTGGGTAAGATGCTTCTCGGCTAGCCAGAGGGATATCTGGGCCGTAGAAGTACGTCATCTGCCAATTTTTGCAGGACTCGTGGCCTACAATGTTGGGGAACTGTCGGCCAGGCCGGATCTTGAAGCTATTGGTCCCACAATTTCTGAGTTCATCCTTGCTCACTCCGGCTTCCCTCTTGACGGTGAAGAAGTAGATAAATAGATCTAACCTAGCCCTAATTCCTAGGTATCCCTCACAAAGCGCCGCGTAGTTGCTAAGCGTGAGGATGCTATTCGGAGATAGGTTCTGAGGTTGAACCTGGCTAAGGACCCCTAGGAAGAAGTCGGAGATTGGGAGGGAGACGCCGTGTACCAGTTGTGCTTTGAGGTACACCTTTTCTCCAGCTTGGGGACAAGGGATGACCTCGCCGGCCGGCGCCGCCCGCCAGGCTAGCCCCTCCGTCGTGGGGAGGTACCCCTCGGCAAGCATCTCCTTGAGATCGCTATTAGCGATATTGGAGCCGCGCCAATCTCCCTTGTGAGAGTCGCCCTCCTCCTCCAGTGGTTCCAGCCCCGCTGGAATATGGTCACCGTCGGTGGATTCCACCACCACGGTGCGTGGCAGTACCAGGCCCTCTGGGGGCACCTGAACGAAGCCACTGGCTTCGCCGCGGCGTCGCTCGTTGCCGCCATGGATGGGGTTGATATGCTGCTCGCCATTGGTATGGGGGAAGGTGATTGTGGAACTGGGGAAAGCTAGGGTTTTTCTCGGTGCACGCGGAGAGCTCGAGGAGACGTTCGCTAAAGGAAGAAGATGACGCGAGGAAGAATGAAGTGAAAAGATAAAATCTACCACGGTTATAATTTATAGTACTCTATGTCAAGATTCGTACAAGTTGATCGAACAATTGCTGCATGGACAGCGCGTGCGCGGAAATCTCGCCACGTTCCCACCGCCGCCGCCAACGTTTCGCATCCTTTGCGCGGGAAAAAGGCTATGATTGAGTTCTCTGCATGTGTGAGTTACGAGTCGTTGCTAACCTATGGTCTACGTTGCTCTAGCTGACACGGGCAGGTGAACCATCCCATCTGAAGATTCTGGTATGGACGAATCCAGTCCGGCTACGAGAAGAGTACGATGGAAGATTCAGCAGTTCTCCGACTTACAAATTGAAGACGAAGAGCGTTGTAGGGTTCTTGGGAGGACTACAAGATATTGCTTGACGATTTGCCGACATTCGTCTATACGGAGCATTCAAACTGAAGAGGCAAGAGGGAGAAAGATCTCGGAGTTCTCCGGGGGCTACTGTTGGGGATATGCTAAATGGGTATCACCATAGCATGTCTCTAATCCGGATAACCCAGGTGGCCCACAGTTGGTAGCAAGACCCATGGACTGCTGGGCAGCCCAGTTAGATGGATCCAGAAAGGAGGCCCATGCCGAATAAAGGAAGGCTACGGAGGAGTCACCAACGTATCCGGAGCCTTGGAGTGCAAGACACGTTAGACTAGTTTTGTACCGTGTAGGACTCTGTAACCTGTCCGGCTAGGACTTTGCCTGTAACCCTAGGATTTGGCGACTATATAAGCCAGACCTATGGGAGCCTTTAGGGCACAAGTTAGAATAACACAACTCATATCGCGCACAGCGAACCGATCCCTGTAACTCAGCGTATTGCCATTATAGTGATTTATAGAAGGAGTAGGATCCCGTCACCGTCGTGGGATCTGAACCTGGGTAAGCTATGTTACCTCGTACCCGCCAACCTTCCGCCTTATCCCACATCTCTAAAACACGCTCTGTGAGGTCCCCTCCATGGCGTACTCATCGGCAATACCACGACATCGGAGGTGACATGGTCGAGGAGATTGCAGCAACCAAGATGAACTTCGAAGAGGTGGCGCCAATGGTAGTAGTTGTGCTTGGGAAGATCTAAAGTAACAGGAATAATAGAACTAACATCTGAAATTGTATCGGCATATTGGATTGTGAATGTGATTAAAGGGACTAGGGTTTGGGTGGAGGAAGAAGAATAGGAGATTGTCATGGCGGCAACAAACTTGGAGGTGACGAGAGCAGCCTGGCGCTCAAAGTAGCCAGACGGCGGCGGCGAGGGTGGAATGGGCGGCGATATGCCCTAGATCGTTTAGTATGATACCATGTTGAATAGAATAGTTTTGATACTTCAATAATCAAAATCGTTATAATTACAAGAGAATATAAAGAGGGTCTAGGCCCTAGCCGGCTCGGTGCCCTAGCTGAGTCAGTTTAGAGTCCTAAACATATAAGTTGATTGTCTAACATATACCAGATGAATATTCGTGCGTTGCCACGACTATAAAAGATTAATTTTAATAGATATAACTTTAAAAAAATGTAATGCTCTTATTTAATACTCTCTTTGTTTCAAAATATAAGATGTTTTAGATTTATATAAAAAATGTATTTAGACTTCTTTTAGTGTGTATATTTACTTTAAACATGAGTGAACCTATGTGCTAAAAGAAGTTTAGATTCCTTTTTCTTCGTAAATCTAAAACATCTTATATTTTGGAACAGAGGGAGTAACTCTTAAAGTTTATTTTACCACTATATATAAGTATAATGCACAAAAATATTCTTATGTTTAACGAGAACACCTTCAAACCAAGGAAAAGGAACACCTTCAAACCAAGGAAAACATAAACTATTTTGCAAAAGCTTTTAAAACAAAACAGAAAAAAGAACTGAATAACGTTTCTTTAGACCAACCTCCGCTCCTCTCTTTACTAGCTTCCGCCTGAGCGCTTGTAGCGCCTGCTTTGCCTCCCCCTGCCTAGTTTTGGCTGGCGCTCCCCGTCCTTGCTCGGCCTGCTCCGCGTCGACGACATCTACGTTATCCTCGACCTCTCTACATATCCCACTCAATCCCAGCGGGCAAGGATCCAAGGTGCCACCTCCGGCTTCAATATCGGCGCCAAGCATGACGTTGTCGCTTGGCTGATCTGATGCATGCGGGCCTCTAGATGCTCGACCCCAACCCTGCAACATGTCAAAACCTGTGCCAGCAAGCGTTGGCCTGTGCCCAACAACCTCATCGAGCTTGTCCCCAACAGGCCATGGCGCCAGGACCTAGGTGTCCTTGTCCCCGGCCTCATACATGTCATGCACGGTCTCAGCGCCTCGACCACATAGGGAGCATGTTATCACCTCCACGTTGCTCTCATGCCCATAAGTGCATCACGTCGTCTTGCCTCCAACATCCGCAATGGGTGACTTTGCTCGTCGTCGAGCCCTCATTTATGGCTGATGGTTTGTACTCCTAGATACACCCAAACCCACATTTTAATGTCATAATATACATCTATCTGACTTCGACTCTTCGTATCAAAATAGATGCCAGGAATTTGTATAGATTTAAAAGTACCTATATTAAATAGTGATTAAATATATCTAAATTTAAATAAATTTATCACATATCTAGCTTTGGATATTTTTTTCATGCATTTATTAGTCGTCACTAATCGTATGGATTAGTATAGCACGCGCATGTAGCTAGCTGCCTCCAACACCAACACAAGGCTAACCCGGTTATGATTGGGCAACACGACGCACGACACTAACCCTGTTATGATTTGCCGTGCGTAATTGAAGTCAACTCGGTTACCTTTGGTCGCGATCAGATTACGCCTAGTCGAATGGTAATGCCAGATTGGTACGTATCCGTGGCAATGGTTGTAAATTTTGTAAACTCAAGCTAGCAATGTAGGGGTAGAATTGGAAATTATAAATAACGTATCGGACCATCAAGACCTCAAACAATTTAATAGTATGAGAAATATGCCCATGCGTTGCAGTGGAAGAGAAAAATCCACATATATACCTTGTTGCAAGCCGTGCGTATCGGACACGGTTGAACCGATAATAAGTGAGTGCCAACATTACGCTTCATGGTGAGATCATACTCCACGCAGCTATTTCTCAAGCTGCTATTGAGTTCGTCCCCGTGACCACTGGATCGCCGTGGTCACCACCTCGTGATCGCTCCGTGTGTCTCTTCTTGCTACCGTTCCTTGAAGCCGGAGGAGGAGGAAATATGACTAATAAAATTATCAGTATGATTAACACATTTCACGTTTCAACCTTTCTATTGGATGTGAAGAATTTTAGAAATCAGCACGGGTTTGTGAGACTTTGGAATTAATTAAAATAAATATGAATCTGAACCTTCCAGATTCAAAAATTAAGTATTTCAAGTTGACTGTTCACTTTGGATAAAGACTACTCCCTCCATTCAGAGCTTAAGGCTTATATTTTTTTGAAAAGTCAAGCTATGAAAAGTTTGACTAAACTTTAAAAAAAAATATCCAGAACTATTGTTATATGTTGATCCAAATTTTACAAAGTATAGGCCAACTTCTGACGAGTGGAGCGAGGCCTGTCACCGGAGGCTTGAGCCGAGTGTATTTGCTTTGTTTGTTCAGGGAGATGGTTGCTGTGGATGCTACAAGGAGAAATTTGTCTCAAGGTGAAATTTGTTATATGTTAATTCAAATTCTACAAAGTATATGCCAACTTCTGACGAGTGGAGCGAGGCCCGTCGCCGGAGGTCTCCAAATTCTACAAAGTACGGTACGGATCGTCGAAGACCTAGATTTCCACCAATATATAAACCCCTTGTAAGCCGCTGGTTTGGGAGGAGTTGCATCTGTGAAATCCCCGGCGTTTGTAAACACTCCTCGATATAGTGAAGTTTCGCTGGCTGGCGCCCGTGGTTTTTTCTCTCTTCGTTGGAGAGGTTTTCCACGTTAAATCCGAGTCCCTGTGTTTTTGTTTTCGTTCTTCGTTATCTTCTTGTCGCAATTGTAACAACTATGATATTATATAGATACCATATGAAAATATGTTTCATGATGTATTGAAGGGTATGAATTTAGTATTGTAAATATTAATATTTTTTTAAAAAAACTTGGTCAAACTTTACTTAGTTTAACTTTAAAAAAAAAGCCTTAAAACAAAGGTAGTATAACACAAAAGGTCATATGAAACTTGATGATCCATGGTTCACCATCAAATAGGAGAAGTAATATGGATAAATCATCTAGAATATATTTCCACAACAACAGCAGTTCGACAGTTCATCTCTATGAATTTTGAAAACTTTCCTCAAATCATTAGAACTTGTACCAAATTCCCGCTATAAATTATCCGAAGTTGTACAAACTGTTGGATTTTTTGCCTAAATAGGCCCAACTCATTTATTATATGCCAATAAATTTCTGAAATCCTAGAGGTCCATTCATGCAAGACAAGAGCTGGGACAAATGTTTAGTCTCACATTGCTAGTTGAGTGTTGGACCAGCTTATAAGAAGAGCTCTTCCACCACTTGTACGAGCTTGAGAATAGAAGACATATACACGCGCGTTCCTCCTCCTCGCTACGCCTCGTCACGACGCGCGCGCCGCGGGTTGCGGGAATCTTGCCGAGCCGAGCTTTATTTTGCCACGCATGAATGATATATGAACAGTTGTACAGAAGCTGAAATGTTTTGCTCAAGTGGACTTTTAATACAAGCTAAATGGATACGAACTGAGTGGAGGCTGTCCGGTGGGCTGTCGCATGTTCGCTTCAAATTATGTACATTTTTTTCATCTCTTGCGCAGCCTGTCTGTCTTCCCCTCTGTGCCTATATAAGAGAGGTCGCACCTCCTCTCAGACATACTGCCAGACGTCCTTTGTGACTCCAGTTTCAGAGCATTGCGCTACATAGTCTTCCCCATCCTGTCTTGCGGCGTGCACCGCGAGCCGGGACAGTAGGCCCCCGAGACCCCGCTGCTTCGAGTCCTGTACGGGAGAAGGGCGATAAGGTTTTTGGGGAGCGCTATTGGCACGACTACTGGCTTCATCATGGACTCCCTCAAGGATAGCGATTGCGGCGACGTTTTTCCCGACGAGGATTTTTCCCCCGACATCAGCACCCTCTTCCTCGACGACATGTCTAACGACGGTGCCAACCCGAACGCCGGCGGTTACTCTGCTGCTACTGCCGTGTATATTTTCTTTCTCAACCTTGTTCTGATCGCATTTCAAGTTTTACGCCTTGCAGTCTGTTTGGTTATCTGCCTTAATATGTATTCGCTAGTTCACATGATTAGTATACTTTCTATTATTCTAATCATGTTTTATCTAGCGTTTATTATGGGTAATTTTCTTGGTAAATTGCTCTTTTATTCAACAATCCAAAAACCTTATTTCAGGCAATTTGCCCCAAGTGGCTTTGTTGCTTCTATGAAGCCACATGTGTTTAAAGGTGTGAATTACAAACGATGGCATGCGAGAGCAGTGCTCTGGTTTCAGACCATGAGCTGCTATAATGCCATCTATGGCGCACCTGAGGGAGATCTTAATCTCGTTCAGGAAGAGGCGTTCCAAAAACATGATACCACTTTCAAGGCTGCCTTGATCAGCATTCTTGGCGACAATATTGTCGATTCATATCTATCATTTTGCAATGACAATAATATGTGGGATGCGCTCGAGAGAAAATTTGGAGTCTATGTGCTGGCAGTGAACTGTATGTCATGGAACAATTCTATGACTATAAAATGGTTGATGACCGCCCCATTGTGCAGCAGGCTCATGAGATACAGTCACTTGCCAGGGAGTTTGAGCACTTCACTTGTGTATTACCGGACAAGTTTGTTGCCGGAGGCATTATTGCCAAACTTCCCCAGTCATGGAGGAATTTTGCTACTTCTCTGAAGTACAAGAGACAAGAGTTCTCCGTGACAGGTCTCATTGGGACTCTTGATGTGAAAGAGAAGGCGAGAGCAAAAGACACATATGCTCGAGGTACCGAGAGAGGTTCTAATGCCAATACGGTACAGGAAAGAAACTTCCAGCCTCACAAGTTCAAGAACGAAGGCAAGTTTGACGGCAAAGGAAAGTTCGAAGGAAAGAATAAGTCCTCACAGTCTACTAGCTTCAAGAAGAAGACTGATAAGAAGAAAGGTGCTTGTCATGTGTGCGGTGATCCTGATCATTGTGCTCTTGCTTGTCCCAACCGCTTTGACAAGCGCCAGCATGGGAAGGGCAGCAAGACTGCTAATGTTGTCATAGGCGACGTTGAGATGAAAGATGTTGGGTATGGTATATTACCTACTGTTCTTTCATTATGTCATTCTCCTGATTGGTGGATTGATACGGGCGCTAATGTACATGTTTGTTCTGATATTTCCATGTTTTCTTCATATCAGGTCAGAGGGACTTAAACCGTGCTGATGGAGAACAGCTCGCATGCTTCTGTTCATGGTGTTGGTACGGTCGATCTGAAGTTCACTTCGGAAAACACTGTGCGCCTGAAGAACGTGCATCATGTTCTCTCAATAAATAAAAATCTTGTTAGCGGATCTCTTCTGTGTCGAGACAGCTACAAGATTGTATTCGAGTCCAATAAATTTGTAATTTCGAAGTATGGAACCTTTATTGGTAAAGGCTATGAGTGCGAAGGCTGGTTCCGCTTATCTCTGTCAGACATTTGTAATGAAGTTTTTAATCATATTTACACGAATTTTGAATCAAATGTCTGGCACTCTCGTCTTTGTCATATTAATTTTGGTTGTATGACGCGGCTAGCTAAAATGAATTTAATCCCTGATTTCACAACTGTTAAGGGATCTAAGTGTCAAGTCTGCGTGCAAGCTAAACAACCTCGCAAGTCACATACGACTGCAGAAGTGAGAAATTTAACACCACTAGAGCTTATACATTCTGATCTTTGTGAGATGAATGGTGTATTGACAAAAGGTGGAAAGAAATATTTCATGACTTTGATCAATGACTCTACGAGATATTGTCATGTGTATCTGCTAAAATCAAAAGATAAGGCTTTGAGTTTCTTCAAAATCTATAAAACTGAGGCAGAAAATCAATTTGATCGAAAGATTAAGAGGCTTAGGTCCGATCGTGGTGGAGAGTATTTTTCCAACGAGTTTGATTTCTTTTGTGCGGAACATGTCATAATTCATGAGAGGACGCCTCCCTACTCACCCCAGTCAAATGGAGTAGCCGAAAGAAAGAACCGTACTCTAACAGATTTGGTTAACGCCATGTTAGAAACATCGGGTCTCTCCAAGGAATGGTGCGGGGAGGCACTATTGACTACGTGTCATGTCCTAAACCGAATTCCCACAAAGAACAAAGAAATTACTCCATTCAAAGAATGGGAGAAGAAAAGATTAAAACTCTCTTACTTACGTACTTGGGGTTGTTTGCGAAAGGTTAATGTACCAATCCCCAAGAAGCACAAGCTTGGACCAAAAACCATTGATTGTGTTTTTCTGGACTATGCTTTTCATAGCATTGGTTATAGATTCTTGATAGTAAAATCTGAAGTACCTGACATTCATGTCGGTACAATCATGGAGTCGACTGATCCGACTTTCTTTGAGGATATCTTTCCTATGAAGGATAAACCTAACTCGTCAAATCCGGAGATACCTAGTTCATCTAATCAGGAATTTTCTACATTTTCTGAACCTACCATTCCAATTGAACACTCTGAAAGTCCTAAGGAGGGTGATAATGAAATTCCTAAAAGTAGCAAGAGACAGAGGACTGCAAAATCCTTTGGTGATGATTTCATTGTGTACCTTGTGGATGACACTCCCACTTCCATTTCAGAAGCATATGCATCTCCTGATGCTGACTACTGGAAGGAAGCCGTCCATAGTGAGATGGATTCCATCTTAGCTAATGGAACATGGGAGATCACTGATCGCCCTTATTGGTGCAAACCTGTAGGGTGCAAGTAGGTGTTTAAGAAAAATCTTAGACCTGATGATACTATTGAGAAGTACAAGACATGGCTTGTGGCCAAGGGATATACTCAAAAAGAAGGTGAAGACTTCTTTGACACTTACTCACCCATTGCCAGATTGACCACCATTCGAGTATTACTCTCATTGGCTGCCTCTCATGGTCTTATCGTTCATCAAATGGACGTTAAGACAACTTTCCTTAATGGAGAGTTGGATGAGGAAATTTACATGGATCAGCCAGATGTCTTTGTGGTAAATGGTCAAGAAGGAAAGGTGTGCAAGTTGTTGAAATCTTTATATGTCCTAAAACAAGCCCCTAAGCAGTGGCATGATAATTTTGAAAGAACTTTAACTGCTGCAGGCTTTGTTGTAAATGAAGCTGATAAATGTGTGTACCATCGCCATGGTGGGGGTGAGGGAGTCATCCTTTGTTTGTATGTTGATGACATACTGATTTTCGGAACCAACCTTAATGTAATTAAGGAGGTCAAAGATTTCTTATCTCGTTCCTTTGAGATGAAGGATCTAGGAGTAGTTGATGTCATCCTGAACATCAAGCTATTGAGAGATTGTGACGGTGGGATTACACTGCTTCAGTCCCACTATGTGGAAAAGGTCTTGAGTCGTTTCGGGTATAGCGACTTCAAGTTTTCTCCTACACCATATGATCCTAGTGTGTTGCTTCGAAAGAGTCGAGGAAATGCTAGAGACCAACTGAGATACTCTCAAATTATTGGCTCGCTTATGTATTTAGCTAGTGCCACAAGGCCTGACATCGCTTTTGCTGTAAGCAAACTCAGTCGATTTGTTTCAAATCCAGGAGATGATCATTGGCATGCTCTTGAGAGAGTTATGCACTATATAAAAGGCATTGCGAGCTATGGCATTCACTATACCGGGTATCCGAGGGTACTAGAGGGTTATAGTGATTCAAATTGGATATCTGATACTTGCGAGATAAAGGCCACGAGTGGATATGTATTCGCACTTGATGGTGGATCTGTTTCTTGGAAGTCTTGCAAGCAAACCATCTTAACGAGGCCAAGTATGGAAGCAGAACTCACAGCATTAGACACAGCCACTATTGAAGCAGAGTGCCTTCATGAACTCTTGATGAACTTACCCGTGGTTGAAAAATCAATACTCGCAATCCTTATGAACTGCGAAAAACAAACTGTGATTTTCAAGGTAAATAGTTCTAGGATAATATGAAGTCATAAAGACATGTGAAGAGGAGACTGAAATCTGTCAGAAAAATGAGAAACTCCGGAGTTATTAAATTGGATTATATCCAAAATCTAAAAACTTGGCAGATCCCTTCATAAAGGGTCTATCACGGAACGTGATAGAAAATGCATTGAAGGAGATGGGTATGAGACCCACAATTTGAGCTTTCCATAGTGGTAAACCACTCTATGTGATCGGAGATCCCGTGAATTAGAATTGGGAGACAAGCTGTTGGTTAGCTGAGAGGAAAGTACCCCTACTTTAATGAACACCACTCCATAAAGATGCAATACTTTCCTATTCTGCACGGTAGGTTGATTTATTATCTTAATGTGTTCTAAGTGGCTTATCCTAAGCAAAGATGTTGTCCTGGAGAACATATTTTGAAGAACACACCTATATGAGTCTGACTGTTTAAACCTCACAGTCTATGAGAGTAGGGTGCTCTCTAATAAACTCATGAAAGGTCATGGAGTATGATGCATAAGCTCCACCCGCGGGGAAGTCCCACAGTAGCCTAGTATCGGTCAAGACTTTTTGTGAAGCTAGGTTTGCAGCAAACTTGCAGTTCAAGGCATAGTCCACTGTACAAGTTGCAGCCTAGTATAACATAAAGCTCTAGGTGGAAGTTCAACTTAACAGTCTGATGTATACACACTTCTATTCTTGTAGTCAGTTGTTGGGCCTCCAAGTGCAGAGGTTTGTAGAACAACAGTAAGTTTCCCTTAAGTGGATTACCCAAGGTTTATCGAACTCAGGGAGGAAGTGGTCAAAGGTATCCCTCTCAAGCAACCCTGCAATCAAGATACAAGAAGTCTCTTGTGTCCCCAACACACCCAATACACTTGTCAGGTGTATAGGTCCACTAGTTCGGCGAAGAGATAGTGAAATACAAGCGGTAACGGTGCCAGAAAATATCTTCTGACTTGTTGTTGATGTGGGAGAATGTGTGTGAGTGCCAGAAAAGAGATTGACGGTGAGGTAAAGACTAAAGCAAGCAAACATGCAACATATCTAGATGAAAATGGTGTTTCAATGTTTAGAAACAAGGCCTAGGGATCATACTTTCACTAGTGAACACTCTCTCATATAAATATCCTCTCTTCATGATACTACTCTTAACTACTCTCCGGTTGGACACTCTAATCATCGATAGGGCTATAACAACACTCCTCAAAGTCCGCCTTCCCCAATCTAGATAACCCCACACTGTCACCTTGAGCGCTAGATGATTCCAACAAACACCACAATTTCATAGAGACATCCAACTCCAAATATAACTCATAACAAATATTCAATCTAGCCAAAGTGCCACACATGGTATGCACGCTGTCACTTTCACACACGTAGGGAAAAGCATAGATCTATTAAAGCACAAAGAGTATTTATGTAGACTCAAACCTAAGTGCCACCATGGCGTGCATGCTGTCACTTTCACACACATGGGGAGAGCAGAGATCTATTAAAGCACTTGAGTAGCAAGGTAGATCTACTTGATTACAAAGCTCATGATCACAACATGACCATGCATAGAGAGAGAGGTGAACACATAGCTACCGGTAGAGCCCTTAACCTCGAGGTACTCCCTCCTCATCATGGGAATCAGCAACGATTATGAAGATGGCGATGGAGATCGATGGAGATGGCTCCGAGGGCACTTCCCCGTCCCGGCAGGGTGCCGAAACAGAGACTTTATGTCCTCTGAATCTCCCTTTCTGTGGCGGGGGCGCTACGGAGGTTTTTTTGGAAGTATGATGGATTATTTAGGGTTTTCTCCCTAGTGGCTTCTTATAGGCAAAGAGGCGAGGCTGGGAGGTGGCCGGAGGGCCACACCCTACCTAGGCGCGGGGTAGGGCCCACCCGCGCCTAGGGGGTGTGGTGGCCCTGGCTCACCTCTCCGTCTCCCCTCTAGACTTCGTGTCGCCCATGGTAAAATATTGACTTTGGCTTTTGTTCCGTCCAATTCCGAGAATATTGATTTTCTGCCTTTCTGGAACCAAAAACTGAAGAAAACAGGCAACTGGCACTGTGGCAACTTATTAATAGGTTAGTTCTAGAAAAGATATAAAAACACCGCAAAGTGTAGACAAAGCAAAGTAGATACTAAACAAGCATGGAGCATCAAAAATTATAGATACATTTTCGACGTATCAAGCATCGTCAAGCTTAACTCCTGCTCGTCCTCGAGTAGGTAAGTGAAAAAGAATAATTTTTGAGGTGACATGCACCATCAAAACCAAGATCTTTGCAAGCATTGAAAGTTGGGATCAAAGAACTCTAAACATGAGCATGAAAGATGGAGTTCTAACAATAGGACATAGTAACTATGCATGGAACATAAAAGGCTACAAACAAAGATCATGAATAACATGCATTGAAAAACGTTCGTTTGTTTCACATACAGAAAACATGACATAGTGGCAATCAACTTGTCCCTCATAGAGTAGCAAATAGATGCATAGGACACCTTCAAAGTTCACAATGGTGACTAGAAACAAGTAGCACATGAACAAGTAATATCACAATATGCATCAACCAATATGTTTTGGGACACTGCACACAGAATGAAAACTATGCTCTCTTAATGGTGCCTAAAGGTAGAAGGTGGAGACTCAAATAATGGTGGAAGAAAGACCCTTCACAAAGGGAAGTAGGGATTTCAAGTTTCAAAAAGAGCTTCCAAAAATTATGGTACTTGTTAGCTTTCATCCCTCATTGCCCCTATCATAAGCATCTTGAACTGGTTAAGGTTAAAGTGAACAAAGATGGAGTATATGCTTGACAAAGTATAAGTTGGCAATCTCAAGGCCCTTGAATACGAGGGCCACACCTCATGCTACTCAACTTCAGTCACCTGTAAGTTCTTGTCATTGTAAGTACATGCATATCATAGAGAACCGCCAACGGGGTACCCCTTGCACATGGTACAGGAGCTATCCCATAACCAAAATGACAAGGCAAGCAGACAATGAGCATCTCAGCGATTTTTTATTTACTATATGCATAGATTTTTATTGAGGATGCTTCATAGATAGCTCACTATGGTGATGCTGCAAGTTTCCACCATGATTAGGCATGGCTTAGGCTAGCAGCCCAGGCGTTTCTCTAACACAAAATACAAACTCCATAGACTTACAAGTTCCCTATTTATTTCACACCGGGAATGACATCCATAGACAAAAGAGCATGATATCAACTGAGTACAAAGTACAAGTGCAATGTTGAAAACGTTCCCCATGACAGCACGGTTCTGCTAATTCCAACGTATAAGTGCAAGCATATACAACATAGATGACACAATGGTTCAAGTTTATTAGGGGTAAAGAATATAAAGTGTGACATCAAGTTTGTGAGGGCTTTAATCACTAATTTTTCACATAACAAAATAGTTTTTAATTGGAAGATAGCTAAAAACAAGAATATACTTGGAATGGTGTAACACACCATGCATAGGAATTTATAGTGGACACTTTGGAATAACTTGGTTTCTTGGGAGTTGGAAGCATGAGTAGAGCTTACTCATACAAGTGGAGGCTAGCAAAAGACTGGGAGCAACCAACTAAGAGAGCAATAATAGCCATAATCATGTAGAGCACAAAACATTACTAATCAAAGCATAAGGTGGTACTACGAGTTAAGGACTAAATGATCATATAGGCTATGGTGACTTATTCATAGCCATAACATAGTGTGAGCATGTGCCAAGTCAACCCAAACAAAGCATCAAAGGAGAATACCACAATACTATGCTTTTATATGCTAAAACAACACATGATTCCTTCAAGGCACATTAAGCAATCCTAATTGTTTGGAAAAAGTCATGCTACAGCAATAATCACTAAGCATAAGGTCAAAACAAGTTCTAGCATGACATGATAAAGTATAAGTCAAAGTTAAAACAAGCTCCCTTTTGTACCACTTAAGCATGAAGCTTTCTACTCTTTCCAACACCAAACGACTTTATTTGAAACAACTCACAAAGATAATAATCAATAAAGATCAATGAGATTATCTCACAAATCCACAAAGAAGAACTAAAAAGTATTAAGCTGAAAGCACAACAAAACTAAGGCTAAAATCAGTCCTAGCAAAAAAGAACACTAACAAAACAATAAGAATAAAAACTAGAGTGTTCTAGGCAATGAAAACAAAGTGTGTGTCTCTCCAAAATAAGTGTGTTGTGATCAACCAACTTATTGCAGCAAGCAAACCACACAAAAGAAAACTAAAAACTAAAACAAAGACGCTCCAAGAACAACACAACTTTGCATGAAACAATAAAAACGAAGTGTCTAGAAAGACCTGAGATTTTTATTGACAAAGAAGAGGATGCCTTGGGCATCCCCAAGATTTGACACTTGTACCTTTTAAATATTTCTTCGGGTGACACGTGATGACATCCCCAAGCTTGAGGTTTTGTCCATTCTTAATCTCATTACATCATTCTTTCTCTACACCTGCAAATTTTCCTTCATACAAAACTTCACACAATCTTCATTAGCAACATTAGTGTATTCAAAAGATAATAGACCTATGGATTTAGTTTAAAAATAGAAAAACTTTCAATAAAGACACAAGATACTGTAGCAACTCCTTCAAAGATCTCAATTTCCCAAAAAGAACCCAAAAAGGAATCAGTAAGAAGCAAATGCAAATAATGGCAGAAATTTGTCAAAACAGACCAGCAGGTAGAAACCGATTTTTTCGAAGACCTTATGTTGCTCAAATCAAAAGGTATTGAACTAATGAAAGTTATATAACATACTGGGGGATTTATTCGTAAATTTTCAGCTCAATACGACTTACAGAGACTCCTCATGAATTTTTATGGTGGAGGACAGAAATCTGTTTCGGAAAAGCAACTCCCCAAATCTTAGTTCCCTCTCATTAGAGGTCATTCTTGGCACAAAAAACAAACAAAAAGGATAAGGAGAGGTCATTACAGAAGTAATAACTTCCAAGACTCAAGAAAACTCTTGGGTTATCTCCCAACAAGTACTTTTCTTTAACGCCTTTAAGTTATGCTTGATAGTTTGAGAAGATGCTCTCATAAGAAATATGAATTGAAGTAAAAGAGAGCATCAAGAAGCAAATTCAAAACACATTTAAGTCTAACCCACTTCCTATGCATAGGAATCTTGTAAAGAAACAAGTCATGAAAGCACAAAGCAACAAGCATAGGAAAGCAAAGCAAATGCAACTTCAAAATTTTCAACATAAAGAGGGGAAACTTAATATTTTTGAGATGCATAAGACCATGTTTCCCTCTCTCATAATAACTTTTAGTAGTAACATGAATAAAATTAACAATATAAATATCACATAAAACATTCTTATCATGAGCCACATGCATAAAATGATTATTACCCTCCACATAAGCATAGCCATTCTTATTAATTGTAGTGCGAGCATATTCAAAAAAATGGCTATATTCCCAAGTGTGTTCATTTGGAAACATATCATCATTGGAAGGAACATGGATAGAACTAATAGGAAAACAATTATTAATATTATCATTTTCAGAATTGGTGCCAAAGAGATTTTCAATATCAAAAGTAGTGTGCTTTTCCCAATCATGATCACTAATATAGGTAACAGGCATAGGAACATCATCTAGTTCAGACTCATCAGAAAAACTATGATAGGAGCAACATGCTTAGGGGAAGATACTGTTTCCTCTCTCCTTCTACTCCTCCTCTTCTTCTTCTTCTCCTTCTTCTTCTTCTTCTTCTTCTTCTTCTTCTTCTTCTTCTTCTTCTTCTCCTCTTTAGGAGGGAGAGGCTTGAAAGGAAGCTTCTCCACATATCCTGGTTTATTGTTAGAGACAATAGAAGAAACTTTGGAGGATTCCTCCTTTTCATTAATAAGAACAAAACTCATATCAGTGTTGTCATATTTTGGAAAATATCATCTTTTATAAGACTTTGTATGTAAGTATTCGCGTGGCAATTATCAACACAATAAAGATGACACCCATGCAGGACACAATTCATACCAAAAGCACTCATGTATACCAAAGAAGTTTTTCTTGATAACTCTTCACACCCCAAAAATAATGTAAGTTCATCATGTTGATTATCAGTGATCGTGTTATCACAATACAATCTTGCAGTACTCATTGGATTAGAAAGGTCATTAGTATGGCCTGAGCATTGAAAATTGAAATGACCCACTTCATAGCAGAGTTCACAAATAAAAGGATAGAGGGCACAAATTTTTTTACCAAGATCATTTAGAGCCTTATACCATGTTCTGGTTTTTTCATTCCAGTGTGTGATAAAATATTCTTATTCTATTTGATTCTTCTCACAAGGTCTATGCATACCACAAAAATTAACATGCTTATAAGAAATAGTACTTTAAGAAGTTTGAGGATGTTTATTGCAATCATTAATAACATTTTAATTTTCCATGCAAGTGTCTTTAAAAGGTTCATGATACATGTCCCACTTTTCTTTAGGATCAATAATATGGGAAGCAAAGGCTCTATAATATTTAACAAGAATTTGAGGATCAATACCATATCTAGCACTAAGCTCTTGAAAATTAGAGTTTCAGCGAAAGATTTAATGCAATCATACTCATAGTTTATACCTGGTTTTTTTACCTTTGTCGTTATCTTAACCTTCGGTATTGCTTTGAATTGTTTCAAGAAGATAACACTTAGCCTTGACCTCCTTACTTGTGAAGGATCCCTCTAAACAGGTATCCAGATAGTCCTTGTAATGTCCTGAAAGCCTTGCATAAAAATTATTGATAACAACATTACTGGGAGCTCATGAATGGGATATTTGAGCATTAGTGACTTCAATCTCCCCCAAGCTTGGGAAATACTTTCTCCCTCATGGGGATGAAAATTATATATATAATTCCTATTTTTATGAATTTCATGAGGAGGATAAAATTTAGAATAAAAGAGAGATTCAAGTTCCTTCCACTCCAAATGATGAGGATTATCTAGTATCTCATAACACGCCCTTGCTTTGTCCCTAAGTGAGAAACGGAATAGCTTCCTCTTAACTTGGTCCATTGAAATACCTGCACACTTGAACAACTCACATAATTCATGTATAAAGAGTAAATGATCACTAGGATGGACATTTCCATCTCCAAAATAGCAGTTATTCATAACACGTTCAGCAATTTCAATAGGCATTTTAGAAGGGACACTTTCAGTATGTAGATTTAAAATATCACAAGTATCATTAGAAGTACCACATATGGGAGATAAAGTATCATCAGAGCAAATTTTCTTTCCTAAAGCTATGGAACTAAAAAGATCTTTCTCATAAAAACTAGCTTCCCCAAGCTTAGACGTTTCCATACCATTAGTAACAATGGTATTCAAAAAATTCATACTAATAACATTGCTAATAGCATGCAAATAAAGCTCCATAGGTTTTTTAATTTTCTCTTCAAACACTTCATGTCCTAACTCAAGATAAACACTATAGATCTCTCTAATTTTGTTGTTGTTTTCCATTAAGCCTAACTAGTGAAAACAAGAAACAAAAAGTCACAATTGCAGAATCTAAAGGAAATAGCTTCGAGAACTCACACCGGAGGATGTGAGTACCTTTTACCTTACCTCCCCGGCAACAGCGCCAGAAAAGAGCTTGATGTCTACGCACTTCTATTCTTATGGACAGTTGTTGGGCGTCCAAGTGCAGAGGTTTGTAGAACATCAGCAAGTTTCCCTTAAGTGGATTACCCAAGGTTTATCAAACTCAGGGAGGAAGTGGTCAAAGGTATCCCTCTCAAGCAACCCTGCAATCAAGATACAAGAAGTCTCTTGTGTCCCCAACACACCCAATACACTTGTCAGGTGTATAGGTGCACTAGTTCAGCGAAGAGATAGTGAAATACAAGCGGTAACGGTGCCAGAAAATAGCTTCTGACTTGTTGTTGATGTGGGAGAATGTGTGTGAGTGCCAGAAAAGAGCTTGACGGTGAGGTAAAGACTAAAGCAAGCAAACATGCAACAGATCTAGATGCAAACGGTGTTTCAATGTTTAGAAACAAGGCCTAGGGATCATACTTTCACTAGTGAACACTCCCTCATATAAATATCCTCCCTTCATGATACTACTCTTAACTACTCTCCGGTTGGACACTCTAATCATCTGTAGGGCTATAACAACACTCCTCAAAGTCCGCCTTCCCCAATCTAGATAACCCCACACTGTCACCTTGAGCGCTAGATGGTTCCAACAAACACCACAATTTCATAGAGACAACCAAATCCAAATATAACTTATAACAAATATTGAATCTAGCCAAAGTGCCACACACGGTATGCACGCTGCCACTTTCACACACGTGGGGAAAAGCATAGATCCATTAAAGCACAAAGAGTATTTATGTAGACTCACTCCCCATCATGGGAATCAACAACGGTGATGAAGATGGCGATGGAGATCGATGAAGATGGCGATGGAGATCGATCGAGATGGCTCCGGGGGAACTTGGTGCCGGAACAGAGACTTTATGTCCCCCGAATCTCCCTTTCGTTGGAGACGACGCTACGGAGGTTTTTCTGAAAGTATGATGATTTATTTAGGATTTTCTCCCCGGGGGCTTCTTATAGGCGAAGGGGCGAGGCTGGGAGGCGGCCGGAGGGCCCACACCCTACCCAGGTGCAGGGTAGGGCCCACCCGCGCCTAGGGGGGTGTGGTGGCCCTGGCTCACCTCTCCGTCTCCCCTCTGGACTTCGTGTCGCCCACGGTAAAATATTGACTTTGGCTTTTGTCCCGTCCAATTCCGAGAATATTGATTTTCTGCCTTTATGAAACCAAAATCAGAAGAAAATAGGCAACTGGCACTGTGTCAACTTGTTAATAGGTTAGTTCCAGAAAAGATATAAAAACACCTCAAAGTGTAGACAAAGCAAAGCAAAGTAGATACTAAACAAGCATGGAGCATTAAAAATTATAGATACGTTTCTGACGTATCACAGTCTCCACTACAGTACCGATATATAAACAATATTTTGGAACCAAAGGCGAACTTCATGTGCCTCTGGGATCTGGTGGGGGTTTGTTAAATTTTTTGCATAAATAGGCCCAGCCCATTTATTATATGCCAATAAATTCTTAAAATCCTAGACGTCCATTTTGCCCATTCATGCAAGGCAAGAGCTGAGACAAATGTTTAGTCCCACGTTGCTAGTTGAGTGAAAGTTGGACCAGCTTATAAGGAGAGCTCTTCCACCACTTGTACGAGCTTGAGAAGAAAAGACATATACACGCGCCCTCCTCCTCTTCCTTGCTCGCCTCGCCACGCCACGCCTCGTCACGACGCACGTCACGGGTTGCGGGAGTCTCGCTGAGCCGAGCTTTATTTTGCCACGCATGAATGTGTATGAACAAATGTTTTGCTCGAGTGGACTTTTAATACGAGCTAAATGAATACGAACTGAGTGGAGGCTCTTCGGTGGGCTGCCGCCTCCTGCGCAGCCTGTCTGCCTTCCCCTCTGTGCCTATATAAGAGAGAGGTCGCACCTCCTCTCAGACATACTGCCAGACGTCCTTTGCGCCTCCAGTTCTAGAGCACTGCGCTACCTAGTCTTCCCCATCCTGTCTTGCGGCGTGCACCGCGAGCCGGGACAGTAGGCCCCCGAGACCCCGCTGCTTCGAGTCCTGTACGGGAGAAGGGCGATAAGGTTTTTTGGGAGCGCTATTGGCGCGACTACTGGCTTCATCACGGATAGCGATTGCAGCGACATTTTCCCCGACGAGGATTTCTTCCCTGACATCAGCATCCTCTTCCTCGACAACATGCCTAACGACGGTGCCAAGCCAAACGCCGGCGGTTCCTCTGCTGCCACTGCCGTGTATATTTTCTTTCTCAACCTTGTTCTGATCGCATTTCAAGTTTTACGCCTTGCAGTCTGTTTGGTTATCTGCCTTAATATGTATTCGCTATTTCACATAATTACTATACTTTTTATTATTCTAATCATGTTTTATTTAGTGTTTATTATGGGTATGCTTGGTAAATTGCTCTTTTATTCAACACAAACAAAGGATATATGGAACACTGCCAGAACATTTGCACTCAAAAATCTATTTTTTGCCAGATCCAGCTAGCCGCAAATGCGTATGTCAATGGGGATGCATAGACAGTCACTTAGTCTGCATGCTGACTTGTCATAGAATATATCTCCACAGCGTAAGTTGTCACCACCGGTATGTTGTCCGACAGCCCTAGCTTGGACCTCCCGTAACTCATCAGCTTCACCACAGACATCACTTTGACACTAAAACAAACACCTACAGAACACTGAATTAACAAAACATAAACTCATGTGCTATGTCAGCGTCAGTAAAAAGGTTGAATCAGGTTGTTTTAGTTTTATATGTTAAAGAGAAGCTTTAGACATATGATGGAACAATCAAAAGCGCTCTAAGGTTCCCATTGATTTTTCTTCTTTAATTATACCATACTACATACACAAGTATGAAAAAAAGAATTAGAAACATGTAGTTAGTTTGAAAAACAAAGCTGGTATTACTCTATCTTATACACTAAGTGATGAGACATAGATTTCATCACCAAATGAGGAGGACGACATCAAACCTGACATTGGAGAAATGGGAGAAGCCATTCCATGCTAACTCACTAAATCGTTTCCGGAAGATGAATATGAAACAAAGGAAAAAAGGGACCAGAGAAAGATTAGACTCCATCAGTGAAAAAGGACGTGCTATGCAACACTACCAGGATACACACGGAAGATGAGTTACACACAAAATATTATTCAAAGCTTTTGGGCCATTGGTTCGAAGGCACAACAGGAATGAGGCACAACAGGAACGTACTAAGCAAGACTGCAAGAGAGAAGATCTTAGGAGTTATGACTGCTATGTTCTATAGAAAACAAAGAAACAGTAGAACACTTCAAGCCACCCGTTGAAGCCGCTGGATCAGATCAAGCATGCCTATATCGACTTTATGATTACAAAGAATAGGCGAGGGATAGGGGCAGGACGCCTCAATGGCACCAGAAGCACGACGCTGGCAAAAAAAACTGAATAATACAAATATATCTCCCCCAATGTCCACACAACCCAAATTTATGATTACAAAGAACAGAGCAATCACTAATCATACTAAACTAGATTTGTGATTCCACGTACCTACCGAGAACTCTCTCTCTCTCTAAAAATCTGACGAAAGCAGGAACCAAAGGTAGGATGCCAAATAAATCACCACCTATCACCGGCTAGCCACCACTCGTCTCTATTCCCCAGATCCCAACTCCAAATTGAGCCCAAGGAAGAAAAAACTTTGTGAAGAGTAAAGACAATGGACACAGTTGCCGACTCCACTCCACCTTTCTCATAGTCTACTGACCATGATCCAAATCCACTACACCTCAACCTCACCATGGTTGAACCTTCCAAGTCCTGACTACTTCGAGACGCAGGAGAACACTCGGGGGCGGTGGTCGGCAGGGCCGGCTCTGACCCATGGCCAACATGGGCGGCGCCCTAGGGCATGCCTTTTAGGGGCCCACGATTTGCATGTTTCTTTATTAGTCACTTGTTTGATTTTGGGTTAAAAAAATTCAGTTAAAAGGCCTAGCATGGAGAAAGAATGGACAAAACCAAATCAAGAATCGATCTTCCATGTAGTCTAGTTCGTGTTCGCCTGTTTGTATCCCCAATTTCCTACTATTATCTATTCAACTGCGGACTGCTCTAGCCGCCCTTCTCTAGATTGGAGATTGCCAATTCGTCATTGCCTATTGGGAACCAAAATAGATCATTTGAACTTGTGAATCCATATGCGTCCCTTCCCGTTCCTCATGGCCTTTTCCTCCCGCTCCTCATGGCCTTTTCTTTGTTGTCCTAGCCCCAGGTACATTCAATCGCCACAGAATCCAATTGCAATGTGAGATTAGGGACTTGGATCTTTAGTTTTAAGTACTATTTAATTCCTTCACAATTATAGGTGTTCAAATATTGTCCGAAGAATGCAAGTCCTGCTTTAAGAAAATAAATGAGAAACCAAGAGTCGGTTTATTGAATCACAAAGAGGTGTTTTAAAATAAGTATTTTCCGGTCAATTTTGATATCAACGCCGATAATCAATTGCAAGAATCTGATTTGGGAGAAGATGGTTTTGCAGCAATAGGTTATTTAACTACTCTTTTATTTTATCTGTCATTATATGACATGGTTTTAGTGCTTAACAATAATGTTTATACATCTTGAACTAAGAATGTGTTGTCAGATGTTAACTCTTAATACTTTGCAAGTAAAAATAGCCATTCATAGTCCTTTATATATTAATATATACGTGTGCATATATATAGTCTTATAAGGGCCCACATTGTCGACCTCGCCCTAGGGCCCTCCAAAACATAGAGCCGGCCCTGGTGGTCGGCCACGGGTCCATGAAGAATGGATGGCGGCTGCTTCTTCCCTCTACGATAGCAGGGGCAGGGCTACGACCCTGTGAGGCGGTGACAGCGTACGGAACCGGGCCGGCGGCAGTTGACACAAGGCGCATGGAATTTGGGCAGGGACGACGGGGATCCGCCTGGGGAAGGGGAAGGCTGGTCCGGCGGCGGCGGTGGGCAGGTACGATTGGGCTCCGCCTGGGGATGGGGTACGCCGGTCTACGGGAGCCCTTCCCTCCCAAGCGGCGCACAGTTCCACCACAGGTGGCGGTAGATCGATTGAGGCGAGGAAGCCCCGCGGGCGCGGTGGGGGCGCGTCCCTACCGCTGAAGCCTATCAAACTGGCGGATTTGACGAAACATGATGGCGATGGCGAGGTCCTGCCGGGCGGCGCCAGGCCGCTTTCCAATCCCCGATGCGGCGCGCGCCTGAGCTCTAGGCGGGGATGGTGAGGTGATGTCGAGGTGGGAGGGAGGCAGGGGAGATGAAGCGGGCGACGCGAGAGAAGCGGTGGAAGCGAAGCCAGTTCTTTATTATTAACTAGCACAAAACCTGTGTGTTTGCTACGACGCCACACTAAGTGGTCGTTTTGGATTCATTTCATTTATGATTTCAAAAACACCCACATGTTTGTCTATCACCGGAATTTGGAAATGACGGATGTAAGATAGGAATCAGGTTTACACGTGGGGATATTTCAATGGATTTGCCAAATGAAATGATGGTCTAATTCTATGCCAACCAAACAACATAGGAATGAAATTGCAAAATAAATTCCAGGATTCCAAACCTAAATAATGGATACCAAACGACATCTAAATGTAATCAAGAAAAATCAATTTTAAGATAATTTTTAATAAATACTTTTAAAATGGCCTAAACTCTGCTCTCTTTTCTTGTTTCTTTCACCCGAGCCTCTGAATCCAGCACACGGGAAGCCAGCTTGGCTGAAATCAAATCAACGGAGCATGAGCAGAATCGCATGTGAATCTCCTTTTCAAGCTAGATTTAGCCCAGTTAGTCACTGTTGTTGGAGTAGAGCACATGCGGAGGAGGAGGGTCCTGGACTCTTGGTCTTGGTAGCTCGTCTGCGACTTAGGACGATGACGATCTGGAACTCTGCGGCTGGCTCTGCCCATAAATCTAGATCAAGGATTCTATCTTGAATACTCTGACTATGTTCCTCGCATGGATACAGGGCAACATCAGCCATTGTTGTTGAGTACTTGATTTCCAGCCGCAAACGATGCCGCCTGGAGAGCTCGCCTCTGTTCCTCTATCCTGACCGTGGCAAAGACGAAGTTGCCGACCCGTGCACCGTGCTGGCTACACCTCCATCCGCTTGTGCTTCGCCCTCCTACTACTCCACAACCCGTCTTGACTGCGGTTTATCCCGTTTTGGTGATGAACCTGGCGCACAGAAAAACATGTGCGCTGTTATAAATCAGCGGTAGAGCCTTCTTCTGCTCTGCTCCGCCCCGGCCCCCCTTTCGCGCCGAGCCGCCACGGCCATCCTCTTCACCTTGCTCGGCTCTTACCGGCGCACCTCTCTCTCAACGCCTCGCTCACCCGACGCCTTGCCCCACCGCCGCGTGCGCCCCCTGCTCGATCTGCTCCAACTCGAGGACCGATAGCACGCGCATGAGCACCACTGGCCACTCTGCTTGACGGGGTTGTCGTCAGCGTCACCAGAAGCCCTGTCTCCGTCCGCCTGACACGTCGAGCCAAACTCCGTGCACAGCTCCGTCGGGAGCTCACCGGGGCCCGAGTTGGGAGGTGTGCAGGGAAGTTGGAGGTAAGGGAAAGAGGGTCGCTCCTACCGACGGAGAAGGAGGAAGGGGAGGTGAGGTTGCACTCCAACCTGGCCTATAGAGCAGGAGGGCGGCGCTGCCGGTGGAGAAGCAGGAGGACGGCGCCACCGATGGAGAAGTAGGCGAGGAAGATGCAGGCACTAGAAGGAGGGGATTCGGCGGCATGTTCCATGTCGTTCGCTCGGCCAGCAAAAAAAATTGAACTGTCATTTGACTAAGCGGTGGCAGTGACTGTAAATACCTCTGAACTATAGGGACAAATCTATATGACGGACCGTTGACAGAAACCGTATGTACTTTATTATCTATCTACTAATTTCTCTAGAGGTAGGTTCGTCACCCGTAATTTTCCGTCCGCTTTTTTCTTTCCGATTTTGCCCCTGGTTATTCGAAGAATTTACCTGACCTGCCACCGCATCAGTTTCCCGGTGAAAATCCCCCACCGTGTCCACACCTCAGCGATGGCCACCTCTGCCCCCTGCAAATCCGCCTCGGCCCGCCACCCTCGGCCGTATCTAGCCCCGCTAATCCCTGGCCGAGACCCCTCATCGACGACTTCCTCTCAAGCCTGTGCGACTGGCGCTGCCTTGAGATTATTTCTGCCTCGAGATCGATTGAGGCGTTGTCCCCATCCATGCATCGCGTGCCGCTGGCGGCGCTGCCCCCACCCCCAAGGAGGAGAGATGGGACGGGGAAGACAGATGGTGCCTCCACAACCTCGAGGGCGCCCCTTCGTGCCTCGATAACTGATGCCGCTGGTCCTCCCGCGCCACTGCCTGATAGGTGTGTGTTTATTTCTGAATCCGTTTTCTCTCCTTCAATGTCTGAGCCACCGGCGTTGTGCCTTCTGCTGTCTGATCTGGTCCTATTTGTGTCTCCTCTCTTTGCTGTTATGGATTTGATCGAATTTGTGTGACGCGGCGGAGATAGATCGGCCTGGCCAGGTGGCAGCCGGCAGTGTACGGATGTCGCGTCGCTGGAATCCGGACGGTCATCACCGGGAATCTATGTCGACGAAGACGGGGAGGTCCTCGCCGCAAGGAATCGTTCTTGGGCAGCGCTAGCTCGCCCCTTATTGCCGGCGGCGGAGGTGATTTCCACAGGAGGAGAGACATAGGACGGGTCGCATGAGAGAGGAGAGGAGTGTCGATCTCCCTCCGTCGCTTCTTGCGTCAGAGGACGAACCGCCTCTGCCCTCCCTTCCTCCTTCTCCAGAGAGGAACGACCCCCCGCCAGGATGCCGTCGGTAACCGCCGCCGCACTCCCTTACTATCCTCTCCGGCGAGGAACAGTCCCACGGTCCTATGCGTCCTTCTCATGTCTCTATTCACTTCGCGGCCACAAGTGCCCGTTAACGCGGTGCCCACGCCCGAGCGAGGTCCATGCCCAGAAGATTGCCTCGGGCGATGTCCTGGACGAGGTTGCAGCGACCGTGCACGCAGACGAGTTCATATCGAACAAGACGTTGGATGTCCAGCAGTTCAAACGTATGAATCATGTGAGGCTGCAGATATCAAGGTACGACAATCTGCCGATTTAGATGGTTGCTTGAGAATGATTACCAAAAGGATTGAAGTTCCCAAACCTGAAGCTTCTGTCAATCATCTGACACTTAAATACTGACAATTAGATTGTCTATCCAATTGCCACCTCCAGCCTCCAATCTCTGGCTGCGCTCAGCCAAAGCTTATGTCAATCACCAATCAGCTGACACCTAAATACTTTACCCTATTTGACTGACAATTTGATAATCATAAGCAGGTTGACCTCGCATCAGAGAAGTACATGATGTCATGGAGCTCGCCCGCGGTGCCCTACTGCAGGTTCGCTTCCGTTCCGTGACACACGGGATGGGGATTGGGACCAAGGCGAGCGAAAATCAGATCGATGTTGGTAGAATTTCAGAGTTTTATGGCGAGGTAGGTTTGTGTCTGTTCGCTTCCGTTCCGTGACACAAGTACAATACGCCATGGGTACTTAGCAAATATGTTCGTATATGTGACGGAAAGAAATCTGATGGCCCGTAGCAACGCACGGGCCTTCAACTAGTTAGATATAAATTAGATATTAGGTATATATAGATTATATATATACCCAATAATAAAGTAGGAAGTGTTTCTGCGGTTTGTCCTTCCAAAATTGAGTGTTTTATCACTGAAGTTCAGAGAAATTACAACATGTGCCACCGCTTAGTAAACAACTGTTAGTTCGTTCTTTTCATTTCGTCTCCGATCCAACTAGGGACATGGACCACCCATCCCGCACCTATCAATGCCGACCGCCGACCTGGCCTAGCGCCTAGCCCTCCGCACCCCGCCGTCATGGGAACGCGTCCTCTACCACCACCCACCAGGACACCTACCTTCCTCGCTCCTCTCCTTCCTTCAAGTCGATCCCTCCTCCTCCCTTTTCCTCGCACGTCCTCGCCGCCGAGAAGCAGAACGAGCTCATGGCCTTCTAGGAGACCAGTGATCTGTAATAATGGCCCGTTGTTCCCTATCGCCTCCCAATTGGGATCCCCTGTCTACCTGTCCAATACAGGTCTCACACTATGGTGCTTGACCCTGTTCCCTATAAGACCCATTGGTACCCCTGCAATGTAGCCTGCAAGGAGGAGGGCGACAGATAGGCCTCGAGGAGGGCTGAGCGGTGGCCTTCCTGTGAGGTGGAGCTCGCGGTTGGGGACAGGCGGAGGGTCAACACGACCACGAGCCCGAGGTGGAGAGGAGACCACGGGTCCACTTGCGAAACGGGGCTAAGCTCATGCCGACCATGGTATGGGCAAGGTGGCTGCCGCCAGTCTCCTAGTCCGCCTCGCGTGCGGCCGGAGCTAGGAGGGTGGGGAGTGGGCGCGTCCTGGTCACTGGGGCCGTCAGCAATGTGAGATTGGAGGTGGAGATTTCTTCGTATTTGGCTGGAAGGACGAGCATGCGCCGCCACAATGACTGCTGTAAGCTTGCGATTTGGGAAGATAAGGTTCAACCGATGGTTTCTTCTCTTTTTTTAGAAGGCACTTGGTGGTTTTTGTATGTATACGGTAGGCATTTGTTGGACATGTTTCTATTTAGGATTAAAAAAGGAAATGAACTGAATTGGGCTGCATTTGCTATGCTATTTGCTTTATTTTTCTTTTAACATTTCTACAGGTGTCATATTAAGCTGAAAACGATGACATGGTAGAAGAAGAATTGTTTTGGAGAAACCATTCTGCAAGTTTTCTGTGTGCTTCACATGTACTTCAAATTTGAGTATAGGTGAGCTAGTTTATTTCTTTTTATGCCTAAGTACTAAAAATGAAGGAGCATTTAGTAGAAGAGAAAATCGGTGCTTTCTTTTCAAGTATTGTCATTATTTCCTACTATGTTTACCATTAGATCGGACAGTTGGATGAATATGACAAGGAATTTTAGTATTTCGGGTTATATGATATATTTGGTTAGTGAGTAGCCAAAAAATAATTTAGAGCCAAAAACTATCAAGAGTAAAATAGGAACCAAACCCCTACCCTAAGCGTAAAATAGGGTCACCCTAGCAATTTTTTTAATTCGGGTCAATTTAGAAAATAGAATTACCCTAGCAATTTAGTCAATTCGGGCATTCTATCTACTCCTCCAAACTTTATTAGCCTTCCACTGCATCCTCTACTCCACAAACACGAGTAAGAAGAAGGCATTTGAAGAGTGGAGTGAGGAGGCAATGGCGCCAAATGGCTTTGCTCATGCTAGCACATGTGTATTATGTGGCCTGGCTAAAGCAGCGGGAGAGCACGTCGAAGTTTTTGTTTTATGTGACGCGTTGAGGTTGTACTAATAGGAACAAACTTTGTGGATCTCTATGACACAGATTTTCTCTCCCATGGAAACGCATGGGCATTTGTGGTACTCCCTGTTGAGTAAAATAGCAATTTACCAAGAGAATTAACCATGATAAACGCTAGATAAAACATAAATAGAATAACCAAAATTAAACTAATCATATGAATTAGCGGATACATATTAAGGCAGATATCCCAGAGGATTACAAAGCATAGAACTTGAGATAAGATCAGAACAAGGTCTATAGCAAACCAAAAGGAACGACATACTATCTAACTAAGATAAACAAGATTGAGGAAAATGATGTAAATTATAGTAGAGTAACCGCGAGTGTTGGCGTTGGCACCGTCGTTAGCCATGTCATCGAGGAAGAGGTTGTTGATGTGAGGGAAAAAGTCGTCGTTGGGGAAGACGCCAGTGCTGGATCTATCCGTGAAGGAGTCCTTGATGAAGCCAGTAGTCACGCCAATAACGTCCCCAAAAACCTTATCACCCTTCTCACCTACAGGACTCAAAGCAACGGGGTCTCGGAGGCCTACTATCTTGGCTTGTAGTGCATGCCACAAGAAGGGATGGGGAAGATCTAGGTAGCGCGGTGCTCTAGAACTAGGGGCACAAAGGGTGTGCGTTGGTGTGTTTGAGAGGAGGCGTGACGTGGGCATAACCCTTTGGGTGCCCATCGTTAGTATATGTGGTGCAGCCTAATAGATGACTCACTCGAAGATACATCAAGATCCATGAAGCCCATGATGATCAACAAATACGAAGCCTACAAGAACACAGACTCCGGGTGATACAAGATAAGGAAAGTCTAAGACTAGACTAGATACAAACTCTACACTTGTAACCAACTCGTATTGGAACCCGAGACCTAGCCTCCCCATATATAAAGGCTAGGAGGGGTCAACGAGGAGGGCACCCAGCAACCAATCTTACAATACACATGCCTTTCTCTCTATCTCTCAGCGAGATCGCATCTAGTCAAATCAACGAGTTTGTACTCTCCAATGATAATACGAGCAAACAAGCAGGAATTAGAGTTTCCTCTACGAGGGCCTAAACCTGGATAAATCATCTCCCTTGTTTGTCTGTTAAGCCGACGAAATCACCAGCGCTCTCTTTTCTATGAAACCCTAAGTACATAACAATGGGCATTGCCGAGGTCAACCCTCATCAAGGCACGACCTCTCTCTCTTATAGGCACAGAAGAAAGGAAGACAAGCTGCGCAGAAGATGAAACAAAGAGGAGCAAGCTGAAGCAAAAAGGTGGTAGCCAAAACCAGACAACATCCACTAAGTTCACATTCATTTTCACTTAGCTCGTATTAAAAATCCATTCGAGCAAAAAGTTTCAGCTTCTATACAACTGTTCATATACCATTCATGCGTGGCAAAATAAAACTCGGCTCGGCGAGATTCCCGCAACACACGGCGTGCGTGCTTCGTGATGTGACGTGATGAGGTGAGGCGACCGAGGAGGAGGAGTGCGTTTGTATATGTCTTATCTTCACCAGCGCCCCTCCCTCATCTTGCCACGCCATGCCACGCCTCGCCTCGTCATGTCACGACACGCACACGCCGCTAGTTGCAGGAATCTCGCCGAGCCAAGCTTTATTTTTCCACGCATGAATGGTATATGAATAGTTGTACAGAAGCTGAAATTTTTTTCTCGAGTGGATTTTTAATACGAGCTAAGTGAAAATGAATGCAAACTTAGTGGAGGTTGTCAAGTTTTGGCTACCGCCTTTTTGCTTCATCTTCCGCCTCTTTGTTTTGTCTCCTGCGCAGCCTGTATACCTTTCATCAGTGCCTATAAGAGAGAGAGGTCGTGCCTTGACGAGGGGTGACCTCGGCAATGCCCATTGTTATGGACTTAGGGTTTCGTGGAAAAGAGAGCGCTGGTGATTTCGTCGACTTAACAGACAAACAAGGGAGGCAATTTAACCAGGTTCAGGCCCTCTTAGAGGGAACCCTATTTCCTGCTTGTCTGCTCGTATTATCATTGAGAGTACAAACTCACTGAGTCGACTAGATGCGATCTCGCCGAGAGAGAGAGAGAGAGAGAGAGAGAGAGAGAGAGAGAGAGAGAGAGAGAGAGAGAGAGAGAGAGGTATTGTAAGATTGGTTGCTGGGTGCCCTCCTCGTTGACACCTCCTAGCCTTTATACATGGGGAGGCTAGGTCTTGGGTGCCAATACGAGTTGGTTACTGATGAGTCCAAAATTTAAGCATATTTACCTTTTTTGCATAAATAGAGTAAGGATCTTTATATTTCACTACGTATGCATGCGCCTTTTTGTCTTTATTTCAATAGGATCCCGAATCATAGTCTTATATGAACATATCAATTAGAGCTGTCATATTATGCTATAATATGATATTTTTAAGTGATAAAAGTAATTTTATGGATTTATCTTCACACCTGGGAGAAAACCGAACGAGGAGAAGCAACCAGTACCCATAACACCTGTACCATCCGCCCATACTAAGTGCTATCGCGTTCGTCTCGTCAAATATTTCCTCCTGGCGAAGACGGAAAGGAGATCCGACATTCACATCCACCAGAAACCACAAAAAACACATCTGAAAGGGATATGAAGGAGGAACTTGGTTGGGGTAAAATCCCAGCTGCTTCACGGATCATCGAAGGACAACGCATCATCCCCTTCATCATCAACCACTTCATCTACATCACCACCATTACCCCCATCTCTCATCTATTAGATCTTGTTGTAATTCCATATTCAATTGTGGTTTGCATTATATCTATTTCAGTACTTTTATCCATCCATTTTATGACGATGATGTTTTTAATTGCTTCTATGTGTTAGTAGTTCCTTTGTTTTGGGGAGATGGAGAAACCCTAGCACTATTATGAAATTGCAATAAAGATGATATATTCGTGTGTCCATATAACTTGTCGGTATATGATTGACTTATGATTTGTGTTTGATCTCTCTCTCTTTATATGGTATGTGTAGTCGGCCACATATCATTTGCCCTTAGGACTAAAGGGAGGGAGAAATTCTTTGGACGTGTTTTGGGAGCGTACCCGGAATCGCCCCATGACAGATTGGCGTCGATTTGTAACCTACATGGTCAAAGGAGGATCAAAGAGGGACTCCCTAAGATAATTACGATATCCACGGGGAAACCCTTAATTGTGGTGGTTTGTATGGGTGACTATTCTCAGACATCACATTGGTTATTTAGAGATGACCTCACTCTTAGCTCAACAAAGTGGCTTCATACGAGCTTTGTAGTGAACATATTATTATGGAGCTCTCTCCACACTTCTTATGACACAATAAGTATATTATCTTAATTATTAATAATAATATCATGCTAGTGGTTTATCCTATATCCTCGAGAACATTTTATCCCTATTGAGTTCAACCAAACTTTCACACAACCTTGTTACTTTCTTTCTTTTAATTGTTTTAATTAATTTTCTACAAATAATCAAAAACCTTTCAAACATCCTTTACTTGAGATCAAAGGCAGCTTATAAGTATCCTTTGGTAGATAGTGACGACGGGAATAAATACCTTTACCAATAGCTCTTTGTGGGTTCGATATCATAACTTCAAAGCTAGCTATAATTGATCTGTGCACTTGCAGTCATCAAGCTATTTTCTGGTGCCGTTGTCGGGGGAGCTAAGTGATTTATGTCTATGTTATTAGTTGCTTATTTTACTAATCGTTCTACTAAAGTTGCTTACTAGTTTCAGGTAAGCACCATGACTCCACTCGGAATGATGAATCATCTTGATGCCACCAAATACCTCGGGAAGTTCAATAGAGGACTCGTCAAGGAATTCCCTAGTGGTAGAGAACCAGAATACGAGGTCAACCCTAGCTTTATCGGTATTATTGAAGAAAATATTTTTGCAGGTGATGATCCAGATGAGTATCCCTACACTCATTTAATGCATTTTACCGAGCTATGTTGGACTCTTAAACAGAGAGGTTATTCTTATGATGAATTGAAACTTAAACTGTTTAGCCAATCTCTAACCAACACTGATTTGGCTTGGTATAGTATTTTCCCTGCAGAGAAAATTGATACCTGGGAAAATCTTAAGGGAGAATTTGTGTTTTGATTCTTTCCCAAGGTAAAAACTGCTGAAATAAGAAGGGCAATCAAAAACTTCAAGAACCGCCTAGGTGAAGGCTTGGTAAGGTCCTTCAAAAGGTATAAGACCCTACTTAATAAATGTCCTCATCATGATTTACCTGAATGGTATGTTTTACACATTTTCTATGGAAGACTTAATCAAGAAATTAAACATGAGTTTGACACCAACTCTGGAGCTCCTATATGGGTTAACTATAATTAAAGCTTGGGAACTTTTAGAGCAAATTCGCCATAATAGAGAAACATGGGGATTTAATTTAGGCAGCGAAGCAGGTATAGAAATTGAATACGCTTGTCTTAATTCTTATAAAGAGTCTAGTAAAGTGAAAGAAACTGCTAATGAACTTCAACTTGATGATGATATCATTTTGCAAATCCTTCAGTCTTTTACAGAATACATTGAAGCCCCCAAGAAGGACTGGCTTTATTACACTCCGCCACCCAAGCAGCTGTAGCAGACGTTCCAATAATCACATCTCCTATTGAACCATTGAGGGAGGTATAACCATATGTTGAACCCCTTCCTTTCCCAAGGACAGAGTGGAAACATATGATGGATCGGCAGTTAGAGGATCAATGTGAAGCAGAAAATCTATTCCTCGAGAAGCTGGAAGAAGAGGCACAAGTAAGGAAAACTAAAGAAGTAAGTGCACATGAGGCAGGAGAAACAACAAAGGAAGATATTTTATCCATGTTTGCACATTGCAACGTGATTGAGCTAGATAGCAAAGTTTCACAATTCGTCGAAGGAAAGGTAAAAGGTAAAGAAGTTGGTAAGCCTATTGTCCCTTGTACCTTCAGAGGAACTTCCTATTATGGCCTCTGTGACATCGGAACAGCAGTTAATGTGATCCCTTTTAACTTTTATGTAAAAATTCAAAACAAACTAACACCAGCCGAAATAGAGGATACAGACATGACTATAATGCTTGCAGATAAAACACTCAGAGTCCCCATGGGAATAATTAGAGATGTTCCAATTTGCGTTGGACCATATAAATACCTCATTGATTTTGTACTTATTGATATGCATACGGATGTTTATTGTCCCATCATTTTTGGAAGAACTTTTCTGAATACCGCAGCAGCAATCATAGGTTGCAAGAGACAAACTGCGTCTCTCAAGTTTGGTGAAGAGAAAATAAACTTTCATTTCTCCAAATTTGACCATAATCTGGTTATTGAAGAACTAGACGGTGATGAGTGATGACCCGCAAGTATAGGGGGTGTATCGTAGTACTTCCGATAAATAGGAGTGTCGATCCGAACGAGGAGTAGAAGGTGTTGACTAGTGGTATGGAGCAGGAAATCTCTGTAAATACTTAGCAAACGGATTTTTAGGAGTTTTCTGATAAAGCAACAAAACAAAGTGCAAGTAATAAAGACAACGAACAACTGTAGCAAGTGGCCCAATCCTTTCTTAGCAAAGGACAAGCCGGTGGGAATACTTATAAGGACCAAATGTTCTCGAGGACACATGGGAATTCTGTCAAGTGCTTTCGCTTCAAATAGCTGAGTACTCTTCTTTGGTGTTGTAAGTGTTGTGTGGGTGAACCTGTGCTAATGTACCGACCTTACTTGGACTAATACATACTTGTGATTAAATCTCCAGCAAGCATCCACAACTATAGGAAAGTAATTAAGATATAAACCTAACCACATACTTAAACTCTGAGATCCTACGCTCCCTTATGCAATGGTGTCCTAACAGGGGTTCAGGTTTCTGTCACTCCGGCAACCCCACATTTAGTAGCCAAATACACAATGCATTCCCCTAGACCCATAAATGGTGAAGTATCATGTAGTCGACGTTCACATGACACCACTATAAGAATAGCACCACAACTTAAATACTAAACCATTGAATAATAACTCAACACAAATCCACTACTAACAACATGAATTCTCCCATGTCCTCAAGAACTAAACGAACTACTCACGAGACATCATATGGATCAAGATCAAAGATGATATGGTGATGGATAACAATATTAATATAAACAATAATCCAATGGTTCCACTCCCAAGCATCAACTACAATAGTAATTAACACCGGGAAAGTTTCCCCTAAGAACTAATGCAAGATCCAACACGATTGTTATAGCGGGACAGAGTGGTGATGATGGTGCTGGTGGAGATGATGTGTGGATGATGATGATGATCCTGATGAAGCCTAGCTTGATGACGGTGTTGATGGAAACGATCTCCCCTTTCCGAGAAGGGATTTCCCTGGCAGAAATCTGTCTACCAGAGAGCTCTTTCTCTCTTGGTGCTTTCCGCCCCGCAGAGGCGGTGGAAATCTTTCTTTGGTAGCTCCCTTGGTGTTAGGGTTCCGTGAGGAAGATATAGGCGAGAGGGCCGAGTCGGGAGCCGGCCAGGTGGGCCACACCTTCCCTAGGAATGGGGCAAGGTGGGCCCGTGCCTAGGGGGTGTGTGGGACCCCTGTGGCCCGGCTATGCCTCCCCTTCTGGCTTCCTCTGTCTTCTGGGAAAATATAATTTTCCAATATTTTTCTGGTATTTTTCTGATCTTCGCGAAATTGCATCAAAACACCTCTTTTTCCATCAGAAACCTGACTCCGGCAGTCCATCCTCCAATAATCATCCAACATGCAAAAACAGAGGAAAAGACATAAGTAATACCTCATAATAAGACATATATCAATGAATAGAGGCAAATTATGATATAGAATGGTGATGCAAATTGGACGTATCAACTTCCCCCAAGCTTAGACCTTCGCTTGTCTCCAAGCGAAAACTGAGCTCAGTAAACATGTCCACAGGTTTATGGAGTGAAGTGTCGATAAAAGAATACGGACAAGAAGCATCACACTTACCATTACACAACTCATAGAAGAAAGCAACTCACCATTATATAACTTAGCTTGCAATAAGTATAGAAGTCACAATAGAGATGCATAGAGATAAATCATAATTGTAATTGGCAAACTTTGTTCCTGGTCAGAGAACAGCTAGCAAACAGTTTCACAAAAAGCTTTTTTGTAGAGGTCTTCAAAAACAGGAGCACTCTTTGCTCAAAAGGGTTTTTTCACAATGAAGGATTTCAAAGTAATACTCAATAGATAAGAGTCTTGTGCAAACAAGGAAGATAAAGAACATGATTGAGTAAATCACCATATGAATGCTTGAAACACAACAACTCAAATGCTTGCTGGAGATAGAGAGGAAGTAGGTTTACTGACTCAACTTAAAAATAGGAGAAAGGTCCTTTATAGAGGGAAACAGGGAATTCAAGTAATAAAGAGCTTCCAAAAGATTATGGTACTTGCTAGCTTTGAGCCCTCATTGCCCCTCTCATAGGCATCTTGAGATGATTAAGGTTAAAGTGAACAAGGATGGAGTATATGCTTGACGAAATATAAGTTGGCAATCTCATGTCCCTTGAGTACGAGGGACGCTCCTCATGCTACTCAACTTTAGTCACTGGTAAGTTCTTGTCATTATAAGTACATATGTATCATAGAGAACCGCCGACAGGGTACCCCCTTGCACATGGTACAGGAGCTATCCCATAACCAAAATGACAAGGCAAGCAGACAATGAGCATCTCAGCGATCTTTCTATTTACTATGTGCATAGCTTTTTATTGAGGATGCTTCATAGAATGCTCACTATAGTGATGCTGCAAGTTTCCACCATGATTAGGCATGTCTTAGGCTAGCGGCCCACGTGTTTCTCTAACACACATACATCACTCCATGGACTTACTAGTTCCCTCTTTATTTCACACCGTCGACATCCGCAAACAAAAAAGCATGATATCAACCGTGTACAACGTACCCGTGCAATGTTGAAAGCGTTCTCCGTGACGGCACGGTTATTCTAATCCCAACGTATAGATGCAAGCATATAAAACTTCGATGACACAATGGTTAAAGTCTATTAGGGGCAAGAAAATAAGGTGTGCCATCAAGTTTGTGAGAGCTTTACTAACTAGTTTTCACATAACAAAATATGTTTTAATTCGAAAGGTAGATGAAGCTTGAGAATTTGCTTGGAATAGCAATAGTGCTAATAGGTAGATATGGTGGACACAAATGGCACAGGTTTTGGTTCAAAGGGATTGGAAACATGAGAAGTAGGCCTTCTTGATACGCCCAATTTGCATCACCTTTCTATATCATAATCTACCTCTATTCATTGATATTTGTCTTATTATGAGGTATTGCTTATGGCTTTTCATCTATTTATGCATGTTGGATGATTCTTTGAGGATGGACCGCCGGAGTCTAGTTTCTGATGGAAAAAGGCGTTTTGGTGCAATTTCGCGAAGATCAGAAAAATACCAGAAAAATATGGGAAAATATTATTTTCCAGAAGATTGAGGAAGCCAGAAGGAGGCACAAAGAAGGGCCACAGGGGGCCCACACCCCCTAGGCGCGGGCCCACCCTAGGCCACGCCTAGGGCAGGTGTGGCCCACCTGCCCAGCTCTAGACTCCGCCCCTTCGCCTATATCTTCCCTACGGAACCCTAAGGCTCGGGGAGCGACCACAGATAGATTTCCGCCACCTCTGTGGGGTGGAAAACACCAAGAGAGAAAGATCTCTCCGGCAGACAGATTTCTGCTGGAGGAATTCCTTCTCGGAGAGGGGAGACCGTCGCCATAAACACCATCATCAAGCTAGGCTTCATCGGGATCATCGTCATCATCCACACCATCATCTCCACCAGCACCATCATCACCACTCCGTCTCGCTGTAACAATTGTGTTGGATATTGCTTTAGTTCTTAGGGGAAACTTTCCCGGTGTTAATTACTATTGTAGTTGATGCTTGTGAGTGGAACCATTGATTGTTGTTTATGTTCAGATTGTTATCCATTACCATATTATCTTTGATCTTGATCCATATGATGTCTTGTGAGTAGTTCGTTGTGTTCTTGAGGTCATGGGAGAGGTCATGTTGTTATTAGTGGATTTGCGTTGAGTTATTATTCAATGGTTAGTATTTAAGTTGTGGTGCTATTCTTCTAGTGGTGTCATGTGAACGTCGACTACATGATACTTCACCATTTATGGGCCTAGGGGAATGCATTGTGTATTTGGCTACTAATTGTGGGGTTGCCGGAGTGACAGAAACCTGAACCCCCGTTAGGAAACCTTTGCACAAGGGAGCATAGGATCTCAGAGTTTAAGGCTGTGGTTAGATTTATATCTTAATTACTTTCCTATAGTTACGGATGTGTGCAGGGGGTTTAATCACAAGTATGTATTAGTCCAAGTAAGGTCGGTGCATTAGCACAGGTTCACCCACACAACACTTACAACACCAAAGAAGAGTACTCAGCTATTTGAAGCGAAAGCACTTGACAGAATTCCCATGTGTCCTCGAGAACGTTTGGTCCTTATAAGTATTTCCACCGGCTTGTCCTTTGCTAAGAAAGGATTGGGCCACTTGCTACGTTTGTTCTTTATTACTTGCACTTCGTTTTGTTGCCTTATCAGAAAAACACTAAAAATCCGTTTGCTAAGTATTTGTAGAGAGTTCCTGCTCCATACCACTGTTCAGCACCTTCTGCTCCTCGTTGGGATCAACACTCCTATTTATCAAAAGTACTACGATACACCCCCTATACTTGTGGGTCATCAAGACTATTTTCTGGCGCCGTTGCCGGGGAGTGAAGCGCTATTGAAGAGTGGAACTGGTAAGGGAAACTTCTACTGTGAGTATTGCGTTTGTTACTGCTTGTTACTTTGTTTCCAATATGGATAACCCACTTGGTTTTCTGTTTGGGAAAACTACTGCCACTGCTAGGGTACTAGATGAACCACCACCTGTTGAGATAGATCCTTTTAAGATACCTACAAGTATTGTTAATCGTGTTATGGATAATTATTATTTTGGGGATGGAACTGTCCATCCTGGTGATCATTTGCTCTTTATCCATGAATTATGCGGGTTGTTTAAGTGTGAAGGTATCACAACTGAACAGGTGAAGAAGAAGTTACTCTCCATATCCTTGAAAGGGAGAGCTGAAGAATGGTATAAGCTGCTGAAGAATGGACAATCCATGGAATGGGAGGAGATGACATCTCTCTTTTATTCTAAATTTTATCCTCCCAGTGAAATTAATAAGGATAGAAACCTGATATATAACTTTTGGCCTCATGATGGAGAGAGTACATCTCAATCTTGGGGGACATTGAATTTACTAATGCTTAAATGTCCTATTCATGAACTCTCTAACAATATTATCATCAATAACTTTTATGCTAGGCTTTCTCTTCATGATAAAGATTTACTAGATGCTTCTTGTGCTGGATCATTCACACGTATGAAGGAAGAAGCTAAATGGGATCTACTAGACCGTATTCAAGATAACACTGAAGCTTGGGAGAATGACAAAGGAAGAAAGTCAGGTATAAACTATGATTATGAATGCATTAAATCTTTTATGGAAACTAATGACTTCCATGATATTAGTAATGAGTTTGGTCTTGATCCTCAAGTTCTTGCAAAATGTTTTAATGCCTTTGCCACTTATATTGAAATTCCCAAGAAAGAGTGGGACAAGTACCATGCTCCTTATAAAGACATTGTCACCCATGTTCCTGCTAGCATAGAGGTTTGTACTGTTGATCCTATTTTGCCTGAACCTTATGTGGAGAAAATCCCTTTTCTGCTAAGGTAAAGGAACATTCTATCATAGCTAATATGGTTAGCAAAAGTGCAAATAAAACTATGGAGCCTGATGAGCTCACTGATATTGAGCCTATGGTAGCTATTGTGAAAGATCTTGTCACTAGAAATATAGAGGATGGGCATATTTTATTTTGTGAAGACGCTACTAATATTGTTTCTCATCCTAAAAAAGCTAGAAAATCTAGTGTCCCTGTGCTTTCTGTTAGAATTGGTAATCATAGATATTATGGTTTATGTGATATTGGTGCTAGTTCTAGTGCTATTCCTTATGAGGTTTACATGGAAATTATGCATGAAATTGGTCCGTGTGAGCTTGAAGACATTGCTGTGGTTATTCACCTTGCCAATAGAGAGCAAGTTGCCCCATTGGCATTGTAAGAGATGTGGAGGTCCTTTGTGGTAAGATTAAATATCCTACTGATTTTCTGGTACTTGGTAAAGAAGCTAGTAAAACCTATCCTATTATATTTGGTTGACCCTTCCTAAATACTTGTGGGGCTATTATAGATTGTAGGAAGGAAAAAGTTTTGACTAAGTTTGATGGAGAGTCTTATGAGTTTAATTTTTCCAAATTTGCCAAAACTCCTTATGAAAATGAACTGCCTAATGATGATTTCAGGGTTGAACAACTTTCTGCAATTTCTCTTGCTCCTAACAATGCCTTGCCGCAGTTCATGTAATATCATGAAAGTGATGTCTTCATGAAGGAAAGAAATGAGATTGACGAGGTTTTCCTTCGTCAGCTGGAATAGCTTAAGCATAATCTACCCATGGAAGATTTGGGTACCACAGTACCACCTAAAGGGGACCCTATTTTCGAATTAAAACCTTTACCTAATGACCTTAAATATGCTTAACTTGATGATAAGAAAGTATATCCTATTATTATTAGTTATAAAATTTTAGGAAAGGAAGAAGAGAGGTTATTGGAGATATTGAAGAAACACCGAGGAGCTATGAGCTATACTCTATGATTTAAAGGGGAGTTCTCCTACTATATGTCAGCATGCTATTAATATTGAGCCTGATGCAAAACCAGTTGTTGAGCACCAACGCCGTCTAAATCGTAAGATGAAGGATGTGGTAAGAAATAAGGTATTAAAACTCCTTGATGCTGGTATTATTTATCCTATTGCTGACAGTCAATGGGTTAGTCCTGTTCATTATGTTCCCAAGAAAGGGGGAATAACTGTTGTGCCTAATGAAGATAATGAGCTTATACCCCAAAGAGTAGTGGTTGGGTATAGAATGTGCATTTATTTTAGAAAGATCAATAAAGTTACTAAGAAAGATCATTATCCTTTGCCCTTTATTGATCAAATGCTTGAGAGGTTGTCCAAAAAGACTCACTTTTGTTTTCTTGATGTTTATTCTGGGTTTTCTCAAATTGTTGTGAAAGCACAAGACAAAGAGAAAACTATTTCACTTGTCCTTATGGTACTTATGCTTATATGCATATGCCTTTTGGTTTATGTAATGCCCCTACTACCTTTCAGAGATGTATGTCTGCTATCTTTCATGGTTTTTGTGAAGAAATTGTGGAGGTTTTCATGGACGATTTTTCCGTCTACGGAACTTATTTTTATAACTATTTGCACAACCTTGATAAAGTTTTGCAGAGATGTGAAGAAACCAACCTTGTTCTTAATTGGGAGAAATGCCATTTCATGGTTAACGAAGGGATTGTTCTTGGACACAAAATCTCTGAAAGAGGCATTGAAGTTGACAGAGCCAAAATTGAAGCAATTGAGAAGATGCCTTGCCTAGAGATATCAAAGGTATTCGTAGTATCCTTGGTCATGCTGGTTTCTATAGGAGGTTTATTAAAGATTTCTCCAAAATTTCAAAGCCCCTTACTAATCTTCTTCCAAAATATGTACCTTTTGTTTTTGATGATGATTGTAAGGAAGCTTTTGAAACTTTGAAAAAAGCTTTGACAACTGCTCCTATTGTCCAACCACCTGATTGGAGTTTACCTTTTGAAATTATGTGTGATGCTAGTGATTTTGCTGTGGGTGTTGTCCTTGGACAACGTGTTGATAAGAAGTTGAATGTTATTCATTAGGCTAGCAAGACTCTAGATACTGCTCAAAAGAATTATGATACTACTGAAAAAGAGTTCTTAGCTGTAATCTTTTCTTGTGATATGTTTAAACCTTATATTGTTGATTCAAAGGTTACTATTCATACTGATCAAGCTGCTATCAAGTACCTTATGACAAAGAAGGACGCTAAGCCTAGACTTATCAGGTGGGTTTTGCTTTTACAAGAGTTTGATCTGCATATTGTAGATATGAAAGGTGATGAAAATCCTATTGCTGACAATTTATCTCGTTTGGGAAACATTTATTTCGTCCCATTGCCTGTTAATGATAGCTTTCCAAATGAGCAGTTGGCTGCAATAAGGGTAAGTCCGCATGAGAATCCTTGGTATGCTGATTATGCTAACTTTATTGTTTCCAAGTATTTGCCTCCAACCTTTACAACTCAGCAAAGAAGGAAATTCTTTTATGATCTAAGGAATTACTTTTGGGATGACCCACACTTATATAAAGAAGGAGTAGATGGCATTATGCGAAGATGTGTTCCAGAATTTGAACAACAAGAGATATTGAGAAAATGTCATGGCAGTGCTTACGGAGGACATCATGCAGGGGATAGGACTGCACAAAAGGTTTTACAATCTGGATTTTATTGGCCTACCCTTTTCAAAGATGCAAGGAAGTTTGTCTTATCATGTGATGAACGTCAACGAGTAGGTAACATTTCTAGACGCAATGAAATGCCTATGAATTATTCTCTTGTTATTAAACCTTTTGATTGTTGGGGATTCGATTTTATGGGACCTTTTACCCCTTCAAAAGGGTACACTCATATTCTTGTTGCTGTAGACTATGTTACAAAGTGGGTAGAAGCCATACCCACAAATAGTGCTAATGGTAAGACCTCTTTGAAAATGCTTAAGGATGTTATTTTTCCTCGGTTTGGTGTGCCTAGATATCTCATGACTAATGGAGGCTCTCATTTTATTCGTGGGGGTTTTAGAAAAATTCTCGCTAAGTACGATGTAAACAATATAATTGCTTTAGCTTATCACCCCAAACCAGTGGGCAAGGAGAACTTTCCAATAGGGAAATTAAATCTATCTTGCAGAAGACTGCCAATAGATCTAGAAAAAAATGGGCTAAAAAGTTGAATGACGCTTTGTGGGCTTATAGAACTGCTTAAAAAATACTATGTGGATGTCTCCTTACAAAATGGTCTATGGAAAAGCTTGCCACCTACCTTTAGAATTAGAACACAAAGCTTATTGGGCAGTGAAAGAGTTGAATAGAGATTTTAAACTTGATGCTGAGAAAAGATTACTCGACTTAAGTAATCTAGATGAGTGGAGAGGTGAAGCTTACGAAAATTCTCTGAGTTTTACGGAAAAAGTAAAAATGTGGCATGATAGGATAATTCTCAAAAGGGAGTTCCATGTTGGTGAGAAAGTTCTTTTGTATAGGTCTCGTCTCAGATTTTTTGCAGGGAAACTACTCTCAAAATGGGAAGGACCTTTTGTTATCAAGGAAGTATACCGTTCAGGTGCCATCAAAATTTCATCTCTGAAAGATGACACAACACAGGTGGTTAATGGTCAAAGACTAAAACATTTTATTTCTGGGGATTCTTATAATGAAGATGTGGATGTTATTCAAATGGTGACTCCAGAAGAATTTATCAGAAGCCAAACACCGGAGACTATAGAGTTCGTCATCAAATAGGTAAAAATGGTGAAAAAAGAAGGTTCGTGAAAATCCAACATTTTTATATTTTTGATGTTTTTAATACATAAGGGAAGTTACACGACAGAACAGAGGAGGAGACGGAGTCCGGGGTGGACAAACCCAACCCAGGCGCGGGCCCCTACCTGGTCGCGTCTAGAGGGGGTGTGCCACCCCGAACATGTATGAGTTGAAGATCCATCCCAAGGAGCCGATTCTCAAAGATGGGAAGGTACAGATGAAAGAAGTTCAAGGCCCCAAGGGAGAAGGAAGTCTGGAAGACAGGATGGAAGCATTGGAGCAGGAGGTTTTTAGGTACAAGAAGATGGCGGAACACGAAGTGGATGTTATTCACAAGATAAGTTCAGAACTCATCGCCAAACATGAGGAGGAGGTGGCTGAGCTCCGAGAAGAAATCTTCTCGCTTCGCCAGACCACCAACCAATTACAAGCACAACTCTACGACATACAAAATCAAAACTGTGAGTATGAGACTAGATTTGATCGCATAAGCTCTACTGTCAGTTTCAGGATTGCAGAGACAAGGACATCCTTTTTGGATGGGGAACCATTGCCTTGGAAGTTTTATGACGACAAGAGAACACCACCACCACCACTGAAGGAGCAATTCATCATCAGGTTTGGCATCCCCTTGGCTTGTTCCAAGCTTGGGGGAGTGCCGCGGTATCACCACAATTATCTTTTGTCTTTTACCTTTTTAGTGGATTCATATCTTTGGTAGAGAGGTTATCTTATAGTTTTGTTTGCATGTGGAAGTATCTCTCCTTTAGTTGATTATCTATGCATCCCTTATTGTGAGTGCCTTTATTGGAATATTAATGAGAAGTCTCATCTTTTACTTTTTGCACTTCTTATTTTTAGTTTGCAATCCCTATTATATGATGGATCTTGTTGATCAGTATTGGCATACTTTGGGTATCATCAAGTGGATCTATATTCATTTTGGCAAACCGAGTTCTGGTCAGTAGCATTACTTTGAAAGAGAAAAAGAGAAAAAGCTTACAGGTATTTTGTATCATTTGTTTTCTTTCTTGTTGGCTCATAAGCTTAGTATTATTTATTTAAGATCTTTTGTGTCTTCAAGGAATATTGCATGTTTGGCTTTATTACTTGTATGTTTGCTTGTTTCTTTCAACTCTCTTGCTTGCTACCCAGCCATGCTAGCCAAAAACCTGTTTTCAGAAGGCATACTTCTCATGTTTCCAAATCCCTTTAAACCAAAACCTATGACATTTGTGTCCACCATATCTACCTAGTAGAATTATTTCTATTCCAAGCAAATTCTCAAGCTTCATCTACCTTTCGAATTAAAAAGTATTTTGTTATGTGAAAACTAGTTAGTAAAGCTCTCACAAACTTGATGGCACACCTTATTTCTTTGCCTCTAATAGACTTGAACTATTATGCTATCGAAGTTTTATATGCTTGCATATATAAGTTGGAATTAGCAGAACCGTGCTGTCACGGGGAACATTTTCAACATTGCACCTATACTTTATACTCGGTTGATATCGTGCTCTTTTGTCTATGGATGTCAACGGTGTGAAATAAAGAGGGAACTTGTAAGTCCATGGAGTCTGTATTTTGTGTTAGAGAAATGCCTGGGCCGCTAGCCTAAGCCATGCCTAATCATGGTGGAAACTTGCAGCATCACCATAGTGAGCTACCTATGAAGCATCCTTAATAAAAAGCTATGCACATAGTAAATAAAAAGATCGCTGAGATGCTCACTGTCTGCTTGCCTTGTTATTTTGGTTATGGGATAGCTCCTGTACCATGTGTAAGGGGTACCCCGTTGGTGTTTCTCTATGATACACACGTACTTACAATGACAAGAACTTACCGGTAACCAAAGTTGAGTAGCATGAGGAGTGGCCCTCATATTCAAGGGACATGGGATTGCCAACTTATATTTCGTCAAGCATATACTCCATCTTTGTGCACTTTAACCTTAATCATCTCAAGATGCCTATGATAGGGGCAATGCGGGCTCAAAGCTAGTAAGTACCATAATCTTTTGGAAGCTCTTTATGACTTGTAATCCCTGCTTCCCTATAAAGGGACCTTTCTCCCACTTCCAAGTTGAGTTAGTAAACCTACTTACTCTCTATCTCCAGCAAGCATTTGAGTTGTTGTGTTTCAAGCATTCATATGGTGATTTATTCAATCATGTTCTCTATATTTCTTGTTTGCACAAGACTCTTATCTATTGAGTATTACGTTGAAAGCCTTCACTTGTGAAAAACCTTTTTGAGCAAAGAGTGCTCCTATTGTAAAACTTCTACAAAAAGCTTTTTGTGAAATTGTTTGCCAGGTGTTCTCTGACCAAGAACAAGTTTGCCAATTCCAATTATGATTTATCTTTATTCATCTCTATAGTGACTGTTGTACTTGGTTGCAAGCTAAGTTATATAATGGTGAGTTGCTTTCTTCTATGATTTGTGTAATGGTAAGTGTGATGCTTCTTGTTCGTATTCTTTTATCGACACTTCGCTCCATAAACCTGTGGACATGTTTACTGAGCTCAGTTTTTGCTTGGGGACAAGCTAAGGTCTAAGCTTGGGGGAGTTGATACGCCCAATTTGCATCACCTTTCTATATAATAATCTACCTCTATTCATTGATATTTGTCTTATTATGAGGTATTACTTATGGCTTTTCATCTGTTTATGCATGTTGGATGATTATTTGAGGATGGACTGCTGGAGTCTGGATTCTGATGGAAAAGAAGGCGCTTCGGTGAAATTTCGCGAAGTTCAGAAAAATACCAGAAAAATATGGGAAAATATTATTTTCCAGTATATTGAGGAAGCCAGAAGGAGGGACGAAGAAGGTCAGCAGGGGGCCCACACCCCCTAAACACGGCCCCACCCTAGGCCACGCCTAGGGCAGGTGTGGCCCACCTGTCCGGCTCCCGACTCCGCCCCTTCGCCTATATCTTCCCTATGGAACCCTAAGGCTCGGGGAGCAACCACACATAGATTGCTGCCGCCTCTGGGGAGGAAAACACCGAGAGAGAAAGATGTCTCCGGCAGACAGATTTCTGCTGGGGGAATTCCTTCCCGGAGAGGGGAGACCTTCGTTGTCACATCCCAAAATTCTCCAAATTTTGAAATGTGAAAAATAAATAAACAAAAGAAATAACTGTTGAAATTTAGGGTGAAAAGAAACCTTTTGCTTCTAAATGGAAACATCAAAACCTTGTTTGAACAAAATTTGAATAAGAAAACAACAAATAAATATTCCCAAGTCAAATGTAATTATGCATGTAAAGGATCTTGAAATTTAAACACTTGTAAAAGTTAAACCAAAACCCTAAATCTTAATGAAAGAAAATCATTTCCCAGATCTCTCTAAGACTATGGATTTGTTCCATATAAAAACTTGGCAACAAACATTTTTAAATGATAAAAAATGATAAAAAAATATTATAAAACCATGGAAATTGGTTTCACTTAATTTGGAGCCATGGATAAAAACTTATGAATTTAATAAGATAAAATGAAATAATATCCAAGGCAAATAAAGCTCCTAACAAAAATCAATTGGAATCCATAAAGGTGGGCCCGCGCTTGGGGTGGGTTTGGCCACCTCGGCCTCCGTTTCCACCTCTGTTCCGTCTCGTAACTTTACTTATGTAATAAAACATGAAAAATATAAAAATATTAGGCTTTCACGAACCTTCTGTTTTCACCACTTTTACCTATTCGAAGTTGAACTCTGCAGTTTCTGGTGTTTGGTTTCTAATAAATTCTTCCGGAGTCACCATTTGAATAATATCAACATATTCATTATAAGAGTCTCCAGAAATATAATGTTTTAGTCTTTGACCATTCACCACCTGTGTTATTTCATCCTTCAAAGAAGATATTTTGATAGCACCTGAACGATATACTTCCTCAATAACAAAAGGTCCCTCCCATTTTGAGAGTAGTTTCCCTGCAAAAAATCTGAGACGAGACATATACAAAAGATCTTTCTCACCAACATGGAACTCCCTTTTGAGAATTCTCCTATCATGCCATCTTTTTTACTTTTTCCTTAAAAAGCCTAGCATTTTCGTAAGATTCACCTCTCCACTCATCTAGATTACTTAAGTCGAGCAATCTTTTCTCACCAGCAAGTTTAAAATCTCTATTCAACTCTTTCACTGCCCAATAAGCTTTGTGTTCTAATTCTAAAGGCAGGTGACAAGCTTTCCCATAGACCATTTTGTAAGGAGACATCCCCATAGGATTTTTATAACCAGTTCTATAAGCCCACAAAGCGTCATTCAACTTTTTAGCCCAATTTTTTCTAGATCTATTGACAGTCTTCTGCAAGATAGATTTAATTTCCCTATTGGAAAGTTCTACTTGCCCACTGGTTTGGGGGTGATAAGCTGAAGCAATTCTATGGTTTACATCGTACTTAGCGAGAGTTTTTCTAAAACCCCCACGAATAAAATGAGAGCCTCCATCAGTCATGAGATATATAGGCACACCAAACCTAGGAAAAATAACATCCTTAAGCATTTTTAAAGATGTCTTACCATCAGCGCTGTTTGTAGGTATGGCTTCTACCCACTTTGTAAGATAGTCAACAACAATAAGAATATGAGTATACCCTTTTGAAGGAGGAAAAGGACCCATAAAGTCAAATCCCCAACAGTCAAAAGGTTCAATAACAAGAGAATAATTCATAGGAATGTCATTGCGTCTAGAAATGTTACCAACTCGTTGACATTCATCACATGATAAGACAAACTTCCTTGCATCCTTGAAAAGGGTAAGCCAATAAAATCCAGATTGTAAAACCTTTTGTGCAGTCCTATTTCCATGTCCTCCATAAGCGCAGCCATGACATTTTCTCAATATCTCTTGTTGTTCAAATTCTGGAACACATCTTCGCATAATACCATCTACTCCTTTATATAAGTGTGGGTCATCCCAAAAGTAATGCCTTAGATCATAAAACAATTTTCTTCTTTGCTAAGCTATAAAAGTTGGAGACAAATACTTGGAAACAATAAAGTTAGCATAATCAACATACCAAGGACTCTCATGCGGACTTACCCTTATTGCAGCCAACTGATCATTTTGAAAACTATCATTAACAGGCAGAGGGTCAAAAGAAATGTTTTCCAAACGAGATAAATTGTCAGCAACAGGATTTTCAGCACCTTTCCTATCTACAATATTCATATCAAACTCTTGTAAAAGCAACACCCATCTAATAAGCCTAGGCTTAGCATCCTTATTTGTCATAAGGTACTTAATAGCAGCATGATCAGTATGAATAGTGACCTTTGAATCAACAATATAGGGTCTAAACTTATCACATGCAAAAGATTACGGCTAAGAACTCTTTCTCAGTAGTAGCATAATTCTTTTGATCAGCGTCTATAGTCTTGCTAGCATAATGAATAACATTCAACTTCTTATCAACATGTTGCCCCAGGACATCACCCACAACAAATTCACTAGAATCACACATAATTTCAAAAGGAAAACTCCAATTAGGTGGTTGAACAATAGGAGCAGTAGTCAATGCTTTCTTCAAAGTTTCAAAAGCTTCCTTACAATCATCATAAAAAACAAAAGGTACATCTTTTGAAGAAGATTAGTAAGGGGCTTTGAAATTTTGGAGAAATCTTAAATAAACCTCCTATAGAAACCAGCATGACCAAGGATACTACGAATACCTTTTATATCCCTAGGGCAAGGCATCTTCTCAATTTCTTCAATTTTGGCTCTGTCAACTTCAATACCTCTTTCAGAAATCTTGTGTCCAAGAATAATCCCTTCATTAACCATGAAATGGCATTTCTCCCAATTAAGAACAAGGTTGGTTTCTTCACATCTCTGCAAAACTTTATCAAGGTTGTGCAAATAGTTATCAAAAGAAGTTCCGTAGACGGAAAAATCGTCCATGAAAACCTCCACAATTTCTTCACAAAAACCATGAAAGATAGCAGACATACATCTCTGAAAGGTGGCAGGAGAATTACATAAACCAAAAGGAATACACCTATAAGCATAAGTACCATAAGGACAAGTGAAAGTGGTTTTATCTTGATCTTGCCCTTTCACAACAATTCGAGAGAACCCAGAATAACCATCAAGAAAACAAAAGTGAGTATTTTTGGATAACCTCTCAAGCATTTGATCAATAAAGGGCAAAGCATAATGATCTTTCTTAGTAACATTATTAACCTTTCTAAAATAAATGCACATCCTATACCCAACCAATACTCTCTGGGGTATAAGCTCATTATTTTCATTAGGCACAACGGCAATTCCCCCTTTCTTGGGAACACAATGAACATGGCTAACCCATTGACTATCAACAATAGGGTAAATAATACCAGCATCAAGGAGTTTTAATACCTCATTTCTTACCACATCCTTCATCCTAGGATTTAGACGGCGTTGGTGCTCAACAACTGGTTTTGCATAAGGTTCTATATTAATAGCATGTTGACATATAGTAGGAGAAATCCCTTTTAGATCATCAAGAGTATAGCCCATATCTCCTCGGTGTTTCTTCAGTATTTCCAATAACCTTTCTTCTTACTTTCCTAAAAGTTTAGAACTAATAATAACATGATATACTTTCTTATCATTAAGATAAGCATTTTTAAGATCATCAGGTAAAGGTTTAAATTCGAAAACTGGGTCTCCCTTAGGTGGTAGTGTGGTACCCAAATCTTCCACAGGTAGATTATTCTTAAGTTGCTCAGGCCAACGAAGGAAAACCTCGTCAATCTAATTTCTTTCCTTCATGAAGACATCACTTTCATGATCTTCCACAAATTGCTGCAAGGCATTGTTAGGAGCAAGAGAAATAGCAGAAAGTTGTTCAACCTTGAATCCTCATTAGGGAATTCATTTTCATAAGGAGTTTTAGAAAATCTGGAAAAATTAAACTCATAAGACTCTCCATCAAACTTAGTCAAAACATTTTCCTTCCTACAATCTATGATATCCCCACAAGTGTTCAAGAAAGGCCTACCAAAGATAATAGGATAGGTTTTACTAGCTTCAGAACCAAGTACTAGAAAATCAGCAGGATATTTAATCTTACCACAAAGAACCTCCACATCTCTTACAATGCCAATGGGACAGACTGTCTCTCTATTAGCAAGGTGAATAACCACATCAATGTCCTCAAGCTCACAAGGAACAATTTCATGCATAATTTCCCTATAAAGCTCATAAGGAATAGCACTAGAACTAGCACCAATATCACATAAACCATAATAGCAATGATCACCAATTTTAACAGAAAGCACATGAACACTAGGTTTTCCAACTTTTCTAGGATGAGAGACAATATAGAAGCATCTTCACAGAAGACAATATGCTCATCCTCTATATTTCTAGTGACAAGGTCTTTCACAATAGCTACCATAGGCTCAATACTAATTTGCTCATCGGGTTCCATAGTTTTCTTTGCACTTTTGCTAACCACATTAGCTATGATAGAATGCTCCTTTACCTTAGCAAGAAAAGGGATTTTCTCAACATAACGCCCAGGCAAAATAGGATCAACAGTACAAACTTCTACGCTAGTAGGAACATGGGTAACAATGTCTTTATAAGGAGCATGGTACTTGTCCCACTCTTTTTTGGGAATTTCAATGTAAAAGACAAAAACCTTAAAACACTTTGCAAGAACTTGAGAATCAAGACCATACTCATTACTAATATCACGGAAGTCATCAATTCCCATAAAAGATTTAATGCATTCATAATCATAGTTTATACCTGACTTTCTTCCTTTGTCATTCTCCCAAGCTTCAGTGTTCTCTTGAATACGGTCTAGGAGATCCCATTTAGCTTCTTCCTTCATACGTGTGAATGATCTAGCACAAGAAGCATCTAGTAAATATTTATCATGAAGAGAAAGCCTAGCATAAAAGTTATTGATAATGATATTGTTAGGGAGTTCATGAATAGGACATTTAAGCATTAGTAACTTTAATCTCCCCCAAGCTTGAGATGTACTCTCTCCATCACGAGGCCAAAAGTTATATATATCAGATTTCTATCCTTATGAATCTCACTTGGAGGATATAATTTAGAATAAAAGAGAGATGCCATTTCCTCCCATTCCATGGATTGTCCAATATTTAGTAGCTTATACCATTCTTCACCTCTCCCTTTCAAGGATATAGAGAGTAACTTATTCTTCTTCTTCTTCTACACCTGTTCAGTTGTGATACCTGCACACTTAAACAACTCGCATAATTCATGGATAAAAAGCAAGTGATCACCAGGATGGACAGTTCCATCCCCAAAATAATAATTATCCATAACACGATCAACAATACTTGTAGTTATCTCAAAAGTATCTATCTCAACAGGCGGTGATTCATCTACTACCCTAACAGTGGTAGTAGTTTTCCCAAATAGAAAACCAAGTGGGTGATCCATATTGGAAACAAAGTAACAAACATAAAAAAAGAAATACTCACAGCAGAAGTTTCCTTTACCAGTTCCACTCTTCAATAGTGCTTCACTCCCCGGCAACGGCGCCATAAAATAGTCTTGATGACCCACAAGTATAGGGGGTGTATGGTAGTACTTTCGATAAAGGCTTGGTAAGGGCCTTCAAAAGGTATAAGACCCTACTTAATAAATGTCCTCTTCATGATTTACCTGAATGGTATATATTACACATTTTCTATGGAGGACTTAATCAAGAAATTAAACATGAGTTTGACACCAACTCTACAGCTCCTTTATGGAGTTAATTATAATTAAAGCTTGGGAACTTTTAGAACAAATTCGCCATAATAGAGAAACATGGGGATTTAATTTAGGCGGTGAAGGAGGTATAGAAATTGAATACGATTGTCTTAATGCTTATAAAGAGTCTAGTAAAGTGAAAGAAACTGCTAATGAACTTCAACTTGATGATGATATTATTTTGCAAATCCTTCAGTCTTTTACAGAACACATTAAGGCCCCCCAAGAAGGACTGGCTTCATTACACTCCGCCACCCGAGCAGCTGTAGCAGACGATCCAATAATCACAGCTCCTATTGAACCATTGAGGGAGGTATCCCCATATGTTGAACCCCTTCCTTTCCCAAGGACAGCGTGGAAACATATGATGGCTCGGCAGTTAGAGGATCAACGTGAAGCAGAAAATCTATTCCTCGAGAATCTAGAAGAAGAGGCAAAAGTAAGGAAAACTAAAGAAGTAAGTGCACATGAGGCAGGGGAAACAACAAAGGAAGATATTTTATCCATGTTTGCACATTGCAACGTGATTGAGCTAGATAGCAAAGCTTTGCAATTTGTCAAAGGAAACATAAAAGGTAAAGAAGTTGGTAAGCCTATTCTCCCTTGTACCTTCAGAGGAACTTCCTATTATGGCCTCTGTGACATCGTAATAGCAGTTAATGTGATCCCTTTTAACTTTTATTTAAAAATTCAAAACAAACTAACACCAGCCGAAATAGAGGATACGGACATGACTATAATGCTTGCATATAAAACACTCAGAGTCCCCATGGGAATAATTAGAGATGTTCCAATTAGCGTTGGACCATATAAATACCTCATTGATTTTGTGCTTATTGATATGCATACGGATGTTTATTGTCCCATCATTTTTGGAAGAAATTTTCTGAATATCGCATCAACAATCATAGGTTGCAAGAGACAAACTGTGTCTCTCAAGTTTGGTGAAGAGAAAATGAACTTTCATTTCTCCAAATTTGACCATAATCCGGCTATTGAAGAACTAGACGGTGATGAGTGATGACCCACAAGTATAGGGGGTGTATCGTAGTACTTTCGATAAATAGGAGTGTCAATCCAACAAGGAGCAGAAGGTGTTGACTAGTGGTATGGAGCATGAAATCTCTGTAAATACTTAGCAAACGGATTTTTAGGGGTTTTATGATAAAGCAACAAAACAAAGTGCAAGTAATAAAGACAACGAACAACTGCAGCAAGTGTCCCAATCCTTTCTTAGCAAAGGACAAGCCGGTGGGAATACTTATAAGGACCAAACGTTCTCGAGGACACATGGGAATTCTTTCAAGTGCTTTCACTTCAAATAGTTGAGTACTCTTCTTTGGTGTTGTAAGTGTTGTGTGGGTGAAACTGTGCTAATGTACTGACCTTACTTGGACTCATACATATGTAAGACCCCACCTTTATAAAGGTAAAGGTCCCTATGATTGCATTGCTAGTCCCTGGATCAATTGCTAGCATCCACAGTTTAAGATGAAGTACACAGAAACAAAGGTCATTATTACATCGTCATTCCACAGAAACAAATAGGCAAGCATGTTGAGTGTAGACTCATAACCCTAATCCTCATCAGAGTAACCTGCAACATCACAAGTTACAGCCACAGTGGATCAATACATTGGAATAGTATTGGCAAGTGATACCTTAGTAGAATAATAGTATCTAGCTTCTACATGAATTTGGCTAAGTGTAGCTTAGGCTTGCTTTGCTCAAAATAGGTTTTACCTATCAGTTGGAAACACTAAGTTTTTGTTTGGCAAAAACTCCCAAGGAACCACCAATAGACATTGGTGAACCTTTACCCTTGTTCAACCACAAGTTTTTAACTTAGAAATTGGGATGAGGAGATTCTTGATAGCTTCCATGTCTTGATGCTCAAATTGTCCATTGCCGGGGACACGGCTAAGTACTTAGATTCTTCCTTCTGCAGAGGTGGTGTACTTTCCCCACAAGACTTGATTTTCATCAAGACAGGACCTTTCAGAAGCCTTCCCTTAGACCAAAATGGACGCGCTCAAAACCTATCACCCTCTACCACTAACTGTCCATTTGGCTAAGTTATTGCAACCTATATGATCTAGGCAGAGCCCATAATGCCATGTGGCTACACTAGAAGCTTCTTAACATATGGCATCTCAAATCCCTTTGTTCCTGGGTGGCATTCCACAAGTGAGATACACAGGGTAAACCATTGGAAAATGGGCCATGGTAACCACTCAACAAAAATCCACCAATCAATTACCATTCCACCTAGGTGTTTCATTCACTTAGTTCTTTTATTAAGCAAAAACATAAGTCAAAGACTTAGAAATATTTTTCCATGGCATGTATATAATCCACCCTTGGTTGCTACTAGCTAGGCTAAGCATGGAAATAGCAAGTATCTTAACTTAGAGAAAATTCTAACAATTCTACAACTACTAGGATTTACCAAGCATAGCATATAGATAATTAGCAAAAATTATCATGCAAGCCCTATACAAAATATTTATAATGCATAGTCAAAATATTGGGATAAAAGTATGAAGCACCACTTCCCTTGGTAGTTGGGAGAGTAACAACAATCCCCACAGTCACAATCACCACTAGCACCAAAATCTATACATAAAATGATAGCACCAAATTCACATTTCAAATAATCAAACAAAAATATATGAATGCATGCAAATGCCATGTGATGATTTTTTTCTAAACCAACCAAGACAAGTAAATAGTACAAAGTAATAAACTAAACATTTATACACCAAATAAACTTAATTTGGCTTTTAAAACATTTTCAAATAATTTTAATGCACAAAATAGGTCTACAAATGTCTCTGCATAAAATTCCATTTTAACAGAGACAAAATACAAAACTAAGCCTACAGATGCGTAGGATTTATTTTTGTGATTCCATTGATATAAAATTTGTAAATTTTGGATGTGTAGATTTAAAGTTATGAATTTTACAAAATCTATCAACTAATAGAAATGTTTCTGGTTTTTATAACACAGACTAGGTCACGTGGCTGTATCTATTGGCCCATACCGATTCTTCTGGATCAGGCAACACTGACCGTCAGATCTAACTAACAACGCATGGCACAGATCAGGCATACTGGTTCGTTTAAGTGGATCTATCTATGCCCTGTGATCTAGATCTAACGGTTGATGATCAAACAACCATTGCCTGGCGGCGCTGGCGCGACGGTGAGCGGCGAAGGCGCTCTGTCTATGGTGTTGCGGCCGCTACAGGAAGCGAGGGAGAGGGGGACGTTTCTCACCAGGTTCGCGGCGACGTACTGGTGCTCGAGGTGGTCTTTGCAGGGACAGGGGCGCACGAGGTTGGTGTAGATTGCTCGCTGGAGTTCCTTTTGGCGACAAGCGCTTCTGTTCATCATTGTTGGCGAGGGTATAGGTCATGCCAAGGAAAGAGAAATGGTGTGTCATATGCGCAAGACGATGCTGGTCACACGAGTGTCAATGAGAGGGAGAGGGGCGGTCGTAAATTACCACGGGAGGTCGTCGGAGTTGAAGCCGAAGACGGTGGCGCTCAGTCGATTACGTTGCCGACGCTCTGGAGCATGCGCGGGCGAGATAGTGCTACTGGGAGGTGCACCAGGCAAAGTGGAGTGTGCTCGTGTGAACCAGGAGCAGAGGGGTGGCCGGAGTTGCCCGGAATCGGCGCTGCAACTCGTCGGAGCAGTGAGGTCGCGGCGAGAAATTCTCGCAGCCTGGGGGCCCTCAGGGCTTTGGGTTTGGGGGTAAATGGAGAGGGGGCAGTGGGGGTTTAAGTAGCGAGGCTGATCAGGGCAATTACGCCCGAAATCAAGCGTAATCAAACGAATTGAATCGGGGAGGAAACAGCAGAGAGGGCGCGGGTCCTCTGGCGCGAGATAGACGACGAGGTTGGCGTGGTAGTGGGGCCTGCCCGTCAGTGAGGGGGTGTGTGCGGGTGGGGTGAGAAAAAGAGAGGAGAGGGGGAGGTTCCCGGGTGGGCTAGTGGGCTGTTTTTGGTGCTGGGCCTGATTGGTAGCGAGGGTTTTTATTTTTTTTCATTTTGCTTTTCCTTTTTCTATTTGGATTTTCAGGAATCATTTTCAAACTAAATTCAAATGGGTTTGTTTTCAAATAACCTCTAGATTTTTGTAGTGTAATTCTTATACTTATTTCTATATAAAACCCTACTGTTTAATCTAATGCACTTGACACTTTGAAAAATAAAATAAAACTAAGCCTTATTTGAATATAGATAAAATGGCATAGAATAGTTTTATTTTGGAATTTTGTTTTGAATTTTTGTGTGTAAGTTTTTCTTTCAAGTCGAAAACATTTTTGATCAAACCCAAGCATTCTATTATTTGTAAAGTAAGGATAAAATCATTGCCTTCTTGCATAAGGTAATAGGCCACACATTGTTTCTGTTTTGAAATCTTTATTTGAAAATGATCCAAATGCTTATGAATGCATGAATGATATGCAAACTTTATAAATCATGATTTTTGGGATGTTACAACATACTTGTGATTAAACCCCCTGCAAGCATCCGCAACTATAGGAAAGTAATTAAGATATAAACCTAACCACAGCCTTAAACTCTGAGATCCTACGCTCCCTTATGCAATGGTTTCCTAACTAGGGTTCAAGTTTCTGTCACTCCGGAAACCCCGCAATTAGTAGAAAAATACACAATGCATTCCCCTAGGCCCATAAATGGTGAAGTATCATGTAGTCGACGTTCACATGACACCACTAGAAGAACAACACCACAACTTAAATACTAAACCATTGAATAATAACTCAACACAAATCCACTACTAACAACATGACTTCTCCCATGTCCTCAAGAACTAAATGAACTACTCACGAGACATCATATGAATCAAGATCAAAGATGATATGGTGATGGATAACAATATGCACATAAACAATAATCCAATAGTTTCACTCACAAGCATCAACTACAATAGTAATTAACACCGGGAAAGTTTCCCCTAAGAACTAATGCAAGATCCAACACGATTGTTACAGTGGGATGGAGTGGTGATGATGGTGCTGGTGGAGATGATGGTGTGGATGATGATGATGATCCCGATGAAGCCTATCTTGATGACGGTGTTGATGGCGAAGATGTCCCCTCTCCGGGAAGGGATTTCCCTGGCAGAAATCTGTCTGCCGGAGAGCTCTTTCTCTCTTAGTGTTTTCCGCCTCGCAGAGGCGGCGGAAATCTTTCTGTGGTCGCTCCCTTGGTGTTAGGGTTCCGTGAGGAAGATATAGGCGAGCGGGCGGAGTCGGGAGCCGGCCAGGTGGTTCACACCTGCCCTAGGCGCGGGGCAAGGTGGGCCCGCGCCTAGGGGGGTGTGGGCCCCCTATGGCCCGGCTACGCCTCTCCTTCTGGCTTCCTCTGTCTTCTAGGAAAATATATTTTTCCAATATTTTCGGGTATTTTTCTGATCTTTGCAAAATTGCATCAAAACACCTCTTTTTCCATCAGAAACCTGACTTCGGCAGTCCATCCTCCAAGAATCATCCAACATGGAAAAACAGAGGAAAAGACATAAGTAATACATCATAATAAGACATATATCAATGAATAGAGGCAAATTATGATATAGAATGGTGATGCAAATTGGACATATCAATGAGTATGAATAATATCATTAATTTATCCTTAGTAGTCATGGAGAATCTTGATGATGATTTAACAAGAGGCTTAGTCAATAATAATAATATCCTCCAAGACATAGAGAAAACTGAAATGGGTGATTATCTTGACTCCACACCCGAGGTGGATGCTGCGATTAATCAAAAATATGAAGAACCCATAAGAAAGGGAGATGAGGCTCCTCCCCCTCCTATCCTCAAAACTTTACCAAAGGAATTAAAATATAGGTTTCTTGATGAGACGAATAAATTTCCTATTATTATAAGTTCTAATCTTGCAGAAAAAGAGGAGGAGAATTTGATGAAGGTTCTTCAGATGCATCAAAATGCTCTTGGGTATTCGATGAGTAATTTGAAGGGGATTAGTCCTTCGATAGCCACCCATAGAATATTCATGGAAGAAGGAGCTCAGCCGGTCGCAGACTTTCAACGACGATTCAAACCTCACATGAAAGAGGAGGTAAGAAAAGAAATAATACGTTTGTTAGATGCAGGCATCATCTTTCATGTAGAAGAGTGTGAATGGATAAGTCCTATTCATTGTGTTCCTAAGAAAGGTGGATTTATTATCGTTGAAAATGAACGTAATGAGATGATACCTTCAAGAACTATTGTTGGACACGGGATGTGCATTGACTATAGAAAACTTAATAGAAAACCAGGAAAGATCATTATCCTTTACCATTTATAGACCAAACCTTAGAAAGGCTTGCAATGCATTCCCATTTTTGTTACTTAGACGACTATTCTGTTTTTTCTCAAATTGTTGTTTATCCTTATGATTAACTTAAGACTAATTTTATTTGTCCTTATGGTCTTTATTCTTATCGCCGTATTCCTTTCGATCTCTGTAATGCTCCTGCCACTTTCTAGAGATGTACGACGGCTATATTTGCCGATTATGTTGAAAGTATTATGGAAGTTTTCATGGATGACTTCTCTGTTTATGGAACTTACTTTAATAATTGTCTTCATAATCTCCATAAAGTTTTGTAAAGATGTGAAGACACTAACTTAGTATTTTATTGGGAGAAATATCATTTCATGGTTCAAGAAGGTATAGTGCTCGGTCACAAAATATCAGGTAAGGGTATAAAAGTTGATAAAGAAAAGACTGAAGCTATAGAAAGGCTCCCCCCTCCTCGAGATGTGAAAGGTACAAGGAGTTTCCTAGGCAATGTTGTATCTTATAGAAGGTTCATTAAAAACTTTTCAAAAACTGCTAGACCTTTAAGTAATCTTCTTTAAAAAGGGGTTGTTTTTAGTTTTGACGAAAAATTTCTAACCGCTTTCAACGTATTAAAACAAGCTCTCCTTGAAGCTCCCACAATAAAACCACCTAATTGGAGGAAACCCTTTGAGCTGTTTTGTGAGGCTAGTAATGAAGCTAAGTGAACTATTTGTTGCCAGTATGATGGTGATGACCTTAATATCATTCATCATGCTAGTCGTACCTTAAATGGGGCCCAAAATATTTACACTATGGTATAAAAAGAATTTTTTACTGTGGTTTTCTCCTGTGATAAATTTAGATCTTATATCAATAACTCAAAAGTGAGAGTGCATACTGATCGTATTGACTTAAAGGAAATCCTAGAAAGGACTGATGTTAAGCCAAGGATGATCCATTGGATTATACTTTTTCAAGCATTTGATTTGCAGATTCTACAAATGAAAGAGGATATAGAAGAAACATCCATGGACACTCAAGAAATTTCTCCACCGGTTGACTAGTTACCGACGCCGGGAGGCAAGTTTTCTTGGAAACAATCCGGTACGGGCGTCCGCCCATACCAGATGGTCGTTATGATTGCAATTTCTTCCTTTTTTGTTTATTTTCTTCCATATTTGGTTGGATTCTTTTCTTGGCCAACCCTCTTCCTTCTAGTATGAATTTCTTCTCACCTATGACCCTTAATAAGCCTCTGTAGAGGTCTTCCTCCCTCTTATATCAACAGATCCAGTCTACCTAATACGCTACCCAGTTCAAGGCGAAGGCAAGCCTCTAAACCTCATGGCTCCTTCATGGGATAGCTTCCAGACTTCCTCTATTGTAGCCGATGACCGTGAATCTCAAGGTTTGAGCCCTAAGAACAAGTGGTACACATATGATTCCGATGATGAATCCAAGGAGGAAGAGTACGAGACCTTCATGGAGCAAACAAAGAGGGGGTGGCAACAGCCAAACTACTTAGCCATGGTGAATCCCGAAGACGAAGAGGAAGACAAAAAGCCTCATGGTAAGGGCTGCATGGAGTCGTTGAAGTTTATCGCCATTAACTACTCCTCGACAAGGCGTAAGAAGTCTAACCATCCCAATGAAGGAACTTAAAAGTAGACCATGGAGCATACTTCAACAATAAAGAAGATCACCATGAACGCATGTATGAGTGTGAATCCCCAAGAGGATTGGGGGTTCAACCTTTTGGACGTGCCCGTTCATGCACATGTTCCGGACACTGAACGCCGCCTTCATAAATTGGAGAAGTTTCAGAAAGAACTCATCCACAAGGAGATTGTGTGCAAGCCCCTGTTGGATCTTGAAGGCAAGAAGGAACTCAACGACATGATGAATAAGGTCGCTAACAGGATGTTCCTCTTTGTTCGGATCCGCAGAAGTGCCCGTGACGCATATCTGCCCTGGAGGGAACAAATAAGAGGCTTCGAGTAGCGATCTCTAGCAAGAACTCTACAGACTAAAGGGTGTGTCACGATATCAAATAATCGCAAGCAATAATTTGATCCACCCGGTTTGACTCCAAGCTTAGGGTATCTGTGAGAGCCTTGTAATCTATCTTACAATTTTTATCATGTTTACTTTTTTTGCATGCATGTTAGACTTTAATTCCAGAATTTGCATTAGTTGCATCAACTTCGAGTTCCCTTTGTTCAAGAGAAGATTTATATCCGTTGGGTTGCGAGACTTTATGATATTTGAAGTTGTGTTTTATTCATGATTATTATATTAGATGATTGAACTAGGTTGAGTTTTATGATACTCGTACATCTATGATGATTTTAGGGACTTCCACATTAATAAAAGTATTGTTTAGGCTATGAGAAGAAGAATTCTGGTAGCATATTATAATTAAGGGTTTTGAAGCCATTAAAGTAGTGAGCTCGATCAAATAGCTGTACTAAATAGAGAGAGAGAGAAACGAAAGAAAGAGTAAAAATATATATAGAGAGAGATAGGAAAGATATGAAAAGAAGAAATATGAGAAAACAACTATCAAAAGAGTCAAGTAGTAGAAAAAGAGTGATCATGAATCTTCATTACTAAACTAAGTGCTCCATACCTATAAACTTAATGATTATATGATATCTTGAATCACTAGAAACTTCTTATAGTTTTATTAATTACTTCCTATAACCCCTCCTACCCTACCCGACTCCTCAGCAGTTTCAGCGTGCGCACACCCGTTGGCCCTCCGATTTACGGGCTACAGCAAATTTTCTCTCCCACTTTTCATCTCAGTCGTTGGATCGGTAACAACTTTTTTTATTCTCGTCTTACTGAATGAGGCGTATGATGACTGGAACCAGGCGCGTGCGGGGCCAGCAAACAGAGACAGTGACTTTGGTCTTTTGAGGAGCCTTTCTTCCCTGTCCTCGTCTGGGCAGGTGAAAATCTAGATCGAGGAAAGTACTCCCCAATCCCGTCACCTCCTCTCATCCCCAATCCATGTCTCCTCTCCTTCTCCACAATCCGCCGGGTTGCCTGTCGTGGTATTGCCGACAAGTACACCATGGAGGGGTCCTCACAGCACGCGTTTAGAGACGTGGGGTAAGGCGGACGGTTGACGGGTACGAGGTAACACAGCTTACCTAGGTTCAGATCCCACAACGGCGGTGGAATCCTACTCCTGCTATAAATCACTATAAGGGAAATACGCCGAGTTACAGAGATAGGTTCGATGTGCGAGGTTGTCTAAATTGATACTAGGTTGTCTGAAGTTGTTCCCTAAAGGCCCCCATAGGCCCGACTTATATAGTCGCCAGGTCCTAGGGTTACAGGGAAAAGTCCTAGCCGGACAGGTTACAGAGTCCTACACCGTCTATTACTAGTCTTGTGTATCTTGCACTCCAAGGCTCCGGGTACGCTGGTGACTCCACCGTAGCCTTCCTTTATCCGGCATGGGCCTCCCTTCTGGATCCACCTAACTGGGCCGCCCAGCAGGCCATAGGCCATGCTACCGACTATGGGCCACTCGGGTTAGTCGGATAAGAGACATGCTATAAGGATACCCATATAGCATATCCCCAACAGTAGCCCCCGGAGAACTCCGAGATCTTGCGCCGTCTTGCCTCTTCACGTTGAATGCTCCGTCTAGATGGATGTCGGCAAATCGTCAAGCAATATCTTGTAGTCCTCCCAAAGAACCCTGCAAGGTTTTCTCCGTCTTTGAATGGTAAGCCAGAGAAATGCTGAATCTTCCATCATACTCTTCCGTAGTCGGATTAAATCCGTCCATGCCGGAATCTTCGATGCAACGTCTCATCTACCCGTGTCAGCTAGGACGACGTAGGCTTAGGTCAGCGATGCCTCGTAACTCACACATGCAGAGAACGCAATCATATCTGATTTTCCCGCGCGAGTGATACGAACCGTTGGCGGCGACGGTTGGAGACGTGGCGAAATTACCGCGCACGTTCACGAACACGTCGTCTACGCGGCAACCGTCCGATCAGCTGCACGAATCTTGACGTAGAGCATGATAGATAGTAACCGTGGGACACTTTCCACCTTTTACCTCATTCCTCTCGCGTCATCGTCTTCTTCCTCCAGCCGCACGCCTCCTCGAGCTCTCTGCGCGAAACCTCGAAAACCCTAGCCTCCCTCTGCGTCAGTCGCATCCTTCCAGCACCCCATGGCCAGCAGCAGCTCCTCCCCATCGATGGCGGCGTCGAGCGAAGCCACGACGAATCCGGCGAGCTCCAGCGTCGTGCCCCCAGAGGGCCTGGTCATCCCCGCATCAGAGGTGATTGAAACCACCGGCGGCGACCATAATCTGGCGGCGCTAGAGCCTCTGGAAGAAGAGCCAGACTCGCACAAGGGCGACTGGCGCGGCTCGGACATCACCGACCGCGACATCCAAGAGATGGTCGCCGAAGGCTACCTCCCCGCGACGGAGGGGCTTGCCTGGCGGGCGGCGCCAGCCGGTGAGGTGACACCTTCTCCCCAAGCCGGATAAAAGGTGTACCTCAAGGCTCAGCTGGTACGCGGCGTTTCTCTGCCCATCTCCCACTTCTTTCTCTTCGTCTTGAACCACTACAAGGTCCAACCCCATAACCTTTTCCCCAATAGCATCTTAGTTCTTAGCAACTTCGCGGAACTTTGTGAGGGTTACCTAGGGATTAGGCCTAGGTTAGACTTGTTCGTGTACTTCTTCACCGTCAAACGTGAAGCCGGACAGAGTAGGGAGGAGCTTAGGAACTGCGGCACCATAAGATTCAAGATCCGACCTGGCCGGCGGTTCCCCGACATCGCCGGCCACGAGTCCTGCAAAAACTGGCAGCGGACGTACTTCTACGGCCCCGACATTCCTTTGGCGGGCCAAGAAGTAACGTACCCGGACTTCGCGGATGGAGCCTCCGCTGAAGTTTCCACATGGAGATCCCATGCCTCCCTTCCCTCCGACCTCGACGCTTCTCGCGCAATAAGGCGGATCGAATGGTTCGTAGAGACGGGTTTGACCGGCTTGGACCTGGCCATGTGCTGGTTCATCAGGCGAATCCAGCCTCTGCAGCACCGCACGAAGTTCATGCACGAGTATACCAGTGATCGAAGGGATACCCTCCGGATCTCCGTGGATAACCTCTTGAGCGACTCCGTCAAGCTCCGCCTGAAGGACATCGTCAAGGTGAAGGATAAGAAGCGTGGCTTCACCATCACCTACGACATGTTCGTAGATGGCAAGTGCCCAAAGGTAGATATGTATTTTCTGTGTACGACATATACTCCAATTTCTCCGTCTTGCCATTACCACTTCATCTAACATGGTGATTTCTAACTTAACAGCTTAGCGATCTAGATGAGGACAACCTGGCTGCGCAAATCTATGATCCAAAGATGAAGGAAGTCACGGTCGTGTCCGACGACAATGTCCCGTTGGGGCCAAAGCGGAAGAGCTCCACCTCTGATGCTGCCGATGGAGGCAAGAAGAAGAAGACGGAGGGTGGATCCTCCAAGAAGACTACCGCCACCCTGGAGGAGGAAAAGAAAAGATCCACCGGGATTTTTGCCAAAGCACCCCCATTAGTGTGAGCTTCTCATTCTCCGACATTGTCTTATTTATCTGTCTTGTTCCTGTACTTATGCACTTTGCACGTTTCAGGAAGAAAGCCACAACCAGCCTCAAGAAGACCTCCAAGACTTTGGGGGCTTCTAGAAATATCAAAGATATGCTGCATCGCGACTCCTCCCCTGCCATCGCCCATGCTACTCCTGCCGTCAAGCCTTCCTCTGCCCCAACAAGCTCTCAAGCCCAGGAGGCACCAGGCCCTTCCGCCATGGAAGTGGATTCTGGCGCTTCTACCGAACTCGCTGTTGTCGGCGAGCAGGCGACGCAGGAGAGCGTTTCTCTACAAATGGCTGAAGCTCCGGCTAAGGATGCCATCGGTAGCGGCAAGGCGGCAGTGGGAGCTGGTACCTCTGCCGAAGGCGGCGCCCCTACTCCCCAGAAACCCTTCGAGTTCCCGAAGATAGTTTACCCGGCGCTCCTGCCGAGTAACACAACTATGGTTCCTGGAGGAGTGCCATCATCTTCGAAGTGCGGTATTGAGGAGCTGCTCCGACAAGCCGATATATTGCGGGGAAATAGCATTTCCTTTGGCAAGCTGCTGGCCGAGAGTGCTACAAACCTCAAGATTATTGCACTTGTAAGTTTTACTTTGCCTTTTGCATTTCATTATGAGTATCCCACTGTAGCCCCCGAGGATGTAGATGGAAAACCATAGGTTTTGCATCTATATGCTCTAAGAGTGACTAAGTTAGAAAGAGCTCTCACTGTAGCCCCCAAGCATTTAGATGGAAGAAATTATTCCGACTAGATGCTGTAAGAGTAGCATACACAGTGTTTATATTTTTCAATACTGTAGCCCCCAAGCCTCTAGTTGTAACTGAATTAGTTCCGACTAGATGCTTAAAGAAAAGCTAAGCATTTTCCGAGTTAAAACTTTATACTGTAGCCCCAAGCTTCTAATCGAGAACTAAAGTAACTCCGACTAGATGCTTTAAAGAAAAGCTAAGCATATTGCTAAGTTGAAAAACTTTCGCTGTAGCCCCCGAGCGCCTAGATGGAAAGTTTCCGACTAGGTGCTCCAAGCAGACTAAACAACAATTTTAAATTTTTCCTTTGTTTCATAGAACGAGAATGCTCGGCGGGGCATGGCAAACGACAAGTACCAGAAGATGCGCGTAGATCTTGAAGCCGAAACGGGTAAAACCGCCATCTTGAAGGAACAGATCATCAAAAACAAGAGTCTGTTTTCTTTTTTGCGCACTCCGTCTTGGTTTTATAAGCAACGCTCAAAGCGTAGCCAATTCATGAACATTATAGCATGAGTCCTCAAGTAGAAAGAAGTCACCTTAGCTTGTAGAGATAGCTCGATGAAGGGTGGCCATAGGTAACTCTCTTCGGTTCTTCTTGTCAACACGTGGTTAGTAGAGGTTGACGTGTATGCACTTGTACCTTCACACAACAAAGACCAAGCAAAATATTTTCGTGCGTGATAGTGGAGCATGTCAAATGTGGCATGTCCATTCTTCTTCACAACACTATTAGCATAATGCATGTATAGAAAATGGGATGCATATGCAAGGTCAAAGTGCATGGAAATCGTTTGAACATCATCCAAATGTGGAAACTCAAAAACTCCATATAACGTAGTAGTGGGGCACTCAAGGCAATTGACTAGAATTTTGATCAACGTCCTTGATGCGAGAATAGGAGAATTCGGCAAAAACACGCAAGGAAGAATGTCCTAAGTAACATCATTATGTGTGCAAACCAACCATTGGAAAGATGTTCGACATGTTGGATGTCACACACAAATCATCAAAAGCAAATATCATGGGAATATGAGTATCCCAAACGGAAGCAAAAACAACACGTTTGCAAACAAACCAAATGAAAGAGCTAGTGGTCCTTATGTTTGTTGCAACAACAAGACGAGATTCTTGGAAGCTCTCATGACAATACATGCTCTTAATGGAATTGTGGTTGCAGACAAAACATCTGAGAGAGAAATTGTTCAACAATTTTGTTACAACACACAAAACATCATTATCTAAAAACGAAGAAACATGAATGTCACAAGGGGAGATAATACCATTAACATGCTTGCAATCAAACCATAGGAAAGAGCAATTTGCCAACATGAAAGATGCAAAGCATGCAAAAGGTATCGGAGCTGGGTTCGATCTTGAACTCACTTGTGGGATGCTCTTAGAGCTCTTTTTGTCAACTCGTGCTCAACCGAGGTTGACATTCTCGTGCGGGCACCTACACACATCATATGTAAAAGGAAGAACGTGTGTGCATGGTAGAGATACACATCATCCATCATGACGTATCTCTTCTTGTGCACATCACCATTAATGTCATTCAAGTATGAAATAGATGCATGGTGAGTATGCAAGTGGGGAACATGCTTATCATGGCAATCATCAAAATCTCCAAAAATTGAGAAAGCTATGGGGGCCATCTCATTATAACGCATATGATCAATATTGTTGCAAGCAAAACAAGTGAAATAGCAAGAATTCATCTTATCGCAAGCAACGGGAGAAATTGAATGACTAGCATGACAAGGCAAGTCCAAATAAATTGGAGGATACACACAAGATGCATAACATGGCATGTTTATGGCAATGATATCGCAATCAAACAATTCCACATGATCAATATTATGCAAAGGCAAATCATCACATGGGAAAGTGGATGAAGCATATGTAATGTCACAAGTATCATCCATAGCATTCATATCCTCACAATTCATCATGTCTACTAGTGGGATCATGGCATCATCAACACCCTTATTTTTACCTTGTTCATATCTCTCATATGAAGTGGGTGTTGTGGAAGTAGTGGTCTCCTTGTGGACGACTTCGTTTTCTTGATGTAGCCATGGCATAACATCATCTTCATGCACCATGTACATCTCCAATTGAGGCATCATTGCTTCATGGTTTGGCACGTCTTCCTCCATGGAACCTAGCACAACACAAGAGAACACACTAGAGGTAGAGGGTAAGTTGTTAGAATTCGAAATGGTCTCACTTGACCTATCAACTACCACTCTCAACTCACTAGGAGTATCGCTCATGCCCTCCAAGTGGAAGCACTCAATCTCACATAAGGTGGAGTCACTCATGTCACTCTTGTTCTCACTCAAGTGGGCTAAGTGGCTCTCATACTCGCATGGGATTGGTACCACATCATCACTCAAGCATATGGGGATAGGCTCGGTTTCCTCAACTCCATGCGCCTCCTTTGGTGAAGGGAAAATCCCATGCTCACCATTCTTGACCTTGTCGCCTCCAAGGTTGGATGCCATAAGATGGGCATCATTGCTCGCCTCCATGGTCGAAGGGAAAATCCCATGCTCAACCGTCTTGTGGCCATCTTGTAGTAGTGGTGGAGGTAGGCTCATGCTATCCAACTTGGCGAAGTAGAGGTCTTCATTTTCCTCGTTCATGAGGTCTTCGAATGCAAGCGTAGTCGTTGAAGCTTGATGGCGTGGACGAAGGCTTGCTCTTGGTTCCATTTTGGTGGTGGCACTAGTAGTTGAAGGTGCCTTGTGACGGTGTCGACGGAGGTCATTGGCTTGCCTTGCCGATGGTTGGTGTACGTGGCGCACTTGGTCATCCACATGACGCTCGCGACGATGATCATTTGCCTTGGCACTCTTCTTGTGCTTGTGGTGCCTTCTTGAGCTTGCTTGAGCATTATGGTTGGTGCTCATCACGAATTCTTCGTCTTGGTGGCGAAGATGCCTTTGACGATGTCTTGTATCCTCTTTATGGTGGCGATGCTTATGAGAGGATGTTTGTCGATGAAGATTCTTGTTTCTTGGCGCCTCTTGATGTATATGATGTTTGGACGCCACTCTTGTTTGGATAGGAGTTGGAGCTTGGCGCCTTGGAGGTGATGGAGCTTGGCGCCTTGGAGATGGTGGATCTTGACGCCATCTAGGTGGTGGCACTTGATGCCTTGTCGATGGTGGCGCTTGTCGCCTTGGAGGTGGATCATCGAAGTAGGTGGTTCCCTTTGGTGTGGCACGCTTAGCCTTGAAGGTCATGGATTCTTGATGATGCGCCTCCTCTTGCTTGGCGTAGTAGGCTTCCATCTCCACGCGGTGGAGGAATTCTTCATGGATCGTGGAGGAGCCATCCAACTCGATGAAGTTCTCCGTGTCCTCCATGCTCGGCGAGGCGTCGTCGATGTCGCACTCGAAGTCATCCATGCTTGGGGAGTAATTTTTGGTGTAGTACTCCATATCACCCAAGCATGTGGAGCCATTGTCGGTGTAGTGCTCCGTAGGCTCCATGCATGAGGAGCCATTGTCGACGTAGAGCTCCATGTCTTCCATGCATGTGGAGTCGTCGTAGGTGTAGTGCTCTGGGTCCTCAAAGCATGCGGAGCCATTGTGAGTGTTGTGCTCCATCATGTCATCTATACTTGTGGAGTCGTAGTCATGGTGGATCATCATGGATTCTTCATAGATATCATCCTCGGTTCTGGAGTCCCTAGACATGATGCACAAGACCAAACAGTGTATATGGAAGTGGTAGTGGGAGTTAGGGATACAACGTCAAACCTTACTTTACCTTGGAAGATCGTATCGTACAAGTGGCCACACTTGAGAGCAATAAACCAAGCAAAGTGAAGTTCACGCGGAACACCAAAACCAACTACTAACTAAAAAACAAACACACACAAGGCCTATGGTGGATAGGTATGGAAAGTGGCATGTCAAGAACCAATCCAAAATCAAGATGTTGTAATGGCAAGTAAAGAACCACAATGATCACAAAGCAAACAAGTCAATCCACAAGATAGGAAATATGTACAAGGAAACACACATGGTGGGATAAATGGGACTTGTGCGACGGAGAAAGTGAGCTGAGAACCAAATGATTACCTAGCGAAGACTATAAGCTCGTGTCACACAAGTACAAGGAGAGACGCTAGTTCGATTGCACAAAATTGGTGGGCTACAAGATATGCACAATAAGTACCACCTATAGGATGTTCATCGAGCTTGCGCTTCCTATTCTATGAGGCACATGTATATTTCTTTCTTTTTCTTTTTTTTCTTTTTCTTTCTATTTTTCACTTGTCTCTTCCTTGTGCCAACAACTATACAAGATAACTATATGAGATAGCGCTCACAATGTTTGCTCGGAATTCTACAAGGTATCAAATATGCATAGCCCAAGCAATCATAAGAGGAACTAGTCTCAATAGGTGTTTGTTGCTCGCAAAGATAGTGGGGTTCACAAAGGAATGCAAGTGGGGAGAAGTCACGGAATGTTTATACCTTTCGTCGACGATCTTCACCCTTTATTGTTGGATTCCGCCTTGCTCACGGAATTTGGATGGAGTAGATAGCATGAACAACGTGGATGATGATGTAGAGCTCCTTCTCCTCTTCGAAACGAGCTAAAGAACACCAAAATCTGAGTTCGAATGCAAAAGTTATGCTCAAAACGGTGAGTGGCTAAAATCTGGAAACCTGATGTTTTCTTTCTATACTAGGCAGTAGTACCCGATATTAGGACCGGTAGTACAGCTTGGTCCGGTAGTACCGGATATTTGGACCGGTAGTACCACTTGGTCCAGGGACGCCCAGATTTGACGTGTTTTCGCGATTTTGGGGCGATTTGGGCGGAAAATCTTCAAGAAAAACACCAAATCGACGGGGGAAATCAAGGAATTAGGCTATGGGAACGCAAAGGAAGGTAGATCAACAAGTTTAGCAAGTAATCCACGGATCAAAACCTACCAAAACGCACTCAAATCACAGATCGATCCAAAACACGAATTGGGGCTATTTTTGGTGGAATTTTCGAATTTATGGGGAAAAGACCAAATCGATGAGAAATCCGTGGCAACCAAAAGCTGCTGATACCAGATGATGGAGGGGTTAACCTCTTGGGTGGCCCGATCTTCACGGATCTCGTGGTCAAATCGATGGGAAAGCGCGGGGAAAGGGAGAAGGTAGCGGAAGCGAACACACACCTCGCGAAGAACACGATGAACACACGCAAAACTCACAAGATACAAGGCCGATTGCTCCCGAACGGCGGCCACCGGTCCGATAGAATCCTCGCAAGGAAGGATCGGTCAACGTGCTCCCTCAAATCCATATCGGAGAGGGAAGAACACCTTGGGGAGGGTCTTGACAACTTGGAGACGAGACATCGAACTCCAAGGCCTTGTTCAACGATGGATGCGTGATGCAAAGTCCAATCGAGGTTGGTGACGATAGTCGGTCCCCTTGGTAAAGGGGATGAGGCAAAACTAGAGATTCCACAATGGGGGTTGTCTTTAGTCTATCATCTATGCCTAAGGGATACATGAGGGGTGGGGGCTCTATTTATAGGCCAGCCACTAAACAAGGGTAGTTTGGGGCTAAACTAGGCGAATAGGTAAGTAAAGGGGAATACATGGGCTGTGGCCCAACTGGTGCGCGCAGGCAGACATGACCGGTAGTACCGGTCATCACTGGTAGTACCGCTCTGGGACCGGTAGTACCGCTTGAGGTCCTGGAGCGACGGTAGGAGTCATCAGTAGTGGGCGGTAGTAGGGGCGGTAGTACCGATGACCGGTAGTACCGGTTCTGACGACCGGTAGTACCGCTTGGACCTGGCAGCTGCCGACCTGTCTTCTTCCGTCTCCTCTTCCAAGCCTCCGTCTTGTCGGGCTTGATGTTCCAGGCTTCCTCCCTTGCCTCCGTACTGGTCGGTGTGAACCTATCATGCATATGTGACGGAGTATGAAGTAGCATACCATTCACTAGGGTAGGAAGTGGGATCGCATAGAGGAACGGATTCACCTTTAGAGTCCATGACGACTTGGCGTAAGTTGGAGACCTTGATGTAGTAACGACCGTAGGTCGGGCTGCATCAGATCTTGAAGCCGAAACGGGTAAAACTGCCATCTTGAAGGAACATATCATCAAAAACAAGAGTCTGTTTTCTTTTTTGCGCACTCCGTCTTGGTTTTATGCCTTCCTTCTTCGAGTACTCACTGTGTATTTTGTTTTCTCCGACTTGCAGAGCATGTCGCCAAGGCCAAGGATATTGTCGAGCAGTCCAAGCACATTCAGCAGCTGGACAGTGAGAACAAAATCCTTAAGAAGGAGAGGGAAGAGATGCTGAAGATGCACGAGCATTCCATGAAAGCCCTGCAAGATTCCGCCTCCGCGGAGATCAATTGCTTGAAGGAGGAGCTTGCGATCTTAAAAGATCAGAAGCAAGCTGCTGATGAGCAAAACCATCGCCACAGCGAGGCGTTTAAGCTCCTCCAACAAGAGAAGGAATCCTTGGCGGACACCGTCTGGCAGGCTAAGGCCAGCATCTTCAGTAAGTGTCCTCCGCCTTGTATTTCTGTAGTCTGGATATTTAGAGTTTATTGAACTCATGCGCTCCTTGTCGGAATTTTCAGAGCCTATGGGTTTAACCCGCTCGCCTCCTCCGGACAAGGAATGCATGGTTCTTGCCAGCAACTTCATCAACACCGCCATCACCCAAGCCAAGGAGATTGCTAAGCCCCTCCAAATATATATCAAGGCATCAGACTCCGTGACGAAGTACTCGGAGATTCTGCGCCGAGCCCCCGAGCGTGTTACAAGCTGGAAAGCTTCATGTGCACGGGCTGGCGTGAGGATGGCGCTCTCAATGGTGAAGGCACACTACGAAGATGCCGACATCGATACAGTGACCTCTAGCATCCCCGACGTTGATGATGACGGCAAAGAGATTGATCACGAAGCCATCTTGTCATCACTCGCGGGTTATGACACCAGAGTCGCCGAGTTGGTGGACATCGACGTCTTCATGCCCATGAACACCATCGACAACATCAACCAAGATTCCTCCGAGTCTCATCATAGCGCCGATGTTGAGGGTGATTCTCCGTCTAGGGACGATGCTGCTTCCAAGTCTCCTACGCCCAAAGAGTGAAAAACACTATGTAATATTTGTTTTGCCTTTGGTGGATGTGCGGGGAAAAAAACTTGATGGTGTAACTTAAGGCAGAAAACAATGGTTGTTATGTCCTACTACTTAAGAATTTAGTTCCCACCATGTATATATTTTTTAAGCAAGTGCTGGCTTATCCATTACTTTGGTTCTTATGCTTGACTATTCGTGAGTCGTAAGACTCGTTGTCGGAACCATGCGCTTAGGTGATGATGCCCAATGGCACCGTCAATAACCTGAGCACAAAATCGCCGAGAATAAGTGCCGAAAGTCACTACTCTAGAATCCACATAAAAACGACAAAGAACGTGTAGACCAGAAAACTTAAGCTAACGCCCGTAGGCGGAATTTTCACAAGTGCAAACGCAAAGCTTGTGCATAAAGGTTTTATATGATCCAAAAATGAACACTAAAGGAGGTAAAAGACTCAGAAATATGAGTGAACCAAAGAGCTTTTTTTCATTGATCATATAAGAGATACACAATTAGATAAAAATGCTAAGTGTAAAAAGGACGTAGCTGTGCTATGTCCATGGCTGATCAAGCTCCGGGTAGTCATCATCCGGGTCACGTCGCTTATGCTTATGATCCTCGTTGGGTCTATCCTTTAGTTCACGATTATCAACAAGGTAGTAAGACCCATTGAGCAGTTCCTTGCTTATGATGAACGGTCCTTCCCATGGCGGGGATAATTTGTGTGACTTTTTCTGCTTAAGTCGGAGCATCAAATCCCCTTCTTTAAACGAGCGATGCCGAACGCGGCGACTATGGTAGCTGTGTAGCTTCTGCTGGTAGATGGCGGATCTTTGGCATGCCAAAACGCGCTCCTCCTCGAGAAGGTCCACATCCAGGCGTCTGGATTCTTCAGCGTCATCCTCGTCGTAGGCGGCAACTCTTGGTGCATCGTGGAGGATGTCGGAAGCCAGGATAGCTTCTGCTCCATATATCATGAAGTAAGGAGTGTAGCCGGTAGATCTGTTGGGTGTAGTTCGTAAACTCCACAACACAGATGGAAATTCTTCCGCCCAGGCTCCAGCTGCTCTATGTAGCGGTGCCTCAAGACGTGGCTTGATTCCCTGCAGAATTAATCCATTGGCTCGCTCAACCTGACCGTTGGATTGTGGGTGTGCCATAGATGCAAGGTCAAGTCGGATGCCTTTCTCCCAGCAATATGCCTCCACTTCTCCGAGTGATAAAAAGCTGCCATTGTCGGTGATAATGCTATGTGGGAGACCAAATCTCACTACTAGATCCCAGACAAACCTGAGGGCAGTTGCCCCATCAAGCTTTCTAATGGGTTTAGCTTCTATCCATTTATTGAATTTATCAACTGCTACAAGCAGATGTGTAAACCCACAGGTGTCGTCTGTAACAATCCCACCATGTCTAGCCCCCAGACCGCAAACGGCCAAGTTATTGGTATTGTTCACAGTTCTTTAGCAGGAACATGTGGTTGTCGGGAATAATACTGGCATCCCATGCATGTCTCAACCAGCTTGTCGGCGTCCGCCTTCGTGGTCAGTCAATAGAATCCTTGCCGGAAGGCTTTCGCGACCAACGATCGAGGAGCGGCGTGATGCCCGCAATCTCTGAGATGGATTTCGCGTAGGATTTCCATACCTTCTAGCTGGGAAACACACTTTAGGTATACACCAGTAGTGCTACTTTTGTAGAGTTGACCATTGATTATGGTATAACCCTTTGCTTGTCGTACTATTTGTCGTCTTTCGACTTTGTCGTCGGGCAAAGTTCCGTGTTCGAGGTATTCCATGAACGGTTTTGTCCAAGCTAGAGGGACCTTAGTCACCATGTTGACGAAAGAGTCAGCTCTATCCGGATTGTCGATGTCGGCTCCCTTCACGGATGGTGTGCGCAGGTGCTTGAGGAAAACTCCTGGCGGAATTCGCTTGCGCCCTGATCCTAGCTTAGACAGCAGATAAGCCACCTCGTTTTGTTCCCTAGGCACATACTTAACCTCGTAGCCCAAGAAGCTCTTGGCTATCTCGTCCACTTTGTCTCGATATGCCACCATCATAGGGTTCCGCGCATTCCAGGTGCCAACCACCTGCTGGGCAACCAAGTCGGAATCTCCACAGCGAACTATGCGCTTGATGCCAATATACTTGGCTACACGTAGTCCGTGAATGAGTGCTTCATACTCCGCCATGTTGTTTGTAGCCTCGAAGTGGATCTGCAGAACGTAGTGTAGCTTGTCTCCTGTTGGTGACTGTAGCAATACACCAGCCCCCGAGCCATTGAGATGCTTTTATCCATCAAAGTGCATCACCCAGTACTCTGGTTCTGGCAACGGAGTAGCGTCTGGCATTTCTGTCCAATCTGCAACAAAATCCGCCAAGGCTTGTGATTTGATAGCGTCGCGTCTCTTGTAGGTGATCTCGAAGGCGGCAAGTTCAATGCCCCACTTCGCGACCCTTCCTGTAGCGTCGCTGTTGTTGATGATGTCTGACAATGGAGTCTTGCTCACGACTGTGATTGGGTTCTCCTGAAAGTAATGCCTCAGCTTCCGAGAAGCAAGGAATACTCCATAAGCTATCTTTTGGTAGTGCGGGTAACGCTGCTTAGACTCCGTCAAGACCTCGCTTACATAGTAAACTGGTCATTGAACTCCGTGCTCATAGCATGGTTCCTTCCGCTCTACGACGACGACGATGCTGATAACCCGGTTGGTTGCCGCCATGTAAATTAACAGGGGCTCTCCAGGATCGGGTGCTGCAAGGATGGGCGCTGAGGAAAGGATCTCCTTGAGCTGCTTCAATGCTGCATCTGCCTCGTCCGTCCACGTGAATTTGTCTGACTTTTTCAGCAACTTGTACAACGGCAGGGCCTTCTCTCCAAGTCGACTGACGAACCGACTAACTGCTGCAACATAACCTGTTAGTCATTGAATGTACTTTAGGCATGTCGGACGGTTTATGTTTAAGATGGCCTTGATTTCCTCTGGGTTGACCTCGATTCCACGCTGGGAAACGATGAAGCCCAACAATTTGCCGGCTGGAACCCCGAAGACGCACTTCTTAGGGTTAAGCATCATGTTGTATTTCCGGAGATTATCGAAGGTTTCTTTTAAGTCGAAGATTAAGCCGTTTGACTTTTTAGACATCACCGCGATGTCATCCACATAGGCATGAACGTTCCGACCAATTTGGTCGTGAAGGCAACGTTGCATTGTCCGCTGGTAGGTAGAACCTGCGTTTTCAGCCCAAAGGGCATCGTGACATAGCAAAACGTGTCGTATGGGGTAGTGAATGAAGTGGTCGATTGGTATGACTTCCTCATCTTGATCTGGTGGTATCCTGAGTATGCATCGAGAAAACACAAAAGTTCTGAGCCAGTCGCCGAGTCAATGACTTGGTCAATGCGAGGCAAAGACAACGGATCTTTGGAACATGATTTGTTCAAGCCGGTGTAATCAACGCACATTCTTAATTCATTGGTTCCCTTTTTGGGGACAAGTACAGGATTGTCCACCCATTGGGTGTGAAGGACTTCTCGGATAAATATAGCCTTAAGTAATCTAGCTATCTCTTTGCCAATGGCGCGTCTCTTCTCATCTCCAAAGCGTCGTAGAGGTTGTTTCACTGGTTTGGATTTTGGATCAATGTTTAATCTGTGCTCGGCAAGTTCCCTAGGTACACCTTTCATGTCGGCGGGTTGCCAGGCAAAGATGTCCCTATTCTCACAGAGGAACTCGACGAGCGCGCTTTCCTATTTGGGATCCAGGTTCGTCCCAATGGCGGTGACCTTGGAGGCATCGCCTACCACAAGTTCCACCGGCTTGGTCTCGATGGTGGCCTTGAATGCAGGAGCGGAGTCGGAGATTTGTTTCTTCGATGCGGGCATCTCTGAGTCATCGACCTTGCTCTGGATCTCTTTGAATTCTTCGCTGTAGAGGACAGCTTATGCAACGGCTGCTTCGTTGATCTCGTAGTCCCTTACCTTGGTAAAGCTTCCGGATACGGTGATAATGTCGTTTTGTCCGGGTATCTTGAGTTTGTTGTAGACGAAGCATGGCTTGGCCATGAACGTGTGGAATATGTCGCGGCCGAATATGACGTGGTACACGCTCTTGAAGGGGACCACCTCGAAGGTCATGCGCTCCTGGCGGTAGTTATTAACATCGCCAAAGGATACCTGAAGTGTAATGCACCCAAGGGACCTAGCCTCCCATCCAGGAACTACGCCGTGGAAGACGGTGTTGGTCTGCCTTAGGTTTGCCTCTGTCAAGCTCATCTTTTGCAGTGTATCGAGGTACATGATGTTGATGCTGCTTCCACTGTCCACCATACACTTGGTGAACTCCACGCTGTCAATCAAGGGGTTGATGACCATGGCGTATTGGTTCTCCGTGGGTATAAGGTCTGGGTGGTCCGTCCTGTCCCAAGTTATTGGAACCTCCGACCAGCTCAGGTACTGAGGGACTGGGGGGAGAGTAGCCATCAGGATCCTCAGAGAGGTCTTCTGTTGTCGGACGGTGGGGGTGCCAAGGAAAGTGTGGTAGACTGGGGCCTTCTTCGCGACTTTGCCCTTGTCGTCGCTCTTTGCGGCGTGCTTGGGGTCAACGTCTTCGTCCATGTCACTTGAATCCTTGGACTCCTCCTCCTTCTTCTTCCCCTTGCCCTTGCCGCGCGGTCTGTTCTTCCGACTTTGCTTGTAGCCGGACTCCGGGTCTTCCTTGAGGTCGTTGACGAACTTGCAGTGTCGATTGGTATGGGTGGCTTTGCCGTTGACGTCGAGTTGTACGAGGCATGGCATATCACGGTACTCCTCGTAGGTTTGGGGAACGCGGAGCGGCGCCGAGGTGGTTTCATTTCCTCGTTGCTGCCCACGACCGGCTCCCCTTCCTCGGCCACGTTGTTCGCCCTCTCCTCGTCCTGCAAACGTCATAGCGACCATGTCGGTAGATTGCTTTTCTTCTGGAGAGTTTTTACGCTTTGTACTGCTGTTTCTCCGAGCTTGGGTTGGAACGGCCGTTGCCGGCAAGGATCCACGAGCATCGTCGTCGGCAGCTGCGAACTCACTAGCCAACTGAATCATCTGGTTCAAGTCGAGCTGGTGATTGTCCTATAAGCGCTTCAGCTTATGTCGGAGCAACGTGCCCCTTTCCAACCCAACGATGAAGGCGGCCATGGCGGTTTGAGCGTGCACTCCTGCACAGGAATTCTTCATATCCAGCCAGCGGGAGAGGTAGGCGCGAGATGTCTCGTCTTTCTCTTGCACGCACTGCTGTAGATCGCCCACAGTGTAAGGACGCTTGTATGTACCCTCAAAGTTCTTGGTGAACTCTTCTTGCATGTCCAACCAGTTGTAGATATATTTCTCCGGCAAGTCGTCGATCCACTGATGGGCCGTACCCACCAACATTAATGGGAGGTACTTGACGGCGACGTTGGGGTTGCCTCCGGCAATTTCCACCGCGTTGCCGTAGTCCTGCAACCATGTGGCTGGCTTGGCGGTGCCATCATAGGGCTTGATGGTCTTGTCAATCCGGAAGCCTTTGGGGTAAGTTGCGGACCGTATTGCAGGTCCAAAGCAACGTGGTCCCAGGTATGGTCCTTCCCGGGCCTCGTGGATCTTGTCGATCCGCGAACGTGCATTGTATGGCTCCGGGTTCTTCTTCTTCTTGTCAACAGGGGATGGGCTGCGTGAACGACGCGGGCCCCCTCCGCCATGGTGACTGCTTGGTGGTGACAGAGGCGGAGGTGGCGGTGGGTTAGCCTTCTTGCTATTACCCTCCTGCGACGCCTCACGTCTATCACGGTTGCTTGTCGGACGCGGAGGGTCATGGCGTGACCTGCTCTTATGTCCTTCGTTGCGCTTTCCGTCATGACGGGTCTGCTCCGCATTGTCGCGGATGACGATGCCACACTGCTTTGGTGGGGGCATATCCGTACGATGGTGAGCGTTGTAATCTTCGCGATGTCGGGGAGACCGGGGCGGTGGCGATGGGCGACGAGGTCGGGCCTTTTCTCCGTGGTCGGAGGATATAGGGATGGCATCCTTCCTGTTGCGTGCATCCCTCCGTATTCGTTCTGAGGAACCCGTCTGGGACCCAAAATCAAGAGGAGATCTGTCTCTTGGCGGTTTGTACTGGCTAGACTGGCAGAGCGCTGGGTTAGACTCAAGCCTCTGGGAGGCGGCCTTTTCCTGCTGCTTCACCGCCTTGGCCACTAGGTCGTAGACCTGTCCCACTGCCTCGGGCGATCTATCCTGCTCCAGAAGGGTCTTGGCGATGGCGAGGTTAAGGCGTAGGGTGGGCATCACCTTCTTGGCTTCACTATCAATGTAAGATCCCTCCTTTGTAAAGGAAAAGGATCCCTGTGATTGCAATGCTAGTCCCTGGATCAATGCTAGCATCCACAGTTTAAGATGAAATACACAGAAACAAAGGTCATTATTACAGTCATTCCAGAGACAACATAGTATTTACAACTACATGGCCACATGCCTATTACAAGAATTTAAATAAGTAAATAGATAAAAGTCTTCATCTTCATGTGCCACAGGCAAACATGTTGAGTGTAGACTCATGACTCCTAATCCTCATCAGAGTAACCTGCAACATCACAAGTTACAGCCATAGTGGGTCAATACATTGGAATAGTATTGGCAAGTGATACCTTAGTATAATTTTGGTGGACTAGATACTATATGCATTTTGGCTAAGTGTAGCTTAGGCTTGCTTTGCTCAAAAATAGGTTTTGCCTATTAATTGAAAACACTAAGTTTTTCTTTGTCAAAACTTTTCCCAAGGAGCCACCAATAGACATTGGGGTCCTTCACCCTTGTTCACCCACAAGTTTTTACTTAGAAAATTGGGATGAGGAGATTCTTGATAGCTTCCATGTCTTGATGCTCAAGTTGTCCTTTTCCAGGGACATGGCTAAGTACTTAGATTCTTCCATCTGCAGAGGTTGTGCACTTTCCCCACAAGCCTTGATTTTCACCAAGACAGGACCTTTCAGAAGCCTTCCCTTAGACCAAATGGACGCGCTCCAACCTATCATCCCACTACCACCAACTGTCCAAATGGCTAAGTTACTGCAACCTATATGATCCTGGCAGAGCCCATATTGCCAAGTGGCTGCACTAGAAGCTTCTTAACATTTGGCCTCTAAAATCTCTTTGTTCATGGGTGGCTTTCCACAAGTGAGATACACAAGGTAAGCCATAGAAATGGGCCTTGTGTAACCACTCAACATAAACCATTCCTTCCATTCCACCCAGGTGTTTCATTTACTTAGTTGTTTTATTAGGCAAAACACAAGTCCAAAGACTTAGAAATATTTTCATCATAGCATGTATATTTCACCACCCTTGGTTGCTACTAGCTAGGCTAAGCATGGCATAGATAAGTACCTTAACTTAGAAATTTCCTAGCAATTCTACAACTACTAGGATTTCCCAACATGGCATATAAGCAAAATATAACATGCAAGACTAGCAAAATATTTCTAATGCTTAGTAGAAAACATAGGGATAAAAATATCATGAAGCACCACTTTCCTTGGTAGTTTGGAGAGTAGCTACACTCCTCACAATCACAATCACTATTGGCACCAAAATCTACACATAAAATCATAGCAACAATCACATACAAAATATATACAAACAAAAATATATAAATGCATGCAATATGATATGTGATGGTTTTTAAAACTCTACAAAGCAAGTGTACAATACTGGTTCATAAACAAGTTCAAATCTTGCCAAACAACATTTATTTAAACCTTAAAATGTTTCTTAAACAATTCATATACTCAAAATAGCCCTACACATGTTTCTGTAAATAAAACCATTTTAACAGAAGAAAAACATTAAACACATTGCATATTTAGAAAGGGCTTGTTCTCCTGATTCCATTGATATAAAATTCATCAAATTTGAACGTGGGGATCAAAAGTTATAGCTAAAACAAATTCAAACCACTAATAGATTCAAATCCTGTTTTTAAATCTATTCTCTAGCCACGTGTCGCGCTCTGATTGGCGCGTACCGGTTCGCGTCGGATCATGCTTCTGAACCGCTGGATCTAACTTAATCGCGCGGCTCAGATTGAATCGTACCGCTTCGTCTAGGTTCTATCGCATCCGCAGGATCTAGATCTAACGGCGCTCAGCACTCGACCATCCAGTGGCGGCGCTGGCGGCGGCGACAGGCAGCGGCGCCTCTGTCAGAATTGTTACCGGCGTTCTAGGTCGCGCGGGAGAGGGGGAAGGGGCTTACCGAGCTCGACGTGCGATGCTGATGCTCAAGGTGGCGATGGCTGGTCAAGGGGCGCGCTGTAGTGGCTGAGGGAGCTCGTCGGAGCTGCGGGCGGTGTCAGATGCTTGCTGTCGAAGACGTTGCCGAGGTTCTGCGTCGACCTAGCACGAGCCAGATGGTTTAGGAGATGCGCAAGGACCTGGCGATCAAGACAGTACCAAAGGAAAGGCGAGGGGCGGTCTCGTTTTACCTGAATCGCACGTCGGAGTCGAGCGACGGCTCAGGTGCTCGCGGGTGTGGACAAGACGTCGTTCTGGGTCACGAGAAAGCAAACAGAGGGCATCAGTGAACGCGCAAGGATGTGCTGGTTACGATGGTTTGAACTAGAGGCAGAGGGGCGGTCTGTACTCACCGAGATTGGTCGCCGGAGTTGCTCTGTCTGCGGCGGCGCAAGGGCGATTGCGGGCAGCCTGGGGGCGTATCTGTCTGGCTTTGTTGGGGGAAATGGCCGCGTGGGGAAGGTGGTCCTATAGCCAGAGCGGGGGCGAGGATCGCGCGCGGTATCAATGGCAATTAAGCCCGCAGTGACTGCGGCGAGGTAACGGCGGAGTGAGCGTCGCGGCCGCGCGTGATTGACGACGACGACGACGTGGTCGCAGGGTCCACTCGTCAGCGAGTTAAACAGAGAGGAGGTGGGGTCCTGGTGTCAGTCACTCGGTGGGTGTGTCTGCGAGTGAGAGAGAGGGGGGACCCGGGTGGGCTTAGTGGGCTGAATCCGTTGTTGGGCTAGTTAGGTGGCGCTGGCCTTTTTCCATTTCTTTTCTCCTTTTCTTTTTCTGTTTTGATTTTCTGAAATGATTTTCAATTCCAAATAAAATGAGTTTGAATTCAAATCTTCTCTAGGTTTTTATTCAGCAAACCTTGCACTCAAATGTGTGTCAAACACTACTGTTTACTGAAAAAACTTTGATCAAATGAAAATAAAAATAAAACCAAACCTTTATGATATATATACAATAGGCATAATATTGGTTTTATTTACTCATTTTGTTTTGAAACTTTGTTCAAGCTTTTGAAGGTGCCTAAGTTTGAATTTCAAACCTTACTGAACCAAAACAAGTACTCTTCTCATTGGAAGATAGCACTAAGGCTAGAGCAAACTTACATGAAATAATAAGCATATATGCTTCTGTTTTGAAATGGTTTGTTTGAAATGAAACCTATATGATCATGGATGCATGGATGATATGCATGAGTTTGAAACATGATTTTAGGGATGTTACAAATCTAACGCCCTTAAGGTGAATCTCGCCCTCGAGATTCGGATTGGCTAGCAAATAGGTGAGGGTGGTATTTCCGAAGATCATCTTCTCTTTCCCATGTTGCTTCCTCTTCGGAATGATGGTTCCACTGCACTTTGCAAAACTTGATAGTCTTAGTCCGTGTGACTCTTTCTGCAGTCTCAAGAATCTTGATATGTTTCTCCTCATAAGTGAGGTCACATTCCAACTGAACCTCTTCTAAAGGTATAGTATCCTTTAAAGAAGTTTCTTCCATTTCTGGATGCACATTATGAATATCTGATAAAGACTCTGGCAATTCTATCTCATATGCTACTTCTCCTTTGCGACTCAGAATCTTGAATGGTCCAACATATCTTGGGGCCAACTTTCCTTTGACTCCGAACCTCTTCACTCCACGAAGTGGTGACACTCTAAGATAAGCTCTATCACCAACTTCGTAGGTGACTTCTCTACGCTTAGGATCTGCGTAGCTTTTCTGTCAGGACTGTGCTATCTTCAATCTGTCCTTAACCAACTTGACCTTCTCTTTAGCTTCTTTGATAAGTTCTGGTCCGAACAAACTTCTTTCTCCCACACCATTCCATAACAATGGGGTGGTACATTTTCTCCCGTAGAGAAACTCAAATGGTGCCATCCCAATGCTGGCTTGATAGCTGTTGTTGTAAGAAAATTCTGCGTAAGGCAGACTTTCATCCCAACTGGCTCCATAGTCTAGGGCACATGCCCTCAACATGTCTTCAAGAATCTGATTAGTCCTTTCTGTCTGTCCATCAGTTTGAGGATGAAAAGCAGTGCTGAATTCCAACCTAGTTCCCAATGACTCGTGTAATTGTCTCCAAAAATGGGAAGTGAATTGGGTTCCTCTATATGACACAATACTCTTGGGCACTCCATGTAGACACACAATTCTACTCATATAGATCTTGGCCAACTTAGCACTTGTATAGGTTGTCTTCACGGGTATGAAATGAGCCACTTTAGTTAGGCGGTCCACTACTACCCAGATAGAATCATATCCTGACCGGGTCCTTGGTAATCCGGTAATGAAATCCATTCCAATCTTGTCCCACTTCCAATCAGGAATAGGTAGTGGTTGAAGCAAACCTGCTGGTTTCTGATGTTCCGCTTTCACTCTACTACACACATCACACAATATGTTCGGCGATGTCCTTCTTGAGATTATTCCACCAAAATCTTTCCTTCATATCCATGTACATTTTGGTGTTACCCGGATGAATGGAATACAGTGAGTTGTGTGCTTCTTGTAATATCAGTTTCCGAAGCTCCGGATCTTGTGGAACACAGATACGTTTTCCATGCCATAAAGTACCCTGTTCGTCTTCATGGAATCCTTTGGCTTTTCCTTTGCCAATCTTTTCCTTAATTTCTTCAATTTCCTTATCAGTCTTCTGGGCTTCTTTGATCTTGTCCAACAAAGTGGGTTGAACATCCAAAGACATGAGATGTCCTTCAGGCACAATCTCCAATCTGAGATCTCTAAATTGGGCACACAAATCATCTGGCAATTCTCCTTTAGTAAGGCCATTCACAAAAACCTTACGACTTAGAGCATCTGCTACAACATTTGCTTTACCGGGGTGGTATTGCAAACTTAAGTCATAGTCCTTGATGAGTTCTAGCCATCTTCTTTTGTCTCATGTTAATTTCTTTCTGGGTGAAGATATACTTCAAACTCTTGTGATCTGTGAACACTTCACAACGCTTTCCCAAAAGATAGTGTCTCCATGTTTTGAGTGCATGAATAACAGAGGCTAACTCTAAATCATGAGTAGGGTAGTTCACTTCATGAGTTTTGAGTTGTCTCGAGGCATAAGCCACAACTTTTCCTTCTTGCATAAGTACTGCACCCAAACCATGATGAGATGCATCACAATATACTTGGAAATCTTTTTCCAAATCTGGCAAACACAAGACTGGTGCTATCACAAGTCTCTTCTTCAATTCCTGAAAGCTGAGTTCACAACCTTCAGACCAAGCAAATTTCTTGTCTTTCTTTAGCAATTCTGTCATAGGATTAGCTACCTTGGAGAAATTCTCAATGAACCTTCTGTAGTAACCTGCTAAGCCAAGGAAACTACAAACTTCTTTCACTGACCTGGGAGATTCCCATTCAGTTACAGCTGAAACTTTATAAGGATCAACTGCAACACCATCTCCTGACACAACGTGTCCAAGAAAACCAACTTCATTTAGCCAGAATTCACACTTGCTGAATTTGGCATATAGTTTATGCTCTCTGAGCTTCTCAACTATCAATCGCAAATGTCCTTCATGCTCTTCTTTGCTCTTGGAGTAGACTAAAATGTCATCGATGAAAACGACAACGAACTTATCAAGGAATTCCATGAACACCTTGTTCATCGTATTCATAAAGTATGCTGGAGCATTGGTCAAACCAAATGGCATCACGGTATACTCATACAATCCATACCTTGTGGTGAAAGTTGTCTTAGGTATGTCTTGTTCTCTTATCTTGAGTTGGAAATATCCTGACCGGAGATCAATCTTTGAGAACACACAAGCTCCTTCTAGCTGATCAAACAAGTCATTGATTCTAGGCAAAGGGTATTTGTTCTTGATAGTCACCTCATTGAGTGAACGGTAATCTATGCATAACCTTTGACTTCTATCTTTCTTCTCCACAAACAAAACTGGGGCTCCCCAAGATGAAGAACTTGGTTGAATAAATCCTTTCTGCAACTTCTCTCCAAGTTGTTTCTTGAGTTCTTTCAGTTCATCAACTGACATCTTGTATGGTCTCTTTGCTATTGGTCCAGATCCTGGTAGCAAATCAATAAGGAACTCCACATCTCTATCTGGTGGCATTCCCGACAATTCTTCTGGAAACACATCCGGATATTCACTCACAATTGGCACACTGTCTATGCTAACCCCCTTAAGAGAATTTAGCTTACTCCCTTTTGATTCAAAGTTAGACTTGAATTTAATCCGTTTTCTTTCCGGGGTTGTGAGTGCAACAGTACGATTAGCACAATCTATTACTCCTTCATACTTAGCCATCCAATCCATTCCCAAAATTACATCCAGTCCTTGGGAATCTAGGATTATCAGACTCACTGGAAACTTATGCTTTCCAAACTCTATTACTAGATCCCGGCATCCAAGACTTACTATCATATCTCCACCTGGAGAACTAACTTTTATTGGACACCCAATGTTTTCAGTTGGAAACCCATTTCTATCAACAAATGCTTTTGATATGAATGAATGTGATGCTCCAGTATCAAAAAGAACAAGTGCTGGAATAGAATTGAGTTTGAACTTACCAGCAACAGCATCAGGCTCCTCATAGATTTCTTCCACATTGATGTGGTTAACTTGCCCTTTCTGGAAAGGGTTGGGCTTGTTGGGTCCTTCAACTTTCTTTTATGGGCATTCATTTGCATAATGCCCCATCTTCTTGCACTTGAAGCACTCAACCTGACTAATGTCCTTATTGACAGGCTGGCTTCCACTGCCACTTCCACTACCACTGTGGTGGCTCTTATATCCACCCTTGTGGTTCTTGTACTTGTCATTGTCATGACTACGGTGATGCTTGTTGTCATGATGACGGTTGTGGTTGTGGTGCTTGTTGAATTTCCCATGCTTGTGGGATCCTGATCTTCCACTATCATCATAATGGGAACGTTTGTGAGACAATCCCGAGCTGTGCTTGTTTGAGTGCTTTCTCTTTCTACTCTCAACTTGCTTCATTTTGTTCTCCAAAATAGCAGCCTTGTCACAAAGAGACTGATAAGTGGGAACATAGGCCACTGATAGCTGCAAGTTCAGTTCATCATTCAGCCCTTCAAGAAACTTTTCCTTCCTCTTAGCATCGGTGTCAACTTCATCCGGTGCATAACGCGCCAGATTGTTGAACTCCTCGATATATTCAGCCACGCTGCGGTGGCGCTGCTTCAGATTATGGAACTCTTTCTTTTTCAGACTCATCACTCCAGATGAGATATGAGCAGTACAAAAGCCATCCTCAAAGATAGCCCATTTCACATCTTCTATGGGAGTGGTGATCTGGAAGTTATCCCACCAAGTGGCGGCTGGTCCTTCCAGCAAATGTGCTGCAAATCTGACCTTTTCTGCATCAGTACAGCCCACAGTTACCAAGTCCTTGTTCATAGAGCGTAGCCAATCATTGGCCACCATTGGATCAGTTGTTCCTGAGAACTTTGCTGGCCTCAATCTCAAGAACCTGGTAAGCATGTCAAAACCCGGTGGGTTGTTGTTGTTGTTGTTGTTGTTGTTGTTGTTGTTGTTGTTGTTGTTGTTGTTGTTGTTGTTGTTGTTGTTGTTGTTGTTGTTGTTGTTGTTGTTGTCGTTGTTGTTGTCGTTGTTGTTGTCGTCGTTGTTGTCGTCGTTGTTGTCATCGTTGTTGTCGTCGTTGTTGTCGTCGTTGTTGTTGTCGTTGTTGTTGTCGTTGTTGTTGTCGTTGTTGTTGTTGTCGTTGTTGTTGTTGTTGTTGTTGTTGTTGTTGTTGTTGTTGTTGTTGTTGTTGTTGTTGTTGTTGTTGTTGTTGTTGTTGTTGTTGTTGTTGTTGTTGTTGTCGTTGTTGTCGTTGTTGTCGTTGTTGTTGTTGTTGTTGTTGTTGTCGTTGTTGTTGTCGTTGTTGTTGTCGTTGTTGTTGTTGTCGTTGTTGTTGTTGTCGTTGTTGTTGTCGTTGTTGTTGTTGTTGTTGTTGTTGTTGTTGTTGTTGTTTTGGTTCTGGATGAACATCGTCATCATTTGCATCAGCTGAGTCTGAGCTGTCATCATTTGCTGCATCTTAGGAGTGATGTTGTTGTTGTTGGGGTTGGGATTGGCACGACGGGGAGGCATCTGTGGTTTGTTCAATAGAGAAAAGAATGAGATACCCATAGATGCTTTCATGCATAATACATCACATAAACAATCACAAAACACGCAACATAATAATAATAGTTCAACAACAAAAACGACAAGTTTGCAAAGTAAACACACCAATAACAAGCCATCCACATGTTGGATGGTCATTGTGACACAAATAAAGTATGATAAATAAATGATAAATGAGTAGTCAACTCTACTCCTCGGCATCAACCTCCTCCTCAACAAAGGTAAGACCTGCATTCTCCATAGCGGTCTTGTATTCCTCCACTGGATCCTATCCAGACGGTCGAGATCCAATCAAACCGGTGCGTGCCATGTCGTCATCCCGGTCATCTTCCTCATCAACGCCACGTTAACGTAAGGTCAACATCTAGTCCCAGTCAGCATGCAAAGTCAACCTGTCCAGTCAGCGGAATATTCCCTGGAATATTCCGTTCGAATTTAAAATTGCATATTATAGATCTAACTTGTAAAATTCATTAGAAATTCATACCATGTCCAAAAATTGCGTATAATATATCAAATTGAATATAATTTCACGTACAATCATCTTATTGGAATAGATCCAACTTTTACTGTACGTGGTTACTGCAGTAATTTAATTAGTTTTAATGGTCTTTTAGGTTAATAAATTCATAAGAAATTATTTGTAACTCCAAAAAATATGAATAATATATCAAATTGAAGCTACTGTAATGTACTTTAATAATATCTGGTTGGATCTAGCCTTTGCAGATTATTTAACCTGTAGAAATTTAATTAGTTTTAATGGCTTTATAAATCATTAAATTCATTAAAAATTAATTGCTTGTCACAAAAATATAAATGATATACCGATGGAAAGCTGGTTCCATGTAGATCATCAATATGCAATTATTTCAGTATTTTACTGTAAGGTTTTGCCGTGAAGATTTAAATTGTTTAATGGCCTATTTAGAGTAATAAATTCATAAGAAAATAAATACTATTCAGAAAATTACAAATAATATGTCCCTGAAATCACAAATTCCGTGGAGATTATAGATATAATTTTAGTTTGATTTTTAGACAACAGAAACTATAGGAATCGTTTGAAACCATTAAACACTATTTAAATTATACAAAAAGATCTATAACTCCGATTAGGGTGAATCCAAGTGCTAAGGTTTTGTATTGACAATATCTATACAGATAAATTGCATGACAAATTATTTGGTACTGATAAAACAGAAATTCATACAGAAATATTTAAACCCATTGAAATAGTGTTTTAATCATAGGAAAATATCTATAACTCCTTTGTAGGTGATTCAAATTGCCACTGTCTCTAAATTGCATTATCTATCCAGTAGCATCTAGTTCACAATTTAATACAACATAAACATCTTTAGTTCAATTAAAGTGGTATACGCCATATTAAATCGATACAACTTAGTAATAAAAGATTTAGTGCATTAAATAACTTTCCACCTGCATCATGTGATCTAACTATGTTCAGAACTAAAGTAACAACCATTGTGACTCATTAAATCGTCATGCATGCATCTGTTCATCATTGTCTTCTTGTAATGTTGCACTGTTGTATGTTTGCAATGTTTTGAATGGTGTTTGTTGTGTTTGCTTCAAACGTTAGATTGCGAGGAGTGCAACTACTGTGATTGCAACTACTATGATTGCAAGTATTGTGGTTATTATGAAAGAGGCCATTATAATTGTGAGGATTATCTAATCGACTACATCTACAACAAAGGCAAGTGGTGCTATCTTGGTCATAAATGTCCTACTGTTTTCCTATGCATTGTAGATGTTTTTGTAGAATTGCATATGTAGGAATTGATGTGTATATGCTATGCTATGTCCCATATTATTCCCTAGTATTCCTTGTTTATGAGCCATCGTATTGGTAGATTGCTTAGCTATGCTATTTGGACGAGGAAGGGAATCACATCATGAAAAGTTATATGTTTTGAAAGGATTATGTTTTGCTAAATGACAAACCAACATGTTTTAATGAACCACCTGGGCGGAATGGCATTGATTGGGTCATCGAGTGTGGATTATGGTGGGGAATGCCGCCCAGGACACTGAGAAAGGATTGGTTTCTTTGTTTGGAAGCTTTCGTGTGCAACCATGTGCCAATAATGGAATGGGCGGTTGGTTGAACTCAGTAGGTTGTGGTAACTCAAACCCGCGTATCCAGAGATGTAGATAGTGTAGGTTGGACCGGTGCGCGTCAGGATTGGGTAAAGTGTACTAACCCCTGCAGGGTGTATAAACTAATCGATTAGCCGTGTCCCCGGTTATGGACAATTTGAGCGACCTGATACTGATGCTATGATATTTCTCACTCATCCCAATTTCTTAATTACTAAAACTTGATGGATGAACATGGGTTTAGGAGCATACGAAAGCTGAACTGTCTTGTATCTACATGGGTTTATGCTGGTATGTCCTTAGAAGATTGTTTTTGAAGAAAGAAAAGTATTTTGAAAGTAGGGAAAAGTTGTATTGCTTTATGCAAATAAGCCTGAACTCCACTTGGCCAAATAAGCATGTAGTTGATAGATCTGTTGTTAACCACTTTAGCCTACTTGCCATACATTCAATGTATTGACCATTCGTGGCTGCAACGTTTCATGTTGCAGGTTATATCGTATCTGAGTGATCGTTCATAGGTCGCGAGACTCCACTCAACAATTGTTCGCCTGTGGCACATTTGAAGGATGGAGATCTACCTTGTATTCGTTTTCCGCTGTGTACTTGAATAAATAATGTAAATTCTGGATCATATTCGTTGTGTTTATGATGCACAGTTATATTTGGTATCATTTTGTACTGTGTGTGCCAGTGAACCGATCCAGTGATTGGCACTATACACATGAACTCAGCCTTATCAGGCGAGGGTGTTACAAGATGGTATCAGAGCTGTGTGTTGACTGTAGGTTCGTGATCTTAGAAATGGATTAGCAATAGAAGACCTCTATTAGGAGAACTATCATATTTCATACTTATTAGAATTCTTATATTTCTTGTCTATCATTTTCCAACACCTCTCCTTGTTCAAACTTGTAGACGTCCATTCATTTGATTAGTAGAAGAAGTGATCTACCATAAAAACTACAGGAATTGGAAAATGTTATTAGTAGTTTTCTATAAAGCAAATCACTATATGAGAGTTGGCCTACAAGTAAACAATAAATAGTATGACATAAATAAACATCTTATCAAGTATGGTTAGGTCTAGACCACCATGTTCTATCTCTTTAGGAGATCATCGCTATCGTGTTAGCATATTGTTCTTACCAACTTATGTGGTATGACAATATAGGTTGTTTGCTTGGTTGTATTGAGCTATTTTGTGTGATGATTTGTTTAGGATCAGTTAGTTTTGAACTCTAATGTTTCTGAAATTTTGATGAGGTTTTTAAATTAGTTTAATGGTGTGAATTGATTGAAATTCGTGACTTTACTGCTGCAGTTTTCGGCATGACCTGTTGTACCGCGCGATTTTTCATATTTTACGGGTAACTCAGAAAAATCCAAAAAAATAGGATCTTGAGCGTAATTACCTGTAGTATATGAATAAAAATTGGCTAAAATTCCTGACGAGTTTAAGGTGCCCAGAAAAATTCGTTAAACCTGCTATACCGTTTTGACAGATTTAGTTTATTGCTTATATGTTGCTATGTTTTATTCTAGTATTGTTCCCAATGCTTTCAAACTATTTTGTGGTTATATACTACTAAGTTTAGACCTCTGTATTATTGTTATACAAGTGTTTGATTGTGTGTTGATCGCCTTTGATTGTTTCCTTGTTTGTGACATTGATTGCTTCAGATAGTTATGGGTAGGATTATTTTCTTAGTCGTTTCTTTCCTATAGAATCTATTCTTCCCTATCTTGAACCCTTGGAGATATAATGATGTGTTAAGTGGAAGGTTTGACAACACAATGCATTTAGGAAAGAGAATGCTTCACCTAATGGAAAAAGGATGTGGAAGTATGAAGTGTTGCACATGATGTTATGTAGTAGATTACGCAACCTGAAAGTTGAAGTATCGATAACTTAGTTTTAGTAGTAGCTTTGTTGATTGAATACATGGGAGTATACATAGAGCATTAGTTCGGGCCCATGGAAACATTCTTCAAGGCAAGTGAGAATGCCCGAGTGATAGAAAAACGTGATTCACCTATCCTCATACAGGGTAATGATTTGGGTGCAGGATGGATTGATCACCATTCCTACTACTCTTATTATTCACTCTTGTACTGTCGGCTTTGCGAATCTTAAGTGCCTTTCAACCTTAGCAGAGAGTCGACGTTGAGCCTAAACCCTAGAATGGTATATTGTTACACCCTTCTAAAAGCATCCATTGCTAAGTGTAGGAATATACGGTAAGGATGAATTCCAACCATTATTAATGGGCACCGTGAAGTAAACGTTCCCTATTTGCCCACCATGAGAGTTTTGCTAGTTTAAGAAGTGCTTTCTCGGAAACTATCAATCATGATGTTTAGAATGTGCTAGAGACATTGTGCCAATAAAAGTCTAAATGAGAACCAATCTGAGCTAAGTGAATCCTCGATAAGTGACCTAGTAAATTTTCTTTTAAGGGTGGTAGCATCCTAATGGATCCCAAACCTTTCTTTCTTTCTAGCCTTCCCAAATCTCGGGACGAGATTTCTTTTAAGGGTGGTAGTCTGTCATATCCCAAAATTCTCCTAATTTTGGAATGTGAAATAAATAAATAAGTTTGATTGATTGTTTGACTATGTTGAAAATTCTCAATGAGAAGAAACTTTTTGAATAGAAAATCCTCTCAACCTTGAATTCAAAATCTTACATTCTTTTGTTATGACCTAAGTAGCCATATAGGCAAAAGGGCATGGATTGATTATGGATTGTAGAATTGGTGTGCAAGATTTCAAAATGAAAATCATGAAGCATTCATAAGCACTTCATTACATCCATGCAAAGTTCTCACAAACTAAATCCAAATCGGTATCTAAATCCTATAGTTGATTCGCCCAAATATTCCTAAAGGAAATTAAATTGACTTTATAAAACTCACTATTGTAAGGCATAAATTATTGATAATTATAGCCTAAAAAGATCCAATTAATATTACAAAATTATAGAAACAAAGTTAGGCTCATTTGGAGCTATTATGAAAAAGTTATGAAATAAATACAAACACATAAAGATATAAATAAAATGGAATATACAAGGGTTTATAAACCCACTACTTCCAAACTAGTAAAAAGATTACAAATTTGATCCTATAATAATCTATTCGATTTTAGAAAAATTTAGAAACAAGAATCATGTCATTTGGAGTTCATATGCAAAAGATAAGAGGGAAACAAGTAAAAAAAAAACCCTCAACGGGCCGGCCCAGCCGGGCCGACCCAACCGGACCAGGCCACACGCACGCGTACAGAGTCGATTGGTTTGCTCCAAAAAACGTGCGAAAACTGATTTTCTATACCTATCTCTACTCAAACTCCTATAACTTTTTATCTACAACTCCGAATCGACTTCCGTTTGTTTCTACTTGTTCTCTACTCCAAGACCTATCTATAAACCATCTCAAACCTCCATATAAACTCGTGGAGTCACAGCTGTACGAGTTTTTCCTCTCGAAATCCCGAATATACATATGCCCGAATCTTGTTTCGCTTTTTAACCCATCTAGACTTCGTCGTTTGCCTTCGGTCAAAAAACGAAAGTTGTAGGGATCGTCGAAATCTTTCAATCCCGACAAACCTCACCTCTTTTCATCCACCACAGCCGGAGAATTTCGTATCGCAATATTTCAGATCTTACGGTGTAAATCCAAGATGTACTCGCGCTCGTTTCTTCAAATCCAAATTCCTTTAGTGAGAAGGTAGGAATAATGATTCCCCACAACTTTCATGTTCTGAGTTTTTCAATTTGATCTACGGATTTGTCTCTCTAACACAGATCTGTTTCTTGTCTATTCTGAGCCAAAATCGGGTCAATCTCTTCTTCTAGCCACCGGATCCTATCCAGACGGTCGAGATCCAATCAAACCGGTGCGTGCCATGTCGTCATTCCGGTCATCTTCCTCATCAACACCACGTTAACGTAAGGTCAACATCTAGTCCCAGTCAGCATGCAAAGTCAACCTGTCCAGTCAGCGGAATATTCCCTGGAATATTCCGTTCAAATTTAAAATTGCATATTATAGATCTAACTTGTAAAATTCATTAGAAATTCATACCATGTCCAAAAATTGCGTATAATATATCAAATTGAATATAATTTCACGTATAATCATCTTATTGGAATAGATCCAACTTTTACTGTACGTGGTTACTGCAGTAATTTAATTAGTTTTAATGGTCTTTTAGGTTAATAAATTCATAAGAAATTATTTGTAACTCCGAAAAATATGAATAATATATCAAATTGAAGCTACTGTAATTTACTTTAATAATATCTGGTTGGATCTAGCCTTTGCAGATTATTTAACCTGTAGCAATTTAATTAGTTTTAATGGCTTTATAAATCATTAAATTCATTAAAAATTAATTGCTTGTCACAAAAATATAAATGATATACCGATGGAAAGCTGGTTCCATGTAGATCATCAATATGCAATTATTTCAGTATTTTACTGTAAGGTTTTGCCGTGAAGATTTAAATGGTTTAATGGCCTATTTAGAGTAATAAATTCATAAGAAAATAAATACTATTCAGAAAATTACAAATAATATGTCCCTGAAATCACAAATTCCGTGGAGATTATAGATATAATTTTAGTTTGATTTTTAGACAACAGAAACTATAGGAATCGTTTGAAACCATTAAACACTATTTAAATTATACAAAAAGATCTATAACTCCGATTAGGGTGAATCCAAGTGCTAAGGTTTTGTATTGACAATATCTATACAGATAAATTGCATGACAAATTATTTGGTACTGATAAAACAGAAATTCATACAGAAATATTTAAACCCATTGAAATAGTGTTTTAATCATAGGAAAATATCTATAACTCCTTTGTAGGTGATTCAAATTGCCACTGTCTCTAAATTGCATTATCTATCCAGTAGCATCTAGTTCACAATTTAATACAACATAAACATCTTTAGTTCAATTAAAGTGGTATACGCCATATTAAATCGATACAACTTAGTAATAAAAGATTTAGTGCATTAAATAACTTTCCACCTGCATCATGTGATCTAACTATGTTCAGAACTAAAGTAACAACCATTGTGACTCATTAAATCGTCATGCATGCATCTGTTCATCATTGTCTTCTTGTAATGTTGCACTGTTGTATGTTTGCAATGTTTTGAATGGTGTTTGTTGTGTTTGCTTCAAACGTTAGATTGCGAGGAGTGCAACTACTGTGATTGCAACTACTATGATTGCAAGTATTGTGGTTATTATGAAAGAGGCCATTATAATTGTGAGGATTATCTAATCGACTACATCTACAACAAAGGCAAGTGGTGCTATCTTGGTCATAAATGTCCTACTGTTTTCCTATGCATTGTAGATGTTTTTGTAGAATTGCATATGTAGGAATTGATGTGTATATGCTATGCTATGTCCCATATTATTCCCTAGTATTCCTTGTTTATGAGCCATCGTATTGGTAGATTGCTTAGCTATGCTATTTGGACGAGGAAGGGAATCACATCATGAAAAGTTATATGTTTTGAAAGGATTATGTTTTGCTAAATGACAAACCAACATGTTTTAATGAACCACCTGGGCGGAATGGCATTGATTGGGTCATCGAGTGTGGATTATGGTGGGGAATGCCGCCCAGGACACTGAGAAAGGATTGGTTTCTTTGTTTGGAAGCTTTCGTGTGCAACCATGTGCCAATAATGGAATGGGCGGTTGGTTGAACTCAGTAGGTTGTGGTAACTCAAAACCGCGTATCCAGAGATGTAGATAGTGTAGGTTGGACCGGTGCGCGTCAGGATTGGGTAAAGTGTACTAACCCCTGCAGGGTGTATAAACTAATCGATTAGCCGTGTCCCCGGTTATGGACAATTTGAGCGACCTGATACTGATGCTATGATATTTCTCACTCATCCCAATTTCTTAATTACTAAAACTTGATGGATGAACATGGGTTTAGGAGCATACGAAAGCTGAACTGTCTTGTATCTACATGGGTTTATGCTGGTATGTCCTTAGAAGATTGTTTTTGAAGAAAGAAAAGTATTTTGAAAGTAGGGAAAAGTTGTATTGCTTTATGCAAATAAGCCTGAACTCCACTTGGCCAAATAAGCATGTAGTTGATAGATCTGTTGTTAACCACTTTAGCCTACTTGCCATACATTCAATGTATTGACCATTCGTGGCTGCAACGTTTCATGTTGCAGGTTATATCGTATCTGAGTGATCGTTCATAGGTCGCGAGACTCCACTCAACAATTGTTCGCCTGTGGCACATTTGAAGGATGGAGATCTACCTTGTATTCGTTTTCCGCTGTGTACTTGAATAAATAATGTAAATTTTGGATCATATTCGTTGTGTTTATGATGCATAGTTATATTTGGTATCATTTTGTACTGTGTGTGCCAGTGAACCGATCCAGGGATTGGCACTATACACATGAACTCAGCCTTATCAGGCGAGGGTGTTACAAGATGGTATCAGAGCTGTGTGTTGACTGTAGGATCGTGACCTTAGAAATGGATTAGCAATAGAAGACCTCTATTAGGAGAACTATCATATTTCATACTTATTAGAATTCTTATATTTCTTGTCTATCATTTTCCAACACCTCTCCTTGTTCAAACTTGTAGACGTCCATTCATTTGATTAGTAGAAGAAGTGATCTACCATAAAAACTACAGGAATTGGAAAATGTTATTAGTAGTTTTCTATAAAGCAAATCACTATATGAGAGTTGGCCTACAAGTAAAGAATAAATAGTATGACATAAATAAACATCTTATCAAGTTTGGTTAGGTCTAGACCACCATGTTCTATCTCTTTAGGAGATCATCGCTATCGTGTTAGCATATTGTTCTTACCAACTTATGTGGTATGACAATATAGGTTGTTTGCTTGGTTGTATTGAGCTATTTTGTGTGATGCTTTGTTTAGGATCAGTTAGTTTTGAAATCTAATGTTTCTGAAATTGTGATGAGGTTTTTAAATTAGTTTAATGGTGTGAATTGATTGAAATTCGTGACTTTACTGCAGAAGGCGGCGTCAGATGCTTGCTGTCGAAGACGTTGCCGAGGTTCTGCGTCGACCTAGCACGAGCCAGATGGTTTAGGAGATGCGCAAGGACCTGGCGATCAAGACAGTGCCAAAGGGAAGGCGAGGGACGGTCTCGTTTTACCTGAATCGCACGTCGGAGTCGAGCGGCGGCTCAGGTGCTCGCGGGTGTGGACGAAGACGTCGTTCTGGGTCACAAGAAAGCAAACAGAGGGCATCAGTGAACGCGCAAGGACGTGCTGGTTACGATGGTTTGAACTAGAGGCAGAGGGGCGGTCTGTACTCACCGAGATTGGTCGCCGGAGTTGCTCTGTCTGTGGCGGCGCAAGGGCGATTGCGGGCATCCTGGGGGCGTATCTGTCTGGCTTTGTTGGGGGAAATGGCCGCGTGGGGAAGGTGGTCCTATAGCCAGAGCGGGGGCGAGGATCGCGCGCGGTATCAATGGCAATTAAGCCCGTAGTGACTGCGGCGAGGTAACGGCAGAGTGAGCGTCGCGGCCGCGCGTGATTGACGACGACGACGACGTGGTCGCAGGGTCCACTCGTCAGCGAGTTAAACAGAGAGGAGGTGGGGTCCTGGTGTCAGTCACTCGGTGGGTGTGTCTGCGAGTGAGAGAGAGGGGGGCCCGGGTGGGCTTAGTGGGCTGAATCCGTTGTTGGGCTAGTTAGGTGGCGCTGGCTTTTTTCCATTTCTTTTCTCCTTTTCTTTTTCTGTTTTGATTTTCTGAAATGATTTTCAATTCCAAATCAAATGAGTTTGAATTCAAATCTTCTCTAGGTTTTTATTCAGCAAACCTTGCACTCAAATGTGTGTCAAACACTACCGTTTACTGAAAACACTTTGATCAAATGAAAATAAAAATAAAACCAAGCCTTTATGATATATATACAATAGGCATAATATTGGTTTTATTTACTCATTTTGTTTTGAAACTTTGTTCAAGATTTTGAAGGTGCCTAAGTTTGAATTTCAAACCTTACTGAACCAAAACAAGTACTCTTCTCATTGGAAGATAGCACTAAGGCTAGAGCAAACTTACATGAAATAATAAGCATATATGCTTCTGTTTTGAAATGGTTTGTTTGAAATGAAACCTATATGATCATGGATGCACGGATGATATGCATGAGTTTGAAACATGATTTTAGGGATGTTACAGTCAATGTAAGGCTTGGCTTGTGCCGGCTTCGAGGGAGCTCATCCTAAGTTGCGCCGTACACCAGGATCGTTGATGACGCGAGCCGGAGCTTTCTTAGCCTTCTGCTGCTATAGCAGAGTCCTGTACTCGGCCTCCATTGCTCTAGCTTTCTCTATGGACTTCTGCGCATTGACCAGATCTCTATCTAGCTTAGCGCCTTGCTCCGCGATGGCTTGCGCTTCCTCCAGCAGCTGCTGGCGTTTCTTATCAAGCTGGGTCACGTTCTGGATATGAGCAACGGTCAGTGGCTCGACGAGGAGATTGCCGTACATCACTCTATCGGCTGGAGTAACCTAGGCTGCTGTAGATGTAGATGCTGGAGGCGGCAAGTTTGCGGTGTTGTTGTTACTCGGGCCGGTGCCGAGTTCCTGCGGCTGCTGCACTGGGTTGGGCGGAGGAGGCATGTCTTTTGCGCGATCATCGTCAGCAGCAATAAGTGGCCCCTTCCCCTTTTCTAGTGTTGTAGGCAGAGCTCGTCCGAGTTGATCTTCATCCATCACCGTCCCAATGGTGACGAACACCCCTCGGGATGCGACAACGTTGTTGGCCTGCTCGTCGCGCGAGTACTCCTCCTCCATATCCTGCATAGCGGAGTATAGCTCTTCTGGACTAAAGTCTATCTCCTCTGAATCTGCACTAAAATCAGCATAAAGCGCGTCAATGACAGAGTCAGAGGGTGCCAGGACTTCCTCGATGACGGGCGGTGGAGGTGCAACGGGCTTGACGATGACTGGAGGTGGTGGTGCTGCTGCGACGATGGCGGCCGGAGGCGGTGATGGCGGAGGCTGAATCGGAGGGGCTCCGTCAATGAGCGCAAGCGCTGTCTTAGCTGCCGCTTCAGCCTCCGCGTAGTTATTGACGGTGCTCACCATCTCTTCGAGGGTGAGGCGTCCTGTTGCCTACTGCCGTCTTAAAGAAAGTCGGAGAAGCGTGCCACGGTCCAGTCCTTCCATGAAGTGATACAGAGCGTTCTCATCGGGGTAGTGGGCTAGGTCAGCTCGTATGCAGAGCCACCTGGCCAGGTAATTGCGGGGGTTTTCGCCCTCTCTCTGAACGCAGCGCGCCAGATCGAAGATGGTAACCACGCCGACGAACTTGGATTCTGCTGTCCAGATGCACGGACTAAGCCGGCGGATTTGAAGTGATCTTCCACCTTTATATCCTGCACAGGGGCGGTTTGGGTGGGCCTTGAATTTTTTCGATCTTTGCCGGCAAGCTCCAAAGAGAGATCCGACATCGATCCTTCCGCGAACGTATCCTGCCCGTAGGCAGTCCGTGCGGGTCTTGATGCTCCTCCGACTCCCAGGGAACTAGTGCCCGAGTCGGTTTCGCCGATGAAGAGGTGGATGTCTCCGATAGGAACGATTGAACACCGCGTAGGGTTCGTCTTCGCCGGGATCCAGAACTCGTCGGGAGGGACGATCGGAACGTTGCCGGAGAAGAGAACACGGCCAAATGGCTACGGTTTCGCCGATTCCCACGAAGATCTTGGTCCTCGCCCGCTGAAGAGCCTGAATCGCCTCTTGCCCCACGGTGGACGCCAACTGTCGTGGTATTGCCGACGAGTACGCCATGGAGGGGTCCTCACAGCGCGTGTTTAGAGACGTGGGGTAAGGCGGACGGTTGACGGGTACGAGGTAACACAGCTTACCCAGGTTCAGATCCCACAACAGCGGTGGAATCCTACTCCTGCTATAAATCACTATAAGGGCAATACGCCGAGTTACAGAGATAGGTTCGCTGTGCGAGGTTGTCTGAATTGATACTAGGTTGTCTGAAGTTGTGCCCTAAAGGCCCCCATAGGCCCGACTTATATAGTCGCCAGGTCCTAGGGTTACAGGGAAAAGTCCTAGCCGGACAGGTTACAGAGTCCTACACCGTCTATTACTAGTCTTGTGTATCTTGCACTCCAAGGCTCTGGGTAAGCTGGTGACTCCACCGTAGCCTTCCTTTATCCGGCATGGGCCTCCCTTCTGGATCCACCTAACTGGGCCGCCCAGTAGGCCATTGGCCATGCTACCGACTATGGGCCACCCGGGTTAGTCGGATAAGAGACATGCTATAAGGATACCCATATAGCATATCCCCAACATTGCCTTCCTTCTCCCCCAATCTGCCGTGATGGCTTCTCTCCTCTTTGCAGCGCCACACGAGGCAGCTAAGTGCCAGCGTCAGCGCATATGCGGAAGGCCGTGGGTAGGAGGTGGCGGGGCAACGATGGCGTAGGAGAAGTGGCTGGACGGCAGAAGGACGGTGGCTCAGGATGTGGTTGGGCGGGCCGAGCGGCAGGATGATGGGGTGTGGCAGGAGGATGGTGCGAAGGGTAGGGGTGGACAAGGTGGAGGCTCGTAGGGACGCAGCTGCCGGTGAGGCACGAGAGGTGACTCGAGGTCAAGAGACGGCTGTAGTTTTTCTAGGTTTTCTTCTCCTTCTCTCTATCTCTCTCGCTCTACTCTACTCAGCGCAGATTGGGCAGACCGTTGGTGGGAAGCGGCGGGGCAACAACAGCGCGGGAGAAGTGACTGGGCGGCGAGGGGACGATCCTCAGGATGTGGCTGGGCGGGATGACGGGGAGTGGTAGGAGGATGATGCAAAGGGTGGGGGTGGACAAGAAGGAGGCTCGCAGGGACGCGGCTACCGGTGAGGAGCAAGAGGTGACTCGAGGTCAAGCGGGAGCTGCAATTCATCTAGGCTTGATTCTCCTTCTCTCTATCTCTCTCGCTCTACTCTACTCTCAGTCGGCAGCTGCAGTTCGTTCAGGCTCATTCAGGTTTTTCTTGGCTGCAGAAACAGAGGAGGAGGTGAGTAGGAGGGGAGCCGACTCCTAGGAGCGCCGACCTTGCTGATATCTAGCTCACGATTGTTTCCCTTGTGGTTGTTTTATGAGGCTGCATGTTTTAATATGTAGATGACGGTACCGTGTGAAAAATTTCAGTTGTACTTCTTTAACTTATCACGTTCGGTGTGAACATCTAGTGGAGAATACGTATTTTGCTTAGGTAATTATTTTCTTAAGCAAGTGGATGGTTATTTCTTCTACTTCATGTTTTTCTGAAAAATTCTAATTGTGTGGCAATATTGGCCTTCTCGGGAGTTGCTGGCTACTGCTACCCTCACTTGTGCCACCATCCATACGATTCACATGGTCGCTGCAGCATCGAGAGCCATAAGGAAGCCTCGTGTTGTTGTTTAGGTCGGTATCCTTTACAATGGTTATTGTTGGCGCAAGTATGGTAGAAGATTCCTAAAGGAAACCCAAATCCAAGGTCAGTTCAGTGCCTTTAAATATTACCCATATTTTGATCATCTTGAGCAGGGCCGAGCCGGCCAAATTTAAGACCCTATGCGAAACTCTAAAATAAGGCCCTACAATATTAGAAAATTTTAAATATTCAATAATTATAATATATATGCAGGAGTATCTTACATGCCAATTTAATATATGAATAAACATACATATTAAACTCTTGCTTCCATAATATTTATTTGAACTGACCTTTTCACTGCTCTTTTGGAAATAATTTTATCAAAGCAAAAGACTCTATCAAAGCTCCTTAGAATAGACAAGGTAATCTCTACCATGGTGCTCCCCATTTTATAGAAATCTATTATAGAACAGCATGAAAACCTTTTAAAATATATATCCTTAGGACTTTTTTAATTGATAAGTCTCTTCTTTAACCCTTTTGTGCTAAAATACTTTGTTTTTGATCAAGAGAACCCCAATCTTAGACCAAATGTATAATGCTGAAACGAATCATCAAGATATCAACACGATCTTCCTATACCTCAACTTTATTTTCTGTATCAGTTTGACCGTCTATAGAATAATTATAAGGAATATTAACAAGTGCAAAAGTAGAAGGATTAACTGACTGGTTACTGGTCTCCGACCACGTCTTCCACTTTTCCACCCTTCCTCAGTGCGCGCCGATCATGGTTCCATCCCTAATCCACACTCATTCGGGGCGATTATGGGGCGAACCTGGTTTCGCTACCCGCCCTTGGCGCTGTGCGGAATTTTCGGATCGGGAACTGATGGCGGGCGTGCGCTCTGATACGGTGGTTTCTTCTCCGGCTGAGGCTTCAACAATTGGACGGAATGGGTCGGTCCGTATTCCGGATCTGACTGGCAAGGGAAAATCAACAGAGGCGTCTGGATCTCCTTCGGCGGCAGCGGGCGACAAAGTCGCGGAGATGATGGGACGGCTCAACCTTACCTCTCAGGAAGCTAATGCTTTCATCCTGGAATATGAGGACGAAGAGTACCCGAATTGCCCGGGATGGGCTGTTGTTGGTAAGGTATTGGCCCCGAACCCCCTGCATATCAACACGATCAAGTGTGTTCTGCGGCTTGCATGGGGCAACCCTAAGGGGCTGGAGTTTCACTCGACGGGGGCGAACCTTTTCATGGCGGAATTCGCTACACAAGCTGACAGGGACAGGATGCTAGCGGGCTCACCATGGAATATCAACAAAAATGGTGTCCTCCTGAAATTGTTCAATCCAGCTGTGAAGCCAAGAGATGTCTGTTTTGACAAGCTTCTCGTTTGGGCTCGAATTTTTAATCTCCCGTTTGGGCTAATGAATGATATCCGTGGTAAATGTCTGGCTTCCAATATTGGTGACATTGTGATGGAAGTTGATGGTCATGGCCGAGCCTGGGGGGATTTCTTGCGTGTACGAGTTTGGATCAAAACTCATGAGCCACTGATGAGATTTGTGTCTGTTTTCTCGCAAAAAAGGCAGACTACGGAGGTTTACCAGGTGATGTACGAGCGTTTGCCAACCTTTTGCTTCTCCTGTGGTTTATTGGGGCACTCGTCCGGCGTGTGTCCTAATCCTAGCGAACGTGATGAGGAAGGTTTATTACCTTACCATGGGATGCGCCTGTGTGTTCCTGAAGAGAGGAAGAAGCAGTCAGATTCTAAGTCGGGGCAGAGCTCGTTCTCTAGCAACCGGCCTGCTCCTGCTGCTGCCCATCATGGGCCAAGTAACCCCAATCAAATGAAAAAGGGAGGGGGTGGTTCAGGTGATGTCAGCTCGCCGAAGAAGCCGCGTAAACCACGTACCACTCGGACTGCGACAACCCCATCATCTGCCGCCGGTGCGATGAAAGGATTTGGCACTTCGGTGCAGAAAGATTCAGGCGGGGTTCCCCGTGTCAGTGGTCAGAAGAGGAAGGAGTATAGACCCAAGGTTCAGCCAGCTGATCGTGTTGAGGGTGATACTCCGGTTTTGACCATGGTCCCAGTGAGGCAAGGCACTGTGTCGGCCTCCATTCTGGCCACTACTGAGGATGGAGGCAGTCTTGTTGTAGAAGAGGCGGATCCAAATAAGAGACAGAAAACTGTTTCTCCTTCAAAGGCTCATCGATCGGCGGATCAGGCAGAGGCTGCGGCGCAGCCCTGCCGCACGCAATGAATCTCCTCTGCTGGAACTGTCGAGGTCTAGGGTCGGACTCGACAGTTGGCGAACTTCGCTAGTTAGTGAGGTTCTTCCGACCCTCCTTCCTCTTCCTTTGCGAAAGGAAGATGAAGGACTCAAGAGTGCAGAACTTTATGTGGTCGTTAGGCTACTCAGGCAATTTTGTTGTTAGCAGTGAAGGTCTCAGTGGAGGCCTAGCTTTATTCTGGCTACACTCTTTCTCGTTGTCCCTAAAAGGTTTTAATGCTCATTTCATTGATGTTGTTATCTCAAAGGATGATTGTGAACCCTGGCGAGCAACCTTTGTCTATGGTGAACCTCGGCGAGAGCAGCGGCATGAATTTTGGAATTTGTTGAGGCGCCTTCATCCAGTGTGGACAGGCCCGTGGATTTGTTGTGGTGATTTCAATGAGGTTCTTAGCGGTGATGAACACCTTGGCTCTAATAGTAGGTCGTACTCCCATATGTCCATGTTTCGGGACTGCTTGCAATCTTGTGGACCGTCAGACTTGGGTTTTACAGGCCCCAAGTACACATGGAATAACAAAAAACAAGGGGACGACCTTGTGTGTGTCCGGTTGGACCGTGATGTAGCTAATTCTGCTTTCATGGATATGTTTGGTGGAGTCCAGGTGGAGAACGTGATTACCACATCTTCTGATGATATGGCTCTTTCTGTCCTCCTTGCTGGCTTGGACGTTTTTCCTTGCCGAAATCATGTTCAACAACAATTCTGGTTCGAGGCGGCTTGGCTGCGGGCGCCGGACTATAGGGAGATAGTAGAACGTGTATGGGAGGAAGGCAGGGACAGTGCTCCATCTTTGGAAAAAACCTGCGACAATCTGCATCGTCAGGCAGTTTCCCTTAAACGGTGGAGTAAGGATTCCTTCGGTGTTGTTCAAAAGAAGATTCGTAAGGTGGAGTACAAACTGAAAGATCTTCGCCTTTCCAATGCCGAACTGCTGGAGGTCCGTTCTATTGAAAAATACCTCTGTGAATTATTTGAGAGAGAAGAGATTATGGCACGGCAACGCTCTCGAGTGGACTAGCTCCATGAAGGTGATCGGAATACTGCCTTTTTCCATGCGAAGGCATCTGCTAGAAGACGTACAAACCATATCTCTCGTCTCATTAAGGAGGATGGTTCGTCTTGTTGTGATAGTTCAGAGATCAAAGGTATAGTGCAGAATTTTTATGATCATCTATTCACCTCTGAAACTTGTCCCAATAGTGACGTTGTCCTTAATGCGATTCCTCGGAAAGTCACTGATGCAATGAATGAGTCTCTATGTGAAGATTACACAGATGAGGAGATTAAGACATCTCTGTTCCAAATAGGCCCTACTAAAGCGCCGGGACCGGATGGCTTCCCTGCACTTTTCTACCAGACCCAGTGGGAGTTTCTCAAGGAGGAGATCTGTTGTGCGGTTTGGAGCTTCCTTGCTGGTGAATCCATACCTGAGGGGTTTTGTGACTCTGCCATTGTTCTCATCCCGAAGACAACTACTCCCCAGCATTTGAAGAACTTCCGTCCAATAAGCTTATGCAACGTGCTCTATAAAATTGCCTCTAAAGTTCTTACAAACCGTCTAAAACTTGTGTTGCCAGAGATTGTGTCGGAGAATCAGAGTGCCTTTGTCCCTCGTAGATTGATCACTGATAATGCATTGATTGCGTTTGAATGCCTCCATACCATCAGACAACAACGAGCAAAGAGGCCTTTTTTCGCTCTGAAGATCGACATGATGAAAGCATATGACCGTGTAGAGTGGAGTTATCTACACGGATGTGTCACAAAGCTGGGGTTTTCTAGATCTTGGATTGACACTGTGATGCGATGTGTGACATTTACCCGGTATGCTGTCCGAGTTAATGGCGAGCTAATAGAGCCAGTTGTTCCCTCTAGAGGAATTCTTCAGGGAGACCCCATCAGCCCCTATCTCTTTATCCTTTGCACGGAAGGGCTATCTTGTCTTCTGCAAAAAAAGAGGTTCAAGGCAAGCTACAAGGAATTAAAAATGGTAGACTTGGTCCTTCTATATCACATCTTCTGTTTGCAGATGACAGTCTCTTTTTTTGCAAGGAGCGATGAGAAAAGTGTTGATGCGCTTCATGAGACGTTGAACACCTTCTGTGAGGGATCTGGTCAGAGAATCAACCTGGAGAAGTCTACAATCTTCTTGGGGCATGGCTACAATGATAGTATCAAGTCGGCAATAAATAACAAACTTGGGGTTCACAATGAGTCCCTTCAGGACACTTATCTTGGTTGGCCCACACACATTGGCCGGTCACCAACTATCACGTTCCGCTATTTTATTTGATCGAATGTGCAGACGGGTTAATGGTTTATCAGATAGACCGTTATCTCGGACTGGGAACAAGCTTATGTTGAAGGGTATTATCCAGGCTATTCCGACCTATGTGATGAGTTGTTTCCAACTTCCAGTGGCCACGTGTGAGGAGATGAGAAAGATCATTGCTGATCACTGGTGGGGTTTTAAGGATGGTCGCAGGAAAATGCATTGGAGGTCATGGGATTGGCTGTCTTCCCCAAAGTATTTGGGGGGGGGGGTATGGGTTTCCGAGACATGGAAATGTTCAACCAGGCGATGCTAGGGAGACAGTGTTGGCGCTTACTTATTGAACCACGTTCCCTGTGTGCTCGGGTGCTTAAAGGTCGTTACTTCCCAAGCAATAATTTCTGGAACACATCTTGCCCAAGTTCGGCCTCTTACACTTGGCGTAGCATTGAAAATGGAAGGAAGCTTTTGGAGAGAGGTGTCTTGTGGGGCATCGGAGATGGCACATCAATAAAGATATTGGGTGATCGTTGGATTCCCGGTGTTGCTCCCTCCTCACTTAAGCCTCTGATTCCTTTGCTAGATGGTCAACTCGTCAGCTCTCTTTTGGATAAATCGCGTTCCTGGAATGAAGGTGCAGTTCAGACTGTTTTTTGTGAGGATGTAGCCAACAAAGTCCTTAAGCTACCTATCAGTCACTTTGGCGGCAATGATTTTGCTACGTGGCCCCATAATAAAATTGGGATCTATACAGTTCGGTCAGCTTACCACCTTGCTAGGGAGGATGCTGCTTTAGTCTCTCGCAGTGGTTGTGGCCGTGGCATGTCGTCTTCATTCGCTGATGATGAGAAAAGCTGGAAGGCTCCCTGGGAAATCCGTGCGCCTGGGAAGATGAAGATAACTCTTTGGAGGTTTGCCCATGATTGTCTGCCTAGTGGTATGCAACTTCAACACCATCATGTGCCTGCATCTCCGCTCTATATCCACTGCGCAGCGGAGGAAAGTATTCAACATTCGTTGTTGTTTTGTCCCTTTGCAAGAGAGGTATGGTCAGAGGTGAAGACTACTTTTGGGATTGAGCTGAATCGTAAAGGCTTTGTCAGCCCAAAACTCTGGTTGTTTGAGTTTCTTGCCAAGTGAACAGACCAACAAGCAACTACTCTTGCAGTTTTCTTCTGGCACCTGTAGGATGTGAGGAACAAACTCCGTGACGAGGGAGGTACGGCGAATCCCAAGTCGGTTGCCATGAAGATCAAGGCTTACATCGACATGATCATTACTTATCTATATAAGCCTGGGGCAGAGCCTAGACATGGCGCTAGTCCTACCGTCTCCTGGGTTCCTCCGCCAACGGGCACTCTTCTGGTTAATGTTGATGCGGCTCTCTTTGCGTCTTCCTGCAGTATGGCTGTCACATCCCAAAATTCTCCTAATTTTGGAATGTGAAATAAATAAATAAGTTTGATTGATTGTTTGACTATGTTGAAAATTCTCAAAGAGAAGAAACTTTGTGAATAGAAAATCCTCTCAACCTTGAATTCAAAATCTTATATTCTTTTGTTATGACCTAAGTAGCCATATGGGCAAAAGGGCATGGATTGATTATGGATTGTAGAATTGGTGTGCAAGATTTCAAAATGAAAATCATGAAGAATTCATAAGCATTTCATTACATCCATGCAAAGTTCTCACAAACTGAATCCAAATCCTGGTATCTAAATCCTATAGTTGATTCGCCCAAATGTTCCTAAAGGTAATTAAATTGACTTTATAAAACCCACTATTGCTAAGGCATAAATTATTGATAATTATAGCCTAAAGAGATCCAATTAATATTACAAAATTTTAGAAACAAAATTGAGCTCATTTGGAGCTATTATGAAAAAGTTATGGAATAAATACAAACAAATAAAGATATAAATAAAATGGAATATACAAGGATTTATAAACCAACTACTTGCAAAATAGTAAAAAGATTACAAATATGATCCTACAATGATCTATTCGAGTTTAGAAATTTTTAGAAACAAGAATCGTATCATTTGGAGTTCGTATGCAAAAGATATGAGGGAAACAAATAAAAAAAAAGGAAAAAGAAAAAAAATCTAACGGGACGGCCCACCGGACCGAACCGGACCAGGCAGCCAGGCACGCGCGTAGGTGACTCCCAGGTCTGCTTTAAAAAGCGTGCAAAACAGTTTTTGTCAAACCTATCTCTATTCAAACTCTTATAATTTTTTATCTACAACTCCGAATCGACTTCTGTTTGTTTCTAATTGTTTCCTACTCCAAGACCTATCTCTAAACCATCCTAAATCTCCATATAAACTCGTGGAGCCACAGCTGTACGAGTTTCTCTTCTCGAAATCCCGAATCTACACATGTCCGAATCTTATTTCGTTTTTTAACTCATCTAGACTTCGTTGTTTTCCTTCGGCCAAAAAATGAAAGTTGTAGATCTCGTCAAAATCTTTCGATCTCGACAAACCTCACCTCTTTTCATCCACCACAGCCAGAGAATTTCGCACCACAATATTTCAGATATGACGCTGTATATCCAAGATGTACTCGCGCTCGTTTCTTCAAATCCAAATTCCTTCGGTGAGAAGGTAGGATTAATGATTCCTCGCAAATTTCATGTTGTAAGTTTTTCAATTTGACCTATGGATTTGTCTCTCTAACACAAATCTATTTCTTGTCTATTATGAGCCAAAATCGGGTCAATCTCCTCTCCTAACCTCTGGATCTCATCCCAACGGCCAGGATTAGATCGATTCCGCAAAGGGGTACAAGCCAACTGGATCTCGCCACGTGTCAACGTCAGGTCAGACCTGCGTCCCAGTCAGCATAGAATATTCCTGTAGATTTGAAATTGAATTTAATTTGCAGAAAATTGTGCAAACTTGCAAAATTTATATAAAAAGATTCATAGATCCAAAAATAGCAAATAATATATCAACGGATTCAGAAAAACATGTAGAATATTAATATGGCATTAGATTCAACCTTTATGGTATGCGTTTACTGCAGTAACTTAATTAGTTTTAATAGTCTTTTAGGTTAATAAATTCATAGGAAATTATCTGTAACTCCGAAAAATATGAACAATATATCAAATTGAAGCTACTATAATGTAGATTAATAATATCTGGTTGGGTCCAGCATTTGCAGATTATTTACCCCGTAGTGATTTAATTAGTTTTAATGGCTTTATAAATCATTAAATTCATAGTAAATTAATTGCTTGTCACAAAAATATAAATGATATACCGATGGAAAGCTGGTTCCATGTAGATCATCAATATGTATTTGGTTCAAGAAAATACTGTAAGATTTCGCAGCAATTAAATAAATAGTTTAATGGCTTATTTAGAGTATTAAAATCATAGTAATTCGAATACTGATCAGAAAATTACAAATAATGTGTCCCTGGAATCACAATTCCGTGGAGATTACAGATATAATTTTAGTTTGATTTGTAGGCAACAGAAACGATATGAATCATTTAAAACCCATTAAACACTATTTAAATCATACAAAAAGATTTATAACTCCGATTAGGTTGAATCCAACGCCTACTGGTTCGTATTAACGTCCTCTATCCAGTAAACCAAAGAAACAACTTTAATTCGACTGTTAGAATAGGTGTTACAACATAACTATTAAAAACCCTATATTGGCAAGTAATTATTAATAAAAAGTACTCCATTGCATTAATTGGCCTCTTGCATGCATCATATACTTCAATATTGTTTAGAGAACTAAAGTAATAACCATTGTGACTTATTAAATTGTCATGCATGTATTTGTTGCATTTGTTTAATCTCTATGTGCTTTTTTTATGATTGTATGCAATTGTTTGCTCGATAGATTGCGAGGAGTGCAATATGTGTGATTGCAACTACTATGATTACAAGTATTGTGGTTATGACGAGTGCAACCATTATATCTATGAGGATTGTGGGGATTATTTAATCGACTACATCTACAACAAAGGCAAGTGGTGCTATCTTGGTCATAAATGTCCTACCGTTTTCCTATGCATTGTAGATGTTTTTGTAGAAATGCATATGTAGGAATTGATGTGTATATGCTATGCTATGTCCCATATTATTCCCGAGTATTCCTTGTTTATGAGCCATCGTATTGGTAGATTGCTTAGCTATGCTATTTAGACGAGGAAGGGAATCATACCATCAAAAGTTATTTGTTTTGAAAGGATTTTATTTTGTTAAATGACAAACTAACATGATTTTAATGAACCACCTGGGCAGAATGGCATTGATTGGGTCATCGAGTGTGGATTATGGTGGGGAATGCCGCCCAGGACACTGAGAAGGGATTGGCTTCTTTGTTTGGTAGCTTTCATGTGCAACCATGTGCCAATAATGGAATGGGCGGTTGGTTGGACTCAGTAGGTTGTGGTAACTCGAACCCACATATCCAGAGATGTAGATAGTGTAGGTTGGACCTGTGCGTGTCGGGTTTGGGGAGCTACTTCCCGAACGGTTCCTTCTTGGACTTCTCCCTATCCTCACCCAATATGAGAGTGGTGGTACGAGCTGGGCTGGCCAAGTCACATGGGTAAAGTGTACTAACCCCTGTAGGGTGTATAAACTAACTGCTTAGACGTGTCCCCGATTATGGACAATTTGAGCGACCTGATACTGATGCTATGATATTTCTCACTCATCCTTATTTCTTAATTACTTAAAACTTGTTGGGTGAACATAATTGGTTAGGAGCACCTGGGAGTGAACCAGAGTTTCCTATTTATCGTATTGGAAAACTACTTTGTTACAGATGTTAGGATAAAACTGTTGCTTTATGCAAATGAGCCTGAACTCCACTTGACCAAATAAGCATGTAGTTGATAGATCTGTTGTTAACCACTTTAGCCTACTTGCCATACATTCAATGTATTGACCATTCGTGGCTGCAACATTTCATGTTGCAGGTTATATCGTATCTGAGTGATTGTTCATAGGTCGTGAGACTTCACTCAACAATTGTTCGCCTGTGGCACATTTGAAGGATGGAGATATACGTTGTATTGTTTTCCGCTGTGTACTTGAATAAATAATATAAATTCTGGATCATATTCGTTGTATTTATGATGCACAGTTATATTTGGTATCATTTTGTACTATGTATGCCAGTGAACAGATCCAGAGATTGGCACTATGCACATGAACTCAGCCTTATCAGGCGAGGGTGTTACAATGGGATCAGGTGTGGTTATCAGAGATTATAAGGGAGACTGTATTGCTGCTTGTAGCGACTTGTTTTCCAATGTGCAGGTTCCCGATACTGCCGAAGCTTTGGCAGTGCGCCGAGCCCTTATCTTTGCTCAGGAGGAAGGACTTGATAATTTACATATTGCTTCAGACTGTCTCTCGGTGGTTAAACGAGCTCAATCCTCCTCCAGAGATAGGTCTGCATGTGCGCCAATCATTGAGGATATCAAGATTTTGTTGTCTTCTTTTAGTTCCTGTTCTCTGACTCATGTTAGTAGAGTATAAAATGTAGCAGCGCATTGTTTAGCGCAATCTTGTCAGCAGTTTCCTAATTCAATGTAGCGTGGTGTGTCGTCGGAGTGTATCCGACAGAGTCTGTATTGAATCCTTATTTGGTTGATCAATAAAGCACACCCGTTTTCCTCAAAAAAAACTGACTGGTTACCGGAGGACATTTGTGGTTTCTTTTGATAAATCTACTCATTCGTTGAGATTGAATTAATTCTCCTTCCTTTTATTTTCTGTTACGCTTTTGATAACCGGATTCCTTCTTTCGTGTGCTGAATCGGATGGTCGGATTTTGATTCTTCAGAACAACATATAAAAAGATGAACAACATGATTAAATGGAGATCTAGGGAAGTAGGGCGGAGATGGGAGAAGAAAAGAAAAGGTTGCGCGCACCTAGAAGGATTGGACCGATAGATTCGATCCACGCAATCAGTTTTGAGGATCGGTAGAAAATCAGACGGAGAAAGAGATTGGCGACTCGCGCCTCTGGCTCTCTGCGAGAAGATGAACTGACGCCCCATGTGACCGCGAGTGGCGATTCTAATGTCGTCCAGGCTAGTCCAGGCGACCAAGCTCCAGCGTGGATGGAACGCGAGGTAGTTTATATTTAGTCGTGCAAGGCCCAGCCCAGGTAAGGCCGATCCCTCTGGCCTTTTCATTTTCGTTTATAGATGCCACGAGCCAGATTCCATCTCACAGACTCTTATGGAAGAAAAACTGTTCAAGTTTTTTTTCTGCCGCACCTACCTATAAAGGCCTATACCAGAAATTTTGGTCCCTCAAAATTTTGGGCCCTGTGCGGCCGCACGGGCCGCACTCCTGTGGGCTCGGGCCTAATCTTGAGAAATGTTTGAGTCTTTGTAATCATCCGGAAACATAACATCTTGATAAATGCTTGGAGCTTATGATGATTTCTGAAAATTGTTGAAGTGCTAAAGGAGATGCACCCAATTGGTTATTTTAGAAGGAGTTGATGGTGTTATTTTCAACTCAGAATTTCAGCTCCCTATCATCAGCGGCAAAGAGCCTGAGAATGTTGGTGCTCCATGTTGTTGAATTCTTAAAGAGGTGGCCACCCAACCATGGATGACAAGTGATGTGTTGTGAAAATTTGAATGTCATTGTAAGAGAAGGTGAGTAGTACTACATGATCGTATAAGTTTGTTGTTTACCTATGGTCTAGAAAGAGCATACGATCAATTAAATGTAAATTGTTGGATTAGATTTTCTTGCAGCCATGAATATTTTTATCCATAACGTGATATTTCAGCTGAATATTAGGTAATGATAATGTCTTCGCTTAAGGATATGCTAGGCCAACTTTATGATCAAAGATAACATAGATAGGAAGGTGTCACAACATGCACGCACCCAAAAAGGTACTTAACTGTGCCAATGTCGTATAGAAATTAATATTCACCACTTTACTAGCTTATATAATGATTTGTATTTTCTATGCGGGTGCCTTTTGATTTTTATCCAGAGAGACAATGATCTGCATTTACCAGGTTTAGGTTTGTGTGCGCTCAAACTTTTTCCAATTCAAACTTAAAATAGTTTTTTATGTGGTTTATTTAGGATGCTAATAGATGTACCTTCAGATGAGAAACATTCTAGAACAATATGCAATCAGTTTGGGCACATCCAGTTTCCGGAGAAAAGCCAAAATTCTCATGTATGTCACTGTCTTCTTTTTTGTTGCTTTGATAGAAGATATTAGCATTATTTTATCATTGGGTTTGCTTAAAAAATGGAGCACACATTATCATAGATGTAAGTAGCATCATGCTTGATGAGCAAAACATTGTCATACAGTCAGCGCCATCCTTATTTTTATTGTAAGCTTGTCCATATTGTATATTAACTGAAGCTATATAAAAAAAACATATTTCCTTAGGCTGAATATCAATGACCTTCTCTGCTATTATCACTTAAAAGACAAATTGTAATATGTAGTATACACTAGAGGAATAATATGAGCCGGTGGTGTACATTTGTTCCTCGGCCAAAGAGCTGCTAGCTTGGCTGCATGCATACTAGCATGCCTAGAATTGAAGTGCTGAAGTTATATTTATTTATTTATTTATTTATCTACATGTAAGAGTAGGCAAAGCATTAGAGGGCGGTTTTCGTCAAGCAATCTAAGAAAAACATACTATCGATTGTTGTGATTATGAAGGCACAGTTCCCTGTTTCAAGTTAATATGATTTAGGTTCCAAGATGAAGATGTTGTTTCCTTTCTAATATGAACCTAAACATTGCTTCATCTGCTGATGAGATTGCTCTGAGATATTTTTTATTTTATTTTGACAATAACTCTTAAACAATGATTCCCTTGATTCTTGGTACTGGGGCGTAATTTGTTGTAGCCTCCATTGATTCTTCCATGCAAGTTTGCTGACGATGCTTCGTTTTGGGTTTTGCGCAGGAGTTGTTTGCATTGCAGTACTAAATGTAAGGCAATAGACCTTGATGATATCAGATTTCATCATTAAGGAATAGTATTGCCGTTTCTCGTTAAGTGTATTACAACAGAACTTGAGCCTATCCATTCTATATGGTGTGTGTGCTTGGCCAAATTTGTGAATATAGGAATATTTCATTAATACCTCCATGGATTTTTTTATTTAATAACATACAACACTCATGATTTCTTCCTTATTGTGCTTTACAACTATGGGAGACTTTATAACATACATGATCAACACTTATGTTTTTGTATCATTTTTCCATGCAAGTGATATATGGCTGGAAACCCAATTTGAAAAGCATTCAGGAAGCCAGATAATTCATGGTTAAGGCAAAAAGTCATTTTAAGATAGGATATGCGTCTGTAACAAAATTGGTATGCTCGTGTTACACTACCGATCTTTTATAAAATCATGTTTTTTTCTTCTTTATTTGTGATAAATGTTTAATTTTTTGGTGGGGTTCTGATGGGTATTGTGGGTGATTTCAGTGGTGACGAGGAGGTGATTGAATGGTCACTGATTAGGTGGTTGTGCCCCGCGAGGCTGCGACACCTCGTGTCTCCTCCTGAAGGTATGATGCCTCGTTCCGATTTGTTTATCTGATTGTATTATATGCAGAAAAATATTTTTATTAATGTTAGTAGTTTTAAATAAATAGAGAGCTTGGTTGTTGAAAGTGTATTAAAAATATAGAAGATATGGTATCTTGCAAGGAGACATTGATTGTTTACCATATTTTGTTTCACACCTTAAACTCTAATTTTCGTCTTAACACAAGTTTGGTGCCCGAAAAAAGTAGATTGTATTAAATATGTGACCACTACACTGATAGCCAAGACGAATATGTGAGCACAAGTCATTTTCTTCCTTGTGCTGATACCGCTTGGTCGCCGCCGATGCTACGACCATGGCGCCCTCCATTGCTATGGCATGGTTGCCCAATTCTTACTCTAAGTAAACATTTGATTAACATATAATTTGAACTTCAATGCAACATTGAATGTTGTATTCTACAAGGTGCTAGCTAATAGCAAGAAAACTCCACCTTTTTTTAGCTTCTTGACTTTTAAAAGACATAAGCTCCAGGCTGAGTTAAGACTAGTCTGTAAAATTACCAACTGGAAAGTATTTTTTTGCATAATTTGGTACCATTGGATACACCGTTTCCTCTTGAATTCGAACACTTGTCACCATTGGTATTAAGGTATATTGTATGAACAAGAAAATTGAACAGAACAACTTATTTTGCTCTCGGTAACTTGATCTGATGTTTTCATAGTCAGTATAAAATGGATACCTCGCTCCATAATTTGTATCTGTTGCCTTTATTTTTTATCTACTAGATAACTCATGCGAATTTCAGGGTTGTGGCATATGTGTTTAGGAATATTGTGCAGATGCTTCAATGCGTATACATGAGTACTCAACTTATATACTGTAACTGGGATTGATATTCATATTTATTATGAAGTAATTGTACAACTTTACTTCCACAATATAATATAGCAATATATGATGTATTTTTATTGGGCTGGTTAGCTTTACAAAGAAATAATAATTATAGGTCCTAATTATTCAGCCGATTTCACATGTACAAGAATGAGGCTGTATTTATTGAGAAATATTCTTTGTAAACCTCCTCCATATATATTTGTACTTGCAGGGCTGGTTGCGGGTTGTGCAGTTGTGTAGATATTTTTACGTATGTTTATTTGTGATGCACCAATGCTTTATTTATTTTCAGATCTTCTGTAACATTCTACCAGATTAGTAGCCTACTCCGTATGTTGGTTTTGATCTTTTGAACTGTTATCTCGGAGTTGCTGTGTAACTTGCCATTGGTAGACGTGTCTCCTTGATACTCATGTTTGCATGGACGCAGCTTATTTTTTAAAATTGTACCATGTGATCGGTTAGTTGCATATTGTTTTCCTTTCAAACATGTCCATATACCAGGCAGTATAACATGTATAAAGAGTGCCATTGCCTCCAAATTATTTATTTACATCGGTTAGACTAAATGCCATTTAGCATTATATTTTGTGACATACCTCTAGTAGCCTTTTGCAACACAAGTAAATGCTTCTGGACTCACTCAACGCCCAATGCCACAGCAACACATTGTCAATATTAGGAGATAGCGACTTCTATGTTGAAAAATGAGCAAATACATGTGACCTTTAAACCAGATCCCAAGATATGAGCTATAAAATCTATACAAAATCGCCCAAGGTATATTGCTTCCCTTGAAATACCTGAAGAACTTTGGTCCATATGTTTAATTACATTCTACATCGACTCCTTACTTAAATGACCATGGTCGCATACTTTAATTCCATGTTCAAACATTTAGTGAAATGACATGGTTAGTCATAAATTTCATCATAAACACACACAAAATAACACTGTCTAAGAACTTATGGCTTAAATATTGTCTTGATTCCGTCATTTGCGCTGGTGGATGACACAAAAGCACATAGCCAAGAAGTTAGGATACAAAAGACTACTCTCACAGAAAAGCACTTACGCGTCGGATGACACTAAAGCACGTTTCCAGAAAATAATTGCATCCCTTCTATTCTAGAAAAAAACATATTAAAATGACATGCATTAATCGATGATGGGTTTTCTCATCTCTAATAATAACAACTACTCCTTCAACATTAGTTCTGTATGCAAGTTACATACAAGTTAATCACCGTGGTTCAGTTTCAGATGTTTAAATCTATGGCTAAAATATTATTCTTTCCATCTCGGCGCCCGTGGCGCACCGGTCATCTAGTACTAGAGAAGGTGTGAAAGCCATTAAGTCATGTAACGTGTAAGGGTATGGTAATACCCCCGAAGTTTCTCTACATACGATCTACCTCATTTATTGTAATGATCCGTGTCTCATGAACATGATAATCTTTTCCATAAGCCACTATCTTGCTCGGGGACGAGCAAGAGCCTAGCTTGGAGGAGTTGATGAGCCAAAAATTGAGTCGACTAGACGCGATCTCGCTGAGAGAGAGAGATGCATGTGTATTGTAAGATTGGTTGCTGGGTGCCCTCCTCATTGACCCCTCCTAGCGTTTGTATATGGGGAGTCTAGGTCTCGGGTGCCAATACGAGTTGGTTAATAATGAGTCCAAAATTTAAGCATATTTATCTTTTTTTCATAAATAGAGTAGGGATCTTTGTATTTCACTATGTATGCATGCGTCATTTTGTCTTTATTTCAATAGGATCCCGAGTCATTAAGTCTTATATAAACATATCAATTAGAGCTGTCATATTATGCTATAATATGATATTTTTAAGTGATAAAAGTCATTTTATAAATTTACATTCGCACCTGGGAGAAAATAGAATGAGGAGAAGCAACCGGTACCCGTAACGACCGGGGTGGTATGGGCGGAGCCCGCCCATACTAAGTGCTATTGCGTTCGCCTCATCAAATACTTCCTCCTGACAAAGACAGAAAGGAGATCCGACATTCACAGCCACCAGAAACCACGAAAAACCACATTTTAAAGGGATCTGAAGAAGGAACTTGGCTGGGGTAAAATCCCAGCTGCTTCACAGATCATCGGCTGACAACGCATCATCCCATTCATCATCAACCACTGCATCTATATCACCACCATTACCCCCATCTCTCATCTATTAGATCTTGTTGTAATTCTAGATTCAATTGTGGTTTGCATTAGATCTATTTTAGTACTTTTGTCCATCCATTTGATGATGATGATGTTGTTGATTGCTTCCATGTGTGAGTAGTTCATTTGTTTTTGGGGAGATGGAGAAACCCTAGCAGTATTATGAATTTGCAATAAAGATGATCTATTCTTGTGTCCATATGACTTACCGGTCTACGATTGACTTATGATTTGTGTTTGATCTCTCTCTTTAGATGGTATGTGTAGTCGGCCGCATATCATTTGCCCTTGGGACTAAAGGGAGGGATAAATCCTTTGGACGTGTTTCGGGAGCGTACTCGGAATCGAGGGGGATAAATGCCTTTACCAATAGCTCTCTGTGGGTTCGATATCTTTACTTTGAAACTAGCTACAATTGATCTGTGCAGTTGCAGTCATCAAGTTATTTTCTGGCGCCGTTGTCGAGGTAGCTAAGTGCTTTATGTCTGTGTTATTAGTTGCTTATTTTACTAATCATTTTACTAAATTTTCTTACTAGTTTCAGGTAAGCACCATTACTGCACTCTGACTGATGAATCAGCTCGATGCCACTAAATACCTCGGAAAGTTCAATAGAGGACTTGTCAAGGAATTCCCGAGTGGGAGCGAACCAGAATACGAGTTCAACCCTTGCTTTATCGCTATTATTAAAGAAAATACTTTAGCGGGAGATGATAGAGATGAGGATCCCTACACTCATTTAATGCATTTTACCGAGCTATGTTGGACTCTTAATCCTAGAGGTTATTCTGATGATGAATTGAAACTTAAACTATTTAGCCAATCTCTAAACAACACTGCTTTGACTTGGTATAGAATTTTCCCTGCAGAGAAAATTGATACCTCGGAAAAGCTTAAGGGAGAATTTGTGTTTTGATTATTTCCCAAGGTAAAAACTGCTAAAATAAGAAGGGCAACCACAAACTTCAAGAACCGCCAAGTTGAAGGCTTGGTAAGGGCCTTCAAAAGGTATAAGACCCTACTTACTAAATGTCCTCATCGTGATTTGTAGCATCCCATTTGTCTAACAACTGTAATGCTACTTGGTTTAGTAATATAATGGCTACTTCCTACATATAATTGTTGCATCATCATGTTATCATGCTCATGTCATCATGCCACCTTGCATTTGAGCATCATACAAAACCCATTTTGTTTTGGTTCTTATCTCATATGCATTATTATTGGTATTTGCCTCTCGATATTGTATTTGGTTCTTGATATATTGTTAAATGCCCAAGTTGAGTTGGGGGCATATCTTTTATTGACTCCACCACCCTTTCTTTCACCACTTTGTAATTCCACCATCCAATTAATATGAGCTTGGCATTTTAATTGAGTTTACTTCTAGCTCATGTGGGTTGGGTGGATCCCACTCATAATCTTTTGCTTGGCCTTACTCCATCTTTGGGGATGCACATAAATAAATGCCATGGGATATTATTTTGTTCTCACAAGATAAAACCTAGCATTTAATGCATTGGCATGGGCCATGCAACCATCATCAACTTTGGGCATCTTATGGTTTTATTTGAATTCTTGAGTGGGTTATCTCTGTCTTTGTTCCTGCTTTTGGGCTGGATCCATTTCAATCTTGCTCATACCTCATCACCTCTTTTCTTCTTTCTCTTTTGGCCATCTTGTCGAGCTTGTGTGGATCATGCTTGATCTAATCAAGACACCGAACCCTCTATCTCTCTCCCTCTCTCTTACCCTCTAGCTAAACCCTACCCCCTAATCACCATACCCCATCAAACCCTAAACCCTACCCCCCTCTTTAAACCATCCCCATCCATGCATGATTATGTGGACATGCACAAGCCCTAAGCCCCCCTCTCTCGGCCTCTCTCTCACCTAGCTAGCCCCATCATACCACCTAGCTAACCACCCCAAACAAAAACCCTAGCCGAGCCATGCCTCTCTCTCTCTCGGCCCCTCCTCTCTCTACCATGCCTGCCCCACCTGGCCACCCTCTCACTGGCCCCACCCCAGCTCTCTCTCTCTCTCTCTCTCTCTCTCTCTCTCTCTCTCTCTCTCTCTCTCTCTCTCTCTCTCTCTCTCTCTCTCTCTCTCTCTCTCTTTCCACCAAACCCTAAGACCAACCCTTGCCAAGCCCAACCCTAGACCCGAGCCTACCCCCTCTCCTTTCTCTCTCTTTTCTCTCCCTGCCTGTGGCCCCAGCCGAGCCTGCCCCTGGCCCCGCCATGACCACCTGGCAGCCCCTCCCCCAGACCTGCCTGGCCTCCATGCCGAGCACGTGAGGGAGGAGAGCAAAAAGGTGGCCGAAGCCACCTTCCCCTCCCCCACGCCAACCACCTCACCCCCATTCTTATCTACTGCCTTCCCCCTCTCTGCCTCTCCCAGATCCCCCCCAGAGGCCCTGCCTCGCCTCCCTTCTCCCTCGTCGGACTCCTTCCTCCCCGTCGATCCGGGAGGCGCAGGCGAGCAGCAGCGTGTCGAGGAGTACTAGGAGACCCCCTGCAGCAGCCCCGTGCACGGAACCGCGAAGAGGACGCCCCAGAACCCCTGCCCCAGCGCGAGCCCGACGGAACCCTAGCTCAGTCGGTGCGCCAGCCTCGCCGACGACCGTGACCGCCTCGAGCCGATCCATCTACACCGACGCCCTCACGGTGAGCCCACGGACCCCCTAGACCTGCTCCTGGTCCTCTTCGTTTCCTGTCGGCGCCGTGCGTTTCGTCGAGCAGCCTGCGCGCGCGCGTCGCTCGCGGGCGTCTGCACGCTCGCGCTCCGCACAAACCCGATCTAGCCGCGCGGGCGCAACCCTGCAGCAACCTTCCCGCCACCGCAGCGGCAGCCGCCTCTGTGCGCACGCCCGAGAACCGCGTTCGATCCCCACCCCCGCTCTGTCGCGCGCCGGCCGTCCACAGACGCGGAAGAAAAACAGTGCACGCGTTGGCACTTTGCACTTAACCCCCTGCCCCTTTTTGCCGCTCAACCCACGATCCCCCTGACCCCACTGTCTGTGTCTCTGGGTTTTTGCAAAAAGGCTCTCGACTTTAGTTGCAATCAACCCGCAGTCCCCTCCCCTTGGTCCTGTGCGCGTGTTGGGTCCAGTCAGCCTGGCCCCACCCGTCAGCGGCAGTGGCTAGGTCTGCCTGGGTACCAAAAGACTTTCTGTTTCCCTGTTTAATTCAAATCTTTTTCAAATTAAATTAAATTCAAATTTCAATTTTGTTTTCAAATAACTTTAAAATTATAAATCCAAATTTAACATATAATATATGTTTTTGAATCAGAAAAATGTGAGGATTTCAAATATGCTATCCAAATTACCTTTTGCACATTTAGAATTTCAAGTTGATTTAAATTACAATAAAATGCCCCTGGACCTTAATTAATTAATAACTTTAGTTCTATAACTCCGAATTTGACAAATGATATGTCTAAAATGATCAGCTCGACGAGACCTTTCTGTTTATGCTATCCATGACTTAAATTGCAGCATGCATCATATAAATATATAGTATACAGCAACTATTATGACAATAAAATGTGACCAAAACTCGATAAAAATGTTATTTCTGGTATTCTACCCCTCACCCATGCCATGCTAGATTATTGCCATACAACTTGTGCATCATTCATCATGGCATGATTGTTTGCTTGTCGCATTTCATTCATATGCTTGTGCACTTTATTTATGTTGGCCCTTGTTTGTTTGGTTCTTTGTCGAATAGACTCTGAGCAGGGGATATATCAAGAGAACCAGGAGCACTACCCAGATCCGTCTCTCGCTTCAACTGAGTTGCCAGGCAAGCACTACCACATGATTGCATACATACAGTACCTATTGCCTCTATCTTATTCTTGCATCATTGAGTCGCGATTGCATTAAACTGAATCCCAAGTATTGCATAGCCTTTACTTTTAAACCCCACCAAGCTTGTTCCTCCATCCCATGAGCCATTACTACAGGAGTTGTTTGAGCCATGCGAGTCGTAGAACAGCATGCGTAGGGTATGTGAGAGTCTGATGGATAACGAGGTACCTAAACAACTTAACCTGAGTAGTAATGGGATAACTAATGAAAGTGGCACCGGTGAGCAATATCTGCTATTTGGTTTTTCCTGCTCACTTGTGTCCGGTAGGACCCCGAGTACTTGAAACCTTTTCCTTTAATATTCGCGCTATCCACATCCGGGAGGCTTATGGGACCCCCCTGAGCCAGAGCTTGATTCCGTCTTATTTCTTGGGGCCACAAACTAGTTTGAGGTTTTGCTTACTATTCCGTACTTATGCCATGTTTACTGTTTATTAAGCTTGTGCGAGGAGCACACTGTACTGTTTAGGTAAGCGGAATGTTTTCGCGGTATCGACAAGCCCAGTCACACTTTCGGGTTCCCGGTCGTTTACAGCCATTGTCGCAAACCTTGAGTCCGTCTCGGAGTCAGCTAACCTCGTTGCGGATCTACTCAATGGGGTGGCCCCCTGAAATATTTCTGAATCCTGTGATTGCTTTGTCGTGAAGGCCTCGTTGGGTTTTGATTTGGTTTTTCCGAGGTTGATCGAGTGTGTGTTGCTATTTGTGCACCCCTGCAGGGTAAAACTTTCTGAAAGCCGTGTCCGCGGTTATGGTCGACTTGGAGCACAGTTTCTCGATCATAGACAAGCATAACTAAAGTACCGCTTTTAACTTGACTAAATAACTGACTAGTAAATAGTGCAACATTCATGGAATGGTTAATAAAACTGCCAACGGATGGGGGAATGTTCGTCCGCTTCCTCGTCGGTAAGTGAGGAGGAGGATGGATCTGGTGATATTACTGTTATAACTGTTGTCATTAATTCACGGACATCCGTCTATCTTTGGTTAGGCGGATGGTTAACGAGTATCTATAGAACTGTTAGGGTTTATCTTTTGCTGCAAATGCGTCACCCCAGGTTGTGTCCCCTTTAGAGTCATAAAGACTTGCTGAGTACCCCTAGGGTCTCACACGATAAATTATTGGTTCAGATGAACAGGTACACTCGCAGGACGGATACTGGGTGGAGGAGGCTGATGATGTGGGCAACGATCGTTCGGTGTAGAGATTCCGGGAACAGGGATCCGTGAGATCTGTGGGCGGGATGTGCTTATTTCTGGGCATCTTATGCCAATTTGCTTCTTATCCGTACTCGGATCTTGTTTGCCGCTTCCGCCTGACACTCTGATGTGTGTTGTATGAGGAGATATCCTAAAATATTATATCTATCTAGGTCATTTGAATCTTGCCGTATGGCGTTGCTATATTTCCTTTCTTTCTAGATGGTATGGCTCTGATGTACTATTGTATGGTGGCTTGCATACATACTCATTTGTGTATGTAGTTGATCCCTTCGCCTGCCGATTACGCCGCCCGTACTTGTCCCGATGAATGGAAATGGTTGGGACGGCCTAAAGGTCTACCCGTGAGTGGCTTTTGGGCCCCACCGTACTATTTCAACCATTTCCGCTCATCCAGGCTTGTATCTAGGAGCGTAATTCATCGAGGTAGTTACAATTGGTATCAGAGCCATCCCGCCCTTCAGGGTCTCAGCCAAACGGTCGTTGTCAGTCTAGCAAATATTTTTGGTAGTTATGTATACTAAGGAAAAACAAAACGCGAGAGTAGGACTGCTTCCATTTTTCTTCTTACCCACCCACCCACCCTTTTCTGGTAAGGAAGTGTAACGTTTTCAATCCTCTTCTCAAAATCTCAAACTAGGATTCACGTGTTCTGGGTTTCCGTAGTAGCATAGGTTGTGTGTTTGTGTGTGTGTGTGTGTGTGTGTAATTCTTTGTCTATCTGTTGCATCCAAGTGGTTATCACAATCGGCCTTTTGGTTATCAACTGTTGGTACATTCCATACCGACAGGCTTTGGCAAACCGACGCGATCTGTCCTACTCTTTGTTATCCGATGTTATCTTGTTTGGGGTGTTCGTTTCCGTAGTTACTAATCTTTTGGTTCGACGTGAGAAGAAGGGGTTAGGGTATGTGTTCCACTTATTCATGTGCGGAGTAATGATTTGAGTGCGGGATGGAGTCGCGACCATACCACTACTCTTATCATTCGCTTTTGTATATTGAATTGGTAGAGTCACTAATCTTGATTTGTTAAGTAATTTTGCGCATCTATTGGTATTTTAATGCCGAAATTTGTGGAAATTTTTTCTTTGATATATTTGTGTACCACACTCCTTTTCAGTCGTGTGCGATATGCTTAATATCTTCTAGGTGCTTTGAACTTTGTTGATATTTTAATATCATCTTAGTAAATTGTACCCTTTAATCTTGGTTAATTCCATCTTGGTACTATTTTGGATTATTATTATTCTCCATTATAGTACTAACTTGTGTTTTACATCAATCACAGGATGGCTCCACCACGCCGTTCTGATGAGGACATTCCACCGGAACTGGGGTCCGCATTGTCAAACATCGCCAACGCCTTGGCAGTAATGCAGCAGAACCAGCAGCGCTTTGAAGAGAGTGTTCGGAGGAATGAGTTTGCTCCACTACCTCCACCTCCCAAGCGAGGATACATCAAAAGCTTCCTGAAGTTCAACCCTCGCCAATTTGATGTTTCTGATCGACCACTGGATGCGGATGACTGGTTGCGTGAGATGTCAAGGCTACTCGAGACTGCTGATGTTCCTGATCAAGAGTGGGTAAAGTGTGCTACTCACCTTCTGAAGGGAGATGCAGCTCTATGGTGGGAGAATTATCTGAAGGCAAACTGCACTGGTTTTCATCCTACTTGGGAACGGTTCACTGGGGCATTCAAAGAGCAGTATCTGTCAGAAATTGTCATGGAAAGGATGAAGGAAGCGTTTCTCAACCTTAAGCATGGAAATGATAATGTCAACACCTACATCAGGAACTTCATGAACCTTTCTCGTTATGGTGGCGATGAGATCTCCGATGACAAGAAGAAGCAAAAGAGGTTCAGGCAAGGGCTCAATGCATCGATTAAATATGCAATCACACATGCAAGGCCGACGTCTTTTCTGGAACTTCAGCATACAGCTCTCCAGGAAGAAGCAAGTAGGCAAGTGTTTGAGGAGTCCAAGAAACACAACCGTGATGCACCAAGCTCTTCAGCTATGTCAGATCCTTCTAAGCGGCGTGTCTGGGTTCCTAACACCCCACCGTCGCTCCCGGCTCCACCAAGACCTGCAAGCTACGCGTCAAGGCCACCAAACTTCATCACTGCTGCTCCCAGGGGCTACACCCACAACTACCCTGGAGCGCCTGGCGGAGTCCCTGGCTACGTTGCTCCACGTCCACCTGGTGCTTGCTTCACGTGTGGAGACCCTGGGCATCTGAACTGGAACTGTCCGTTGAAGAACAAAGCTCTTCCTCCACCCCCTCCAAGATCTGCGGCAAGCTCTCCTATGGTTCGTGCACCACCACCTCGGGCTCTCAACATCAACACCAAGCCCGGGTCTACTGTTGCTCGTGCCAAATGTGTCAACGCCGCTCAAGCTGAGCATGCACCTGGAGTTGTGATGGGTATGCTTTCCGTTAACTCAGTCCCTGCACGAGTTTTGTTTGATTCTGGTGCATCGCATTCTTTTGTTTCTATCAAGTTTGCAAGTGACAATGGGTTAGCGGCGGATCCTCTTCTTAAGCGGTTAATGGTCCTTTCTCCTGGAGCAAATATGGTAGCTTCTAAAGTCAGCCATGGCAATCAAATTGAGATTGGTGGCTCTTCGTTCTCGGCTTCCTTAATTGTTCTGGGCAATTCTGACATTGATGTCATCTTGGGCATGGATTGGTTGACAGCAAATGCAGCTGTGATTGATTGTGCTGAACGCTCGGTTTCTCTGAAGATTCCTGAAGGCCATATAGTCTTTTCTCCAAGTCTGACTCCTGCTGTCCAGCTTTTCTCTTTGGCGGCTCTGAATGATGATGCTATGGAAGCTATTCAGAGTGTACCGGTGGTCTGTGAGTTTCCGGATGTCTTTCCTGAAGAGTTGCCGGGTATGCCTCCGGATCGTGAGGTTGAGTTTGTAATTGAGCTTGAACCTGGAACGGCTCCTATCTCCAAGCGGCCTTATAAAATGGGTCCTGCTGAGTTGGCTGAACTTAAACGACAACTTGATGAACAAGAGAAGTTGGGTTTTATTCAACACAGTACTTCTTCTTGGGGTAGCCCAACAATCTTTGTGAAGAAGCGAGACAAGACTGATAGACTTTGTGTTGACTATCGGGCTCTCAATGCTAAAACCATCAAGAACAAATATCCCCTTCCGCGGATTAATGATCTCTTCGATCAGCTAGCTGGAGCTGTGGTATTCTCTAAGCTCGACTTGAGAAGTGGTTACCACCAAATCAAGATTCGCAAGGAAGATGTGCCCAAAACAGCTTTCACCACCCGCTATGGCCTGTATGAGTACACAGTCATGTCTTTCGGCCTCACCAACGCACCTGCTACCTTCTCGAGGCTTATGAACTCGGTCTTCATGGAGTACCTGGATAAGTTCGTTGTGGTCTATCTGGATGACATCCTGGTCTATTCTAAGTCAAAGGAAGAACATGAAGAACACCTTCGTTGTGTCCTGAACAAGCTTCGTGAGAACCGCTTGTACGCAAAGTTCTCAAAGTGTGAGTTCTGGCTGCCTCAAGTAACCTATCTTGGTCACGTCATCTCTGCCAAGGGCATTGCAGTCAACCCGGAAACTGTAAAGACAATTGTTGAATGGCTTCCACCTGTTAATGTCAAAGAAGTGCGGAGTTTCCTCTGTTTGGCTAGTTATTGCCGTCGCTTCGTTTAGAACTTTTCGAAGATAGCGAAGCCTCTTACCGATCTCCTCAAGAAAGGCAAGAAATATCTTTGGACTCCTGCATGTCAAGCAAGCTTTGAGACACTCAAAGAGAAGCTCACTTCCACGCCAGTCTTGGTTCCTCCGGATACATCTAAGCCTTTCCAGATATTCTGCGACGCCTCTTTGCAAGGATTGGGTGCGGTCCTTATGCAAGAGAAACAAGTGGTTGCTTATGCCTCTCGACAGTTGAAGACGCATGAGATCAACTATCCCACACATGACCTCGAGCTAGCAGCAGTTGTCTTTGCTTTGAAGCTATGGAGGCACTACTTGCTTGGCAACCGTTGTGAGATCTTTTCTGACCACAAGAGTTTGAAGTATATCTTCACTCATCCTGATCTCAACCTTCGGCAGAGGAGATGGATTGAAGCAATCAATGATTTTGATTTGACCATCAACTACACACCGGGCAAAGCTAATGTCATGGCCGATGCTCTCAGCCGCAAAGCTTATGTCAACAACCTCATGATGGAAGAGCAGCAACCTCTCTTGTGCGAGGAATTCCGTCAGCTCAACCTTGAAGTTGTGGAACAAGGGCATCTCTTGAACCTTCTGGCTACTCCTCTCTTGGAAGAAAAGATTCGTTTTCGTCAGCGTGGTGATCCGCACACCAGAAAGATCATCTCCAAACTTCAGCTTCCGAAGTATGAGTCCTTCCACGTCGATGATCAAGGCACGCTTTTCTTTGAACACCGGATGTTTGTTCCGAACTACCCAGGTTTGAGAGAGCAAGTTCTTAAGGAGGCGCACGATTCTGTTCTATCTATCCACCCTGGCAGCACAAAGATGTACATGGACTTGAAAACACAATATTGGTGGCCTGGTTTGAAACGGTATTGTGCCAAGTATGTCTCGGAGTGTGATGTTTGCCGCAGAGTGAAAGCTGTCCATCAGAAACCTTTCGGTCTTCTTCAGCCATTGAAACCCCCGGAATGGAAATGGGAGAAAGTAGAGATGGATTTCATCACTGGTTTTCCAAGGTCGCAGAAGGGCAACAATGCAATCTTTGTTGTCATTGACAGGCTTTCCAAAGTGGCTCATTTCTTCCCCGTCAAGGAAACAATTTCTGGAATTCAGTTGGCTGAGCTCTATATCAACAGAATTGTCTCTCTGTATGGGGTTCCGCTTGAGATCAGTTCAGACCGTGGGAGCATCTTCACTTCCAAGTTCTGGGAAAGTTTCCAAAATGCTTTGGGAACAAAGTTGAACTTCAGCACAGCTTACCACCCTCAGTCGCAAGGACAAGTTGAAAGGATCAATCAGATTCTGGAGGATATGCTTCGTGCTTGCGTCATCTCTTTTGGCATGAAGTGGGAAGAATGTCTTCCTTATGCTGAATTCTCTTACAACAACAGCTTCCAGAAAAGTCTGAAGATGGCACCATTCGAGGCTCTCTATGGTCGCAAGTGCAGAACTCCGATTGGTTGGTCAGGTGCAGGAGAAAGAATTTGGTTTGGCCCTGACATTGTAACTCAAGCGGAGGAGAAGGTGCACATCATTCTTGAAAATCTGAAGATTGCTCAAAGTCGACAGAAGAGCAATTATGACAGGAAGCACACGGACATGGTGTATGCACCTGGTGATCTCGTTTACCTTCGTGTCACTCCCATGAAAGGCACACACCGTTTTGGTATCAAAGGAAAGCTGGCTCCTAGATACATCGGTCCCTTCAAAATTCGTGGTAGAAGAGGAGAAGTTTCTTATGCCCTGGAGCTCCCGGAGAAACTCAAAGTTCATGATGTTTTCCACATCTCTCAACTCAAGAAGTGCTTCAAAGATCCCGGCAGGACCGTGGATCATGAGCTAATCAATCTCCAAGAAGACCTGTCTTATCAAGAACACCCCACCAAAATCCTGGAAGTCGCAGAAAGAAGGACTCACAACAAGTCCATCAAGTTCTGCAAGGTGCAGTGGTCGCACCATTCTGTTGATGAAGCCACTTGGGAGCGTGAAGATAAACTCCGTGCCAACTATCCTACCCTCTTTGAGTCTTCTTCTTCCTAGAATCTCGGGGCGAGATTCCTGTTTAGTGGGGGAGAGTTGTAGCATCCCATTTGTCTAACAACTGTAATGCTACTTGGTTTAGTAATATAATGGCTACTTCCTACATATAATTGTTGCATCATCATGTTATCATGCTCATGTCATCATGCCACCTTGCATTTGAGCATCATACAAAACCCCTTTTGTTTTGGTTCTTATCTCATATGCATTATTATTGGTATTTGCCTCTCGATATTGTATTTGGTTCTTGATATATTGTTAAATGCACAAGTTGAGTTGGGGGCATATCTTTTATTGACTCCACCACCCTTTATTTCACCACTTTGTAATTCCACCATCCAATTAATATGAGCTTGGCATTTTAATTGAGTTTACTTCTAGCTCATGTGGGTTGGGTGGATCCCACTCATAATCTTTTGCTTGGTCTTACTCCATCTTTGGGGATGCACATAAATAAATGCCATGGGATATTATTTTGTTCTCACAAGATAAAACCTAGCATTTAATGCATTGGCATGGGCCATGCAACCATCATCAACTTTGGGCATCTTATGGTTTTATTTGAATTCTTGAGTGGGTTATCTCTGTCTTTGTTCCTGCTTTTGGGCTGGATCCATTTCAATCTTGCTCATACCTCATCACCTCTTTTCTTCTTTCTCTTTTGGCCATCTTGTCGAGCTTGTGTGGATCATGCTTGATCTAATCAAGACACCAAACCCTCTCTCTCTCTCCCTCTCTCTTACCCTCTAGCTAAACCCTACCCCCTAATCACCATACCCCATCAAACCCTAAACCCTACCCCCCACTTTAAACCATCCCCATCCATGCATGATTATGTGGACATGCACAAGCCCTAAGCCCCCCTCTCTCGGCCTCTCTCTCACCTAGCTAGCCCCATCATACCACCTAGCTAACCACCCCAAACAAAAACCCTAGCCGAGCCATGCCTCTCTCTCTCTCTCTCTCGGCCCCTCCTCTCTCTACCATGCCTGCCCCACCTGGCCACCCTCTCCCTGGCCCCACCCCAGCTCTCTCTCTCTCTCTCTCTCTCTCTCTCTCTCTCTCTCTCTCTCTCTCTCTCTCTCTCTCTCTCTCTCTCTCTCTCTCTCTCTCTTTCAACCAAACCCTAAGACCAACCCTTACCAAGCCCAACCCTAGACCCGAGCCTACCCCCTCTCCTTTCTCTCTCTTTTCTCTCCCTGCCTGTGGCCCCAGCCGAGCCTGCCCCTGGCCCCGCCATGACCACCTGGCAGCCCCTCCCCCAGACCTGCCTGGCCTCCATGCCGAGCACGTGAGGGAGGAGAGCAAAAAGGTGGCCGAAGCCACCTTCCCCTCCCCCACGCCAACCACCTCACCCCCGTTCTTATCTACAGCCTCCCCCCTCTCTGCCTCTCCCAGATCCCCCCCAGAGGCCCTGCCTCGCCTCCCTTCTCCCTCTACACCACCATCTACCCCGACGCCGGCCACCATCATCGGACTCCTTCCTCCCCGTCGATCCGGGAGGCGCAGGCGAGCAGCAGCGTGTCGAGGAGTACTAGGAGACCCCCTGCAGCAGCCCCGTGCACGGAACCGCGAAGAGGAGGCCCCAGAACCCCTGCCCCAGCGCGAGCCCGACGGAACCCTAGCTCCGTCGGTGCGCCAGCCTCGCCGACGACCGTGACCGCCTCGAGCCGATCCATCTACACCGACGCCCTCACGGTGAGCCCACGAACCCCCTAGACCTGCTCCTGGCCCTCTTCGTTTCCTGTCGGCGCCGTGCGTTTCGTCGAGCAGCCTGCGCGCGCGCGCCGCTCGCTGGCGTATGCACGCTCGCGCTCCGCACAAACCCGATCTAGCCGCGCGGGCGCAACCCTGCAGCAACCTTCCCGCCACCGCAGCGGCAGCCGCCTCTGTGCGCACGCCCGAGAACCGCGTTCGATCCCCACCCCCGCTCTGTCGCGCGCCGGCCGTCCACAGACGCGGCAGAAAAACAGTGCACGCGTTGGCACTTTTCACTTAACCCCCTGCCCCTTTTTGCCGCTCAACCCACGATCCCCCTGACCCCACTGTCTGTGTCTCTGGGTTTTTGCAAAAAGGCTCTCGACTTTAGTTGCAATCAACCCGCAGTCCCCTCCCCTTTGTCTTGTGCGCGTGTTGGGTCCAGTCAGCCTGGCCCCACCCGTCAGCGGCAGTGGCTAGGTCTGCCTGGGTACCAAAAGACTTTCTGTTTCCCTGTTTAATTCAAATCTTTTTCAAATTAAATTAAATTCAAATTTCAATTCTGTTTTCAAATAACTTTAAAATTATAAATCCAAATTTAACATATAATATATGTTTTTGAATCAGAAAAATGTGAGGATTTCAAATATGCTATCCAAATTACCTTTTGCACATTTAAAATTTCAAGTTGATTTAAATTACAATAAAATGCCCCTGGACCTTAATTAATTAATAACTCTAGTTCTATAACTCCGAATTTGACAAATGATATGTCTAAAATGATCAGCTCGACGAGACCTTTCTGTTTATGCTATCCATGACTTAAATTGCAGCATGCATCATATAAATATATAGTATACAGCAACTATTATGACAATAAAATGTGACCAAAACTCGATAAAAATGTTATTTCTGGTATTGTACCCCTCACCCATGCCATGCTACATTATTGCCATACAACTTGTGCATCATTCATCATGGCATGATTGTTTGCTTGTCGCATTTCATTCATATGCTTGTGCACTTTATTTATGTTGGCCCTTGTTTGTTTGGTTCTTTGTCGAATAGACTCTGAGCAGGGGATATATCAAGAGAACCAGGAGCACTACCCAGATCCGTCTCTCGCTTCAACTGAGTTGCCAGGCAAGCACTACCACATGATTGCATACATACAGTACCTATTGCCTCTATCTTATTCTTGCATCATTGAGTCGCGATTGCATTAAACTGAATCCCAAGTATTGCATAGCCTTTACTTTTAAACCCCACCAAGCTTGTTCCTCCATCCCATGAGCCATTACTACATGAGTTGTTTGAGCCATGCGAGTCGTAGAACAGCATGCGTAGGGTATGTGAGAGTCTGATGGATAACGAGGTACCTAAACAACTTAACCTGAGTAGTAATGGGATAACTAATGAAAGTGGCACCGGTGATCAATATCTGCTATTTGGTTTTTCCTGCTCACTTGTGTCCCGTAGGACCCCGAGTACTTGAAACCTGTTCCTTGAATATTCGCGCTATCCACATCCGGGAGGCTTATGGGACCCCCCTGAGCCAGAGCTTGATTCCGTCTTATTTCTTGGGGCCACAAACTAGTTTGAGGTTTTGCTTACTATTCCGTACTTATGCCATGTTTACTGTTTATTAAGCTTGTGCGAGGAGCACACTGTACTGTTTAGGTAAGCGGAATGTTTTTGCGGTATCGACAAGCCCAGTCACACTTTCGGGTTCCCGGTCGTTTACAGCCATTGTCGCAAACCTTGAGTCCGTCTCGGAGTCAGCTAACCTCGTTGCGGATCTACTCAATGGGGTGGCCCCCTGAAATATTTCTGAATCCTGTGATTGCTTTGTCGTGAAGGCCTCGTTGGGTTTTGATTTGGTTTTTCCGAGGTTGATCGAGTGTGTGTTGCTATTTGTGCACCCCTGCAGGGTAAAACTTTCTGAAAGCCGTGTCCGCGGTTATGGTCGACTTGGAGCACAGTTTCTCGATCATAGACAAGCATAACTAAAGTACCGCTTTTAACTTGATTAAATAACTGACTAGTAAATAGTGCAACATTCATGGAATGGTTAATAAAACTGCCAACGGATGGGGGAATGTTCGTCCGCTTCCTCGTCGGTAAGCGAGGAGGAGGATGGATCTGGTGATATTACTGTTATAACTGTTGTCATTAATTCACGGACATCCGTCTATCTTTGGTTAGGCGGATGGTTAGCGAGTATCTATAGAACTGTTAGGGTTTATATTTTGCTGCAAATGCGTCACCCCAGGTTGTGTCCCCTTTAGAGGCATAAAGACTTGCTGAGTACCCCTAGGGTCTCACACGATAAATTATTGGTTCAGATGAACAGGTACACTCGCAGGACGGATACTGGGTGGAGGAGGCTGATGATGTGGGCAACGATCGTTCGGTGTAGAGATTCCGGGAACGGGGATCCGTGAGATCTGTGGGCGGGATGTGCTTATTTCTGGGCATCTTATGCCAATTTGCTTCTTATCCGTACTCGGATCTTGTTTGCCGCTTCCGCCTGACACTCTGATGTGTGTTGTATGAGGAGATATCCTAAAATATTATATCTATCTAGGTCATTTGAATCTTGCCGTATGGCGTTGCTATATTTCCTTTCTTTCTAGATGGTATGGCTCTGATGTACTATTGTATGGTGGCTTGCATACATACTCATTTGTGTATGTAGTTGATCCCTTCGCCTGCCGATTACGCCGCCCGTACTTGTCCCGATGAATGGAAATGGTTGGGACGGCCTAAAGGTCTACCCGTGAGTGGCTTTTGGGCCCCACCGTACTATTTCAACCATTTCCGCTCATCCAGGCTTGTATCTAGGAGCGTAATTCACCGAGGTAGTTACATGATTTACATGAATGCTATGTTTTTATTTTCTATGGAGGACTTAATCAAGAAATTAAACATGAGCTTGACACCAACTCCGGAGGCTCCTTTATGGAGTTAACTATAATTAAAGCTTGGTAACTTTTAGAACGAATTCGCCATAATAGAGAAACATGGGGATTTAATTCAGGTGGAGAAGGAGGTATATAAATTGAATATGATTGTCTCAATGCTTATAAAGAGTCCGGTAAAATGAAAGAAACTGCTAATGAACTTCAACTTGATGATGATATTATTTTGCAAATCCTTCAGTATTTTACAGAACACATTGAGGCCCCCAAGAAGGACTGGCTTCATTACTCTCCACCACCCGAGCCAGCTGTAGCAGACGATTCAATAATCATAGCTCCTATTTAACCATTGAGGGAGGTATCCCCATATATTGAACCCCTTCCTTTCCCAAGGAATGCATGGAAACATATGATGGCTCGACAGTTAGAGGATCAACGTGAAGCAGAAAATCTATTCCTCAAGAATCTAGAAGAAGAGGCACAAGTAAGGAAAACAAAAGAATAAGTGCACACGAGGCAGGGGAAACAACAAAGGAAGATATTTTATCCATGTTTGCACATTGCAACGTGATTGAGCTAGATACCAAAGCTCCACAATTCGTCGAAGGATATACAAAAGGTAAAGAAGTTGGTAACCCTATTCTCCCTTGTGCCTTTGGAGGAGCTTCCGAACATGTCCTATGTGACATCGGAAGAGTTGTTAATGTGATCCCTTTTAACTTTTATTTAAAAATTCAAAACAAACTAACACCAGCCAAAATAGAGGATACTGACATTACTATAATGCTTCCTGATAAAACACTCAGAGTCCCCATGGGAATAATTAGAGATGTTATAATTTGCCTTAAACCATATAAATACCCCATTGATTTTGTGCTTATTGATATGCCTACAGATGTTTATTGTCCCATCATTTTTGGAAGAACTTTTTTGAATACCGTAGGATCAAACATAGATTGCAAGAGACAAACTGTGTCTCTCAAGTTTGATGAAGAGAAAATGGACTTTCAATTCTCCAAATTTGACCATAATCCGGCTATTGAAGAACTAGACGATGATGAGTACGAATAATATCATTAATTTAGCCTCAGTAGTGAAGGAGACTCTCGATGATGATTTAGCAAGAGGCTTAGTCAATAATAATAATATCCTCCAGGACATAGAGAAAACTGAAATGGATGATTATCTTGACTCCACACCCGAGGTGGATGATGCGATTAATCAAAAATATGAATAACCCAAAAGAAAGGGAGATGAGGCTCCTCCCCATCCTATCCTCAAAAATTTACCAAAGGAATTAAATATAGGTTTCTTGATGAGACGAATAAATTTCCTATTATTATAAGTTCTAATCTTGCAGAAAAAGAGGAGGAGAATTTGATGAAGGTTCTTCAGATCCATCAAAATTCCCTTGGGTATTCGATGAGTGACTTGAAGGGGATTAGTCCTTTGATAGTCACCCATAGAATATTCATCGTAGAAGGATCTTAGCCGGTCGTAGACTTTTAGTGAAGATTCAAACCTCACATGAAAGAGGAGGTACGAAAATAAATAATATGTTTGTTAGATGCAAGAATCATCTTTCATGTAGAAGAGAGTGAATGGGTAAGTCCTATTCATTATGTCCCTAAGAAGGATTTACTATCGTTGAAAATGAACATAATGAGACGATACCTACAAGAACTATTCTTGGACACATGATGTGCATTGACTATAGAAAACTTAATAAAAAAACCAGGAAAGATCATTATCCTTTACCGTTTATTGACCAAACCTTAGAAAGGCTTGCTATGCATTCCCATTTTTGTTACTTAGACGACTATTCTGTTTTTTTATCAAATTGCTGTTCATCCTGATGATCAACTTGAGACTAATTTTATTTGTTCTTATGGTCTTTATGCTTATCGGCATATGCCTTTCGGTCTCTGCAATGCTCCTGCCACTTTCCAGAGATATATGACAACTATATTTTCCGATTATGTTGAAAGTATTATGAAAGTTTTCATGGATGACTTCTATGTTTATGGAACTTCCTTTAATCATTGTCTTTATAATCTTCATAATGTTTTGCAGACATGTGAAGGCACTAACTTAGTATTGAACTGGGATAAATACCATTTCATGGTTCAAGAAGGTGTAGTGATTGGTCACAAAATCTCAGGTAAGGGTATAGAAGTTGATAAATCAAAGACTGAAGCTATAGAAAGGCTTCCCCCTCCTCGAGATGTGAAAGGTATAAGGAGTTTCCTAGGCCATGCTGGATTTTATAGAAGGTTCATTAAATTTTTTTTCAAAAAATGCTAGAACTTTAACTAATCTTCTTCAAAAAGGGGTTGTCTTCAGTTTTGATGAAAAATGTCTACCCGCTTTCAACGTATTAAAACGAGCTCTCCTTGAAGGTCCCACTATAAAAGCACCTAATTGGAGGAAACCCTTTGAGCTGTTTTGTGAGTATAGTAATGAAGCTATGTGAGCAATTTGTTTCTAGTATGATGGTGATGACCTTAATATCATTCATCATGCTAGCCGTATCTTAAACAGGGCCCAAAAGATTTACCCTATGGTAGAAAAAAGAATTTTTCGCTGTGGTTTTCTTCCATGATAAATTTAGATCTAATATGAATAACTCAAAAGTGAGAGTTCATACTGATCGTATTGACTTAAAGGAAATCCTAGAAGGAATGATGTTAATACAAGGATGATCTGTTGAATTCTACTTTTGTAAGCATTTGATTTGTAGATTCTACAAAGAAAAGAGGAGATAGAATAAACATCCATGGACACTCAAGAAATTTCTCCACCTAAAGAGGTGTCATCCATTTACGTACTTGTGGGAACCACAGAGCCGAAAAGAAACTTGCAATGGATTTGGTGATTTTCTGCAACCAGCTTTGTTCAAAGGGAAAAAGAAAACGATGATCCAGAAAGGATAAGATACTCAAATGAACTCGTTCTCTCTAAATAATCCAGATATGTAAAGTCTGAACATACCTTTGTTCTGGACGATTTTCTGCTATTTCTTTTCGCATTTATTGTTTCCTTTCGTTTTTCTGAATGCACTGCCGGTCTTGTGAGGTCGGTACGGGCGGGCGGTACAACCGGCTCTGCCCATACCGCTGATCGTTAAGCAGGCGGTAGACCTCATTTCATTTTTGGCATTTCGGTATGACGGTGTAGTACGGGTGCATCCTCCCGTACGGTTGGTCGTCACCGATGCGGTATCTCATCGCCTCTTCTTTGTTCGTTGTGTTAAAAAATTAAGTCGGTAAAGTTAGTACAGACGGACGGTACAGGAGGGACCCGTCTATACTGCTTAGTCGGTTGACTAGTTACCGACAACGGGAGGCAAGTTTTCTTGGAAACAATCAGGTACGGGCGCGTCGTACGGGCGTCCGCCCATACCAGATGGTTGTTATGACTGCGATTTTTTCCTTTTTCGTTTATTTTCTTTCATATTTGGTGGATTCTTTTCTTGGCCAATCCTTTTCCTTCTAGTACGAATTTCTTCGCACCTATGACCCTTAATAAGCCTTTGTAGAGGTCTTCCCCCCTCTTATATCAACAGATCCAGTCTACCTAATACGCTACCCAGTTCAAGGCAAAGGCAAGCCTCTAAACCTCATGGATCCTTGATGGGATAGCTTTCAGACTTCCTCCATTGTATCCGATGACCATGAATCTTAAGGTTTGAGCCCTAAGAACAAGCGGTACACGTATGATTCCGATGATGAATCTAAGGATGAAGAGTACGAGACCTTCATGGAGCAAACAAAGAGGGGGTGGCAGTAGACAAACTACTTGGCCATGGTGAAGCCCAAAGATGAAGAGGAAGCCAAAAAGCCTTATGGAAAGGGCTACACGGAGTCACTGAAGTTCATCGTAGTCAACTACTCCTCGACAAGGCGTAAGAAGTCTAACCATCCTGATGCAGGAACTTACAAGGAGACCACGGAGCATACTTCAACAATAAAGAAGAGCACCATGAACGCACATATGAGCATGATGCCCCAAGAGGATTGGGGGTTCAACCTTCTGGACGTGCCCGTTCATGCACACGTTCCGGACACTAAACGCCACCTTCGTATATTGGAGAAGTTTTAGAAAGAACTCATCCACAAGGAGATTGTGCGCAAGCGCCTCTTGGATCTTGAAGGCAAGAAGGAACTCAACGACATGATGAATAAGGTCGCTAATGGGATGTTCCTCTTCGTTCGGATCCGGAGAAGTTCCCGCAACGCATATCTGCCCTAGAGGAAAAAAACAAGAGGCTTCGAGCAGCGATCTCCAGAAAGAACTCTACATACTAAAGGGAGCGCCACGATATCAAATAATCGGAAGGAATAATTTGATCCACCCGGTTTGACTCCAAGCTTGGGGATCTGTGAGAGCCTCGTAATCTATCTTACAGTTTTTAGCGTGTTTACTTTTTTTGCACGCATGTTAGACTTTAATTCCAGAATTTGCATTAGTTGTATCAACTTTGAGTTCCCTTTTTTGAAGAGAAGATTTATATCCATTGGGTTGCGAGACTTTATGATATTTGATGTTGTGTTTTATTCATGATTATTATATTAGATGATTGAACTAGGTTGAGTTTTATGATACTCGTACATCTGTCATGATTTTAGGGACTTCCATACCAATAAAAGTATTGAGTAGGCCATAAGAAGAAGAATTTTGGTAGCATATTATAATTAAGAGTTTTGAAGCCATTAAAGTAGTGAGCATGATCAAATAGCTGAACTAAAAAGAGAGAGAGAAAAGAAAGAAAGAGTAAATATATATATATATAGAGAGAGATAGGAAAGATATGAAAATAAGAAATATGAGAGAACAGCTATCAAAAGAGTCAAGTAGAAGAAAAAGAATGATTATGAATTTTCATTACTAAACTAAGTGCTCGATACCTATAAAATTAATGATTATATGATATGTTGAATCACTAGAAGCTTCTTATAGTTTCATTAATTACTTCCTATAACCCCTCCTACCCTACCCGTCTCCTCATAAGCTTTAGCGCACGTACGCCCATTGGCCCTCCGATTTACGCGCTACAGTAAATTTTCCCTCTCACTTTTCATCTCAGCCGTTGGATTGGTAACAACTTTTTTTTACTTCTCGGCTTACTGAATGAGGCCTATGATGACTAGGACTAGGCGCCTGCAGGGCCAGCAAATAGAGGCAGTGACTTTTATCTTTTGAGTAGCCTTTCTTCCCCGTCCTCGTCTGGTAAGGTGAAAATCTAGATCGAGGAAACCACTCCCCAATCCCGTCGCCTCCTCTCATCCCCAATCCATGTCTCCTCTCCTTATCCACAATCCATCGGGCTGCCTTCCTTCTCCCCCAATCTTCCATGATGGCTTCTCTCCTCTTTACAGCACCACGCGAGGCAGCTAAGTGCCAGCGTCGGCGCAGATGCGGCAGTTTGGGGGTGGGAGGCGGCGGGGCAATGACGACATAGGAGAAGTGGCTAGGCAACGGAAGTACAACGGCTTAGGATGTGGCTAGCCGGGACGAGCGGCAGGATGATTGTAACACCCTCGGATCGGCCATATGCAAGTTTTAGTGATTCCCGCCAAACCCGCATAGGAACGATTCATAGATACCACCAGATACTTTCGTGCGGGTGGAAAACGAAGTAATACCATTACACATTAGTCCAGGATGGAACCCACAGAACAAATATATACAACAACGAATCGGAGAGTCAAGAATACATATATACAGTACAAAGATCCAAATCACCTCGAAAATGATACAACATTCGAGTACGGAGAAGATGCAAATGGGGCTAAGAGCCCTAAAGAATAACCAATGGAGTCCATAACCCTTCCCAGGCCAAGCCGGAAGGGTAACCCTGCTAAAAATGTCGATCTCAAACCTGCTAAACAAAAGGGGTGCTAGCAAAGGGCAAAGGAAAAAAGAGAGCGGTCAGTACTGAGGCCAGTACATGGCGAGGCTTAGAATTCGGTGGCTCTCACCTACATAGGTATGGTGGACTGAAGCGACATCTATAGAGACTCGATACAACTGTCGACTATCAGAGAGAGATAAGAAATACCTATTCAGAACCAACCTGATACTACCACCAATCATATCCATCCTGGTATTTCCCCCTCGAGACCAAACGAGAATGTCATGCCGAGAAAACTCACACAGTTGGCAGTTTTATTCATTCTTTTCATGGTGATTATCCAACTTACTAGTCATATCAGATACAAGTCATATTATAACAGTAAACTTTAGTTGTAGTTGTCTATGATCGAGAATTGTGCTCCAAGTCATTCATAACCGTGGACACGGCTTTTCAAAAAGATTTAACCCTGCAGGGGTGCACCAAAGTTTCCACACACAATTTGATCCTTGTTGCCAGATCAATTAACATACTTCCATAGGTATGTCGGCGGGGCCTAGGACACAACACTTTTCCTGACCCAAAGCAAGTACATAGGGGCCAGAAGAAAGAGCTACCCATACGAGGTATAGATAATCCTCCTCGTATGGACCCTGAGGTTACGTGGACTTGCACGGGAGCAGAGGTCATAGACAAAATATTCCCGTGACAGAGTGCCGCACCTACGCAACAGTAATAAACGCTCATCGAACAACAGGTAATATACATATCATACATGGCATAAGTACAGTAGTAACGCATAAAGCCCGAACTAGTGTTGTGGCCCCCAGAATAGTACTTTGAAATCAGGCACTAAGCTGATAGGGGCGTCCAAACACCCCACATGTGGTTAGCGCGCTCGTCTCGGAACATGTGTCAAGAACTCAGGTCCTAGATGGACACAGGGGGTGGGATAATAACCAGATCTCAACTATGCCTCTGCATTATTTATCTACTTTCAATATTAATTATTAAACTGTAATTAAAGCCATGATCATCTCCACCATTTAGAATATATCAACCCCCAACGTCAGTGACACTTAACGACACGAAGCAGCACCTGAGCAAGTGACTACGACTCGCTAGGCTAACTGTCTACCCAAACAACATGCAATAGGAGGTGTCCAAGGCAATATAGGGCTGCAAGGGATATCACGGGTACGAAAAGTAAAGCATCGCAATACACATAGCAATAGATCAACAGAAGAAAATAAAGACTATAAAAGTTAGATAGGTAGAAAGGGGGAGAATGCTCGCCTGAAAACACTGCCAAAAGTTCATTCGAATATCGGATCGACACTTGCATCAACTCATCGGCCTAATCCGTGAAGAAGCAAAGCACTAGAAGAAACAACAGATGCACTATTTAATACTACATCAAAAGATCGGGAATGCTGCATATATGATGTATGTCATCGCAAAGGTGCGATGCAATTAGGAAATATTAAGCAGAACCGGGACCCCGACAATTAGTTATTAGGTTCGTGTTGTTTAGATACCCCCTAATTTAAATATTATATTATCAAGGCAAAATATGGCATCGGTTCGCTACACAAATTTAAATGAAACCAATATAAGACTAGTATATCCCGCATATGGTATCCATATTTAATTATAGATGAATTTCTATTTTACCCAATACCGTAAGATATGTATGCGGGTATAAATGATTTGATGTGACAAGATACATTGTATTTATATAAAATAAGGGTAGGTTTAGGTCTCACGGTCCCGATCGGGAGGAACAGAAAGACGTTTCTTGAATTGTTGTTGGTGTGGCGAAAGTAGACGATGTTAAGTAAGAAGTCGAATAGCCGAAGTGGTCGAAGTAGCAGACATCGAGAAGAAGACCTTGGCGAAGGTGACAACATCGACCATCGGTTTTCGATTGGCTAACAAAGCAAAGATCTTGATGCAACGTCGGTTAGAAAAACAGATACCAAAACTCTTAGAAGCATTCTATCGAACACCTACTAGGCAAGAGGATCAGAGATGGAGATATGCCGAATTTGTGGGCTGCCGACAGGATCTGAAACGAAGGAAGATGCAAAAAAATGATGTCTACATGAGCAGACTTGGTGAGAAACAAAGGCAAGAGTTGCTGAACTGGGGCTGACATCTACACCCATAACGAAAAGAAATAGATGGGCGATTGGACTGATGTTGACGAAAGTAGGTGGCATACGCACGAGAAACAGTGGAGGGATTGAGGCTTGATCTTCCGCCGGAAATAAAAGGATAAACTCTCCTTAGGGAGCCGCACACTGATCAAAGGGAGCATGGGATTGGTCGGTGTCGTCGGCGAGACACGACCTCACACGGGGCCAAGACGGACAGGCGCAACATACTAGAGTGGACAAAAGAAAAAATCTCACCAACTGATGGGATTTGCGGTGATGTGCCATCGGGAGCAGGTGCCGTGTGTGGTGGAGCTACTCTGCATGCGCAGATCGAGAAGGCCATGGAGTGTGCGGCATGGGATCTTGTGGTTCTTGGGATGCATCGATCGATTGGATGTCCAGCTAGCTAGATGAATATTGCACGTGCATGGATTAGACAAGGAAGGAACAAATACGATGAAAACTGGACAAAATTTTGTGGAAGTAGCGGTGGAGAATTTGAGATCTAGATTTGGGCAGATTCAGAGGTTAGGGTTTGGAGAGGAATAAGAAGAGCAATAGAGTATGAGCCTGTTCGGCAACTCACCGCTGTGAAAATTGCATTACTCCGCTCCGCTCTCAGCATGTAGCGCTCTCTCGATCGAGTGAGTGAGCGATGGCCGTTCGGTCCGCTCCGCTCCACCCAGCCCATTTCAGTCAGATGCACCACATTCAGGCAGTAGCGTGCAGGTCCATACTTCCGAGAGATGTACGATGATGGCCTTTTAGCCCATTAGTGCTACCTCTGCCTGGGCTGTATATTAGAACCAATCGGGATGCACGAACATAATCTCACCGTGCATGTCGGGACATGGACCAGGGGTATGATGACTCCTTGTTGACGTGGAGCACTTCGTCGGGAAACCCCAAGAGCAAGGTGTGAAGCAGCACAACAGCAAGTCTTTCCTCAGTAAGAAACCAAGGTTATTGAACCAGTAGGAGGAAGGAAACGTCTCAAAGGTATTGCAAGCAACGTGGAAACCTGCACTACACAAACTAAAGACTTTGCCCCAACAAACAGTTAGGTTGTCAATCTCACCGGTTTCTATAACAAAGGATTAAATTTATGGTGTGGAAGGTGATGATGGTTTGCAGCAAGTAAACAGTAACAGTGGAAGATGTATCAATGGTAAAGATTGGACCGGGGTCCATAGTTCACTAGAGGTCCTCTCCTTAGATAAACAACATGGCATGAAGGGTAAACAAATTACAGAAGGGCAATTGACAAGAACTAAGCAAGACATAACAATGCAAACCTAGAAAAAAAGATCCTATGAGATTCGATTGGGCAATACAACAATATACATAGACCGCCATCCAACTGGATCTATGACTAGAAGTCCACCTTCAGGTTATCATCCGAATCCCCTCCAGTATTAAGTTGCAAGCAACAGACAACTGCTTTAAGCAAAGTGTGTAAGATAAACAATCCGCTTGTTCCATGAACAAGAGACCGTTGTTTTCTCCCTAGTGGCAACAACACATCTACAACCGAAGAGATTTCTGTCACTTCCCTTGTAAACTAGAGGCTTGAATCCACTATCGAGCATAAATACCCCCTCTTGGAGTCAGTAGCAACTACTTGGCCAAGATAGCTACTAACAACGGAGAGAATGCAAGATCACAAACAACACACACATGATAGAATCATAAGACAAAACCATTTAATCAATCTGACATAGTAATCTCAATATCCATCGGATCCCCGTAAACACAACATGCATGCTTACAAATAGATTAGATCTTGATCATGAACGGAGCTCACAAGATCTATACATGAAAGCACAAAGGAGGAGATACAACCATCTAGCTACTACATGGACCCGTAGTCCAAGGTGGAACTACTCACGCTTCATACCGGAGGCTGGCATGATGAATAAGAAGGCCTCCGGGATGATCTCCCTTCCGACAGGGTGCCGAGAAGAACTTCAGATCCCCCTCTATCTAGGGACGATAGTGGCGGCGGCTACAGACAGTTTCGTGGAGTTTTAATCGGGTGCCTAGGGTTTCTGCATCGGGGGCTTCTTATAGGCGAAGGGGCGAGCCAGGGGGCCACCAGGGCGGCTGCACCCCCCTAGGCGCAGGTTGGGCCCACCTGCGCATCCAGGGGGTGTGGCCCCCTAGTGAGCCTTCTCCATCTTGTCTTCTGGCTTCGTGTTGCCCATGGTAAAATATTGACTTTGGATTTTTTCCCGTCCATGTTAGGGGTCCCAACCTTTAATAAGGTAGAGTCCCTTGTGTTTACAATGCTAGTCCCTAGATCAATAGCTAGCATCCACAGTTAAGATGTAATATCAAGAAACAAAGGTCATAATACAACTTTATAACCAGAAATAACATAATTTTATTACATCTTACATAGCTCATTTGGCTATTACATTACATTGCAGCAGAATATCCATAAGCATGGGGTCCTTTATCTTCAAAGTGCCACAGGCAGACATGTTGGTTGTAGACTTTGTAATCCTAATCATCAAACTTTACTAACATCAATCAAACCTGCAACATACAAGATACTATGGTAGTATAGTGGAGTCTATCATCTATATGCATTTAGCTAAGTGGAGTTGAGGCTTGCATTGCTCAAAATAGATTTTCCTTATCATTTTGAAAACACTAAGTTTTTGCTTGACAAAAATATTTTTTCTCAATCAAAGATTGAAGATCCTTTAACCCTTGTTCAAACGACAAGTTTTTAACTTAGAAATTTGAATGATGAGATTCTTGATTGCTTCCATGTCTTGATGCTCAAATTGTCCTTTACCAGGGACATGACTAAGTACTTAGATTTTACACTCTGCAGAGGTGGTGCACTTTCCCCACAAGACTTGGTTTCCCAAGACAAGATCTTTCAGAAGCCTTCCCTTAGACTAAAATGGACGCGTTCCAACCTATCAAACTCTACCACCCACTGTCCATATGGCTAAGTTCTTGCAACCTATATGATCCAGGCAGAGCCCATAATGCCAAGTGGCTGCACTTGAAGCTTCTCAACATTTCACATCTCAAATCTCTTTGTTCCTGGGTGGCCATCCACAAGTGAGATACACAAGGTTAATGTAACACCCTCAGAATCGGACCTATGCAAGTTTTAGCGAAAACCCGCCAAACCCGCATAGAAACGATTCAAAGGTGCCCACCAGGCACTTTCGTGCGGGTGGAAAACGAAGTAATAACATTACACAACAGTCCTCGATGGGACCCACAGAACAGATATATACAACAGCGACTCAAAGAGTCAAGAATACAGATATTATATACAAAGATCCAAATCACCTGGAAAATGATAGAGCGTCCGACTACGGACAAGATGCAAATGGGGCTAAGAGCCCTGAAGAATAACCAATGGCGTCCATAACCCTGCCCAGGCCAAGCCGGAAGGGTAACCCTGCTAACGACGTCGATCTCAAACCTGCTTAACAAAAGGGGTGCCGACGAAGGGCAAAGGAAAAGAAAGGAGCGTCAGTACTGAGGCCAGTACACGGCGAGACTAGAATTCAGCGGTCCTCGCCTACATAGGTATGGTGGACTGAAGCGGCAGCGGCAGCATGCACTAGACAACCTATAGAGACTCGCTACAACCGTCGGTTATCAGAGAGGGATAAGAATGACCTATCCGGATCCAACCTGAAGCTAACACCAAACAAACCCATCCTGGTGTTTCCCCCTCGAGACCAAACGAGGAAGTCAACCGAGGGACTCACACAGTTGGCAGTTTTATTTATTCAGTTATCGTTGCAGCAATTACTGATCAGATTTGGATAATCATCCTGATAAAATAAGCAGTGGGCACTTTTAGTTAATCATTCCGTTGTAGTTGCCACAATTACTAATCAGATACAATTAGCATGAGATAACCCAAAAACCCAGCAGTTGTTGATACTTTCATTTAGCCATTCCGTTGTAGTTGCAATACTTACTAGTCAGGTACAATGGTCGCAAACGACAATCCAAACAAGCAACTGTGGGCAGTATTATTTAGCCATTCCATTATAGTGAAGCTGATTACTAGTCATTATAAAGTCAAATTTATAGCGATAAACTTTAGTTATGCTTGTCTATGGTCGAGATACTGTGCTCCAAGTCGTCCATAACCGCGGACACGGCTTTCAGAAAGTTTTACCCGGCCGGGGTGCACCAATAGCAACACACACTCGATCAACCTCGGAAAAACCAAATCAAAACCCAACGAGGCCTTCACGACAAAGCAATCACAAGATTCAGAAATATTTCAGGGGGCCACCCCTTAAAGTAGACCCGCAACAAAGTTAGCTGACTTCGAGACGGCCTCAAGGTTTGTGGGGCCGGCTGTAAACGACTGGGAACCCGAAAGTGTGACTGGGCATGTCGATACCGCGAAAACGGGTCACAAATCCTAAACAGTACAGTGTGCTCCTCGCACAATCGTAAATACAGAAGTAGCATGGCATAAGTACAGGATAGTAAATAAAACCTCAAACTAGTTTGTGGCCCCAAGAAATAAGACTGAATCAAGCTCTGGCTCGGGGGGGGGGGGTCCCATATACCTCCCGGATGTGGATAGAGCGATAAATCAAGGAACATGTATCAAGTACTCGGGGTCCTACGGGACACAAGTGGGCGTTCGGAAACCAAATATTATCTATCACCCACCGATGCCTCTGCTTACTTCAATTTTAGTTGTTAAACAGGAATTAAAGTGAACGATAAGTAAAGCTATGATCATCTCCAACATCAAACATGCGGCAAGGCTCCAGCAACTGTGGCAATTGACGACACGCAACAGCACTAGAGCAAGCGACTACGACGTGCAAGCCCAACTATCTACCAAACAACAGGTAATAGGGTGTGTCCGAGGCAATATAGGGCTGCAAGGGATATCACGGGTACGGAAACGAGAGCATCGCGACACAGATAGCAATAGATCAACAGGAGGGAATAAATACTAGAAAAGTAAGATAGGTAGAAAGGGGAGATGCTCGCCTGAAAACATTGTCGAAGGTTCAACCGAAGATCGGGTCGACACTCGCATCAACTCAACGGCCTTATCCGCGAAGAACCAAAACACTAGAATAAACACCGGATGCAATATTTAATACAACGGCAGAAGATCGGCATGATGCATGTATGATGTATGACATGGCAAAGGTGCGATGCAATTAGGTCATATTAAGTGGAACCGGGGTCCCGACAATTACTTAGGTGTTTCATGTTATTTAGAACCCCGCAATTTAAATGTTGTTTTAACATGGGAAAATAAGTTACCGGTTCGCTACACAAATTTAAATGAGGCCAATATAAGACTAGATTTGCCCGCATATGGGCCCCATATTTAATTATTAGGTGAATCGGCATAAGGCCCCCAAACCACACAAATATGCATGCGAGATGAACAATTAATATGCAACAAGTTTTATGTTTAGCCTTTATAAAAATAGGGGTTCGGGTAAGGGTCACACATTTAGGGTTCGGCAGATCTTGGTGTTCCGGGGTTCGGGGTCGGTCTCAGGGTTCGGGGTTCGACGGGTTCGGTGCCGACGGGTCGTTCTCGGATATCAGAGGTAGGTCTTGTCGCATCCGTGGTGGTCGGCCATGATTACGGTCTGGTCGTCTCACGGCAGAGATCTTGGGGTTCGAGGGGTCCGCGGAATCGGAACGGTCTTCATATTCCATGAGGGAGATCATGGCGTCGGTGTGGTCGATCTTGTCGGCTCCACGGTTTCGGTCTTCGGGATCCAGGAAGGAGGCCTTCGGATCCTCGGGTCCGTGACGGAGTACTTGGCGTCCTTGAAGGCGTCCTTGGTGCTCCGTGTCGAAGGCCCACGGGGACAGGGTCTCGGCGAACTTGGCGTGTCGAGGCGGGGTTTTCGGGTTCATGACGGTGCACTCGGTGTTCCGGGAAGGCGATCTTGATTCGGGGTTCCGATGACGTTCGGGCTTGGCGCGATCGGCCTTCGATCCGTGATCGGTCTTCGGGTGGTAGCATACTATCTTCCCACGGTCACCATATTGCATCTTCACCTCACCAACGCAAGTCCAGGGAGCCGAAGGAATCGCCCCAGGAACGCATCAGCTGGGCAGAACCCGCGACATGGCCACACGCGCTTGGGGTCGGAGCAGAGGCCGGCGGTGCCGTGAGGCGCCCTGGTTGCAGACGTCGGTGAGCGCGAGCTCACGCGCGCGGGGCGCGAGACAGGGGCGGACGGGGACCGCACCCAGGGGTTCGGTGACAGGGCGATGTTGACACGGCTGGGAGCGGCTTCTATCGGGGCCGGGCAGAGGGGACCACGTGACGGCTCGGAGGCGAGGCCATGGCCAGGCGGCGTGCGCCGGCGCCGGAGCAGAGGTGGGCGACGCGGTGGGGGAAGGGGCTGCGGGGCAGAGGGCGCGCACGGTGGAGATGGGGCGAGGCGGGTCGCTGGTGGAGAGCCTGCGGCGGCGACGGAGAAGGGACGCGGACCGGCGGCGAGGGAGGGGCGCCCGGCGGAGGAGGAGGTCGACGGGGACACGACAGAGGCGGGGAGGAGGGTCGGTGAGGATGTGGTAGAGGCGGCGTGCTCGGGGGAGACGGCGGACGCGGGCTGGAGCCGGGAGGAGGCGAGGTCGCGGGCGGCCTGCGAGGCTCTTGGCGGCGGCGGATGCGGGACTTGGAGGCGGCGGGGAAGCGGCGGTTGCTGGAGGCGAGGGTGGGGAAGCGGGGAGGAAGGCGACGGCGAGGGGAGGCCGGGAGGGCGCTGCCGGCGGCGGGCGAGGCGCCGCGGGGAGGTACCAGGCGGCGGGGTGGTCGCCGGCGAGGTGGGGTCGGGCGCGCGCAGGAGAGAGAGAGAGGGTGGAGCGGGAGGAAGAGGACGGGGGGAGGGGCGCGGGTGCGGCAGGTGGCCAGGGGGTGGGCCAGGGCGACTGGGTGTGGGGCAGGGGGAGTGCTGGCGCGTGTGTGCGTGTGTGGCTGGCGTGCGTTGGGTGTGTTGGGTGTGGGGTGTGTGTGGTGGGGCAGGGTTGAGAGGGAGGTGAGTTGGCTGTGTGGGATAGGCTAGGGGGGAAGGGTGAGGTGAGGTGGCGTCTCGTGATAGGAGGGGGTGAGGTGGAGGGGGTGTGTGGGTAGATAGGTTGGTAGCTATAGGATTTAGAGGGGGCTGATAAGGTGGACCGTTTGTATTTTCTGGGGTGGTCGTTCGGGTCATTCGGCCCGTTCGACTGCCCTACTAAAATAATATAATTTTTATTTGTTTTAAATGCACCGTTATCAAACCGATAGCGGACAAATAAAATAATCCGGAGACCCGGGGTTTGAATTTGAAAGCAAGATGGGGCGTTTTAGAAAACAAAACCGGCTTTGCGAAAATAGTTTTAGACAAACAATGCATGATGATGACGATGCAATGCACAAAAACAACGCGATTTTCTAGTAGTGGTTTTTGCGGGATGCCACAGTTAACCATAGACATGGGCCTTGTGAACCACTCAACCAAAAACCACCAAGCAATTACCATTCCACCCAGGTGATTCATTAACTTAGTTGTTTTATTAAACAAAAACACAAGTCCTCAGACTTAGAAATTTTCCATAGTGTGAATATATTTCCACCCTTGTTTTCTATTAGCTAAGCTAAGCATGATAGTAGTAGGCATCTTGACTTAGGAATTTCTACTAAGGTTTCATCTACTAGGATTTCCTATAGCAAGGTTTATACTTAGCAAAATTCCATGCAAGTTTTACTTAGAGAAAATCACTAATGCATAGTGAAAGTAATGGGACAAAAAGTATGAAGCATCACTTGCCTTTTTGGTAGAGGGTATAGGTTCACTCCTTGTCCTTGCAACAATCACACTCTTCAAGTCCCTACAATTCAATCAAGCAAGGCACAAACTCAATCTACCAATCAAGCAAAACAACACATAAAATCATAGAACTAAGATAATGCATGCAAGCATGCCAAGCTTTGTTTTATTTGAAAAAGTGGTTCCTGATGGGTCATAAACATTTGAAAACACCTATTGGTCATTTTATAAAGTGGCAAAGTCATTTGCAAAAGACTTCACTTCATAAACCATTTTCAAAACAAGGTATCATTTTATGTGGTGTAGAAATATTTTTACTAAGGCATTAATCTATAGGGTTCACCAAATATGTTTTCAAACCATAAAACTTTGTGTTTAGGGTCAGAGAGTTTAAAACAAAACATTTCCCAAAAGTTTTCTTCCAAAACCATTTTTAATAAATAAACTATATTTTTATTTGTCTAGAAATGGTTTTAAATCAAAGAATCATTCTTTTGTTTCAAAAAATACATTTTTGAATCCACAAAGTGTTTCCTATGGTCAGTATGTTCAAAGCAATCCAATTGCAAAAGATTTTATCCCCAAATTCATTTTTAAACAATTTTCACATCTTTAACAAGCATACAAATGTTTCTGCAAAAACAACCATTTTTCCAGAAGCTTTTTACTAAACAAATGGCATTGTTGGATAGGGCTTGTTCCACTGATTCCATTGATATAAAATTTGTAATTTTTGGACGTGTGGATCAAAAGTTGTGCAATTTACAAAATTGGAAATCTAATAGATCAATTATGTTCTAATTCAACTAAACAGAGACACGTGGTGCATTCCTATTGGTCAAAAACGTTTCGTGCGGATCGACAGACACAGACCGCAGGATTAAAAGTGATATGTGCGACTCTGATCATCGCATACCCCTTCGACCTAATCTAATCACAGCCGCTAGATGACGATCCAACGACGCATAGCCGCTTGACCAGTAACTGGCGGCGCTGCGCGGTGGCGACTGGCGGCGCGGATCTGTCCGAGGCGGTCCGGCCGTTCTAGGAAGAGAGAGAAGAGGAGGAGAGGCTCACCGTGATCGCAAGGACGTGGGGAAGATCGACGTGTTGGTTGCAAACGAAGGGGCGCTCGCAGGTGCTGGCGATTGCTCGTCGGAGTTGCTGTGGGCAGCGGGTGCCTCTGGAGGTCGTCGAGGGCGAGGCTGCGATTCATGCCGAAGCAAAATAAGTACATGGTTAAACGCGGGAGGGTGTGGTGTACATGCGAGCATGCTCGAGAAGGCTCGGGGTGGTCTAGCTTACCAGGGGGAGGTCGTCGGAGAAGAACCAGACGATGGCGGCGGCGGTTGTTGTCGTTGCCGACGTTTTGGTGTGCCCGCGGGTGAATGGAAAGCGCCAAGGCTAGGAGAGTATGTGAGTGTGGTCAAGGAGGCGAGGGGTGGCAGGACATGGCCGGAATCGAGGGAAGAGTTCGTCGGTGGCAGTGAGGTTCGGAGAGGAATCAGGGCGGCCTGGGGGCGTGCTAATGTGGGGTGACAGAGGGGAAATGGAGGGGAGACGCTGGCGTTTAAATGTGCATGGTCACTGAGAGTAATGGTGGCCGCGTTAAGGCGAATTGACGCCGATGAATTCCGCCAGAAACGGTCGAGGAGGGAGGCGCTGTCACCGCGGGTGAGGACGATGAACAGGAGGGGTGGGGTCGGCTGGTCAGCGAGAGAGGAAGTGAGGGGGAGGGTCCACTTGTCATCGTCTGTATGGGTGCGTGATCGAGTGAACAACGTTTCGCTGAGGGAAAGAAAGGTGGGCTGCGAGTTGGGCCTTGCTGGGCTGCTGGTTGGGTTGAGTCCTTCGCATGTTTTTTTTTGTTCTGAAATCTTTTCCTTTTTCAATTCTATTTTCTGTTTTGGAAATTCAAACAACAATTCAAACATTCAAACAATTCAAACATTCACCACACTTTGCAATTGAATTTGGTTCTGTTTAACAACATAAACCAAAATCCAAAATAAAATAATATTTTTATTTTAGAGTCCATTTATAATTAAATAAAATGGACACTAGTTAATAAATCAAATGGGTTTTAATTTATTTAAAAACTCCATTTGAAATCTAAATATTGTCCAAAACCAAATCAGTAGGTTTTATTTGAAAATTTAAGATACTTGGAAAACTTGTTTTAAAATAAAATAACATTTTATTTTAGGGTCCATTAATAAGTAAATAAAATGGGCCTTATTTATTAAATCAAATAGGATTGGTTTTATTTAAATCTTTATTTTGAAATCTAAAATAAACCAAAAACACTTCAGTAGGTTTTAATTGAGAATATAAAATACTTGGAAAACTTATTTTTTAAAATAAATAAATAAGTTTTAGTGTTTTATTTAAAATGGGAAAAGCCTTTGCTTAAATAAAATTGGATATTTAATAAATCCCCATTATTTTGTTTAAATAAACTTTTACTATTTTTATCAAAACAAAATGTTTTATTTCAAAAGCTGGACCAAGGTTTATTTTGGCTCCATAAAATAATCCTTATTTATAAATCTACCCTTTCTTTTGAAAATCAAATATTTTATTTAAAGATCCAGAAATAGTAATTCTACTTATTCAAAATACTTTCTTTATTAATTGTTTAACTTTTCAAATCCCTTTAGGATTTATTTGATCCAAATAGGTTTTGAAAGTTCCCAATTGGAATCAAAAAGTTTCTTCTCATCCTAAAAATCAACAAAGTTTTATTTTATTCATTTATTTTTCACATTACAAGATTTGGAAAATCTTGGGATGTGACAGTCCAATTCCGAGAATATTGATTTTCTGCCTTTCTAGAACCAAAAACAGAAGAAAACAGGCAACTGGAACTGTGGCAACTTGTTAATAGGTTAGTTTCAGAAAACATATAAAAACACCTCAAAGTGTTGACAAAGCAAAGCAAAGTAGATACTAAACAAGCATGGAACATAAAAAATTATAGATACGTTTCCAACGTATCAAGCATCCCCAAGCTTAACTCCTGCTCGTCCTCGAGTAGGTAAGTGATAAAAGAATAATTTTTTAGGTGACATGCACCATCAAAACCAAGATCAAACCATTTGCAAACATTGAAGGCTGGGATCAAAGAACTCTACACATGTGCATGAAAGATGGAGTTATAACAATAAGACAAAGTAACTATGCATGCAGCATGAAATCCTACAAACAAAGATCATGAATAATATGCATTGAAAAATGTTTGTTTATTTCACATACAGAGAATATGGCATAGTGGCAATCAACTTGTCCCTCATAGAGTAGCAAATAGATGCATAGGACACCTTCAAAGTTCATAAGAGTGACTAGAAATAGATAGCACAAGAACAAGAAATATCACAATATGCATCAATCCATAAGGTTTGGGACACTTCACATAGAACTAATAATGGAAACTATGCTATCTTAATGGTGCCTAAAGGTAGAAGGTGGAGACTCAACATAATAGTGGAAGAAAGGCCCTTCATACAGGGAAGCAGGGATTTCAAGTTTCAAAAAGAGCTTCCAAAAATTATACTACTTGTTAGCTTTCAGCCCTCATTACCCCTATCATAAGCATCTTGAAGTGATTAAGGTTACAGTGAACAAACTATGGAGTATGTTCTTAACAAAGTATAAGTTGGCAATCTCATGTCCCTTGAATACGAGGGGCACACCTCATGCTACTCAACTTCAGTCACCTGTAAGTTCTTGTCATAGTAAGTACATGCGTATCATAGAGAACCGCCAATGGGGTACCCCTTGCACATGGTACAGGAGCTATCCCATAACCAAAATGACAAGGCAAGCAGACAATGAGCATCTCAGCGATCTTTTTATTTACTATGTGCATAGCTTTTATCGAGGATGCTTCACAGAATGCTCATTATGGTCATGCTGCAAGTTTCCACCATGATTAGGCATGGCTTAGGCTAGCGGCCCAGGCGTTTCTCTAACACAAAATACATAATTCCATGGACTTACAAGCTCCCTCTTTATTTCCCACCGGTGACATCCATAGACAAAAGAGCATGATATCAACTGTCTACAAAGTACACATGCAATGTTGAAAACGTTTCCCATGACAACATGGTTCTGCTAATTCCAGCATATAAGTGCAATCATATACAACTTAGATGACACAATGGTTCAAGTTTATTAGGGGCAAAGAATATAAAGTGTGCCACAAAGTTCTTGAGGACTTTAATCACTAAGTTTTCACATAACAAAATACTTTTAATTGGAAGATAGCTGAAAACAAGAATATACTTGGAATGGTGTAACACACCATGCATAGGAGTTTATAGTGGACACTTTGGAATAAGTTGGTTTCTTGGGAGTTGGAAGTATGAGTAGAGCTTACTCATACAAGTGGAGGCTAGCAAAAGACTGGGAGCAACCAACTAAGAGAGCAATAATGGCCATAATCATGCAGAGCAACAAAATATTACTAATCAAAGCATAGAGTGGTACTACAAGTCAAGGTCTAAATGATCATAGATGCTATGGTGACTTGTTCATAGTCATAGCATGGTGTGATCATGTGCCAAGACAACCCAAACAAATCATCAAAGGAGAATACCACAATACTATGCTTTTGTATGCTAAAACAACGCATGATTTTTTCAAGGAACACTAAGCAATCCCAATTGTTTGGACAACAATAATCACTAAGCATAAGGTCAAAACAACGCCTAGCATGTCATGCTAAAGTCTAAGTCACAGTCAATGCAAGCTCCTCTTGCACTTCCAAGCAAGAACTTTCTACTCCTTTCCAACACCAATCAACGTATTTGAAACAACACAGCGAGAACGGGGGTCCAAAATACTTTATTCAAGCAAAATATAAAAACTAAGCAAATCAAACGAAAACTAAGACACTCCAAGAACAACACGACAGTGCATGAAATAATAAAAACAAAGTGTCTAGAAAGACCTGAGCTTTTTATTGATGAAGAAAGGGGATGCCTTGGGCATCCCCAAGCTTTGACGCTTGTACCTCTTGGATATTTCTTGGGGTGACACCGGGGTGGCATCCCCAAGCTTGAGCTTTTGTCCATTCTTCATCTCATTACATCATTCTCTCTCTACACCTGAAATTTTTTCCTTCATACAAAACTAATCTTCATTAGCAACATTAGTGTATTCAAAAGATAATAGACCTTTGGTTTTAGCTTTGGAATAGCAAAACTTTTCACTAAAAACACAAGATACTGTAGCAACTCCTTCAAAAATCTCAATTCCTCAAAAGATAACTCGAAAAGGAATCAATAAGAAGCAAATGCAAATAATTGCAGAAATCTGTCAAAACAGACCAGCAGGTAGAAACCGATTTTTTAGAAAATCTTCTGGTGCTCAAATAAAAAAGTGTTGAACTAACGAAAGTTATCTAACATACTGGGGATTTATTCGTAAATTTTCAGCTCAATCCGACTTATAGAGACTCCTCATGAATTTTTATGGTGGAGGACAGAAATCTGTTTCAGGACAACAACTCCCCAAATCTTACTTCCCTCTCATTAGAGGTCATTCTTGGCACAAAAAGCAAACAAAAAGGATAATGAGAGGTCATTACTGAAGTAATAACTTACAAGACTCAAGGAAACTCTTGGGTTATCTCCCAACAAGTACTTTTCTTTAATGCCTTTAAGTTAGGCACAAGAAGCAAGATATCAAGTATTTTTAAATGAGGAAGCATTAACATCAAACCTTGCTTTCAAAGGAGGAGAAAAAAGCAACTTATCTCTCCTCATAGGTAAGTGTTCAATACCTTTCTTGAACGGGAATTGATATTTAATGGTGCCTTCTTTCATATCAATGATGACACCAACAGTTATAAGAAAGGGTCTTCCCAAAGAAATAGGACAAGAAGCATTGTATTCAACATCCAAAACATGGAAATTAACAGGGACATAAGAATTGTTAACCATAATGAGAACATCATTAATACTTCCCATGAGTTTCTTCTTAGCATTATCATCAAGTGGGACATCCAAATAACAATCTTCCAAAGGTGGCAAATCAAGCATTTCATAAATCTTCCTAGGCATAATTGAGACAGTAGAACCAAGGTCACATGAAGCTTTGAGATCAAAGTCATTCACTTGCATATTAATAATGGGTTCCCAACTATCTTCTACTTTCCTAGGAATAGAAGCTTTGTGTTTTAACTTCTCTTCCTTAATCTTAACAAGAGCATCTATAATGTGTTTGGTGAAAGCAACATGCATATCACTAGCATCAGGACTTCTAGCAAGATTTTGTAGGAACAGAATCACTTCAGAAATATTGCAACCATCTATATCAAAATCAAACTTAGAATCACTAGTAGTAGACTCATTAGGCTTAGGCATTGTAGGAGGAGGAATAGGGACTTCTTGTGGTTTAGTGGTATCCATTCTAGTGATGGTGCACACACTATTGTTTCTATCAATTTCAGCTTCCCTTTCCCACTTAGCATGAAGTTGGGCTAATAGTTGAACATTTTCATCAATAGTAACTTGTATGGCATGAGTAGTAGCAAAGGTACTTTTCATGGTTTCAGGTTTAGTAGCCATTTTATTAATCAAGGAGGACTGTGCTTCAGACAAAGAGGAAATATTTTTCTCAATAGTTAAAAGTTTTTCCTCCAAAGTCTTGTTGAAAGCGGTTTGTTTACTAATAAAGTCTTTGAGCATAACTTCAAGTTTAGAGGGGGCACTTCTAGCATTGTTGTAGGAGTTTCCATAGGAATTGCCATTATTAGGAGGATAAGGCCTATAGTCGTTGTTGCTACCAAAATTATTCCTATAGGCATTATTGTTGAAATTGTTGTTTCTAATGAAGTTCACATCAACTTTCTCTTCTTGAGCAACCAAAGAGGCTAAGGGAACATTATTTGGGTCTAAAGGAGCTTTCCCATTAACTAGCATAGCCATAATAAGATCAATCTTATCACTCAAACAGGAGGTTTCTTCAACATAATTTACCTTCTTACCATGTGGATCTCTCTCAGTGTTCCATTTAGAGTAATTAACCATCATATTATCAAGGAGTTTTGTTGCAGCACCCAAAGTGATTCCCATAAAGGTACCTCCAGCAGCTGAATCCAACATGTTTCTTAAAGAGAAGTTCAAACCTGCAAAAAAAGTCTGGATAATCATCCAAGCAGTGAGTCCATGAGTGGGACAATTCTTAACCAAAGATTTCATTCTTTTCCAAGCTTGAGAAACATGTTCATTATCAAGTTGTTTAAATTTCATAATGTCACTGCTCATAGATATAAGCTTAGCAGGAGGGTAGTTCTTTCCAATAAAAGCATCTTTGCACTTAGTCCAAGAATCAATACTATTTCTAGGCTAGGATAGCAACCATTCTTTAGATTTTCCTCTCAAAGAGAAAGGAAACAGCTTGAGCTTAATAATATCTCCATCTACATCCTTATACTTTTGCATCTCACAAAGTTTAACAAAGTTATTAAGATGGGCATCAACATCATTAGAACTAGCACCAGAAAATTGCTCTCTCATCACAAGATTCAACAAAGCAAGCTTAATTTCATAAAAGGTAGCATCAGGAGTAGGTGGAGCAATGGGAGTGCTAAGGAAATCATTGTTGTTCGTGCTAGTGAAGTCACACAACTTGGTGTTCTCAGCAGAGTTCATTTTGGCAAAGGTGGAGCAAGCCAAAAACAGCAGCAACAGCTAGAGCAGGAACTAATTTTTTTGTGTTTTTGATAAAAAGAGGCAAACAAAACCAAACAAAAGAAACTAAGCAAACTAAAAACAAAGTAAAGAGAAAGGTTGAGGAGGACTCCCCTTGTGAAGACGTCCTTATCCTCCCCGGCAACGGCGCCAGGTAACTTGTTGATGACTCACTAGAGGTGTGAAGCAGCACATCAACAAGTCTTCCCTCAGTAAGAAACCAAGGTTATCGAACCATTAGGAGGAAGGAAACGTCTCAAAGGTGTTGCAAGCAACATGGAAACCTGCACAACACAAACTCAAGATTTTGCCCCAACGAACAGTGAGGTTGTCAATCTCACCGGTTGCTGTAACAAAGGATTAACTGTATGGTGTGGAAGGTGATGATGGTTTGCAGCAAGTAAACAGTAACAATGGAAGATGTATCAATGGTAAAGATTGGACCGGGGTCCATAGTTCACTAGAGGTGCTCTTCTTAGATAGACAACATGACATGAAGGGTAAATAAATTACAGCAGGGCAATTGACAGGAACTGAGCAAGGCATAACAATGCAATACTAGACAAAAAGATCCTATGAGATTCAATTGGGCAATACAACAATATACATAGACCGCCATCCAACTGCATCTATGACTAGAAGTCCACCTTCAGGTTATCATCCGAACCCCCTCTAGTATCAAGTTGCAAGCAACAGACAACTTCTTTAAGCAAAGTGTGTAAGGTAAACAATCTTCTTGTTCCATGAACAAGAGACCGTTGTTTTCTCCTAGTGGCAATAGCACATCTACAACCGAAGAGATTTCTGTCACTTCCCTTGGAAACTAGAGGCATGAACCCACTATCGAGCATAACTTCTCCCTCTTGGAGTCACTAGCAACTACTTGGCCAAGATAGATACTAACAACAGAGAGCATGCAAGATCACAAACAACACAGACATGATAGAATCATAAGACAAAACCATTAATCAATCTGACATAGTAATCTCAATATCCATCGGATCCCCGCAAACACAACATGCATGATTACAAATAGATTAGATCTTGATCATGAAAGGAGCTCACAAGATCTATACACGAAAGCATAAAGGAGGAGATACAACCATCTAGCTACTGCATGGACCCATAGTACAAGGTGGAACTACTCACGCTTCATACCGGAGGCTGGCGTGATGAAGAAGAAGGCCTTCGGGATGATCTCCCCTCCGGCAGGGTGCCGTGAAGAACTTCAGATCCCCCCGATCTAGGGACAATGGTGGCAGCAGATATAAAAAGTTTCATGGAGTTTTGATCGGGTGCCTAGGGTTTCTGCATCGGGGTCTTCTTATAGGCGAAGGGGCGAGCCAGGGGGCCACTAGGGAGGCTGCACCCCCCAGGTGCAGGGTGGGCCCACCCGTGCGGCCAGGGGGTGTGGCTCCCTAGTGATCCTTCTCCGTCTCATCTTCTGGCTTCGTGTTGCCCACGGTAAAATATTGACTTTGGCTTTTGTCCCGTCCAATTCCTAGAATATTGATTTTCTGCCTTTCTGGAACCAAAAACATAAGAAAACAGGCAACTGGCGCTGTGGAAACTTGTTAATAGGTTAGTTCCAGAAAACATATTAAAACACCTCAAAGTGTGGACAAAGAAAAGCAAAGTAGATACTAAACAAGCATGGAACATCAAAAATTATAGATACGTTTCCGACGTATCAGGGCACCTTGTTGCACCAGCGTAGGACCTGGAGGCGGCAGCCAAAATTGTGGCGGTTGCAGTTGGTGTCTAGATCCTGGAACGGGTGGATTCATGCATACGGAGGATTCGGTGGCGGCGGCCGCGACCACGAGTCGATTGGCAGAGAGTGTCAAATCGGGATAAGGTACTCATATTTTCCATTACCATGGACGGTATCTTATTTGAGATGCCATGGCCATTGTCTAGAGAGAGATGAGAGAGATAGTACCGTTTCATTGACTAATCGGTGGCATTGAGGCGTAATTTTTAACTGCGCCCTGTTTTTCATTTTCACGGAACGGCTGAACCCTTGCTCCGGAGTTTTGGAGGAAAGGCCGAAGAGCTCTGGAGTTTCAGATCTGCGAAGCCCAAGCGTTCGGGTTCACTCCGCTCGCTCCGTCACGCGAGCTAGGAGCTGGAGCGTTGGCGAACGGGCCCTATATATAGTTCAAATTAGACTAGATGAGACTAGTTTTGGACCAAACTTTTAGATAGGATTTTTCTTTATTTTTTTTAGTAAAATAAGCCAACCTTTTATAGTCTTATATTGGACCAAACAATATTATTATTATTTCATTTTAAATTAATAAAAAAGACGGCTCGATATATATGGCAAAGAATATGGTGAATATCCATTGGAGAAAGAATATGGTGGAAGAGAGAAAAAATATCAAATAGATACGGCAAGCAAATAGAATGCAAATAGAGATTGGCCCAAACAAAGAATTGAAGGATCCGAAAGAAACAAGAACGAAATAGAGAGAAGATTATCAACACAACAAGAGAGGTGGAATATAAAGAGATGGTCACATGGTATTAGAAAGATCCACATATTCTCCAAATAGATGTGATTTAAACCATAAGAAAAAATGAATCGAATCCACTTAACATATATATGGTGGGATTAGAAACAAAGATCATGTGGGCAATATTGGGATGGATCCATACATAATATGTGTCCTGGAGTTAAGACATAATTCAAAATAAAGAACCCATGTATCTATGTGTGGTAGGGTTAGCAACAAAATCTTATGGATATCAGTGAGGACACAAGATAGAGTAGATAGAATAAGACACGATGCTCCCAACTCAATTTGAGAATTTGACAATATAAAACAACAAGACTCAGGAATATAGTTCAGACATTATGGTTCCATAATAAATGGCAACAACTAGAGATAGAATAGAGCGGGAGTAAAAATAGAGATATGAAAAATACAAATGTCAAATAGAATTTAGCGAGAACCAAATACAAGTGAAACAATTTAAATGCAATAATTTAATTATGTGTTCCATGCAATGCAGCATAATGAGATGAGCATGATATAATGATGATGCAGAAAATAAAAACAACACACGTTTTTCTAGTAGTGGAATTACCCGGGGTGCTACAATGATGGGGTGTGGTAGGAGGATGGTGCGAAGTCGGGGGTGGACAAGGTGGAGGCTCGTAGGGACGCGGCTGCCGATGAGTAGCGAGAGGTGACTTGGGGTCAGCTGTAGTTCGTCCAGGTTTAATTCTCCTTCTCTCTATCTCTCTCGCTCTAATCTACTCGGCGCAGATGCGGCAGACCGCTGGTGGGAGGCGGCGGGGTGACGGCGGCGCGAGAGAAGTGGTTGGGCGGCGGGAGTATGTTGACTCAGGATGTGGCTGGGCGGGATGAAGGGGTGTGGTAGGAGGATGATGCAAAGGGTGGGGGTGGACGAGGTGGAGGCTCGCGGGGAAGCGGTTGCCGGTGAGGAGGAAAGGTGACTTGAGGTCAAACGGGAGCTGCAATTCATCTAGGCTTGATTCTCCTTCTCTCTCTATCTCTCTTGCTCTACTCTACTATCAGTCGGCAGCTGCAGTTCGTTCAGGCTTGTTCAGTTTTTTTCTTGGCTGCATAAATGGAGGAGGAGGTGAGTAGGAGGGGAGCCGACTCCTGGGAGCACCGGCCTTGCTGATATCTAGCTCACGATTGTTTCCCTTGTGGTTGTTTCGTGAGGCTGCATGTTTCAATATGTAGATGACGGTATCCTGTGAATTTTTTTAGCTATACTTATTTAACTTATCACGTTCGGTGTGAACATCCAGTGGATAATATGGAGTTTGCTTAGGTAATTATTTTCTCAAGCAAGTGGATGGTTATTTCTGCTACTACATGTTTTTCTGAAAAATTCCAATTGTGTGGCAATATTGGCCTTCTCGGGAGTTGCTGGCTATTGCTACCATCACTTGTGCCACCACCCATATGATTGACATGGTCGTTGTAGCATCGAGAGCCATAAGGAAGCTTCGTGTTATTGTTTGGACAACAAGAAAGGTCGGTGTCCTTTACAATGGTTATTGTTGGCACAAGTATGGTAGAAGGTTGCTAAAGTAAACCCAAATCCAAGGTCAGTTCAATGCCTTTAAATATTAACACATTTGATCATCTTGAGAAATGTTTGAGTCTTTGTATTCATCCTAAAACATAACATCTTGAGAAATGTGAGCTTATGATGATTTCTGAAAACTTTTGCAGTGCTAAAGGAGATGCACCAATTGGTTATTTTAGAAGGAGTTGATGGTGTTGTTTTCAACTCAGGATTTACAGCTCCCTATCATCAGCAGGAAAGAGCCTGAGAATGTTAGTGGTCCATGATGTTGAATTCTTAAAGATGTGGCCACCCAATCATGGATGACAAGTGATGTGTTGTGAAAATTTGGCCACTATAAGAGACGGTCTGTACTACATGGTCGTATAAGTTTGTTGTTTACCTATGGTTGTCGGGGATATGACCCCGGGTACCCCAGAGTCAACCTATAAAGAGATTTCTGAAAAGAAATAAACATCTTTGTAGAAAGAATGGGTGAAAAGATGTGTTAAAGACAAAAGGAAAATAAATAAAACTAATCTAGGCCGAATTAGAGATGTTTTGGCCCAGTCAATAAATTTCCAGACCGAATTATATTCTCCCCAGCCGAATCACCAACATCAGATTCTCTGGAATGGGCCAAATTCGTTTAACTCGGCCCACCATGGGCCGTCACCACCAACTCCCTGCTGAATCAGCCCCTGCCTTACTGCTCCTCAACATCGCCAGTGTCACCACTCCTTACTATCCTCGACGCGAGCCTTCTCTCCAAAGCGTTGCACCCTGACAACCGCTCCGCCTTGCGTCGCTCATCTCCCCAGGGTGGGCCGAGACAGGCGCATTTCGGCCCACCGCGGGTCACCAGCTCCAGCTCGCCTCACCAAGAAGCCACCCGGGTGGGCCGGATGAGGAGTAATCCGGCCCACCATGGGATCTACCTCCCCGACCAAGCTACGAGATCCGGCTGGACTGTATTCACCTCGGCCCACTGCGGGAGCTGTCCACCAGGCCGAATCAAAGACCACCTCGGCTGGGCCTTTGCAAGACCAGACCGAATTAACCTGGTTCGAGGCTGAATTGCCACTTCGTCTGGGGCGTCTGGGCCGAATTATATCGCCCCGTACGCCCCTTTATTCACGTCCAGACGCATCCTTGACATCTACAACAACACTCTATTAGCCAAGATAAGATCTACAAGCATCGTGCGAGTCTTGGGACATCACCGGCTCAGACTGGCACATGGCATATGGGATATGCCCATGGCATCTAATAAGATGCTAGGGAATATGCCTGGCATCTCCAGAGATGCCAAGGCATATGCTGAGCATCTCCATAAGATGCCGGGAATATGCTATCTAGATGCCAACTGTAGAGAACAAGGCTTGTCCCCTGGGCTCCCCTTTATAAGGAGCACCAGGGGAATCGTTCTCAGGAGGGCCGCCGAAGGGCTCCTCTCCTCTCTGATCGATGATCTCTCCTCTCTTCTTCCTCCATTCTCACAGAGAGTTCTTAGATAGAAGGACTGGAGAAACAGCTCAAGGAGCACCATTGTAGCCACAAGTATGGCAAGATATATGATATTAGATGTAGGGAAAGAGGTGTTATCTCAACATGAGAGCCTCTAACCTTGATACATCGTATTTCTCTTTGTTCTTACGAGTGCTGATTTCACTGCATCATCCCTCCCCGGATTCCTCCATGTCCATCGGCCCCAACTTTAGCCTACCCATGGCATATGTCGTGATACCACCACGACATTTGGCGCCCACCGTGGGGCCATTTAGTGGCGTTGGTTGGGTTTCCATCCGGAAGGGAACGTCTTCATCAACTTCTGCTTCATGAGAGCTCCTTCAACTCCTCCAAGCAAGCGGAGAGGTGAGCACAGGGGCCTCAAGCCTAACTCAGTAAATAAGACTCAGCGAACGTGACTCAAATTCTTCTCCAAACATATTGTGAGTATCATATATCTCAGTCACCAACACTCAATCGTTTACCCTGGGAATAAAATAACTCAACTCGGGGAGTAGCTAACGTATCCATAGAATCACTTTTAGATGAAAAAAACATCACGATGATTCGGATTAGAATTTGACTCAGCTTATTTATGATTCAGATTAGCCTTCGACTCAGCTTACCAGCGTGTTTATGATTCGGATTAGTATTTGACTCAGCTTAATTATGATTCGGATTAGACCTTGACTCAGCTTACCAGCTTATTTATGATTCGGATTAGCCTTTGACTCAGCTTACCAATGTGTTTATGATTCGGATTATTATTTGACTCAGCTTATTTATGATTTGAATTATCCCTTGACTCAGCTTACCAGCTTATTTATGATTCAGATTATTATTTGATTCGGCTTATTTATGTTTTGGATTTGTATTTGATTCAGCTTACCATCTTATCTTCGATTCGGATTTGTATTTTGACTTAGCTTACCAGCTTATCTTTGATTCAGACTAACATTTGATTCAACTTGCCAGGGTATATTATAAATCCGATTTGTATTTTGACTCAGCTTACCAGTTTATCTTTGATTCAGATTAGAGTTTGATTCAGCTTGCTCTTGCTAGGTTATGTTATGATTGGTATTTAACTCATCTTGCCAGGTTATCTTATATCTCGGATGGCGATTTGCCAACATATCATATCTCAAATTTATATCTTGGATCTACATCTCAAATCACATCTCTTGGCGATTAGCCCTATTATCATATCCCAAAACATTATCTCGGATCTATATCAAAGGCAATTTTCCATCATCTCATCAAATCAGCTTATATCTTAGCAATCAGATGACTCAGATTTGAGTCATATAACTCGGATTGTGAGTCAGATGACTCAGATTAGAGACATAAGTCAGATTTGAGTAATATAACTCGGATGTAAAATCAGATAATTCAGATTTGGAATCAGATGGCTCGAATTTGAGTCATATAACTCGGATTTTGAATCAGATGACTCGGATTGGAGACACAAGTCAGGTTTAAGTAATATAACTCGGATGTAAAATCAGATGATTTGGATTTGGAATCAGATGACTCGGATTTGAGTCATATAACTCGAATTTTGAGTCAGATGACTCGGATTGGAGACATAAGTCAGATTTGAGTAATATAACTCGGATGTAAAATCAGATGATTCAGATTTGGAATCATATGACTCGGATTTGAGTCATATAACTCGGATTTTGAGTCAGGTGACTCAGATTTGAGACATAAGTCAGATTTGAGTAATATAACTTGAATTTTGAGTCAGATGACTCGGATTGGAGACATAAGTAATATCATTCGTATTTGAGTCATATAACTCGAATTTTGACTCAAATAACTCGGATTTGAGACATAAGTCATGATTGGGTCGTGCAACTCATATGAGATGACTCGGACTCATAACTTACCCAAAGGGGTTAAAAGAGCAGTGCCCAAGAATGCTGGAACTCATAACTTTCCCAATGAGGTTAAAAGAGCAGTGTTCAAGAAGGCCGAAACTCATAACTTTCCCAAAGGGGTTAAAAGAGCAGAGCCTAAGAAGGCCGGAACTCATAACTTTCCCAAAGGGGTTAAAAGAGCAGTACCCAAAAGGGCTAGAACTCAAAACTTACCCAAAGGGGTTAAAATACCAATGCCCAAGAAGGCCAGAAGTGATAACTTACCTAAAAAGGTTAAAAGACAGGTTCCCAAGAAGGAAAGAAGTCATAACTTACCTAAAAGGGTTAAAATACTAGTGCCTAAGAAGGCTAGAAGTCATAACTTACCTAAAAGGGTTAAAAGACCAGTGCCCAAAAAGGCCAGAAGTCATAAATTACCCAAAAGGTTTAAAAGTCCAGTGCCCATAAAGACTAGATGTCACAAATTTACTCAAATGAGTCATACGACCAAGCGATATATAATGAAGAGACTATATGTCGAAAAACAACTCGAGAAATATTTAATACTAAGCCTATGCGCGACTCTACGATTCCCCCATAGCCTCGGGGAGTAATGTCGGGGATATGACCCCGGGTACCCCAGAGTCAAGCTATAAAGAGATCTCTGAAAAGAAATAAACATCTTGGTAGAAAGAATGGGTAAAAAGATGTGTTAAAGATAAAAGAAAAAGGAATAAAACTAATCTGGGCCAAATTAGAGATGTTTCGGCCTAGTCAATAAATTCCCAGACCGAATTATATTCTCCCCAGCCGAATCACCAACAGCAGCTTCTCCGGAATGGGACGAATTCGTTTAACTCGGCCCACCATGGGCCGTCACCACCAACTCCCTGCCGAATTAGCCCCTTCCTCGCTGCTCCTCAATGTCGCCAGTGTCGCCACTCCGCACAATCATCGACACGAGCCTTCCCCCCCAAAGCGCTGCACCCCGACAACCGCTCCGCCTTGCGTCACTCATCTCCCCTGGGTGGACGAGACAGGCGCAGGTCGGCCCACCGCGGGTCACCAGCTCTAGCTTGCCTCGCCAAGAAGCCACCCGGGTGGGCCGGATGAGGAGTAATCCGGCCCACCATGGGATCTGCCTCGCTGACCCAGCTATGAGATCTGGATGGGATGTATTCACCTCGGCCCACAGCGGGAGCTGTCCACAAGGCCGAATCAAAGACCACCTCGGCCGGGCCTTTGCAAGACCAGGCCGAATCAACCTGGTTTGAGGACGAATTGCCACTTCGTCTGGGGCGTCTGGGCCAAATTATATCGCCCCATACGTCCCTTTATTCACGTCCAGTCGCATCCTTGACATCTACAACAACACGCTATCAGCCAAGATAATATCTACAAGCATCGCGCGACTCTTGGGACATCACCAGCTCAGACTTGCACATGGCATATGGGATATGCCCATGGCATCTAATAAGATGCTAGGGAATATACATGGCATCTCCAGAGATGCCAAGGCATATCCTGAGCATCTCCAGAAGATGCTGGGAATATGTTATCTAGATGCCAACCGTAGAGAACAAGGCTTGTCCCCTGGGCCCCTTTATAAGGAGCATCGGGGGATCGATCTCAGGGGGAGGGGGCGCCGAAGGGCTCCTCTCCTCTCTGCTCGCTAAGAGCTCTCCTCTCTTCTTCCTCCATTCTCATAGAGAGTTGTTAGATAAAAGGATTGGAGAAACAGCTCAAGGAGCACCATTGTAGCCACAATTGTAGCAAGATATATGAGATTAGATGCAGGGAAAGAGGTGTTATCTCAACATGAGAGCGTCTAACCTTGATACATCATATTTCTCTTTATTCTTACGAGTGTGGACTTCACTGCATCATCCCTCCCCGTATTCCTCCACGTCCATCGGCCCCAACTTTAGCCTACCCATAACATATGCCGTGATACCACCACGACAATGGTCTAGAAAGAGCATATGATCAATTAAATGTAAATTGTTGGATTAGTTTTCCTTCCAGCCTTGAATATTTTTATCCATGACATGATATTTCAGCTGGAGATTAGGTAATGACAATTTCTTCGCTTAAGGATATGCTGGGCCAACTTTATGATCAAAGAGAACATAGATAGGAAGGTGTCACAACATGCACGCACCCAAAAATGTACTTAAAATTTCCACTATCATATAGAAATTAATATTCACCACTTTACTAGCTTATAAAATGATTTGTATTTTTTGTGGCGGTGTTCTCCTTTTGATTTTTATCCAGAGAAACAATGATCTGCATTTACTAGGTTTGTGTGCGATTAAACTTTTTTCCACTTCAAACTTGGAATAGGTTTGTCTGTGGTCTATTTAGAACTATAATAGATGTACCTTCGAATGAGAAACATTCTAGAACAATATGCAATCAGTTTGGGAACAAGACAATTTCTGAAGAAAAGCCAAAATTCTCATTTATGTCACTGTCTTCTTATTTGTTGCTTTTATAGAAGATATTATCATTATATTATCATTGGTTTTGCTTAAAAATTGGTGCACAAATTATCATAGATGTAAGTAGCAACATGCTTGATGAGAAAAATATTGTCATACAGGCAGCGCCATCCTCATTTTTATTGTAATCTTGTTCATATTGTATATTAACTGAGGCTATATTAAAAACCATATTTCCTTTGGCTGAATATCAATGACCTTCATTGTTGTTTTCACTTAAAAGACAAATTGCAATATTTAGCATACAGTAGAGATAGAATATGAGCCGGTGGTGTACATTTGTTCCTCGGCCAAAGATCAGCTAGCTTGGCTACATGCATACTAGCATGCCCAGAATTGAAGTGCTAAAGTTACATTTATTTATTTATCTACATGTAGGAGTAGGCAAAGCATTGAGAGGGCGGTTTTTGTCAAGCAATTCAAGAAAAACTTACCATCGTTGTTGTGACTATGAAGACACAGTTTCCCTGTATCAAGTTTGTCTAATATGATTAAGGTTCCAAGCGAAAGATAATGTTTCCTTTCTAATATGAAGTTGAACATTGCTTCGTCTACTGATGAGATCGCTTTGAGATATTTTTTATTTTATTTTGACAATAACTCTTAAACAATGCTTCCCTTGATTCTTGGTACTAGAGCATAATTTGTTGTAGCCTCCCTTGATTCTTCCCTACAAGTTTGTCGACGATGCTTCATTTCGGGTTTTGCGCAAAAGTTGTTTGCATTGCAGTATTGTAAGGCAATAGACCTTGATGATATCATATTTCATCATTAAGGAACAATATTGTTGTTTCTTGTTAAGTATATTACAATAGAACTTGAGCATATCCATTCTATATGGTGTGTATGCTTAGCCAAATTTAAGAATATAGGAATATTTCATTAATACCTCCATGGATCTTTCGATTTAATAACATACATGATCAGCACTCATGTTTTGTTCCGGATTATGATTTACAACTGTGGGATACTTCATATCTAATAACATACATGATCAACACTTATGTTTTTGTGTCATTTTGCCATGCAGGTGATATCTGGCTGGAAACCCAATTTGAAAAAAATTCATGAAGCCAGATATTTCATGGTTAAGGCGAGAAGTCATTTTAAGAAAGGAGGTGCGTCTGTAATAAAATTGGTATGCTCGTGTTACACAACTGACCTTTTGTAAAATCATGGTTTTTTTCTTCTTCATTTGCAGCATAGCGATAAATGTTAAATTTTTTGGTGGGGTTCTGATGGGTATTGTGGGTGACTGAGGCGGAGGTGATTGAATGGTCACTGATCAGGTGGTTGTGCCCCCACGAGGATGCGGCACCTCGTGTCTTCTTCTGAAGGTACGATGCCTCGTTCTGGTTTGTTTATCCGATTGTGTTATATGCAGAAAAATATTTTTATTATTGTTAGTAGTTTTAAAGAAACAGAGAGCTTGGTTGTTGAAAGTCTATTAAAAAGATATAAGGTATGGTATCTTGCAAGGAGACTTCGATTGTTTGTCATATTTTGTTACACACCTTAAACTCTAATTTTTTGTCTTAACACAAGTTTGGTGTCCGAAAAAAGTAGATTGTGTTAAATACATGACCACTACACTGATAGCCAAGACTAATATGTTAGAACAAGTCATTGTCTTCCTTGTGCTAATGCCTCTTGGTCGCCGCCGCTGCCACTATGACCATGTCGCCCTCCATTGCTGTCGCATGGTTGCCCAATTCTTATTCTAAGAAAACATTTGATTAACATATAATTTGAACTTCAATGCAACATTGAATGTTGTATACTAAAAGGTGCTATCTAATAGCAAGAAAACGCCACCTTTTTCCAGCTTCCTGACTTTCAAAAGCCATAAGCTCCAGGCTAAGTTAAGACTAGACTGTAAAATTACCAACTAGAAAGTTCTTTTTTGCATAATTTGGTACCATTGGATACACCGTTTCCTTTTGAATTCGAACACTTGTCACCATTGGTATTAAGGTATACTATATGAACGAGGAAATTGAACATAACAACTTATATATTGCTCTCGGTAACTTGATCTGATGTTTTCATAGTCAGTATAAAATGCATACCTCACTCCATAATTTATACCTGTTGCCTTTATTTTTTCATGTAGGAGATAACTCATGCGAATTTCAGGGTTGTGGCATATGTACTTAGGAATATTGTGTAGATGCGTCAATGCGTATACATGAGTACTCAAATTATATACTATAATTGAGATTGGTATTTATATTTATTATGAAGTAATTGTACAACTTTACTTCCACAATATAATATAGCAATATATGATGTATTTTTATTGTGCTAGTTAGCTTTTCAAAGAAATAATAATTATAGGCCCTAATTGTTGAGCCGATTTCACATGTACAAGAATGAGGCTGTATTTGCTGAGAAATATTCTTTGAAACCACCTCCATATATCTTTGTACTTGTAGGGCTGGTTGCTGGTTGTGCAGCTGTGCAGCTTTTTTAAGTGTGTTTATTTGTGATGCACCAATGCTTTATTTATTTTCAGATCTTCTGTAAATTCTACCAGATTAGTAGCCTACTCTGTATGTTGGTTTCGATCTTTTGAATTGTTATCTCGGAGTTGCTGTGTAACTTGCCATTGGTAGACGTGTCTCCTTGATACTCATGTTTGCATGGACGCAGCTTATTTTTTAAGATTGTACCATGTGATCGGTTAGTTGCATATTGTTTTCCTTTTGAACATGTCCATGTACCAGGCAGTATAACATGTATAAAGAGTGTCATTGCCTCCAAATTATTTATTTACATCGGTTAGACTAAATGCCATTTAGCATTATATTTTGTGACATACCTCTGGTAGCCTTTTGCAACACAAGTAAATGCTTCTGGACTCACTCAACGCCCAATGCCACAGCAACACATTGTCAATATTAGGAGATAGAGACTTCTATGTTGAAAAATGAGCAAATACATGTGACCTTTAAACCAGATCCCAAGATATGAGCTATAAACTCTAAACAAAATCGCCCAAGGTATATTGATTCCCTTGAAATACATGAAGAACTTTGGTCCATATGTTTAATTACATTCTACATCGACTCCTTACTTAAATTACCATGGTCGTATACTTTACTTCCATGTTCAAACATTTAGTGAAATGACATGGGTTAGTCATATATTTCATCATAAACACACACAAAATTACACTGCCTAAGAACTTATGGCTTAAATATTGTCTTGATTCCGTCATTTGCGCTGGTGGATGACACAAAAGCACATAGCCAAGAAGTTAGGATACAAAAGACTACTCTCACAGAAAAGAACCCACACGTCGGATGACACAATAGCACGTTTCCAGAAAGCAATTGCATCCCTTCCATTCTAGAAAGAACATATTAAAATGACATGCATTAATCGATGATAGGTTTTCTCATCTCTAATAAAAACAACTAATCCTTCAACATTAGTTCTGTATGCAAGTTACATACAAGTTACTTGTGGCACCCCCGGATTTATGGTCCTGGAATCCCTGTTATGTTTACCACCACGATCCCATGATCAGTGCATCATGGAACATAACTGACGGATATCAAAGTGTACATCCATTATAACATCGATTACAACATTGTTTACATAAATAAACATACAAAATACCACTAAGGAGATTACAACACAAATATCGGAAGTCTTAAACCACAGAGCCCATGTCATGCCTTAACCTATAGGCAACTGACTGGGAGACGGCCTAGCTCGCATAGACGCCAGCTTCTTCATCGTTTCTCGATCCTCTGAAAATCTGGCCAAGTAAATATCCAGGGACAATGCCGGTGAGTACTTTGAATGTACTCGCAAACCACCTTAAAAGAACAATAATACATGATATGCAATATGGCTATAGTAGGAGGACGGCTCCATAAGAGGTTCTTTTATAAAATAGTTTCTTTTATAGATATAGCATGTCTCTATATCTTTGTTGAAAAACTTTGTAAAACATTTTGAAACCTTTTTGAGAAGTTTTTGAAAACACTAGGATTGGGTCACCCATTTGGATTTTCCTTCCGGTATCTTATGACCAAACTCCTTTCCTTCCTTCCCGACCATCTCATGGTCAAAAAAATTCCAATGCCATTGCTTTTCTGGAATCCTTTTTGAAATCAAAACCAGCACCGCTCTACAGCAACCTTCCCAACCGTCCATGACCGATAACTCAGCTATTCAAATAGATTTACACTCTGTAGATGTTGTACACTTTACCCACAGCATCCGGGTATCCTGCCCTTATCTACACCGATCGTGGGTCGAGTAACCAGTCAAGACCTTCCGAATAGTATAAATGCCTGTTGTAGGGTTCACAGCATAGAAAACAAAAAAATTCCTACGATGGGAACAAAGCACCAAGATCTATCTACTAGTTACAAGCAACACGTGGATATACATCCATAGAATACATACCCTCGAAGAACATATAGCGTTCACGAGGTTTTTCTCATGGATGATGTAGTCGAACGCTTGCCGATCTCAAGATCGTGATGAAGTCCATCTGGTCCAGCCGGTCCAGGAGCATCACGTCCAGCACCGCAAAGCAGTGGTGCACCCGTGATCGCACATACGTCCGGGTACCTCGACAACCTCTGCGCCCTTGCTCCAGCGAAGCAGCGGAAGCAAAAAATGCTTCTAGAAAAATCCACCAGGAATATGTATCTCGCTGATCCGAGACCATGGGGAAATTCTAAAGGGGGAGAGAGATCCTTCACGAGGAGGTGTGCTTTGAGAGGAGGAGAGGGGGACCTTTTATAGGGAGAGGGGGGCACCCCAAGGGGCATGGTGCCCAGCCATGGTGGCTGCCCCCACCTCTTCCACATTCATGTGGGTGGCGCTCCCACTCAAAATGAAAAGCCTCCACTCCCATAAAAGAGCCTCAACTAAAAAATCCGCTCACATGCATTAAATTTCCACCAAATTTAATGCAAGCTCTCATTTAAATAAAACTCTTTTATTTATTTATTTAGAATTTTGTTAATTACTTTAATTAACAAACATTCACATAAACCCCCTTGCTAGTATTCAATTTCACACACAGCACTAGTTTCAACAATTTCAACCGAAACAGTTTCGGTGTCTAGTGAAATAAACTCCTGCGCTTTCCTTGTTCTTTCTCTGGCATATCATTTGCTCCGAATGGTGTCAGTATCCCTTAAGTGTGTCACCCTACGGTTCACGAATAATGTAGACATGATCGAGACCCGTCTCCGATCAATAATCAGCAGCGGGACCTGCAGATCCGTACTGACTCCCAAATATTCAACGATGACTTCCGTGATCGTGTGAATCTTATATGCATGTAACTCAATCCATTTGTCTCGCTATATATTACATGTATGAGATTCGATCATCGGTATCTCCGTACCTAGTTTGATCTCGTTACCGACATGTACTCTTTTCTCGTTCCCGTGATATAACATTCTAGTGATCAAATCACTTGCTTGCAAGATAACTAATGTGATATCACCGAGAGGGCCCAGAGTATATCTCTCCATCATCGGGATGGAAAAATTCCACTCCTGATCCATGAGCCTCAACATAACACCTTCATTGAACCCATCTTTATAGTTACCCTGTTATGGTGTGACGTTTGATGTTATCAAAATACTCTTCTAGTGTTAGTGATTGACATGATCTCATTGTCTAAGGACTAAGATTACTTCGTATGATGTTATAGCAATATAAACACAATGACCTTGATCGTAATGCTATACTTCGGATGAATGTTCATCACATCATTCGAACAATGTCGTGACCTCGTTATTAACAATATCCAATGTCCATAATCAGGAAACCTTTGATCATCTTGTTAATCAATGAGCTAGTTTATAAGAGAGGCATAACTAGGAACTTCCTTTTTTTTTATTAAACACACATGTATTAACGTTTCCGTATTAATACAATTATATCATGAGAAATAAATATGTATCATAAATAAGGAATACGATAATAACCACTTTATTATTGCCTCTCGGGCATATTCCCTTCAGTCTCACACTTGCTCTAGAGACAATAATCTAGTTTGAAAACTTTGCATATTGAACACCTATGGCTTTCTGGTGTTCTGTATACACGATTGCAAGTGGTTAACATAATCTACGGATCTGACGCTTTCAGGTCCATGTGTATTTGCATGTCTTTGCGTCTGCACGCATCACACATTCTCCAATGACATGGCAGTGTATAAATTTGGTCTTTTGGTGAGACCTTTAGTTCCTTGGGGTTAAATCATGTCGATACTATTGTCGTACAATATATATTTAGTGTTAGCCTGTTGCGAACCACACCTTAGTTTGATAACAAACTACTTGACACAAATGCCCTCGTTTGCTGCTACTATAGCAGTCATATACTTAGCCTTTTGTTATAGTATCCATCATAATGTCTTAACTTTGGAATTCATCCAAATCTGTCATGGAAACTCCTTTCCATTTCATTATGCCACCCATATTTTAAATTGAGATAAACTTAATTTGTATATTTTGACAAAACTAGTATCAATGTAACGCTTTACAATGAACTATTTGTAACTTATACAAATAGAATATATTCTTAATTCTTCCAAAAGATTATAAGAATATGCTTACTATCACCAATGATCATTTTATGATTCATTCTGGTATATGCTCATAACACTTAGAGCATAGGAGATATCTGGATGTGTACATATCATGGTATGATTGATCAAAACATTCTTGTGATTTCACTCATCAAGTGTCAAAGCACTTGAATCTTGTTTCACTTATCAAGTGTCGATACACTTGAATCTTGATTCAATTATTTTCCATGTGACAAGAACCCTTTCTCGTCGTTTCTATATTGAACTCCTTCAATATCTCATATATGTATGTTTGGCACAACCATATTAGCGTCACAGTCTATCCATGTAGACATTTATGCTAAATATTCGGGTATTGCCTAAGTCTTTCATCGAAATGAAATTATTAACCTTTGTCAATAAAAGATATATCATTTCCAATCAACAAGATGTCCTCCACATAATGTATTAGAAATATGTCTCAGCACTCTCACTTATTTTCTTGCAAATGCAAGCATCTTCATTGTCTCCTGATGAAAACTCCTTTTCATCATGGTGAAGATTCCAACTCCGCGATGCTTACTTTAACCATTGAAGTTTGCATGCCCTTTTTAGCATCCTTTGAATTAACAAAACCCTTTGAACCATGACATGCACACGTCCTAGGTAACCATTCTTTTAGAAGAAGTTTGTTTTGTTTATTCATCTACCATATACCAAATTTTATGTAGTGGTTTCTACTTTAATCTGTCCAGACTAAATATCGCTTATGAAAGATCAAATCTTGTCATAGTCAACTCCTTGAACATTGTCGTAAAAACTTTACCGACATGTCGACTATTTCATAGATGTGAAACATCCATGTCTGTTTATTTATAGATCCAAATACGATCGATAGGTTTTTACACCTTTCTAGAGGGTCTTCCAAGTTCAAAAAACTTGTTTTCTCGTGTATGGAACTATCATGGATTTTATGGCTTCAAGCCATTTGACGGAGTCAGGTCCCATCATCGCTTCTTTGCATGTAGTCGATTCATCATTGTCAAACAACAATGATTTACTCTCAAATCCTAGCATTTTATTGTTTATCTGACCTACTTGGTTCAAAAGTAACTTAGACCTCCGTGACCACAACCTTTGAGGCACGTTAGCCATAAGCATTTTGGCTGCCTCCGGAACGTATTCTGGCGCTACGCAACTCAGCACATATAGCTAAGGTTCATTAACCTTATCAAAGTTCTATTGTCCTCCCACTTAACTTTTGAAAAAAATTCCTTTTTCAAGAAACTTCACATTTCAAGCGACAAACCCTTTTGTCCTCGGTGTTATGGAGGAATACCCCATTGTTATTATAAATAACCTACAAAGACATGCTCATCCGACTTTGGTTGTAAACATCACTTGTGCTTAGCATACCAAATATAAGAAAGGACAACTTGGGTTTTACCCCAAACCAGGTGTCATTTCAATGGATCAAGATGGAGCTCTTTTCAGTGTAAAAGCGGTAGTCTCTAAAGCTTTAATTTTTAAAACATAATGGCAGTTTTATAAATAACACCTTTGATCCAACCATGTCAATCAAGGTTTCATTACAAATCTCAAACACTTCATATTCCTATGGTGTTTCGGGAGATGTAAATCTAGGTGTTCTGCTAAACTTGCAACTCAAATAAATCCCTTTATGATAAAAATCATAAATCATTTATTTTCTTGTTACACTTGCAACTCAAATAAATCCCTTTATGATAAAATCATAAATCATTTATTTTCTTATTACAATGATTTTCCACTTCATCTTGAAAGTCTTCGAACGTTTTCAAATATTTCATTCTTCTTTCTCATTAAGTGAATATTCACTCAAATTTATGGAGAAAGCATATGAAGTTGAAATCCATCGCTTACGACTCACATAATGGACTACATACATCGATATGTATAATTTCCAATAATTTAGTCGATCGTTCTTCTTTGGCCTTTTGAACGAAGTTTACTTTATCTAGAGGAAAGTCTCACAAGCGTCACTTAATCAAATCAAAGACTCCAAAAATCCATGAAAATGGAGTTTCTTCATGTTTTATTTCCAATATAATTTAAACGGCGATGTCACTTCGTAAGTGATCTTCCAAACATTTGTCTTGCGACATTTTAGCATTAGTTTTATGGATGTGATTTCTCCAACTAGATTTGTAAATCATCCATCTTATATGGAATACGATAATTATTTGAACAATCTTTATTCTCATAATACCTGATTTAAATAACTATTATTAAAACAAATCTTGAAGACAAGCTTTGATGTTAACGAGAAATAAAAACAACGGCTTGTTTGTTTTCGATGAACATCATCACATATTCTCTTGCTAGTTACTTAGGCCATTGTAGTTCATGAATTGCGTCGCTCTGTTTGAAATTTCATACCCACCAATTCGGTATCCAATACCCAAGAACCACATTGTTTAACAAGCAAAGAATACAACCATAACATGTATATCATCTATATACCTAAACTGGATATTTCCAGTCTTTTCTTTTCTGCCAAATATATTTTATAGATTCTCTTTCAACATTTCCTTTTCCTTTTTAAAAGAATCTATCAACATCAACTGTGGCGCCATATACATGACACATAGTCCAAAGCGTGTATATTGAAATAATATTACCTTTGGACTTGCACTTTGAAGTAGATCACCATCATCAAATGATCGACATTCTTTCAAAATTCATTCTTTAGTAATATTTTAGTGTAGTAAACACTTTACATACATCTTCTATTCACCTTTATCATGACTACTTTCATGATCAAGCTAATGTAGCTTATAAAGGAGAATCATGAGTATAACATTACTTTCCAAAACCCTTTTGGATGATTAGGATGTCTAGCATCTCCAACCTTTGCAAATTCTCATCCAATATGATAATATATATTATACTCTATCATATTGCAACCAAAAAATTGTTTCAGATATCGTTATATCTACCACACATGATGGTTTCTGAAACAATTCGTAAACTTGATATTAAAGCAATCAAGAATCATGGAGGCAAACATGATACTTAAGATACTAACAATGGAATTGTTACTCTCGATTTAATACTAATTATTAAACTTCACGGAGTGAACAGAGTTTGCTGAAAGTTGCAATAGGACTTTAAAGTTTAGATTGACACTCAACACAATACGATACGAGTTTGTAAAGTAAATATCCAGAATTCTATAGTTCTAATATCTCAATTACAACTAAGTATAAAGTGGTGAACGAATGCCAATGACTACAACAAATTATGCAAATTCACTTTGATTTAATTTATGATAAATTGAGTTCTACTAATCCAAATTAGAAATGAACTCCCACGCAAAAATGACATCCCTCATGTCTTTTTGGTGATTACATGAACCAAATCCACTACACCAAGTCCGATCATCACGTGAGTCGGGGTAGTTTCAAAGGCGAGCATCAAATGGGCATCATATCTTTCATATGACGCATGCTTAACCTTTCGGTCTGTGTTCCGAGACCATGTCTGTACATGCTAGGCTCGCCAAGTAAGAACCTTAGTATTCACGTGTGTAACTGTCTTACACCCGAAATATGATCGTGGATCCAAGAACACCCGATCATCACGTGTTGTCTTGGAGCGACAAAACATAATCGGCGCATACTTAAGGGAGAACATATTTTTATCTTGATATCTAAATGAGGTATCATCTTACTATGCTAGTAAAACAGCAAACAAGCAATATAAGATGCAATCAAACATCACATGTTAATAAGTGAAATGATATGGTTCTTGCACTTGATCTCCATCATGTGCATCATGGTATGATCACTATCATACCTCTATGTGTAATGCCAAGGTCTATGGAACTTACACGGTATGTGTGTTGTAAGACTATCGACTCATACTTCTACTTACAACATCACCATATCATGACACTAGCCTAGCAACAATCTAAACTAGACGCCTCTACTTTATCCATTGCAAGTTTTACGTGGCTTAGGGCTTTCGAAGATAGAACCGTTCTTACCTATGAACATGAACCACAACGCGGATAACCAAATTTTTGACAACTCGTTGCAAATTAGATATTGACTATAGTAGGAGAGACAGACACCCGCTAGCCACTTATGCAAAACTAGTCGCATGTCAAGCGTGGAACAGGTCTCATGTGCGAGGACATGTAAAGTTTGTCCGGGCCGCTTCATCCCACTATGCCACCAATATCCAACCAAGAAGCAATAAAATGATCATCATCGCCCACATATACATTGTGTACTACCCGTGCAAAGGATCTACGCATAGATCCAGCTCTGATACCACTGTAGGGTTCGCATCATAGAAAAACAAAAAATTTCCTACGATGGGAACAAAGCACCAAGATATATCTACTAGATACAAGCAACGGGTGGATATACATCCATAGAATACATACCCTCGAAGACCGTATAGCGTTAATGAGTTTGTACTCATGGATGATGTAGTCGAATGCTTGCCGATCTCAAGATCGTGATGAAGTCCATCTGGTCCAGCCGTTCCAGGAGCATCAAGTCCAGCACCGCAAAGCAGTGGTGCATCCATGATCGCACACACGTCCGGGTACCCCGACAACCTTCTCGCCCTCGCTCCAGTGTAGCAGAGGAAGCAATAAATCCTTCCAGAAAAATCCACCGGGAACATGTATCTCGCTGATCCGAGACCATGGGAAATTCTAAAGGGGGGAGAGAGATCCTTCGCGAGGAGGTGTACATTGAGAGGAAGAGAGGGGGGCTTTTATAGGAAGAGGGGGGCACCCCAAGGGGCATGGCGCCCAGACATGGTGGCTGCCCCCACCTCTTCCACATTCATGTGGGTGGAGCTCCCACTCAAAATGAGAAGCCTCCACTCCCATAAAAGAGCCTCCACTAAAAAATCCACTCACATGCATTAAATTTCCACAAAATTTAATGCAAGCTCTCATTTAAATAAAACTCCTTTATTTATTTATTCATAATTTTGTTAATTACTTTTAATTAACAAACATTCACATAAAACCCCTTGCTATTATTCAATTTCACATGCAGAACCAGTTTCAGCAATTTCAACCGAAATAGTTTCCGTGTCTGGTGAAATAAATTCCTGCGCTTTCCTTTTTCTTTCTCTGGAATATCATTTGCTCCGAATGGTGTCGGTATACCTTAAGTATGTCACCCTACAGTTCTCGAATAATGTAGACATGATCGATACCCCTCTCTGATCAATAATCAGCAGCGGGACCTGGAGATCCGTACGAACTCCCACATATTCAACGATGACTTCTATGATCGTGTGAATATTATATGCATGTAACTCAATCCCTTTGTCTCGCTATATATTACATGTCTGAGATTCGATCATCGGTATCTCCATACCTAGTTTGATCTCGTTACCGACATGTACTCTTTTCTCGTTCCCGTGATATAACATTCTAGTGATCAAATCACTTTCTTGCAAGCTAACTAATGTGATATCACCGAGAGGGCCCAAAGTATATCTCTCCATCATCGGGATGGACAAATTGCACTCTCGATCCATGAGCCTCAACATAACACCTTCATAGCATTGAACCCATCTTTATAGTCACCCTGTTACGGTGTGACGTTTGATGTTATCAAGATACTCTTCCGGTGTTAGTGATTGACATGATCTCATGGTCTAAGGACTAAGATTACTTTGTATAATGTTATAGTAATATAAACACATTAACCTTGATCGTAATGCTATACTTCGGATGAATGTTCATCACATCATTCCAATAATGTTGTGACATCGTTATTAACAACATCCAATATCCATGATCAGGAAACCTTTGATCATCTTGTTAATCAACGAGCTAGTTTATAAGAGAGTCATAACTAGGAACTTCCTTTTTGTTTATTAAACACACATGTATTAACATTTCCATATTAATACAATTATAGCATGAGAAATAAACATTTATCATAAATAAGGAATACGTAATAACCACTTTATTATTGCCTCTCGGGCATATTCCCTTCACCTACCCTATGAGTGTTAATCCCCTCAAAACCTGGATGCGCTATATAGTTCCCAAGCCAACCGGAGCGTCTTTTGCACCTCGACAGGTGTGCGCTTTCAATGAGGGGCTCATAGTATCGCGTGGAGGTCCGTAGACCCTTAGTTCCTCCTCCCGATCTATGTCTTACATGGACCGTTGAAATGGAGAAAGGCCCAGCCTCCAGGGATTGATTGCCCCTTTAGTAGTGCGAGACACCTATACCAGAATAGACAAACTTCCATCCTAGCCCTGTCCCATTCTAGAGTAATGTGGTTGCACGGGTTAATTGTTCTGGCAAAACTACAAAGAACCGGGTGCATTTTTGTAAACATTTTTCCTCCATATTTCGTCCAATACTTTTTTAAAACAAAACCTTTTTCATTTCTCAAACTTCTCTTGGTAGGTCAAACCTCACCAAGGTTTTCTCATAAAACATTTTTTGTAAACTTTCTGGGGTCTTCCCATCCCATAGTTTTGCTTCGGCTAAAACAGGGTCTCCAAGGGGTATGGTGCTAAACACCATCTAATATACTAGGGGAAAGTAGGTGTCGACAAGGGAATTGTACTTAGTAGTACAAATGTGTAATAGAGTTTCGTAATAGTAGATAAAATCATCATATAGTAAAACAATATAGTTTCGTAACAGTAGATAAAACATGCATATGTATAAAAGTAGGACAAGGGCTTATGAGAAATAAGGTGGCTTGCCTGTGACCAGCGCGATGTCCCTGGACTTCTTCAATAGAATACCAGAATGCCCAAAATAATAGTGATGGTAATAATAAAACTCTGAGGCTTCATTCTTCTCGATGACACAAAAATGCAACTATCGTCGTTATCGAGAATACATGCACACAAGAAAAGTCACAATTAACACAAGGCATATAACGCTCAAAGAAATACGGCAAACAAACAAGGTACACATGTTATAAATTAGTATGGTTTAGAAGGGATGGATTTAGACACATTGGGAAATGGATTAGGATAGTTGGAGTAAACCCAACATGAGTTATGATTTAGAAACTATATAGGATAGGGTTTTTAGACCAAGGTCACATTCAGTAGGATTTCATTTATCATCAGATTGGTATTGATAAAATGAAACCAGCAAAAGTGGTTTGACTATTTTATCAATTACTAATGATTCATAGCGAATTTTCTAGTGAATAAAACTCTAGTTTTAGGAAATAATTCACCATAATAGGTCTGGAGTTCCACAAATTATTTCCTTGGATGGTTATGTAGTGTTTGATGGACTGATTAACTGGGAGTTGGAATCATCCAAAAATATTAACCAGAATGCCCTCAGGAAATTCCCAAAGGCAGTTCTGGATGTTATTTGTCTTTTCCACCAGATTAAATCTATAATGTATTTTGATGTGATTCCAAAGAAACATGTTAGGTATTCATAGTACCTTTCTTTAGAAGTTGTAATCACCCTTTTTGGATTTATAGAGCTACTGCTATGAATTTATTGGTGAATTACCTATGCACAGAAAAGATTAATTCATCAAACTGAAAGAAAACCCAATAAATTTTGGACTCCTGGGTTTTGATAGACGTTGGTATACAAGTGTACTAGGAGTTGGAATTAGGTCCATATATATAATGGTTTGGTCTAGGGAAATTCCTGAAGTCCAAAATTAATTGTTTTTGTCATTTTTCTACTGGTAAAATAGGAAGCAAGCTAGTATGAGGCCAAGGTCATGAGGTAGGAACATGCAATACCTAATAGAGGCACTTGGGTTTACCCCATTTGGGTTTACCAAGCTCTCAGAAATAAATATTTAGTGCAAGAGATACATTTTTGCATTTTATTTATATGAACCTAGATGTATAAAGTTTTGTTACAAAACTTGCTCTACAAGTTTGGTAAAACCCTATGGAACTTGTTGGAATTTAGATCTGGGCAAATCTTGGTACTTTATATTTTTAAAAGGATTTAATCCTTTCAGCCTTTTTCCAGATCTATAAGTAGAGATAAAACAAAAAGAAAAACACAGGGAAGAGTACGGGATGGCTTTAAAGGGGAGTAGGGGAAACGGCGCTGGGCAGGCCCATCGCGGCGCCCGCACTCACGCGGCAGGAAAGCAGGGATGGCCTAATCGGGGCCCGTGGGTCGGTGGCCCAGAGGGAGAAAGGGTGTGAGGGTGCGGGGTCATCCGATCCGACGGATGTCCGTCGTCTTCCGGCTCACGTCGGGTAGATAGAGGGGAAACCCTAGGGGCAGGCTAGGGAGGTGCGGGGGAGGCTCACCAGGGCTCGAGGGCGGTCGGTAGGTGGCGTTTCATCGTGGGGACCATAACGAGGGGCGGCATAGGTGGTGTCACCACCGGGAGGGGTCTCGCACGTGGTTGGCCGAGAGGGTCCTCGAAGGAGCTCATCGAGGTGATTTCTAGGGTTGCCGCCTGTCAAAGATAAGGGCATGAGTAGATGCAGGGGAGCAAGGGGATCACGGGAGAGGGGCGTGCAGAGGTAGGGGAGGAGATGGGGTGGATCATGGCGCAGGTCTTTGCCATGGCTGAACCTTGCTTCTCTCTCTCGGGCAAGGTAGATCAGGGGAGAGGGAGTGGGAGAGGTAGTTGAAGGAGAGGAGACTGAATGAGGCAGAGAGAGGGGGTTGTTCTGGCCTTAGGCCTATTTAATCTTGGGTGACGCTAACCATGGTGGAATTGTCCATTATGGACATGGTGAGGGTAGAGTGGCCATGGGCTGTTGCCATATGGATGGGAGGGGTAGTGTGCGGTGTTATGGTCTTGCAAGGGCAGATAGGGAAAGATTTGGTGCTATGACATTGAGTGAGGGACTCTTAGACAAGCACAAAAGACAAAGCCATAGTTTGCTATAGTGTAGAGCTACAGTGGTGGTCGACCAGGGGGAGTGTGGGTTCTGTGGAGAATTGCTAGACAAGCTTTGAAGGGGTTTTTGGTTGAGTTTGTGTCAATCTTTGATTGATTTCCTCAAATTGCTCATAGTGATGCTTGTGAAGGAATTGCCAAAATTTGTATTAGGAAAGGTAGGTAAAATGGTACTGGTAGATGAATATGGTCCAAATACACCTCACATAATTATTTGGGATTTTTATGATGATTTTCACTAAAAATCATTTATTCTAAAAGTGCAGAGATGATTTATAGAAGCTAAGTTGATATTTTTACATTGGAGAAGGTGAGTTTTTGATGTGGGATGGTGTGAAATACCATATTACACATTGTTGAATTTTATTGGAATTTATTGGTATTGGAAAGTATTTATAAAGAATTATTTCTTGTTTCTGCCATTTAAGAAAAATGGAAAAAATAAATAATTAAGGACCTCGAAAATATTTATTTTTGAATTGGCAATATGAGGTAGGATATATAAGCATCAAATGTGCCTTTACTTGGTCATGTGGTTTGGAGAAAAGCAAACTTGTCTTTGTAGACAAGGTTTTGGAGATTTTGCAAAAGAATGGGATTAAATGGTTTAATAATCCAAATAATTAGGGAAATTATTTGGGGATGCTTATATCCAAGGTAGATGATGTATACTTATAGTATCTAACAATATCACCTGGGGTATTGACAAACAAGATGGATTTTTGGAAGAATAGAGGGATTTGAGGATCTAGGGCATTTATATTTTTATACCACATGGACAAGGTTGGATTGGTGAGGTCAAAGCTCACCTTGGTACAAAGGTTATATGGATGGTTATACCATGTCACATAGATGACCATGGGAGCAAGAGTTGGGCTTAGATGTATTTGAGGTGGTATAGAAGAGATGGCAAACTTTGTTGAAAACAAGGCTGCCATAGCAGGATTGTCGTGATGCCTCATAAACCATGCGGGTTTAAGAAGCACAGGGCTCCAATGGAAACAAGTTAAGGGTGGGGTGATAGACCATGTTTAGTATATCATAACCCTGCCAAGTGTGGGTAAAGGGGTGATAGCATAAGGATGTGAGCTTCTGCCAAAGTAGGCATCTTGACTAGATTTGCAGAAAAATATTACCATGATGTCTACAAAACCATCATGGATGAGTAGGTTCAATAAGGGTTCATGCAAGAGCCAAAGTGGTCTTTGGTAGTACAAATTATTTAATACAATATGGTTCAGGTACATTGTAACACCCTCGCCTGATAAGGCTGAGTTCATGTGTATAGTGCCAATCCCTGGATCGGTTCACTGGCACACACAGTACAAAATGATACCAAATATAACTGTGCATCATAAATACAACGAATATGATCCAGAATTTACATTATTTATACAAGTACACAGCGTAAAACGAATACAAGGTAGATCTCCATCCTTCAAATGTGCCACAGGCGAACAATTGTTGAGTGGAGTCTCGCGACCTATGAACAATCACTCAGATACGATATAACCTGCAACATAAAACGTTGCAGCCACGAATGGTCAATACATTGAATGTATGGCAAGTAGGCTAAAGTGGTTAACAAGAGATCTATCAACTACATGCTTATTTGGCCAAGTGGAGTTCAGGCTCATTTGCATAAAGCAACAGTTTTATCCTAACATTTGTAACAAAGTAGTTTTCCAATACGATAAATAGGACACTCTGGTTCACTCCCAGGTGATCCTACCCAATTATGTTCACCCAACAAGTTTTAAGTAATTAAGAAATAAGGATGAGTGAGAAATATCATAGCATCAGTATCAGGTCGCTCAAATTGTCCATAACCGGGGACACGGCTAAGCACTTAGTTTATACACCCTGCAGGGGTTAGTACACTTTACCCATGTGACTTGGCCAGCCCAGCTCGTACCACCACTCTCATATTGGGTGATGATAGGGAGAAGTCCAAGAAGGAACCGTTCGGGAAGTAGCTCCCCAATCCCGACGCGCACCGGTCCAACCTACACTATCTACATCTCTGAATACGCGGGTTCGAGTTACCACAACCTACTGAGTTCAACCAACCGCCCATTTTATTATTGGCACATGGTTGCACACGAAAGCTTCCAAACAAAGAAACCAATCCTTTCTCAGTGTCCTGGGCGGCATTCTCCACCAAAATCCACACTCGATGACCCAATCAATGCCATTCCGCCCAGGTGGTTCATTAAAACATGTTGGTTTGTCATTTAGCAAAACATAAGCCTTTCAAAACATATAACTTTTCATGATGTGATTCCCTTCCTCGTCTAAATAGCATAGCTAAGCAATCTACCAATACTATGGCTCACAAACAAGGAATACTAGGGAATAATATGGGACATAGCATAGCATATACACATCAATTCCTACATATGCAGTTCTACAAAACATCTACAATGCATAGGAAAACAGTAGGACATTTATGACCAAGATAGCACCACTTGCCTTTGTTGTAGATGTAGTCGATTAGATAATCCTCACAATTCTCATAGATATAATGGTTGCTCTCGTCATAACCACAATACTTGCAATCATAGTAGTTGCAATCACACACGTTGCACTCCTTGCAATCTATCGATCAAACAATTGCATACAACATAAACAATAGCACATAGAGATCAAACAAATGCAACAAATGCATGCATGACAATTTAATAAGTCACAATGGTTGTTACTTTAGTTCTCTACACAATACTGGAGTATATGATGCATGCAAGAGACCAATTAATGCAATGGAGTACTTGTTATTAATAATTACTTCCCAATATAGGGTTTTTTAATAGTTCTGTTGTAACAACTGTTCTAACTGTAGAATTAAATTTGTTTCTTAGGTTTACTAGATATAGGACGTTAATACGAACCAGTAGGTGTTGGATTCACCCTAATCGGAGTTATAAATCTTTTTGTATGATTTAAATAGTGTTTAATGGTTTTAAATGATTCATATAGTTTCTGTTGTCTAAAAATCAAACTAAAATTATATCTGTAATCTCCACGGAATTGTGAATCCAGGGACATATTATTTGTAATTTTCTGAGTAGTATTTATTTTCTTATGAATTTATTACTCTAAATAAGCCATTAAACCATTTAAATCTTCACGGAAAAACCTTACAGTCAAAGGCAGAACTAATTGCATATTGATGATCTACATGGAACCATCTTTCCATCGGTATATCATTTATATTTTTGTGACAAGCAATTAATTTTTAATGAATTTAATGATTTATAAAGCCATTAAAACTAATTAAATTGCTACGGGTTAAATAATCTGCAAAGGCTAGATCCAACCAGATATTATTAATCTAAATTACAGTAGCTTCAATTTGATATATTGTTCATATTTTTCGGAGTTACAGATAATCTCTTATGAATTTATTAACCTAAAACACCATTAAAACAAATTAAATTACTGCAGTAACCACGTACAGTAAAAGTTGGATCTATTCTGATAAGATGATTATACATAAAATTATCTTCAATTTGATATATTATACGCAATTTTTGGACATGGTATGAATTTCTAATGAATTTTACAAGTTAGATCTATAATATGCAATTTTAAATTCGAACGGAATATTCCAGGGAATATTCCGCTGACTGGACAGGTTGACTTTGCATGCTGACTGGGACTAGATGTTGACCTTACGTTGACGTGACGTTGATGAGGAAGATGACCGGGACGACGACATGACACGCACCGGTTTGATTGGATCTCGACCGTCTGGATAGGATCCGGTGGCTAGAAGAAGAGATTGACCCGATTTTGGCTCAAAATAGACAAGAAATATATCTGTGTTAGAGAGACAAATCCGTAGGTCAAATCGAAAAACTCAGAACATGAAAGTTATGGGGAATCATTATTCCCACCTTCTCACCAAAGGAATTTGGATTTGAAGAAACGAGCGCGAGTAGATCTTGGATTTACACCGTAAGATCTGAAATATTGCAATACAAAATTCTCCGGCTGTGGTGGATGAAAAGAGGTGAGGTTTGTCGGGATTGAAAGATTTCGACGCGATCTTCAACTTTCGTTTTTTGACCGAAAGCAAACGACGAAGTCTAGATGGGTTAAAAAGCGAAACAAGATTCGGGCATATGTAGATTCGGGATTTCGAGAGGAAAAACTCGTACAGCTGTGGCTCCACGAGTTTATATGGAGGTTTAGTATGGTTTAGAGATAGGCCTTGGAGTAGGGAACAAGTAGAAACAAACGGAAGTTGATTCGGAGTTGTAGATAAAAAGTTATAGTAGTTTGAGTAGAGATAGGTTTTAGAAAACAGGTTTCGCACGCTTTTCAAAGCACTCCCATCTCGATCCTGTACGTGGCTGCCTGCCTCGGTCGGGTCGGTCCGGCTGGGCCGGCCCGTTTCGTTTTTTTTTTTACTTTTGTTTCCCACATATCTTTTGCATACGAACTCCAAATGACATGATTCTTGTTTCTAAATTTTTCTAAAATCGAATAGATCATTATAGGATCAAATTTGTAATCTCTTTACTAGTTTAGAAGTAGTGGATTTGTAAATCCTTGTATATTTCATTTTATTTACATCTTTATGTGTTTGTATTTGTTCCATAACTTTTTCATACTATCTTCAAATGAGCTCAATTTTGTTTCTAAAATTTTGTAATATTAATTGGATCTCTTTTAGGCTATAATTTAGCAATAATCGCTGTCTTAGCAACAGTGGGTTTTAATAAGTCAATTTAATTACCCTTAGGAACATTTGGGCGAATCAAGTATAGGATTTAGATACCAGGATTTGGATTCAGTTTGTGAGAACTTTGCATGGATGTAATGAAATGCTTATGAATGCTTCATGATTTTCATTTTGAAATCTCGCACACCAATTCTACAATCCATAATTAATCCATGCCCTTTTGCCTATATGGCTATTTAGATCATAACAAAAGAATATAAGATTTTGAATTCAAGGTTGAGAGGATTTTCTATTCAAAAAGTTTCTTCTCATTGAGAATTTTCAACATAGTCAAACAATCAATCAAACTTATTTATTTATTTCACATTCCAAAATTAGGAGAATTTTGGGATGTGACAGACTACTACCCTTAAAAGAAATCTCGTCTCGAGATTTGGGAAGGCTAGAAAGAACGAAAGAAAGGTTCGGGATCCATTAGGATGCTACCACCCTTAAAAGAAATCTGACTAGGTCACTTCTCAAGGATTCACTTGGCTCAATTGGTTTTCATTGCACATTCTAAACATCATGATTGATAGTTTTCGAGAAGGCACTTCTTAAACTAGCAAAACTCTCATGGTGGGCAAATAGGGAATGTTTACTTCACGGTTCCCATTAACCATGGTTGAGATTCATTCTTACCGTATATTCCTACGCTAAGCACTGGGTGCTTTTAGAAGGGTGTAACAATATACCATTCTAGGGTTTAGGCTCAACATCGACTCTCTGCTAAGATTGAAAAGGGCACTCAAGATTCGCAAAGCCAATAGTACAAGAGCGAATAATAAGAGTAGTAGGAATGGTGATCAATCCATCCTGCACCCAAATCATTACCCTGTATGAGGATAGGTGAATCACGTTTTTCTATCACTCGGGCATTCTCACTTGCCTTGAAGAATGTTTCCATGGGCACGAGCTAATGCTCTATGTATACTACCATGTATCCAATCAATAAAGCTACTACTAAAACTAAGCTATGATACTTCAACTTTCAGGTTGGCTAATCTACTACATAACATCATGTGCAACACTTCATACTTCCACATCCTTTTTCCATTAGGTGAAGCATTCTCTTTCCTAAATGCATTGTGTTGTCAAACCTTCCACTTACCACATCATTATATCTCCAACGGTTCAAGATAGGGAAGAATAGATTCTATAGGAAAGAAACGACTAAGGAAATAATCCTACCCATAACTATATGAAGCAATCAATGTCACAAACAAGGAAACAATCATAGGCGATCAACATACAATCAAACACTTGTATAATAAAATTACAGGTGTATAAACTTAGTAGTATATAACCACAAAATAGTTTGAAAGCATTGGGAACAATACTAGAGTAAAACATAGCAACATATAAGCAATAAACAAAATCTGTCAAAACGGTACAACAGACTTCACGAATTTTTCTGACCGACTTAAACTCTTCAGAAATTTTAGCCAATTTTTGTGCATGTACTACAGGTAATTACGCTACAGATCCAATTTTTTTAGATTTTTCTGAGTTACCTATAAAATATGAAAAATTGCGCGGTACAACAGGTCAGGCAGAAAACTGCAGCAGTAATCCCACAAATTTCAATCAATTCACACCATTAAAATAATATTAAAACCACACGAAAACTCCAGCAACTTTAGAGTTCCAAAACAACAGATCCTAAACAAGGCATCACACGATATGGTTCAGTACAAACAAACAAGCAACCTATATTGTCATACCACATAAGTTGGTAAGAACAATATGCTAACACGATAGCGATGATCTCCTAAAGAGATAAAACATGGTGGTCTCGACCTATCCAAACTTGGTGAGATGTTCATTTATGTCATACTATTTGTTCTTTTACTTAGCTAACTCTCATATAGGTATCATGAGAATGGACAACTATAAATGTTTGAATAGGAAGAGGTTCTAGAAAAGATAGATAAGGAATATAAGAACTCTAGTAAGTAGAAAATATGATAGTTCTCCTAATAGAGGTTTTCTATTGCTAATACATTTCTAAGGTCACGATCCTACAGTCAACACACAGCTCTGATACCATCTTCTAACACCCTCGCCTGATAAGTCTGAGTTCATGTGTATAGTGCCAATCCCTGGATCGGTTCACTGGCACACACAGTACAAAATGATACCAAATATAACTGTGCATCATAAATACAACGAATATGATCCAGCATTTACATTATTTATACAAGTACACAGCGGAAAACAAATACAAGGTAGATCTCCATCCTTCAAATGTGCCACAGGAGAACAATTGTTGAGTGGAGTCTCGCGACCTATGAACGATCACTCAGATACGATATAACCTGCAACATAAAACGTTGCAGCCACGAATGGTCAATACATTGAATGTATGGCAAGTAGGCTAAAGTGGTTAACAACAGATCTATCAACTACATGCTTATTTGGCCAAGTGGAGTTCAGGCTCATTTGCATAAAGCAACAGTTTTATCCTAACATTTGTAACAAAGTAGTTTTCCAATACGATAAATAGGACACTCTGGTTCACTCCTAGGTGCTCCTACCCAATTATGTTCACCCAACAAGTTTTAAGTAATTAAGAAATAAGGATGGGTGAGAAATGTCATAGCATCAGTATCAGGTCGCTCAAATTGTCCATAACCGGGGACACGGCTAAGCACTTAGTTTATACACCCTGCAGGGGTTAGTACACTTTACCCATGTGATTTGGCCAGCCCAGCTCGTACCACCACTCTCATATTGGGTGATGATAGGGAGAAGTCCAAGAAGGAACCGTTCCGGAAGTAGCTCCCCAATCCCGACGCGCACCGGTCCAACCTACACTATCTACATCTCTGGATACGCGGGTTCGAGTTACCACAACCTACTGAGTTCAACCAACCGCCCATTTCATTATTGGCACATGGTTGCACACGAAAGCTTCCAAACAAAGAAACCAATCCTTTCTCAGTGTCCTGGGCGGCATTCCCCACCAAAATCCACACTCGATGACCCAATCAATGCCATTCCGCCCAGGTGGTTCATTAAAACATGTTGGTTTGTCATTTAGCAAAACATAAGCCTTTCAAAAAATATAACTTTTCATGATGTGATTCCCTTCCTCGTCTAAATAGCATAGCTAAGCAATCTACCAATACTATGGCTCACAAACAAGGAATACTAGGGAATAATATGGGACATAGCATAGCATATACACATCAATTCCTACATATGCAGTTCTACAAAAACATCTACAATGCATAGGAAAACAGTAGGACATTTATGACCAAGATAGCACCACTTGCCTTTGTTGTAGATGTAGTCGATTAGATAATCCTCACAATTCTCACAGATATAATGGTTGCTCTCGTCATAACCACAATACTTGCAATCATAGTAGTTGCAATCACACACGTTGCACTCCTCGCAATCTATCGATCAAACAATTGCATACAACATAAACAATAGCACATAGAGATCAAACAAATGCAACAAATGCATGCATGATAATTTAATAAGTCACAATGGTTGTTACTTTAGTTCTCTACACAATACTGGAGTATATGATGCAGGCAAGAGACCAATTAATGCAATGGAGTACTTGCTATTAATAATTACTTGCCAATATAGGGTTTTTTAATAGTTCTGTTATAACGACTGTTCTAACTGTAGAATTAAATTTGTTTCTTAGGTTTACTAGATATAGGACGTTAATACGAACCAGTAGGCGTTGGATTCACCCTAATCGGAGTTATAAATCTTTTTGTATGATTTAAATAGTGTTTAATGGTTTTAAATGATTCATATAGTTTCTGTTGTCTAAAAATCAAACTAAAATTATATCTGTAATCTCCACGGAATTGTGAATCCAGGGACATATTATTTGTAATTTTCTGAGTAGTATTTATTTTCTTATGAATTTATTACTCTAAATAAGCCATTAAAACATTTAAATCTTCACGGCAAAACCTTACAGTCAAAGGCAGAACTAATTGCACATTGATGATCTACATGGAACCAGCTTTCCGTCGGTATATCATTTATATTTTTGTGACAAGCAATTAATTTTTAATGAATTTAATGATTTATAAAGCCATTAAAACTAATTAAATTGCTACGGGTTAAATAATCCGCAAAGGCTAGATCCAACCAGATATTATTAATCTAAGTTACAGTAGCTTCAATTTGATATATTGTTCATATTTTTCGGAGTTACAGATAATTTCTTATGAATTTATTAACCTAAAAGACCATTAAAACAAATTAAATTACTGCAGTAACCACGTACAGTAAAAGTTGGATCTATTCTGATAGGATGATTCTACATAAAATTATCTTCAATTTGATATATTATACGCATTTTTTGGACATGGTATGAATTTCTAATGAATTTTACAAGTTAGATCTATAATATGCAATTTTAAATTCGAACGGAATATTCCAGGGAATATTCCGCTGACTGGACAGGTTGACTTTGCATGCTGACTGGGACTAGATGTTGACCTTACGTTGACGTGGCGTTGATGAGGAAGATGACCGGGACGACGACATGGCACGCACCGGTTTGATTGGATCTCGACCGTCTGGATAGGATCCGGTGGCTAGAAGAAGAGATTGACCCGATTTTGGCTCAAAATAGACAAGAAATAGATCTGTGTTAGAGAGACAAATACGTAGGTCAAACTGAAAAACTCAGAACATGAAAGTTGTGGGGAATCATTATTCCCACCTTCTCACCAAAGGAATTTGGATTTGAAGAAACGAGCGCGAGTAGATCTTGGATTTACACCGTAAGATCTGAAATATTGCGATACGAAATTCTCCGGCTGTGGTGGATGAAAAGAGGTGAGGTTTGTCGGGATTGAAAGATTTCGACGCGATCTTCAACTTTCGTTATTTTACCGAAAGCAAACGACGAAGTCTAGATGGGTTAAAAAGCGAAACAAGATTCGAGCATATGTAGATTCGGGATTTCGAGAGGAAAAACTCGTACAACTGTGGCTCCACGAGTTTATATGGATGTTTAGGATGGTTTAGAGATAGGCCTTGGAGTAGGGAACAAGTAGAAACAAACGGAAGTTGATTCGGAGTTGTAGATAAAAAGTTATAGCAGTTTGAGTAGAGATAGGTTTTAGAAAACAGGTTTCGCACGCTTTTCAAAGCACTCCCATCTCGATCCTGTACGTGGCTGCCTGCCTCGGTCGGGTCGGTCCGGCTGGGCCAGCCCGTTTCGTTTTTTTTTTTACTTTTGTTTCCCACATATCTTTTGCATACGAACTCCAAATGACATGATTCTTGTTTCTAAATTTTTCTAAAATCGAATAGATCATTATAGGATCAAATTTGTAATCTCTTTACTAGTTTAGAAGTAGTGGATTTATAAATCCTTGTATATTTCATTTTATTTAAATCTTTATGTGTTTGTATTTGTTCCATAACTTTTTCATACTAGCTTCAAATGAGCTCAATTTTGTTTCTAAAATTTTGTAATATTAATTGGATCTCTTTTAGGCTATAATTTAGCAATAATCGCTGTCTTAGCAACAGTGGGTTTTAATAAGTCAATTTAATTACCCTTAGGGACATTTGGGCGAATCAACTATAGGATTTAGATACCAGGATTTGGATTCAGTTTGTGAGAACTTTGCATGGATGTAATGAAATGCTTATGAATGCTTCATGATTTTCATTTTGAAATCTCGCACACCAATTCTACAATCCATAATCAATCCATGCCCTTTTGCCTATATGGCTACTTAGATCATAACAAAAGAATATAAGATTTTGAATTCAAGGTTGAGAGGATTTTCTATTCAAAAAGTTTCTTCTCATTGAGAATTTTCAACATAGTCAAACAATCAATCAAACTTATTTATTTATTTCACATTCCAAAATTAGGAGAATTTTGGGATGTGACATACATTCTCAAGAATGTACATAGGTCAGAATGGGTGGAGTCTCAAAGATTGAATCTAGATAAGAATTCCAGACTTGGCCATTTTGGCATATTTAGGGTTTTAGAGAGATTACACGTGTAGATGATTCTGAGAGGAAGATAGGTTCCAAACTCATGATCAAGGAGATTATATTGAATTGTTAACTAAAAATATAGTATCCTTGCTTAGATTGGGTCTTCACTGAGTTGGAAACTATCAAAAGGATTATCCCTAGATTGATCTGATTAGGAGATGAGATGGTCACTTTAGTGGCTAGGGGTAGATCCAGATTTGGATGATGGGTTTGGGATTTATGATCACAAACATATATTGGGTCCTAGAGGTTGAACTACTAGATTAGCTCTCTCTAGTTCCTAAGCACACAAGGCAATTAGCAGATCAAGGTAATTCATATAATCAAGCTTATCCACTACTACTAGGGTTACCCTCAAGCCTAGCTTGAGGTAAGCATGGGTGTTTTGAAGAGGTTGTGTTTTGAGGTGAGACAAGGACCTCTTGGTACTTATACCAAGACTAGAATGAAAAGGGTTTTGAATAAAGGTTTTGGAAAACCTAGGGGTAAGAGTAGTTGAGAGTTCTATCTTGAAAACATAAGGAGATAAGATATATGGGTCTGCATAGTTTTAATAGAACTAGTAAAATAATTTGTTGTATCAAAATCACCTTGGCTCAAGTTTGAAATGCAAGCACAATTGAGAAAATGAAAGATGAGCCAAGACCTCTCTTTTGTAAAATAGCCTTTGTCAAATAGGGTTAAGATAAGAAGTATATAAACTAATACGCAATCAATTGTATGAACACCAGTAAACAAGTAAGCAGACATTGCAACACTTAATAAGAAAAAGTTTTTGATCCCCTTGATTTTTGCCTTTTTGACAAAAGACCGGGGTTGCTGAAATTGGGATGTTACATTACTCACCGTGGGTCAGTTTTAGATGTTTAAATCTATGGCTAAAATATTGTCTCGGTTTTGGTCTCAGCGCTAGTGCCACACCGATCATCTAGTACTAGAGAAGCTGTGGAAGCCTTTAAGTCATGTAATGTGTAAGGGTATGGTAATACCCCCGAAGTTTCTCTACATCCGATGTTGTATTCATATTTCAATTTCTACCTCATTTATTGTAACAAGTCGTGTCTCATGAACATGATAATCTTGTCCATAAGCCACTATCTTACTCGGGGACGATCAAGATCCTAGCTTGGGGGAGTTGATGAGTCCAAAATTGAAGCATATTTACGTTTTATTTTTGCATAAATAGAGTAGGGATCTTTGTATTTCACTGCGTATGCACACGCCTTTTTGTCTTTATTTCAACAGGATCCCGAATCATTAAGTCTTATATGAACATATCAATTAGAGATGTCATATTATGCTATAATACGATATTTTTAAGTGAGAATAGTCATTTTATGGATTTACCTTCGCACCTAGGAGAAAACTGAACGATGAGAAGCAACCAGTACCCGTAACGACCAGTGGTACAGGCGGAGCCTGCCCGTACCATCCGCCCGTACTAAGTGCTATCGCGTTCGCCTCGTCAAATAATTCCTCCTAGCAAAGACAGAAAAGTGATCTGACATTCACGGCCACCAGAAACCACAAAAAACCACATCTGAAAGGGATCTTAAGGAGGAACTTGGTTGGGGTAAAATTCCAGCTTCTTCACTAATCATTGGAGGACAACGCATCATCCCCTTCATCATTAACCACTTCATCTACATGACCACCATTACCCCCATCTCTCATATATTAGATATTGTTGTAATTCTAGATTCAATTGTGGTTTGCATTAGATCTATTTCAATACTTTTATCCATCCATTTGATTATGATGATGTTCCTGATTGCTTCCATGTGTGAGTAGTTCCTTTGTCCTTGCGGAGATGGAGAAACTGTTGCGTTTGTTGCACGGAAAACAAAAAATTCTATCGCACGAACACATAAAACAAAGATCCAATCTATGACAAAGTTAAGATCTAATCCATGAAATCGGTGAAACGAGATTGAAGAGAACTAACCCTTGTAGATACAAAGCATTTAACGAGATCAGATTCTCGTGGTTGATGTAGTCGATCACTTGTCGATCTCAAGATCGCGTAGATGATCCTTCCAGCGCCAAGTTTTGGTAGCGCTTCCGTAGTTGGTCACACATACGATAGTCGATGAAGACCTTCCTCTCCCTTGTTCTAGCAGGGCAGCGGAGGTTGTAGATCTCCTCGGAATCCCAACATCACGATGTTGTGGTGGTGGTGGTAGAGGAGGAGAGATTTCTGTAGGGCTTTGCCTAAGCCGGAGTAGGACGATGGACGAGAGAGAAGAGAGGCGGCGGCTAGGGTTAGGCGCCAAGGGACAAGGGGTGTGTGTGTGGGGGGGGTGCGCCCCCACCCCTCATTATATAGGTATTGGGGGGTCGTCCAAGGGTTCCCAGCCTAGGCCGTGTCCCCCCAACTCGGCCACAGAGGGGAGAGTTGGAACCTTTCCCACCAAGTCTTCCCTCTTACCAAAAACTAGAGTTTGACTTTTCAAACTTGGATTTGACTATTCAAACTAGGGTTTGACCCTTTTACTAGTGTTGACCGAATTGGCCCTTTATGGTTTGGTGCGGCTAGCCCCTAGGTCATGCCACTATCCAAGTGACCCCCTCCCGGGGTGGTGGAACTACTGGTGGTCCCTCTATAACATTCTATAAGTATCCGGTCAAAGCACCAAAACTTTTCCTGAAACCCGGAAAACCACTTTCTTTATATAAATATTATTCTCCAGACCATTCCTAATCTCCTCGTGATATCCCGGATCCCATCCTAGACTCTGAACAACATTCGGTCTCCCTACTTACATTCCATATCTACTAAACAACATCGAATCCTTAAGTGTGTCTCCCTATGGTTCGTGAATTATGCAGACATGACAGAGACTCTTCTCTGATCAATAACCAATAGAGGAATCTGGGAATCCATATGGATCCCACATATTTCAATGATGACTTCATGATCGAATGAACCATTTACATACGATACCGATTCCCTTTGTCACGCGATACTTTACTTATCCGAGGTTTGATCGTCGGTATCTCCATACCTAGTTCAACCTCGTTACCGATAAGTACTCTTTACTCGTTCATTGATATGACATCCGTTGTGACCTAGTCACATGATTGCAAGCCAATTGGATGACATTCCTCCAAGAGGGCCCAGAGTATATGTATCTGTCATATGGATGGACAAATCCCACTCTTGATCCATGTGCTTCAACACATACTTTCAGAATACCCAATGCCACATTTATAACCATCCAGTTACGGAAGAGGTGTTTGATATCATCAAAGTACTCGTCCGGTAATTGTGATTAACATGATCTCATGGTTGAAGGATTAGGTTACTATGTATTTTAAAGCTTGTAGCAGATGAACTTAATGACTTGATCTTATGCTATGCTTAATATGGGTGTGTGTGTCTATCACATCATTCTCCTAATGATATGGCCTTGTTATTAATAAAATCCAATGTCCATGATAAGGAAACCATGATCATCTATTAGTCAACAAGCCAACATAACAAGAGGCTTACTAGGTATCCTTTTATGTTTACAAAAAACACAGGTATTAATTTTTCTTGTTAATACAATTATAGCATGGGATGTAAAAATTTATCATAAACACAAAGATATAATAATAACCACTTTATTATTGCCTCTTGGGCATATCTCCAACAGTCTCCCACTTGCACTAGAGTCAATAATATATTTTGGAAAAACTTTGTGCATTTAATACCTATGGATTTTTGGTGTTGTATATACACGATTGCTAGTGGTAAACATAATCTTTGGATCTGACACTTCTAGGTCCATGTGTATTTGCATGTCTTTGTGTCTCTATATATCACTCATTATCCAATGAGATGGCATTGTATAAATTTGGTCCTTTGGTGAGACCTTTAGTTCCTTGGGGTCAAAACATATCGATATAATTGCCGTATAATATATCTTCATGGTACTATCCCGATGTGAACCACACCTAGTTTGATAACAAACTACTTGACACAAATTCTCTCTTTTGCTGATACATAATATTCGTATAGTTAGCCTTTTGTTGTAGTATCTGTCACAATGTCTTAACTTTGGAACTCATCCAAATCCATTATGGAACTTCCTTTCCATTACATTGTGCCACCCATAGTTTAAATTGAGATAAACTTAATTTGTATCTTGTGACAAGACTAGTATCAATGTAATACTTTATAATGAACTATCTATCTATTTGTCACCTCTACATAAATAACATATTCTTAGTTCTTCCAAAGATCATAAGAATATCCTTACTATCATCCAATGATCATCTTATGAGTCATTCTGGTATATGCTCATGACATTTAGAGCATAAGACATATCTGGATGTGTACATATCATGGTATGATTAATCAAAATATTCTTGTGATTTCACTCACCAAGTGTCAAAAACACTTGGATCTTATCTCACTTACCAAGTGTCAATACACTTGAATCTTGATTCAATCCTTCCTGCATGACAAGAACCTTTCCTGTAGTTTCTATATTGAAATATTTCAATATCTCATCTATGTACTCTCGGCACAACCATATTAGCGTCTCAATCTATCCATATAGACATTGATGCCAAATATTTGGGTTTTGCCTAAGTCTTTCGCTGAGATGAAATTCTTAACCTGTGTTAATAAACGATTCATCATTTCCAATCAACAATATTTCCTTCACATAATGCACTAGAAATATTTCTTAGCGCTACCACTTAATTTCTTGAAAATGTAAGCATCTTCATCATCTCCGATGAAATTAAAACTCTTTTAACAGTTCATCATGGTGAAGATTCCAACTCCGTGATGCTTACTTCAACCATTTAAGTTTGCATGCGAATTTAGCATTCTTTGAATTAACAAAACCCTTTGGATCGTGTCATGTACACGTCCTAGGTAACCATTCTATTAGAAGAACTTGTTTTGTTTGTTCAGCTACCATATACCAAATTATATGTAGTGGTTGCTACATTAATCCATCCAGACTAAATATCACTATGAAAGATCAAATCTTTTCATAGTCAACTCGTTGAACATTGTCGTAAACTCTTTCCCGACATGTTGACTATTTCAAAGATGTGAAACATCCATGTCTATTTCTTTATAGATCCAAATACGACTGATAGGTCTTACACCTTTTCGAGGGTCTTCCAAGTTCACAAACTTGATTTTTCGTGTATGGAAATATCACGGATTTCATGGCTTCAAGCCATTTAAAGGAGTTAGGGCCCATCATCGCTTATTTGCATGTAGTCAGTTAATCATTGTCAAACAATAATGTTTACTTTAAAATCCTAGTATTTGATTCTTTTACCCGGCCTACTTATTTCAATAGGAACTTAGACCTTCGTGACCACAACCTTTGAGGCACGTGAGCTATGAGAATTATTGTTGCCTCCGGGAAACTTTCCGGCGCTGCGCAACTCAGCACATACTAGCTATGGTTCGATAATCATATCAAAGTTCTATTGTCCTCCCACTTAACTTTTCACGAAAAATTCCTTCTCAAGAAACTTGACGTTCTAAGTGACAAACACTTCTGTCTTCGGTGTTATGGAGGAATACCCAACGGTTATTTGAAATAACCTGCAAAGACATGCTCATCCGACTTTGGTTGTAAACATTTTACTTATGCCTAGCATACCAAAATTTAAGAATGGACAACTTGGGTTTTATCCCAAACCATAACTTTATATGGTGTCTTTTCAACGGATCATGATGGTGCTCTTTTCAGTGGAAAGCGATAATCACTAAAGCTTTTTAATCTTTAAAATACAATGGCAGTTTTATAACTGACACCTTTGATCTCACCATGTCAAACAAGGTTTCATTACATATCTCGAACACTCCATACTCCTATGGTGTTTCAGGAAATGCAAATCCATGGAACGATTCCTCAAATCTTAGGTGTTATGCTAAACTTGTAACTCAAATATCTTCCATTATGATCCAATAATAAACTCTTTATTTTCTTGTTACAATGATTTTCCATTTCATATTGAAAGTATTTGAATATTTTCAAATATTTCACACTTCTTCCTCATTAAGTAAATATGCACATGTATTCACTCAAATTTCCGAAGAAAGCATATGAAGTTGAAATCCATCGCTCATGACTATCCATAATGGAATACATAAATCAATATGTACAAATTCCAATAAGTTAGTCATTCATTCTTCTTTGGCCTTTGAACGAATTTTAAATTATCTCTAGGAAAGTCTCACAAGTGTCATTTGATCAAAATCAAAAGGCTCCAAAATTCCATCAACATGGAGTTTCTACATGTTTTCTTTCCAATATAATTTAAACGACGATGTCACTTCTTAAGTGATCTTTCAATGTAAGGTTCCCAACCTTTAATAAGGTAGAGATCCCTGTGTTTACAATGCTAGTCCCTGGATCAATAGCTAGCGTCCACAGTTAAGATGTAATATCAAGAAACAAAGGTCATAATACAACTTTATAACCAGGAATAAAGTAATTTATTACATCTTACATAGCTCATTTGGCTATCTCATTACAATGCAGCAAAATATATAGCATGGGGTCCTTCATCTTCAAAGTGCCACAGGCAGACATGTTGGTTGTAGACTTGTAATCCTACTTCACTAGTATCAAACAAACCTGCAACATTACAAGTTACAGCCACAAGGGTCAATACATTTGAATTGTATTGGCAAGTGATACTATGGTAATATAGTGGAGTCTATCATCTATATGCATTTGGCTAAGTGGAGCTTAGGCTTGCTTTGCTCAAAATAGATTTTCCTTATCATTTGAAAACACTAAGTTTTTGCTTTGTCAAAATCACCCAAGGAACCACCAATAGAAATTGGTGAACCTTAAACCCTTGTTCAACCACAAGTTTTTAACTTAGAAATTTGGATGATGAGATTCTTGATAGCTTCCATGTCTTGATGCTCAAATTGTCCTTTGCCAGGGACATGGCTAAGTACTTAGATTTTACACTCTGCACAGGTGGTTCACTTTCCCCACAAGACTTGGTTTCACCAAGACAAGATCTTTCAGAAGCCTTCCCTTAGACCAGAATGGACGCGTTCCGACCTATCATTCCTCTACCACCAACTGTCCATTTGGCTAAGTTATTGCAACCTATATGATCCAGGCAGAGCCCATAATGCCAAGTGGCTGCACTTGAAGCTTCTCAACATTTGACATCTCAAATCTCTTTGTTCCTGGGTGACCATCCACAAGTGAGATACACAAGGTTCACCAGTCCCCTGGCCTTGTGTAACCACTCAACACAAACCATTCCTTCCATTCCACCCAGGTGATTCATTCACTTAGTTGTTTTATTAAACAAAACACAAGTCCTCGGACTTAGAAATTTTTCCATAGCATGAATATATATTCCACCCTTGTTTTCTATTAGCTAAGCTAAGAATGATAGTAGTAGGAACCTTAACTTAGGAAATTTCTACTAAGGTTTCATCTACTAGGATTTCCCATAGCATGGTTTATACTTAGCAAAAATTCCATGCAAGTCTTACTTAGAAATATCTCTAATGCATAGTGAAAATAATGGGACAAAAGTATGAAGCATCACTTGCCTTTTTGGTAGATAGTATAAGTTCACTTCTTGATCTTTGCAATGTTCTCTAGCTTCAAATCACTACAATTCAATCAAGCAAACAATATTTCAATCTACCATTCAAGCAATTCATCACATAAAATCATAGTAACAAAACAATGCATGCAAGCATGCTAAAGATTGTTTTATTTATAAAAGTGGTTTCTAATGGTTCATAAACATTTGAAAACACCTAATGGTCATTTTATAAAGTGGCAAAATCATTTGTATAAGATTTTACTTCATAAACCATTTTTGATCAAGTCATTATTTTATGTGGTGTAGAAATGCTTTTAATAAGGCAAAATTCTATAGGTTTCACAAAATATGTTTTCAAACCGTATAACCTTGTGTTTAGGGTCAGAGAGTTTATTTCCAAAACATTTCTCAAAGGTTTTCTTCCAAAACCATTTTTAATAATCAAACCATATTTTTATTTGACTAGAAATGGTTTAAATCAAAGATTCATTATTTTGTTTCACCAAATACATTTTTGAATCCACCATTTGTTTCCTATGGTCAGTAGGTTCAAAACACACCATTTGCCAAAGATTTTATCCTCAAAATCATTTTGGAATAAATTTTATAACCTAAACATGCAAACACAAGTTTCTGTAAAAATAAACAATTTAACAGAAGCAATTTTCTAAACAAAGTGCATGGTTGGCTAGGGCTTATTTTTCTGAATCCATTGATATAAAGTTTGCAAAATTTGGACGTGTAGATTAAAAGTTATAGATTTTACAAAATCTTGTATCTAATAGATGAAATCTGTTTTAAACAAAACAACAGAGACACGTGGCTGCTTCTCATTCGCCCATGCCGTTTCGCTCGGATCATTAACGCGAGGCGTTGGATCAAGTTACATCGCACGGCACAGATTGCGTACCTCTTCGGCGTTAAGTGATTCTATCCTAATCGTCAGATCAAGATCGGACGATGCTGAGCACACTTGCCAACTAGTGGCGGCGCTAGCGGCGGCAGGTGGCGGCGGCGTGTCTGGCTACGGCGGAGCTGACGCTAGAGGAAGCAAGGAAGAGTAAGGAGATGCTCACCAGGTTCAGGAGATCACGGTGAAGCTCAAGGTACCAGCGGGAAGGCAAGGGGCGCACGAGGTTTCTGATAATTGCTCGTCGGAGTTGCGTCTGACGACGGCCACGCTCTGTCGTCGTCGAGGGCGGCGCTACGGGTCATGAGGGAGCAAACGGAAAGCACGGTTAGATGCGCAAGGTCATGGCGATGATGCGTGCATGAAGGATAAGGAGAGGGGCGGTCAGGTTCTTACCAGAGGAGTCGCCGGAGAAGAAAGCAGACGGTGGCGCTACTGTTCGTCGTTGTTGTCGACGCTACAGAGCACGCGCGGGCGAGTTAACGTTACGGGGAGATTCGCCAGGATGTGGGGATCAGGTGAGGGTGGTCGAGGGGGAAAGGGGCGGTGAGGGGTTGCCGGAATCGTCGCGGAGAGTCGTCGGACAGAGGACGGTGCAGAGAAGAATTGGGCGGCCTGGGGGCACGCTAGGGTGAGGCGACAGAGGGGAAATGGAGAGGAGACGTGGGCGGTTAAGAGGGGTCGTCAGGGGGAGCTTTAACTGTGCCATTAACGCGAATTAAGCCGAGCGTTAATCGCCTGCAACGGCCGGCGAGGTGAGGGGCGGGGTCTCCGCGGGGAGGAAGAAGATGACGTGGCTGTGGGGCCTGGCTGTCTGCGAGTGAGAGAGAGTGGGGGTGGGGTCGTTCTATCAGCGTCGCTGTGGGTTCGATTGCGAGTGAATAACGGTTCGCTCGGGTGGGGTGGGGAGTGGGCTTGCTGGGCCTTGTCTGGGCTGCCGAGCTGAGCTGCTTCCTTTTCACATTTTTTTTGTTCTGTTTGTTTTTCTTTTTCCTTTTTCTTTATTCTGTTTGGATTTTGAACAACCAATTCAAACACTTATTTGAATTCAAACCTTTGCCAAAATTTGTGTAGGTTTAAATACTGATTAGTAAAACATTCTGGAATCATTTTAGAATAATTTATTTATTCTTTTTAAGGTCTTTTAATTATTCCAAATAGGCTCTAGTTTTTAATTAGATAGGATTTAATAATGTTTTTAAATCTCTATTTAAATTCTTAAAACTTTCCAAATCCTTCCAGTAAGTTTTTATTTGTTTATCTGGATATTTAATATGATTCATTAATCATTTAAGATTGGGTATTTGTTTTAATTCCAATGGAATTTAAATATAGCTTTATTTCCATAATTTTTATTTGGAAGTTTTATTTAACCTTATTTAAGTTGAATGAAACAACTTTTATTTCATTTAGGTAATTTCCAAAATACCATTTTCTCATGGATTATATAATTTCCCTTATTAGAGGTTTGTCTTTAAAAAAATAGGGATAGAATGGTTAATGCCATTTTACTTTATTTTGGAAATTCTTTATCCTTTTATTTTATTTGATTTGGATTATATTCATTCCATTTGCTTAATGGATTAGGCCAAGATTTAGTTTGGTCTTTGAGTATTCCTTATTTAATATTTCTTTCTTTATCTTATAAAATTCATATATTTTTATTTAGAGATCCAAACTTGATGATTCCAATTTGTAAAATATTATTTGAGATTTATTTATCCTTTTTAAATATCTTTAGGATTATTTGTTCACCATTTGGTATGGATTTTAGATAAGGGTTTTATTAGCTTTGGGAATTAAATCCCTTTATTCTTATTAAGTTCATAAGATTTTATCCATGGTTCTAAATTAAGTGAAACCAATTTCTATGGTCTTATAATATTTCTATTTGTCATTTTTGATCATTTGTAAATGTTTGTTGACAATATTTTATATGGATCAAATCCATAGGCTTGGAGATAACTTGGAAATGATTTTTATTCCATTAGGGTTTTGGGTTTGGATTTATTTTCCAAGTGTTTAAATTTCCAGATACATACATTGAGGAATGCATTTCCCTTGATTTGGATTTGTTGAATTCAAACTTTAATTAAAGTTTGTTCAAGATGGGATTTTTAACTTCCATTTAGAAACAAAAATTTCTTTTTACCCTGATTTTCAACAATAATTTATTTTGTTTATTTTATTTTTCACATTACAAGATTTCGAAAATCTTGGGATGTGACATTCAATCATTTGTCTTGTGACATTTTTAGCATTAGTTTTATGGATGTGATTTATCCAACTGGACTTGTAAATCATCCATCTTATATGGAATACGGCAATTATGTCAACAACCTTTTGTTCTCATAATACCTGATTGAAATAACAATTATTGAATCAAATCTTGAAGGCAAGCTTTGATATCAATGAGAAACACAACAACACTTTGTTTGTTTTTTATGAACATCATCACATATTCTCTTGCTAGTTACTTAGGCCATTGCAGTTCATGAATTGTGTTGTCCTGCATGACATTTCACAGCAACCAATACGGTATATTGATACCTTCGATCCGGATTACAGATGTAGTATAGCTCTTTTTCCCTAGTAGACCTAGGTTTATCGAATCCTCGGGAAGCAGAAAGCAAAGTGGGATTACCTTAACGGACCTTCGAGAGTTTAGAATTCGTATTGCATTTTCACTGGACCAAGAGTTTGCAATCTTCTTCTTGTTGTTGTTGTTGACGATGGAGAGAGAGGGCCTAGGGTTTTCGGTTTTCACCAGTAGATGTGCAAAACATCTAATGGGAATAACAGATTATAATAAAGTACTCATGTAATTGTTAGAGCAAGATAATTATATGTGGGTACTGCATCCATAAATGTTATCGCCTCCACAACCGCTTATGGCAATAACCTACTAGTCTCATCCATGGAAGAAAGAGAACTAATGATATGCATAGTGATGTCACTGTTAATCCCAAGTAAGTTCCTCACATACAGCCGTACTACCCTTTCTGTCATTGGGGTTCCTATCCTGCAGATCAGCCGTTACTCACACTCCCTTTACCTAGATCAATCCTCGGGGTCTTGGGTACCTGAAAAGTCCTTAGATTGAGGCAAGAGAGGGTACTACAATCATCAAGTCATACAAACTAATAAATGATACCATCTATGATAAATAACATGCACAAAATCTACATGGCTAGGCCGAAGCCCTTAGCCCAAGGAGAATTACTCACACATAGAGATGAAATCGACAATCATAAACATTGTAATAGAGATCATAGAGTTGATAACAAATAGTCTTACAATGTTGCCAATTGGATATGCGATCTTCTATTACAAGTCGTGGAAGATGGCTATGATGGTGGAGAAGGGTTTAAAGGTTTAGATCTAGATCTATTCCTCCGGCGTGGTGGTAGGGAGAGTTGAGGATGAAAGAAGCGATGTTGTGGAGTCGGGGGACTGTTTCTCGTTGCCTGAAGAATCTTTACATAGGGGTCCTGTAATGCCCCTGAATCGGGTCTATGCAGATCTTAGCAATTCCCGCCAAAACCTGCATAGAAGCGATTCAAGGACGCTGACCAGACACTTTCGTGAGGGTGGGATTTGAATACAAGTAGTTACATCACAGCAGTTTACAATAGAGTCCACAAGAACTTATAAATATAACATCGACTCGACGAGCCAAGAATAAAAAAGGTATAATACGAAGATACAACTCAAGAAGAAAGCAAGATAGTATCCGAGTACGGACAAGATCCAAATGGGACAAGAGTCCTGAAGAATAACCAAGCGGTGTCCATAAACCCTGCCCAGGCCAAGCTAGAAGGGTAACCTTGCTAACGTCGTCAATCACATACCTGTCAAAGTCAAAGGGTGCCGACAAAGGGCAGAGGAAAACAAAAAGACAGCAGTCAGTACTGAGGCGAGTACGCGGTGAGTCTTAGAATTCAGCGGTCCTCGCCTACATAGGTATGGTGGGCTCAGCGGCAACCAAGCTTGCACTATCTAACTTATAGAGAGACGCTATAACTTTGGCTATTAGAGCGAGATAAGAGAGCACTATACGATAACTGTAATATAACACCAAACATAACCCATCTGAAGATCCCCTCCCCCGAAGACCAGTGGAGGAAGTCCTCTTGCGGAACACACACGGTGGCAATTTTAATTAAGCAGGTGTTTAGTTTTTTTACAGAAGCAGGTGTTTAGTTGATAAGGCTAATTACTATTCATATTATTAAAGAGGAAAAATATTAGTAGCATTGTCTATGATCATGACACTATACTCCTGAGGCATCCATAACCATGGACACATGGCTTCTCAGAAAGATTTACCCTGCAGGCGTGCACTACTGTACCCAAACGCATGCTCAGCCCTTCAGGCAACATATGACGCATGTCTTCCGAATCTCACAACAATAACTATCCCATAACTTCGCGCATATCCAGAGGTATCACCTACTGTGTTTTACCCACACAAGAGATACAACTGATTCTCCATGTGGCACAGCGTTTGAGTCTATGGTCTGGCGATGATCGGAAGATAACTTGTAGAGATCCATCCCACCTCCGACATGATATCCCAATTTTATGCAATGCAAGCCATGGCAGTCCACTAAAATCATATCACAACTCAACCCATGTTCGAGGACGTATTATGCGTATGCACCAAATGGAAAACCAATTTTGTAACCGTCTGGATATACGAATAGTGCTGGTAGTTGAGGGGGGTTTCCAGAGGCCCCACGTTTGGTTAGCGCGATCAACTCAAAACTGGTATCATAGAATGAATGGGTCCTAGGTTGGCTCAAGCAATTCCCAAAGGTGGTCCCTATCGGGGCCTTATGATTAGGTGAAACCATAACAATAACCTTAACCAATATCACCAATTTAATTTATCATGTTATCAACCATAACCAGATATCAAGGATTACCTACGTGAGAGCGGGAAGCAGACCTAACCATGAGGTACGACTCACACGGGCAAAGCTAGCTAATCAAACAAGGCAATAGGATATCCAAGGCAATATAGTGGAGAAGGTAAATAAAGGAACGGTACTATAGCATCGACAATAAGGAGATAAGTAGATCAAAGGAAGGAAGTAAAGACTATAAATGCAAAATAGGTAGAAGGGGGAGAATGCTCGCCTATGAGACAAAGTCGATAACCGAAGGCTTGTCGTATCTCGCATCAACTCATCGTCCTATCCGGTGAACAAGCAACATACTATAAGAGGCAACGATATAATATTTAATACTAGGGCGAAAGATCTGACATGTTTATGATATGATGCATGACATGGCAATATGCGATCTAACTTAGAAATATTAAGCGGGATCGAAGTCCCGACAATTAAATATTATGGTTCGAGTTGTTTAATTACCCTACAATATAAATGTTGTTAACACGGCAAGAACAAGGCATAGATGAGCTACAGGATTTAAATGGAGTCTGGAGTAAGACAAAGATATCTCGCATAAACACTCCATATTTTATTTAGGTGAATTTCTATTTAATCCAAACCCACGAGATAATATGTATGCGAACATGAAAGATTTAATGTAAAACAATTAATTTGATCACAAGTAATTCCAGAGGTTCTAGATAGAAACAACTCTAAAATATTTTAACGTGGTCTAACCGAAAAGAAACGGTACCCCCATCTATTTAAGAGAGAGGGGGCGGCTAGGCTAAGAGTCCAAGACGCAAATGACTACAACTAGGATACATGCCGACCAGGTGGGACAGCTTTCTAGGCGCACATGACTATTTCCTTGCCGTGGCAGATTATCGGGCCTAAAACGTGTCGCGGCAGGACTCTCTGCCCTGGCAGGATTTCAGCCACTTTCTGTGCCACGGCAGCCTGCCATGGCAGGATTTGGCATCGTTTCTCTACTGCGGCAGAGACTCTGCCAGGTGTTGATCCCATCCTTTGTAGCTCCTTGCGCTTCCTCCCGCTCCTCCCTCGCGCATCCTTGGGCGATCATCACGTCAGACTCCTTGCCTTCCACCCTCTCCTTCCCGCTGGCGTTAATCCAATGGATATTAACTCTAGTCAAACAATAACACCATGATTTAGATAGTATAAAGTTCTTATAAATCAAAGTATCTTGTCCAACTAGGAATGAAGTCACCTTATGATATTTTTCAACGAGGCTTAATATTTCCTTCCATTTGAGACAACAAGAATCATCATATTCATAGAATATATGCTCCTCATCCTCCCTTTCTTCAAGAAAAGCCATCCTCGGCGTTGGGTAAACTTAAAGTGGAAGGAACAAAAAGAACAACGTGTACGCAGAGTATATGAATTCATAACATGTTGTATCATTTGTGTTCACGTGAATAATATGTCTACCATACATCAAGCAACTGAAATTGCAGGTATAGGTGAAGTACAAAGAATCATGATCATGATCATGTTGAAAAACAAATAGATATATAGTCTTGTTGTTCAATATTAAATTTAGTTTTCTCAAAGAAGATCTATAATCAAATTTGTGGTGAACAAGATCAAACCAATTCAAACTATGTGAAAACCGAATTGATTCAGGCCATGCTTCAACTGCGCTACTTTGATTATTATGAACATAATCATTGTGTTCAGTATGTAACATGCAACTAAATTTGAAAATATCAGTGAAGTATATAGTAGTAGCACACACATGCAACACGTTGTGGGACAAACACAAGGGGTATGAAAAATCAGGTTCAAATCTGGAAAGATTGGAACAATCCAACATAGGTAAAGTCACTTTTGTTGGGTGGTCTATATCAACTAGATGAGAATTTACTTTCATATTATCACAAATTGTAGTATCTATCCCACCACAAAGTTATCTTGACACATAGCATGTATGGCTAAACATAGTAAGTTTCAATTCAGCAATTCTATCACATGTAATGCATATGTGGTCCACAAGAAAATTTTCATCCATGCTATATTCACCAATTAGATTAAATATGAAATAAGGAGAATATGTGCTTGAATTCAGACATGAAATTTTATAAATCTTATCCAAAGCTCAACTCATATTCATAGGTTCATTTAGCATGATGGAATACACAATATCATTAGGTGGTATTCGAGCAAGTATTTCCTTATGTGTAATCAGTACCACATGTGTAAATATTGAATGGAGTAAGCTATTACATGGTGCTGTAACATTAGTACACGACAAATCACAAGGAGGCAGCAACAAAGGAATAGACTCACAATATGTTGCACTTGTTGGCTATAGCTCCAAATCAGTACTAATATCAATAGTGTTTTTCTCATATGTAGTAGGCACTGGTACATCCTCCTCAAGTGACAATGCACAGTTTAGCGATACAGGTTGTAATATAGATGGCTCCCTTTCTTCAAAAACAACCTGGATATGACAAGAAACAACACTACGAGTAGAGATGATTACATTAGTAGAAACCTCATTTGTCTCATCAACTCTCACTCTTGGTTCTTCTACGACAGGATCAACATGTGGTTTTATGCCGGTGGTTATAGGTACACATAGGTTTCGATGCATAATCTCGTGAAATTGCTTAATACGTGTACATGCTAACCACGTGTGCTTATCATTCAAACGATAGAAGGATCAGAACACTCACTACCAAACACAACCTGGAATGTATCACACCACCTTTTTCCTAACACGATATGGCAGGAGTTAAAGGCTCTAGGAACGACAAAAAATAAATATATCTTCTAGGGCCATAAATGGTGAGTGGAACACATGTAATCTGAGTAACTGGTAGTGCATGATCAGAAGTTGCTAACATAAATGGGTTTGGTAATGCACGTGTGTATAATTATAGCTTATCAACAACCTTAACACTAACCAAATTTATGAAAGAATAAGTATCAATGGTAGTAGAAGCATGCCTACCACAAATTTCTGTCGTGAAGTGGAACAAACCCGAAGTAGCCACCACTCCTGACTCCTCCTCCCAGAATGTGTTACTGCAATGGTATTCTAATGGGAAGGGATAATCATCAACATCCATTTTCTGCATGACAGCAACACTACTAGAATACATGATTAGTATATTAGTGCAATAAATAAAATCTATTTGGTGGAACACTCAACTGACTCACAACTGACAAGAAATTAGATCTTACTGTTCCAAAGTGAATAGAGATGCGTAACCAAAACGAGATCAAGACTAATGCACTGATGTGATGAAGTGAATATCAAGGTTATAGAGAATAATCATAGGGCACACATGTTATTTATGGTGGAGTTGTAGGTATGGAATCCTAACTACACCACAAACAAGTCCTAGTGCTGATCGTACAAACACCCAAGAAACACACACGTGGAGATAAAAGTGGCAATGCAACTATGAAGGGTGTTGCACTACGCTGGTGAGACACTAGCAAGGCTCAATTTCACAGGCACAAGATTGCTCAATCTACCGGTGCACAAAGAAATCAGTAGGCCTCTTGCATAATTCACTTCTCATTTTCTCTCTTTTTTTCATAATACAATCCTTTTTATTTTCTTTTTTGCTTTTTCTTTTGCTCTTTTCTCTTTTTTTATACTATGAAGCACACTTTGATTACGGCCAAGTCATAAACACAGCACCATAACCTATGAGTAGCCTAGAGGAGCGGAAACTAGTCTCAATGGGCAAGTTCCTAACACGTATGTATGAATGGCTATGGCTAAAGGTTGCAAGAAAACAATGATCAAAAGTTTATGTGTCAAGTTGTCGTGGCAGAAAAAAAGGGCAAAAATGTGCCGTGGTAGAAATCTGGAAGCCCTGTCGTGGCAGAAAAAGAGGCCTAAAAAAATTTCTCGCCTGGGCTGAGAATTGTCTCAGGTCCGGCGGCAGATCCTGCCGTGGCAGGAAAACGGGGTTTTTCTGTGCCGCGGCAGACCAGGACTCCATTTTTTTTTTGGAATCTGAATTGGCAAAAGTAATCTAAGAGGACTCTTTGCTTGGATCGGATCTGAGGTGATGGCGGCGGAAAAATAGATGGGAAATACGACTAGAAACAGAAACTAACTATTAGAAGAAATCTAGATTGGATCTAACGAAAGAACACGACCAGCAACTAAAACTCGAAATCCATGTAATCTAGTCCATGACAAATCTTTTTTTGAGGCTTTTTTGTATAGGACGAAAAATAAACTAATCTATGGATGGATTTTTGATGCTCACCGAGTAAACGCGGAAATCTGATACCAGGATGATATAGGGTGGCCCGATCTTCTCAGCAAGCACTTGTCAATGATGATGGTGGATGTAAGATAACTATCCTGTAGCTATGAACTCTCCCGCTCGAACCCTGATACCAATGCAACAGATCTCGAACCCTGTGGGATATTCACAACACCACGCTCTTGCGCATACAGCCGTCGACCACAAACGGTAGTTTGCAATCTATTAATTCCCAATGGAAAAACAGATCACACTCAATTGCAGTAGTATAACCCGATCACAAGTAATTCCAGAGGTTCTAGATATAAACAACTCTAAAATATTTTAACGTGGTCTAACCGGAAAGAAATGGTACCCCCGTCTATTTAAGAGAGAGGGGACGGCTAGGCTAAGAGTCCAAGACGCAAACGACTACAACTAAGATACATGCCGACCCAGGTGGGACAGCTTTATAGGAGCACATGCCTGTTTCCTTCCCGTGGCAGAATATTGGGCCTAAAACGTGCCGCGGCAGGACTCTCTGCCCTGGAAGGATTTCAGCCACTTTCTGTGCCGCGGCAGCCTGCCGTGGCAGGATTTGGCATCGTTTCTCTGCCACGGCAGAGACTCTGCCAGGTGTTGATCCCATCCTTTGTAGCTCCTTGCGCCTCTTCCCGCTCCTCCCTCGCGTATCCTTGGGCGATCATCACGTTAGACTCCTTGCCTTCCTCCCTCTCTTTCCCGCTGACGCTAATCCGATGGATATTAACTCTAGTCAAACAATAACACCATGATTTAGATAGTATAAAGTTCTTATAAATCAAAGTATTTTGTCCAACTAGGAATGAAGTCAACTTATGATATTTTTCAATGAGGCTTAATATTTCCTTCCAGTTGAGACAACAAGAATCATCATATTCATAGAATATATGCTCATCACGGGAGATTGATCTTCAGGCTATGGGCGAAGTAGCGCAAATAGCTGATCTCGCGGAAGTAGTCGAAGCCGAAGTCTTTGCAGCCAACCGTTATCTTCGGGACGTACTGGAGGTAGCCAGCAATACCGAAGTTGTGAACCCGGAAATAAGGCTTTCTCGAAAGATGACAGCATCAGACATCATGCAAAGTGGAAGAAAATTTGGCAGATTAACACACTCGGTTGACAACAAAGGTAGAAATAGGTCTCAGGTAACAGAAAACAAAGGTAAAAACTGTCATAGACATTTTACCGAACACATAGTAGGCTAGGCACTGTTGCGGCAGACACAGCGCACACGGGTGACGAGATCCCTTGGCGCAGGGAACGAGGAACTCTGATTGGTGTTACAAGAAGGCTTGACGGGAGATTCTGCACGCACGCGTACGTCGCACGCGACCAAGAACTACCCGCAATGGCGCACACTCGAACGGGCGTAGGTGCGTTGACCAGTGGAAAGCAAGTGGAGATGGGGCACTGGGTGGCTCCTGAGGCCTTTCACAATGGGTTGTATATTAACACGTTTTTATAGGAGAAATTAAAACATAAGAAACAACTAGTACAATGCATTGTTTTTTAAGTGAAGTCTCTATATTTAATGATTTAGAGTACATGCATGCATTTGATTGGTCTAACCATGCTTTTTGCCTATGATTTCGTGCAAGAGGTGTTTCTTAGCTAAGATACAACCTCACTCTCTTTCCTCATTAAGTATAGTGCCACATAGCCAAAGTGCCTAGGATAGACCGCTAAGAAGGGGCAAGGAGCAAGGAAGCCGGCTGGTCGGTGAATAGTGATGGGACGTGGTGGAGGCAGGTTGCTGCCTTGGCAGGCATACACGGGATTAAAGGGGGTGGAAGACAAGAAGCGTAGCCCAAAGACCAAGGAGAAAAGGGGGCGGCCGATGGTGCTCGCATGCTGCTCATCTGTTGGTGGCGTTGGTGTGGATCAATTGGAGATCTAATGGGAATCAAGAAGTAATATTCTAGCCCCCCAAGGGAGCTTTTAGAGGCCATGTGCCCTCCCAGCCGTCCGATCGCCTTTCCAAACAGATCCTGACCGTCCAGTCCGTCCACTCCATTGGACACTCGCAGCCACATCTGCTAGCTACCATCCCTGAAGGGTAGGCCCTGCTTTTTGCGCGCCCCACTCGTCGGAGACCTGCACACCGTGGCGTACGTGTGAGAGCAGGAAGAGAGGCCAGAGCGCGGTGGCTGCCCCGTGTTTTCCATGGGCGGTGGGGGCAAAAACGACTTTCCACATGTCATTCTGGCCAGGCGACTGTGGGGAGGACGACCGTGGCGACCTCCCCTTTGTCGCCGGGTACGGGGCACACCGGTCATGCCTGAGCCCCTTGCCGCTATGGAGGGAGGGGCAGGTCAGCCGTCGGCCATAGCAGCCACCCACTCCCATGCCCTCTTCTTTCTCTTTCTCCTCCTCCCCTTCTCAAAACCCTAGCCGCCGCCACTTGTTTCTCCCCTTTGTTGCTGGCCCGTTTGGAGGAGCATGGGAGGCCGCTGACCGCCGCCAACAGCCGGAGGAGCGACCAATTAGTGTGGTGGCGCAAGCTGGGAGGCCAGACGGATAGGCATGCGGAGAGGGCAGCCGGGCGCGCTGGGAGGCCGGCTCGCGGCGGACGGGGCAAAGAAAATGGTGCTCCACCCTTGTGACCTTGTCCGTCCGAGAGGAGGCTGGCAACACATGAGTGCTACTGCCTTGCCTCCACCACTTTTCATCGTCAGGGAAAGGGCTGGCCAGGAGCGTAGATGCCCAGCTCAACCTCTTCTTCCTGAGCACGACCTGAAGAGCCCAACGATTCTGGTTTGCCTCCTCCCTCCCTCTCTCTCTCTCTGAATTTCCAGCGTTTAGAAGTTTGATGGCTGATTCATTGTGTTGCCTGTACACCCAGCAAAATTACGTGTTTTGGCTCTCTGTCAATTTAAATTTGGAAGCCGGATCAGATGGTGATTGGCCTGGTGTCCATGATGCAGGTCTAGCCTTCTGCCAATTTACATTTATGTGAAGTTCCTTTTCTTTGAGAATTAATGATTTTATCCATTTGGTTTCACCAAACTTCCTACTATTTTTTATGAGTGTACAATAAATTGTGTTCCTATTTTCGAAAGGGTATAACTTGCATGCTAACATCAATTTGCTGTTTCCAATTCATTATGCGGCGTGGACATGGTGAATTGAAGCTATCCAAGGTATGCCTAGACACATCTCTCAGCTATGGTCTGATTGTTTACATGAGCATAATTAATAGCAAATATGCTTGAAATCTGGAGCCTCGACAGATAAGTTGAATTTTATGGCTGATACAAATGCAAGATCGGAATTTGCATGTTCAGTAACTGTTCCAGTAACTAATGATGCAAGGGATTGTAATGAATTATGCTAAGATAGTAAAATGTATTCTATTTTCCTCTGGATGCTTGCATACTCATATAGCTAAATAGAGCTCTTGGTAATATTTATTGTCTTTTGGATACTTGGTAGCATATAACCAGGTACCACAACTGAATTTGCTCAAATGAAAATTGAGCAACATTAACCGTGTTATGCATTTTTTTGTTGATTCGTGTTTAGTAGCCAAATGAAACTTGATTCATCACATCGAAAAAAATAATTATAGGTTTGCACTTGATAGTTTATTTAGTAGCTGTCTTACCATTATTAGGTAGCATTCGATATTGGTGTTGTTTTTAAGATAGCTGTCATGGGTAGTCACTCTTCCACAGAAGTATGAGAGATACGTTATTTGTTAAAAATGAGCAGAAGAAAAGAAGGCTCTAAAAGTTTACGTTCTCTATGGAAAGTCAACACGTCGGTGAAATTTCTATTCGAGTTGTCATTTGAACTTTCTTGTGAGGGAAGCCACAAATGGTCAGCTGGCACCTGGTGGAGCGTGAGCGACGACGTTCAGCGACAGAATGCAGAACAGAATGTTGCCGGCTGCTACCATGTCCCAAAGCACCATTAACGGTTCAAGTAACACAAGCACAAACTCCGTAACGTGCGTTGGATTCTTCTTCTCTTTTTTCCCTTCACCTACCGTGAATTATTGTTATGCCATGTCGTCATCTCATATCCAGCTATGAGACACCAAGGTACCAGAGCATCCCTACTTGATTGAGCAACTCACCATTTATACTCCCTATTGATTCTTCAGCTAAAAGGAAGAAAAACAAGGAAGATGAGGTTATCCTTTCCCCATTTGTTGCAATCCAAGTTTTTTTTTAAAATATTTTCAATTATGTTTGAAATACTCCAGTTTGCGAGCACCGCCCTTTCAGTGGAATACGCTGCCACTCTCAATAATACGAGCACCACCCCACTGCCCACCGCTGCCAGCCACGAGGCCCTCTTATCTGTTTTCTTAATTATATCGTTAGGTTATTTTGGTCCATATCAAGCAACACCTAGATTTTCATTATCTCTCAACATTGATCTTCTCAAAGAGACAAGGGTTTATGGTTTTTTGTTTTACGTGTGACCATGCCGGCTCTTCCTGTAGGATCTGTATTTTTGCCTTCCTGATCTGTCGCTGCTGCTGAGAAGGGAGTTTGTCGCCTCCTCTCATGGGTGCTGACTCCTCCAATTTGTGATGATTTTATGCTCTAGGTATCGCCGAGCTTCCCACAACTATATAGGTTTGTGTTCTTGGATTTTGTTTTGTTTCTTCCTCCTGTCAAGTGAAGCAGGTGAGATGATTTGGGTGTTTTACTTTTGATCTATGCAGTTGTTGGAAAGGGAGTGTGTGAATTTGGAGCATCCAATCTAATTTCAGTTGTTGAAAAGGGAGTGTGTGAATCTGGAGCATCCAACTAATTTCACGCTAGCTGGTACCTGTTTTTCTGTGATAGCTTTGTTCTTTGATTTTTCTATGAGTAGTGGATTACTAGATTATTATAATATGCCTCTTTATTTGTCTTCTCCGTGTGTTGTTTTGTGTTATACATAGAGAGATTTTCTTAGATTTAACGGGTGTCATTGGGTGCAGCCCTATCGCCTTATTGAACAAAATGTCGTTTTTGGTGCCATACCTTTAAAGTTGTACAATATGTTGAGATTAGCATGTATCGAGCATGTTATTTCTTTGGTTTATTCAGATAGAGTTTTTCCTACATCAGATGAATCTGCTTTTGATATTTTGCATGGGGCTACGAATCCTAGGCATGTGCCTAGCGTTTCCATGATTGTGTTATATATTTCTGTTATACATAGTATGCAGGTCCTTATTGTACTATTTTTCTTGGCTATTCTCTTCGCATTTATATTCTAAGAAGATGTCACTGCTTGCAATCCATGTATTTTTCTTGGCTATTCTCTTCGCATTTATTTTTCTATTATACATAGTATGCAGAATTCTCTCGTTGTCTAATGCAGGCTTGTCAGAGTGCTTTATAATTACTCCACTCAACGGTAAGATTTAGTAATATTTCTGCATGTTATTTTTATTGGTCTATTACTACCCAATAATAGCTAGAAGTTGATGTGGCTGGATTATTGGTAATTTTTTCGATCTTGTTCTCTCCTTCATTAGTGAAATTGATTTTGTAAATGGATAGAGAGAGCATGCCAGCTAAAAGGTCGGCTACTTAAAGACTTCCAGACAGGTTGTCCTGACAAATATACACCTCAACATGTTGACTGGGCTGCACTGACGAACGAGGTTTCCCATTCCTGTAAGAGTTAAAGAAATTCTATGAAATGCATTGTGCATATGCATTCAACATTATTGGTATTTTAGACATGAGGAACTGATGCATCGCAACCTTGATTGTGGCTAAATATCCATGGAAAAAATGCCAGCGACCACCGTCCAGGCGTCATTCCCTGATCTCCTCCTGCCTTTCTTGTGCAGCAATGCACTCTGTTAAGAAAATCGAGGAGGATCTCAAGTCATCCCGCGGTACGTGCCTTTTTCTCCTCCATCGTTGCTAGATTCAGTAACATATCGATGGTATTCAGTGTTCATATTCACAGTAACAAATGATGCCCCTGATCTTCTCCTGCATTTCTTGTGCAGCAACGCACTCTGTTAAGGAAATCTAGGAAGATCTCAAGTCGGCTCGCGTTATGTGTCCTTTTCTCCTCCATCGTTGCTAGATTCGGTAACATATTGATGGTATTTAGTGTTCATATAGACAGTAACAAAAGGATGAATAATTTTATAGCTCCTTACTATAGTTGCAAAATAGATATTTATCAAAATCTCTCTTATTTACATATAATTCTTATCAAGCTAGGCCTGCAATGAAACAACAAACACAACAGATAATTAGTCTGATGTTACATTCGTTTTAAAGATCAATTCCATTATCAGGGCAAGAACTTGTTGTATGCGAATGTCATCTGAGTGTGCATGCTATATCTGAATACCATCTAGCTGTCATCTAACTGTTGTCTGAGCCAGCCGTGTGCCCACCGTAGCACCCTCAAAAAAAAATGATGTCTGATATCTCTTGCCTACATTCTATCTTCCTCCATCTCTACTAGGTGCGGAATATGGAGCTCACCGAAATTCAAAAAAAGTTTATACTTGATGCCATACTAGATGAGCTGCAATTGGCAATATCAACGTCCGAGAGTGTTATGCATACGGATGATACTGTCACTTGCATTGTAGGTACTTTTCATCAACAAAGAGTCTACATCAGGCTTATGGACCATATGAATGTGAGAGCTATGCACATAGCAATGTCCGTGTTGCTGAAAATGAGGCAGTACATGAGGCCATTCAATACATGGAGTGTTGCGAGAGAAAGACATCAAAATACTATAATTATGTAAGGCTAAAAAAAACAGCAGTCTATTGAAGATCTTACTCAGCAGCTGACCAAGAAGGACCAAGAGATTAACGAACTTACTAGAGGATATGCTTCCCTGATACGAGCTGTTTGCAAGTGCTCAGAAAAACTTCATAAAGCCATTCAAGAAAACATATGTCAACCAGAAAATGATGAGCAATATAGGATCAACTTGATGCTTCTTCAACTTGAAAAGCCCGTCTCAGACCTTAAGAGACTAGCTATCGAATCAACTAATTTAGTACAAAATAAAGGTATGTGTTGCACTATCAGGTGTTGCCTACCTTCGATCAATATGAATAACTTACAAATTATCATGATCTGGGCTAGAGGATCATATGAGTTATTCACTAGATGATGATAGCATTTCCGCCATGGACAAGTGATTCTCATAACATGATATCGATGTGTACAAGGGTATTCTTTGCACCACTAAGATGCGTCTTCGTGCATGCCTTGTAGGGGTTCGTAGCATGGAAAACAAAAATTTTCTATCGCATACAAACAAACAAGTCAAGATCTATCTACTAGATTGTAGCAACGAGTCGATGGAATAACTTACCCTCGAAGATTCCAAAGCGTTTAACGAGAGCGGATTCTCGTGGGTGATGTAGTCGTACTCTTCCTGATCTCAAGATCGTGTAGACGATCCTTCCGGCGCTGCGTTCCGGCAGCGTTCCCGCAGTCGGTCACACGTTCGGTACTCGACGAAGACCTTCCTCTCCCTTGTTCCAGCAGGCAGCGGAGGTTGTAGCACTCTCCTCGCGATTCCGGCAGCACAACGGCGTGGTACCGGAAGTAGAGGGGAGATCCCGCAGGGCTTCTCCTTAAGCCGGAGCGAGTATGGTGGATTATGAGAGAGGGCTATTAGTGGTCTAGAGATTAGACACACCAATTAAAAGGCTCTAAACCGCAGGCTAAAACAATTAGAAGCTCTAAACCAAAACGGCTCTAAACCGGAGATTAGAGGTAGAAACTTGTGTGTCTAGAGGAGGGGGCCCTGCCCCTCCTTTTATAGGTGGGGAGGCGCGGCCAGGGGAGGGGAGTCCCTCCCCAAGTCGGCCTTGGGTGGCGCGCCGGCTTGGGGAGGAGACTCCTCCCTCAAGTCGGTTCCCAACTCCTCTTGCTTGTTTCCCACAGTTTCTTGTTTTAGCCGTTTGACTTTCAAACTGGACATTTGACTTTTCTGTTTTAGGATTCAATTTAATCCTTTATTTGGGACAGCAAGAACACTTAGTACATGATGCAATCATTCCAATATGTAATGACACATTCATGTACCCCTCCCCCCTCCCGGAGTGCCGGACATTCCGGAACCTTCTAGAACATTCACCGGAATCATATCCGAACTCCGAAACGGGACTTTCTTTATATGAATCTTATTCTTCGGACCATTCCGGATCACCTCGTGATATCCCGGATCCCATCCGAGACTCCGAACAACATTCGGTCTCTTTCTCATAATACCATAACTACTTAAAACAACGTCGAATCCTTAAGTGTGTCTCCCTACGGTTCGTGAATTATGCGGACATGATCGAGACACTTCTCCGAACAATAACCAATAGAGGAATCTGGAAATTCATATGGCTCCCACATATTTCTACGATTACTTTGCGATCGAATGAACCACTTACATACGATACCAATTTCCCTTTGTCTCACGATATGTTACTTATCCGAGGTTATGATCGTCGGTATCTCTGCATACCTAGTTCAACCTCGTTACTGATAAGTACTCTTTTCTCGTTCCCGTGATATGTGATCCCTTCTGAGCCAGTCACATGCTTGCAAGCTAATTGGATGACATTTCACCGAGAGGGCCCAGAGAATATCTATCCGTCATATGGATGGACAAATCCCACTCTTGATCCATGTGTCTCAACCAATACTTTCCGAACACTCAATGCCACCTTTATAGCCACCCAGTTACGGTGTGGTGTTTGATGTCATCAAAGCATCCATCCGGTAAAGGTGATATGCATGATCTCATGGTCGAAGGAATTAGGTTACTATGTATCAGAAAGCATATAGCAATTGAACTATTGAAATGACTTGATCTTTATGCTACGCTTATCTATAGGAGTATGTCCACCATATCATTCTCCTAACGATATGATATTGTTGTTGATAACATCTCAATGTTCATGATAGGGAAACCACAATCATTTATCAACCAACAAGCTAGTGAAGTATAGAGGCTATACTAGGGACTTCAAACTAAGTTTACAAATCACACAAGTATTAATGTTTCCCTGTTAATACTATTATAGCATGAATGTAAACATTTATCATAAACACAAAGATATAATAATAACTACATTTATTATTGCCTCTAGGGCATATCTCCAACAGTCTCCCACTTGCACTAGAGTCATCTAATCTAGATTACATGGTAATATACCGAACACCCATGGCAGTTTGGTGTTGGTCATGTTTTGCCCTCGGGAGAGGTTTAGTCAACGGATCCGCCACATTCAGATCTGTGTGTACTTTGCAAATCTTTATATCCCCATCCTGGATATGTTCTCGAATAGCGTGAAAACGTAGCTTGATATGCTTCAGATTCTTGTGTGACCTTGGTTCTTGCGCATTGGCTATGGCGCCCATGTTATCACAGTAGATAGACATTGGGTCCAGCGCACTCGGAACCACACCCAGCTCTGTAATGAACTCTTTCATCCATATCGCTTCTTGTGAAGCCTCCGAAGCAGCCATGTATTCCGATTCAGTTGAAGATCTCGCCACAACGCTTTGCTTTGCACTCCTCCAGCTAACTGCTGCACCATTCAAAATAAATACGTATCCAGATTGTGATTTAGAATCATCCGGATCGGTGTTCCAACTAGCATCGGTGTAACCATTAACAACGAGCTGTTCATCACCTCCATAAGAAAGAACCATATCCTTAGTTCTTCTCAAGTACTTAAGGATGTTTTTGACCGCTGTCCAATGATCCACTCCTGGATCACTTTGATATCTGCTAGTTAGACTAACAGCATATGCGATGTCGGGTCTAGTACATAGCATGGCATACATTAGAGATCCTATGGCGGATGCATAGGGAGTCTTACTCATCCTTTCTCTATCTTCTGCCGATGTCGGACTTTGAGTTTTACTCAAGGTCGTATTGGGCAACATGGGCAAGAACCCTTTCTTGCTTTCTTCCATTCCAAACCTCTTTAGAACTTTGTCCAAATATGTACTCTGTGACAATGATATTTGGCGTTTCGATCTATATCTATAAATCTTTATGCCTAATATGTAAGCTGCTTCGCCAAGATCCTTCATTGAAAAACTATTATTCAAATATTCTTTGACACTATTAAGAAGGTCTACATCATTCCCAATCAACAATATGTCATCCACATATAGTATTAAGAATGCTACAGAGCTCCCACTCACTTTCTTGTAAATACAAGCTTCTCCATAAGTTTGTATAAAACCAAAACTTTTGATTACCTTATCAAAACGTTGATTCCAACTTCGGGATGCTTGCTTCAATCCATAGATGGACCGTTGAAGTTTGCATACCTTGTTAGCATCTTTAGGATTGACAAAACCTTTGGGTTGCATCATATACAACTCTTCATCAATGTCTCCATTGAGGAATGCTGTTTTGACATCCATCTGCCATATCTCATAATCATAATATGCAGCGATTGCTAACATAATCCTCACAGACTTTAGCTTCGCTACCGGTGAGAAAGTCTCATCGTAGTCAACTCCTTGAATTTGTCGAAACCCTTTTGCGACAAGTCGAGCTTTATAGACAGTAACATTACCATCAGCATCTGTTTTCTTCTTGAAAATCCATTTGTTCTCGACAGCCTTTCGGCCATCCGGTAAGTCCACCAAAGTCCATACTTGGTTTTCGTACATGGATCCAATCTCAGATTTCATGGCTTCTTGCCATTTATTGGAATCTGGGCTCATCATCGCTTCCTCATATGTCTCGGGGTCATCGGTGTTGTCCACCAACATGACACTCATAACGGGATCATACCAATCTGGAGTGGTACGATTTCTCGTTGACCTCCGAGGCTCTGTAGCAACTTCAACCGAAGTTTCATGATCACCATCATTAGCTCCCTCTCTAATTGGTGCAGGCACCACAGGAACTTCTTCCGGTGCTGCGCTACTCGCAATTTCGAGAGAAGGTTCGACAACCTCGTCGAGTTCTACTTTCCTTCCAGTCACTTCTTTCGAGAGAAATTCCTTCTCTAGAAAGGATCCATTCTTGGCAACGAAGATTTTGCCTTCGGATCTATGATATAAGGTATACCCAATAGTTTCCTTCGGGTATCCTATGAAGACGCATTTTTCCGCTTTGGGTTCAAGCTTGTCCGGCTGTAACTTCTTTACATAGGCTTCACATCCCCAAATTTTAAGGAACGACAATTTAGGTTTCTTCCCAAACCATAATTCATACGGTGTCGTTTCAACGGATTTAGACGGTGCCCTATTTAAAGTGAATGCGGCTGTTTCTAATGCATAACCCCAAAATGATAGCGGTAAATCTGTAAGTGACATCATAGAATGAACCATATCTAAGAGAGTTTGATTACGACGTTCGGACACACCATTACGCTGTGGTGTTACCGGCGGTGTCAATTGTGAAAGTATTCCGCATTTCTTCAAATGCTCGCCAAACTCGTAACTTAGATATTCACCTCCACGATCAAAATGTAGAAATTTAATCTTCTTGTTACGTTGATTCTCTACCTCACTTTGAAACTCCTTAAACTTCTCAAAAGTTTCGGACTTATGTTTCATGAAATAGATATACCCATATCTACTCAAGTCATCCGTGAAGGTAAGAACATAACGATAACCACCGCGCGATGCTACACTCATTGGACCACACACATCGGTATGTATGATTTCCAATAAGTCCGTAGCTCGCTCCATTATACCAGAAAATGGAGTCTTAGTCATTTTTCCCATCAGACATGCTTCGCATCTTTCAAGTGATTCAAAATCAAGTGATTCAAGAAGTCCATCGGAATGGAGTTTCTTCATACGCTTCACTCCAATGTGACCAAGACGACAGTGCCACATATAGGTCGAATTATCGCTTGATTTCAAACGTTTAGCCTCAATGTTGTTGATATGTGTATTTCCACTATCGAGATTCAATAAGAATAGACCATCTATCAAAGGTGCATGTGCGTAAAACATATTACTCATATAAATCGAACAACCATTATTCTCGGACTTAAACAAGTAACCGTCTCGCAATAAACAAGATCCCGATATAATGTTCATGCTCAACGCAGGCACCAAATAACAATTATTTAAGTATAAAACTAATCCCGATGGTAGATGAAGGGGTAGCGTGCCGACCGCGATCACATCAACCTTTGATCCGTTTCCCACGCGCATCGTCACCTTGTTCTTCGCTAGCTTCCGTTTATTCTGCAGCACCTATTTCGAGTTACAAATATGAGCAACCGAACCAGTATCAAATACCCAGGCACTACTACGAGTACTAGTGAGATACACATCAATAACATGTATATCAGATATACCTTTCTTCTTGATGTTGCCGTTCTTCAAATCCGCCAAGTACTTTGGGCAATTCCGCTTCCAGTGACCTTCTCCCTTGTAGTAAAAGCACTCAGTATCAGGCTTGGGTCCAGCCTTGGTCTTCTTCGCCGGCGTGGTAACTTTCTTACCACCCTTCTTGAAGTGTCCCTTTTGCTTAGACTTGCCTTTCTTGAATTTGGTGGTCTTATTGACCAACAACACTTGGTGCTCTTTCTTGATCTCCACTTCTGCAGATTTCAACATGGCAAAGAGTTCTGGCAACGTCTTGTTCATGTTCTGCATGTTGTAGTTCATCACAAAGTTCTTGTAACTTGGTGGTAGTGATTGGAGGACACGGTAAATCCCCAAAGCATTAGGAATCACAATACCCAAGCTTTGAAGTTTGTTTGCGTGCCCAGACATCTTAAGCACATGCTCACTGACGGAGCTACCCTCTTCCATCTTGCAGTTAAAGAACTTTTCAGAAGCTTCATAACTTTCAATTGCCGCATGAGTCTCAAAAATCAATTTGAGATCCTCGACAATATCATATGGGTCTGAATCCTCAAACCTTTTCTGAAGCTCCGATTCCAAACCATACAAGATAGCACACTGAACTATGGATTACTGATTATTCCGAGCGAGGTAAACATTCTTTACTTCATCGGGAGCATCATCTGCAGGTGGGTCACCCAGCGGTGCATCCAGCACATAGGTCAAATTACCAGCTGTGAGGAAAATCCTCAAATTGCGGAACCAATCCGCGAAGTTGCTTCCATTGTTTTTCAACTTTTCTTTCTCTAGGAACGCATTAAAATTGATGGTAGGGGCTTCCATTGATCTACAACATATTTGCAATAGTTTAGACTAAGTTTATGAAAAATTGAGTTCAAATTAATTAATGAAATTAAACTAGGTGAACTCCCACTCAAAACAATATCCCTCACATTGTATTAGTGATCACACGAACCAAATCCACCATACCAACACCGATCATCACGAGAGTTGATATAGCTTCAATGGCGAACAATCGACATGTTCATCATATCTACTATATGATTCATGCTTTACCTTTCGGTGATCCGTGTTCCGAGACCATGTCTGTACATGCCAGGCTCGTCAAGATCAAACCTTAGTTTCCGCATGAGCAAATCTGGCTTGCTCACGTTGTATACACTTGCAGAATCTAACACACCCGATCATCACGTGGTGCTTCGAAACAACAAGCTTTAGCAACGGTGCTAACTAAGGGTGAACACTTTATGACTTGAAATTGATGTGCATGAGGGATCATCTTATAATGCTACCGTCGTCTACTAAGCAATACAAGATGCATAAAGGATTAACATCACATGCATTCAATATATATGTGATATGATATGGCCTTTCTTCTTTGTGCTTCCGATCTCCATCTTCAAGCACGAACATGATCTTCATCATCACCGGCATTGCATCAAGGTCAATGACGCTTCTCCATGGTTGTCGTCCACCGGCTTCAACTATTAAAACTACTTTGAATAGACACGCGGGTCTTAACATAAATTAAAGACAACCATATGGCTCCTGCCGGTTGCCAACTTACAATAAGGAACATTGCATACATCAAATATAATTACAACCATGGCCATATCACATCACTGCACACCCATGCAAAACAAAGTTAGACGCCTCTACTTTCTTTGCATATTTTACGTGGTTTGGGGCTTTCAATAAGTGTCGTTCTAACTTACGAACAAGAACCACAACATTGATACTAGCATTGTTGATCACCCGTTGTACATTGGATCTTAACTATGCTAGGAGAAACAGGCACCCGCAAAGCCACTTATGCAATACAAGTTGCATGTCAAGCGTGGAGCAAGTCTCATGAACGATGTCATGTAAGGTTAGCCCGGGCCGCTTCATCCCAACATACTGCAAGATGCAAAGTACACAAGAAGTAATCGACAATAAAAGCATCAACGCCCACAATGACCATTGTGTTCTACTCGTGCAACAGATCTACATATAGACACGGCTCTGATACCACTATAGGGGTTCGTAGCATGGAAAACAAAAATTTTCTATCGCATACAAACAAACAAGCCAAGATCTATCTACTAGATTGTAGCAACGAGTCGATGGAATAACTTACCCTCGAAGATTCCAAAGCGTTTAACGAGAGCGGATTCTCGTGGGTGATGTAGTCGTACTCTTCCCGATCTCAAGATCGTGTAGACGATCCTTCCGGCGCTGCGTTCCGGCAGCGCTCCCGCAGTCGGTCACACGTTCGGTACTCGACGAAGACCTTCCTCTCCCTTGTTCCAGCAGGCAGCGGAGGTTGTAGCACTCTCCTCGCGATTCCGGCAGCACAACGGCGTGGTACCGGAAGTAGAGGGGAGATCCCGCAGGGCTTCGCCTTAAGCCGGAGCGAGTATGGTGGATTATGAGAGAGGGCTATTAGTGGTCTAGAGATTAGACACACCAATTAGAAGGCTCTAAACTGCAGGCTAAAGCAATTAGAAGATCTAAACGAAAACCGCTCTAAACCGGAGATTAGAGGTAGAAACTTGTGTGTCTAGAGGAGGGGGCCCTGCCCCTCCTTTTATAGGTGGGGAGGCGCGGCCAGGGGAGGGGAGTCCCTCCCCAAGTCGGCCTTGGGTGGCACGCCGGCTTGGGGAGGAGACTCCTCCCTCAAGTCGGTTCCCAACTCCTCTTGCTTGTTTCCCACAGTTTCTTGTTTTAGCCGTTTGACTTTCAAACTGGACATTTGACTTTTCTGTTTTAGGATTCAATTTAATACTTTATTTGGGACAGCAAGAACACTTAGTACATGATGCAATCATTCCAATATGTAATGACACATTCATGTACCCCTCCCCCCTCCCGGAGTGCCGGACATTCCGGAACCTTCTAGAACATTCACCGGAATCATATCCGAACTACGAAACGGGACTTTCTTTATATGAATCTTATTCTCCGGACCATTACGGATCACCTCGTGATATCCCGGATCCCATCCGAGACTCCGAACAACATTCGGTCTCTTTCTCATAATACCATAACTACTTAAAACAACGTCGAATCCTTAAGTGTGTCTCCCTACGGTTCGTGAATTATGCGGACATGATCGAGACACTTCTCCGAACAATAACCAATAGAGGAATCTGGAAATTCATATGGCTCCCACATATTTCTACGATTACTTTGCAATCGAATGAACCACTTACATACGATACCAATTTCCCTTTGTCTCACGATATGTTACTTATCCGAGGTTATGATCGTCGGTATCTCTGCATACCTAGTTCAACCTCGTTACTGATAAGTACTCTTTTCTCGTTCCCGTGATATGTGATCCCTTGTGAGCCAGTCACATGCTTGCAAGCTAATTGGATGACATTTCACCGAGAGGGCCCAGAGAATATCTATCCGTCATATGGATGGACAAATCCCACTCTTGATCCATGTGTCTCAACCAATACTTTCCGAACACTCAATGCCACCTTTATAGCCACCCAGTTACGGTGTGGTGTTTGATGTCATCAAAGCATCCATCCGGTAAAGGTGATATGCATGATCTCATGGTCGAAGGAATTAGGTTACTATGTATCAGAAAGCATATAGCAATTGAACTATTGAAATGACTTGATCTTTATGCTACGCTTATCTATAGGAGTATGTCCACCATATCATTCTCCTAACGATATGATCTTGTTGTTGATAACATCTCAATGTTCATGATAGGGAAACCACAATCATTTATCAACCAACAAGCGAGTGAAGTATAGAGGCTATACTAGGGACTTCAAACTAAGTTTACAAATCACACAAGTATTAATGTTTCCCTGTTAATACTATTATAGCATGAATGTAAACATTTATCATAAACACAAAGATATAATAATAACTACATTTATTATTGCCTCTAGGGCATATCTCCAACATGCCTTACATTAACAGGAGTTTCAATCATGGTTTTTAAAGCGTTAAGGCGTCATAAGGCGATGTAGGGGCGCTCTGACACCTAGGCGGGCACTTTGGACGCCTAGCCGCCTAAAGCGTCCATTTTTTCAAGGCGGAGGAGGGACGCCTGGACGCCTAAGCGTCGCCTAGGCGACGCCTTTAAAACCATGGTTTCAATCAAACAAGAACCAGGTCGCAGTTTAAGATTTGTAGTCTCTGCCACTCGCCTAACTGTGATTTTTTGTTTCCAGCCTCTTGTATCCAGGCGGACAGGCCTGATACGACACTCGCCCTGTAATGGACTTCGATCCCCTTCTATCCAGCCTCTCGGAACCTAAAGATCCAACAGAAGATGAGCTCAAAGTACACGGTCTGCCTCAGGTGAGTTCTACATCGTAGAAGCTTGGTATATTGACTTCTGCCTAGCACTGTTGCTTGTTCTTTTCTATTTTGCCAAGAAAATCTAGATTAGATCTTGATTTGTTTGCCTGTGCACACAACACAGTGCGCCTACTCCTTGTGCCATGATTATAACGTTATTGCTCGGCCAAAGTCTAAATGAACTTGGTTTCCCCTGTGCTTACTCCATACAATTTTTATCATACTGCTTCACATTTAAGTATTATTACTTACAGGAAATTCATATGCTTAGACCGGGAAGCTGCATATACATAACCCCGTTAATTACTAACATAGATTTCTCTTCCTCGTGCATTGGATAATACCTGATTCGTATATTCTTTGATCACAGGTGAATCCAAGCTATGTGTTCCTTGCGCTACAATCAAAATCAGAAGCAAGCATGTACCAAAAAAAGCAGCAAAGATGCTTGGTGTCTCGATTCATGGATACGAATTTACATCCCTGGACAGTGATGAGGTAACAACCAAAGTTATGATGGATGTGCCACCACACAAAGGAAACCCAACAACAATAAAACGTGAGTTCTATAGAGAATGGACTAGGTTTGATAGCGAGGCTAAAGAATCAGCATGTCTTGCAGCTTTGACATACCTTAAAAATAAAGGTCTCGTAGCAGTGCATGACACAAATTATGTAGAGCTGAACAATTTCAAGCGGAAGTTGAAGGAGAACATTTCTGGTCATCCACACTCTATGCCCGTGCATTTGCCCTGCAAGAGCAATTATCTGCGAGATCAGGGATTGTCATTACAACCAATCAGGCAAAAGTTCACAGACCAATAAGGGTAAATTTTACAGAATAATTTAAGTTTGTTCTTTTTATGGATAGTATCATATCTCACATCTCTTACTTTATTACACACATTAGTACTTCTTGACTGGAATTGACCAATGCACACCTCCCTCTAGCACTACAGAAGCATCTACCAAGTAACATTTCCAGACCATTAGTAGAACTATTACTGCATAGCTCTGAGTCAGGTCAATCGTTCTTCAGACATTATTGATCTTTCTCTACCATTTATTCCTTGTGACACAGCTTGGAGGGTATGAAAGAAGAAACACCACCTCGTCGCGCCCTCCGTAAGAAACTGTTCCCACGGAATTAACGCTAGATCTTCGGCCTATGAGGTAATCTGTATGTTGTCCGTCTCTTGACATGATAATATTCAATTTATACTAAGCAAAGTGTGTGCCATGTCTGTTATTTCTGACCAGGTCGTGCTCTGTCGTTACAACCGAACAGAAACACGTTCTCACCTCCCTATAATATTATCTCCTTGACAATGTCCTACGGCTGCTCTGTACTGGTCTTGAAAACCAGCTCTCTAGGACTGCCAAACTTAGAAATGACTCTATTATGTAACTTAAGACATATGCACTATCACTACCCCGTTCTTACTTCTGGTTAAGATATCTGGCTTCAGCTTTTTGATCTGCCTATGATCTTAGAGGCCATTTATGTAGACCATGTATGGGCAGTTGGATTTACTGTGTCTGCTCTGTAATCACACTCCCTTTCTTTTCTTCCTGTTGAACCATTAGACTTTATAATCTACCTTTGTTTTTAGATACATGTTATCTGAAGCTTGTATAAACAATTGCATTTATCATCTAATCATCGTTGGTTTGCAGCTGATAATCCTCCAAGATATGTATCCCCGCTGTGGATTTGTATGCTACTCCTTTAAGTCTCTAACTATTTAATATATTTTTATACTCTCGCTTCTTCTACGTGTTCTATATTTTTAGGCGTTTCTTCTTTGGTCGATTTTTAGATATTGATTGTAAAGCACGGGTCCTTTAAATTTTCCTCTTTGATTGTAAGGTTGGCTTAGAAGCATCGTTATCTTCTACTTATCATACAAAATAACTCTCTATCTAATAAGATTACCCCTGTATATTATCCTTACTTCATTGTCTTCCAAAACAGCTATTTATGCCGTGTTGCCCGCGAAGCGGGCAAGCGAGCGGCAAGCCGCGTTTCCTACCTAGTTGATTAAAAAATCAACACGGGCAAGGGACAAGGAAAGGAAATGGCACAGCGGCTCAGATATGCATGCTCATACGTAGTTTCTCTGCTTCTGGAAGACAGGACGATAATTAGGAGATATCAGATTTGGGGAATTTGGGGCTAGGGTTTGGAGGAAGGAAGTGATTGGAGTATTTATATAGTCCTAAGTAGATTAGATGGAGTTAATTTTGGGCCAAAAATTAGGACGGGCCTTTAGCTTAATTTTATTTTTAGTCAAATAAGAAAAACATTTATGGTCACGTAACAGACCATAAATATTATTTTGTTTTAGTTTCACAATAAGAAAAGGGAAACGGATTTAATAAAACCATAGGAATATTTTAGTAAAACAAAAATAGGTTTTTAGCAAAATAGTTTGGGGTCAAAATTGCGAACAAAATATGCATGATGATGCACAAACTAAAAATAACAAACAATTTCTAGTTTTTAATATTTTCAAGTGTTACAGGTTCCTTCAGAAAAGTTGTTATGTTTAAACTAAAGATGTCGGTGCAAACTATACGGTGGCGGACGTATAGTTGGTCGTTAAACTTGCAGTTGCCTCCTAATGGCTCCTAGTTTCTTTGGCACGTTGTAAATATCGTATCTTTGCATTTATGTAGTGATTCTCTTCATAATACATCATTATCTGCGCATGCAAAAATAGCAAGAAAGGATTGCATACCCCTCTGATCATTAGGCATTCGTGGCAGGAAATAGAGAGATATTTCATCAAATATATGAATAATATCCAGTTTAAATGCGGACGTGGTTGGCTATATTTCACAGCCATCATATACAATACCTAAGAACCACATTGTTTAACAAGCAAATAATACAACCACAACATGTTATATACCTAAGCTAGACATTACTAGCCTCTTTTTTGTCGCCAAATATTTTTGAGATTCTCTTTCAGCATTTTCTCTCTTTTAAAAGAATATATCAACATCAACAGTGACGCCATACACATGACACATAGTCCAAAGTGTGTATAGTCAAATACTAATACTTTTGGTCTTGCACTTTGAAGTAGATCTCCATCATCAAATGTTTGGCGTTCTTTCAAAATCCATTCTTTAGTAATATTTTATTGTAGTAACCATTTTACCTACATCTTCTATTCATCTTTATCATGACAACTTTCATAATCAAGCTACTATATCTTATAAAGGAGAATCGTGAGTATAATGTTGCTATCCATTTTTTTTTGGAGGATTAGGACGTTTAGCATCTCCAACCTTCGTAAATTCTCATCAAATATGAGAACATATATTTTGCCAAATTATACTCTATCATGTTGCAACCAAAACAATGTTTTAGATATCACAATATCTTCCACAAATGATAGTTTCTGAAACAATTCTTTCAGCTCCTAGATAACCTTGATATTAAAACAATCTTTTAAATATTAAGAATCATGGAGACAAACATGATACTTATATACTAACACTAGAATTTTTACTCTTGATTTAATACTAATTATTAAAATTCACAGAGTAAACGGAGTTTGCTGAAAGTTTGCAATAGTACTTCTAAAACTTTAGATTGACACCCAAAACAATACAATACCAGTTTGTAAAGAAACTATCCAGAATTCTATAGTTCTATTATCTCAATTATAACTAAGCGTAAGGTGGTGAACGGATGCCAATGATTGCAACAATTATGCAAATTCACTTTAATTTAATTTATGATAAATTAAGTTTAACTTTAATCATATTACTAGGTGAACTCTCACTCAAAACAGCATCCCTCATGTTGCCTTAGTGATAACATAAATCAAATACACTACACCAAGTCCGATCATCACGAGAGATGATGTAGTTTTAAAGGCGAACAATCAACATGTTCATCATATCATCTATATGACTCATGCTTTACCTTTCGGTATTCCGTGTTCCGAGGCCATGTATGTACATGCTAGGCTAGTCAAGGTTAACCTTAGTATTCGTATGTGCAAATCTGGCTTGCACCCGTTGTATGCACACGTAGAACCTATCACACCCGATCATCATGTGATGCTTCAAAACGACGAGTCTTAACAACGGTGCCTACTAAGGATGAGCACTTTATTACTTGATATTTAGTGAGAGGGATCATCTTATAATGCTACCGTCGTGATCTAAGCAATACAAGATGCATAAAAAGGATAAACATCACATGCAATTAATAATATGTGATATGATATTGTCTTTCTTCTTGTGCCTTTGATCATCTCCAAAGCATCAACATAATCTCCATCATCAGCAGTGTGGCGTCAAGGTCAATGGCGCCGCTTCATGGTTTTTCATCACCAACAACAACTATTACAACTACTTGAAATAAAGCTATTACATGATGAATAGACATGCAGGTCTTAACTAATTTAAAGACAACCATAAAGCGCCTGCCGGTTGCCAACTTGCAATAAGGATCATTGCATATATATAATATAATCACAGTCACATCATGGACATATCACATCACATGACTTGCGAAAACGAGTTAGACGCCTCTAATTTTCTTTGCATGTTTTATGTGGCTTTGGGCTTTCTAATATGAACCGTATTATCTACGAACAAGAACCACAACGCTGATACAAGTGTTGTCAAGTGCCCGTTGTAAATTGAATATTAACTATGGTGGGAGAGACAGACACCTACAAAGCCACTTGTGCAATGCAAGTTGCATGTTGAGCGTGAATCAAGTCTCATGTGCGATGACATGTAAGGTTAGCCCAGGCCGCTTCATCTCACCATACCGCAAGATGCAAAGTACACGAAAAGCAAGCGACAACAAAATCATCAATTCCCACAAAACCATTGTGTTCTACTCGTGCAACAAATCTATGCATAGATTCGGCTCTGATACCACTGTAGGGTTTATTGTATGGAAACCAAAAAAAATCTATTGCAAGAACACATAAAACCAAGATCCAATATATGTCAAAGCCAAGATCTAATCCACGAGATCCGTGCAACGAGATTGAAAATAACTAACCCTTGTAGATCCAAAACATTTAACGAGATCAGATTCTCATGGTTGATGTAGTCGATCACTTGTCGATCCCAAGATCACATAGTCAATCCTTCTGGCACCACAGTCTGGCAGCTCTTCTGCAGTGGGTCACACGTACGGTAGTCAATGAAGACCTTCCTCTCCCTTGTTCGAGCAGGGCAGCGGAGGTTGTAGATCTCCTCAGAATCCCAACAACATGATGGTGTGGTGGTGGTGGTGGTGGTGGTGGAGGAGGAGAGACTACTGCAGGGATTCGCCTAAGCCAGAGCAGGACGGTGGACGAGAGAGAAGAGAGGTGGCGTCTAGGGTTTGGCGCCAAGGGACAAGGGGTGTGGGGGGGTGCGCCCCCACCCCTCATTATATAGGTGGGAGGCGGTCGACCAAGAGTTCCCAGCCCAGGCCATGTCCCCCCCCCACCTTGTCCACCAAGGGGAGAGTTGGAAACTTTCCCACCAAGTGTTCCCTCTTACCAAAAACTAGAGTTTGACTTTTCAAACTATGATTTGACTATTCAAAGTAGGGTTTGATCCTTTAACTAGTGTTGGACGAATTGTCCCTTTAGGGTTTGGTGTGGCTAGCCCTAGGGCATGCCACTGTCCAAGTGACCCCCCCCCGGGGTGGTGTAACCACTGGTGGTCCCTCTAGAACATTCTAGAAGTATCTGGTCAAAACACCGAAACTTTTCCTGGACCCCGGATAACCACTTTCCTTATAAGAATCTTATTCTCTGGACCATTCGGGATCTCCTCGTGATGTTTTGGACCCAATCCGAGACTCCGAACAACATTCAGTCTCCAACACATATTTCATATATACTTTAACAACATCGATTCATTAAGTGTGTCTCCCTACGGTTCGCGAACTATACAGACATGATCGATACACCTCTACGGTCAATAACCAATAGAGGGATCTGGAAATCCATATGGCTCCCACATATTTCAATGCTACCTTCATGATCGAATGAACCATTTACATACGATACCGATTCCCTTTGTTGTGAGATACTTTACTTATCTGAGGTTTGATCGTCGGTATCTCCATACCTAGTTCAACCTCGTTACCGATAAGTACTCTTTACTCATTCCATGATATGACATACCTTGTGACCTAGTCACATGCTTGCAAGCCAATTAGATGACATTCCACCTAAAGGGCCCAGAGTATATCTATCCGTCATATGGATGGACAAATCTCACTCTAAATCCATGTGCTTCAACACGTACATACTTTTAGAATACCCAATGCCACCTTTATAACTAACCAGTTAAGGAAGTGGTGTTTGATGTCATCAAAGTACTCGTACGATGATGGTGATTAACATGATCTCATGGTCGAAGGATTAGGTTACTATGTATTTTAAATCTTGTAGCAAACAAACTTAATGACTTAATCTTATGCTATGCTTACTATGAGTGTGTGTTCATCACATCATTCTCCAAATGATATGACCTTGTTATTAATAACATCCAATGTCCATCATCAGGAAACCATGATCATCTATTAATCAACAAGCCAGCTTAACAAGAGGCTTACTAGGGACCCTTTTATGTTTACAAAACACACAAGTATTAATGTTTCTTGTTAATATAATTATAGGATGGGATGTCAACATTTATCATAAACACAAAGATATAATAATAACCACTTTATTATTGCCTCTTAGGCATATCTCCAACAGAAACCCCAGCACTATTACGAATTTGCAATAAAGAAGATTTATTATTGTGTCCATATGACTTGCCGGTCTATGATTGACTTATGATTTGTGTTTGATATCTCTCTTTAGATGGTATTGTAGGGGTTCGTAGCATGGGAAACAAAAAATTTCTACCGCATCAACACAAACAAGCCAAGATCTATCTACTAAATTGTAGCAACAAGTCGATTAGAGTACTCACCCTCGAAGATTCCAAAGAGGTTAACGAGAGCAGATTCTTGTGGGTGATGTAGTCGTAGACTTTCCGATCTCAAGATCGCGTAGACGATCCTTCCGGCATTGCGTTCCGGCAACGCTTCTGCAGTCGGTCACATGTTCGGTACTCGATGAAGACCTTCCTCTCCCTTGTTCCAACAGGCAGCAGAGGTTGTAGTTCTCTCCTCGCGATTTCGGCAGCATGACGGCGTGGTGTCGGAAGTAGAGGGAAGATCATGTAGGGCTTCTCCTAAGCCAGATCAGGTTATGGTGGAGAAATAGGGTTACCCGGTGATCTAGGGTTTAGAGGCCGGAGAGGAGGAGATCGAGGAGTCGACGGCGGCTAGGGTGGCAGCGACGAACCGGCGGCGACGCGACGGTGGCGGCGCAGCGGTGGTGTGGGGAGGTGCTGGTGTTGTGTGTCTTTTGGGGAACCCCCTCCCCTCTATTTATGAGAGGGAGGGAAGCCTGGGAGATGGGAGTTTGAATCCTTCCCCAACTCGCTGTCCTTGTTGGCTTGTGGTGGAGGGAAAGAAGGATTCTTTACTTCCTCCACCAAGATACATTGTCCCAGTTTGACTTTTCAAACTTGCCTTTTGACTTTCAATTTGGAGCTCAATTTCTTTCTTACAAATGCCCAACCAAGTGACCTAGGACATGATGTAATCATTCCACTTATTCATGACACATTCATGTACCCTTCCCCTTCCAGTCCGGTGATCCTTCTAGACCCTTCTAGATCATTCCGGTGAAAACACTAGAATCATTCCCAAACTCGGGATTGGACTTTCCTTATATGAATATTATTCTCCGGACCATTCTAGATCACCTCGTGATCTCTCGGATCCCATCTGAGACTCTGAACAACATTCGGTCTCCCTACTTACATTCCATATCTACTAAAAAACATTGAATCCTTAAGTGTGTCTCCCTACGGTTCGTGAATTATGCAGACATGACAGAGACTCTTCTCCGATCAATAACCAATAGAGGAATATGAAAATTCATATGGATCCCAAATATTTCTACAATTACTGGATGATCGAATGAACCACTTACATACGATAACAATTTCCCTTTGTCTCGCGATACTTTACTTATCAGAGGTCTGATCGTCGGTATCTCTGCAAACCTAGTTCAACCTCGTTACCGATAAGTACTCTTTTCTCATTCCCGTGATATGTGATCCCTTGTGAGTCAGTCACATGCTTGCAAACTAATTGGATGACATTCCACCGAGAGGGTCCAAAGTATATCTATCTGTCATATGGATGGACAAATCCCACTCTTGATCCGTGTAACACCCTCGCCTGATAAGGCTGAGTTCATGTGTATAGTGCCAATCCCTGGATCGGTTCACTCGCACACACAATAAAAAATGATACCAAATATAACTGTGCATCATAAATACAACGAATATGATCCAGAATTTACATTATTTACTCAAGTACACAGCGGAAAACGAATACAAGGTAGATCTCCATCCTTCAAATGTGCCACAGGCGAACAATTATTGAGTGGAGTCTCGCGACCTATGAACGATCACTCAGATACGATATAACCTGCAACATGAAACGTTGCAGCCACAAATGGTCAATACATTGAATATATGGCAAGTAGGCTAAAGTGGTTAACAACAGATCTATCAACTACATGCTTATTTGGCCAAGTAGAGTTCAGGCTCATTTGCATAAACAATAGTTTTATCCTAACATTTGTAACAAAGTAGTTTTCCAATACGATAAATAGGACACTCTGGTTCACTCCCAGGTGCTCCTACCCAATTATGTTCACCCAACAAGTTTTAGGTAATTAAGAAATAAGGATGAGTGAGAAATATCATAGCATCAGTATCAGGTCGCTCAAATTGTCCATAACCGGGGATACGGCTAATCGATTAGTTTATACATCCTGCAGGGGTTAGTACACTTTAGCCATGTGACTTGGCCAGACCAGCTCGTACCACCACTCTCATATTGGGTGATGATAGGGAGAAGTCCAAGAAGGAACCGTTCGGGAAGTAGCTCCCCAATCCCGACGCGCACCTGTCCAACCTACACTATCTACATCTCTGGATACGCGGGTTCGAGTTACCACAACCTACTGAGTTCAACCAACCGCCCATTCCATTATTGGCACATGGTTGCACACGAAAGCTTCCAAACAAAGTAACCAATCCTTTCTCAGTGTCCTGGGCGGCATTCCCCACCATAAATCCACACTCGATGACCCAATCAATGCCATTCCGCCCAGGTGGTTCATTAAAACATATTGGTTTGTCATTTATCAAAACATAAGCCTTTCAAAACATATAACTTTTCATGATGTGATTCCCTTCCTCGTCTAAATAGCATAGCTAAGCAATCTACCAATACGATGGCTCATAAACAAGAAATTATAGGGAATAATATGGGACATAGCATAGCATATACACATCAATTCCTACATATGCAATTCTACAAAAAAACATTTACAATGCATAGGAAAACAGTAGGACATTTATGACCAAGATAGCACCACTTGCCTTTGTTGTAGATGTAGTCAATTAGATAATCCTCACAATTATAATGACCTCTTTCGTAATAACCACAATACTTGCAATCATAGTAGTTGCAATCACAGTAGTTGCACTCCTCGCAATCAAACGTTTAAAGCAAACACAACAAACACCATTCAAAACATTGCAAACATACAGCAGTGCAACATTACAAGAAAACAATGATGAACAGATGCATGCATGACGATTTAATGAGTCACAATGGTTGTTACTTTAGTTCTCTAAACAATATTGAAGTATATGATGCATGCAAGAGGCCAATTAATGCAATGGAGTACTTGTTATTAATAATTACTTGCCAATATAGGATTTTTAATAGTTCTGTTGTAACGCCTGTTCTAACTATCAAATTAAATTTGTTTCTTGGGTTTACTGGATAGAAGACATTAATACGACCAGTAGGCGTTGGATTCAACCTAATCGGAGTTATAGATCTTTTTGTATGATTTAAATAGTGTTTAATGGGTTTTAAATGATTCATATAGTTTCTGTTGTGTAAAAATCAAACTAAAATTATATCTGTAATCTCCACGGAATTGTGATTCCAGGGACATATTATTTATAATTTTCTGAGCAGTATTTATTTTCTTATAAATTTATTACTCTAAATAGACCATTAAACCATTTAAATCTTCACGGCAAAACCTTATAGTGAAATGCTGAACTAATTGCATATTGATGATCTACATGGAACCAGCTTTCCATCGGTATATCATTTATATTTTTGTGACAAGCAATTAATTTACTATGAATTTAATGATTTATAAAGCCATTAAAACTAATTAAAATTCTACGGGTTAAATAATCGGAAAAGGATAGATCCAACTAGATATTATTAATGTACATTACAGTAGCTTCAATTTGATATATTGTTCATATTTTTCGGAGTTACAGATAATTTCTTATGAATTTATTAACCTAAAAGACCATTAAAACCAATTAAATTACTGCAGTAACCACGTACAGTAAAAGTTGGATCTATTCTGATAAGATGATTCTATGTATCTTTAATTTGATATATTATACGCAATTTTTGGACGTGGTATGAATTTATAATGAATTTTACAAGTTAGATCTATAATATGCAATTTTAAATTCGAACGGAATATTCCAGGGAATATTCTGCTGACTGGACAGGTTGACTTTGCATGCTGACTGAGACTAGATGTTGACCTGACGTTGACGTGACGTTGATAAGGAAGCTGACCGGAATGATGACATGGCATGCACCGGTTTGATTGGATCTCGACCGTCTGGATAGGATCCGGTGGCTAGAAGAAGAGATTGGCCCGATTTTGGCTCAGAATAGACAAGAAACAGATCTGTATTAGAGAGACAAATCCGTAGGTCAAATTGAAAAACTTAGAACATGAAAGTTGTGGGTAATCATTATTCCTACCTTCTCACCAAAGGAATTTGGATTTGAAGAAACGAGCACGAGTACATCTTGGATTTACACCGTAAGATCTGAAATATTGCGATACGAAATTCTCCGGCTGTGGTGGATGAAAAGAGGTGAGGTTTGTCGGGATTGAAATATTTCGACGATTCCTACAACTTTCATTTTTTGACCGAAGTCAAACGACGAAGTCTAGATGGGTTAAAAAGCGAAATAAGATTCGGGCATATGTAGATTCGGGGTTTCAAGAAGAAAAACTCGTACAGCTGTAGCTCCACGAGTTTATATGGAGGTTTAGGATGGTTTAGAGATAGGCCTTGGAGTAGGTAACAAGTAGAAACAAATGGAAGTCGATTTGGAGTCGTAGATAAAAAGTTATAGCAGTTTGAGTAGAGATAGGTTTAACAAAACAGATTTTGCACGCTTTTTAAAGCAACCAATCGATCCATCCTTCCCGTGCGTGCTGGTTAGTGGGCCGGCCCATTAGTTTTTTTTCCTTTTCTTTTTCTATTTACTTGTTTCCCTTATATTTTTTGCATACGAACTCCAAATGACATGATTCTTGTTTCTAAATTTTTCTAAAATCGAATAGATCATTATAGGATCAAATTTGTAATCTTTTTACTAGTTTGGAAGTAGTGGATTTACAAATCCTTGTATATTTCATTTTATTTATATCTTTATGTGTTTGTATTTATTTCATAACTTTTTCATACCTGCTCCAAATAAGCTCAATTTTGTTTCTAAAATTTTGTAATATTAATTGGATCTTTTAGGCTATAATTTAGCAATAATCGCTGCCTTAGCAACAGTGGGTTTTATAAAGTCAATTTAATTTCCTTTAGGAACATTTGGGCAAATCAACTATAGGATTTAGATACCAGGATTTGGATTTAGTTTGTGAGAACTTTGCATGGATGTAATGAAATGCTTATGAATGCTTCATGATTTTCATTTTGAAATCTTGCACACCAATTCTACAATCCATAATCAATCCATGCCCTTTTGCCTATATGGTTACTTAGGTCATAACAAAAGAATATAAGATTTTGAATTCAAGGTTGAGAGGATTTTCTATTCAAAAAATTTCTTCTCATTGAGAATTTTCAACATAGTCAAACAATCAATCAAACTTATTTATTTATTTCACATTCCAAAATTAGGAGAATTTTGGGATGTGACAATCCATGTGCCTCAACACATACTTCCTGAACAATCAATGCCACCTTTGTAGCCACCAAGTTACTCTGTGGTGTTTGATGTCATCAAAGCATCCATCCGGTGATGGTGATTATCATGATCTCGTGGTCGAAGGAATTAGGTTACCATGTATCAAAAATCTTAGCAAATGAATTATTGAAATGACTTGATCGTTATGCTACGCTTATCTATAGGAGTATGTACATCACACCATTATCCTAATTGATAGGGCAAAGGTGTCCGATCTTTCGATGAGATGGCGATAATCGATTTGGTGGAGTTCGGGCTTGACGATCCGACTACACGTGCGAGCACGAGCGCCAATGCAATCGCTAGGCCAATCTCCTAGAGGTTATCGATCCTGCGTGAACACGATCAGCCTGACCAACGAGGGTCTTAATTCCTACCTGAAATCGAGAACAAGTAAGAACCAATATTGCAATCAAGATATTGCGGATTAAGAGGAAAGCTTTATTGAAAGAGGTGGGATCCTGAATAGGTGCGAAGTACAAGAGGCCTCTGCGACGCTCGAGCCTTGGCGAAGTTGCGACTATGGCTAACTTAATGTCTAAACAAAATCCGAGTCTAGGGGGTCGGCTATGGGGAGTATTTAAGGGCGAAAAGGTGGGGTTTCGGCCAGCCATGGAAGTGGTGGCCGAATCCAACCCTAAAAGTCCTTTTCCCCTCAAATACGGACTCTAAAAAGTGGCTAATTAAAATCCTGCGAAAATTACATGGGCCTGGCCCAAAATAAAAGGTGTCGCAGCACCATATTAAGCTATGGACGAATTCGTAAAGTATTGATCTTGAATATTTCGTCCAAGCCTTCTTTCTTCATTATGGTGGCCTCAAAGTTCTGAAATCTTCATCCGTGGCCTTCTCTTGGATCATCACATGCTTGCTGCCATCTCCATGCATGGCCATGCTCCAATGCTTGTCCCTCTCATCCATGCTTGGTCCATCATTCCTAAGAGTAAGAAATATATCTGATTTAGGCAGCATCATATTCTCATGTATGTGAGGATTAGTTCCAAGAAACGAAAGTACCTGATAGTTAAGTTGTTTGGCACGAGATCTTGTGATGGGTCCTTGTATGTGTGTTGCTGTAGGTACAACGGTTGTATCAATAGTAGAGATGTCCACATCATGCTCCCCTTCTTGAATTGAAGTCGTCCTCGACGCAATCTCATCTTCCTCACCAAAATAAGGCTTCAAATCTGCAATGTTAAATGTAGGACTAACCGTACCAAAATCTGCAGGCAACTCAAGTTTATATGCATTATCATTGATTTTCTCTAACACCTTAAAGGGACCAGCAGCACGAGGCATTAACTTAGACTTGCGTAAATCAGGAAAACGATCTTTACGCAAATGTAACCAAACAAGATCGCCAACATCAAACACAACATGCTTTCTCCCTTTATCCCTAGCAAGTTTATACTTAGCATTCATGTGTTCAATGTTATCTTTCGTAGTCTTATGCAAGTTTAATATCATTTCAGCGCGTTGTGTAGCATCCAAATTATGTTGCACCGAAGAAGGTAAAGGCAATAAATCAATAGGTGCACGAGGAACAAAACCATACACAATCTCAAATGGGCACATCTTTGTGGTAGAATGCAACGAACGATTATAAGCAAATTCTATATGAGGTAAACACTCTTCCCACAATTTTAAGTTCTTCTTTAAAACAGCCCGTAACATAGTAGACAAAGTTCTATTTACTACTTCAGTTTGACCATCAGTTTGGGGATGACATGTAGTACTAAAGAGCAATTTAGTCCCCAACTTAGCCCATAAACATCTCCAAAAGTGGCTAAGAAATTTAGTATCACGATCAGAGACAATAGTATTTGGCACACCATGCAAACGAACAATTTCACAAAAGAACAAATCAGCAATATGCGCAGCATCATCCGTTTTATGACAAGGAATAAAGTGTGCCATCTTAGAAAACCGATCCACAACAACAAAAATACTATCCCTCCCCTTCTGTGTTCGTGGTAATCCCAAAACAAAGTCCATAGAAATATCCTCCCAAGGAACACTAGGAACAGGAAGAGGCATATATAAACCATGTGGATTAAGGCGAGACTTAGCTTTTTGACAAGTAGTGCAGCGTGCCACAAATTTCTCAACATCTCGACGCATACGTGGCCAAAAGAAGTGTGCAGCAAGAACATCCTCCGTCTTCTTAACACCAAAGTGTCCCATCAATCCTCCTCCATGCGCCTCCTGTAACAACAAAAGACGAACAGAGCTATCTGGAATGCATAGTTTGTTAGCACGGAACACAAATCCATCATTGAAGACGAACTTGTTCCAAGTTCTACCATCTCTACAATTCTGCAACACATCTTTAAACTCAGCATCATGCACATATTGTTCCTTAATAGTTTCCAATCCAAATATTTTGAAGTCAAGTTGAGATAACAAAGAATAACGGCGTGACAAAGCATCAACAATAACATTATCTTTACCCTTTTTGTGTTTGATAACATAAGGAAAAGACTCAATAAATTCAACCCACTTTGCATGACGACGATTCAACTTAGCTTGACTACGAATATGCTTCAAAGATTCATGATCAGAATGAATAACAAATTCCTTAGGCCATAGATAATGTTGCCAAGTTTCTAATGTCCGAACCAACGCATATAATTCTTTATCATAAGTAGAATAGTTCAGACTAGCCCCACTCAATTTCTCACTAAAATATGCAACAGGTTTTCCCTCTTGTAATAACACCCCTCCCAAACCAATTCCACTAGCATCACATTCAAGCTCAAAAGTCTTAGTAAAATCAGGAAGTTGGAGTAAGGGAACATGTGTTAGCTTATCTTTCAATATGACGAAGGCCTGTTGTTGTGCATCGCCCCAAACAAAGGGCACATCCTTCTTGGTAAGCTCATTCAGCGGCGCGGCAATTGATCCAAAGTCTTTGACAAAGCGCCTATAAAAACCAGCGAGGCCAAGAAAACTCCTTACTTGTGTGACCGTCTTGGGCTGCGGCCAATTCTCAATAGCTTCAATCTTGGCTGGATCCACTTCAATACCCTGTGATGTAACAACATAGCCAAGAAACGCAACTCGATTGGTGCAAAAGGTGCACTTCTCAAGGTTACCAAACAAACGTGCATCACGTAAAGCATTAAAAACAGCACGTAAATGGTCCAAATGATCCTCTAAAGATTTGCTATAAATCAGTATATCATCAAAGTAGACTACCACAAAACGTCCAATGAAAGCACGTAAAACTTCGTTCATTAATCTCATGAAAGTGCTAGGTGCATTAGTTAAACCAAACGGCATTACTAACCACTCATATAAACCGAACTTAGTTTTAAATGTTGTTTTCCATTCATCTCCTAATTTCATACGAATCTGGTGGTAACCACTACGCAAATCAACTTTAGAAAACATGGTAGAGCCACTCAATTCATCAAGCATGTCATCTAAACGTGGAATAGGATGACGATATCGAATAGTAATATTATTGATAGCTCTACAATCAGTACACATGCGCGAAGAACCATCTTTCTTAGGTACCAAAATAATAGGAACAGCACAAGGGCTAAGGGACTCACGAATATGATCTCTGTCGAGTAGTTCCTGAATTTGGCGTTGTATCTCCTTTGTCTCCTCTGGATTGGTTCTATAAGGCGCGCGGTTGGGCAACGTGGCACCAGGAATTAGATCAATTTGGTGCTCAATTCCTCTAATAGGAGGTAGTCCTGGTGGCAGCTCAGCGGGAAAGACGTCCTCATATTCCTGCAAAAGGTTAGCAATAGCGGGTGTCAAAGAAGGAGGCATATCCTCAAATGAAAACAGAACCTCTTTGCAGACAATTGCATAACATTGAGTATTGTGTACATCTAGTTCAGCAATATCAATTTTATTTGCAAGCATACATGGATTCTTCAAACGAATTTCAGTAGCATGTGTAGAATCAGATTTAGTGTTCTTTGGTGGTATAAAATCTGCAGCAACAATCTGATTCTCACTTTTATTTTTCTCCTCAGCTTTAGCTCTACTAGCTCTAGCAAGATCATCTTTTAAAATCTGTTCAGGAGTCATAGGTTTTAGACCAATTTTCTTTCCATCATGCATAAGAGAATAGTGATTAGTTTTGCCATTATGAACAGATTCTCTATCAAATTGCCATGGTCTACCAAGTAACAAAGAACATGCTTGCATAGGTACAACATCACAATCAACAAAATCAGAATATGTACCAATAGTAAAATGCACGCGTACCGTTCTTGTTACCTTGATCTTGCGAGAACTCTCAAACCATTGGATGTAATATGAATGTGGGCGTTGTCTTGTAGGAAGTGCAAGCTTCTCTACCATGTCAATACTGGCCAGATTATTACAACTCCCTCCATCAATGATGATCCGTATAGCTCTTTCCTTGACAACACCACGTGTTTGAAACAGGTTGTGGCGTTGATCTTGCTCAGATTTGCTCAATTGCACACTCAACACACGTTGTGTAATTAAGCTCTTGTATTGATCAGCAGCTTCAGCTCCCATTACCTCTGGCTCTTCATCAGCATCAGAATTGTCTCCATCTCGAGCAGAAATAAGGGCTAGTGTATCTTCATCAAAGTCACTCGCTGAATCGTATTCACCATCTTCTCGCACCATCATCACACGTTGTGTTGTGCACTGTCTCTCAATATGACCAAAACCCCAGCACTTGCGGCATTGTATATCCTTTGTCTTACCCGTGGAAGCCATAGAAGATGCACTACGAGCAGGAGCATTGGATGATGGTGGAGGAGCAGCTGGAAATCTTGTGGTGGCCTTGGATGTGGTAGTAGCTGGAGGCGAATCACGAGGAGGCGCTGATTGTCGGGATGTCCAAGTGGATGTGCGACCTGCAGAATTATTAGTCCTCCTCCATGGTGTTTGGCGATCCTGCACTTCACGTTCAGCTTTGCAAGCAAGATGAAACAAACGAGTGATAGAATTATATTCCTTATAATCTAATATGTGCTGAATGTCCTTGTTTAATCCACCAAAGAAACGTGCAAGCATTTGTTCATTAGATTCAACAAGACCACACCTAACCATCCCCGTTTGCAATTCCTGATAATACTCTTCCACAGAATTTTTCCCTTGCTCTAAGCGTGTCAGATTCTTTAGTAAATCACGTTGATAAGTGGGAGGTACAAAACGAACACGCATAGCAGTTTTTAAAGCAGTCCAAGTACTAGGAATAGTAGTAGGATTTAAAAGACAATACTCGGACCACCAAAGGGAAGCAAATTTAGTAAATTCACATGTAGCAGCACTAACACGCATATTCTCAGGATATTTTAAGCATGCAAAACGTTGTTCTACTTCCATCTCCCATGTAAGATATGCATCAGGATTATATTTACCCTCAAAAGATGGAATATTTAATTTAAGCTTTGCAACATGATCATCATCATTACGTACCGGTGGGCGAGCGTTGCGGTAGTAATGTCGGGGACGACCAGCAGGTACCTGTGGAGGTTGTTCAACCTCCTCGTCAAACAGATCGTCGTCGTCGGGGTCGTAGTAGTACCCGTCGTCTGTCCCCAATGTTGCAGCAGCAGCCGCGGCGGAAGTCTGAGGAACGTCAGTCGCAGCAGGAGCCGCCGGGGGTGCGGCGGCAGCCGAACCAGCAGTCCGACCCGTGATCGGAATGCGTCGTGCGCCATGTGTGGGTGCCGGTGCGGGTGCGGGCAATCGGTTCAGAAGCTCCTTGAACCGAACGTCAAGCTTGGCGTTGAAGGATTTCTCAAGTCCATCGATCTTGTCCACGGCGTTGGTGAGCTTGGTGTCAAACTCCCCTAGGCGCGTATCCACGTCTTCAGCGCGACTGACCAAGAGCGCGGAGAAGTGGGCATGTAGTTCTTCATTCATCATGGTGGCAGGGTTCCGCGAAGTATCTGTCATGGTTAGTCCTTAAAAGGCACAGGTATATACTTATAGGAATATAGTGGAAGTCACGCGTAATCCGTCAAGCAATATACGAAGCTCTTACAAGTTCTTACCAAACAGCAGGAAAAGGCGATGTGCAACCACGAGGATCAGTGGGTCCAGAGATTGAACCAAGCGATTACCAGGAGTCGAGACACCGCACGTGGAGAATATCTGTGGAGCTCTGGGAAGGCTTAGCAAAGGGGATTAGCAATTATCAAAACAGCAATGCAAAAGTTGAAAGAATGCTCAACGACGGTACTGTGCTGGTCCTAGGCTAGACCGTACTAGAGACGCGAGCCTAGATCACCAACGATGTCACGACGTGACACAACAAGCACTGTATGATGATATGGCACCCTGAAAAGCGAACCGAGATGCAGAAAATCACTATGATGGCGAGTGTCTAGAAGTGATCTATGGGGTCTAAAAAGAGGTTAGCCCCAAAATTTTTTTTCGAAATTTTTTATTTTGCTCCGGAAAGCGCGCAGGCGCCAAAAAAATATCGCTATAACGGCCGATGGAGAAAAGTGATCCCCAAAGCCGAAAACTAGTATAGCCAGAAAATTTTTTCGGAGGCGGTTCCAGACTTTTTTTTTTTGCTCTCCTTCTGGACTTACGGCCGGACTCTTAGCGCGACACGGACTTTATCTGAACACGGAAACAACAAAGAAGGAAAGTCAAAAGAAATAACTAGGAAACAGTAACTCTACTCGGACTCGTACCGCGACAGGAAAACTGATCGGATCTGTGTCGTGGTAGGAAGGCGGTGGCGGAGTATTAGGGTTTATGGTGGCAGGGTATATGGCGGCGGAATATGGTGGCGGAATATGGTGGTGGTGATCGGCGAGTGTGGCGGTGACTATTATGATCAGAACTCGAAACTCTAAGGGACGAGACACTAAGACCAGCAACTCGACGCGACGATGTAGACACAAATTCAACAATGCAAAAACTGAAAAGATAATGCGAGGCGTAGATTGGTTATGGGATGGATCTAAACTCTAACTGTGTTTTTGGCTTTTTCGTGGGTTATAGGTAAAAACAGATCTAATCTATGAAAAACAGTAAAATCTCACCGAGCAACCTGAAATCTGATACCACTTGATAGGGCAAAGGTGTCCGATCTTTCGATGAGATGGCGATAATCGATTTGGTGGAGTTCGGGCTTGACGATCCGACTACACGTGCGAGCACGAGCGCCAATGCAATCGCTAGGCCAATCTCCTGGAGGTTACCGATCCTGCGTGAACACGATCAGCCTGACCAACGAGGGTCTTAATTCCTACCTGAAATCGAGAACAAGTAAGAACCAATATTGCAATCAAGATATTACGGATTAAGAGGAAAGCTTTATTGAAAGAGGTGGGATCCTGAATAGGTGCGAAGTACAAGAGGCCTCTGCGACGCTCGAGCCTTGGCGAAGTTGCGACTATGGCTAACTTAATGTCTAAACAAAATCCGAGTCTAGGGGGTCGGCTATGGGGAGTATTTAAGGGCGAAAAGGTGGGGTTTCGGCCAGCCATGGAAGTGGTGGCCGAATCCAACCCTAAAAGTCCTTTTCCCCTCAAATACGGACTCTAAAAAGTGGCTAATTAAAATCCTGCGAAAATTACATGGGCCTGGCCCAAAATAAAAGGTGTCGCAGCACCATATTAAGCTATGGACGAATTCGTAAAGTATTGATCTTGAATATTTCGTCCAAGCCTTCTTTCTTCATTATGGTGGCCTCAAAGTTCTGAAATCTTCATTCGTGGCCTTCTCTTGGATCATCACATGCTTGCTGCCATCTCCATGCATGGCCATGCTCCAATGCTTGTCCCTCTCATCCATGCTTGGTCCATCATTCCTAAGAGTAAGAAATATATCTGATTTAGGCAGCATCATATTCTCATGTATGTGAGGATTAGTTCCAAGAAACGAAAGTACTTGATAGTTAAGTTGTTTGGCACGAGATCTTGTGATGGGTCCTTGTATGTGTGTTGCTGTAGGTACAACGGTTGTATCAATAGTAGGGATGTCCACATCACTAATGATATGATCTTGTTGTTAATAACATATTAATGTTCATGATCAGGAAACCATCATCATATATTAACCAACAAGCTAGTTTAACAAGCGGCTTTACTAGGGACTCTTTTATGTTTACAAATCACACAAGTATTAATGTTTCCGGTTAATACAATTATAGAATGGTATGTAAACATTTATCATAAGCATGAAGATATGATAATAACCTCTTTATTATTGCCTCTTGGGCATATCTCCAACAGTCTCCCACTTGCACTAGAGACAATAATCTAGTTTCAAATCTTTGTGTATTCAACACCTATGGCTTTTCGGTGTTATATGTACACGATTGCTAGTGATCAACCGATCTTCGGATCCGACACTTTCAGGTCCGTGTGTAATTGCATGTCTTTGCGTCTCTACGCATCACTCATTCTCTAATGAGATGGTTTTGTATAAATTTGGTCCTTTGGTGAGACCTTTAGTTCCTTGGGGTTAAAACATGTTGAATATATTGTCGTACAATATATCTAGTTTGATAACAAACTACTTGACACATATGCCTTCTTTTGCTGCTATAATATCAGTCATATACTTAGCCTTTTGTTGTAGTATCTGTCACAATGTCTTAACTTTGGAAGTCATCCAAATCCAGTATGGAACTTACTTTCCATCATATTATGATACACTTAGTTTAGATTGAGATAAACTTAATTTGAACTTTGTGACAAAACTAGTATCAATGTTGTACCTTTTACAATGAACTAACCATCTATTTTTCACTTCTACAAAATAATATATTCTTAGTTCTTCCAAAAGATCATAAGAATATCCTTACTATCGTCCAATGATCATCTTATGAATCATTCTGGTATATGCTCATAAAATTTAGAGCATAGGACATATCTGGATTTGTACAATCATAGTATGATTGAAAAATACTTTTTGTGATTTTATTCATCAAGTATCAATAAATACTTGAATCTTTGTTTCACTTACCAAGTGTCGATACACTTGAATTTCGATTTAATCCTTTATGTGTGGCAAGAACCTTTCTTGTCATTTCCATATTGAACTCATTCAATCTCATCTTTGTACATTTGGCACAACCATATTAGCGTCTCAATCTATCTATATAGATATTGATGCCAAATATTCGGGTTTTGCCTAAGTCTTTCATCAAGATGAAATTCTTAACATGCGTTAATAAAAGATACATCATTTCCAATCAACAATATGTCTTCCACATAATATATTAGAAATATGTCATAGCGCTCCCACTTAATTTCTTGCAAATGCAAGCATCTTCATCGTCTCTGATGAATTTAAACTCTTTTAACAGTTTCATCATGGTGAAGATTCCAACTCTGCGATGCTCACTTCAACCATTGAAGTTTGCATACGCTTTTAGCATCCTTTGAATTCACAAAACCCTTTGGACTATGTTATGCACACGTCCTAGGTAAAAATTCTATTAGAAGAACTTGTTTTGTTTATTCAACTACCACATAACAAAATTATATGTAGTGGTTGCTACATTAATCTGTCTAGACTAAATATTGCTATGGAAGATCAAATCTTTTCATAGTCAACCTTTGAAAATTGTTGTGAACTCTTTCCCAACATGTCGACTATTTCATAGATGTGAAACATCCATGTCTATTTCTTTATAGATCCAAACACGACTGTAAGGTCTTACACCTCTCCAGAGGGTCTTTCAAGTTCAAAGCTTGATTTCTCGTGTATGGAACTATCATGTATTTTATGGCTTCAAGCCATTTGACGGAGTCAGGGCCCATCATCGCTTCTTTGCATGTAGTCTGTTCATTATTGTCAAATAATGATTCAACCCTCAAATCTTGGTATTTGATTGTTTACCCGACCTACTTGGTTCAATAGGAACTTAGACCTCCGTAAACACAACCTTTGAGGCTCGTGAGCTATGAGCATTGTTGCTGCCTCCGGAACACTTTTCGGTGCTGCGTAACTTTGCACATATATCTAAGGTTCGTTTAACCTTATCAAAGTTCTATTGTCCTCCCACTTAACTTTTCACGAAAAAATCCTTCTCAAAGAAACTTGACGTTCTAAGCGACAAACATTTTTTTCTTTGGTGTTATGGAGAAATACTCAACGATTATTCGAAATAACATACAAAGACATGTTCATCCGAATTTGGTAGTAAACATCTCACTTATGCATAGCATACCAATGTTTAAGAAAGGACAACTTGGGTTTTATCCCAAACCATAACTTTATATGGTGTCATTTCAATGGATCATGATGGAGCTCTTTTTAGTGAAGAAGCGGTAGTCTCTAAAGCTTTTAATCTTTAAAATATAATGGCAGTTTTATGAATTACACCTTTGATCTTACCATGTCAAACAAGGTTTCATTGCATATCTCGATTATTCCATACTCATATGGTGTTTCGGGAAACGCAAATCGATGGAACGATTCCTCAAATCTTAGATGTTATGCTAAACTTGTAACTCAAATATCTTCCTTTATGATCCTATCATAAATTCTTTATTTTCTTGTTACATTGAGTTTTCACTTCATCTTGAAAGTCTTTGAACTTTTGAAATGTTTCACACTTCATCCTCATTAAGTAAAATATTCATATATTCACTCAAATTTTCAGAGAAAGCATATGAAGTTGAAATCCATCGCTCTCGACTACACGTAATGGACATCATACATCAAATATGTACAAATTCCAATAATCTAGTCATTCGATCCCTTTTGGCCTATGAACGGAGTTTTAATTATCTCTAGGAAAGTTTCACAAGCGTCATTTGATCAAAAATCAAAAGACTCCAAAATTCCATCCACATGGAGTTTCTTCATGTTTTATTTCCAATATAATATAAATGGCGATGTCACTTCTTAAGTGATCTTTCAATCAATTTGTCTTTTGACATTTTTAGCACTAGTTTTATGGATGTGATGTCTCCAATGAGATTTGTAAATCATCCATCTTTTATGGATTACGGAAATTATTTGAACAACCCTTTCGTTCTCATAATACCTGATCAAAATAACAATTATTGAAACAAATCTTGAAGGTAAGTTTTGATTTCAACGAGCTACACAACAACCCTGTATTTGTTCTCGATGAACATGGCCATTATAGTTCATGAATTGTGTTGTTTCATATGAAGATTCACACCAACAAATTCAGTATCCAATACTTAAGAACTACATTGTTTGACAAGCAAAGAATATAGCCATAACATGTATATCCTCTATATACCTATGCTGAACAATTCTAGTCTTTTCTCTTCTGCCAAATATTTCTTAGATTTCTCTTTCAGTATTTCTTTATCCTTTTAAAAGAATCTATCAACATCAACAGTGGTGCCATAATTATGACACATAGTCCAAAACATGTATACTTAAATACCAATGTCTTTGGACTTGCACTTCGAAGTAGATCACCATCATCAAATGTTTGGTATTCTTTCAAATTCCATTCTTTAGTAATCTTTTAGTGTAGTTAACATTTTAACTACATCAAATATTCATCATTTTCATGGAACTATTCATGATCAAGCTACTTTAGCTTATAATGGTGAATTGTGACTATAATGTTGCTCTCCAAAACCTTTTAGAGAATTAGGACGACTAGCGTCTCCAACCTTTCGAAAATTCTCATCAAATATGAGAACATAAACTTTGCTATATTATACTCTATCATGTTGTAATCAAAACATCATTTCAGATATCGCAGTATCTTCCACATATGATGGTTTCCAAAACAATTCTTTCAGCTCCTAGATAACCTTGATATTAAAACAATCTTTTGAATATCAAGAATCATGGAGATAAACATGATACTTATTTACTAACACTGGAATTGTTACTCTTAATTTAATACCAATTATTAAACTTCATGGAGTAACCGGAACTTACTGAAAGTCTACAATAGGACTTTTAAACTTTAGATCAACACTTCAAAACAACACGATACCATTTTGTAAAGCAACTAACCAAAATTCTATAGTTCTACTATCTCAATTATAACTAAGCGCAAGGTGGTAAAAGGATGTCAATGACTACAACAACTATGCAAATTCTCTTTGATTTAATTTATGATAAATAGTGTTAAACTTTTAATCATATTGCTGTTGAACTCCCACTCAAAATAATATCCCTCACATTGTTTTAGTGATTACATGAACCAAATCCACTATACCAAGTCCGATCATCACGTGACATGATGTTGTTTCAAAGGCGAACAATCATCATGGTATTCCGTGTTTCGAGACCATGCATGTACATGCTAGGCTCATCAAGATGTAACCTTAGTTTCCGCATGAGCAAATCTGGCTTGCTTCCGTTGTATACACTCACAGAATCTAACACACCTGATCATCACGTGGTGCTTCGAAACAACGAGCTTTGGCAACAATGCCTGCTAAGTATGAACACTTTATAACTTGATATTTTGTGAGAGGGATCATCTTATAATGCTATCGTCGTGATCTAAGCAATACAAGATGCATAAAAGGATTAACATCACATGCAATTCATAATATGTGATATTATATGGCTTTTCTTCTTGTGCTTCCGATCTCCATCTTGAAGAACGAACATGATCTCCATCATCACCGGCGTGGCGTCAAGGTCAATGGCACCGCTCCATGGTTGTAGTCCACCAGCATCAACTATTGCAACTACTTTGAATAATAGACATGCATGTCTTAACGAAATGAAAAGACAACCATAAGGCTCCTGCCGGTTGCCGACTTACAATAAGGAACATTGCATACATCATATATAATCACAATCATGGCCATATCACATCACATTACACCCCTGCAAAACAAAGTTAGACGCCTCTAATTTTCTTTGCATGTTTTACGTGGTTTGGGGCTTTCAATAAGTGTCGTTCTAACTTACAAACAAGAATCACAACGTTGATAATAGTATTGTCAATCACCCGTTGTAAATTGAATCTTCACTATGTTGGGAGAAATAGGAACCCGCAGAGCCACTTATGCAATATAAGTTGCATGTCAAGCGTGGAGAAAGTCTCATGAACGATGTCATGTAAGGTTAGCCCGGGCCGCTTCATCCCACCACCCCGCAAGATGCAAAGTACACAAGAAGCAATCGACAACAAAAGCATCAACACCCACAATGACCATTGTGTTCTACTCGTACAACATAACTACATATAGACACGGCTCTGATACCACTGTAGGGGTTCGTAGCATGGAAAAAAAAATCTACCGCATGAACACAAACAAGCCAAGATCTATCTACTAGATTGTAGCAACGAGTCGATTAGAGTACTCACCCTCGAAGATTCCAAAGCGGTTAACGAGAGCAGATTCTCGTGGGTGATGTAGTCGTACACTTGCCGATTTCAAGATCGCGGAGACGATTATTCCGGCGCTGCGTTCTGGCAGCGCTTCCGCAGTCGGTCACACGTTCGATACTCGATGAAGACCTTCCTCTTCCTTGTTCCAAAAAGCATCAGAGGTTGTAGTTCTCTCCTCGCGATTCCGGCAGCACGACGACGTGGTGTCGGAAGTAGAGGGAAGATCCTGCAGGGCTTCGCCTAAGCCGGAGCAGGTTATGGTGGAGAAATAGGGTTCCTCGCTAATCTAGGGTTTAGTGGCTGGGGAGGAGGAAGTGGAGGAGTCGGCGGCGGCTAGGGCGGCAGCGACGAACCAACATCGGTGGTGTGGGGAGGTGCTGATGTTGTGTGTCTCTTGGGGCACCCCCTCCCTCTATTTATGAGAGGGAGGGTAGCTTGGGAGAGGGGAGTTTGAATCCTTCCCCAACTCGCTGTCCTTGTTGGCTTGTGGTGGAGGGAAATAATGATTCTTTCCTTCCTCCACCAGGATACATTGTCCCAATTTGACTTTTGAAACATGCCTTTTGACTTTCAATTTCGAGCTCAATTTATTTCTTACAAATGCCCAACCAAGTGACTTAGGACATGATGCAATCATTCCACTTATTCATGACACATTCATGTACCCTTACCCTTCCGGTCCGGTGAGCCTTCTAGATCTTCTAGATCATTCCGGTGAAAACACTGGAATCATTCCCAAACTCCAGAATTGGACTTTCCTTATATGAATCTTATTCTCCGGACCATTCCAAATATCCTCGTGATATCCCGGATCCCATCCTAGACTCTGAACAACATTCGGTCTCCCTACATACATTCCATATCTACTAAACAACATCGAATCCTTAAGTGTGTCTCCCTACAGTTCGTGAATTATGCAGACATGATAGAGACTCTTCTCCGATCAATAACCAATAGAGGAATCTGGAAATTCATATGGCTCCCACATAGTTCTACGATTACTTTACGATCGAATGAACCACTTACATATGATACCAATTTCCCTTTGTCTCGCGATAGTTTAGTTATCCGGGGTCTGATCGTCAGTATCTCTGCATACCTAGTTAAACCTCGTTACCGATAAGTACTCTTTTCTCGTTCCCGTGATATGTGATCCCTTGTGATCCAGTCACATGCTTGCAAGCTAATTGGATGACATTCCACCGAGAGGGCCCAGCGTATATCTTTCTGTCATATGGATGGACAAATCCCACTCTTGATACATGTGCCTCAACACATACTTTCCGACACTCAATGCCACCTTTGTAGCCACCCAGTTATGGTGTGGTGTTTGATGTCATAAAAGTATCCATCCGGTTATGGTAATTAGCATGATCTCATGGTCAAAGGAATTAGGTTACTATGTATCAGAAAGATTATAGCAAACAAACTATTGAAATGACTTGATCTTTATGCTACGCTTATCTATAGGAGTATGTCCATCACACCATTCTCCTAATGATATGATCTTGTTGTTAATAACATCTCAATGTTCATGATCAGGAAACCATGATCATACATTAACCAACAAGCTAGTTTAATAACAAGCTTTACTAGGGACTCTTTTATGTTTACAAATCACACAAGTATTAATGTTTTCGGTTAATACAATTATAGCATGGTATGTAAACATTTATCATAAGCATGAATATATGATAATTACCTCTTTATTATTGCCTCTTGGGGATATCTCCAACAGGTATGTGTAGTCGGTCGCATATCATTTGCCCTTGGGACTAAAGGGAGAGAGAAATCCTTTGTACGTGGGTTGGGAGCATACCTGGAATCGCCCTGTGATAGATTGTTGTCGGCTCATAACCTACACGGTCAAAGGAGGATAAAAGAGGGACTCCCTAAGCTAATTACGATATCCATGGGAAAACCCTTAATTGTGGAGGTTTCTATGGGTGACTGCTCCCATACATCCAAGTAGTTATTTAGAGGTGACCTCACTCTTATCTCAACAAAGTGGATTCCTACGAGCTTTGTAGCGAACATCTTATTATGGAGCTCTCTCCACACATCTCATGACACAAGAAGTATATTATATTAACTATTATTAATAATAATATCATGCTAGTGGTGTATCCTATATCCTCGAGAACGTTTTAGCCCTATTCAGTTCAACCACACTTTCAAACAACCTTGTTACTTGCTTTCTTTTAATCATTTAATTACTTTTCTAAAAAACAATCAAAAACATTTCAAACACCCTTTACTTGAGATCAAAGGCAGCTTATAAGTATCCTTTGGTAGATAGTGACGATGGGCATAAAGACCTTTACCAATAGCTATTTGTGGTTTTGATATCTTTACTTCGAAACTAGCTATAGTTGATCTGTGCACTTGTAGTCATTAGTTACAAGTGTAGAGTTTGTATCTAGTCTAGTCTTTGACTTTCCTTGTCTTGTATCACCAGTAGTCTGTGTCCTTGTAGGATTCATATTTGTTGAATCGTCATGGGCTTCATGGATCTTGATGTGTCTTCGAGTGAGCCCTCTATTAGGCCACACCATATATACTAACGATGGGCACCCTAAGGGTTATGCCCATGTCAGTAGCCCCCCGAGGCTATGTTCGGATGCTTGCGTCCGAGCATAGGCTCAAAGTCCTTTTCAATATGACCAGAAAGTGAACTTGAAGATTTCTTCAAATGCGTGAATTTATCGTCTGCCTCAATGGATGAAGTTGTCTTGTTCTTGAAATGATGTTGGCATTTTCTTTGAGTGCTCCCAATGGGAGTAACCGTTGAGACTATACTCGGGTAGGATCAAGGTTATTCTTCTATCGACTCTGTTGGAGGATTTCTGTTTTGTCTATCAGATGCGCGGCCAGTGCTCCCGATGGGAGTAGCCCCCGATGCTACATTCGAATGCTTGCAATCGAGTATAGGCTCAAAGTTTGTATTCTTGAGTTGTCAGGGGGGATAACCCTTGATAGGTTCATAAGGGGTGAAAGTTAACAACTAATCTGTCTTGCCCTCAGGCGATGTTGTGCGGCATAGGCCGAGTCAATAACGGCTAAGTCATAATGCTTGTGCTTGGCCGACATAAGATATATGTCAGCAAGGGCAGTATAGAGTATCTTTATCTATAGGTAATGCCATAACGAGTCCTAGGAAGCAAGGCCGAGTCAAGGAGGGCAAGAAGGTCCTTTGTGAGTAAGATTCGGGAAGGACCACTCTTAAAGCTGGGTCAAAATAAGAGAGCACCGCCAGGTGAAAACTAAAGGCGTCAGGTGACGCTTAAAGTACTAGGTGACACATAAAGTAGGAGGTGATGCCAAAGGAACTAGCGTCTATGTACTGGGAAGACCGTTGGCAAGGTAGCTTTGCTGACTGGGTCCAGGGCCAAGGGCTGGCCTAGTGACCCGACCCACAGAGTAAAGACAAAGCCAAAACAGTAAACCCTAGGATCAATATTGTAACCTAACTTTTCCCAACTTCTATATAAGAAGGGGTAGAGCTAGGGTTAGGGAGAGGCGCAATGAGGGCCTCAAGGCTGGCTACTTATTCTTCAAGCTAGTAGCTATAATGAAAAATCTCAAGGAGCACTTGTAAACTAGCAGGAAGAGGAACAATATTGCAAGTTTTACATACATAGTTCTTCGTGTGCGGCTACACCGTGCACTCTCTTCCTGGATTCCTATTAAGTCCATTCGGCCCCAACTCAAGCCTACCCATGGCATCTGTCGTGACACCACCACGACAGTTGGCACCCACCTTGGGGCTAGCAATATAGCTTGGTGGAGTGTTCATCCGAAAATGCAACATCATCGCTTCATCGGGCGAGTGCGACCTCTCTGGCCTTGTCCAGAGGTTCGGCGTGCTCAACTTTGTCAGCCACAACACTGGGTGCTTTGGCACAAGGCCGTTCCCATGGGGCGGTCGCTTCATCAAGTTCGGCAAGCATCAATTCTACGTCGCGGTGCGTGTTGAACGCGCATACCCCGAGTGAGTCATCCTGGCAGCGGATCCACCCGATGTTCGCGCTACGGGAAGCCGGCGTAACACTGCTTCGGTCGAGTAATGATGACTGCTCCAGTTCTCTCGTGCCCGCTAGTAGTTCCTATGGTGAATGAGACGGCAGAGGATGATGACCTGAACATCACTCCCAAGGCAGCAAGAACTGCAAAGGTACCACAAGAGAGACCTGAGAACATAGCCTTGAGTAGCATTCCAGGAGAGTTGCAGGATGTTATAGCCAAGCTGGCAGAGCCAGTAGCACCAGCAGCAGGCCCGACGTGTGCGCGGGACAAGTTAGAGGAAACAAGAAAGAAAGTGTTGGAAAGAGCTAAGGAGGTCGCATGGCTCAGCAGGAGCTGGAAATCACTCTCCGAGAGTATAACTCGGCAAACCAAGTAAAGGGAAACAAAACCCGTCTCGATCTAGCAAAGATAAGAGGAAGGATCCTCAACAACGAGATGGCAGCAGATGCAATGCCAAGGTCCACTCCATCATGCAGCCACGCGATGGCGATAAGACCGACATACAATGCGGCGGTAGCGAATATCAGATATGCAGAAGCGGCAATGGCCGAGTTACCTCACTTAATGGGTGAAGAAAAATAAAACAATAGGAAAGAGTGAATGAGTTAGTGCGATCAGCTGGGGGAATTGAATGAGGCCTACTACAAGGAGAATCCGGGTGCGCCAGGTGGATCTCAAGTGGTTCACTCGGTAGTACCGAACCCAGCCAAGTATATTTGTCACGCGGCTTTGTCACCACATCATACGCCAAGAGCCCAAGACAAAGGCAAGAAAAAAGAGCCAACTCTGGCAAAAACAAACAGCTCGCTACGTACGACCCAACAGTTGCCCAGGGAAATCCCGGTCGACGACACGACAACAGGAGAAATACCGGTCAGGGAGATGAGAACCAAGGGCTTGCCAGCCGAAGGAATGACAATGGCGATCAGAATTACCCGCCACATCCTCGGCGTGGGAGTCACTCGGCAGGAGGAGAAATCCATTTCCAAACCCCCACAGGGACAACCAGAAAGACCGCAACAAACTGTGGGACGAGTAGCGGGAGAACCCATAGATCCAAACGCCAATAGATACAACGACGGTTATTCAGTGATGATAAATTATGGATATCAGATTCTGGATCACCTGTACAACACACTGGGATCTCAGTTGGGAGGTAGAAACCTCCGGTCGGGTGATGCGAGATTGAAACTCGACAATATCAAAATGGCAGAACTTGTTGAAGCACATGGCCCGCCGAGTTCGGTATTTTTCGGAGCAAGGATCATGAGAGAACATCCAGTGCTAAATTTTCAACTGGCGAGAGGCACAAAAATGTATGATGGCATTATGAAGCCGGAAGATTGGCTCATTGACTATGGGACGCAGTGAACATCTCTCAGGGAAACCTGAGATGGGCAGTGAGGTACGTTCCGCAAATGCTGGAGGGACCAACGAGAGTGTGGTTGAACAATTTGCCACCATTAAGCATCAACAACTGGGTTGATTTTGAGGAAGCCTTTGTGAGTAACTTCACAAGCACATATAATAGGTAGAATTTCCCACAACAGTTGGCAATATGCAAACAGAGGCCGAACGAAACGGACAGGGAGTTCCTCACCGGATGGTGCACGATGCACAACTCTTGTGAAGGAGTGATTTAGTCGCATGCCATAACTTGGTTCATGCAAGTATGCCGACATGGAAGCGTGATGTGGCAAAGACTGCAAAGGGATATGCCGGCAAGCTTGGTTGATATGATTAAAATTGCTGACTCGTATGCATTAGGAGATTAAACTTAGCCTCTGCTTATCTCTGCAGATGGAAACACTAAGACTCCAACATATGATGCAGTCGAGTCACAAAGGTGACAAGATCGCAATGAATACATAAGCAAAAGAAGATATGAGAGGCCAGATTACAGATATGGTTCAACTCAGGTAGTTGCTGTAAGCTAGGACCATCCAGATGCAGGCAGCAGTCAACATTAAAGGACAAATGGGCAACACCAAAATTGGGTTCCAGAAAATTATGGCAAAAAGCCATATTAACAAAAGAAGCCTTGGCAAGAAAGGGAAAAGTACACTTACGAGATGATGTTGGCAGCTGTGCAAGTTTCATACTCCCAGTCCAAGTAAGCCGGCAAACCATATGACTAGGCAGTGCAACTGGTTCCAAAAGGGTGACAAATGAGATTTAGCGAATCAGCTCCCTCCACCTCCCCCACTACCTCTCACAGAGGCAAATGCTCAGCTTGCGGTTGCACAACCAAGATACGAGAATCAGTAGCCGAGATACCATAACTCGGACATAAGAGAGGCGGTACATCAAGTGCATGATCCAAGAAATGATATCACAAATGTCGGCCATGGAGGTCACCAGAGTTATGTTGTGTTTGTCACCGAGACGAATGACAAGAAAAGTCAGCAACGACGAATGATGGAAGTAAATGCCACAATGCTGGCGATACCAAAGTACATGCATTAGTCCAGGCAAGAGATCACTTGGAGCATAAAGGATCACCCTAATATTATGCCGACTCTAGGGGGATATGCCTTAGTGCTGGACCCAACATTCATGGGGCCTGACATAAATGTCATGTTTTCCAAAGTACTGATAGACGATGGTAGCAGCATCAACATCATGTACAAGGACACGATGCTCAAGCTAGGGATCACGATGAATATGCTAGAGCCGACTAAGACCACATTCCATGGCATTGTGCCGGTATTGTCATGCGAGCCAATTGGAAATGTCTGGGTGGACGTACTATTTGGCAACATAGAAAATTGTCGCACTAAAGCCATAGAGTTCGAAGTGGTGGACCTTGTCAGCTCCTACCATGCATTACTCGGTAGGCCAGCTATGGAAAAATTCATGGTCACCCCTCACATTGCATATATGAAGATGAAGTTGCCGGGTCCATGTGGAGTTATCACAGTTGAGGGTGACTACAAACGCTCTATAGCATGTGCCTCAGTCGGCTCATCGCTGACCGAGTATCTAGTGATAGCGCAGGAGAAGCATCAAATGATGGAGGTCCTAGCGCTGGCTAAAGCATCTCAACTGGCGATGCCTTCACTGATTAATCCACATGGGAGTGTTTATTTCCAAGCAACAAAGGAAACAAATAAAGTATAGACCGATGATGCTTTCCCAGAATGCACTGTTACTATGTTGTCGGGTTATCTGAGAAATAGGAAAGCGAGCTCACCAACTTCCTTCGTGAGAATCGGGATATCGTTGCATGGTCCACACAAGATTTGCAAGATGTTCTGAGGGAGTTGGCTGACCACTCTCTACATGTGAGGCCAGATGCAAAGCCGGTGAAGCAACCACTCCGCCGCTTTGCTAAAGATAGGAGGAAACTCATTGCTGCTGAGATAGCTCAGCTCCTAGCTGCCGGTTTTATCATGGAAGTGCTTCACCCGGACTGGTTATCAAATCCGGTCCTGGTTGAGAAAAAGAAAGACGATCCGAATGTTGCAGTGGTATGGCGCATGTGTATCGATTACATGAACCTGAACAAGGCATGTCCAAAAGATCCATTTCCACTACCTCGAATTAACCAGGTGATTGATTCAATGACCGGGTGTGAGTTACTGTCATTTGTAGATGCATATTATGGTTTCCACTAGATACCACTGAACCTAGATGATGAAATAAAGATGGATTTCATTACCCTGTATACGCCTTATTACTATCGTACTATGTCGTTTGGTTTGAGAAATGCAGGTGCCACTTATCAAAGATGCATGCAAAAATGCTTTCAAGATCAACTTGACAAAAACGTTTAAGTATATGTCGACGATGTGGTAATAAAAACAAAACAGAGTCACACACTCATCGATGTCTTGCGGCAAACATTCTCAAACTTAAGAAGATTCTTGATGAAACTTAACCCGACGAAATGCACCTTCGGTGTCCTGGTCGGGAAACTACTCGGTTTTCTTGTATCCAGCCGAGGTATCAAAGATAACCCGACAAAGATCATGGCCGTAGAAATAATGGAATTGCCAAAAACCCTCAATGATGTCTAGAAGTTCGCTGGATGCCTGGCATCATTAAGTCGGTTTGTAAGTCGGCGAGGCCAAAAAGCCTTGCCATTATATCAACTAATGAAGAATCAGATAAGTTCACATGGACACAGCAAGCTGGTAGCGGTTTACATGAGCTTAATAAAATGTTGGCAACGGTACCGATATTGGCCTCACCACTATCGAAAGATCCAATACTTCTCTATGTCACGACAACCAATTGAGTAGTTAGCGCAGCGATAGTGGTAGAGCGTGAAGAGGAGGGTAAATCAGTACAAAGACCGGTATACTACCTGAGTGAAGTGCTCTCTACATCGAACAAAATTGTCCTCACTATCAGAAAATAACATATGCGGTGTATATGGTAGCTAAGAATCTCAAACATTACTTTCAGTAACATCCAATCCGAGTAATATGTGAAGCACCTACCTCAGACATCCTCGGTAGCAAAGATGCAAGTGGAAACATGGGCCATAGAGCTAGCACCATATAATCGACAATATGACATGCGAGAAGAAATTAAGTCTCGGGCATTGATCGACTTTTTTGTCGATTGGGCAGAAATGCAATATGAGCCGCCATTGCCTAACTCGAACTATTGGAGGATGCACTTTGACGGGTCCAAAATGAAAATGGGTCTTGGTGCCGGCATAGTCCTCACCTCACCCAAAAAGTATCAACTTTAGTATGGGTTGCAGATCCATTTCGCGGCATCCAATAACATCGCGGGGTATGAATCACTTGTCCATGGGATAAATGTGGATAACGAGATTGTCATCAGGAGGTCCAATGTTTGGTGACTCAGACTTGGTAATTCAACAAGTGTCTGGTCATTGGGACGCGCTGGATGAAAACATGGCACTGTATCGTTTCCATGTCCAGCAAATTTCGGGATACTTTGACAGATGTGAGTTTCACCATATACCAAGAGCAGAAAATGAGGAAGCTGATGTTTTGTCCAAAATAGGGTCATCTCGGCATGCAATACCACCAGGAATAGCATTGGAACATCTTAGAAAGCCATCAATTAAGCCATCACCCAAATCCGAGTCTTTATCCCAGCAAGCCAAGAACCGGATGTCGTAATAATGGATATCGACATGGGGACAAGTTCGAGTAACCCGGGGACTGTTCGATTCGACCCGGGTACTACCGAATCAAACCCGAGGACTGGTTAGGTTATGTCGGCAGAGGCAATGTCGATAGAGCCCATGGAGATTGACGAAGAGGTTGACCCGGCACCGGTCATACCAATTTGGGCGCACCAATATTCAATTTCTTGAAGGATGGAACCTTGCCGAGTGATGAAATACTGGCTAGGAAAACAGAAAGAAGGGGGAAAGCTTGCCCAATCATCAACACAGAGTTGTACAAAAGGAGTGTGACTAATGTGCTACATCGATGTGTTAGCTCAGATCAAGGTGAGGAGATACTACTAGACATCCACCAAGGAGAATGTGGGCACCATGCCTCGTCTAGAGCATTAGTGTCCAAAGCGTTTCTGCATGGATTTTACTGGCCAAGTGCACTCCAAGAAGCAGAGGAATTGGTCAAGAAATGCAATGGTTGTCAGAGGTACTCGGCTAAAACACACATGCCGGCATCTGAACTCAAAACTATACCTATCACTTGGCCATTTGCAGTATGGTACTTGTACATGGTGGGACCATTCAAACCCACACGAGGTGGTATGACCCACATACTCGTCATGATTGACAAATTCACCAAGTGGATAGAAGTGAAACCTATCAAGAGGTGTGATGGAAAAACAACCATGACATTCTTAAGGGATATAATCCTAAGAGATGGCTACCCACACATAATAATCACGAACAATGGCACAAATTTTGCTGAAGGAGCATTTGCTTGATTCTGAATGGATAAACGAATAAGACTCGATGTAGCATCAATCGCTCACCCAAAATCAAATGGGCAAGTCAAAAGGGAAAATGGGATAGTCCTATTCGGTATAAAGCCTTGGTTGATACAACCACTCTAGAGAACACCTGGCTGTTGGATAGAGGAATTAACCTTAGTACTTTGGAGCTTAAGAACAACTCTGAATAGATCAACTGGCTATACGCGATTTTTCCTTGTCTATGGGGCGAAAGAAGTCTTGCTTGCTGACATAGAGGATGACTCGCCAAGAGTAAGGAAATACATAGAAGCTGAGGTAAAATAAGCTCGGGAAAATGGAGTTGACTTACTCAAAGAAGCATGGGAATTGGCATTGTCCAGATCTGCCATATACCAACAAAGTCTCTGACGCTATCATAGCCGGAAAGTTAACCATCGTGTGCTCAGAGAAGGGGATTTGGTGCTCAGATTAGTGCAACACACTGTTTGAATGCACAAATTATCACCCCCATGGGAAGGTCCCTTCATTGTGAGCAAGGCTCTGCATAATGATTCATACTATTTGATAGATGCTCAAGAAGCACAAAATAACAAGGCGGACAGGTCGGGTGATGATACAAAAAGACCATGGAATGTTGCATTGCTTCGTCCTTCCTATACCTAGGAAGGCAATGTATGTATCTCTAAAATCTCATATGTCAGACCTGTATGCCGGCTATGTGATGACCCACAAGTGTAGGGGATGTATCGAAGTACTTTCGATAAATAGGAGTGTCGATCCCAACAAGGAGCAGAAGGTGCTGAACGGTGGTATGGAGCAGGAACTCTCTGCAAATACTTAGCAAAAACGGATTTTTAGTGGTTTTCTAATAAGGCAACAAAACAAAGTGCTAGTAATAAAGAACAAACGCAGCAAGTGGCCCAATCCTTTCTTAGCAAAAGACAAGCTGGTGGAAATACTTATAAGGAACAAACGTTCTCGAGGACACATGAGAATTTTTTCAAGTGCTTTCGCTTCAAATAGTTGAGTACTCTTCTTTGGTGTTGTAAGTGTTGTGTGGGTGAACCTGTGCTAATGTACCGACCTTACTTGGACTAATACATACTTGTGATTAAACCCCCTGCAAGCATTCATAACTACATGAAAGTAATTAAGATATAAATCTAACCACAGCCTTAAACTCTGAGATCCTACACTCCCTTTTGCAAAGGTGTCCTAACGGGGGTTCAGGTTTTTGTCACTCCGGTAACCCCACAATTAGTAGCAAAATACACAATGCATTACCCTAGGCCCATAAATGGTGAAGTATTATGTAGACGACGTTCACATGACACCACTAGAAGAATAACACCACAACTTAAATACTAACCATTGAATAATAACTCAACACAAATCCACTAATAACAACATGACTTCTCTCATGTCCTCAAGAACACAACAAACTACTCACAAGACATCATATGGATCAAGATCAAAGATGATATGGTAATGCATTACAATCTGAACATAAACGATAATCCAATGGTTCCACTCACAAGCATCTACTAGAAAAGTAATTAACACCGGGAAAGTTTCCCCTAAGAACTAAAGCAATATCCAACACAATTGTTATAGCGGGACAGAGTGGTGATGATGGTGCTAGTGGAGATGATGGTGTGGATGATGATGATGATCCCGATGAATCCTAGCTTGATGATGGTGTTGATGGGGACAGTATCCCCTCTCCGAGAAGGAATTCCCCCGGCAGAAATCGGTCTGCCGGAGAGATCTTTCTCTCTCGGTGTTTTCCGCCCCCCAGAGGCGGCGGAAATCTATCTGTGGTCACTCCTCGAGCCTTAGGGTTATGTAGGGAAGATATAGGCGAAGGGGCGGAGTCAGGAGCCGGGCAGGTGGGCCACTCCTGCCCTAGGCGCAGCCTAGGGTGGGCCCGTGCCAAGGGGGGTGTGGGCCCCCTGTGGCCCTTCTTCGTTCCTCCTTCTAGCTTCCTCTATCTTCTAGAAAAATAATATTTTCCCATATTTTTCTGGTATTTTTCTGGTCTTCGCGAAATTGCACCGAAACGCCTTCTTTTCCATCAAAATCCAGACTCCAGCAGTCCATCCTCCAAGAATCATCCAACATGCATAAACAGATGAAAAGCCATAAGTAATACCTCATAATAAGACAAATATCAATGAATAGAGGTAGATTATGATATAGAAAGGTGATGCAAATTGGGCGTATCAACTCCCCCAAGCTTAGACCTTCGCTTGTACCCAAGCGAAAACTAAGCTCAGTAAACATGTCCACATGTTTATGGAGTGAAGTGTCGATAAAAGAATATGAACAAGAAGCATCACACTTACCATTACACAACTCATAGAAGAAAGCAACTCACCATTATATAACTTAGCTTTCAACCAAGTACAGTAGTCACAATAGAGATGCATAAAGATAAATCATAATTAGAATTGGCAAACTTGTTCTTGGTTAGAGAACACCTGGCAAATAGTTTCACAAAAAACTTTTTGTAGAAGTTTTACAACAGGAGCACACTTTGCTCAAAAAGGTTTTTCACAAGTGAAGTCTTTCAAAGTAATACTCAATAGATAAGAGTCTTGTGCAAACAATAAAGATAGATAACATGAATGAATAAATCACCATATGAATGCTTGAAACACAACAACTCAAATGCTTGCTGGAGATAGAGAGGAAGTAGGTTTACTGAATCAATTTGGAAGTGGGAGAAAGGTCCCTTTATAGAGGGAAGCAAGAATTACAAGTCATAAAGAGCTTCCAAAAGATTATGGTACTTACTAGCTTTGAGCCCTCATTGCCCCTAGCATCTTGAGATGATTAAGGTTAAAGTGCAAAAATATGGAGTATATGCTTGACGAAATATAAGTTGGCAATCTCATGTCCCTTGAATATGAGGGCCACTCCTCATGCTACTCAAATTTGGTTACCGGTAAGTTCTTGTCATTGTAAGTATGTCCGTATCATAGAGAACCGCCAACGGGGTACCCCTTGCATTTGGTACAAGAGCTATCCCATAACCAAAATGACAAGGCAAGCAGACAATGAGCATCTCAGCGATCTTTTTATTTACTATGTGCATAGCTTTTTATTGAGGATGCTTCATAGATAGCTCACTATGGTGATGCTGCAAGTTTCCACCATGATTAGGCAGGGCTTAGGCTAGCGGCCCAAGCGTTTCTCTAAGACAAAATACAGACTCCATGGACTTACAAGTTCCCTCTTTATTTCACACCGTTGACATCCATAGACAAAAGAGAATGATATCAACTGAGTACAAAGTACAGGTGCAATGTTGAAAACGTTCCCCGTGACAACACGGTTCTGCTAATTCCAACGTATAGATGCATGCAAATACAACTTCGATGGCACAATGGTTCAAGTCTATTAGAGGCAAAGAAATAAGGTGTGCCATCAAGTTCGTGAGAGCTTTACTAACTAGTTTTCACATAACAAAATACTTTTTAATTCGAAAGGTAGATGAAGCTTGAGAATTTGCTTGGAATAGCAATAATGCTACTAGGTAGATATGGTGGACAGAAGTGGCAAAGGTTTTGGTTCAAAGGGATTGGAAACATGATAAGTATACCTTCTCAACACAGGTTTTTGGCTAGCAAGGCTGGGTAGCAAGCAAGAGAGTTGAAAGAAACAAGCAAACATACAAGTAATAAAGTCAAACATGCAATCTTCCTTGAAGACACAAAAGATCTTAAATAAATAATACTAAGCTTATGAGCCAACAAGAAAGAAAACAAATGATACAAAATACCTGTAAGCTTTTTCTCTTTTTTTTTCCTTCAAACCTCAAAAAGTATTGCTACTAACCAGAATTCGATTTGCCAAAACCAATTTAGATCCACTTGATTCGCCCAAAGTGATGCCAATACTGTTCAACAAGATCCATCATATAATAGAGATTGCAAACTAAAATAAGAAGTGCAAAAAGTAAAAGATGAAACTTCTCATTAATATTCCAATAAAGGCACTCACACCAAGGGATACATAGATAATCAACTAAAGGAGAGATACTTCCACATGCAAACCAAACTATAAGATAACCTCTCTACCAAAGATACGAATCTACTAAAAAGGTAAAAGATAAAAGATAATGGTGGTGATACCGCAACACTCCCCCAAGCTTGGAACAAGCCAAGGGGATGCCAAACCTGATGATGAATTACTCCTTCGGTGGTGGTGGTGTTCTTTTGTTTAGGGTCATAAAATCCTCCAGCATCTTACAAAGTTTGTTATTTTCATATTGAAGCATATCCACCTTCATCCTTAAAGCACGGTACTTATCGCAAAACTCATCAGCGGTTCGAAAGGCTTCCACTGCCTCAGGGAAGTATCTAAAGTCTGGGCCAAAGGCTATGATTCCCTGCATGTCGCGAGAAAAAGCATCCCAATGTTAATTTCTCCTACAAAAGTAGGTTTCCTTGCCCTTGTCGCAGTAGCGGTTTGTTCTTCCAACTTTAACTCTTCCACGGGCTTCTTGCCTTTGTCGTTGGCGGAGACCATGGTGCTCTAAACTTGAGAAGTTTTCCTGACAGAAACAGATCAAAACGAAAACACGACGAGAACACGATGCACGAACCTCGGGGGATCCGGGGGATTATATATTACGAAGTTTCAAGGCTTAAGGAAGGTACTGACACGGAAACGAGGCGGAGACGGAGTTCGAGGGTGGCACACCCCCTCCAGGCGCGGCTAGGCTGGGCCCGCGCCTGGGGTGGGTTTGTCCACCCCCGGACTCCGGTTACTCCTCTGTTCCGTCTCGTAGTCTTCCTTATGTATTAAAACATCAAAAATATAAAAAGATTGGATTTTCACGAACCTTCTGTTTTCACCACTTTTACCTGTTCAAAGTCGAACTCTGCAGATTCCTTTTCTCCTTCTCCTGAAAATTTACTCCATACAAAACCCTTGCACAAACTCAAATTACAACATTAGTGTAAGGAAAAACAATAAACCTTTGGGTACACACTTCAACTGAAAACCCATCAAAACAAAAGATTCTGTAAGAGGCAAATGCAAATAATGGCAGAAATCTGTCAAAACAGATGAGCAGGTAAATATTGATTTTTTTCGAAAACCTTCTGTTGCTCAAATCAAAAAGTGCTGAACTGATGAAAGTTGGGTAACAACTTGGGGAACAAGCTCATAAAAATGCATCTCCATCCGAAGTACTGAGCTTCCTCACGAATTTTTACAATACAACACAAAAATCTGTCCCAGGACAGCCACTTTTCACAACTCCTCTACTTCACAAAAGTAGTTGAACTTGACACAAAAACCAAAAAAGGATAAGGAGCGGTTATTACTGAAGTAATAACTTCCAAGACTCAACCAAACTCTTGGGTTATCTCCCAATAAGTACTTTTATTTAATGCCTTTAAGTTAGGCTTGAAACTTTCAAAGATGCTCACATAGGGTATATATATTTGAAGTGAAAGAGAGCATCAAGAAGAAAATAACCAACACACTTGAGTATAACCCACTTCCTATGCATGGGGGTATCATGATAAAATGAATTGTTGAAACAAAAAGCCACTAGCATAAGGAGACAAAACATATGCAACTTCAAAGCTTTCAACATAAAACGGGGAAACTTAACATTATTGGGATGCATAAAACCATGTTTCCCTCTCTCAAAATAACTTTTAGTAGAACTTTGAATAAAGTTGACAATATAACTGTCACTGTAAATAACTTTATCATCAGAATAAGCATACTTATAGTCACCAAAAAGAGGTCCAAGGTCATAAACTGAATCAATAGAAGCAAGTTGTTCCATCCTGAAATCTTTATTAGGCAAGTTGTTTTCACAAGGAGCTTTAACAAACTTGGAAAAGTTAAATTCATAAGAATTTCCATCAAACTTAGTTAAAACTTTTTCCTTCTTACAATCAATAATAGATCCACAAGTGTTCAAGAAAGGTCTACCAAAAATGATAGAACAAGTTTTGCTAGTTGCTGAATTAAGCACTAGAAAATCAGCAGGATACTTAATCTTACCACAAAGAACCTCCACATCTCTTACAATGCCAATGGGGCAAATGGTTTCCTTATTAGCAAGGTGGATAACCACATCAATGTCCTCAAGCTCACAAGGACCAATCTCATGCATAATTTCCCTGTAAAGCTCATAAGGAATAGCACTAGAACTAGCACCAATATCACATAAACCATAGTAGCAATGATCACCAATTTTAACAGAAAGCACAGGAACACTAGCTTTTCTTGCCTTACTAGGATGATAGATAATATTAGAAGCGTCTTCATAGAAGACAATGTCCTCATCCTCTATACTTCTAGTGACAGGGTCTTTCACAATAGCTACCACAGGTTCATCATTAAATTGCTCATCAGGCTCCACAGTTTTCAGTGTACCTTTATTATTTGCACTAATAATCATAGAATAATCCTTTACCTTAGCTGGGAAATGAACTTTCTCAACATGAGGTTCAGGCACAATATGATTAGTAGTACAAACTTTAGTACGTCTATCTGGAACATGACTAACAACATCTTTATAAGGAGCATGGTACTTATTCCACTTCTTCTTGGGAATTTCTATGTAAGAGGCAAAGGCCTTGAAACAGTTGGCAATACTTTGAGAATCAAGACCAAACTCATTATTAATATCATGAAAGTCATCAGTTCCCATAAAAGATTTAATGCATTCATAATCATAGTTTATACCTGACTTTCTTCCTTTGTCATTCTCCCAAGCTTCAGTGTTATCTTGAATACGGTCTAGTAGATCCCATTTAGCTTCTTCCTTCATACGTGTGAATGATCTAGCACACGAAGCATCTAGTAAATCTTTATCATAAAGAGAAAGCCTAGCATAAAAGTTATTGAGAATAATATTGTTAGGGAGTTCATGAATAGGACATTTAAGCATTAGTAACTCCAATCTCCCCCAAGCTTGAGCTATACTTTCTCCATCAAGAGGCCAAAAGTTATATATCAGATTTTTATCCTTAACTGGGAGGATAAAATTTAGAAAAAAAGAGAGATGCCATCTCCTCCCATTCCATGGATTGTCCATTCTTCAACAGCTTATACCATTCTTCAACTCTCCCTTTCAAGGATATGGAGAGTAACTTGTTCTTCACCTGTTCAGTTGTGATACCTGCGCACTTAAACAACCCGTATAATTCATGGATAAAGAGCAAATGATCACCAAGATGGACAGTTCCATCCCCAAAATAATAATTATCCATAACACGATTAACAATACTTGTAGGTATCTTAAAAGGATCTATCTCAACAGGTTTGGTTCATCTACTACCCTAGCAGTGGTAGTAGTTTTCCCAAACAGAAAACCAAGTGGGTTATCCATATTGGAAACAAAGTAACAAGCAGTAACTAAAGCAATACTCACAGTAGAAGTTTACCTTACCAGTTCCACTCTTCAATAGCGCTTCACTCCCCGGCAACGGCGCCAGAAAATAGTCTTGATGACCCACAAGTATAGGGGGTGTATCGTAGTACTTTCGATAAATAGGAGTGTCAATCCCAGCGAGGAGCAGAAGGTGCTGAATAGTGGTATTTTATGGAGTAGGAACTCAATGCAAATACTTAGCAAACAGATTTTTAGTGATTTTCTGATAAGGCAAAAAAATGAAGTGCAAGTAATAAAGAACAAACGTAGCAAGTGGCACAATCCTTTCTTAGAAAAGGAAAATCCGGTGGAAATACTTATAAGGACCAAACGTTCTTGAGGACACATGGGAATTCTGTCAAGTGCTTTCGCTTCAAATAGCTGAGTACTCTTCTTTGGTGTTGTAAGTGTTGTGTGGGTGAACCTGTGCTAATGTACCGACCTTACTTGTACTAATACATACTTGTGATTAAACCCCCTGCAAACATCCGTAACTATAGGAAAGTAATTAAGATATAAATCTAACCACAACCTTAAACTCTGAGATCCTACGCTCCCTTGTGCAAAAGTGTCCTAACGGGGGTTTAGGTTTCTGTCACTCCGGCAACCCCACAATTAGTAGCCAAGTACACAATGCATTCCCCTAGGCCCATAAATGGTGAAGTATCATGTAGTCGATGTTCACATGACACCACTAGAAGAATACCACCACAACTTAAATACTAACCATTGAATAATAACTCAACACAAATCCACTAATAACAACATGACTTATCCCATGTCCTCAAGAACACAACGAACTACTCACAAGACATCATATGTATCAAGATCAAAGATGATATGGTAATGGATAACAATCTAAACATAAACGATAATCCAATGGTTCCACTCACAAGCATCAACTACAATAGTAATTAACACCGGGAAAGTTTCCCCTAAGAACTAAAGCAATATCCAACACAATTGTTACAGCAGGACGGAGTGGTGATGATGGTGCTGGTGGAGATGATGGTGTGGATGATGATGATCCCGATGAAGCCTAGCTTGATGATGGTGTTGATGGCGACGGTATCCCCTCTCCTGGAAGGAATTCCCCCGGTAGAACTCTGTCTGTCGGAGAGATCTTTCTCTCTCGTTTTTTTTCGCCCCAGAGGCGGCCGAAATCTATCTGTGGTTGCTCCCGAGCCTTAGGGTTCCGTAGGGAATATATAGGCGAAGAGGCGGAGTCAGGAGCCGGGCAGGTGGGCCCGCGCCTAGGGGGTGTGGGCTCCCTGCGGCCCTTCTTCGTTCCTCCTTCTGGCTTCCTCAATCTTCTAGAAAAATAATATTTTCCCATATTTTTCTGGTATTTTTCTTATCTTCGTGAAATTGCACCAAAACGCCTTCTTTTCCATCAAAATCCAGACTCCGGTAGTCCATCCTCCAACAATCATCCAACATGCATAAACAGATGAAAAGCCATGTGTAATACCTCATAATAAGACAAATATCAATGAATAGAGGTAGATTATGATATAGAAAGGTGATGCAAATTGGGTGTATCGCTATGTGCTATCAATAAAGATATCGTAACTCGAAAATTTACTCGAGGACTCCCCCTCTTACTTGTTCTTGTTTTTATTCCACATTTAATTATCTATTTTGGTCGGCCTTGATCTTTATCTCTTATCTTAGAATAGTAATGTATAAACGCTAAAGGTCAACTCTTCGACTAAGCTGTTGTCTGAAAAATCGGCTTCATGGCAAGCGAGGGAAAAAGACCAGAGGCGGGTAAACATGAACAACGAATAAGGAAAAGGAAAAAGGGCGATCTGACACTATGTTTAACTAATCCATTGCAGGATATGTCGGCTGACTTTATGTCAAGTTTCATGGTTTCAACTACTGTTAGCTTAATCCCTATGACTTTGAGACTCTAGTGTCGAACGCCAAAAAAGGTAGACGAGAGCCAAAGTTAAGGAATTGAGGGAACAAGAAACGAAACTCAGGAACTTGCCCCAAAGTGATTTGGCTATAAGAAAAAAATCTTAAGGAGTTTAACCACCATAGTGCAACTTCCACCAAGAGGATCTCAGTACTTATTACATGTGCACCCGGCATACCGGGGATCTCATGAAACTTATGATTTTTTCTGCTTATGAGGCGACAGGGCTGGAAGATGACCCGGCAGGCCCAAATTTGGCATGTCGGCATCAACAGCTAGGACATAGGATTCATTCGCTGCCAGGACATCCGACTCGGTGTCCTTGCTATCACCTTCTTACTCCTCGTCTTCAACTTGCGCAAAGGCATCGAGAAAGCTGGGGCCATCACACCAAGTGTGGACATTAGTGTACTCCAGAAAGCATAAGCTTGCTCTTGACGCTTCTTGATGAGCTCCAGGTCACTGGTCCACTTGGAGCCTTCCCTCAAGTTTTCCAAGACATGAAGATTGATAGTCTCATACCATGAAAGGACGAAGGAAAGGGCCTTATCCGCAGTAGCTCGGCCGTCCGACTCACGCCATTGATCCATTCTATCTTCAGAGAGCATGAGTCTTTCCGCAAGCACATTGATGGTCTTGGGAGGTTCCTCCTCAGTCCACAATGTACTAAACACGTGGATGGCATCCTTGAGCAAGTAGAATCCACAAGACTTCAGAGTCCTCACACGCTCAGAAAGTGCAGCCAGATGCTCATCATTGGTAACCTTGTCACTGGGATATTCCGGATCACTTGACTCAGACCAGACCTTTTTGATAGCTCTAAGGGCAAACATGTCAGCTTCAGGGAAGTTATCTGCAAAAATAGGAAGGGCATCAGGAAATAATTGAGTTAAAATGGAAGTGTGGGAAAGCAGAACGCAATAAAGAGAAAGAACTCACTACCGAGGTATCAGTTGACACGACTGAGGTCGGTTTGCCAAGTTTTTGACTTAGTCCGAAGAGCATCAAAGTCTTGTTGAGGCAAGATCACTAATGACTCAGCGTCCTTAATCATCCCCTTGGTCTTCTCAATTTTTCCCGAAAGCTGGTCCTTTTCCTTAGCAAACTCCTGGCGCAGCCCCTCGATCTCTGTCTTGTGTTTTTTTTCATCTCGGAAATTTGCTGCTGGAGCCGGGACATCCGTCTCGCTCTTTCTTGAGCTCGATCTGGTGCTGCCCTGCTTGTTCCAGAAAATGATCCATAAGTTCTAGCATTGACACACTATCTTGAAGTCTCTCTGCGAGTAAAAGTTCCTCGGATATACCAAGATATAAAAAGCATGGAGAGAAGGACCTAAATCTATAAAGCAATAAGAAAAGTGTGGGAAAAAGGACTACCTTCTGCATCCGAGGGTTGCTTATGCAGTTCATCCATAGTGGCTTGAGATGTAGCTACAAATTAGAAAATAGCAAAAATAAGATTAAAACAACATGAAAATATGTAATTAGGAAGGAGCCAAATAAAGAGACATACTCTTGCCCTTCATCTCGACAACAAGATACATGTGCTCAATAGAGAGTTTCTGGTACTTAAACAACAAAGTATGAAAGCACTTGGTGCAAGCATTGTAAGCGATCTACGAAGAAGGAATATAAACATGTGAACATATGAGACTCAGGTCGAATAAATAAGTCAACATGGAGTCCCGACAAACAACCAGGGAAATATTACTCAGTTTTGATCTTACAGCCGAGTAAATGCTTTACCTGACAGTAACCTCAGGGACTAGGCGATATATAGAAGCACTCAGAACAATGGTTTTACCTTGTTGATTCGATTGACGCGAAATAGTAAGACAATAGCTTCTTGGGTCATCTCGGCGACGGTTTGTGGACCAAAAACCATTCCTTGTTGCATAGGCATGGAGGGATGTCCCGAGGAAACCTCATGGTCAGCAGCCGCATTCCACTCCAGAGCAAAAGGTTCAGCCGAGCCAAGGCTTTGCCTGCTACCTGTCCGAGTAAAGAAAAGGCCCTTATTCCTATCATCTCCAGCGGCACTCCTAGCAGCAGTAGGGCTTCGGTGGAGTGGCACATGTCCCGCAGCGTCACTCGGCTCACGCGCAGCCGTAGCTTCCTCCAACGAACCCGTGGAAATGGGTGTTTTTGCTATTGTTGTTGGCTATTTTGGTTAGTATGGCGTGGTGCCTTGGCTAAAGCTTAGCTTTTGATGCTTGGACCCTATTAGCTTAATGGGCGCAACCCTTGTGTGACTCGCCAGAGCCGGCTGAGATTGACTCTTGCTGGCTTGAGGCGGCGGGGTTGGCCTTCTCCTTTGCTACTGAGAAGGAGCCGAGTGAGCTGGCTGAGCTTCCTGCCAATGTTTGCGAGGGTTTCTTCTTCTTTGACACGTCGACTTCGGGGGAGCAGTAATATTCTCAATTGTAGTAGATGACGAGGTTTAATCTCGTCAATGCCCATTGTTATGAGCTTGGGTTTTGGAGAAGATAGGGATGCTGGAGATCATGGAACGGTTAACAGACAAGCAACCAGGGGATACGAGATTTACCCAGTTTCAGGCCCCCGGAGGGAAAACCCTACTCCTTGTTGTCTGCTCTTGATTACGACGGAACCGAAAAGTACAGGGGTGTGTAGATGCAATATGGCATGGAGGTGTGTATGCGGTGAGGAGCTTCCCTCCTTGTCGTGCCCTCCTAGCCTTTATATAGAGATAGGCATGTCCTAGGCACAGATCGAGTTGGTTACAAGTTAGGGTTTACCCCTTTGAATATTCTATCTACTCTAGTCTTTCTCTCCAAGGATCCGAAGACGCCATGAGCTTGGGCCACCCGAAAATCTCCACAAGCCGCGTATAATCTTGTGGGCCTTACTTGGGCTGGACCAGGTATACTAATGTTGTGTACCCGTAGGGTATAACCATGTTAGTAGCCCCCGAGTGTTCAGTCGAATCGTAGATTCGGCTGAGGACTCTTCAATCTTTCGGGTGCAGCTGTTTCTGTTTATAAGAGAAAAGAAATGACTTTAGTTCGTAGGGATTGTTGATGCGTGTGCCTGACTCTTCTGATGGATCAGGGCCAGTTCACTGTCTTAGCACAAAATAACATGATCTTCTTCCGATTTGAGTCCCTAGACTCGAATCTGGAACGGATGCTGGCGTAATTTGACTCAGGCCGCCGAGGTCTTACAGGAGTCGAATCCCAGTAGTTTTCAAGTGATGTACCCAACGAGTTCGTTGGGATTTTTCGTCGTGTCTGGTGACACGGTATTCTACTAGCAGAGCGAAGTCAGGTGCATTACCAGACCATTAGATGATATCTGCAGGTCTTATCTTTGTGTCGCAGACACAACATCTGAAATATTATCACCACGGAGGTGTTTCGGGTGGCCAAGGAGGATGATTCTCACTTAGCATTGGTTGGGAAAAAGTTTCCAGAAAGTTTTTGTTTTTTTGATCCAAAGGATCACAGTCGAAGAATTCATAGGGTGCGCGACCAGCGCTCCCTATGGGAGTAGCCCCAAGTGTCTGTTCGAGTCGTAGACTCGAGCAGAGACTTTTAGTTCAATAATTGAGTTTTAGGTCCGTAGGACACAATTTTTCCGGATGCTTGATCAATCCTCCCTATGGGAGTAGCCCCTGAGTCCTTAGTGGAGTCGTTGACTCGACGTAGGACTCAAAGAATCAACAGTGGTGTAGTACCTTAATCATGTTTCAGGTGCACGGCCAGCGCTCCTGATAGGAGTAGCCCCAAGTAGTTGCTTGAGTCGTAGATTCAAGTGAGTACTTTTAGTTATCAATCGAAGATTTCTAACCATTGCTAGCATGGTTTTGATGACGTCAGTGCTGACGATCGGTGACCTCAACCGTCTGCAACGCCAGAGGTGACGTGACTGGACGAACGTGGGTCCCACTTTCTAACTTAGAGTTGACTGGTCGTGCACGACGTGGCGATAATTACGGCGTCTCCTCGGTTTCCGTGCATAGTGGACGGCATGAGGGCGACGGTTCGCTATTGTGTTGACACGTGGACGGTTGGATCTGACCCTAGCGTTAGGGCTTCTGGATGAATGGTTCCTTTTCGTCGTCTTCATCCTTATAACTGTGGGGAAAACAGTGGTTTGTTTTCACCCCTCGCCATTTGCTTTCACGAGCTTTCTCCTCATGCGCTAGACGTTCTCCGGTCCTTTCCCTCCTTGTTCCTGCACGTACACCGCCGTCGTCGTTGTTCCACAATGGTGAAGTCGAAGAAAGCCTCCACCGGAGCGGGCTCGAGTGCTGCTGCTGGCGGCAAAAAGGTTGTCGTCCCGGCGCGTAACACCGATGGCAAGTGGAGGAGCTCTGACGTGCGCGACACCGACCTGCGCAAGCTGCACGACGTGGGGTTAATCCCGCAAAACAAGGAGGACGTCAAGATTCCCGGCGATGAGGTAATCCCTCGCCCACCCGTGGTTTTTCGGGTGATCTTCGTTGCCTTCATTCTTCGTGGTTTATATCTCCCTGCCTACGAATTCCTTCGTGGGCTCCCTTTTCTCTATGGGATTAAGATTCATCATCTTTCTCCCAATTCCCTTCTTAACATTGCGTGTTTCATCACGCTTTGCGAGTGCTGGCTCGGCATTGAGCCGCACTTTGGTCTCTTCCGGAAACTCTATTCCATGAAGAGGCAATCCGGCTCCGACGGAGTCTATCCTATTGGCGGCTGCATCATTTCTCTTCGTCCTTTTGTCCAGTTTTTTGCCCTCTCTGTTTGCGAGTCTGTTCAGTATTGGCGTTGCAAGTGGTTTTACATCCACGATGTCAAGCTGGATGGGCAGCAATTTGGTCTTGCTCCCTTTGACTCCGAGCAGAAGATCATCCGGAAAAGATCATGGAAAAACCACATCTTGGAAGGCGAAGTGGGGGAGGTGGAGATGCTCTACCAGCGGGTGGAGGCTCTCCAACTGGTGCCAGGAAAGGAGGTCAACGGGATTGACATCATCCGCACCTTCCTCAAGCGGCAGGTGCAGCCGCTCCAAGCCAGGGCGCACCCGATGTTTCTCTACGCCGGCCCTAGTGATCCCACCAAAGTGTCATCCGAAGAATTATCTTCGGGTGACCTTGATAGGGCCCTCCGCCCTCTGGTGAAGTACAAGGCTGGCGAGGACCTGTAGGGGGAATCGCTGACCCCCCTCTTAGCGCCAGTAAAGGGGCCTCGAAGGTTAATATTGCTCGTGCGCGTTGCGCTTTGCTGTATGTTTTTGCTTCTTGTAGTTTCTGACATCTGATTATTATCTTTGTTTGCAGCGTCTCAAGGTTACGGGGTCCATGCCCCCTCTGCCTGAGAAATATGGGGAGGCGCCAGACAATGAGGAGGCAGACTCCGAGTCTGAGGTGCTGTGGCATCCCGCAAAACCACTACTAGAAAATCGCGTTGTTTTTGTGCATTGCATCGTCATGACCGCATGCTCATGTCATCATGCCGCATTGCATTTGAGCATCGTCATCATCTTGCGTTTGCTTGCATAAAACTATTCGCAGAAAAACCTAATTTGTTTTCTAAACGCCCCGTCTTTATTCAAACGCAAAACCCGGGTCTCCGGATTATTTTATTTTGTCTGCTATCGGTTTGCAAAAATCATGTTTGAAATATATAAAACCTTTAATTATTTTTAGTGGGGCAGTCGAACGGGCCGATTCGACCCGAACAACCACCCCCGGAATTAAATCGGTCCACCTAAACCAGCCCCTCTAATTCCTAAGTTCACCCAATCCTAATCTACCCACACCCCCTCCACCTCACCCCAACCAGTAGCAGCTCGCCACCTCACCCAGCCCCTCCCTTTGGCCATTCCTCTGCTGCCACCTCAACCCCTTTTCCCCCTCTCTCTACCCCGGTCCCACCTGCCAGCCGGACCCCTCCCTCTCTCCCCCACATTCCCACTCCCCCACACCGACCCACCCTGGCCCGCCAGGCCCTCCCTCACCAACTCCCACACCCGACAGCCCTGTCCCCGGGCCCCACCCCCGCGTCCCCACGCGCCCCCCCCTGTTTCTCTTCCTCCTCTCTCCCCGCGCCCCCGACAACCACCTCTCTCCCCGCGTCCCCTCCTCCCGCCGGCCACCTCCTCCGGCGCCGCCCCGCTCGCAACCCGCCGCCCGCCTTGCCTCGCCGCCGCTCTCCCTCTGGCCGGCCCCGCCTCCTCCGCGCCCTTCCCCCGACCCCGGCCCGACCCTGCCCGCCGCTGCCGCGTCCTCCGAGCCCACGCGCTCCGGCCAGGCGCCGCCGCCCGCCTCCGACCGGGCCCGCGCAACCCCGTCGCTCGCCCGCGTCCACCCCCCCCCCCCCCCCCCCCCCCGCCGGAGCCGCCTCGTCCCCGTCGCCTCTCGCCGACCGCCGCCTCCAGCGCCGGCCCCGGCCGCGCCCGGCGCTCGTCACCGCCCCGCCTCCCCTCTCCGGCGAGCCTGCGCCGCCGCCCTCCCTGGCAACCTCGCCCGCGTCCCCGAGCCCGCCGCCGGCGCGTCCCCTCCTCGCCGGCAGACCCCGCCGCTGCCAGCCCTGCATCCCCGGTGCCCGAGCTCGACCGACCCTCCTCAGACTCCCTTCTCCGGCCCAGAGTCGCTGCAGGCCCTGCTTCCCCGCCCGCGTGGATACAAGCTCGCCAAGGACGCCCTCGAGCGTCTCCTCTGCCCGCGTGTGTGCAGCTGCTGCAGGAATTCCAAACGCAAGATCGATCGTTCGGCCAAGTTCAACTAGGACCAGGAGGGTTGCAATGTAAACAGGACGAAGACACGGAATCGCCCCGCGACGACTGAACCCGAGGATTCACCAAGTTCGACAACGAACCGTACGAATTCAATGAACCGCCGGCACCAAACAAGTCACCCTTGAACACCGTTGCCGAGACCCCCGACCCAAGATCTCCTGAAGGCCCTGGCATCAAACAAGTTCTCCATCGATAACCGGATCGCCACACGAACCCTGGACAGGGAATGCCATGAACTCCTTCTCGGACCCCAAGATCTTCCCCGACACCGAGGACGCCAACACGGAACGACAAGATCTCCACACGGACGCGAACCCAAGACCCTGAGGCCCCGCACCGAAGACCGATCCGAAGCGCCAAGGCCTTCGACAGGGAATCGACAAGATCATCGCGGAACTCCAAGGTCTACTTCGAAGTTTGCCTAACGCCGAGATCTTCAATCGGATCCGAGGACACCGAGACCCCGGTGCGATAAGTACTTCATCCCGAACGCCATGACCGTCGACCTGACCGAAGACCACGGATGCGACAAGACCTACCCCCGTTGTTCGAGAATGTTACACCAAGATCGAACCCCAGATCCGAACCCTGAGACCGACCCCGAACCCCGGAACCCCAAGATCGCTGAACCCTAATGTGTGAACCTTTCCTGAACCCTATTTTATAAATGCCATCTATATGAATTGTTGCATATTAAATTGTCATACTCGCATGCATATTTGTGTGGTTTGGGGGCCTTATGCCGATTCACCTAATAATTAAACATGGGGCCCATATGCGGGCAAATCTAGCCTTATATTGGCCTCATTTAAATTTGTGTAGCGAACCGGTGTCATTGTTTTGCCTTGTTTAAACAACATTTAAATTGTGGGGTAGATAAACAACATGAACCATATATTTAATTGTCGGGACCCCCGTTTCCGCTTAATATGACCTAATTGCATCGCATCTTTGCCATGCCATACAGCATACATGCATCATGCCGATCTTCTGCCGTTGTATTAAATATTGCATCCGGTGTTTCTTCTAGTGTTTTGCTTCTTCGCGGATAAGGCCGTTGAGTTGATCCGAGTGTCGACCCGATCTTCGGTTGAACCTTCGACAATGTTTTCAGGCGAGCATCTCCCCCTTTCTACCTATCTTACTTTTATAGTATTTATTCCCTCCTATTGATCTATTGCTATCTGTGTTGCGATGCTCTAGTTTTCGTACCCGTGATATCCCTTGCAACCTTATATTGCCTTGGACACATCCTATTACCTATTGTTTGGTAGATAGTTGGACTTGCGCGTCGTAGTCGCTTGCTCAAGTGCTGTTGCGTGTCGTCAAGTACCATAGTTGTTGGAGAATTGCTGCCCGTCCAATGTTGGAGATGATCATGGTTTATTTATGGCTCACTTTAATTATTGTTTAACAACTAAAATTGAAGTAAGTAAGCAGAGGCATCGGTGGGTGATAGATAATATTTGGTTTCCGACCGCCCACTTGTGTCCCGTAGGAACCCGAGTGCTTGATACCTGTTCCTTGATTTATCGCGCTATCCACATACGGGGAATTATGGGCCCCCCTTAGCCAGAGCTTGATTCAGTCTTATTTCTTGGGGCCACAAACTAGTTTGAGGTTTTATTTACGATCCTGTACTTATGCCATGCTTTACTGCTTTATTTACGATTGTGCGAGGAGCACACTGTACTTTTTAGGTAAGCGGAGTGTTTTCGCGGTATCGACAAGCCCCGTTTGGGGTTCCCAGTCGTTTACAGCCATTGACGCAAACCTTGAGTCCGTCTCGGAGCTAGCTTACTTCGTTGCGGGTCTACTCAACGGGGTGGCCCCCTGAAATATTTCTGAATCCTGTGATTGCTTTGTCGTGAAAGCCTCGTTGGGTTTTGATTTGGTTTTTCCGAGGTTGATCGTGTGTGTGTTGCTATTTGTGCACCCCGGCCGGGTTAAAACTTTCTGAAAGCCGTGTCCGCGGTTATGGACGACTTGGAGCACAGTATCTCGATCATAGACAACTATAACTAAAGTAGTGCTATAAATTTGACTTTATAATGACTAGTAATCAGCTTCACTATAATGGAATGGCTAAATAAAACTGCCAACATTTGCTTGTTTGGTTTGTCGCTTGCGACAATTGTATCTGACTAGTAAGTATTGCAACTACAATGGAATGGCTAAATAAAAGTACCAACAACTGCTGGGTTTTGGGTTATCTCATGCTATTGTAACTGACTAGTAAGTGTTGCAACTATCACGGAATGGTTAACTAAAATTGCCCGCTGCTTATTTTATCAGGATGATTATCTATACTTGACTAGTAAGTGTTGCAACAATAACTGAATAAATAAAACTGCCAACTGTGTGAGTTCCTCGGTTGACTTCCTCGTTTGGTCTCGAGGGGGAAACACCAGGATGGGTATGCTTGGTGATAGTTTCAGTTGGTTCCGAATAGGTCTTTCTTACCCCTCTCTGATAGCCGCCAGTTGTACCGAGTCTCTATAGGTTGTTTAGTGCATGCTGCCGCTGCCGCTTCAGTCCACCATACCTTTGTAGGCGAGGACCGCCAAATTCTAGCCTCGCCGTGTACTGGCCTCAGTACTGACGTCCTCTTTTTCCTTTGCCCTTTGTCGGCACCCCTTTTGTTTAAGCAGGCTTGAGATCGACGTCGTTAGCAGGGTTACCCTTCCGGCTTGGCCTGGGCAGGGTTATGGACGCCATTGGTTATTCTTCAGGGCTCTTAGCCCCATTTGCATCTTGTCCGTAGACGGACGCTGTATCTTTTCCAGGTGATTTGGATCTCTGTATCGTATATCTGTATTCTTGACTCATGGAGTCGTGTTGTATATATATCTGTTCTGTGGGTCCCATCGAGGACTGTTGTGTAATGTAATTACTTCGTTTTCCACCCGCACGAAAGTGCCTGGTGGGCACCTTTGAATCGTTTCTATGCAGGTTTGGAGGGTTTTGCTAAAACTTGCATAGGGTCGATTCTGAGGGTGTTACAGAGTGGTATCAGAGCTCAGCAGTTGCGATACCCCACAAGTCCAGCCTGTAGGATAACCTAGCTAACGGCCGAAGTAGAGTGTCAAAACTATTTTTTCAAAATCGGTTGGATAGTTCTGATTAGGTCTGATTTTACTCCTTACCCCTCTGCTACTCTCCTCTCACCTCTGCGTGTTTTGAATCCGCTCTCTTCTCTCTCTTCGAGTCCAGGATTTCTCGTGGTTGGGTTCCGTCGTACCTTCAGGGTTTCGCTTCCTCCTTTGGTAATGGTGTTCTACCATCCGGTGTTCAAGCTGCCTGATGAATCCGTCTACGGTGTTACCATTCTTTGTTCCTTGTCTGTGCCTTCTGGTGTTTTCCAACGCGACGACATCATCTACGCCAGATCCGATGCAGAGTCTGCATCCCTCCCTTGTTTTCCGAACCTCGCTTGTCAAGATCTTCAGTCTGTTTCCGAGAATGGTTGCACGCTTTTCTACTGATTGTGCGGAGTAATAGTTTGGGTGCGTGATGGATTGGCCCCCATGCCGACTACCCTTTCTATTCGCTCTTGTACATTGAAGTGGGATAGGCCGCATCTTTTCTCACCTTCTATCGAAGCTAGAGGTGGCTTTATTTGTTGATACCTCTACCTTCGACCTTTTGTTTTCCGGAGTGCTCTCTCGACGATCACGGACAACGACCTCTTGTTAGTGGTGTCGCGAGGATCTACACGATGCGAGAAGATTCAGATCGTCGGCCTTCTTCCCTGTACCATGAGGCGGATCTCGAGGGCGAGATCCATTGTTAGTGGTGTCAAATTGTGGCATCCCGCAAAACCACTACTAGAAAATCGCGTTGTTTTTGTGCATTGCATCGTCATGACCGCATGCTCATGTCATCATGCCGCATTGCATTTGAGCATCGTCATCATCTTGCATTTGCTTGCATAAAACTATTCGCAGAAAAACCTAATTTGTTTTCTAAACGCCCCGTCTTTATTCAAACGCAAAACCCGGGTCCCCGGATTATTTTATTTTGTCTGCTATCGGTTTGCAAAAATCATGTTTGAAATATATAAAACCTTTAATTATTTTTAGTGGGGCAGTCGAACGGGCCGATTCGACCCGAACGACCACCCCCGGAATTAAATCGGTCCACCTAAACCAGCCCCTCTAATTCCTAAGTTCACCCAATCCTAATCTACCCACACCCCCTCCACCTCACCCCAACCAGTAGCAGCTCGCCACCTCACCCAGCCCCTCCCTTTGTCCATTCCTCTGCTGCCACCTCAACCCCTTTTCCCCCTCTCTCTCTACCCCGGTCCCACCTGCCAGCCGGACCCCTCCCTCTCTCCCCCACATTCCCACTCCCCCACACCGACCCACCCTGGCCCGCCAGGCCCTCCCTCACCAACTCCCACACCCGACAGCCCTGTCCCCAGGCCCCACCCCCGCGTCCCCACGCGCGCCCCCCCTGTTTCTCTTCCTCCTCTCTCCCCGCGCCCCCGACAACCACCTCGCTCCCCACGTCCCCTCCTCCCGCCGGCCACCTCCTCCGGCGCCGCCTCGCTCGCAACCCGCCGCCCGCCTCGCCTTGCCGCCGCTCTCCCTCTGGCCGGCCCCGCCTCCTCCGCGCCCTTCCCCCGACCCCGGCCCGACCCTGCCCGCCGCTGCCGCGTCCTCCGAGCCCGCGCGCTCCGGCCAGGCGCCGCCGCCCGTCTCCGGCCGGGCCCGCGCAACCCCGTCGCTCGCCCGCGTCCACCCCCCCCCGCCGGAGCCGCCTCGTCCCCGTCGCCTCTCGCCGACCGCCGCCTCCAGCGCCGGCCCCGGCCGCGCCCGGCGCTCGTCACCGCCCCGCCTCCCCTCTCCGGCGAGCCTGCGCCGCCGCCCTCCCTGGCGACCTCGCCCGCGTCCCCGAGCCCGCCGCCGGCGCGTCCCCTCCTCGCCGGCCGACCCCGCCGCTGCCAGCCCTGCATCCCCGGTGCCCGAGCTCGACCGACCCTCCTCAGACTCCCTTCTCCGGCCCAGAGTCGCTGCAGGCCCTGCTTCCCCGCCCGCGTGGAGACAAGCTCACCAAGGACGCCCTCGAGCGTCTCCTCTGCCCGCGTGTGTGCAGCTGCTGCAGGAATTCCAAACGCAAGATCGATCGTTCGGCCAAGTTCAACTAGGACCAGGAGGGTTGCAATGTAAACAGGACGAAGACACGGAATCGCCCCACGACGACTGAACCCGAGGATTCACCAAGTTCTACAACGAACCGTACGAATTCAATGAACCGCCGACACCAAACAAGTCACCCTCGAACACCGTTGCCGAGACCCCCGACCCAAGATCTCCTGAAGGCCCTGGCATCAAACAAGTTCTCCATCGATAACCGGATCACCACACGAACCCTGGACAGGGAATGCCATGAACTCCTTCTCGGACCCCAAGATCTTCCCCGACACCGAGGACGCCAACACGGAACGACAAGATCTCCACACGGACGCGAACCCAAGACCCTGAGGCCCCGCACCGAAGACCGATCCGAATCGCCAAGGCCTTTGACAGGGAATCGACAAGATCATCGCGGAACTCCAAGGTCTACTTCGAAGTTTGCCTAACGCCGAGATCTTCAATCGGATCCGAGGACACCGAGACCCCGGTGCGATAAGTACTTCATCTCGAACGCCATGACCGTCGACCTGACCAAAGACCACGGATGCGACAAGACCTACCCCCGTTGTTCGAGAATGTTACACCAAGATCGAACCCCAGATCCGAACCCTGAGACTGACCCCGAACCCCGGAACCCCAAGATCGCCGAACCCTAATGTGTGAACCTTTCCCGAACCCTATTTTATAAATGCCATCTATATGAATTGTTGCATATTAAATTGTCATACTCGCATGCATATTTGTGTGGTTTGGGGGCCTTATGCCGATTCACCTAATAATTAAACATGGGGCCCATATGCGGGCAAATCTAGCCTTATATTGGCCTCATTTAAATTTGTGTAGTGAACCGGTGTCATTGTTTTGCCTTGTTTAAACAACATTTAAATTGTGGAGTAGATAAACAACATGAACCATATATTTAATTGTCGGGACCCCGTTTCCGCTTAATATGACCTAATTGCATCGCATCTTTGCCATGCCATACAGCATACATGCATCATGCCGATCTTCTGCCGTTGTATTAAATATTGCATCCGGTGTTTCTTCTAGTTTTTTGCTTCTTCGCGGATAAGGCCGTTGAGTTGATGCGAGTGTCGACCCGATCTTCGGTTGAACCTTCGACAATGTTTTCAGGCGAGCATCTCCCCCTTTCTACCTATCTTACATTTATAGTATTTATTCCCTCCTGTTGATCTATTGCTATCTGTGTTGCGATGCTCTAGTTTTCGTACCCGTGATATACCTTGCAACCTTATATTGCCTTGGACACATCCTATTACCTGTTGTTTGGTAGATAGTTGGACTTGCGCGTCGTAGTCGCTTGCTCAAGTGCTGTTGTGTGTCGTCAAGTACCACAGTTGTTGGAGAATTGCCGCCCGTCCAATGTTGGAGATGATCATGGTTTATTTATGGCTCACTTTAATTATTGTTTAACAACTAAAATTGAAGTAAGTAAGCAGAGGCATCGGTGGGTGATAGATAATATTTGGTTTCCGACCGCCCACTTGTGTCCCGTAGGACCCCGAGTGCTTGATACCTGTTCCTTGATTTATCGCGCTATCCACATACGGGGAATTATGGGCCCCCCTTAGCCAGAGCTTGATTCAGTCTTATTTCTTGGGGCCACAAACTAGTTTGAGGTTTTATTTACGATCCTGTACTTATGCCATGCTTTACTGCTTTATTTACGATTGTGCGAGGAGCACACTGTACTGTTTAGGTAAGCGGAGTGTTTTCGCGGTATCGACAAGCCCCGTTTGGGGTTCCCAGTCGTTTACAGCCATTGACGCAAACCTTGAGTCCGTCTCGGAGCTAGCTTACTTCGTTGCGGGTCTACTCAATGGGGTGGCCCCCTGAAATATTTCTGAATCCTGTGATTGCTTTGTCGTGAAAGCCTCGTTGGGTTTTGATTTGGTTTTTCCGAGGTTGATCGTGTGTGTGTTGCTATTTGTGCACCCCGGCCGGGTTAAAACTTTCTGAAAGCCGTGTCCGCGGTTATGGACGACTTGGAGCACAGTATCTCGATCATAGACAACTATAACTAAAGTAGTGCTATAAATTTGACTTTATAATGAGTAGTAATTAGCTTCACTATAATGGAATGGCTAAATAAAACTGCCAACATTTGCTTGTTTGGTTTGTCGCTTGCGACAATTGTATCTGACTAGTAAGTATTGCAACTACAACGGAATGGCTAAATAAAAGTACCAACAACTGCTGGGTTTTAGGTTATCTCATGCTATTGTAACTGACTAGTAAGTGTTGCAACTATCACGGAATGGTTAACTAAAATTGCCCGCTGCTTATTTTATCAGGATGATTATCTATACTTGACTAGTAAGTGTTGCAACAATAACTGAATAAATAAAACTGCCAACTGTGTGAGTTCCTCGGTTGACTTCCTCGTTTGGTCTCGAGGGGGAAACACCAGGATGAGTATGCTTGGTGATAGTTTCAGTTGGTTCCGAATAGGTCTTTCTTACCCCTCTCTGATAGCCGCCAGTTGTACCGAGTCTCTATAGGTTGTTTAGTGCATGCTGCCGCTGCCGCTTCAGTCCACCATACCTTTGTAGGCGAGGACCGCCGAATTCTAGCCTCGCCGTGTACTGGCCTCAGTACTGACGCTCCTCTTTTTCCTTTGCCCTTTGTCGGCACCCCTTTTGTTTAAGCAGGCTTGAGATCGACGTCGTTAGTAGGGTTACCCTTCCGGCTTGGCCTGGGCAGGGTTATGGATGCCATTGGTTATTCTTCAGGGCTCTTAGCCCCATTTGCATCTTGTCCGTAGACGGACGCTGTATCTTTTCCAGGTGATTTGGATCTCTGTACCGTATATCTGTATTCTTGACTCATGGAGTCGTGTTGTATATATATATCTGTTCTGTGGGTCCCATCGAGGACTGTTGTGTAATGTTATTACTTCGTTTTCCACCCGCACGAAAGTGCCTGGTGGGCACCTTTGAATCGTTTCTATGCAGGTTTGGCGGGTTTTGCTAAAACTTGCATAGGGTCGATTCTGAGGGTGTTACAGGTGCCACCGGCGCAGTCGCCTACTGACGAAGCCCCCAAGGAGAGCGAGGGGCAGACCCGAAAGCGGGCGTGGATCTCGAGCGAGTCTTCGGATGCCTCGACTCCGCCAACGCCGAGGGACCCATCCTTCCTCGTGCGTCATACCGGGGATGATGACGCTTCCTCCTTACCGTTCCCGGCCATTCTTCTGTGGGCTATGGCGCCGCAACCGCCGGCCAAGAAGAAGAAGAAAGAGAAGAAAGAGGAGAGGGCGTTGCCCCTTTTTGATTTGAGCAACATTGAATCGTAAGTACCTTCGGATGCTCTTCGTTCTTGTCTTGTGCACTTTTCTTCTTGTTGTGATGAATGTTTTCCTTGCAGTCACTCCTCAGAGGGTTCTCTTAGCGAGGACTCCCAGGAGACCGTAGGGGCGTCAAAGCCGACGACCCCTCCCTCTCAGGCGGTGGCCACCTCTAGGGGCGATGCTCCGAACCCCTCTCCGCAGGAGGCTCGAGTGGTCGTCACTCAGAAGACTGCACCTGGACCTTCGGAGTCTCTGTTTGAGCATGTAAGTTGTTTTTACTTTTGTCCTGGGGGGAGCCCCGAGTCTTTTTCGGGTCGATTCATTTTTGCTTGTTTTGAGGAAGAGCCCCCGAGCCTTGTTCTTGATTCTTTCTTGATTTTTCCTTTTGCCTCTTTCCATATCCCTTTGTGCACAGTGCGAACCTCCTTATCTAGCAACATCTGGCGCTGGGGGCCAGCATGAAGCAGCTCCGAGGTACGTGTCTTTCTCGCTCTTATTTTGTTACATGTTGCCTTAATGTAGCTTGTGTTGCTCATGTGCGTCCTTCATACTTGGTAGATGAGAATAACACGGCTCTTCGCTGGCTGGATGCTCTTGAAAAGAGCCTCGGCGTGTGGAGAAACAGGTTGCGAATGCCGTGGAGGCGAAGGAGCGCATGCGACAGGAGTTGGCTAATGCCGCCGCGGCCAAGGAGCGCCTGCAAAGGAAGGCTTCGGATCGCGAAGAGCAGCTCGCAACTGTTGCGGCTGTGCGCGAGAAGGAGGTGGCCAAGAAGCTGATGGCTGCGGCCAACGCCTTCTCCGGTATGTGTCTTTCTTGTAATTGGTCTTCTCGATTTTTTGGCAGCACTTTTGTTCATGCCCTTATTCGGCTCCTATTTGTTCTTCTTTGCACCAGATGCTTTAGGAATTGCGTTTGACCGCAATGTCTTGGAGCACGGCAGCGCTCTAGATGATGCCACTGCAGCGGTCGAAGATTGCTGCAGCACCGCTGCTGTCTCCCTTACCAAGGACAAGGATGTTTTTCAGCGTTTCTACAAGGAGATCATGCCCAAGGGCGCTGCCCTTGAGGATGTTGATTCTCTGGCGGACGCGCTGTCAGAGGATGCCCCTATGGCCTATAAGCGCAAGCAGAAAGGCATCAGCGCTTCCATGGGGCTGGCCATGGCATCCGGAGCGGAGCTAGATCTTCAAGACGTCACCTCCCAGATGCCAACAGCTCCCGACGGCTCTGAGGTAGCCTTTTCTCTCTTTGCTTCTCGTTGTAAGCGGTATAGCCTGAAGCTTATCGACCTGCTGGCGGACTATGCGGCGAGGCAGCAGGGAGAAGCCAGGGGCAGGCACTCTGGCTCCAAGGCCACTTCGGATACGGCTGTTTAGGCTTCTTTGCTGTAGTTTTAGGATAGTGTATCCTCTTTTGTAATGTATGCTTTTGTGGATGAACAATTTCTCCTTGTGCCACGCGGTGCCTTTTGATGTATATAAATGATGCTTCGAGTTGTTGCCCAAGTCATGTGTTGTTCATGTTCTTGCTTGATTTCCTTTAGGGACCTTCGGGTGAGGCTCCCGTGGATACTCCGACCGTCCCTCAGTTGCGACCATCTTTGGATGATGCGTCACAAACGATTGCATTCGTAGCTTGTAGAAGGAGATCCTTAGCGTTCGGGTCCACGCGGACGTGTGGAAGTCGAAGACTGAGCGAGCTACTGTCAGAGAGGAGTATCTAATGGGGAAGCTGCGGCAGCTGGGCGAGCAGCTACAGTGTGAGTTTCCTTGTGCTGTTGCACTCCTTCAGATGCGCCTTGTTGGCGTGTCATCTTACTCTGAATTTTATGCAGGTGCCAACCTTGTTCCGAGGGAGGAGAAGGAACGTGTTGTGGTTCAGATCAACTGCCTGACCCAACAGGATATGGAAGCCGGAGGCTTTTTCTGCATGGACCGCAACCGGGCCACCGTCCTTGCAGCGGTGCAGTATCGTGTTCATCAGGTGTCGCGGGTGCTAAGGCAGGTGAAGACTTCCCTTGCGTCTGTTATGTACGTCATGTTTCCTCTAGATGAGGTACCGTCTACCTCGTGGGGCTTGTTTTCGAAGTTTCGGGACATGAATCATGTGAGGGAGTTGGTGCAGCACCAGTTGGTGGTAGGGGTAAAAGCTACCATTTCGCTTGTTCGGCTGCATCGCCCTGATGTTGATCTTGCGACTATGGCGGCTGGGCCGCCACTTCAACCGGATAGTGGCCTTTGGGATATGCGCCCGCATTATGCGGCTGTTAGGCAGTATGCCGAAGAGATTGTAGATCTTTTTGAGCATCGGGTGCACGTGATCCTTTAGAATAGGTTGGTCCTGAAAAAAGATAGATGTAAAACTTGTATATGTTTCGACTGGGCTTATTGTGCCCGTTGTTGTAAAGATTATTTGTATTACCACATGGTGCTTTGTTGTATGCATGTCCTTTTCGTTAGCCTGACGTGGCCAGCTACTCAGGTTTTCATGTGATATTCTCAGTCGACGAGGTCGTGAGGTGAGGTGGAGCCCCCGAGTGTGTTGTAACAGAAAGTAATGTAGGGAAAAAAGAGAATTTTTCGGGCGACACACTTAGATTTTATTCATATCGTAACGAGGAGGTACATTGTTCGGCCGAGTAGCCTTGGTTGAGTAGCCTTATTGAAAGTAAAGAGGAATAGCTAGGGGTAGAAGCGGCGCAGTTGTGCAACATTCCATGGGTTTGAGTATGCAACTCCTGACTTGACGTCCTTGAGGCAGTAGGCGCCACCTGGGATGACTTCGGTGACGATATAAGGTCCTTCCTGGGGTGACTCTAGCTTCTTTGGCCGCTCTTGCTTGAGTCGTAGGACGAGGTCTCCTTCGACGAAGGACCTTGGGCGCAGCCGACGGCTGTGATAGTTGTGGAGGCTCTGCTGGTAGACTGCCGAGCGAGCCGCGGCGATGTCGCGTGCCTCATCGAGTGTGTCGACGACATCTTCGAGTGCGGCTGTCGATTCGGCTTCGCTGTAGGCGACGATCCGTGGGTCCTTATGGCGTACTTCTGCAGGTAACATGGCTTCGGCTCCATGCACCATGAAGAAGGGCGTGTAGCCAGTTGAGATGTTTGGCGTTGTGCGCAAGCTTCAGAGGACGGAGGGTAGCTATTCTTCCCAGGCTCCCGCAAGCCGTTCGAGTGGGCTGCATAGGTGTTTCTTGATGCTGCGGCCTACGAGACTTTGGCCTTTTCGACCTGCCTGTTGGTTTGCGGGTGCGCCACCAAGGCGTATGATATGTTTATGCCAAGGCCTTCGCAGAAGTCCTAGAATTCTTTGGAGATGAAGTTCGACCTGTTGTCCGTGATGATGCTGTGCGGCACGCCGAACCTGTAAACTATGGACTCGAAAAACTTGACGGCCATTTTGCCCATTTGGTTGGTGACGGGCATAGCTTCGATCCACTTGGTGAACTTGTCGACTGCGACCAGGAGGTAGACGTGGCCTCCTTTCGAAGATTTGGGCAGTTTGCCGATCATGTCGAGGCCCCATTGGGCGAAGGGCCAGGCCAAGGGTATGGGCCTAAGCTCCGACCCTGGTGTGTGTGGCTTGTCCGCAAACCTCTAGCAGCCGTTGCCCGCTGGACGATGTCCTTGGCATTGTTCATGGCCGTTGGCCAGTAGAATCCAGCTCGTAGAGCTTTGGCGACGAGGGCGCGGCTGCCCGCGTGGTGGCCGCAGATGCCCTCGTGGATGTCTTGGAGGATGGTTTTGCCGTCGCCGATGGTGACGCACCTTTGGAGTACACCCAAAATGTTGCACTTGTATAGCTCGCCATGGATGATAGTGAAGGCCTTGGACCAGCGAGATATGCGTCGGGCATCTGTCGGGTCATCAGGCAATTCTCTGTTTATCAAGTACCGAAGGTATGGTTGCGTCCATGTTTCTATGATTGCCATGACCTGCATCAGGTTGACCAACGCGACCTCCGTGTCGAGCTTTTTGGGTCCTTCCTGTCCTTCAAGTAGCGTAGCTCCCGAGTGCTCTGCTTCTTCGGATGAACCCTTGGGGAATTTCCTTTTGATAGAGGGTACGCATTGTTCGAGGAACACACCTGGCGGCACCCATGCGCAAGTGCAGCTGATGTTGGCGAGTCTATCGGCCTCCTCATTGCTTTCCCTTCCAACGTGGCGAAGCTCGCAGCCATCACAGTATCCCTCGAGTGAGTTGTAGAGCGCGCGGTACGCGATCATGTCGGTTGCGTGTGCGTCGCACTCGTTCATCGTCTGCTGGACGATAAGGTTCGAGTCACCCTAGATGATTAGGCGCGTTGCGTTGTAGGTCTTGTCCATCCTCATATCGTGGATGAGGGCCTCCTTTTCGGCCTTGTTGTTGGAGGCGCGAAATTTCATCCGAACGACATATTTCATTTTATCGCCTTGCGGGGACGTCAGTATGACGCCAGCTCCTGCTCCGGCCTCGCGCTTGGAGGTGTCAAAGTGCATTATCCATGACTGCATCATGTCCGGGGTGTCCGGCAGCTGGAGCTCCATCCAGTGGACGAGGAAGTCAGGGAGGACCTGAGATTTGATCGCATGGCGCTTCTCGTAGACTATGTTTAGAGGGGATAGCTTGATGCCCCACAGGGCTATGCGCCCTGTAGCTTCGGGGTTGTTCAGGATGTTGGACAGTGGCACCTCGTTGACGACCATTATCTGATGCTCCTGGAAGTAGTGGCTCAACCTCCGAGCAATCATGAACATGCCGTAGGAGAGTTTATGGTAGTGAGGGTACCTATGTTTTGTTGGCATCATTACCTCGCTGAGGTAGTAGATTGGGCGTTGAACCCCATGGGTCTTGACATCTTCAGGTCATTCGACCACTGTAACACCCTCAGAATCGGCCCAATGCAAGTTTCAGCGCTTCCCGCCAAACCCGCATAGAGACGATTCAAAGGTGCCCACCAGGCACTTGCGTGCGGGTGGAAAACGAAGTAAGAACATTGCAAAACAGTCCTTGATGGGACCCACACAACAGGTATATATACAACACGACTCCATGAGTCAAGAATACAGATATACAGAACAAAGATCCAGATCACCTTGAAAACGATAGAGCGTCTAGCTACGGACAAGATGCAAATGGGGCTAAGAGCCCTGAAGAATAACCAATGGCGTCCATAACCTGCCCAGGCCAAGCCGGAAGGGTAACCCTGCTAACGACGTCGATCTCAAAACCTGCTTAACAAGAGGGGTGCCGACAAAGGGCAAAAGAAAAAGAGGAGCGTCAGTACTGAGGCCAGTACACGGCGAGGCTAGAATTCGGCGGTCCTCGCCTACATAGGTATGGTGGACTGAAGCGGCAGCGCAACATGCATTAAACATCCTATAGAGACTCGATACAACTGTCGGCTATCAGAGAGGGATAATAAAGACCTATTCGGAACCAACCTGATGCTACCATCAAACAAACCCATCCTGGTGTTTCCCCCTCGAGACCAAACGAGGAAGTCAACCGAGGAACTCACACAATTGGCAGTTTTATTTATTCCGTTATCGTTGCAGCAATTACTAGTCAGGTATAGATAATCGTCCTGATAAAATAAGCAGTGGGCCGTTTTAGTTAACCATTCCGTTGTAGTTGCAACACTTACTAGTCAGATACAATTAGTATGAGATGACCCAAAACCCAGCAGTTGTTGGTACTTTTATTTAGCCATTCGTTGTAGTAAAGCTGATTACTAGTCATATCGGATACAAGTCAATTTATAACAGTAAACTTTAGTTATAGTTGTCTATGATCGAGACCTGTGCTCCAAGTCGTCCTTAACCGCGGACACGGCTTCTCGAAAAGATTTAACCCTGCAGGGGTGCACCAAAGTATCCACAAGCACTTCGACCCTTTTTGCCAGATCAGTTAACATACACCCATCGGTATGTCGGCGGGGCCTAAGTCATGACGTTTCCAGACCCAAAGCAAGCACGAGGGGCCACCCCACTAAGTAGACCCGCAACGAAGTCGGCCGGTCTCCGAAACGGACTCAGGGTTTGGGTAGACGGCTGTGAACGACTGGGAACCCAAAACTGGGCTTGTCGACACCGCGAAATCGTGTCCCGATCCTAAACAGTACAGGTGCTATACATCGCACAATTTAAATAAAGCAGTAAAGCATGGCATAAGTACAAAATAGTAATAAAGCCCCAAACTACTTGTGGCCCCCAGTACAATACTTTGAAATCAGGTACTAATCGATGGGGGCCCATATCTCCCCACCTGTGGTTAGCGCGCTCGATCTCGGAACAGGTGTCAAGAACTCGGGGTCCTACGGGACACAAGTGGACGGTTAACAACCAAATAACATCTATTTCCCACCTGTGCCTCTACTTACCTACTTCAATTTTAGTTGTTAAATAGTAATTAAAGTAACGATAATTAAAGCCATGATCATCTCCAACATTAAACATGCGGCAATACTCCAACAACTGCGGTACTGGACGACACGCAACAGCACCTGAGCAAGTGACTACGACGCGCAGGTCCAACTATCTACCAAACAACAGGTAATAGGAGGTGTCCAAGGCAATATAAGGCTGCAAGGGATATCACGGGTACGAAAGCTAGAGCATCGCAACACAGATAGCAATAGATCAACAGGAGGGAGTAAATACTATAAAAGTAAGATAGGTAGAAAGGGGGAGGTGCTCGCCTGAAAACATTGCCGAAGGTTCATCCGAAGATCGGGTCGACCCTCGCATCAACTCAACGGTCTTATCCGCGAAGAAGCAAAACACTAGCAGAAACACCGGATGCACTATTTAATACTACGGCAGAAGATCGGGCATGATGCATGTATGATGTATGACATGGCAAGGATGCGATGCAATTAGGCCAGATTAAGCGGAACCGGGGTCTCGACAAATATTTATTAAGTTCATGTTGTTTAGATACCCCGCAATTTAAATGTTGTCTTAACATGGCAGAAGATAGCACCGGTTCGCTACACAAATTTAAATGGGACCAATATACGACTAGATTTGCCCGCATATGGATCCCATATTTAATTTAGGTGAATCGGCCTAAGGCCCCCAAACCACATGACAATATGCATGCGAAATGAAAGATTTAATGCAACAATTTGTATAGTTGACAATTTATAAAATAGGGTTCTCGGATGAGGGTCACACATTAGGGTTCGACGATCTTGGGGTTCCGGGGTTCGGGGTTCGGTCTCAGGGTTCGGATTTGGGGTTCGATCTCGGCGAAACATTCTCGAACAACGGAGTAGATCTTGTCGCATCCGGGTTCTCGGCGAGCTCGGCGTCCGGGAAGGAGTACTTGTCGCACCGGGTCTCGGTGTCCTGGGATCCGAGAGGAAGAACATGGCGTATCCGTGTCGACGACCTTGGCGTTCAGGGAGGAGTTCTCGGTGTTCCTTGTGGAAGGCCTCGAGGATTCGGTGACGGAGATCTTGACGGGTCCGAGAGAAGAACTTGGGTCGGCATCGGATCGGCCTGTTGCTCGGATAGAAGTACTTGTCGTTCTCGTGGCGATCTTGATGCGTCGTGGCATCTCGACACAAACTTGTCCGACTTGTTGTAGAACTTGACGGGCAGCGACACACTTTGTCAACTCTTTTTACGGAGGAAGGTGGTGGCGCTGAGTGACCCACACAGGTGGTGCACGAGTCAACCTAGGCAGAGATAGATCAAAGGCACAACCAGGGACGTGAGGCGCGGGCGTCAGAGAGGGCCCACACGCAGGAGGGCCTCGGCGTCTCTCATGGCGAGGGTCGGCCTCCAGCAGGGCCCAGAGAAGGGGTGGCCGGCAGCGGCGGACGACGGGGCGCCGAAGGTCGCGAGGAGAGGAGCCGGAGGCGGCCGAACGCGGCGGAAGGGGCCGCGCGGTGAGGAGGCGGTGCCGGCGACGAGGACGAGGGGGCGGCGCCTGGCGCGGTGGCGGTCGGCCGGCCAGACGGGGAAACAGAGGAGGCGGGGAAGGGGCCCGGCGGCGCGGCCATGGCGAAAAGGGTGGGGTCGACGGCGAGCTTGGGGGCCGGGGTGGCGCGGGCTCGACCGCGGGGCGGCGGCGGCGGGAGATGCTCGGGGCGGCGCAGGCGCAGAGGACGAGGGAGGCCGGCGGCGCGCTTGGAGGTAGGAGGCGAGGGCGCGGGGTGGAGCAGAGGCGGTGGGGAGCTTGGTGGCGGACGGCGAGGAGGAGAGGAACGGGGGCGGCCGGAGCGAGCCGCTGCGGGGCGGAGCCGAGGAGAGGGCGGAGGTGGCGCGGCCGACGCTGGAGGGGAGGGGAGGCCGGCCGGGCGAGGGAGGTGGCCTCCGGCGGCGGCGCAGACCGGAGCGGGGAGGGGCAGGAGGTGGGGAGGGGCAGCGGCCTGCGCTGCGGGAAGGGGAGCAGGGACAGGGGAGAAGGAAGGTGGGGGCGGTGGACGTGGGGGGGGGGGGAAGAGGAACAGGGGAGCGGCAGGTGGGGCTTGGGGTGGGGCCAGGGGAGTGGGCCAGCAGGGAGGTTGGTGTGCGTGTGTGGCGTGGTGTGCTCTGTGTGTGTTGGTCGGTTGAGGTGGGTGGAGGGAGAGAGAGTTGGGGGTGAGGTGGCAGTGTTTGGTTGGGTGGGAAATGGGGCAGGGTGACGTGTCGACCAGGGATTGGAGGGGGTGAGGTGGAGAGGGGCTGGGTAGGTTAGGACTAGGTATAAAAGGATTTTTGGGTGGCTGATTTTGTACTGGGGGTGATCAACTGGGTCGGATCGGCCCGGTTGGCTGCCCCCTAAAAATAATTAAATACTTATTTATTTAAAACAGGGCTTCTGCAAACCGATAGCAGACAAAACAAAATAATCCGGAGACCCGGGTTTGTATTTGAAAACAAGACGGGCGTTTTAGAAAACAACAACAGGCTTTGCGAAATAGTTTTATGCAAAAAAATGCAAGATGATGACGATGCTCAAATGCAATGCGGCATGATGACATGAGCATGCGGTCATGATGATGCAATGCACAAAAACAGCGCGATTTTCTAGTAGTGGTTTTTTGCGGGATGCCACAACCACGAGCACGGTACTTACCACCTGGTGCGTGGCTGCGATGTATAGCAGCAGAGGCTCGCGTTCCTTTGGGTGACCAGGACGTGTGAGGTGGAGAGCAGTTGCTTCAGATCTTCGAATGTGTTGTCTTCTTCAGGTTTCCACTTGAATTTGTCTGCTTTGCGTAGCACCTGGTAGAAAGGCAGGGCCTTCTTACCCATGCGGCTGATGAATCTGCTCAGCGACGCGATGCGCCCAGCTAGCTGTTGGACACCTTTGAGGTTCTTCGGCTTCTCCATGGCCAGTATGGCCTGGATTTTCTTCGGGTTTGCCTCGATCCCTCGCTGGGAGATGAAGTAGCCAAGTAGTTGGCCAGATGGGACGCCGAAGGCGCACTTTTCTGGGTTCAACTTGATCTTGTAGTGATCGAGGTTTTCAAATGTCTCGCGGAGATCGTCGATCAATGTCTTGGCCTCCCTTGTCTTGATTACTATGTCGTCGACATAGACCTGTATGTTATGGCCGATCTGGCTCTTCAGGCACGTCTGCATGCATCACCGAAGGGCATTGTGTTGTAGTAGAATACTCTGAACGGCGTGATGAACGTCGTTTTCTCCTGATCTTCGACCTTCAGCCGAATCTGATTGTATCCTGAGTAGGCATCGAGGAAGGAGAGTTTCTCACATCCTGTAGTCAAATCGATGATCTGATCGATCCGAGGGAGAGGGAAGTGGTCCTTTGGGCAGTGCTTGTTGAGCGACGTGAAGTCCATGCACATCCGCAGGATGTCCGTATCCTTTTTAGGGACCAGTACAGTGTTGACTAGCCATTCGCTCTCCTTGATCTCCCAGATGAAGTCAGCATCGAGGAGTCTATTGACTTCGATTCCGACGGCTTCGGCTCGTGGTTTGGAAAATCGTCGGATGGATTTTTTGACAGGCTTGTCATCCGGAAATACATTGAGTGTGTGCTCGGCGAATTCCCTGGGAACTCCTGGCATGTCCGCAGGACACCAGGCGAAGATTTCCCAGCGCTCACGGAGGAATTCGACGAGCGCCCTTTCCTATGCGGGCCTAAGTTCGTTGGCGATCAGCGTCGTCTTGAAAGCATCTGTTGGGTGGACATGCACCTTTCTTGTGTTGACTATGGAGTCGAACGACATGTGGGGTGAGTTTTGCCTGGAGACTGGGGTGCCCCATTGTCTGTCACCTCACGAAGCCTCGTGAATTCCTCCTGCATGCCGAACGACTGGGAGATTTTGTTGAAGTCTCTGTCGCAGTGGTCGGATCTGGTGAAGCTGCCCTGGATCGTGATGACGACCCTAGGTCCTGGCATCTTGAGGAGAAGGTACGCATAGTACGGTACTTCCAGGAACCTTGCGAATGACACACTCCCGAGGATGGCGTGGTATTGTGATGGGCAGTCCACCACTTCGAACTCTTGCCGCTCACACTGAAAGTTTTCGGTCTTGCCGAAGATGACGTCGAGCCATTCTTTCTCAGGGGATATATGCCCTTCCCTAGGACTATGCCATGGAACATTGTGTCAAATTTTTCCAGGCTGCACAGCGGGATCCGCATTGCTGCTAGGGTGCTAGCGAACATTAGGTTGATGCCGCTACCGCCATCCATGAAAACGCGGCTCATATCGAACCCTTCGATCTGCGCCTCAAGCACCAGGGCAGCATGTCCTGGGCGAGGGATCTGGCAGGGGTGATCCGAACGACTGAATGTGATGCAGGACTCCGAGCCGCTGAGGTACTCTGGGATGGAGGCGGAGCAGCCACAACCATGCTTACTTGGCGGGTGATCTTCTTTTGCACCCTGTTTGTTGGGCGCCACTTTTGGATCATCAGGGACCCTTTTGGCGTTGGGTACCCGTTGTTTTTCACGGGTGCGATTGCTTGGTTTGGGGGTCCCACGGGTGGTGCTGGAGGAGCTCCGTGGGCGATGTCACCTGGTGCAGGTGCAGGTCCGAACCCAGGGTTCACGATCTGGCGTCGCATTTGGGTGAAACCCTCGCTGAGTTTTTGGAATTCGCGGCAATCCTTCAGCATGTGGTTGGCTTTCTTTTTGCCATCCTGCTTGTTGATGTAGAAGTGGAAGGTGCATGGTCCCGACAACTTGTCGTATGCCGAGGGTTCATCATCGCGGCCACGGCGCTGCGACATTTGCGTTGGGCGTCCTCCGTCACGGAAGTTGCTTCCACGGTATCCGCCGCTGCTGCGGTTGCTTTCATTGTAGCGTTCGGCATAGCCAGCCGCAACCATGTCGGGTCCGTCGCGATCGTCGTAGATGCGCGATCTTAGATTTCTATGGCGCTCGCGTCTGCAGCCGTAGTCATCTTCCTCATCTGAATATTCTCGGTGGAGGGAATCCTCTCCATCTGCCCACCTGTTGGCGATGTCCATGAGGTGGTCGAGTGTCTTGGTCTTGACGCGCCCAAGTTCTTCCTTGAATTCCGGGCGCTTGACGCCATCCTTGAAGGCGTCTATCATTCTCTCCTCGAAGATGTGTGCCGTGGAGTTCTTGATATTGGACCAGCGCAAGATGTACGAGCGAATGGATTCGCCCGTTCATTGAGTGCAGGCCCGCAGCTCCTCGATCGAGGCTGGCCTCTTGCTGGTGCCATTAAAACTTCAGATAAAACTGTACGCCAGCTCCTCACAGCTTTGGATGCAGCCTGAGGACAGGCTACTGAGCCAGATCCGGGCTGCGCCTGTCAGCTGCAGCTGAAGGCACTGCATGGCGGTGTTCTTGTTGCCACCATGTAGTTTGATGGACGAGAGGTGGTCGCTGAGCCACGCCTTCGGATCCTGCGTGCCGTCGAACTTCGGAGTATCCGAATGAAGCTTGAAATTTCTCGGCAGCGTTCGCCAAACAGATATGCCGAAGCATCGATCTCCGCAGAGTTCTCCGTCGTCGTCCTCTTCGGATTCGATTGAGCATGCGTGTTTGGCACGTGCCTTGTCGACCTTGCACTGGGCAAGGTCATTTCGAGAGTCGTAATCGCGGCTACGACGTTTTGGGCTCTTGCGTTGTCGAGGTAGATCATGCTCGTCTTCCTCCTTGTTGGATGATGGTGTGGGACTACGGTTGAATCTGACCGTAGCCTTTTTCTTTGGCTCCATAGGAGCTTCCTCATGGAGCGCAGCTCTGATGAGTCCGAGTCCGGCTAGTGCGGACTTGTGCATAGCTCTCTTTGGGTCCCCCACCAGAAGTGGATGGGACGCGAGATATGTGGTGGCTGCCATGATCGCAGCTTGCGGCGTCTTCGGTGTGACGTTGCCGTTGACGTCTATCTCCATCAAGGACGTGTTGAGGGTTTTGGTGACCTCGCGACGTGCAGCGGGATCCATGTGATTTGTGCGAGCGTGATGCTTGTTGGCATTGTTGCCGTGCGAGCTGGAGCCGCCAGTGGCGGATAGTGCAGCTCGCCGCACGCTAGACTCCGAATCTGCTTGCTTGCGTTTGTCGAGCTCCTCCTGCAGCTTCACCTGCATGTTGTGCTCGCCGATGAGGAGGAGGTGGTATGCCATCAGCAGGTCCCGTGAAGAATTCACAGGTAGGATCTTGTTGCATGCCACGGCTTCGCGTGCCTGGCGCCAGCCGTCCTCGTTGAGGCTGATCCGATTGTAGGCGGCAGTGTCGCCCTCATTGGGCGGGAGGGATGGTTGCCTCCTGTTTTCTCCGTTTCCACCCTGTGGGTTGGATGGTGGCACATGGGCACTCGATCCTGGTGGTTGTTGTTCCACGTCGCTTTGTATGACCACGGCACACTGGTAGCGTCCGCGGATTGGATCGCTGCTGCCGCGACTTTCGGATCCGGAACCGTAGGTTCCTTTATCCGATGGGGGGGCTGCACAGATCTAAGTTGTAGCTGCTGCTGTCGTATGACTCGTCTGTCAGCGTTGACGTGCGTAGCACGCTGGGATGCGGGGCCCACGAGGCGGGCCTAATTGACGGCAGTGGCACCAGCTCTAGGAGGTGGAGAGTGCCGGTCTGTCCCACCTAGAAGTAGAAGCTCCCGAGCAGAATCTCGAGCCCATCGCCTACGGGCTCGAAATCCTTCATGGTGGCTGGCGAGCGGGTGGTGAAGTCGAAATCGCTGAAGAGGAGATGGCTCTCCGTTGCCGAGGAGTTGTAGATCGATTTGGTCGGGACCATCACGATCGCACAATCAGCGCCCCCGATTCCCACAGGCGGCGCCAATTGATGAGGTTTAATCTTGTCAATGCCCATTGTTATGATCTTGGGTTTTGGAGAAGATGGGGATGCTGGAGATCACGGAACGGTTAACAGACAAGCAACCAGGGGATACGATATTTACCTAGGTTCAGGCCCCCGGAGGGAAAACCCTACTCCTGCTTGTCTGCTCTTGATTACGGCGGAACCTAAAAGTATAGGGGTGCGCAGATGCAATCTAGCGTGGAGGTGTGTATGCAGTGAGGAGTTGCCCTCCTCGTCGTGCCCTCCTAGCCTTTATATAGAGATAGGCAGGTCCCAGGCATAGATCGAGTCGGTTACAAGTTAGGGTTTACCCCTTTAAATATTCTATCTACTCTAGTCTTGCTCTCCAAGGATCCGAAGACGCCATGGGCTTGGGCCACCCGAAAATGTCCATAGGCCGCGTATAATCTTGTGGGCCTTCCTTGGGCTGGACCAGGTATACTAATGTCGTGTACCCGCAGGGTATAACCATGTCAGTAGAATCGGCGCCGGTGTTGCTGGCACCGGATCTCTTCTCCATATCACCAACGATAACCGGTAGTTCTTGCCTCTACTCCTCTTCCCGCTGAATCACCAGGATGCCCTCTGGCCAGGAATCAACGACATCCGGCATAGAGTAAGAAGCCTAGGCTGATCAGAGTCTTGGCGTGAGCTAGAGAGGAAGGAGTAGCAATTGGTGAAGCTATACAACTAGCACTCTGGGGTACCACAATAGAAGGCCTGAAAATATGAAACAGTAAGCTCGTATAAGTAGTATGAAGGAAAGAGTACAGAAAGGAATGCCGGCAAAAAGAACTTACCCGGCAACGACAGGATCGTGATATGCTCTCCTCATGACCTTGCAGACTTTTGGAGGTTTGGTAGGCTTGGTATCAGAAGCTACTGCCACGGCGGCGCCTCGATTCTTTGAGGATTTAGCCGGCTGACCACCACCCGCTGCGGCATCCTGTTTCTTGGACGGCTTGGGCGGCTTCACCTTAACTCGGCCGCCCATAGCAAGAGGAGGACCCTCATACACCTGGCCGGCTACATCAGCAAATGCAAACCCGACAGGATAAGCGAAACATACGAGGTGAAGGTCGTATACCTCTAAGATTTGACAATCGTCATTATCATCATCCGACCAATCCCTCAAAGATGCTTGAGTAGGAGTCTTACCCAGAGAAGGACCGACGGAGGTATGGGGAATTGGCATAAAGGCTTCAGAGTCGTATTCTTCATTGTCAGGGATAAGGCGGTCTTGATTATAGGTAGGGGCGGACAGGTGTTGTCGTCTTCATGCGCAAGGAGGTTCTACGAAAAGCGAAGGGACAAGATTAACAAATGGCAATCCAAGTAAACTATGTCGGCAGAACTGAGTAATCCAAAAACTTACCCAGGGAACAAGGTTCTCACAGTCAAAAGGGGGAATTCCCCACTCCCAGTTAGCAGGCATATTCAGCTTGAAAATCGATCTGACTCGGTGAGCGATGGCATCCTTGGGGAGATCAAAATTTGAATGATGGGTGGGACCAAAAAGACCACTCATGAAGCAGAATTTGTGCGGGCAAAGCTGAATGGGACTCACTCGGCAACTAATAAAATTGCGCATCAGATCCTCTCCTATCAGCTTCCCCCGCCTTCCGATCAACTAACCTCTCTAGGAGGGCATGGGCTTCATTGACTGCGGGGTTGTCATTTTTCGGGTCAAGTTTCCAGAAGGACTTATTCCGGGTAGAATTTTTGATATAGAATAAAGTTCTTTGCCACTTTTTGCATGAGTCCAAACCTTGGACTCGGGGGAAGATCAAACCCATCATGGGCGTGATGCCGGCAGCCTCGCAATGAGTAGGTCGCTTCTGGTCAGAAGGAACACCCGACTCAGGGATCACTTGGATCCGGAACTGAAAATAGTTGGCCCAGAGCTTAACTATGGGCCAGAGGCCGAGATAGCCCTCGATGGCAGAGATAAAACAGGAGAGAGAGCCAATCGTGTTGAACGGCAAATGATGAATTTACAGATGGAAGGTCTCAAGAAAGGACTTGGCAAAAACGCTAATGGGAAGAGAAAAGCCACGCGCAAAATGTGACATAAAGACAACGCGTTATCTTGGCAGAGGCTTGGGGGCCAACTCACTAATGGGGAGGCGACATTCAACTGCCAAGGGATTCTTCGAGAGGCACGAAGCAATACAATTTCCTATCCGAAACTTCTGAGCATTCCGACGAGCCGCGCTCGCCGGCAGTCTCATCAATCTCCACCTCCTCGCTGGCGGCAGTGTCGCGAGCGTCCATGGCGTAGAGTTCTTCACGCGCCTCCTCCACTGGAAGTGCCATGGATTGTCTGGGCCCCGTCGAAGAAGGTTGAGAAGGCATAGAGGATTTATAACTCCTCGCCGAAGCAGAGGAATACCCGTGGCGGATAAATCTGGGTGGAGCGGGGATGAGAAGATCAAGAATTGGAAAGGGGCAGCGCCAAGGACGAAGGAGAGCAAAGGGGTAAAGTGAAATGGCAGGATGGTTCCCCCCACTCTCCTAATTAACGGCGTGGAAAAACCATAGTAATGGGATCATAGTGTGCAAAATGGCCACAATGTTGCCGGTGTACGTGGGCAATCGACGCATAAGCTCACGCCCACGTGTGTGGTAGTCACGCCGCACCACGCTGGTCAACGAGAGGCCCGAGGCGCTGCGCGATGTGACCACCATAGTGACAGATATAACTGCAGCGCAGTTACTGTATTGTCATGATTTGAGAAGAAATTATGGCAAAACGCAAGTAATCATGTCTGTGCTTGGCCGACATAAGATATATGTCGGCAAGGGCAGTATAGAGTATCTTTGTCTGTAGGTAAGCCAGGACGAGTCTCAGGAAGCGAGGCCGAGTCAAGGAGGGCAAGACGCTCCCGGGTACGATTCGGGAAGGACTACACTATAACTGGGTCAAAAGAAGAGAGCGCCGCTGGGTGACAACTAAATGTGTCGGGTGACGCTTAAAGTACCGGGTGACGCATAAAGCAGGAGGTGACGTCAAAGGAATTGGCGTCTATGTACTAAAATACCGTTGGCAAGGTACCCAGTGACCCGGCCTGCAGACTAAAGACAAATCCCAAATAGTAAACCCTAGGATCCACATTGTAACCTAGTTGTTTCCATCTTATATATAAGGAGGGGTAGAGCTAGGGTTAGGGAGAGGCGCAACGAGGGCCTCAAGGCTGGCCACTTATTCTTCAAGATAGTAGCTATAAGGAAAACAACTCAAGGAGCACTTGTAAACTAGCAGGAAGAGGAACAAGATTGCAAGTTTCACATAGTTCTTCATAGTTCTTCGTGTGAGGCTACACCGTGCACTCCCTCACCGGATTCCTCTTGCGTCCATTTGACCCCAACTTAAGCCTACCAATGGCATCTGCCGTGACACCACCATGACATGAGTTCTTCTGTCGACTCCGTAGGAGGGTTTGTTGTTTCTATCAGGTGTGCGACAAGAGCTCCTGATGGGAGTAGCCCCTGAGGCTATGTTCGCATGTTTGCACCAGAGCATAGGCTCAAAGTCCTTTTCACCTGAGGAGATGCTTAACTTAGGCCTTCTATTTCTTGAACCATCAAAACTGTCGGGTGCGCGACAAGCGCTCCCGATGGGAGTATCCCCCATGGCTACGCTCAAATGCTTGGATTCGAGTGTAGGCTCAGATAATATTCATCCAAGGAGGTACTCAACTTGAGTCTTCTTTCTTTTGCGTCGACTCCGTAGGAGGATTTTTTTCTATCGAGTAGGTGAACTGTAAGTTCAGTTAGTTTATCATAGGGATTACGGTATAACGAATCTGGTGCATCCGGCGGATTGTGAACCAGTTAATTGCTCTTTGGAAAAAACATTGTGAATCTACATCAAGCTCGAGTCTCCGGACTCAAACTTGGTATTTTCTGGCGTAATTCAGCTTGGGCCGTAGAGGTCTTATCGAGTACTAAATTCTAGTGTGTGTTTTCGGGTACGCAATGCGTCCGTCGGGATTTTTTATTGTATCGTGGATATGGAAAATTACTAGTAGAGCGCATTAGAGTGCGATTACTAGGCCTCAAAGGACAGATCCCGGGGTCTTATCTTCATGTTGTGGACACGATATTCACTCATGTTATCACGGTAGACGCGGTCTGAGAATATGAAGTATTTGTTGACTCCGTATGAGGATTTATTTTCAGCGGGTGCACGACTAGCGCTGGAGGATGATCTTCATCCGAGGAGCTTCTCTACCCAGGTCTTATTTGTAGTGGTGGAAGTTGTTTTCACTGACTCCATTGGAGAATATATATTCATTGGGTGCACGGCTAGCGCTTCGATGGGAGTAGCCTCCAAGGCTATGTTCGGGTGCTTGCACCGGAGCATAGGCTCAGAAATATTCTTCATCCGATTCTCGACTCGGGACTTGGTGTAAGATTGACACAGGTGGTGTTAGTCCATTCCGTTAGAGGATTTAACAAAATAGCTCGATGTAGCCAGTGTTCTTGTAAGCTGCATGAAATATAAGGAATATTGAAGTACTAAAAAGCGCTACTAGAAAATCGCGTTACTTTTGTGCATTGCATCATCATGACCCCATGCTCATGTCATCATGCCTCATTGCATTTGAGTATCGTCATGTCGTCTTGCATTTGTTTGCATAAAACCATTTTCGGAAAAACCTATTTTGTTTTCTAAACGCCCCGTCTTTAATTCAAAACCAAAACCCGGGTCTCCGGAATGTTTTATTTTGTCTGCCAACGGTTTACAAACGCCTCGTTTGTAAATAAATAAAATATTTATTTATTTTTGGGAGGCAGCCAGCTAGGCTCGAAAGCCCGTCCGGCCACCTCCAAACTCTAGTCTAAAATATCTAGTCCTAATTCTACCCAACACTATTCTACCCAGCCTCCCTCCACCTCACCCTGACCAATCCCCTCCCTCCACCTCACCACTCCCTTCCCCTCCAGCCAGCCACCAGCTGCCACCTCGCCAACCCCCTCCCTTTTCCCTCCACCTCATCCCCACACCACTCCCTGCCACACACGCAACACACGCCGCGCGCGCCAGCCAACCCCCGATCCCCACCCCACCTGCCCAACGTGGTCAACCACCCACCTTGCCCCCCCCGTGGGTCCCTCTCTCCCCAACCTCCCCCTCTCTCCCGTCCTTGTCCCGCAAAGCGCCCGTGCCTAGCGCCACCATCAGGCCCTCCCTCTGCCACGCGACGCCGCCGTCGCTCTGTCCTTCGCCTTGCCGTGGGCGCCGCCGTCGCCACCTACCCCACCTGCCGCTCCCCACCTTCTTCCCCCGAGACCCCATCGCGATCCCGCGCCCTCGCCTCCATCCTCGTCACGCGCGCCGCCAGTCCTCTTGCGCCGCCGCCGGGTTCCTCTCTCCCGCCGGCCGGCCTCGCTCCTCCTCCTCGCCCCGCAGCCGACCGCGCCGTCACTGGGACCCACTCCGCCTCCACGAGCCCCGCGCTCGCCGCGAGTTCCTGCCGCTCGAGCCCAAGATCGTGCTGGCCGCCTGCGAGCACCCCGGCCGCCGAGCGCCCCCGTCGTCCCCGCCGCCTCCACCGCGGCGCCCCTCTCCTCCCAGGCCAGCGACGCGCGACGCCTCGCCTCTGCCGTCGACCCCACTCCCTTGGCCGCTGCCCTGCGATGCCGCGGCCCTCACCTTGCCCGGCGCCGGTGGCCCCCTCGCCCTCTTCGCGTCCTCCCGCGGCCGCCTCCGCGAATCCCGCGTCCCTCACACGCCAGACACCCGCGATCCTCTCCCCTCGCTTCGCTCCTTCCGCCCAGCCCGCCGCCGCCCCTCTCTCTGTCTCTCCCGTCGCTCGCCGAGCGCCACCCCTTCTTCGACCGTGAGCACAACGCCGTCTGCGCGAGCCGCGTCCCCCTCCGCAGGAGCGCCTCCTCTCTGCTAGAGCACCGCTGGGGTGACCCTCTGCCTCGCCCGACCTCCATGCCCTCCACCGCGTGCTCCAGCTAGCACAAGCCCGCATTGGACCCCGTGCTCCGTTGTCTTCTTCAAGTGTCGCTACAGGTGGGGTGAAAGATGGTGCTGTTTGAGGTGAAGATGTCTAGATGTGCTGTTAGTGTGGTGAGATTGGTTACCTCGGACAAGATCCTCATCGACTCCATCAAGATCTCCGCGTCGAGTGTAAGTGCATCAGAAGACCACCGTGACCCAAGCCCGTCCTCGAGAGCTGAAACCCGAACATCTTCGTCATGGAACCGAAGGTGTCGAGACCCTGAAAACCGATCCTCCCGGAGTCGGAAGACCGAACCCTGGCGTGCCAAGTTCTTCGACCCGAAGGCCACAGATGCGACAAGTACTTCTTCCCGGACGCCAAGGTCGTCGACACGGGTACGCCAAGCACTTCCTCGAGGACACCAAGTTCTTCACCCCGAACGCCAAGACCGACGACCCGACAAGACCTTCGTGACGACAAGATCGGCACCGACCAGGGCGGATCCGATGTGCCCCCGACGCCAACCAAGTCCTTCTTCTCGGATGCGACAAGATCGACTTCCGTTGTCCGCGACCGATCTCGTCGAGCCATTCTCCCGTCGAACCCTGAGACCCGACCCCGAACCCCTCGGAGCCCAAGTTCGCCGAACCCTAATGTGATTCCCTATCCGAGACCCCATTATTTTATAATATGACATTATCAACTGATGCATATTAAATTGATCATGCATGCATACTTGTCTGTGGTTTGGGGGCATTATGCCAATTCATCTCATAATTGAATATGGACTCGATATGCGGAATAACTTTGTCTTATTCCAGACTCCATTTAAATTGGTGTAGCGAACCGATGCCATGCTTCGCCCTATTAAGACAACATTTAAATTGTGGGGTATCTAAATAACTAGAACCATATATTTAATGGTCGGGACCCCGGTTCCGCTTAATATGGTCTAATTGCATCGCACCTTGCCATGTCATACATCATACATGCATCATGCCCGATTTTCTACCGTAGTATTAAATAGTCCATCCGGTGTTTCTTCTAGTGCTTTGCTTCTTCACGGATTAGGCCGATGAGTTGATGCGAGTGTCGACCCGACCTTCGGATGCACCCTCGGCAATGTTTTCAGGCGAGCATCTCCCCCTTTCTACCTATCTTACTTTTATAGTATTTATTCCCTCCTGTTGACCTATTGCTATCTGTGTTGCGATGCTCTAGTTTTCGTACCCGTGATATCCCTTGCAGCCTTATATTGCCTTGGACACATCCTATTACCTGTTGTTTGGTAGATAGTTGGACTTACGCGTCGTAGTCGCTTGCTCAAGTGCTGTTGCGTGTCGTCCAGTACCACTGTTGTTGGAGTGTTGCCGTATGATTAATGTTGGAGATGATCATGGCTTTAATTATTGTTTAATAACTAAAATTGAAGTAGGTAAATGCAGAGGCACAGGTGGGCAATAGATGTTATTTGGTTGTTAACCGTCTGTGTCCCGTAGGACCCTGAGTTCTTGACACCTGTTCCGAGATCGAGCGCGCTAACCACAGGTGGGGTGTATGGGCACCCCCATCGATTTAGTACCTGATTCCAAGTATTGTACTGGGGGCCACAACGTAGTTTGGGGCTTTATTACTATCCTGTACTTATGCCATGCTTTACTGCTTTATTTACGATTGTGCGAGGAGCACCTGTACTGTTTAGGTAAGTGGAGTGTTTTCGCGGTATCGACAAGCCCGAGAGTTTCGGGTTCCTAGTCGTTTACAGCCATTGACGCAAACCCTGAGTCCGTCTCGGAGACCGGCCGACTTCGTTGCGGGTAGCTTAGTGGGGTGGCCCCCCGTGCTTGCTTTGGGTCTGGGAAACGTCGTGTCCGAAACCCGTCGACATACCGTTGGGTGTATGTTTTGTGATCTTGTACCTACCTGATCTGACAACAAGGGTGTAGGTGCGTGTGGAAACTTTGGTGCACCCCTGCAGGGTTAAATCTTTTCGAGAAGCCGTGTCCGCGGTTATGGACGACTTGGAGCACATGTCTCGATCATAGACAACTATAACTAAAGTTTACTGTTATAATTTGACTTGTATCTGATATGACTAGTAATCAGCTTCACTGCAACGGAATGGCTAAATAAAAGTACCAACAACTGCTGGGTATGGGATATCTCATGCTAATTGTATCTGACTAGTAAGTGATGCAACTACAATGGAATGGTTAACTAAAAGTGCCCACTGCTTATTCTATCAGGATGACTATCTATACCTGACTAGTAATTGCTGCAACGATAACTGAATAAATAAAACTGCCAACGGTGTGAGTTCCTCGGTTGACTTCCTCGTTTGGTCTTGAGGGGGAAACACCAGGATGGGTATGTTTGGTGGTAGTATCAAGATGGTTCCGAATAGGACTTTCTTATCCCTCTCTGGTAGCCGACAGTTATATCGAGTCTCTATAGGTTGTTTAGTGCATGCTGCGCTGCCGCTCAGTCCACCATACCTATGTAGGCGAGGACCGCCGAATTCTAGCCTCGCCGTGTACTGGCCTCAGTACTGACCGCTCTCTCTTTTTCCTTTGCCCTTTGTCAGCACCCCTTTTGTTTAAGCAGGTTTTGAGATCGACATCGTTAGAAGGGTTACCCTTTCGGCTTGGCCTGGGCAGGGTTATGGACGCCATTGGTTATTCTTCAGGGCTCTTAGCTCAATTTGCATCTTGTCCGTACTCGGACGCTGTATCGTTTTCAAGGTGATTTGGATCTTTGTACTGTATATCCGTATTCTTGACTCATTGAGTCGCCGTTGTATATATCTGTTTTGTGGGTTCCATCGAGGACTATTGTGTAATGATATTACTTCGTTTTCCACCCGCACGGAAGTGCCTGGTGGGCACCTTCGAATCGTTTCTATGCGGGTTTGGCGGGAAGCGCTGAAACTTGCATAGGGCCGATTCTGAGGGTGTTACAGAGTGGTATCAGAGCTCAGCAGTTGCGATACCCCACAAGTCCAGCCTGTAGGATAACCTAGCTAACGGCCGAAGTAGAGTGTCAAAACTATTTTTGAAAAATCGGTTGGATAGTTCTGATTAGGTCTGATTTTACTCCTTACCCCTCTGCTGCTCTCCTCTCACCTCTGCGTGTTTTGAATCCGCTCTCTTCTCTCTCTTCGAGTCCAGGATTTCTCGTGGTTGGGTTCCAGCGTACCTTCAGGGTTTCGCTTCCTCCTTTGGTAACGGTGTTGCTACATCTGGTCTTCGTGCTATCCGAGGAATCCTTCGTCTGGTGGACTTCTCTTTGTTCCTTCTCGTGCCTTCCGGTGTTTTCCGACGCGACGACATCATCTACGCTAGATCCGATGCAGAGTCTGCATCACTCCTTTGTTTCTGAATCTCGATTGTCGAGATCTTCAGTCTGATTCCGAGAATGGTTGCACGCTTTTCTACTGATTGTCCAGAGTAATAGTTTGGGTGCGTGATGGATTGGCCCCCATGCCGACTACTCACTCTATTCGCTTGTGTACATTGAAGTGGATGAGAATGCATCGGTTCTCTCTTTCTATTGGAGCTAGAGGTGGCTTTATTTGTTGATACCTCTACCTTCGAACTTTTGTTCCCGGAGTGTTCTCTCGACGATCACGGACAACGACCTCTTGTTAGTGGTGTCGCAAAGATCTACACGAAGCGAGAAGATGCAGATCACCGACCTTCTTCCCGGTACCATGAGGCGGATCTCGAGGGCGAGATCCATTGTTAGTGGTGTCGAATTGTGGCATCCCGCAATAACCGCTACTAGAAAATCGCGTTATTTTTGTGCATTGCATCATCATGACCCCATGCTCATGTCATCATGCCTCATTGCATTTGAGTATCGTCATGTCGTCTTGCATTTGTTTGCATAAAACCATTTTCGGAAAAACCTATTTTGTTTTCTAAACGCCCCGTCTTTAATTCAAAACCAAAACCCGGGTCTCCGGAATGTTTTATTTTGTCTGCCAACGGTTTACAAATGCCTCGTTTGTAAATAAATAAAATATTTATTTATTTTTGGGAGGCAGCCAGCTAGGCCCGAAAGCCCGGCCGGCCACCTCCAAACCCTAGTCTAAAATATCTAGTCCTCATTCTACCCAACCCTATTCTATCCAGCCTCCCTCCACCTCACCTTGACCAATCCCCTCCCTCCACCTCACCAATCCCTTCCCCTCCAGCCAGCCACCAGCTGCCACCTCGCCAACCCCCTCCCTTTTCCCTCCACCTCATCCCCACACCACTCCCTGCCACGCACGCAACACACGCCGCGCGCGCGCCAGCCAACCCCCGATCCCCACCCCACCTGCCCAACATGGTTAACCACCCACCTTGGCCCCACCCCCCCGTGGGTCCCTCTCTCCCCAACCTCCCCCTCTCTCCCGTCCTTGTCCCACAAAGCGCCCGTGCCTAGCGCCACCATCAGGCCCTCCCTCTGCCACGCGACGCCGCCGTCGCTCTGTCCTTCACCTTGCCGTGGGCGCCGCCGTCGCCACCTACCCCACCTGCCGCTCCCCACCTTCTTCCCCCGAGACCCCATCGCGACCCCGCGCCCTCGCCTCCATCCTCGTCGCGCGCGCCGCCAGTCCTCTTGCGCTGCCGCCGGGTTCCTCTCTCCCGCCAGCCGGCCTCGCTCCTCCTCCTCGCCCCGCAGCCGACCGCGCCGTCACCGGGACCCACTCCGCCTCCACGAGCTCCGCGCTCGCCGCGAGTTCCCGCCGCTCGAGCCCAAGCTCGTGCTGGCCGCCTGCGAGCACCCAGGCCGCCGAGCGCCCCCATCGTCCCCGCCGCCTCCACCGCGGCGCCCCTCTCCTCCCAGGCCAGCGACGCGCGACGCCTCGCCTCCGCCGTCGACCCTACTCCCTCGGCCGCTGCCCTGCGACGCCGCGGCCCTCACCTTGCCCGGCGCCGGTGGCCCCCTCGCCCTCTTCGCGTCCTCCCGCGGCCGCCTCCGCGAATCCCGCGTCCCGCACACGCCAAACACCCGCGATCCTCTCCCCTCGCTTCGCTCCTTCCGCCCAGCCCGCCGCCGCCCCTCTCTCTGTCTCTCCCGTCGCTCGCCGAGCGCCACCCCTTCTTCGACCGTGAGCTCAACGCCGTCCGCGCGAACCGCGTCTCCCTCCGCAGGAGCGCCTCCTATCTACTAGAGCACCGCTGGGGTGACCCTCTGCCTCGCCCGACCGCCATGCCCTCCATCGCGTGCTCCAGCTAGCACAAGCCCGCATTGGACCCCGTGCTCCGTTGTCTTCTTCAAGTGTCGCTACAGGTGGGGTGAAAGATGGTGCTGTTTGAGGTGAAGATGTCTAGATGTGCTGTTAGTGTGGTGAGATTGGTTACCTCGGACAAGATCCTCATCGACTCCATCAAGATCTCCGCGTCGAGTGTAAGTGCATCAGAAGACCACCGTGACCCAAGCCCGTCCTCGAGAGCTGAAACCCGAACATCTTCGTCATGGAACCGAAGGTGTCGAGACCCTGAAACCGATCCTCCCGGAGTCGGAAGACCGAACCCTAGCGTGCCAAGTTCTTCGACCCGAAGGCCACAGATGCGACAAGTACTTCTTCCCGGACGCCAAGGTCGTCGACACGGGTACGCCAAGCACTTCCTCGAGGACACCAAGTTCTTCACCCCGAACACCAAGACCGACGACCCGACAAGACCTTCGTGACGACAAGATCGGCACCGACCAGGGCGGATCCGATGTGCCCCCGACGCCAACCAAGTTCTTCTTCTCGGATGCGACAAGATCGACTTTCGTTGTCCGCGACCAATCTCGTCGAGCCATTCTCCCGTCGAACCCTGAGACCCGACCCCGAACCCCTCGGAGCCCAAGTTCGCCGAACCCTAATGTGATTCCCTATCCGAGACCCCATTATTTTATAATATGACATTATCAACTGATGCATATTAAATTGATCATGCATGCATACTTGTCTGTGGTTTGGGGGCATTATGCCAATTCATCTCATAATTGAATATGGAGTCGATATACGGAATAACTTTGTCTTATTCCGGACTCCATTTAAATTGGTGTAGCGAACCGATGCCATGCTTCGCCCTGTTAAGACAACATTTAAATTGTGGGGTATCTAAATAACTAGAACCATATATTTAATGGTCGGGACCCCGGTTCCGCTTAATATGGTCTAATTGCATCGCACCTTGCCATGTCATACATCATACATGCATCATGCCCGATTTTCTACCGTAGTATTAAATAGTCCATCCGGTGTTTCTTCTAGTGCTTTGCTTCTTCACGGATTAGGCCGATGAGTTGATGCGAGTGTCGACCCGATCTTCGGATGAACCCTCGGCAATGTTTTCAGGCGAGCATCTCCCCCTTTCTACCTATCTTACTTTTATAGTATTTATTCCCTCCTGTTGACCTATTGCTATCTGTGTTGCGATGCTCTAGTTTTCGTACCCGTGATATCCCTTGCAGCCTTATATTGCCTTGGACACATCCTATTACCTGTTGTTTGGTAGATAGTTGGACTTACGCGTCGTAGTCGCTTGCTCAAGTGCTGTTGCGTGTCGTCCAGTACCACTGTTGTTGGAGTGTTGCCGTATGATTAATGTTGGAGATGATCATGGCTTTAATTATTGTTTAATGACTAAAATTGAAGTAGGTAAATGCAGAGGCACAGGTGGGCAATAGATGTTATTTGGTTGTTAACCGTCCACTTGTGTCCCGTAGGACCCCGAGTTCTTGACACCTGTTCCGAGATCGAGCGCGCTAACCACAGGTGGGGTGTATGGGCACCCCCATCGATTTAGTACCTGATTCCAAGTATTGTACTGGGGGCCACAACGTAGTTTGGGGCTTTATTACTATCCTGTACTTATGCCATGCTTTACTGCTTTATTTACGATTGTGCGAGGAGCACCTGTACTGTTTAGGTAAGCAGAGTGTTTTCGCGGTATCGACAAGCCCGAGAGTTTCGGGTTCCCAGTCGTTTACAGCCATTGACGCAAACCCTGAGCCCGTCTCGGAGACCGGCCGACTTTGTTGCGGGTAGCTTAGTGGGGTGGCCCCCCGTGCTTGCTTTGGGTCTGGGAAACGTCGTGTACGAAACCCCGTCGACATACCGTTGGGTGTATGTTTTGTGATCTTGTACCTACCTGATCTGACAACAAGGGTGTAGGTGCGTGTGGAAACTTTGGTGCACCCCTGCAGGGTTAAATCTTTTCGAGAAGCCATGTCCACGGTTATGGACGACTTGGAGCATAGGTCTCGATCATAGACAACTATAACTAAAGTTTACTATTATAATTTGACTTGTATCCGATATGACTAGTAATCAGCTTCACTGCAACAGAATGGCTAAATAAAAGTACCAACAACTACTGGGTTTGGGATATCTCATGCTAATTGTATCTAAGTAGTAAGTGATGCAACTACAATGGAATGGTTAACTAAAAGTGCCCACTGCTTATTCTATCAGGATGACTATCTATACCTGACTAGTAATTGCTGCAACGATAACTGAATAAATAAAACTGCCAACGGTGTGAGTTCCTTGGTTGACTTCCTCGTTTGGTCTCGAGGGGGAAACACCAGGATGGGTATGTTTGGTGGTAGTATCAAGATGGTTCCGAATAGGACTTTCTTATCCCTCTCTAGTAGCCGACAGTTATATCGAGTCTCTATAGGTTGTTTAGTGCATGCTGCGCTGCCGCTCAGTCCACCATACCTATGTAGGCGAGGACCGCCGAATTCTAGCCTCGCCGTGTACTGGCCTCAGTACTGACCGCTCTCTCTTTTTCCTTTGCCCTTTGTCGGCACCCCTTTTGTTTAAGCAGGTTTTGAGACCGACGTCGTTAGCAGGGTTACCCTTCTGGCTTGGCCTGGGCAGGGTTATGGACGTCATTGGTTATTCTTCAGGGCTCTTAGCTCAATTTGCATCTTGTCCGTACTCGGACGCTGTATCGTTTTCAAGGTGATTTGGATCTTTGTACTGTATATCCGTATTCTTGACTCATTGAGTCGCCGTTGTATATATCTGTTTTGTGGGTTCCATCAAGGACTATTGTGTAATGATATTACTTCGTTTTCCACCCGCACGCAAGTGCCTAGTGGGCACCTTCGAATCGTTTCTATGCGGGTTTGGCGGGAAGCGCTAAAACTTGCATAGGGCCGATTCTGAGGGTGTTACATAAGCTCCCTGGTCTTATTCCTTTTTTGAAATTCCCGACCTTCCCAAAATGTTCGTGGCCCGACAACTGTTTCCTGGGATGGTTCAAGGCCCATCCAGTTTCACCTTTTCCTCGGCCCGCTGTTTACAACGGTTTCAAGGACTTCTCCATTTCCTTCCAAAAAACAAATGCCAGAAATTCCGCCCCCTCAACTCCCTCGCCTGCAGAAACCCCAACTCCCCTGCCTTGCTCGTCGCCGGCGAAGTTAGTGGAAATGGCTAACATTACGATTGACCCTGCGCCGTTTCTACTGGAGGGCTTTCAAGTGATGCAGGTGGCTAGAAGAACAAGGATCAAGTGGGTGGTGGTTCCGCATCGACCTAACGCGCATGAATAGTACGCTATCGCCACCATTAATCCCCTTCCTCCTGGTCAGGTCCCTTTCGCAAATATTCGAGATGTTTTGCTTGAATTCCTCAACAATGAGGTTCAGGTGGCTTTTCGGGACATTCAGGCTTGCCCCTTTGGGGATCCCTATGTGCAGTTTCATCATTTCAGTGAGAAGGACCGTCTCATTGCGGCCAGCCCCATCCCTTTTCAAGATGTGCATGTTTTTTTTTAAATCATAATGAGGGAGATACCTGGAGAAGGACTCAATTCAATAATGAGTGCTGGGTCATGTTGGTCGGACCGCCCTGGATCACTGGCACACTGAAGACCTGAATGCTAGCTTTGCTGATATTGGCAAGGTGCTCCTGTGGGAGAGAGACCCTGATCACAAAGGGAGAATACTGGCAAAAGTGAGAGTGACTGATTTGGTGGAAATCCCCAAAAGTGTAAGGTTTACCATTGGAGACTTGGTTGAGACTGAATCCTGGACATTTTCAGTGGAGGTTCTGCAAAGTAACTTGCTTGGTGGGGGCCTACTAGATGAGGACCCACTGCCTGCTGAAAATGAGGACGCACACCCACTCCCTGAGCTTGGACCCAGATCCCCCCTCCTCCCCCTCCACCAGCACCTGCTGGTGAGGCTGGTGGAAGGGGACAGTAGCTGGCTCCACCACCACCTCCTCCTGGCAGAAATAATGTGGGCTGGGATTTGTGGGAAGATGTTGTTGCCCCTGTGCCGGGCCCTGTGGTTGCCCCTGGTGAAGACATGCCAGTGGACAATCTCAACTTACCTCCTCAGGATGCTAACAGTGCTGTCACTTGTGATGTGATTGTTCAGGACTGGGAAGCTGATGATGATGTCTCTGTTAATGCTGATCCTTTACCTGTTGGGGAACAGGCAGCTAATGATGATATTCAGGGGGTTGGCATTGGTGAAGGACTGCAGAACATCTTTCAGAATTATTTGGAAGAGGAAGAGGGAAAAACTAAGGTTGTGAGTCCCATGGATACTGGTTGTGGCATCCCGCAAAACCACTACTAGAAAATCACGTTGAATTGGTGCATTGCGTCGTCATCATCATGCATTGTTTGCTTAAAACTATTTTCGCAAAGCCTGTTTTTGTTTTCTAAAACGCCCCGTCTTGTTTTCAAATTCAAACTCGGGACTCCGGATTAATTGTTTTGTCGGTTTCGGGTTGCAAAGGCCCTGTTTAAATAAATAAAACTTTTAATTATTTTTAGTGGGGGCAGTCGAACGGGCCGAATCGACCCGGACGACCACCCCCAGAACAAAACGGCCCACCCGTAATCCTAAAGCTACCAGTCCTATTCTACCCACACCCTCTCCACCTCACCCACCCAATCCCCACCTGACACCTCACCCTCTCCCTTCCCCCACCCACTCACACGCCGCCACGTCACCCAGCCACCTCTCTCTTCTCTCACCCCACTCCCCACTCAACCCTGCCTCACATACACCACACAGCACACAGCACACCACGCACGCCCCCCGGCCCCACACAACCCCACACCGACAGCCCCCCCTGGAACCACGCCCTACCCAGTCCCCTGCCCCCTCCTGGCCCCACCCGACCCCACATGCCCAAGACACCCGCTCTCCTCCCTCCTCCCCGCATCCTCCGCGCTCGCTCGCCGCCGCCTGCTCCCTCGGCCCGCCCCAGGCGCCGCCCCCGCAGCACGCCCCCTCTCCTCCAGCCCCGTCCGGCCGCGTCCCCGACGACTCCCGCCGGCCCAAGCTCCGGCCGCCCTCCGTCTGCTCGGCCCGCGCGCCCCGCCGCGTCGGCCTCATCCGCCGCCGTGCCTAGCTCCAGCCCCGCCCCGAGAGCCCGCGTTCGCCCACCTCCGCCGCCGCGGCTCCAGCTCTCGCCGCCTCCCCGTCCCAGCGAGCCTGCGCCGCCCCGACCTCGTCTGCCCCGCCACGACCTCCTCCCGCCGGCCTCTGCGCTCGCCGACGCCGCGCCTCCTCCGCCCCTCCTTCCCCGTCTCCTCGCCACCATCTGCGACCGCCGCCCTTCCGACCTCGCCGCGCCGCCAGGGGACGCCGTCACCACCTCTAGCCACTAGCACCAGGCCCATCCGCCGCCAGCGACCCGGGCCCAGCCCACGCGTTCGCCCGCCTCCATCTGCCTCCATCCTCTGGTCCTTCGCCGCACGTCGCCGCCCGACCCCTCGCGGCCAAGCTCTTCCGGCGCCGGTGGTTCGGACATGTTATCCTCTTGGAAGCTCCTGCCACCAAGTACCAGTCCGTGTATCGGTTCCTGCGCGTGTGTCTGAAAAGAAGCAAGGGCAGGATGTGTTCTTCCTCGTGTGACCCTCCAATCGCGTGCTCAGATCTCCTGTCGAACAAGACCGGCCGAGACGCTAAGTCGTACCAGGACCACCGACAACGAATCCGACGGAACCCCAAGATCATCAACGGAACACCGAGAACTACTCCCTGAACGCCAAGGTGGTCGACGCGGATGCGACAAGATCGTTTCTCGGGCGCGCCAAGTTCTTCGACCCGAGACCCCGAGGACGACAAGTTCTTCTTCCCGAACGGCAAGACCGACCCCGTGGTACCCGACAAGACCTTCGCGACGTCAAGAACGGCAACGACCCGGAAGAATCCGATGCACCCCCGAAGCCGAACCAAGCCCTGCTTCCCGGTTGCGGCAAGATCTGCCCCGTTGTTCGAGAATGTTCCTGCCAAGACCACTTCCGTTGAACCCTGGACCCTGTCGAACCCCGAACCCCGGAACCCCAAGTTCGTCGAGACCCCCTAATGTGTGAACCTTATCCGAGAACCCTATTTTTATAAATGCCCTCTATATAATTGTTGCATAATAATTGTTCATGCATGCATACTTGCCATGTGGTTTGGGGGCATTATGCCGATTCACCAGATAATTAAATATGGGGCCCATATGCGGGCAAATCCAGTCTCATATTGGCCTCATTTAAATTTGTGTAGCGAACCGGTGATATATTCTGCCTTGTTAAACAACATTTAAATTGCGGGGTAGTTAAACAACTTGAACCATTTAATTAATTGTCGGGACCCCCGGTTCCGCTTAATATGATCTAATCGCATCGCACCTTTTCCATGTCATACATCATACATGCATCATGCCCGATCTTTTGCCGTAGTATTAAATATTGCATCCGGTGTTTATTCTAGTGTTTTGCTTCTTCGCGGATAAGGCCGTTGAGTTGATGTGAGCTTCGCCCCGATCCTCGGATGAACCTTCGGCAATGTTTTCAGGCGAGCATCTCCCCCTTTCTACCTATCTTACTTTTATAGTATTTATTCCCTCCTGTTGATCTATTGCTATCTGTGTTGCGATGCTCTAGTTTTCGTACCCGTGATATCCCTTGCAGCCGTATATTGCCTTGGACACATCCTATTACCTGTTGTTTGGTAGATAGCTGGACTTGCGCGTCGTAGTCGCTTGCTCAAGTGCTGTTGCGTGTCGTCGAGTACCACGGTTGTTGGAGAATTGCCGCATGTTGATGTTGGAGATGATCATGGCTTTACTTATCGTTCACTTTAATTCCTGTTTAACAACTAAAATTGAAGTAAGTAAGCCGAGGCATCGGTGGGTGATAGATAATATTTGGTTTCCGACCGCCCACTTGTGTCCCGTAGGACCCCGAGTACTTGATACCTGTTCCTTGATTTATCGCGCTATCCACATACGGGGAATTATGGTCCCCCCTTAGCCAGAGCTTGATTCAGTCTTATTTCTTGGGGCCACAAACTAGTTTGAGGTTTTATTTACGATCCTGTACTTATGCCATGCTTTACTGCTTTATTACGATTGTGCGAGGAGCACACTATACTGTTTAGGTAAGCGGAGTGTTTTCGCGGTATCGACAAGCCCCGTTTTGGGGTTCCCAGTCGTTTACAGCCATTGACGCAAACCTTGAGTCCGTCTCGGAGCTAGCTTACTTCGTTGCGGGTCTACTCAATGGGGTGGCCCCCTGAAATATTTCTGAATCCTGTGATTGCTTTGTCGTGAAAGCCTCGTTGGGTTTTGATTTGGTTTTTCCGAGGTTGATCGTGTGTGTGTTGCTATTTGTGCACCCCGGCCGGGTTAAAACTTTCTGAAAGCCGTGTCCGCGGTTATGGACGACTTGGAGCACAGTATCTCGATCATAGACAACTATAACTAAAGTAGTGCTATAAATTTGACTTTATAATGACTAGTAATCAGCTTCACTATAATGGAATGGATAAATAAAACTGCCCACAATTGCTTGGTTGGTTTGTCGCTCGTGACAATTCTATCTGACTAGTAAGTGTTGCAACTACAACGGAATGGCTAAATAAAAGTACCAACAACTGCTGGGTTTTTGGAATATCTCGTGCTAATTGTATCTGACTAGTAAGTGTTGCAAATACAACGGAATGGTTAACTAAAATGACCCACTGCGTATTTCATCAGGATGATTATCTATACCTGACTAGTAATTGCTGCAACGATAACTGAATAAATAAAACTGCCAACTGTGTGAGTTCCTCGGTTGACTTCCTCGTTTTGGTCTCGAGGGGGAAACACCAGGATGGGGTTTGTTTGGTGTTAGCTTCAGGTTGGATCCGGATAGGTCATTCTTATCCCTCTCTGATAAACGCCAGTTGTATCGAGTCTCTATAGGTTGTTTAGTGCATGTTGCCGCTGCCGCTTCAGTCCACCATACCTATGTAGGCGAGGACCGCCGAATTCTAGCCTCGCCGTGTACTGGCCTCAGTACTGACGCTCCTCTTTTTCCTTTTCCCTTCGTCGGCAACCCTTTTGTTTAAGCAGGTTTTGAGATCGACGTCGTTAGCAGGGTTACCCTTCCGGCTTGGCCTGGGCAGGGTTATGGACGCCATTGGTTATTCTTCAGGGCTCTTAGCCCCATTTGCATCTTGTCCGTAGTCGGACGCTTCATCGTATTCGAGGTGATTTGGATCTTTGTATATTATATCTGTATTCTTGGCTCGTTGAGTCGCTGTTGTATATATCTGTTCTGTGGGTCCCATCGAGGACTGTTGTGTAATGTTATTACTTCGTTTTCCACCCGCACGAAAGTGCCTGGTGGGCACCTTTGAATCGTTTCTATGCGGGTTTGGCGGGTTTCGCTAAAACTTGCATAGGTCTGATTCTGAGGGTGTTACACTGGTGCTGATGCTGGAGAGAATTCTGACTGGATGTTGGAAGATCTGCATCTTTATCTCCCAATGAAGCTCATCTCAAGGTTGGCATGGCAAGAACTTTCTTTAACATCCCAGATGTTCATGCTGCAAAGCAGGCTTTCTCACAACAACAGTTAGATTTATGGGAAAGCTACTTTGCTCCTCACCTACACAAGACTTCACCATTAAAGGGCTCCCTTAAGTGTGAAATTCCTGTAAGTTGGTTTAATTTCATTAGCCTCATGCTTGCTACACCTGAAAAGTTCAATTGGGCCTGAAATTTCCTTATTTCCCCTCTCTAGGAAATTATAAAAGAGCCTATTTCTAAGGAGAATACCATCTCTTTCATCATCCCTAATGAAAGCTTTTCTCAGATGGCTCCTTCTTTCCTGGGCATTGATTCCAAGAAGTCTGCTGGTACTCCTTCTACACCCTCCAAGAAAAGGAAGGGCAAGGAACCTCTGGTTGAAACTGAGGTGAGAAGGAGTCCTAGAATTGTGGAATTTAATGGGGGTTTCAGAAGTCATATTAATTGCACAATTTCAGACTGTCTTACTTGTAATGCTGCTCCTCCATGCTTAAATCCTAAGGTGGTTAAAAACCTTGCTTCTTCTTTCTGCAAGGTCAAAGAAGGAGAACTGGACAAAAGGCTGCTCAAGAAAGGAAGAGCCACTGAGATTGCCATCAAGGCTCCTGCCAAGGGCACCAATAAAGGAAATGGCACCTCAAGTTTAAGTCTGGGAGGCAAGAAGAAGCCTGGGGCTGCTGGTACCTGTGGACGGCAAGCCAAGAAGAAGTCCCCTAAATAAGTGTCCAATGTGTCACAAAACCTCTTTTGTTGGAACCTTGTTGGTTCCTTATATTGGGCCATGTAATAAAATTTCCTTGCCTAGTTTGCTGTAAGTTGTGACTTGTGTTGTGGACCTTGTCTGTGTGATTGAATTATGGAATGTCATTTGCTTATGTGTTCCTGGTCATTCTTGCTGGGTGGTTGCATTGGTTGTACCACCCCAAACTCACTCCTACACTATGATTTTTTATGGATAACAAAAGAAAATGGAAGATCTTGAATTGGAATATTAGGGGCATAAACTCTGATAAAAATGGGTAGCTCTTAGAAATAAGATTGATGAGTCTAAATGTGACATTATTTTTCTTCAGGAAACCAAAAGGGAGGAGTTTGAAATTACTTACCTCAGAAAATTTTGTCCTTCAAAATTTGACAAATTTGAATTTCTGCCTTCCATTGGGGATTTTGGAGGCCTGATTATCATTTGGAATAGTTCACTCTTCTCTGGACAACTATCTTTTCAAAATGAGTTTTCCATTTCCATTACCCTGACATCTCTTATTTCAAAGGGAGTCTAGATTCTTACCAATGTTTATGGTCCCTGTCTGCTTGAGAAAAAAGCAGATTTTTTGGAATGGTTTACCAATATTGATATGACTGATGATATGGATTGGCTTATTGTGGGGGATTTTAACCTCAAAATAAAGCCCTCAGGTAGAAATAAGCAGGGGGGATGTTAATGGCATGCTTCTCTTTAATGAGGCCATCTACAATTTGGGGCTCATTGAGTTACCCCTTAAAGGAAGGAAATTTACCTGGAGCAACATGCAAAAGGATCCTCTTCTGGAGAGATTAGATTGGTTTTTTACTTCTGCCTCCTGGACTTAGAATTATCCTTCATATTTTTTCCCTCTCTCCAAGCCCACATCTGATAATTTTCCTCGTGTCATCTCTATTGGCACAAAGATCCCAAAAGCTTAGGTCTTCAGATTTGAAAACTACTGGATAAAACATAGTGATTTTAAAGGAATTGTTCAAAATGCTTGGAACATTCCAGTTGGATTCCTTGACCCTGCTAAGATAATTAATGCTAAACTAAAAAATTTCAGAAGAGGGTTGAAGCTTTGGGCAAAAAATTTGCCCTGTTTGAAATCTCAAATTAGTAATGTTAATGCAACTATTGAACTTTTGGATGTCTTGGAAGAAATGAGAACTCTTACTATTCTAGAGTGGAACCTCAGAGACTTGTTGAAAACTCATGTAATTTCACTACTCCAATATCAGAATGCTTATTGGAAGCAAAGAGGAAAAGTTAAGTGGGTCAAACTTGGTGATGAAAATACCAAATTCTTTCACTCAAAAGACACCATCAAATTTAGGCATAATTATATCTCCATGCTTAAAAATGGAAACAGTGAGGAGATTCAAGAGCACTCTGACAAAGCTGAGCTTCTTTGGCATGTCTTTAAAGATAGAATGGGCACTTCTGATAAACATGAAATGCATTTTAGTCTCAATGAGCTTTTTGGTGAAAGTTTGACCTTTGAAGATAGAGATGTTCTGGAACAACCTTTCACTGATGAGGAGATTGAAGATGTGATCAAGGATCTACCAAATGACAAATCTCCTGGTCCCGATGGTTTTAATAATGAATTCATTAAACTCTATTGTCCTATTATTAAGGAGGATGTTAAGCAGCTTATGGTGGAATTCTATGAAGGCATGATTTCTTTGGAAAGAATTAATGCTTCTTTCATCACTCTTATTCCAAAAAAATGAGAATCCTCTGAGACCTGCAGACTTCAGGCCTATTTCTCTGCTTAACAGTGTTTTCAAGATTATCACCAAAATTCTGGCCAATAGACTCCAGAAAATTATCCTTAAGCTTGTCCACAAGAATTAATATGGCTTCCTAAAGAACAGATCTATTCAGGATAGTTTAGTATGGGCCTTTGAGTTTCTCTACCAGTGTCATAAGTCCAAGGAAGAAATTATAATCCTAAAACTAGACTTTGAAAAGGCTTTTGACAAGATTGAGCATTACACTATCATCAATATTCTCAGAGCCAAAGGTTTTGGTGAGAAATGGATTAATTGGATTCATCTGATCTTTGAATCTGCATCCTCTGTTGTCCTGCTAAATGGAGTGCCTGTGAAAAATTCTACTGTAGAAGGGGGGGGAGTAAGACAAGGGGATCCCTTATCCCTCCTTCTCTTTGTTCTTGCTGCTGATCTTCTTCAGTCCATTCTCAACAAAGCAATGTACCAAGGGCTATTGTCTCCACCTTTGGAAGGTGCTTTCTGTCTTGACTTCCCTGTCATCCAATATGCTGATGACACTTTGTTGGTTCTCAAAGCTGATTCAATACAACTGGTCTGCCTTAAAGCCCTGCTTCATATGTTTGCTCTATCCACTGGTCTCAAAGTAAACTACTCCAAATCTAGCATGATGCCAATCAATTTGGATTTTGACAGGCTTAGCCATTTTGCCAATACAGTGTCCTGTCTGACTGGATCACTGCCCTTCACTTATCTTGGCTTGACTCTAAGCATTAACAAGCCTACGGTGGAGCATTTTTTGCCTATTGTGCAGCGAGTTCAAAGAAGACTCTATGGTATTGCTGATTTCCAAAATTATGGAGGGAAATTGCAACTGGTCAAATCTGTCTTATCCCCCTCCCCATTTATTATATGAGCTGTTTTGAGCTTCGTGTTACTATTAAGGATCAGTTGATCAAATACATGAGGAACTATCTGTGGAGGAAAAAAGAATACTAATGTCCAAGCTAGAGGACAAGCTTTAGTGGAACAAAGTTTGCAGACCAAAGACTCAAGGCGATTTGGGCGTCCTTGATCTCAGTGTTCAAAATTCTACTCTTCTTTTGAAAAATCTGGATAAATTCTACAATCTTAATGATATCCCTTGGGTGCACCTTGTCTTGAACACCTATTATAACAATGGAAAGATACCAGGAAGATGTTTGGAGGGGTATTTTTGGTGGAAAGCACACCTGAAGTTAATTGACATTTTTAAAGGAATTGCAAAATGCTCGGTGGGGGATGGCAGAACCACTCTTTTTTGGTCTGATATGTGGAGAGAAGAATGTCTGCAGCATAAGTTTCCTCACCTGTTATCCTTAGCAAAAAACTCAAATATTTCTATCAAAGAGTTCATCCAGATGCCCAACATGCAAGAGCATTTCTTTCTACCCCTGCCTCAGCAAGCATACTCTGATTATCTTGGCCTTGAGGAGATTTGTCAAGACATTAGCAGTCCTGGGCCGCAGAGAGAACCAGATAAATGGAGTTACATTTGGGGAAGTGACTCCTTCTCAGTCAAAAAGGCCTATTCTATCCTCTCTAGGCATATTGCAGTCCCACCTCATTTCTCTTGGTTATGGAAGTCTTCTTGTCAGCAAAAACACAAGTTCTTCTTCTGGCTGCTTCTCGTTGATAGACTGAATACTAGGAACTTGTTGAAAAGAAAAAAGTTTTCACTTCCCTCCTATAATTGTGTGACTTCTGGTTGCCCTGCTAAGGAAACTTTGATTCATTTATTCTGGGATTGTCCTTTTGCAAAAGCATGCTGGGATGAAATCTGCCCTTCCAGAAATATTAACTTAACTCTAAATGAGGCCTTGGAAGACATAAAGTTTAGGTTGAATGTTCCCTTTGCAATGGAAATAATTATCTTGGGAGCCAGGGGCATCTGGATTTGCAGAAATAATGAAATCTTCAATAACAGGCATGCTTCTCTTGGAGAATGGAAGGCTATAGTATCCAAAGAATTAAGATGGGTTCTCTTTAGAATTAAGAAAAAATATTACCAGGACTTGAAATCCTGGATCAACACTCATTTGGATAGGATATAGCTCGCCTTGTAATGTTATCCCTCTCTGAGGTGGTCTTGGACTTGTAAATATGTACATATGTGTGTCCTTATGATTATATAAAAATTGCAATGGGGGCTTTCCCTACTGTTTCACCCTCAGAAAGGTTCTATACTTCAAAATTACAAATTTATTGGACTTGAATATAATCTTGTAGCCGTCTCGACAGAGAAGAGATCCACTAAAAAGATTATTTATTTATTAAGAGAACATGATGCATGTTCTTCAGGCACACGGTATTTCCCGAAGTGAACTTCAGATCAACCGTACCAACACCATGAACAGAAGCATGCAAGCCGTTTCCCATCAGCACAGTTTGAGTCCTCTGACTTGATATGAAAACACATGGAAATATCAGAACATACATTTACATTAGCGCTCATGTCAATCCACCAATCAGGAGAATGACATAATGAAAGAACAGTATGTAATATACCATACCCAACATATTTCATCTCAATGTCGCTCATGACAACATTTGCAGTCTTGCTATCCTTCCCATGTTGGCGCTTGTCAAAGCGGTTGGGACAAGCAGGAGCCTAATGATCAGGATCGACGTACACATGACAAGCACCTTTCTTCTTATCAACCTTCTTATTGAAACTGGTAGACTATGAGGCCTTGTTCTTTCCATCGAACTTTCCTTTTCCATCAAACTTTCCCTTGTTCTTGAACTTGTGAGGCTGGAAGTTATTTTTATGTACCAGATTGGCATTTGATCCTCCCTCAGTACCTCAACCACGTGTGTCTTTTTCTCTCGCCATCTCTTCCACATCAAGAGTCCCAATGAGATCCGTCACGGAAAACTCCTGTCTAGTGTGCTTCTGAAATGGATTGCATGGGAACCTGTAGGGGGGTGAATAGGTGCTACTCCAAATTTTAATTATTTTTCAGATTTTAGGCTTGGCACAAAGGTAAATTCTCTAGATATGCAACTATGGAGAATTTCCCTATATGCAAACCTATCTACTAAGCGAGTAGAGGAGAGGAAGGAGATAACTGTAATGGAGCATGCTGAGACACATGATTTGTTTGACCGTAGTTCCTTCCTTTTTAAGGGAAGTACGTCTGCGTTGGAGGGGTGGGAGGTACTAAGACCACCACGCCACAATAGGCCTCATCCTATTCTCTGATGGATCTTGACACCAAAGTCCTGATCTACCTTTCCACTATTTGGTACCCTTCAAGGAAGGAACTGGTGCCTTTATAACACTAGTGGGGCACACATCCACAACTAAATTGGAGGCTCCTGTGATGACAACAAGCTACCACAAGAACAAGTTAATCAATAAACAAAATGGAGATCTAGATATTTGCTAGAAATAGTAGATCAAGAATCCTCCAAGTGAATGGAGGTGAATTGAAGAGCTTGATTGGTGTTGTCGGAGATTTGTCCCGCGAAGAAACTAGGGTCCAATGATCCCTTGGTTCGAGAGGGGGATAAACATGTAGTTCCAAGGAGCCTCGGCGATAGTGGCAACAATAGAGTAAGCACACGATAGAGAGATGACACAGGGTTTTTTACCCAAGTTCGGGACCCTCGTGAGGTGGTAAAGCCCCTACTCTTACTTTGTTGTATTGCTTGCTTGCTTCGCAAGGGTACAATGGAGGATGTATGTCTAGGGTTTAGATCACAGGGGATCGACCTGTTATAAGGTAGGATAAGGGGGCCCTTATATAGGGTGGCATCGGGCCTCTTCCCCCAGCCTTTGGGTGGGAAAGGCGTCCACAGTGCCACTCCTCGCGGTCCCGGTCCCCTTCATCGCGCCCCTCACGAGGGCTCTTTCGTTCTAGATCCGCGGCCAGGACAACGACGGTCTTGTGCTACGGGTCCTTAACCTTGCTCTTAGACGAGATCGAGGACTTGGGGGTGGTATCCACCTCGACAAGGCCGAACATCCGCCCTGCCTCTGCCCTGGTGCACGTTTCATCCATGATGAAGAGCTCGACAGTCGTGGTGAGGTTCTCACCCCGGTTGACGATCTTCTCGCTCATCTTGACGCCTTGACGCCCTCGAATAAGGCAGTGATGATGTTGGAGTCCGAGATCTTGGGGATATTTTTACGGACTAGGCTAAACCTTTGTAGGAACTTGAAGAGGGTGTTTCCAGGTTGCTGGTGCACCTGGTGGAGGTCGTAGTAGGTGAGTTGAAGCTCATAGGACCCCTTTAAATTCGCGATGAAGAGGGAGCTAAGGTCAGCCCACGAGTCGATGGATTCCTCAGGAAGGTTCATCAGCCACGTGCTGGCTATGTCCTTCAAGCATAGGGGAAGCCAGTTCGCCATGATGCGGTCGTTGCCTCCCGCGACCTCGATGCCCGTGGTGTAGAGCTGCAAGAACTCACATGGGTTGGTCACTCCATCATAGAACACAGGCGTATCCGGGAGAAACTTGTGCGTCCATACCCCACGGCGGAGCCCCTTGGTGAGGGCGATACAGCCGTTGGCATGCACCGCCTTGCCGTTGGCGATGGCCGCACGGTTCTGCTGACCCGCAGCGGCGATTTCTTCGGCGAGACGGTCTTCGCACACGTGCGGCAGCACCACGTCCGCGTGGGGCGAGTCAATCTGGCAGCTATTGGCGGCCAGCGGGGTCACCTGGTCGGGCTTGGGGACCCCATCACAGTGCTGGGCCGGGAGCGAACCCCCATCCCCGGCGCATGGTACTTCTCCTGATCCCTTAGTCCTTCTAGAGAGAGGGGTGTGACGTCGAGGAGCTCGGTGATCTAGTCGCACCACCTTCCCTTTCCTGGGTCAGCTGGCGGGTGATCTAGGAGCTCCTGAACCATGCGCTTGGCAGCTTCTGGTGTGAGGCTCTTTGTGTGGTTGCACGAAGACGCGGTGCAGGAGAGCGAGGAGGCGCCGTGCGAGGATGACCGGCGTTACCATGACGGTCAGTAGGTAGAGCCTCCTTGATCCTCCGTCCATGGGTCCTGCTCGGAGGGGGAGATGACTGCAAGTGCACAGATCGGTTGTAGCTAGTTTCAAAATAAAGATATCGATGCCACAGGGAGCAGCAGTCTGAAGTCTAAGAATTCTTGAAATAAATACTAAAAATAGAAATGCTAAACAAAGTTCTAAGTGACAAGATTGCATAAAAAGGTGTTTTGGGGGTTTTGGTATAAGAGAACAATGAGTAAAGTAAATAAAACTGAATACAGAAAATAAGTATCGCGTATGTAAAAGAGATTTGAAACTTCAGTGGGAAAAAGCACTCTTAGGGATGAGCCGATACACCACTAGTATTATAAAGGGATAAGGTAAAGATTATCATCATGAACATTATCAACTATGTATGTGTGGGAGGAACTCCGTATTTGGACAAAGAGGCATCAACCACTACTCAAATCATCCTCATAACCATAGCAGACAGCAATAAACATCAATTAAATTACAGTGTTATTAAGGGACGTAATCCTGCAGGACGTATCCAATGGCATGGATAGTGTTTTGTGAGTTTCCTCGATTCCCAAGTTGATATGTAAGGGGTCCCAACAGCTTTATAGTCACTGTAAGTGCTAACATCCCTCCATCTACCAACAAGTAGTTCCCTACATCAAGTCCCCACAAGAGGCAAATATTGAGAGGTCGACTTCTGCCAACATGAAGATGTAGACAATCTAACACATGGTCACAACGATGAATATCATAATAAACTTTATCGTATTTCAATCTCATGTTAGGGTTTATCCATCTCCCCAAGAACTAATGATCTAATGGAAACGATCATTGATGAATAGTACTTGTATAAATCCACAACTAGTGCAAGAATTACAACAATATCTAGATGGGATGGATGGAGATGATGATGGTGATGAAGATGCACCGGTTGATGAAGATGGAAATCGATGCCTTGGCCTCCCAGATCTGTTTAGCGCGAAGATGGATTCCCAGGGCAAGTTTCCCCTCCCGATGCCTTCCGAAGGTGAGGTTTCGGCGATTTCTGGGTGTTCTGTATGTCGTCTCTCTAATCCAGTTGCACGGGGTGAAACTATTTGAGGAGGCGGAGGCGGCGCCAACTATATGGTGGCAACTATACGACGGCGTCCGTATAGTTGGTCGTTAAACCTTCTGTCTCCGCTCGCTTCGGGTTTTCTTATGGCATTATTAATATTTCCCAAATAAGCAATTTACGTAGTTTTTGGATCCTTTTCACTCCAATATAACTGGTCCAAGAATTTTGTCCATCGGATCCATCATCTGTCCTGATCTTGGTGAAAATAAACATAAAAAGTGTGTGCGAACGCCGTAAAATACCAAGATCCTACATCTACAATGCAAAATAATAATCTAAAACATGATGCAAATATGCACTCATTAACTTCCCCAAGCTTATATGCTCGTCCCGAGCAAGTTTAGCTTAATGGATGTGATCCTCATATTCATAAAGCTGAGTCGATAAAATAAATGAGGCAGTTGCAGCATGTGTTTATCATAAAGAATACATATAAATAAGTTCATGAATAGTACCTTAATCGAACCATCCGAATAATATTAGCAGGCTTCCACACCTTAGCAATTAATAGTTCACAAAAGTTTATTCTCAACAAGATGTAAAAGTATTCGGTTCAACCGAATGAGTTAGTGAGGTGGTCCCAAGTGTTTTTAGGATTAACATATTCACTTGGGATTGAAAATCGCAAACGTCTCTTTGTCTTACTACAATATAGTGGTATAGCCTATTTTTTCTTTGCACATTCGCTCTTTTTCTTCATCTTTCTTTTTCTTCTTTTATATATATATTTGTGCTCACACATTTGTTTAAGTGATGTGCAAAGGATCTAGCCATATATTCACTTCATGTAGCAATTCCAAAGTTTAACGATCTCAATTATCAAATTCCAAATATATATGAAGCATCTTTATAACTTGAATATTCTACCGCAAACTTGTTCTCACTCTATTTGATAGCACTTATAATTTCTCCTTTGTTCAAGGTTTTTATTTTTCATCTTAATTAATTAGATAATTTCTCCATTTTTTAAATCAAACCATTGACCTACAACATATTGATCAAATTATGTTTATATGTTCCATTAATACCAATGGTGTGGAAGAATCCTATTTCTATCATCAAGTGCAAGTAAAATCATACTCAATTCATTCATATATCCAATAAGACAAATTCAAACTCAATAATTCTCCATATATTATAATAAACTTAGAATTTCATAAGAGGGATCAACTATTCCTGAAGGGAATTCTAATGATGCAAACTTTATTTATGAGCTCGAACTAATGCAAAACTAGAATAGAAATAAAAACTTATAAGATAGATTACAAGGTCTTAAAGATCTCCCCAAGCTTGGAATCAAGCCTGGCGCGATCAAATAATACCTCGCGATTATTTGATACCGTGTTTTATTGAAGGTCACTGTGGCGCCATGGCACATGGTATCTCCTCCTCATGGGCCAGCCTGAGACAGAGGGATTGATTGATGGCCTCCAGTTCTTTAATGCATAGCTTGTAGAGGAGGTTATTCTTCTCCATCACTTTTACTTGCTCTTTATGTTGGATATATGCCCTAGAGGCAATAATAAATGTAGTTATTATTATATCTTTGTGTTTATGATAAATGTTTACATTCATGCTGTAATACTATTAACAAGGAAACATTAATACTTGTGTGATTTGTAAACTTAAATTAGAGTCCCTAGTAAAGCCTCTTTATAATACTGGCTTGTTGGTTAATAAATGATTGTGGTTTCCCTATCATGAACATTGAGATGTTATTAACAACAATATCATATCGTTAGGAGAATGATATGATGGACATACTCCTATAGATAAGCGTAGCATAAAGATCAACTCATTTTTAATAGTTTAATTGCTATACGCTTTCTGATACATAGTAACCTAATTCCTTCAACCATGAGATCATGCATATCACCTTCACCGGAAGGATGCTTTAATGACATCAAACACCACACCGTAACTGGGTGGCTATAAAGGTGGTATTGATTGTTCGGGAAGTATTGGTTGAGACACATGGATCAAGAGTGGGATTTTTCCATCCATATGACGGATAGATATACTCTGGGCCCTCTCGGTGGAATGTCATCCAATTAGCTTGCAAGCATGTGACTGGCTCACAAGGGATCACATATCACGGGAACGGGAAAAGAGTACTTATCAGTCACGAGGTTGAACTAGGTATGCAGAGATACCGACGATCAAAACCTCGAATAAGTAAACTATCGTGAGACAAAGGGAAATTGGTATCGTATGTAAGTGGTTCATTCGATCACAAAGTAATCGTAGAAATATGTGGGAGCCATATGAATTTCCAGATTCCTCTATTGGTTATTGTTCGGAGAAGTGTCTCGATCATGTCCGCATAATTCACGAACCGTAGGGGGACACACTTAAGGATTCGACGTTGTTGGGTAGTTATGGAATGATGAGTAAGAGACCGAATGTTGTTCGGAGTCTCGGATGGGATCCGGGATATCACGAGGAGATCCGGAATGGTCCGGAGAATAAGACTCATATAAGTAAAGTCCTACTTCGGGGTTGGAGAATGGTTCCGATGTTTTCATCGAGAATGTTCTAGAAGGTTCCGAAAGGTCCGGCACGCCGGAGGGGAAGGGTACATGAATGTTTCATAACAAGTTGGAATGGTTGCATCATGTACTAGGTGTCGTCGCTGAGCGAAATAAAGGGATAAATAAAATCCTAGTTTGAAAAGTCAAACGCCAATTTGAAAAGTCAAACGGCTATTTTGCTTGGTGGAGGGAGAGTAGGAAACCTACTTTGGGAGGAGTTCCTCTCCCTCCACCCGCCGGCCTTGGAAGCCGAGTTCGGGAGGGACTCCCCTCCCCTTGGCCGATGCCTCCCACCTATATAAGGAGGGGCAGGGCTGCCCCTCCAAACACACAAGCTGCCCCCCGCAAACCCTAGCTCCAAGCCGTCGGCGCCGCCACCTCCTGCTGCCGCCGCCTAGGGCAAACCCTAGCCGCCGACTTGGGCTTCCCCAAGACCTAGTTTTTGGCCTAGCCCTCTCTCCTTGGTGTGTCTAAACCCTAGATCACCGAGGCTCTCTCATAGTCCACCATACTCGCTCTGGCTTAAGGCGAAGCCCTGCGAGATCTCCCCTCTACTTCCGGTACCACGCCGTCGTGCTGCCGGAATCACGAGAGAGTGCTACAACCTCCGCTGCCTGCTGGAACAAGGGAGAGGAAGGTCTTCGTCGAGTACCGAACGTGTGACCGACTGCGGAAGCGCTGCCGGAACGCAGCGCCGGAAGGATCGTCTATACGATCTTGAGATCGGGAAGAGTACGACTACATCATCCACGAGAATCCGCTCTCGTTAAACACTTTGGAATCTTCGAGGGTGAGTTATTCTATCGTCTCGTTGCTACAATCTAGTAGATAGATCTTGGCTTGTTTGTTTGTATGCGGTAGAATTTTTTTGTTTTCCATGCTACGAACCCCTACAGTGGTATCAGAGCCGTGTCTATATGTAGATCTGTTGCACGAGTAGAACACAATGGTCATTGTGGGCGGTGGTGCTTTTATTATCAATTGCTTTTTGTGTACTTTGCATCTTGCAGTATGATGGTATGAAACGGCCCGGGCTAACCTTACATGACATCGTTCATGAGACTTGCTCCACGCTCAACATGCAACTTGTATTGCATAAGTGGCTTTGCGGGTGTCTGTCTCTCCCATTATAGTATAGATCCAATTTACAATGGGCACTTGATAGTTCAAACATCAATGTTGTGGTTCTTGTTCGTAAGTTAGATCGACACTTATTGAAAGACCCAAACCACGTAAAACATGCAAAGAATTTAGAGGCGTCTAACTTTGTTTTGCAGGGGTGTGCTGTGATGTGATATGGCCATGATTGTGATTATACTTGATGTATGCAATGTTCCTTATTGTATGTCGGCAACCGGCAGGAGCCATATGGTTGTCTTTAATTTCTGTTAAGACCCGCGTCTCTATTCAAAGTAGTTGTAATAGTTGAAGCTGGTGGACGGCAACCATGGAGCAGCGTCATTGACCTTGATGCAATGCCGGTGATGATGGAGATCATGTTCGTGCTTGAAGATGGAGATCGGAAGCCCAAATAAGAAAGGCCATATCATATCACATATTATGAATTGCATGTGATGTTAATCCTTTATGCATCATGTATTGCTTAGTTAACAACGATAGCATTATAAGATGATCCCTCATGCACATAAATTTCAAGTCTAAAGTGTTCATCCTTAGTAAGCACCGTTGCTAAAGCTTGTTGTTTCGAAGCACCACGTGATGATCGGGTGTGTTAGATTCTGCAAGTGTATACAACGTGAGCAAGCCAGATTTGCTCATGAGGAAGCTAAGGTTTGATCTTGACGAGCCTAGCATGTACAGACATGGTCTCGGAACACGGATCACCGAAAGGTAAAGCATGAATCATATAGTAGATATGATGAACATGAAGATTGTTCGCCATTGAAGCAACATCAACTCTCGTGATGATCGGTTTTGATGTGGTGGATTTGGTTCGTGTGATCACTAAAACAATGTGAGGGATATTGTTTTGAGTGGGAGTTCACCTAGATTAATTTAACTATTAATTAGAACTCAATTTGTCATAAACTTAGTCTAAACTATTACAAATATGTTGTAGATCAATGGCGGCCCCTACCATCAATTTTAATGCGTTCCTAGAGAAAGAAAAGTTGAAAAACAATGGAAGCAACTTCACGGATTGGTTCCGCAATTTGAGGATTGTCCTCAATGCTGGTAATTTGACCTATGTGCTGGATGCACCGCTGGGTGACCCTCCTGCAGCTGATGCTACCGATGAAGTACAGAATGTTTACCTCGCTCGGAAGACTTAGTACTCCACAGTTCAGTGTGCTATCTTGTATGGTTTAGAATCGGAGCTTCAGAAAAGGTTTGAGAATTCAGACCCACATGATATTGTCCGTGAACTCAAATTGATCTTTAAGACTCACGCGGCAGTTGAAAGCTATGAGGCTTCTAAAAAGTTCTTTAACTGCAAGATGGAAGAGGGCAGCTCCGTCAGTGAGCATGTGCTTAATATGTCTGGGCACGCAAACAAACTTCAAAGCTTGGGTATAGTGATTCCTAATGCTTTGGGGATTTACCGTGTCCTCCAATCACTGCCACCAAGTTACAAGAACTTTGTGATGAACTACAATATGTAAAGCATGAACAAGCAGTTGCCAGAACTCTTCTCCATGTTAAAATCTGCAGAAGTGGAGATCAAGAAAGAGCACCAAGTGTTGATGGTCAATAAGACCACCAAATTCAAGAAAGGAAGTCTAAGCAAAAGGGACACTTCAAGAAGGGTGGTAAGAAAGTTACCGCACCGACGAAGAAGACCAAGGCTGGACCTAAGCCTGATACTGAGTGCTTTTACTGCAAGGGAGAAGGTCACTGGAAGCGGAATTGCCCAAAGTACTTGGCGGATTTGAAGAACGGCAACATCAAGAAGAAAGGTATATCCGATATACATGTTATTGATGTGTATCTCACTAGTACTCGTAGTAGTGCCTGGGTATTTGATACTGGTTCGGTTGCTCATATTTGTAACTCAAAACAGGTGCTGCAGAATAAACGGAAGCTAGCGAAGAACTAGGTGACGATGCGCGTGGGAAATGGATCAAAGGTTGATGTGATCGCGGTCGGCACGCTACCTCTTCATCTACCATCGGGATTAGTTTTATACTTAAATAATTGTTATTTGGTGCCTGCGTTAAGCATGAGCATTATATCGGGATCTTGTTTATTGTGAGACGGTTACTTGTTTAAGTCCGAGAATAATGGTTGTTAAATTTATATGAGTAATATGTTTTATGCACATGCACCTTTGATAGATGGTCTATTCTTATTGAACTCGATAGTGGAAATACACATATTAATAACATTGAAGCTAAACGTTTGAAATCGAGCGATAACTCGACCTATATGTGGCACTGTCGTCTTGGTCACATTGGAGTGAAGCGTATGAAGAAACTCCATTCCTATGGACTTCTTGAATCACTTGAAAGATGCGAAGCATGTCTGATGGGTAAAATGACTAAGACTCCATTTCTGGTATGATGGAGCGAGCTACGGACTTATTGGAAATCATACATACCGATGTGTGTGGTCCAATGAGTGTAGCATCGCGCGGTGGTTATCGTTATGTTCTTACCTTAACGGATGACTTGAGTAGATATTGGTATATCTATTTCATGAAACATAAGTCCGAAACTTTCGAGAAGTTTAAGGAATTTCAAAGTGAGGTTGAGAATCAACGTAACAAGAAGATTAAATTTCTATGTTCTGATCGTGGAGGTGAATATATAAGTTACGAGTTTGGCGAGCATTTGAAGAAATGCGGAATACTTTCACAATTGACACCTCCAGGAACACCACAGCGTAATGGTGTGTCCGAACGTCGTAATCGAACTCTCTTAGATATGGTTCGTTCTATGATGTCACTTACAGATTTACCGCTATCATTTTGGGGTTATGCATTAGAAACAGCCGCATTCACTTTAAATAGGGCACCATCTAAATCCGTTGAAACGACACCATATGAATTATGGTTTGGGAATAAACCTAAATTGTCGTTCCTTAAAGTTTGGGGTTGCGAAGCCTATGTCAAGAAGTTACAGCCGGACAAGCTGGAACTCAAAGTGGAAAAATGCGTCTTCATAGGATACCCAAAGGAAACTATGGGTATACCTTCTATCATAGATCCGAAGGCAAAATCTTCGTTGCCAAGAATGGATCCTTTCTAGAGAAGGAATTTCTCTCGAAAGAAGTGACTGGAAGGAAAGTAGAACTCGACGAGGTTGTCGAACCTTCTCTCGAACTTGCGAGTAGCGCAGCACCGGAAGAAGTTCATGTGGTGCCTGCACCAATAAGGGAGGAATCTAATGATGATGATCATGAAACTTCGGTTGTAGTTGCTACAGAGCCTCGCAGGTCAACGAGAACTCGTACCACTCTTGATTGGTATGATCCCGTTATGAGTGTCATGTTGGTGGATAACACCGATGACCCTGCGACATATGAGGAAGCGATGATGAGCCCAAATTCCAATAAATGGCAAGAAGCCATGAAATCTGAGATTGGATCCATGTACGAAAACCAAGTATGGACTTTGGTGGACTTACCGGATGGCCGGAAGGCTGTCGAGAACAAATGGATTTTCAAGAAGAACACAGATGCTGATGGTAATGTTACTGTCTATAAAGCTCGACTTGTCGCAAAAGGATTTCGACAAATTCAAGGAGTTGACTACGATGAGACTTTCTCACCAGTAGCGAAGCTAAAGTCTGTGAGGATTATGTTAGCAATCGCTGCATATTATGATTATGAGATATGGCAGATGGATGTCAAAACATCGTTCCTCAATGGAGACATTGATGAAGAGTTGTATATGATACAACCCAAAGGTTTTGTCGATCCTAAAGATGCGAAGAAGGTATGCAAACTTCAACGGTCCATTTATGGATTGAAGCAAGCATCCCGAAGTTGGAATCAACGTTTTGATAAGGTAATCAAAAGTTTTGGTTTTATACAAACTTATGGAGAAGCTTCTATTTACAAGAAAGTGAGTGAGAGCTCTGTAGCATTCTTAATACTATATGTTGATGACATATTGTTGATTGGGAATGATGTAGACCTTCTTAATAGTGTCAAGGAATATTTGAATAATAGTTTTTCAATGAAAGATCTTGGCGAAGCAGCTTACATATTAGGCATAAATATTTATAGATATAGATCGAGACGCCTAATATCATTGTCACAAAGTACATATTTAGACAAAGTTCTAAAGAGGTTTGGAATGGAAGATAGCAAGAAAGGGTTCTTGCCCATGTGGCCCAATACGACCTTGAGTAAAACTCAAAGTCCAACAACGGCAGAAGATAGAGAAAGGATGAGTAAGACTCCCTATGCCTCAGCCATAGGATCTCTAATGTATGCCATGCTATGTACTAGACCCGACATTGCATATGCTGTTAGTTTAACTAGCAGATATCAAAGTGATCCAGGAGTGGATCATTGGACAGCGGTCAAAAACATCCTTAAGTACTTGAGAAGAACTAAGGATATGGTTCTTTCTTATGGAGGTGATGAACAACTCGTTGTTAATGGTTACACCGATGCTAGTTGGAACACCGATCCGGATGATTCTAAATCTCAATCTGGATATGTATTTACTTTGAATGCTGCAGCAGTTAGCTGGAGGAGTGCAAAGCAAAGCATTGTGGCGAGATCTTCAACTGAATCGGAATACATGGCTGCTTCGGAGGCTTCACAAGAAGAGATATGGATGAAAGAGTTCATTACAGAGCTTGGTGTGGTTCCAAGTGCGCTGGACCCAATGTCTATCTACTGTGATAACATGGGAGCCATAGCCAATGCGCAAGAACTAAGGTCACACAAGAAGCTGAAGCATATCAAGCTACGTTTTCACGCTATTCGAGAACATGTCCAAGATGGTGACATAAAGATTTTCAAAGTACACATAGATCTAAATGTGGCGGATCCGTTGACTAAACCTCTCCCAAGGGCAAAACATGACCAACACCAAACTGCCATGGGTGTTCGGTATATTACCATGTAATCTAGATTAGTTGACTCTAGTGCAAGTGGGAGACTGTTGGAGATATGCCCTAGAGGCAATAATAAATGTAGTTATTATTATATCTTTGTGTTTGTGATAAATGTTTACATTCATGCTATAATAGTATTAACAAGGAAACATTAATACTTGTGTGATTTGTAAACTTAAATTAGAGTCCCTAGTAAAGCCTCTTTATAATACTGGCTTGTTGGTTAATAAATGATTGTGGTTTCCCTATCATGAACATTGAGATGTTATTAACAACAAAATCATATCGTTAGGAGAATGATGATGGACATACTCCTATAGATAAGCGTAGCATAAAGATCAAGTCATTTTTAATAGTTCAATTGCTATATGCTTTCTGATACATAGTAACCTAATTCCTTCGACCATGAGATCATGCATATCACCTTCACCGGAAGGATGCTTTAATGACATCAAACACCACACCGTAACTGGGTGGCTATAAAGGTGTCATTGAGTGTTCGGAAAGTATTGGTTGAGACACATGGATCAAGAGTGGGATTTGTCCATCCATATGACAGATAGATATACTCTGGGCCCTCTCGGTGGAATGTCATCCAATTAGCTTGCAAGCATGTGACTGGCTCACAAGGGATCACATATCACGAGAACGAGAAAAGAGTACTTATCAGTAACGAGGTTGAACTAGGTATGCAGAGATACCGACGATCAAAACCTCGGATAAGTAAACTATCGTGAGACAAAGGGAAATTGGTATCGTATGTAAATGGTTCATTCGATCGCAAAGTAATCGAAGAAATATGTGGGATCCATATGAATTTCCAGATTCCTCTATTGGTTATTGTTCGTAGAAGTGTCTCGATCATGTCCGCATAATTCACGAACCGTAGGGAGACACACTTAAGGATTCGACGTTGTTGGGTAGTTATGGAATGATGAGTAAGATACCGAATGTTGTTCAGAGTCTCGGATGGGATCCGGGATATCACGAGGAGATCCGGAATGGTCCGGAGAATAAGATTCATATAAGGAAAGTCCTACTTCGGGGTTGGAGAATGGTTCCGGTGTTTTCATCGGGAATGTTCTAGAAGGTTCCGAAAGGTCCGGCACTCCGGAGGGGAAGGGTACATGAATGTTTCATAACAAGTTGGAATGTTTGCATCATGTACTAGGTGTCGTCGCTGAGCGAAATAAAGGGATAAATAAAATCCTAGTTTGAAAAGTCAAACGCCAATTTGAAAAGTCAAACGGCTATTTTGCTTGGTGGAGGGAGGGTAGGAAACCTACTTGGGGAGGAGTTCCTCTCCCTCCACCCGCCGGCCTTGGAAGCAGAGTTGGGGAGGGACTCCCCTCCCCTTGGCCGGCGCCTCCCACCTATATAAGGAGGGGCAGGGCTGCCCCTCCAACACACAAGTTGCCCCCCGCAAACCCTAGCTCCAAGCCGCCGGCGCCGCCACCTCCTACTGCCGCCGCTGCCTAGGGAAAACCCTAGCCGCCGACTTGGGCTTCCCCAAGCCCTAGTTGTTGGCCTAGCCCTCTCTCCTTGGTGTGTCTAAACCCTAGATCACCGAGGCTGTCTCATAGTCCACCATACTCGCTCCGGCTTAAGGCGAAGCCCTGCGATATCTCCCCTCTACTTCCGGTACCATGCCGTCGTGCTGCCGGAATCACGAGGAGAGTGCTACAACCTCCGCTGCCTACTAGAACAAGGGAGAGGAAGGTCTTCGTCGAGTACCGAACGTGTGACCGGCTGCGGAAGCGCTGCCGGAACGCAGCGCCGGAAGGATCGTCTACACGATCTTGAGATCGGGAAGAGTACGACTACATCACCCACGAGAATCCGCTCTCGTTAAACACTTTGGAATCTTCGAGGGTGAGTTATTCTATCGAATCGTTGCTACAATCTAGTAGATAGATCTTGGCTTGTTTGTTTGTATGCGGTAGAATTTTTTTGTTTTCCATGCTACGAACCCCTACACTTTAATGATCTCATTGTTGTTTTGGAGGGTTTGTATTGCCTTGAGACTCGTAGTGAAACCTGCTTCGGTTGTTTGATTGATATCTTCATCAAGTTTATCAAGATAAACTCGCACCTACCTGAGATGCCTGGGCGTCCCAACGCCTCCTTGTTTATTTCTTAAATATTCATCTCGAGGGCCTTCAGCTCCTTCTTCCGGCATTCCTTCTCGTCGTCAAAGAAATACAAAGGGGTGATCTTGATCCCCTTGCTTTGCTCGCTATTGCTTCCGATCTCCATAGGAGCTTCTCTCCTTGGCCTCTTGGATCTCGGTTACTCTATGTGGTGTGTCCTCTTGTATGAATAAGAGGTAGATTTGTTCCTGTTGATTATGATTAGAGAGAGAGACACAAGGGTAGTATATAATAGGGGTCGAAGGTCGGTAAAACTCGCGGGAAACACCAAATTCTCATCCATGAAAACAATACAAACCGACTAGGAAAATAAATTGAGGATTTGGAGGAGTCCTGTGCCGTAACGACCAACTATACGATCGCGGCCCGTATAGTTTAAGCCGTATAGTTGGTTCCAGGCAGATATTTCCAAATATCTCAAGCCTAGGTCGGTCAGATGACTGACTAGGAACCGACAAAGAGTTTTTTCGATGAATAATAATGAAAACTGGTCGAGGGTACTGAAGCTTTAACGACCAACTATATGGCGGGAGAATTTTCTCCGGCCGTATAGTTGCGGTCGTATAGATAATGCACCTCGAAATTATTTTGTGAGGGGGATACAGAAGCTTTGACGACCAATTATACAACGGGATATTTTTCTCCGGTCGTATAGGTGTGGCCGTATAGTTACGCAAACCCCTCAAAATCTTCAGAAAAACAAGAGGAATTCAAAGGTAGAATTTTTAAAAGCAAAAACTGTGAAAACAAAGTACTTATTTAAGTTAGAAAACTTAACTTCCACTTACCGTTTATTTAGTCGGGAGTGACAAGATCCTCCAACAACAAGGACTTCTTCTTCTTGGGAGGATTTGACCTTAGCTCATATAACAATTCTCGAAAACGAAAATCACCAGGACTAAAGCTCCTCTCAATAAGATCAGTGTCTTGCTGGGCAAATATAGACGCTGCTTCCACTACCTTTACTTCTTATCTCTGCATGATCTGCAACTCAAATTCTTGAAGTAAAAGGATCCAACAGATCAGTCTTGTCTTATGAATCTTCCTCTCGAGGAGTTCTTTTAAACCATCACGATCCGTGTTAACTCTTACTTTTGCATCAACGATATAAGAACAAAACTTAGCAAAAAGTTCTCTTTTCTTCCTTAGGATAATTCTTTTGAGCACTATTGAGAGTTCTACTAGCATGATGTATAATATTAAATCTGTGACCTATGTGTTGTCCCATAGTTACTCCTACATCATCATCACTAGCTTCACATATTAAATCAAAAGTTATATCCCATATAGGTCGTTTAATGATGGGAGAACGAGATAAAGCATATTTAAGTTTATCAAAGTCAATAAGGCACTTATCATCAAACTTGAATCTTACTCCTTTTTGCAACAGATTAGTCAAAGGTTTATAAATTCCACAAAAAATCCTAATGAACCTTATAGTGTATTCCCATTTATCTCGTACCCTTGGAAAGTCCATATAGTCGAAGATGGTGAGCTGGCCAACAAGTACAACTCATCACAAACAATGTTGTTATTCATGAGATGTGTTTGCAACCAACAGCCAAAAGTATTCATGTGTTCATCTCTAATCAAGGAGTCAGGCTTTCCCAGGTTGTTTGAGTGTACAATATTCTTGTGTTCCTTGATATACGGAGCTGCCAAGGTGGAATTTTGCAGAACTATGTAGTGTGCTTGAGTGAAAGATTTCTTCCTAGTGTCCCTTTTCCACTCAGTCTCCCCTCATGCCGCGATTCAGGAACACCAATCGACTTAATGTCAGGAATAAAGTCAACACAAATCACAATGACCTCCTCTGTTCCATATCCCTTCGAGATGTTTCCGTCTGGCCTAGCACGGTTATGAACATATTTCTTCAAGACTCCCATAAACCTCTCAAAGGGGAACATATTATGTATAAATACAAGTCCCAAAATGGTAATCTCGTCAACTAGATGTACTAGGAGATGCGTCATAATATTGAAGAAGGGTGGTGGGAACACCAGCTCAAAACTTACGAGACACTAGACCACATCATTTTGTAACCTCGGTAGAATTTCTGGATCGACTACCTTCTGAGAAATAGCATTGAGGAATGCACATAGCTTCACAATGGGTAGTCGAACATTTTCCGGTTGAATCTCCCTCAATGCAACCAGAAGCAATTGCATCATAAGCACGTGGCAATGATGGGACGTTAGGTTCTAGAATTTTTTCTGCCATATTTATTATTCCCTTTATATTCGACAAGAAGCCAAATGGGACTTTCATACTGCTTAGCACATCAAAAAATATTACCTTCGGTAAGAGCATAGATGGAAACACTTAGACGTCCTTTATCTATCTTCATTTGATGCAGGTCGTCTTGGCCTTTCATACCTTGCAGGTCCTGCTTCTGGCATATCTTTTTTCTTTCCATACACGCCCATAAATCCTAGAAGGTTCACGCAAAGATTCTTCGTCATGTGCATCACATCGATTGCAGAGCAGACCTCTAGAACTTTCCAATAGGGTCTCTCCCAAAATATAGATTTCTTCTTCAACATGGGCGCATGTCCGTTAGCGTCATTTGGAACAGATTGACCGCCATGGCCCTTTCCAAATATTACTTCTAGATCCTTGACCATACCAAATATATCATCACCAATACCGCGGATAGGCTTCTTCCGGTGATCTTCCTTGCGTCATCTGCAAATCTCGGGTACTCTCTATCGATTTTTCTCCACTGCGACCCATCAGTGGGGTGTCTCAACATCGAGTCTTTCATGTGGTCTTCTTTGTGCCATCGCAACAAGTTGGCATGCTCTTTGTTTCCAAACAAACGTTTCAACTGTGGTATTGTAGGAGCACACTACATCACTTTTGCAGGAACCCTCTTCCTGGGGTGCTGCTCGCCCTCAACATAACTACAGTCATCTCGTCGGATCTTATAACATAATGCACCACATACCGGGCATGCATTCAAATTCTTGTACTCCTCACCGTGATAGAGTATGCAGTCATTAATGCATGCATGTATCTTCTGCACCTCTAGTCCTAGAGGGTAGAGAACCTTCTTTGCCTCGTATGTATTGATAGGGAATTCGTTATCCTTTGAAAGCTTCTTATTCCAAATTTTCAGTAGCTTCTCAAATCCCTTGTCAGATAAACCATTCTCTGCCTTCCATTGCAGTAATTCCATTGTGGTATCGAGCTTGGTGTTGCCATCTTCGCAATTTGGGTATAACAATTTTTTGTGATCCTCTAACATGCAGTGCAACTTCTTCTCGTTTTCATTTTCGCATTCGCTCCATGCATCAAGAATGTCCTGACGAAGATCATCAACGGTCTCATCTAATGCCCGTTCTTCACCTTCTTCTTGTTCATTGTCCTCTAATGCAGTACCACCATATTCAGGAGACACTAGATAGTTGTCATCGTTCTCTTCTTCTTTGTTGTCTTCCATCATAACCCTACTTTCTCCATGCTTTGTCCAAAAAATATAGTCGGACATGAAACCTGACTGAATCAGGTGGATATGAATGGTTTTTGAGGAAGAGTAATCCTTCTCATTCCGACAGACACGACATGGACAACACAAAAAACCATTCCGCGTGTTTCTCTCAGCCAAATCAAGGAAAGAATGCATTGCATTTAATGAACGTGTCAGACAGTTGGGGAGCATCGTACATCCATTCCTAGCTCATCTGCAGTATAATTAAAATTTTCTATCATATAAAAAGTTTGGATCAATTTTTACTACATTTACTTTTACAAATCTAAAAATTTAGTTTGTACGACATATATATATATATATATAATTTTACATGCATAAATTTTTGAATTGGACAAAACTGTTAACATAAAAAATGTTGACTTTTTAATTATTGCTCTACCAGTGAAAACCTTATTCAATTCTGAGCTCTGAAACTCTAAAAATACACATCTCAATTTTCAGTAACTTTTTGTATAATCAAAATTTCCTTAAAATTACACATCTAAAATTCCCTCTACTTCTAAGCATGAAATCCCTCTCTACTTCTAGAGCATTGAGATAAACTAACAATAAAAGATTTAAGTTGCTAACCTTTTTAGAAGATTGGATTGATAGATGCCACCAAATCTTGACAAACTTTGGAAAAAACATGAGGATGAACTTGAGCTGACATGGCCATGGATTTGTGCAGGGTCGAAGGAGGGAATATATAGGGGAAATATATAGTCCCGGGTGGTGCCAAGAACTCGGAGTATATAATGATCTCTAGTCCCAGTTTATAGAACTACCCGGGACTATATGTACCCCTGGGTCCCTCTAGAGCTTTAGTCCCAGCTGGTATTACCAGCCGAGACTAGAGGTGACCAATGAACCGGGACTAGTCTGTTGCTGCCTCCTAGCCGTTGCAATGGTCATTGACCGGGACTAGTGCTAACACTAGTCCCTGTTCCAAACTGGGCCGGGACTAGAGGATAGAGTAGCTCCAAACTAAAGGTCGTTTTTCTACTAGTGTCTACCGGTCTACCCCCGTTAGAATAACATCTAGGGGGTAGACGATCCGGGGCCCAGGGATAAGGGTTTCGTAGGAAGAAGCTCTTTGGGGAATCGGAACACCTCCAAACCATGCATGTGACCCTAGAATGTGTATTAAAGTGTGTTCAAATGTTGAAATGTCCAAAACCTGGTTCCCAAATGTGACCCCCTTCCTAGACATGTGTTGTCACCTAAAAATGAAGCTCAGGAATCTAACTATTAGGGGGGAACTCCCCGTTCTGGTGAAACTGGGGTAGATCTTGTCACAACATTTTCCCAAACATGGTTTGGAATTGTCCTATGACCCAATCAAGCACAAACCAAGAGAAAATTCCATCATGCTACCCCTACCAGAAGAACATCTGGGGGGTAGACGATCTGAGACCCAACGATTAAGCTTTCGTAGGAAGAAGCGCTCGAGGGCATCGGAACACCTCCAAACCATCCATGTGACCCTATAATGTGTAATAAAATGTAGTTGAATGTTAAAATTTTGAAAACATGGTTCCTAAGTGTGTCCCCCTTCGCAGACATGCGCTGTCACGTAAAAACAAAGGGTCTACAATCTAACTATTAGGGGGGAACTCCCTGTTTCAGTGAAACCGGGCCTGATCTTGGCACAACATGTGCCCAAACATGGTTCGGAATTGTCCTATGACCTAACTAATCACAAACCAATAGAAAACTACACCAGGATACCCCTGACAGAAGAACATCTACGGGGTAGATGATCTGGGTCCCAGGGATCGAGGATTCATAGGAAGAAGCTCTTCGAGGCATCAGAACATCTCTAAACCATGCATGTGACACTAGAATGTGTAATAAAGTGTGGTGGAATGTTGGAATGTCCAAAACCTGGTTCCCAAGTGTGACCTCCTTCGTAGACATGCACTGTCACCTAAAACGAAGGTTCTAGAATCTATCTATTAGAGGGGAACTCCCCATTCCGGTGAAACCCGGGTTGATCTTGTAACAACCTATTCCTAAACATGGTTTGGAATTTTCCTATGACCCAAACAAGCACAAACCAATATAAAATTCTACCGGGCTACCCTCGACAGAAGAACATCTAGGGGTTAGACGATCTGAGGTCCTAGGATCGGGGTTTCGTATGAAGAAGCGCTTCGAGGCATCAAAACGCATCCAAACCATTCATGTGTCCTAGGATGTGTATTAAAGTGTGTTGTAATGTTGAAATGTCCAAAACTTGGTTCCCATGTGTGACCCTGTTCCTAGACATGCTCTGTTACCTAAAAACGAAGGTTCTGGAATCTAACTACTAGGGGGGAACTCCCCGTTCCGGGGAAACCGGGGTTGATATTGTCACAACATGTACCAAAAAATGGTTTGGAATTGTCCTATGACCTAGCCTAACAAAAACCAAGAGAAAATTCTACCGGGCTACCCTAGTCATAACACCATCTAGGGGGTAGACGATCCAGGGCCCAGGGATCAGGGTTTCGTAGGAAGAAGAGCTTTGGGGCAGCGGAACACCTCCAAACCATGCATGTTACTCTAGCATGTGTGTTAAAGTGTGGTCGAATGTTGAAATGTCCGAAATCCTAGTACCCAAATGTGATCCCTTCCTAGACATGCGCTGTCACCTACAAACTACGGTTCTAGAATCTAACTATTAGGAGGGAACTCCGTTTTCCGGTGAAACCGGGGTAGATATTGTCACAACCTGTGCCCAAACATGGTTTGGAATTGTCCTATGACCCAACCAAGCACAAACCAAAATAAAAGTTCACCGGGCTACCATTGTTAGAAGAATATCAAGGGGGTAGACGATCTGGGGCCCAAGGATTAGGGTTTCGTAGGAACAAGCGCTTTGGGGCATCGGAACACCTCCAAACCATGCATGTGACCCTAACATGTGTATTAAAGTATGGTGGAATGTTGAAATGTCCAAAAAAGTATTCCCAAGTTTGGCCCCTTCGCAGAGTTGAGCTATCACCTAAAAACGAAGGTTCTGGAATCTAACTATTAGGGGGGAACTCCCCATTCCGGTGAAACCGGGGTTGAACTTTTAACAACATGTGCCCAAAAATGGTTTGGAATTGTCCTATGACCCAAAAAAGCACAAACCAAGAGAAAATTCTACCGGTCTACCCCCGTCAGAAGAACATCTAGGGGGGGGGGGGGGGTAAACGATCCGAGGCCCAGGGATCAGGGTTTCATAGGAAGAAGCTCTATGGGGCATAGGAACACATCCAAACCATTCATGTGACCATAGCATGTGTATTAAAGTGTGGTGGAATGTTTAAATGTCCAAAACCTAGTTCCCAAGTGTGACCCCCTTCCTAGAGATGCACTATCACCTAAATGCGAAGGTTCTGGAATCTAACTATTAGGGGGAACTCCCCGTTCTGGTGAAACTGTGGTTGATCTTGTCACAACATGTTGCCAACCATGGTTTGGAATTGTCCTATGACCTAAACAAGCACAAACCAAGAGCAAATTCTACCGGTCTACCCCTTTGATAAGAACATCTAGGGGGGTAGACAATCCGAGGCCCAAGGAATAGGGTTTCGTAGGAAGAAGCGCTTCGAGGTATTGGAACACCTACAAAGCATTCATGTGACCCTATAATGTGTTTTAAAGGGTGGTCAAATGTTCAAATGTCCAAATCCTGGTTCCCAAATGTGACCCCTTTCCTAGACATGCGCTGTCACCTAAAAATGAAGGTTCTGGAATCTAACTATTAGGGGAGAACTCCCCGTTCTGGTGAAACCGGGGTAGATCTTGTCACAACCTGTGCCCAAACATGGTTTGGAATTTTCCTATGACCCAACCAATGACAAAAAAATAGAAAATTCCACCATGATACCCCCTGCCAGAAGAACATCTAAGGGAGTAAACGATCCGAGACCCAGGGATCAAGCTTTCGTAGGAATAAGCGCTCGGGGGCATCGGAACACCTCCAAACCATGCATGTGACCCTAGAATGTGTAAAAAAGTGTGGTGGAACGTTAAAATGTCCAAAACCTGGTTCCCAAGTGTGACCCCCTTCGTAGACATGCGCTGTCACGTAAAAACGAAGGGTGTGCAATCTAACTATTAGGGGGGAACTCCCTGTTTCAGAGAAACTGGGATTGATCGTGTCACAACATGTGACCAAACATGGTTTGGAATTGTCCTATGACCTAACCAATCACAAACCAAGATAAAACTACACATGGCTACCCCTGTCATAAGAACATCTAGGGGGTAGACGATCCGGGGCCCAGGGATGGGGGATTCATAGGAAGAAGCGATTTGGCGCATCAGAACACCTCTAAACCATGCATGTGACCCTAGAACGTGTAATAAAGTGTGGTGTGGAATTTTGAAATTTCCAAAACCTGGTTCCCAAGCATGACCCCCTTTGTAGACATGCGCTGTCAACTAAAAACGAAGGTTCTGGAATCTATCTCTTAGAGGGGAACTCCCCATTCCAGTGAAACCCGGGTTGATCTAGTAACAACTTGTGTCCAAAGATGGCTTGGAATTTTCCTATGAACCAAACAAGCACAAACCAAGATAAAATTATAACGGGCTACCCTTCGCAGAAGAACATCTAGGGTCGTAGACGATCCGAGGCCCAAGGATCGGGGTTTCATAGGAAGAAGACCTTCGGGGCATCAGAACGCCTCCAAACCATGCGTGTGACCCTAGAATGTGTATTAAAGTGTGGTGGAATGTTGAATGTCCAAACCCTGGTTCCCATGTGTGACCCTCTTCCTAGACATGCGATGTCACCTAAAAATAAAGGTTCTCAAATCTAACTATTAGGGGGGAACTCCCCGTTCCAGGGAAACTGGGGTTGATCTTGTCACAACATGGGCCAAAAAATGGTTTGGAATTGTCCTATGACATAACCAAGAACAAACCAAGAAAAAATTCTACCGGGCTACCCTCGTCAGAAAAACATCTAGGGGGGTAGACGATCCGGGGCCCAAGGATCAGGGTTTCGTAGGAAGAAGCGCTTCGAGGAATCAAAACACCTCAAAACCATGCATGTTACCCTAGAAAGTGTGGTCGAATGTTGAAATGTCCAAATCCTGGTACCCAAATGTGACCCCCTTCTTAGACATGCGCTGTCACCTAAAAACGAAGGTTCTGGAATCTAACTATTAGGAGGGAACTCCCCGTTCCGGTGAAACCTGGGTAGATCTTGTCACAACCTGTGACAAAACATGGTTTGAAGTTGTCCTATGACCCAAACAAGCACAAACCAAGAGAAAATTCCACCAGGCTACCCCTGTGAGAAGAACATCTAGGGGTTAGACAATCTAAGGCCCAAGGATCAGGGTTTCATAGGAAGTAGCGCTCTGGAGCATCGAAACACCTCCAAACCATGCATGTGACCCTAGAATGTGTAATAAAGTGTGGTTAAATGTTTAAATGTCCAAAATCTGGTTCCCAAGTGTGACCCCCTTCGCAGACATGCACTATCACCTAAAACGAAGGGTCTGCAATTTAACTATTAGTGCGAAACTCCCCGTTTTGGTGAAACCGGGCTTTATCTTGTCATAAAATGTCCCCAAACATTTTTTGGAATTGTCCTATGACCTAACCAAGGATAAACCAAGAGAAAAGTCCACCAGGCTAGCCCCGTCAGAAGAACCTCTAGGGGGGTAGATGATCCGGGGCCTAGGGATCAGGGTTTCATAGGAAGAAGCGCTTCGGGGCATCGTAAGACCTCCAAACAAAGGATGTGACCCTATCATGTGTATTAACGTGTGGTGGAATGTTGAAATGTCCAAAACCTGGTTCCCAAGTGTGACCCCCTTCCTAGAGATGCGCTGTCACCTAAAAATGAAGGTTCTAGAATCTAACTATTAGGGGGGAACTCCACATTCCTGTAAAACTAGGGTTGATCTTGTCATAACCTGTTCCCAAACATTGTTTGGAATTGTCCTATGACCCAACCAAGAACAAACAAATAGAAAATTCCACTCGGCTACCCCTGTTAGAAGAACATCTTGGGGGTAGACGATCCGAGGCTCAGGGATCAGGGTTTCACAGGATAAGCGCTTCTGGGCATCGGAACACCTCCAAACCAGGCTAGCCCCGTCAGAAGAACCTCTAGGGGGGTAGATGATCCGGGGCCTAGGGATCAGGGTTTCATAGGAAGAAGCGCTTCGGGGCATCGTAAGACCTCCAAACAAAGGATGTGACCCTATCATGTGTATTAACGTGTGGTGGAATGTTGAAATGTCCAAAACCTGGTTCCCAAGTGTGACCCCCTTCCTAGAGATGCGCTGTCACCTAAAAATGAAGGTTCTAGAATCTAACTATTAGGGGGGAACTCCACATTCCTGTAAAACTAGGGTTGATCTTGTCATAACCTGTTCCCAAACATTGTTTGGAATTGTCCTATGACCCAACCAAGAACAAACAAATAGAAAATTCCACTCGGCTACCCCTGTTAGAAGAACATCTTGGGGGTAGACGATCCGAGGCTCAGGGATCAGGGTTTCACAGGATAAGCGCTTCTGGGCATCGGAACACCTCCAAACCATGCATGTGACCGTAGCTTGTGTATTAAAGTGTGACCCCCGTTCCTACACATGCGATGTCACCTAAAAATGAAGGTTTTGGAATCTATCTATGGGGGGGAACTCCCCATTCCATGGAAACATGGGTTTATCCTGTCACAACCTGTACCCAAAAATGGTTTGGAATTGTCCTATGAACTAACCAAGAACAAACCAAGAGAAAATTCTAACAGGCTACTGTCAACACCCGGATTTTTAATTCCAGATGCCTGTTATGCCGTACATCGCAATCCCAGGATTACTATTTTTGTGAGACATAATAGAATTGATAGCACACTACATCATCCATTACAAACCATAATAGTCTTACAAAAATTTGATCACATGATCAAGTCTGAATACACATCAAAGCAGCAAGATAAACGTAGTAGAAGCTCCATCTTCATTGTCACAGACAATGCTGACGATGGGAGATGATCCTAGTTATCGTAGACATCCTGCTGTTCGTCCTCCAGATACTCCTCTTCATAGTGTGGCCATGTGAATAGCCAGGGACAAAGCCATGACTACATTTAAAGTACTCGCAAACTATCACTAATGTAAGTAAGACAGTTCTAGTAGGAATCCTAAGCTCTAGGCTTATTTGCAATAAGCTAGTTTTATTTCATAAGTACTTAGTAGTAAATACCTATTTTAGTTATCAAGATCATTCAACAGGGAACCTAGTTTTATGTCCACAACCCTGTGTGGTCAAGTCCAAATCATATTTCAAGTAACAAGTCATTTTGAAAATATCTGACAACGGAACAGTATGGCCATCCAACTGTCCGTGAACGCGGACGCGGCTATTCGAATAGTTTGACACTCTGTAGAGGTGGTACACTTTCACCACAACATTCAATACAACCGTCAGGGATAACCCTAAATCATCATACTTGGTATGCGGATAATCAATCCTAACCTTTCAATTACACACCCTAGTATAGGCACCTCCCCTATGAGTTTGGCCTCACAGCCATGGCCATCTGCCATCCCGGGCCCTACATAGGTGGAAATTCATATTCATGAGGTAGCCTCGGCTCAACCTCTTTCCGCTAGGGAACCCATACTATGACACATAAATTTCCAGTTAATCCCTACCCAACTTAGGTATTGTGCACTACTAAATAAAAGGTTATGCGAGGCACACCTAAAAGGTTATGCGAGGCGCATATCATATGTGGATCGCCTATTTTTATCCGAGGCACATATGATATGTGCCTCCTATACTTCACATATGCGAGGAGCATATCGATATGAACATCCTATATTCTGCATATGCGAGGCGCATATTGATATGTGCCTCCTATACTCAGCATATGCGCCTCCCTATATTCTGCATATGCGAGGAACATATTGATTCAAACGCTCCTCGTATATTATTTTTGAATTTCAAAAAAGTGCAGCCAGATCTAGATCTAGATCTGGCCGAAATTTCGTCGGAGGCCGTACCCGTGGCCACAACCTACCACCGCAGGCATGTGTCCATGGGGTCGCCGAAGATGGTGGAGGAGGATAAGGCCGTCGGAGGTGGACGCCGGAGGTGGAGGAGGAGGAGATGGTCGGTGTGGTTGTGGAGGCCATGGCCGGAGTGGTCGCCGGAGGAGGAGAAGGTCACTGGAGGAATAGGAGGAGGAGGAGGAGGAGAGTGCAGGAGGAGAAGGGGAGGAGAAGGAGAGGTGGAGGAGAAGGAGAAGGAGGAGAGGTGGAGGAGAAGGAGAAGGAGAAGGAGGAGAGATGGTAGGTATTATAAAGGTGTGGTAGGTGGCTGTTTCGAATTTGAATCTGGCCAGGTTATAGGAGGCGCATATTGCTCCATATGTGCCTCCTATACTTCAAACTATAGGAGGCGCATATTGCTCCGTATGTGCCTCCTATACTTCAAACTATAGGAGGCGCATATGACCATATGCGCCTCACCTATGCGGCCACCTATCTTCACCCGGCCCGCAGGAGTAACTTGAGGCGCACTCTACTGCATGGGCCTCGCATATTATCAAGTATAGGAGGCGCATCATATATCAACCACCGACCTCCACCCGGGCCCACACAGCTTATGCGAGGCGCATTCTTCCTATATGCGCCTCCTATACTTGAAACTATAGGAGGCCCATATTACCATATGTGCCTCGCCTATGCGGCCACCGACCTCCACCCGGTCCTGCAAGAGTTACTTGAGGCGCACTATGCTGCATGCGCCTCGCATATTATCAAGTATAGGAGGTGCATATGACCATATGTGCCTCGTATATTCGGCCACCGACCTCCACGCGGGCCCACAGAGCATATGCAAGGCGCATTCTTCACATATGCGCCTCGCCTGTCTAATATAAAGGAGGTGCATATGATTATAATGTGCCTCGCATAATCGGAGCTGCCAGATTTCGTCCGTACAAAGATTATAGGAGGCTCATTCTAATCATATGTGCCTCACCTATTTTTATACTGGAGGCGCATATCAAGAAAGTGTGCCTCTCCTATATTATAGGAGGCGCATATGGTCTAAATGTGCCTCCTATAAGCATGTCTCTTATAGCCTTTTCTCTAGTAGTGGTGGTTGTACGGTAAAGTCAGAATGGTATCGCATTCGAACCCAACCATCGGTTTTTATCAAAGTCAGGGCACATGCTTCATTTAGTATCATCTTCAACTCATTATGTTCCATAACACATGTCAAAACATTTCAATAGAATGACTCCTCATCCCAAGGTTTTCATAATCATTTTCTCTAAGTGTTCCCATCTATAGTGATCAGGATAGTTTAGCACTAGCATCTATCAATGAGGGTGTCACTATTGAGGGGTACTAATCAAGTGTAACTACCTATACCTAGTTCTATACTCTTGATGGCATCTTTCCTATTTCTCCACTAATCACCAATTAATTAACTAATTGAGCAACTTTGATAAAAGGAAGAAAAGATAAAGCTTGCAGGTAAAACTTGGGGTTGGTAATCAAGGTTGTATCACAATAGCATGCATAGTTATAGCTTGCCTTGGTTGGTGCAGTTGTCGAAGTTCTCCTCTTCTTCGTCGTAGAACTCCTCTTTCTCGTACCCCGAGTTGATACTAGCGTCTATAAATAAATACGAGGTACACAATCACAAAACAATACTTAATTACTTCTATTTAGCACACAAAGATCCACATTATATGATCTAGCATCATATCAATCACTACAACAAATATCGACATAGTTTTATTTATCTTATTTTAGAAAAGCAATTTCTACTCATTGAAAAATACTTAAGATTTAAAATTCTCCAATTAAAATATGGGATCATGTTGAAACATGTCATCACCACATAGTCCAATACTTGGGAATGTGATTTAAAGTGGTTGGCCTAAATTACCAAGTTTAATAATGCTATTTAATAATATTAAAGTGACTAGAAATGACTATATAGCATTCTTTTGATACTAGTCCATGATTACTGCATGTAAAATTATATATTTTTACATATTCAGATAGATCATGGAAAATGTGATTTTTGAGAGTTGGAATCAACTCAAAAGAATTTATGGTTGATTTTAGAAAAATGTTTGAATTTGTAAAAGTCTCTGCCTTGTTATTTTTACTCTGGGTGATCTCTAATTCCAAAGTGTTTGAATCCAATAGGAGTGTTTAGAGATTTTCATTTCCTTTCTAACAAAATTGGAATCATTCAATTTGGTTCAGTGAATCTTCTTGAATTCAATTTCAAAGTTTCCTACAAAATAGGGTTTGGAATTAAAAGAAAAATCTACATTTGAATTGCTGGGCGTGCGTTGGAATGATACTGGGCTGGCCCAACTACGTGGCGCGCACGCAGCGGGTTGCACTGGCGTTGGCGGCACGCATCAGCGACTAATCTAACGCAGAGGTATGCGCTAATTTGGGCCGCATGATTAGAGCTCGATTGACGGTTCCACGTCGTTGTCTCCATCGCACAGCTCGCGCGCGATTCTAACCGTATCTATACGGCGAGGGTCGTCGGGGGCTTACCAGGGCTCCAGCTAGATACGACGAGGTGGGCGAACGAGCTTGTCGATGATGGCGGTTCGAACGATGGTCGCGACAGCTCCTGGGGCGGCTCCTAGCGATGGTTCCTTTCCACCACTTCGGCGGCGGGCTCCGGTGAAATTCAGGCGGGGTGGTGCTCGCATTGCTCTGGGGATGGGTCAAAGGGGTTGCTGGGTGAGAGGTGAGTCGAGTGGTGTGAGTTTTGAGGCAAGGGGAGGGGTCTATTTATACCCCAGTGAAGGGAGCATTGCGGCATGGCTCGAACTTGTCGGCGATGTTGTTACAGGGAGCTATCGGAATGGCAGAGGGTGTAGGCCAACGTAGGGCTCCTTGGCGATCGTCATGCGCACAGTGGCATGGCGAGGCACAGTCTCGATCGGTCGGGGACGTCCATGCTCTGCGCGGGTACCGCAGGTGTTTGTCATGGTTTACGGTGGTCACGGGTCGCGTGGGGTAAAACAGGCATGTCTAGGAGGTCGCCGGCGTCGCGGTGAACGCATTGACACAAAGGGAGAGAGAGAGAGGCGCGACGTGGTCACGCGGGATTTCTCGGCGCTCTGGCGCGACGCTCGACATGGTCGAGAGATAAATGGGCATGGCTGCGCTAGCGTTTCCACGGGCTGGCGTTGGTCGAGGCGTACACTAGTGAGTGTGGTTTGGTCACGGGTATCTCCTAGACCTCGTGGGTGAGGGTGGCGCGACGTGTAGCAACAGTTCCACGTCGGGGTGGAGTGGGTGAGCTCGGGTACGAATTTACACTAGTCAAATGGTCGAGTGAGAGAGGCTCAACTGCACGGGCTGGTACTGGGGTGAGTATGGGAGAGTATTAGAGGCTTGGTCGCGTACCAAGATGATCACAAGAATCATCTAAATAGTGTATAGCTGGTATAGCTGTACTGTGCCTGCTAAGTGTTTGATTAAATGGCCGCATGAACAAAACGTTTTAATTTTCAAATTCTTTTTGGTGTGTGTGTTGGTCATAATCTTGGTATCTCTGGGTGCAAGGGTTGGTCAAGAGGTGAAGGTTTTGATGGTTGTCCAAAAATGGCTATCTTGATGTCTACGATGGATTCAACTTTGAAAGTTTCTCAAATGAATTTGAATTTGTTTCTGTAAGTTCTGAAAGCTCACTTCTGTTCATTAGCACTTGTCTATCAAGGTGAGAAAATAAATGGAATTGTTTCTGTTTGAAATCATTTAATAGAGATGCCCAAAGTGGGCTAAATGTTAACTTTTGCAAAAATGACCATTAGGTCATATGCTTCACCATTTGATTTTCTTTTGATTTGATTTGGTTTGGATTTTACCTAGATGATATAGTTTTGACCATTAAACCAAACCTCATCATTTACCACAAACAAACATGGTATAACAAGCATTCACAATCATTCATAAACACACATGCATTTATATAGTTTTAAAATTAAAAGCATTTGTTAACCCTAATTTTTGTTGATTGGAAATTGATATCTTCATTAGTATTTTTGAGATGTTACAAACCTTCCCCCCCTTAAACAGAATATCGTCCCGAGATTCAGTAAAAACTAGGAACTAAAGAGATTTGGAAACTCAGTCCTAATATAATCTTCTCGCTCCCAAGTGGCTCCTTCTTAAGTATGGTTGCTCCACTGGATTTTGAGAAACTTGATACTCCTGGTCCGGGTGGTTCTGAAGGCTTCTTACAAAATACGAATGGGTACTTCATCATAGGTTGAATCCTTGTTGATATCCACGGCTCTGTGATCGATGTTCTTGAAAACTACGGTCTTCTCCGGAACTTCTAAGCATTTTCGAGGTAACGAGATATGAAACACATTATGTACGGTTGACATCTCTTTAGGAAGTTCTATCTGATAGGATACTTCTCCTAGGTGACTTAAAATCTTGAAAGGTCCGATATATTTGGGTGCAAGCTTTCCTTTGAGTTGGAAACGCTGCATTATTTTCAAGGGTGTTACTTTGAGATACACAAAGTCTCCGATATTGAAGGTCAGGTCTCGACGTCTCTTGTTAGCATAACTCTTATGTCTGGATTGAGCGGTCTTGAGGTGCTCATGGATCTTGTGAACCTTCTCTTCGTCTTCTCGTAGGATGTATGGTCCGAATATCTAACTCTCTCCTACTTGCGATCAATTTAGGGGGATACAGCACTATCTTCCATACAAAAACTCAAATAGGGCCATTTGCAAACTGGCCTGATAACTGTTGCTGTATGAGAATTCCACGAAAGGCAGGCAGTCTTCCCATTTAGTTCCATATTCTACCACATAGGCTCTCAGCATATCTTCTAGTATCTGGTTTACTCTTTCCGTTTGTCTGTCGGTTTGCGGGTGATAAGCTATGCTGAAGTTCAGTTTGGTTCCTAATCCTTCTTGGAATTTCTTCCAAAACCTTGAGGTAAACTGGGTTCCTTGATCTGACACAATTGTCTTGGGGGTTCCGTGCAGACAGACTATTCTAGCAATATACAACTCTGCCAGCTTCGAGATTTGATAAGTGATCTTGACGGGTATAAAACTTGGACAGTCTATCTACTATGAACCAAATAGAATCATTTCCTCTACTAGATGTAGGCAAACTGGTGATGAAATCCATTCCAACTGAATCCCATTTCCATTCTAGAATTTGCAATGGCTACAACAGTCATGCGGGTCGCTGGTGTTCCACTTTGACTCTCTGACAGATATCACACTTGGCGATATAGCTTCCGACTTCTCTCTTCATTCTGCCACCAAAATTGCTCCTTCAAATCTTGATACATCTTTGTTCCTCCAGGATGAATATAATAAAAAGTATCATGGGATTCTTGCAAAATGACTTGCTTCAACTCTGAATCTATTGGCACACAGATGCGTCCCTTATACCACAGAACTCCTTCATCTTTCGTGAACCCGGGTACCTTTCCTGTACCGATACGACGCTTAATTCCATCGATACTGGCATTTCCTTTCCGAGCTTCCTTTATCTGACTGATAAAAGTAGGTTGAAGTTCGATACTGCCTAGGAATCCTTTGCTAACTAGCTTCATTCTGAAATTCTCCAACTCCTTATGCAAAGTTGGCTGATATTCCTTAATCATGGTATTTAATCTACACGACAGTCTACTAAGAGCATCCGCTACCACATTGGCCTTGCCGGGGTGGTAGTGAATGTCAAGGTCATAATCCTTGATTAAGTCTATCCATCTCCTTTGTCTCATATTAAGCTCCTTCTGGGTGAAAATATACTTCAAAATCTTGTGATCTGAATAAATATCACAGTGATTACCCATGAGGTAATGATGCTATGTCTTCAAGGCTAACACTACGGCTGCCAATTCTAAGTCATGGGTGGGATGATTCTTCTCATGTTGCTTCAGCTGTCTGGACAGATATGAGATTACGTTGCCTTCCTGCATCAACACACATCCGAGACCAATCTTGGATGCATCACAATATACGTCAAAAGGCTTCGTGATATTCGGCATGATCAAAGCTTAAATCAATCTATTCTTGAGCTCTTGAAAACTTGCTTCACATTTGTCCGTCCATTCAAACTTCTTGTCTTTCTTCAACAGCTGGGTCATCGGCCTTGCGATGCTTGAAAATCCTTCGACAAACTTGCGGTAGTATCCCTCTAATCCAAGAAATGAGCGAACTTTGGTTTGAGTGGTTGGGGTTTCCATTCTTCAACATCCTTAATCTTGGCGGGGTCGACGACAACTCCTCCTGCCGACAGGATATGTCCTAGGAACCCTACTTCCTTTAACCAGAACTTACATTTGCTAAACTTGGCATACAACAGATGCTCTCTAAGGGTTTCAAGGATGGTTCTTAGGTGTTGTTCATGTTCCTCTTCCGACTTGGAATATATCAGAATGTCATCGATAAAAACGACGACAAACTTATCCAAGAAGTTCATGAAAATCTTATTCATGAGATTCATGAAATAAGCGGGGGCATTGGTTAATCTAAATGACATTACATTGTACTCATACAATCTATATTAGGTAGTGAAGGCAGACTTTGGGATATCCGTTGCGCGGATCTTCAGTTGATGATAACCAGTTCTAAGATTAATCTTAGAAAACACTCTGGCACCAGTCAGATGGTCAAACAAATCTTCTATCTTCGGCAGTGGGTATTTGTTCTTGATGGTGACGTCATTCATCTTCCGGTAATCCGTACACAAACGGGTGGCACCATCTCTCTTATCCACAAACAAAATAGGAGATCTCCATGGCGATGCACTTGGTTGTATCCGATTTTTTCTCAACATGTCATCAAGTTTCTTCTTGAGCTCCACTAATTCTGTTGGTTTCATACTATAGGGTCTCTGAGATATAGGTCCAGTTACAGGAATTAGTTCAATGATAAACTCGATATCCCTATCTAGGGGCATACTGGGTAATTCATCTGGGAACACATCGGGGTATTCACAGACTACTCTGACTTGGTCTAGGGTTGATTGGACTAAACTCTTATTGCACTTGAATTGACGGGGCAACATCTCAGACACATGCTCTACTGATACTCCGGTGATACTGGTCATGGTTATAGCTTTCTTGGCACAGTCTATTAATCCTTGATGTTTCAACATCCAATCCATTCCTAGTACTACTTCCAAACCTTTTGTTCTAAGTACTATTAAATTGGCATAAAAATCTATTCCATGTATTCTGATAGGTACGGCCTTGCAAATTTTTCTAGCTTTGGTAGTTGACCCAGGTATTTGAACTATCATAACATGCTTCAAATTTGTTGGTTGAATCTTACTAGTGCATGCAAATTTTTCTGTAACAAACGAGTGCGATGCTCCAGAATCAAACAACACTCTTGCAAGTACTGAGTTAACAGAAAACATACCCAACATAACATATGGCGCTTCCTGGGCTTCTTTGGCATTCATGTGGAACAGACGGCCGGTACGGTTGTGCGGGTTGCTTGGGGCAAACCTCTTTTCAGGCTGGACACGGCGTTGCTGTTGGGCAGGTGCAGTGGCATTGGGTTATGCAGCAAGCTTCCTGGGGCACTCATTAGAGTAGTGACCCGTGATTCCACATTCAAAGCAGGATATCATTGACTTATCCTTCCCGGCAATAGGCACAACATTACTTCCAGTCCTTGGGGCAGTATTGTTTTTGTTGTGGGACCTTGGCGGTGCACGATTGAAGTTATGGGGGTTACCATGGTGGTTGTTGTGGCCTCCGGGCCTCGGGTTTCCTCTGCCACGATTGGGAAAGTTTTGACGGGACATAGGTGGCATGTTGTTCCTTGGTGCAAATCCTGCAGACGAGCTGGGGCGGTACTTCGGGGTATGGTGTGGTCCAGGCTGGTGCATCATACGACGCTTGCGGTTCTCACTGGCTTGATTGATCTTTCCTTCCATATGGATAGCAGAATACACTAGAGCTTCTAGACCGGCAAAAGGAATATTGACTAACATTGTCTACATCTCATCATGCAGGCCATTCAAGAACCTTTCCTTCTTCTTTGCTTCAGTGCCAATCTAATCAGGGCATACCTAGCCAGAGACAGGAATCTGTCACGGTAATCCACCACAGTCATTCTTCCCTGCTTCAACACCTTGAATTCATCCCTCATCCTCACGATCAAACCTTGGGGCACATGAGTCCTGCTTAACTTGAGTTTGAATTCCTCCCAAGTGATCATCTGTCCTCCGTTCATTGTACGAGTGCTATTCCACCATGTTCTTGCAGAACCTGCCAGATAGTGGGTAGCAAACAATACTTTATCCGCAGCATCTACTCTTGCAAATTCTAAGTTGTTCTCCATTTTTTGCAGCCAGTCATCCGCATCTAAGGGCTCTTCAGATTTGCTAAACATAGGAGGATTGGTGTTTTGGAAGTTCTTGAGCTTAGATCCATGGTGATCGTGGTTTCCATGGCCTTGGTTGTCATGCGCCATTTGGGTGATCTGTTGAAGAGTGGCGAGATTGGCTTGACGCCCGGTTCTAACGGCTTCTTGATCTGCTACTAGCATTTGCAGAATCTGAACCATCGGGTCCTGGGATGAGTTCTTCCACCGGTGTTGATGCGAGTCATCTAAAGATTGAGGTAGATCATAATATGAGAGGGAAATTTCTATGGCTTATGGGTTTGGTTCAACAAGCTTAAAACTTTGAGTATGGCTAAGGTTCGAAAACCAACAACGCTTTTTCATTCATTCCAAACACACATACAACTCACACATTGCAAACAACACATCACAACGACGAAGCAAATGGTTTTAATAACCATTCTATCATGCTACGATATAGTGGGACCGGATACAAACTCACACCTACGTTAGTGCACTAGTGCTACTACTCATCATCAGAACTGGTGGGCTCTTCATCATCCAGGAAATGAGCGTCCTCCTCGTCCTTGTGGAACTCCATGTTGGTGTCCTCAAGATAGTCGTCATCGTCACTGAGGTACGAAGTGATATCCCCACAAATATCTCCACCTTCGTCTTCTTTCTCCTCAAGCTAAATCTTCTGGTCATGGATGGTTTCTTCAAGGGTTGCCACCTTCTGGCGGAGGCGAGCAATGATGTAGTCCTTTTTGTCACGCTGGCGGTGAAGTGACTTGCGCTCTTTAGCGAGGATGGCGAGGGTCTGGTTCCTCTCGGTTGCAACAATGTCCTTCTGGTTGGCGTAGGCAGGTGCATTGTCCAACTCCTTCTGGTTCTCGTGAAGCATGAAGGCGAGATGATCCACGTGATGCTTTAGCTCTGGATGTCCTAGCATGGCCAAGGGCTGTCCATTGGAGTCACGTCTTGCATAGTGAGCGAAGCGAGTGCCAATGATCTGGTTGATGTTCTGCCCACACAGACGAGCAAGCGCCTCCTGCATGGCTCTAGCTAGTCCATCTAGCCAGTTGTTCTCCCTTAAGCTGAATTGTATCTTCTCCAAGGTGGGCGGCTCCATCTTTCCTCTTAGATCGGCAAGGATCAACCACTGCAGTTCTCCTCCTGGCTATTCATTGAGTTGCGCTCCATAGAACTCCGGGTGCGGGCGTCCAAGAAACTCCGCGAGCTGACCCAAGTCCCTCTCGAAGATGAATTCCCCTCCATTGCCAAGCTGGTAGAACTTGTTATACTTGACATCCATCTATAAGAAATTAGGATGAGAAAGTTAGTGAGGTGATCAAGCGTGTCAAATTTTATGTAAGATTGCAAAAAAATTGAGGAACGTATGACTCTCTTTTTGAAAGAATCTCAAGGATAAGAGTGAGAATAAGTTTTCATAAATACTCACTTTCTTTGTTTTGAAATTAAAATTTTCAAACGTCCATTCTAACTAGGGTCTCCTATGGTCAGGATGGCTCTGATACCAACTTGTCAACACCCGGATTTTTAAGTCCAAATGCCCGTTATGCCGTACATCGCAATCCCAGGATTAACATTTTTGCAAGACATAACAGAATTGATAGCACAATACATCATCCATTAGAAACCATAATAGTCTTACAAATATTTGATCACATGATCAAGTCTGAATACACCTCAAAGCAGCATAATAAACATAGTTGAAGCTCCATCTTCATTGTCATAGGAAATGCCGACGATGGGAGATGATCCTAGTTATCATAGACATCCTGTTGTCCGTCCTCTGGATACTCCTCCTCATAGTCTGGCCATTGGAATAGCCAGGGACAAAGTCATGAGTACGTTTAAAGTACTCACAAACTATCACTAATGTAAGTAAGACAATTCTAGTAGGAATCCTAAGCTATAGGCTAATTTCAATAATCTAGTTTTATTTCATAAGTATGTAGTAGTAAAGACCTATTTTCGTTATCCTGATTACTCAAGAGGGAACCTAGTTTCATGTCCTCAACCCTGTGTGGTCAAGTCCAAATCATATTTCAAGTCACAAGTCATTTTGAAAATATCTGACAACGGAACAGTATGGCCATCCAACTGTCCATGACCACGGACGTGGCTATTCGAATAGTTTGACACTCTGCATAGGTGGTACACTTTCACCACAACATTTGATACATCCGTCAGGGATAACCCTGAATCATCATACTTGGTATGCGGATAATCAATCCTAACCTTTCAATTACACACCTTAGTATAGGCACCTCCCCTATGAGTTTGGCCTCCTAGGCATGGCCATCTGCCATCTCGGGCACTGCATAGGTGGGCATTCATATTCACGAGGTAGCCTCAGCTCAACCTCTTTCGACGAGGGAACCCATACTAAGACACATAAACTTCCAGTTAAGCCCTACCCAACAGGTATTGTGGTTGTACGGTAAAGTTGGAATGGTATCGCATCCGAACCCAACCATCAGTTTTTTCGAAGTCAGGGCACATGCTTCATCAAGTATCATCTTCAACTCATTGTGTTCCATAACATATGTCAAAATATTTCAATAAAATGACTCCTCATCCCAAGGTATTCATAATCATTTTATCCAAGTGTTCCCATCTACATTGATCAAGATTAGTTTAGCACTAGCATCTATCAATGAGGGTGTCACTATTGAGGGGTACTAATCAAGTGTAACTAGCTACACCTAGTTCTATACTCTTGATGGCATCTTTCCTATTTGTCCACTAATAACCAATTAATTAACTAATTGAGCAACTTTGATAAAAGAGAGAAAAGATAAAGCTTGCAGGTAAAACTTGGGGTTGGTAACCTAGGTTGTATCACAATAGCATGCATAGTTCTAGCTTTCCTTGGTTGGTGCAGTTGTCGAAGTTCTCCTCTTCTTCATCATAGAACTCCTCTTCCTCGTACCCCGGGTTGATACTAGCGTCTAGAACTAAATACGAGGTATAGAATCACCAAACAATACTTAACTACTTCTATTTAGAACACAAAGATCCACATTATATGATCAAGCATCATCTCAATCACTACAAGAAATATCGACATGGTTTTATTTATCTTATTTTAGAAAAGCAATTTCTACTCGTTGAAAAATACTTAAGATCTAATATTCTCCAATTAAAATATGAGATCATGTTGACCCATGTTATCACCACATACTCCAAAACTTGGGAATGTGATTTAAAGTGGTTGGCCTAAATTACCAAGTTTAACAATGCTATTTAATAATATTAAAGTTACTAGAAATGACTATATAGCATTCTTTTAATACTAGTCCATTATTACTACATGTAAAATTATATATTTTTACATATTCAGATAGATCATGGAAAACGTGATTTTTGAGAGTTGGAATCAACTCGAAAGCATTTATGGTTGATTTTAGAAAAATGTTTGAAGTTGTAAAATTCTCTGCCTTGTTATGTTTACTCTGGGTGATCTATAATTCCAAAGTGTTTGAATCCAGTGGGAGTGTTTAGAGATTTTCATTTCCTTTCTAACAAAATTGGAATCATGCAATTTCGTCTATTGAATCTTCTTGAATTCAATTTCAAAGTCGCCTACAGAATAGGGTTTTGAATTAAAAGAAAAATCTACATTTGAATTGTTGGGAGTGCGCGGGAACGATACTGGGTTGGCCAAACTACGCGGCGCGCGCGCAGCAGGATGCACTGGCGTTGGCCCCACGCGTTAGCGACTAATCTAACGCGAAGCGGTATGCACTAATCTAGGCCGCATGATTAGATCTCGACCGACGGTTCCGCATCATTGTCTCCATCGCACAGCGCGCGCGGGATTCTAACCCTAGATCTACGATGGGGGTCGTCAGGGGCTTACTAGGGCTCCAACGAGATATGGCGAGGTGGGAAAACGAGCTTGTTGACGATGGTGGTTCGAACGGTGGTCACGGCAGCTCCTGGGGCGGCTCCTAGCGATGGCTCATTTCCACCACTGCGGCGGCTGGATTGATACGTCGTAAACATATCTATAATTTTTGATGCTCCAGGCTTGTTTAGTATCAACTTTTCTATGCTTTGTCTACACTTTAAGGTCTTTTTATACATTTTCTTGAACTAACCTATTGAAAATATGTCGCAGTGCCAGTTGCCTGTTTTCTGTTATTTTTGGTTTCAGAAAAGCTAAAAAAGAAATATTATGGGAATTGGAGGGAACAAAAGTCAAAGTGGATATTTTACCCAAAACGACACGAAGCCCAAAGGAGAGATGTAGGAGGGCACCAGGGCAGCCACACCATACGGTGGCATGTCCCCTCGCCGTATGTCCACATGATGTGGGCCCCCTGGCCCTCCATCAACCTTGCCATGTCGCCTACTTATACGTCTCCCCGAGACGTAAACCCTAACGCGGGCAGAAATCCACCAAAAGGTCCGCAGCGCCGCCGCCATTGAAGGGGAGATTCGGGGGACAGAAGTCTCTATTCCGGCACCCTACTGGGATGGGGTATTGCCCCCGGGAACCATCTCCATCGATCTCCGTCACCATCTCCATCACCGTTGCTAACTCCCATGATTAGGAGGGAATAGTTCTCCCTCGAGGCTAAGGGCTCTACTTGTAGCTATGTGTTCATCTCTCTCTCCATATGCGTGATCTTATTATGATCATGAGCTTTGTAATCATAGATCTACTCTACTATTCAAGTGCTTTAATCAATCTCCGACTATCCCCGCGTGTGTGAAAGTGACAACATGCACACCGTGTGACACTTAGGCTAAAGATTACAGAAATACTTGTCATGAGTTATATTTGGAGTTAGATGTCTCTATGAAATTGTGGTGTTTAAAGAACCATCTAGCGCTCAAGGTGACTTTGTGGGGTTATCTAGATGGGGATTGCGAACTTTAAGGAGTGCTTTTGTAGCCCTAGCATGGATTAGAGTTATCCAACCGGAGAGTAGTTCAGAGTAGAATAATGAGGAGAAGATATTTATATGAGAGTGTGCACTAGTTAAAGTATGATCCCTAGGCCTTGTTTCTAAGCATTGAAACACTGTTTGCAACTAGATCTGTTACATGTTTGATTGCTTCCATCTTTATTTCAGATTGCCTTTAGTCTCTTCCTCCCGTCAAGCTCTTTTCTGGCACCGTTGTCCTATAATCATCCATACTACTTGTATTTCACTATCTCTTTGCCGAACTAGTGCACCTATACACCTGACAAGTGTACTGGGTGTGTTGGGGACACAAGAGAATTCTTGTATCTTGATTGCAGGGTTGCTTGAGAGGGATACGTTTGACCACTTCCACCCTGAGTTCGATAAACCTTGGGTAATACACTTAAGGGAAACTTGCTGCTGTTCTACAAACCTCTGCACTTGGAGGCCCAACACTGTCTACAAGAATAGAAGCGTGCGTAGACATCAGGGCTCCGGTGAAATTCCGGCGGGGTGGTGCTCGCCTTGCTCCGGGGATGGGTCAGAGGGGTTGTTGTGTGAGAGGTCAGTCCAGTGGTGTGTATTTTGAGGCAGTGGAGGGGTCTATTTATAACCCAGCAAAGGGAGCATTGCGGCATGGATCGTGCTGGTCGGCGATGTCGGTGCAGGGATTTATCAGCATGGCGGAGGGTGTAGGCCGACACATGGATCCTTGGCGATCGTCATGCGCAAAGTGGCATGGCGAGGCGCGGTCTCCATAGGTCGGGGACGTCCCTTCTTTGCACGGGTACTGCGGGTGTTCATCATGGCGTATGGTGGTCACGGGTCGCACAGGGTCAAATGGGCGTGTCTAGGAGTTCGATGGCATCACGGCGAACGCATTGACGCAAGGGGAGAGCGAGGCGCGGCGTGGTTGCGCGGGATTGCTCGGCACTCTGGTACGACGCTCAGCATGGTCGAGAGATAAATGGGCGCGGCTGCGCTGGCGTTTCCACGGGCTGGCGTTGGTCAAGGCGTACACTGGCGAGTGCGGTGAGGTCACGGCTAGCTCCTAGACATCATGGGCGAGGGCGGCGCGGCATGTAGAAACGAGTCCACGTCGGGGTGGCATGGGTGAGATCGGATACGAATTTGCACTAGTCAAACAGTCGAGTGAGAGAGGCTCAACTACACGGGTTGGTTCTGGGGTGAGTAAGGGTGAGTAGTTGGAGGCTTGGTCGAGTACTAAGATGATCACAAGAATCATCTAAATATTGTATAGTTGGTATAGATGTACTGTGCCTGCTAAGTGTTTTATTAAATGGCCGCATGAACTAAACGTTTGAATTTTCAAATTCTTTTTGGTGTGTGTGTTGGTCATAAGCTTGGTAGTCTCTGGGTGCAAGGGTTGGTCAAGTGGTGAAGGTTTTGATGGCTTTCCAAAAATGGCTATCTTGATGTCTATGATGGATTCAATTTTGAAAAGTCTCTCAAATGAATTTGAATTTGTTTCTATAAGTTTTGAAAGCTCATGTGTGTTCATTGGCACTTGGTCTAGCAAGGTGAGAAAATAAATGGAATTGTTTCAGTATTAAATCATTTAATAGAGATGCCCAAAGTGGGCTAAGTGTTATCTTTTTCAAAAATGACCATTAGGTCATATGCTTCACCATTTGATTTTCTTTTGATTTGATTTGGTTTGGATTTGACCTAGATGATATGATTTTGATATTTAAACAAAACCTCATCATTTACCACAAGCAAACATGGCATAACAAGCATTCACAATAATTCATAAACACACATGCATTTATATAGTTTTAAAATTAAAAGCTTTTGTTAACCCTCATTTTGGTTGATTGGAAATTGATATCTTCATTAATATTTTTGAGATGTTACAGGTACCCCTGTCATATAAGCATTTAGGGGGGTAGACGATCTAGGGCCCAGGGATCAGGGTTTCGTTGGAATAAGCGCTGCGGGGTATCGAAACACCTCCCAACCATGCATGTAACCCTAGGATGTGTATTAAAGTGTGGTTGAATGTTGAAATTGCCAAAATCTGGTTGACATATGTGACCCCTTTCCTAGACATGCTGTCACATAAAAAAATGAAGGTTCTAGAATCTAACTATTAGAGTGGAATTCCCTGTTCCAATGAAACCAGAGTAGATCTCGTTAGAACATGTGCCCAAACATGGTTTGGAATTGTCCTATGACCTAACCCAAGCACAAACCAAGAGAAAATTCCACCGGTCTACCCCTATCAGAAGGCATCTAGGGGGGTAGACGATCTAAGGCCCAGGGATTAGGGTTTTGTAGGAAGACGCGCTCCGGGGCATCGAAACACCTCCATACCATGCATGTGTAATAAAGTGTGGTGAAATGTTGAAATTTCCAAAACCTGGTTCCCAAGTGTGACACCCTTCACAGACATTCCCTATCACCTAAAAACAAAGGGTCTGCAATCTAACTATTAGGGGGAAATTCCCTGTTTTGGTGAAACCGGGCTTGATCTTGTCACAACATGTGCCAAAACATGGTTTGGAATTTTCCTATGACCTAACCAAGAACAAAACAAGAGAAAAGTTCACCAGGCTACCCCCATCAGAAGAATATCTAGGGGTAGACGATCCGGGGCCCAAGGATCTAGATTTCATAGGAAGTAGCGCTTCGGGGCATCGAAACACCTCTAAACCATGCATGTGGCCCTAGCATGTGTAATAAAGTGTGGTGGAATGTTGAAATGTCCAAAACCTTGTTCCCAAGTGTGACCCCCTTCACAGACATTCTTTCCCGCCATTCCCCCGCTTCCTGCCATGTTTTCACACCCTTTCCCTCCGCTTCCCGCCATGTTTTCCCGCCCTTTCCCTTCGCTTGTGATGTCTCGAACTGTTTGTGATGTTTTTAACCGCTTGTTATGTGATAATGCATTTCCTGATGTTATATTGCATTGTTTCTATGAATGTATTTTATTGTGCTATCAATGTTAAATTGGATGCACCACACCATGCAGCGGCGCGGACTAGGGTGGACCCGCGCCAGCTCTAGGTCTGGCCGCATCGTGGCTCCACTTCGTATCTCCTCCGGGCTCTATGTTGCATCTGGAAGAATAGGAACTTCGGCTTTTGTTCCGTCCAATTTCGAGAATATTTCTTTACTTTCTTTTCTTAACCCAAAAACAGCAGAAAACAGGCAACTGACACTGCGACATCTTGTTAATAGGTTAGTTCCAGAAAATGTATAAAAATTCCTCAAAGTGTAGACACAACATAAGATAGTTGGCACAAAACAAGCATGGGGCATCAAAAATTGTAGATACGTTACGATGTATCAATGCATACGCAAGAGATTGAATTAATTATTTTTTTGAAAAGATAGTCAATGAGAGGGAGGGATTTAATAGTAGTGTAATCAAACCGATCTGGTAACTCTGTGACTGAGTTGTTTCAAAGCCACAAGACGCGTGCCTGCTCTGAGTTGGCCGGGTTTCGCAGCAGACAAACTGGATCAATCAGCAACCGACCCGTGAGTCCTCGGATAGAACTTCTCAGACGGCGCATGAGATGCGAGCTGAACGCCAACGATGGTGAGGGATCCTGCATGGATTAATCATAGATTGGTTTACAAGGGAGCCGCCATAGGTGGATGGAGAGACTAAATGTAATGAGATGTGAGAGGGGGGATCTCCCCAAAGGGTTGCTCCTGGTGGCTTTATATATATAGCAAGCTAGGGTTTACAAGTGCACTAATGGGCTACATATTGTAGTTGCTATCTTAGGCCTCCAGTCGGCGAGTCTCTTGGGTCCAGTATGTGCGAGTCGCCGTATTCGGCGAGTCGGTCCTCCCTAGGGTAGGGTTCAGTCGGCTCGATCCAGCTGGCGACTCCACTTCGTGGGTATTCCCCGATTGGTATTCCCCCATCAGCAGAATGTAGATCAAAATGGATGAAATGGCACAATGGGGAGACATGACACAATGCTGCATAAAAAAATACCAAAATAGCACAATGCGTCATGGAAAATTCCTAAACAATACAAAGCATCATCTAAGTACAAAAATAGAACCCTGCATTATCATCATCAAGAATATATCATAACTAAGCAGAACAACATAAAAGACAATTATCAAGAATATGACATATAAAGAACAACACAAAATACAATTATCAAGAATATGACATATGTAACACGCTTGGATCGGCCCTATGCAAGTTTTAGAGATTCCCGCCAAACCCTCATAGAAACAATTCAAAGGTGCCCACCAGGCGCTTTCGTGTGGGTGGAAAACGAAGTAATACCATTACACATTAGTCCATGATGGAACCCACATAACAGATATATATATATATATATATATATATATATATATAACAACTCCATGAGTCAAGAATACAGATATATGGTACAAAGATCTGAATCACCTTGACAAGCTGAAAATTGGGCTATGAGCCCTTAAGAATAACCAATGGCGTCCATAACCCTGCCCAGGCCAAGCCAGAAGGGTAACTCTACTAACAATGTCGATCTCAAACTTGCTTAAAGAAAAGGGGTGCCAACAAAGGGCAAAGGAAAAAAGAGAGCGGTCATTACTGAGGCCAGTACATGGTGAGACATAGAATTTGGCGGCTCTCGCCAACATAGGTATGGTGGAGTGGAGCGGCAGCACAACACGCACTAAACGACCTATAGAGACTCGATACAACTTACGGCTATCAGCGAGGGATAAGAAAGACCTATTCAGATCAAACCTGATACTATCACAAAGCATACCCATCCTGGTATTCCCCCTCGAGACCAAAAGAAGTCATACTAAGAAAACTCACACAGTTGGCAATTTTATCATTCCTTTAAAGTTGCATCAATTACTAGTCAGATACATATAGCATGAGCCAACCTGATATCATAAGCAGTGGGTAGTTTTAGTTAACCATTCCATTGTAGTTGCAATACTTACTAGTCAGATACATATAGCATTATGCATCCCAATTCCAGCAGTTGTTGGTACTTTTATTTATCCATTCCATTGTAGTGAAGCTGACTACAAGTCATTCGAAAGTCAAATTTATAGCACTATTTAGTTATAGTTGTCTATGATCGAGATATTGTGCTCCAGGTCGTCCATAACCATAGACACGGCTTTGAGAAACATTTACACTGCTGGGGGCACAAATATCAACACACACATGATCAACCTCGGAAAAACAAAATGAAAACCCAACGAGGCATCACGACAAAGCAATCACAAGATTCATAAAATATTTTAGGGGGCCACCCAGCTAAGCTACCCACTACGAAGTTGGCCTGCTCTGTGACTCAACGAGGGGTTTGCGACAATGGTTGTAAACGATTGGGAACCCAAAAGTGTGACTGGTCTTGGCGATATCGCGTAAACATCCCGCATTTGTTCCAAAACCATAAAGTATAAAATGCACCTCGAGCAACGGTAGTAAATAAAGCAATAAAACATGGCATAAGTACATGATAGTAATAACACCCCAAACTACACTACTTGTGGCCCCAAGAAATAAGTTATGACTCAAGCTCTGGCTAAGGGGATTCATGGTCCCACATGCGGATAGTGCGATAGTCAATGAACAAGTATCAAGTACTCGGGGTCCTACGGGACACCAGTGAGTGATGCAGCGCTGAGTTGATGTAGGAGCTCTTCGTTGGGAACCTCAAGAGAAAGGTGTGAAGCAGCACAGCAGCAAGTTTTCCCTTAGTAAGAAACCGAGGTTATCGAACTAGTAGGAGGAAGGAAATGTCACACAGGTATAGCAAGCAACACGGAGACCTGCACAACACAAACTCAAGACTTTGCCCCAACTAACAGTGAGGTTGTCAATCTCACTGGTTGTTGTAACAAAGGATTAAACGTATTGTGTGGAAGGTAATGGTTTGCAACAAGTAAGCAAGTAACAGTGGAAGATGTATCAATGGTAAAGATTGGACCTAGGTCCATAGTTCACTAGAGGTGCTCTCCTTAGATAAACAACATGGCATGAAAGGTAAACAAATTACAGCAGGGCAATTGACAGGAGCTGAGCAAGGCATAACACTACAATTACTAGTCAGAAAGATCCTATGAGATTCGATTGGGCAATACAACAAGATACATAGACCGCCATCCAACTTCATCTATGACTAGAAGTCCACCTTCATTTTATCATCCAAACCCCCTCCAGTATTAAGTTGCAAGCAATAGACAACTGCTTTAAGCAAAGTGTGTAAGGTAAACAGTCCACATGTTCCATGAACAAGAGACCGTTGTTTTCTCCCTAGTAGCAACAACACATCTACAACCGAAGAGATTTCTATCACTTTTCTTGGAAACTAGAGTCATGAACGCACTATCGAGCATAAATACCCTCTCTTGGAGTCACTAGAAACTACTCGGCCAAGATAGCTACTAACAATGTAGAGCATGCAAGATCACAAACAACACAGACATGATAGAATCATAAAGACAAAACCATTAATGAAACCAACATAATAATCTAAATATCCATCAGATCTTCGCAAACACAACATGCATGATTACAAATAGATTATATCTTGATCATGAACAGAGCTCACAAGATCTATACATGAAAGCACAAGGAGGAGATACAACCATCTAGCTACTACATGGACCCATAGTCCAAGGTGGAACTCCTCACGCATCATACCGGAGAGAAGGCCTCCAGGATGATCTCCCCTTCGGCAGGGTGCCGGGAAGAACTTGAGATCCCCCCGATCTAGGGACGACGGTGGCGGCGGCTACAGAAGGTTTCGTGGAATATTGATCGAGTACTTAGGGTTTCTGCATCGGGGGCTTCTTATAGGCGAAGGGGGAGGCCGAGGCGGTGTCCAGGGGCCCCACACCCTTCCTAGGCGCGGGGCAGGGCCTACCCGCGCCTAGGGGGGTGTGGCTGCCCTGGCACGCCTCTCCGTCTCCCCTCTGGACTTCTTGTTCCTCACGGAAAGTTATTGACTTTGACGTTTGTCCCGTCCAATTCCGAGAATATTTCCTTACTAGCTTTTCTGGAACCAAAAACAGCAGAAAACAGGCAACTAGCACTGTGGCAACTTGTTAATAGGTTAGTACCACAAAACATTTAAAATGCACCTCAAAGTGTAGAAAAAACAAAGCAAAGTATATACTAAACAAGCATGGAGCATCAAAAATTATATATATGTTTCCTATGTATCCCTGAGCGGTTAAAAACCAAATCACATCTATGGCCCACCGGTGCCTATACATTAGTTATAACTATTACCATCAATTTAATAGTAAGTTGTAATTTGAGTCATGATCATCTCCAACATTAAAAATATGGAAACCTTCCAACAACGGTGGAACTTGATGACACGAAGAAGCACCTGAGCAAGCGACTACGTCATGCAAGGCCGACTATCTATCAAACAACAAGCAATAGGAGGTGTCCAAGGCAATATTTGAGTCATCGTTGAATGTGTGGGAGTCAGTATGGATCTCCAGCTCCCGCTGCTGATTATTGATCGAAGAGGGGTCTTGATCATGTATGCGTTATTTACGAACCGTAGGGTGACACACTTAAGGGATACTGACACCATTTGGAGAAAATAATATGCCAGAGAAAGAATTACAAAGCACAGGAATTATTTCACTAGACACCGAAATTGTTTCGGTTGAAATTGCTGAAAGTGGTTCTGCATGTGAAATTGAAATATTGTAAGGGGTTTTATGTGAATGTTTGTTAATTAAAGTAATTAACAAAATTCTGAATAAATAAATAAATGGAGTTTTATTTAAAGATAGATTACATTAAATTTGGTGGAAATTTAATGGGAATTTGAGTGGAGAAAATGGAGGGTTATCTTGATGTGAGTGGAGCTTCCACCACATGAATGAGGGAGAGGTGGGGGCAACCTCTATGGCCGGCGGCCATGCCCCCTTGGGTTGCCCCCTCCCCTAAGTAAGGAGCACCTCTTCCTCCTCCACTCTCACACCTCCTCGCGAAGGATCTCTCTCCCCCTTTAGAATTTCCCCATGGTCTCGGATCAGTGAGATACATGTTCCCGATGGTTTTTATAGAAGGATTTGTTGCTTCCGCTGCTTCGCTGGAGCAAGGGCGCGGAGGTTGTCGAGGTACCCGAACGTGTGTGCGATCACGGATGCACCACTGCTTTGCGGTGCTGGACTTGATGGTGCTGGACCAGATGGACTTCATCACGACCCATTGCTTGTATCTAGTAGATAGATATTATACGTAGTTGTTCCAATCATAGGAAAGTTTTTGTTTTCTATGCTGCGAACCCTACAGTGGTATCAAAGCAAGATCTATGGGTAGATACTTTGCACTGGTAGTACACATATGAGTATGTGGGCGCTGATGCTCATGTTATCGCTCTTCCTTGTACTTTGGGTATTGGTGGCATATTGGGATGAAGCGCCCCGGACAAACTTTACATGTCCTCACACATGAGACCTGTTCCACGCTTGACATGCAACTAGTTTTGCAAAAGTGGCTTGCGGGTGTCTATCTCTCCTACTATAGTCAATATTTGATTTACAGTGAGTTTTCAATAATTTGATTATCATCGTTGTAGCTCCATGTTCGTAGGTAAGAACAGTTCTATCTCTGAAAGCCCTCAGCCACGTAAAACATGGAAAAGATAAATTAGAGTACTATGATATGGTAGTGTTATAATTTGTACTATGGATTGATATTATTGAAAAATAATAATATGACAAATTGTAAGTTCCATATACCTTGTCCTTACACATATGGGAATGATAAAGATCATTCCACGATGCACAAGATAAAGATCAAGTTCAAGAACCATATCATATCACTGTAGCAGATGATGTTTGTTTGCATCTTATATTGCTTGTTTGGCATTTTATTAGCATTATAAGATGATCCCTCATTTAGATATCAAGATAAAAATGTGTTCTTCCTTAAGTATGCAACGACTATGTTTCTCCGATTCAAGACATCACGTGATGATCGGGTGTACTTGAATCCACGATCATATCTCGGGTGTAAGACGGTTTTACACACGCGAATACTAAGGTTCTTACTTTGCGAGCCTAGCATATACAGACATGGCCTCGAAACACGGACCTAAAGGTTAAGCATGAGTCATGTTTGATATGATGACCTTATAGATGCTCTCCTTTGAAGCTACACTGACTCACGTGATGATCAAACTTGGTGTAGTGGATTTGGTTCATGTAGTGGGTTTGGTGTATTCATAAGTTGTTCTTTAAGGTTTTTTATTATAAGTGGGAATCTTTTTAGAATATGATCTTCATTTAAGGTTGAAGGTAATTTAATAAATATGTATTTATAATTTTTTAAATTATTATGACTTCATATTATTAATATTTAAGACTAATACTATTTATTATATTTAATTTACTCATTTTAGAAATATTAACAGATTTTATTTATCCTTACATGAATTATTAATGAAGTAAATAAGTTTAAATTTGAGTTATTAAAGTATTTGAATTTTTTTATTCATCTCAAAGTGGAATTTTATATTTTTAATATGTAAATATTATTTTTTTGATCATTTTGGTGTATTACATTTATTTTTGTGATTTAAAAATAATAAGATATGAATTTTTACAATTCTTATTACTTTATAATTACTTAATAAATAATAAATATTTACTTAAGTGAAATAATAATACATGATTATAGTTTTAAATTATAATTCTTATTTTTCTGCGATTTTTGGTATTCTATTTATATTTTTAATATTTACCACTATTCAAAAATGAATTATCAAAGTATTATTACTTATAAAACCTTTATTAAATAATATTTATTTAAATAATCATCATAATAATATTTGATAATAGTTTTAGATTTTATTTTTCTGAAATTTTTCATACATTATACATATTTTTTCTGAATTGTAAATCAAAAGTTATTAATTAAACAAGATTTAATCATTTATTTGATGTTTGGAATATTAATAATTAGATTTATAACATTTTATCTATTTCCTTAAATAGGAAATACTTTTTACACCGTACCTAAAGCTAGCTTCAGTCACTGACTAGTGGGCCATTGTCCACCTCAGCTCTCAGGTTCAAGAAATTGCATTTGTTACCGATTGGTTAGCTACCCCGAGTCAATGACATATGGGCCCTAGGCCATGTCACCAGCCATGCGAAGAAAGACTAGTCAAATGAGCTGACGTGGTTCGATCCTGAGGGGATCATGACGTAACGATGGCGTCAGCACCACCACCGCCGCCAGTGGTTGGTCGCCGGCGACGATCTACTATGCCCTAGCAAGCAAAATAAGCCTAGTTAGAATCAGTGCACCGTGCTGAGTCCTAAAGTGGCGGCGCCGCTCGGAAATGGTCATTGGAGTCTCAGCTCCAACGGTGGTCGACGGTGGCACACGGTGAAATGGCGATTTACAACGAGATCAGGCGATTGAAGGTTACTGGAAGGTTCAGGAACTCACCCTGATGATGATAGAGAGGTCGGCAAGGACAAGCGCGGTCGGAGGCGAGCTCTCTGACAAGATTTCCAACGAACTGCCACGAAGAGGAACGGCCAAATTCGTCCACTCCAGTGCTCCCCTTGATGCAGGATTTCTCTCAGAGGATCTACGGAGGACCGCGCTTCTCCATGACTGCTCGGAAGGGTGTGGGGACATGTGGTTCGACGGCGAGGGGTGGCTCTGGTGAGCTAGGTTTTTGGTCTCATTCGCATCTGAGAGGATAAGGAGGAATTGGAGATAGGGATTGAGGCAGGGTGTCGTGGTGGCCTTCTTATCCCTCTCTAGAACGACGACGAGCATCTTGGCACACGGCTGACGACGACGGCGGCATCGGGCAGCGGCGAGCTCCTCCAGCGAGCTGCCTATGTGCGTGACGATGATGACGATGTAAATTTTGCGGATAACCCCCTAGCAATTCTTTCAGCTCAACCCGCGGTCCTTACCTGACCCCACTTGTCAGTCACAGATGGAAACGAGCTGGGCTGGTTTATGGGCTATTATGGGCTGCACAGGGGCATTAGGTAAGCAGGTAGGGTTGGGTTGCGGCCAGGTAATATTTTTATTTGTTTTACCCTTTTCTATTTTCTGTTTTCCTATTCAGATTTGAATTTGATTTATATTTTGAACCTTTCTTTGTATGATTTATTTGCTGGATATTTGCAACAATACTAAAATATATTTGGTATCCTTTGTGAACTTTTATTATATCATCTTTTTGTATTTCTTTTATTTACTCAATATGAACCCCTTTTTAATAGTTTGTAGAAACTTTTCTTATTATTTTTCTCTCCTATTTAAGTTAGGGATTTCTTGAATGATATATTCTTATTTGCTTATAAATTTAAATTTAGTTGGCTCATAGTTTGAATAAACACTTTTATATGTATAATGATCCTATATCATTATTTGATGCATGAAATATAAAAGAAATTGATATGGTTATTACTACTCCCATTAATTTGGAAAATGGCAATGTATATATTCTATTGTGACAAATAAAGAAATTTAAGGTTTTGAATTATGAATATTTACACTAGGGTTTAGGGTTTTTAATATACTTAGATTCCTTTTTGGATATGAGTAACGAATTAATAACTAAGCATATTGTCTTCTGTTTGTGATATTTGATGACAGCACCTTTCATAAAAGAAGGTTATAATTATAATGTTTTATAGAAAGGAATTGATAAAGATATACTTAAGCACATATAGTGATGATGGTTGGA